>CM035624.1:92821429-94189762 GCA_020496765.1 Gossypium stocksii
GAAAAGGTAAATTTATAGTAAATCTGCTTGGGACAGCAGCAGTAACGTGTTTTTAGAAAATCACCATAAATTTTTGGAGTTGAGTTAGAGGCTGAATAAATTATGTAATTAAAGCTTAATGAGTCTAGTTTCTTATAAAAGAAAACATGTAAGAAAATAATTTCCGATAATATGTGGTGTGGGACAGAGTCAAAATGACTTCGAGATCCCTTGCTCTGTTTTCAGAAAATCATTATAAATAGTATAAAAATGGTTATAAGATAAAATTTATATGCTTAGGCTCCTTAATGAATCTAATTTCAAATGAAATAAACGAGAACATATTTTGAATTCTGTGCAATGAGAACTCTGATTCGAAGTGAAGAGTGTCCAGAGTAGTCAAACAGTGAAACTGGGGAACTTTAAGAAAAATCTGGTACTGATTGGTCAAATCAAAAATTCTAAAAATTTTATAGATAGAAGATATAATAATCTATTTTCAGGGAAAATTTATGGCACTTGATTTGAAGTTTTGTAGCTCCAGTTATAAATAATTTAGTGACTATTGCTCAGGAAGACAGCTTGTAGTGAATTTGTGATTTTGTTGCAAACATTGATAAAACTTGTTAACGAGTTGCTTTTTGTTTTTCTTACGAACTTACTAAACTTTAAAGCTTACTCCCCGTCCCCTTTCCCTATTTCTTATAGGTCTATTCAATAGCTCGAGTTGGAAGGGCCGGAGATAGCATCACACTATCGAGTTAACATGTAAGGAGTGTTACATGGCATGTGTAGATAAACCTGTTTTTGGAACAAGTTTGATTTTGGTGTGTATTTGAAAGCCATGCGAAAACGGCTTGACCACGTTTCTTAATTGTAAATTCATAAAATGTCCATGTGCAGTCAATGTTTATAAATATGAATTGTTTATTCGGTTTGCTTTATTAGTAAATGGCTAATATGCATTTATTATATTGAACATGATAATAAAATAGTTATTAGTTGATATCTTGAAGCTTGAACCAGTAGAATGCCGAATCTTATGTTTGTCTGTACAAATTTGAAAAGCGTATGGTTTTGAATGTCTTACTTATATGAATTGAATGTCTGCCAGCTGCGTTTTGTTGAGTAATACCTTGTAACCCTATTCTGGCGACGGATAGGGGTTTAAAGCTGTTACACAGTGTTTCTCCGTGGCTTGACTAGTTATGTAACACCCCTATCCCGTAACCATCGCCGGAATAGGTAAGGGGCATTACCGGACTTGCAACATATATCAGAACAGTAAAATTTCAAACTTTTTAATCAAGAACCATCACGTATCATCTGTCATTAGAGCATGCTTCAATTGATCATAAAATGATGTATATAATTATTGGAAATCTAATTGGAAACATGCTAAAAGATAGGAGAACATGTGCAAAATTTCAAAGTTAGGGACACACGGCCGTGCCCCTTGCCCGTGTTCTTCACACACGGTCGTGTCCCTCCAGACACGCCCAAACCTTTCAGCCCGTGGTCGAATCTGTCAAATATCACACAGTTACCTGACACGCCCGTGTACAAAACAGAGCAGGCCGTGTGACTATACTGCCAAATTTCACACGGCTACAAATTACCAGACACGCCCGTGTGTCTAGGCCGTGTACCAAAACAGACCAAAACATCAAGGTAAAGGGAACACACGGTCGAAACACACGCCCGTGTTCCCTGGCCATGTGGCACAAATATAGGCTTGGTTTAAGCCAATTTTGCCACCCAATATGGGTCATTTCTACTAGCCATTAACCAATAACATTTCATGCCATTCTACCAACCTAAAACATACCAAATTCAAGCACAAAATGGACCCAAAATCATCTCAATTTATTCACAAATCAAGCACACCAACTCAAAGGCCTAAATGACCATTTCCATGCACTCATCTACACATAAATACATATCAATTATGCAAGCTTATAGTCTCATCAAAATCACATATCTTTCCATAAGCACATATAGCCAAAGAACAACTCTAATACTTGATTATATTCATATATGATCCAAGCCACATCTCATAGCTTGATCATTTACCAAAATATACCATATTCACTAAACATCTAGCCTATACATGCCATGACCATTTTATTTACAAAAGTTTCAAAAGTACCAAAGTTTGATAGATAGTGTGATGGCGATCTCCGACTCGTCCGATTATCGAGCTAGCTTCCGAATCTATAAAACAGTGAAAGAAATGAACAGAGTAAGCTTCTAAAGCTTAGTAAGTCTGTATAATATAGAAATTAAACCTTACTGAATCAATGCGATAATTACAACAACAATGCCAATTCAATTCATATACTCAAGTTGCCTATTTCACAAGTATACACTTGTTAGTTCATGTAACATATAAATTCATTCATGTACCAACCACAACATTCATGTATCATATCATTGCTCAAATACTTGTACATGTATTTCATATAACTTATACCATATAATCCATGTAATTCTCATGTCTCATATAACATGTAATACATATATCATTCAATCTTCATGTAACATGCATCGGTAATTGTCCGTTAAACCTTTAAGAACATCGAGGGATACTCGGGTGATACACACACAGTGTATATACGTATAACCTGTAATCCGTCAATGCATCATGTATGCTCTTTCGAGCTCGTATCGGTATGCCCGAAGGCTGAACATGTGATCCTGAAGGATGAACGGTAAGCCCGTAGGCTAACGGTGAGTCTGAAGACTAAACATGTGATCCCGAAGGATAAACCTGTAGCTCATGAGCACGTGGTGAGTCCGCAACAAATGCAGGAGCTCGAACCACCCTGTAGCCCTAGTGACATGTCACTTGTATCCTATCGACTTCTACGGTTCTAACGGGGCTCGGTATTCATTTCTCACTTGTAACAATTTCATTTCAATTTCATATGTATACATCCAAATAGGCTATTCAATCAACTAATATGTCATATATTCCATTAACAACAATTATAAACATAAACACATTAAATTTCATTATACGAACTTACCTCGTAATCCCGTATCTACTCGTCTATTTTCCGTTTTCCCCGATCAAGTTCCGGGATTTGATCATCTTTATCTAAATTAATGCAAAATTTAGCTATTTACTAACTCACATATTCAATTCAATCCACAAACATATAATTTGACATATTTTCAATTTAGCCCCTATATTTTCAATACTTTGCAATTTAGTCCTCTCATCACAAAAATGTCAAATTACACAATCAATCCCCCAATTCACTATAGCCAAATATTCAAGGGACTTATACAAGCATATATCTTTCAATTAATCACAAATTTAACCTTAAAAATTCTACCTTTTTACAATCAAATCCTCAAAACCCATTTTATTCAAAATTTACTTTAAAATTCTTGTATATTTCCACATAATATACAATAATTCATCAAAATCTATCAATATATCAAGGATTCATCAATAGCATTTTTCAAGGATATTCACAAAATCAGAAATTGAGGTACGGGTCGACTAATATACGAAGCAACGATCTCAAAAACATAAAAATCACTAAAAACCGAAGTCAAAACATACCTCAATTTAGCAAAATAGTAGCCGAATGAAAAAAATCTTTAAACCCTTTATTTTTGTTCATATAATCGGTGAAGAAGGTAATGAAAATGAAGACATTTTATGTTTTGTTTTAATTAAAACATATAGTAAATCAAATGACCCTTTTACCCTTTGTAAAATTATTATAAAACCTTATAAAATATGGAAACAATGGTCCATCACCAACCACTCCAAATAAAAATGGCATAATTGCCATGCAAGTACCTTCTTTTATAAAGCCATGCTCAAATAGGTCATTTATAAAATAGAACTCTAATTTATCGCTTTACGCGATTTAATCCTTTTTATCAAATTAACCAGTCAAACGATAAAATTTCTAAACCAAACTTTCACACTGTAATTCTATCATGCTGTAAAACATATTAAAGCAATAAAAATAATAATTCGACTCGGTTAAGTGGTCCCGAAACCACCCGTTCCGACTAGGGTCTAAAGTGGGCTGTTACAAGTTAGCTCCACTCCTCCTTCTCTGCTTGTTCTTGTCGAACTGAGGCTTCTACAAACACTTGAATGCTGCTCCAAATGGTGGTTGAAGGACTCTATAACACCTCTTACCCGAGACTATCGCCGGAGTCGAGCACGAGGCGTTACTAGACTTATCTTACTAATTTGGGGCATAAAAATTTACTTTTAAAATTAATCTGTTCACATTCATCCAATATCCCTAAAAAGGGCCCTCGAGGCCCTAAAACATGCAATTGAAACGGTTCGGGGCCAAACTGGGAACATTAAAAATTTTACGATTACTTACACAAATTAAAACGATTTGTTTCACTGTTCATAATAAAACTGTCCTTAACTCTAACTTTGGCTAAATTATGATTTTGCCCCTAAATTTTTGCATATTTACACTTTTGCCTCAAAGCTCGGAAATTAAAATTTTCCCTAATTCTTATGTTTTAGGACATGCTGATCATTTTCCCTTAATGGCAACATCAAATTCTCACTCTAACATGTACTTATAAACATTAGGTATTTTTACCGATTATGTTGTTTTACTCGTTTTCACTTAAAATCGAGTAGCACAAGTTGTTTAACATAATTTAAAACTTCATATTCGATCATAAAACATCAAAATAAACACATTTCACCTATGGGTATTTTTCCAAATATGAACCCTAGGTTAAATTATTGCTAAAATAAGCTAAATCGAGTTACCAGGACTCTAAAAACGTAAAGAACATTAAAAACGGGGCTTGGAATCACTTACTATGGAGCTTGGAAGCTTGAAACAAACCCTAGCTATGGAGAACCCTTGACATTCGGCCTAATGGAGAAGATGATAACATTTTGTCACCTTTTTCCCTTTTTAGTCTTTTTATTTACCTAATGACTAAAATGCCCTTCATGAAAACTTTGGTTGTTTCTACCTATGTATGTCATTTTTGTCCATGAAAACCTAATGGTATAATTACCATTTAAGGACCTCTACTTCAATTATGCTCTTCAATTTAATCCTCTCCTATCTAGAACTCATATTTATCAACTTTTTCAATTAAGCCCTAATAGGCAAATTGAACATGCAATTCATGAAATTTTCTATCAATATTCTAACACATGCATTTAATCACTCGGTAAATCATAAAAATTTATCGAAATAAATTTTTCTATCTCAAATTCATGGTTTCATAACCACTGTTCAGTTTAGGCTTTATTTCGGGATGTTACAGACTCTTTTTCAAGAGGTGAAATCGGGAAGGGAATAGTGGAAAAAAATGAAAAACAATGGAAGAGAATGAAGAGAGAAAAATGAGAGAGAAGAGAAGAGATGAGAGAGTTGAGGTGTTGTCGAAGTGAGCAGCCAAGATGGTATTTATAGGTTGAGAAGTATGCTAAAAATAGCCAAAATTAGCAGCCAAAGACTCCCCCATGGTCGGCCACACATGTGGCGTGTTTAATGAATTCAAACATGTTGTTTCAAGGTAGAGGCAAATCCAGAAAGGCTTAAATAGTGGAGGGGTTTCAATGCAATTTGAAGGAGTATTGAAGGGCCATTTTGAAAGACAAATAATCAGCCAAGCAAGCTAATAGGGTCAGCGTGTGGGTCGGTTTTGGGCTGCCTAATGCTCGGTTGGATCGGTTTTCTCAATTCAACTCAACTAGTCCACTTTTCATAATTAATTAAAAATAATTCATTAACCCAAATAAAATTGGATCAAAATTAAGACTAATTATTTTATGAATTAATACCCATAATTTGGACTATCTTAGGCTTGAAAAATTAATTCACCTTGATGCTTCAAATTGCTTCTCGATTTTGCACTTCTAGCAGTGTTTATCGAGTTATTGCTCGCCCTTTGTGCAAATTTGTCAAAAATGATCAAAATTAATCAAATATTTTTTACAAAATTAAGTAAAATTCAACATGTTCATAATTTAAGTACAATTTAATTATTTTATAATAATTATATATTTTTCGACAAGAATTTTATTAAAACTACATGAATTCGAGTTAAAAAGGGCATGAAAACGTGTGTATATTTTTGTCTTTCCATTAATCAAGGACAGATAGCCCCTGCACAAGCTGTGAATTGGGCTGAAGCTAGGAAACATCCCTTGGTATATGTGGCTAGATGCCGAGAGGATAGAGATGCGGCTAATGTCTGATCTGTAGTAATTCGGTATAGCAGATTAAACTAGTTTTTGCACTTTAGGAGCTTGAATAAGCACTTTGGCTAAGTTTTTGTAATTCTATTTATATTCAATAAAATGTGTAATTTGAGTCTTTTATTGTCCTTAGGGGCTGAATGAGGCTTAAGAGTGAGCTAATATGCTTTGCTAGCGTGCAGAAGACCATTAGAAGGAGTGATAACTCGATACTAGTTGCTATGTTGCAACACAGAGAGTTGGTTGTCGCAACATAGGGAGCAGAATAGAAAAATTTCAAGACTGTCGTCAATGTCGTGATACAGCCTATAAGATATCGCGATACACCCCTAAAGATACCCTAAAGATGAGTATACTACATTCAATGTCATGACACAAGACCTAGTGTGTCGTGATATCACCTCTGTACGATAAATAATTACAAGCCAATAGCGTTTTGGTCCACATAATCAAACATTAAATAGGGTGACGGGAGCTAACCTGAGGTTAAGGATATAACACCCCAAACTCAGCCTAGACGTTACGGCCAAGTCTGGTGTGTCACATTGAAGTGTTTTTCGAAAACCATGTTTTCATTAAAAACCCTTCTTAATTTTTAGAAACCTCTACCGTTGAACTTGTATAAAACCTTAGCTTTGTGTTTGTTTATTGTTCCAAACTGTGATTTCATTGTAATAATCAAAGCATAACTACTTTGTAAAATCTCATGAAAGCTTGAAAACCTTTATAGTTGAGAAAACATGTTAGTTTGAAAGACAGTTTAAGTATCAGAAAATTAGATCTTCTTTATTATGGCTTAAAGTGAATGAATACTGCGCACCAGGTAGGATTCAAGAGAAGAGGAGGTGAGTCAATTAGACTGCTTAAGTACCAAGCTTTTCCATGATCCAATCCTAGACATGCACACACCCATTGCCACACTTTAACCTTATGACTTGTCCATGAACAACAAATCAGATTTAAGTCTATTTAAAACATTTATGAAAACGTTTGTGGAAGCTTTGCTATGTTATCGTGACATTTTGAAAATAAGTAACCTTTATAAAAACACGCCTTAGAGCTAACCGAATTCAAAAACGATTTAAACGATATCATAGTTTAGCTGAAAACAAGTTAATTAAGTGAAGAATTAAAAACCAAAAATAAAAATACTTAAAGAGGCCTTTTAACAACCCAAAACCAAAAATAAATAATTAAGATTAAATTGAAATAATTAACTTAATTAAAAACCATCAGTCCAGTCCGTGTGGCCACTCTGAATCCCTCCCAGCTTCAAGTCCATCAACTAAGGCTCACCTGCAAAGTTAAAGAAAGGGGGTGAGTTTGGAAACTCAGTGTACAACAAGTCCCTTTCAGAGCCCAAATCAATACAAGCATACTAGGCCGAAGCCTTTCATGTCATGGTTACTGGGCCGAAGCCTTTTTCATAAACCATATTACTGGGTCGAAGCCTTTTTTGCAAACGGTAGGGCCTATAGGCCCATTTCAATATCACATGCAATAATAATAAATGTATGCAAGCCCATTTGGGGAGACTACTCAACCCACCATGTGACAGCCCTAGTTCGACCATAGTCGGGAAGCAGTTTCGGGACTGCTAAACCGAGTCAGAAATTTTAATAGATGATGTGAGTCGTGTAGTTGATATGAATTTTGGTATGTGTTATAATAATTGTGTAAAAATTTGACCTTCAAATGATTAATTGCTTAAGGAGGACTTAAGTGTTGAACTTTGGTTTAAAGTGGGCAAAAATCAAAAGGGCTAAAAAGTGTGAATTTTCAAAGAATTTGCCTTTGCATGTCAAATTTACCATTTCCACTCTAGTGGACGGTAATGATGATGTTTAATTATATTTTATACATTGTTTTTATTTTATTTCATTAGAAAATAGGCTATATTGCATAAAATAAGTTTTAAGAGGAATAATCAAAAGGAAGCCATTTCTTTCTTTCTTTTGCCGTGAGTGAGGATTGAAATGGAGGAGGTTGAAGCTTGAATATTCGGTCACCTTCAAAACCAAATTAAGGTATGAAATTATAATGAGTTTTGCATGATTTTTAGAAGTTAGATTGGTTAGAACATCTTCTAGCTAGCCCACGTTTAAATTTTTGTGAATGAGAGAGTATTTTGAGTTTTCAGTAATGTGGAAGATATGAGGAAATGGTTGTGAAAGTAGTTGCTATGTTCTCTTTGGGATTTCGGATAAGGAAGACTATAGTTTGGTTAATTTGAGTTTCAATGGAGGTTTTTATAAGTATGAGTATTTTGACCAACAAATTTAGTAATGGCCGAATATAAAAATAGGTAAGACTTGGGGAAATTGTGGATGTGAGTGTTGGGGGAGTTACACGGCTACTAAAGAATGAAAATTTGCATGTTTTATATGATTAATGTGGGGTGTGAAATTATGCCATGATGTTAAAATACTTGTACCAAAAAAATAGGTACTTTGCCGAATGTGATTGTAGGAAGAAAATGGATGAACTACACCTAGGGATGTTTTGTTTGGTATTGGAAAATTTAGTCAACATGGGTCCGTTTGACGAATTGAATTTTGAGCTAGGGAGTACATTAGACATTCGGCCATGAAGATTCTAAATTTAGATGGTTTCCATAATATTATTAGATAGGGAGTTTAATCGAGATTGAGCTAATTTATGTGTGTGTTTCCATTTCAATTTTTAATGTTTGGTGCTTTGATTTGAAAATATTTATGTGTTATAAAATCTATGTGTGCCGAATTGAGCTAAGGAAATTGGTCTAAAATTCAATGTGAGTAATTTAAATTGCTTTCTTCAATAGTTGGATATTTTTATTTGGGAAAATTGAGGTCAAGAAGCTACGTTGGTGTGACTGAGGCCGATAGGTCTTAAGGAAGACATAAGTTGGTGTATGAACTCTTATATGTGGAAATGGAATGACCATTCGTGATAGGGTAAGTGTCAAACATTGTCAATTGGGGCTAGACATATTCTTAAAGCTATAGTATAGATGGCGAACTATAATACCAAATATGCATTATATGAGCACGCATATAGTTAGACATGCTTTAGGTACGAAATTCATATGATGTTTTTATAGAGAAATTCGGTTATGTGGACTAGTAATTTTTGCTTGTGAACTAGAGATAATTACATATCTAATGTATGTGTGAGGGCCGAATATGCTTAGTGTGTAAAGTATGAATATGCTTTGTTAATATGCTAGTAAAGTGAATAAAGTCTAAATTAAGCGAACTTGTGTAAAATTAAGATCAAGATCGAAGAGGGACACTCTCGGACAAGGGAAAAGCGAAGGTAGCGGAATAGTCAACTCGTGCACTACTCAGAAAGATACGAGGTAAGTCCTTGAGAATCGAACCTTTATTTAGGATAAGGAGAAATTATAATACATATGTATGACCTATGAACTAATGGAAAATGATATGTCCGAATGTGAATTTTTGGAAATGAACGTGTGAGAAATTGTTGAAAGCCGAATACTAAGGTTGAATTTTAATGTATCTAGTTGTGAAATTTTGTGTTCCCTTGCTTGCAATTTAAACAAACCGTATGGAACTTGATGTGGTATTATGCCGAAATTGTGTGTTTGGATCTGGATGGTTATTGAAAAAAAAAATAAAAATAAATAATATGAAAGATATGCTAATATGTACGAGTACAGATTTCGTTGATAAAGCCGAGCCCAGTCTCGAAGGGCTTTTGAGCCAGAGTTAAAACCGAGCCTAGTCTCGAAGGGCTTACGGGCCAGAGTTAAAGCCGAGCCCAGTCTCGAAGGGCTTTCGAGCCAAAGTTAAAACTGAGCCTAGTCTCGAAGGGCTTACGGGCCAGAGTTAAAGTCGAGCTTAGTCTCGAAGGGCTTAAGGCCGACGATAAGCTTCGAGTTTGACCTCGATAACCATTCATGGTGGAAATCGGATATGGGTTAAGTGTATAAGCTCACGTATAAATAATATTGCCCTGGTTGTAACATATGCGTCACTTAATGTAAGGAAGGTAGGTATGTCTTCTATACTCTCAATGAATTAGAATATCATTAAGATCGTTTTATTTGAGCCTAGTAAGGATTTATGAACTATCGTATGATACCATTTGTTTTGTTTAAGTAATCTGATATTGAGTGGTATACGTATATATGTGCTAGCTGACTATGCAAAGAGCAAAATCAAAATACTCAGTTATGAATGAATAATTCTTGGATTACACTGTGTTTTCTTTTGAGTTATGCTTGCGAGTAAATAGTAACATGTTATGCTCATATTCGACCAAAGAAGGTTTTAGACAAGAGTTGATAATATCATGTCTTTTACTTATTTTGACTGAGTTACTTAAGTACTTACTAAGCAAATATTTGCTTACTTTGTTTGTCCCTGCTTTCGATTTTGTAGATCTAGATAGGAAGTTGCGGTCTCGGGAGTTCCGGAATTGAAGTCATCTACACTATCACTCATCTTTTGGGTATTGGTAACTAAACCTAGGAATGGCATGTATAGGTTTGACTTTTGGTGGTTAACACATCTTTTGAATTTGTAACTAAATTAGGCCATGCGAAAATAACTCTCCTAAAATTTTCACTTTTATAATCTTGCTATAAATTAGATTACGTGTTATATGAATGGTTGTAATGTACATGTTGGTAAACTAGTTTCGAAGTAAGTCATACCTTGATTATTGCAATATATGATGTATAAGTGGTGATTATGACTAGGGATGATTTTATTTCGTACATTGTTTTGAACTTGATAAATTGGTTTAGTTGTGTTCGGTTGATGAGCGTTTGACAAGTAGTGGCAATTATATCGTTGTATAAAAAAAAATTTCTTTTTATATCAGACGGCTTTTCAAGGAAATGATCTGGCAATGCCCCCGACCCTCCTGCGATGGGACCGGGTCTAGGGGTGTTACACACCATCCGCTACTCTCCACCCGTACCAACCAACACACCATGTGGGGAATAACTCAACCCACCCAACCAACACACCACTGGCAGCATAGCTGCTTTAACATATAACTGGAACCTAGCCTCTTTTAATAACTGGGGCAAAAGCCCTTTTTAGTAAACTGGGGCAAAAGCCCTTTTTAGTAAACTGGGGCAAAATCCCTTTTTGGTATACTAGGGCAAAAGCCCTTTTCAATTCCTCCAATCACATAAACCCAACCCGTGCATGTTTGAGTATAACATGGCATATCGTATACGTATCATGGCATATCATGTGCATATCATGTGCATATCATGTCATATCATGTATAATAACAATATCACAAGTATCATAATCATAATAAAACCCTAGGGGTATAATAGTCATTTTCACCTAGGGCAAAATAGTCATTTTCATGTTATAAGGGTAATTACGTAATTTTATCCATTATTAGGGTTTTCCATGTTTATTCATCAATTCCAAGTGTTTAAAAAGCAATTTTAGCCTATTTTAGTAAAACCGAGTTATTGGGCCCAAAACCCCTAATGGGCCCTACCAAGCCAACTTAGTCGTCTAAGCCCACATAATCCAAATTCTACAAGTATCTACTAATCTAACTAGTTTTAAGCCCATAGTCTATTAAGAAACATTCATTACTCATTTTTTGCCCATATGGGCCCGTAAGCCCATTGAGGCCCAACTTACCAACGTGTGCAAAATCGTGCATTTATCTGTTCCATCGATCCACACACCGATCTTATCGCGTTTTTCGCATCTAAAACCATTCGCAAATCCACAAGTTCCAGAAATGCCGAAATTTCAATATTTTCGGCTTTTCAGCAAATATCAATCTAAGCTACTAGAGGGTTTGTTACACACTTGATTACGACGAATGATGACGAGATCTCCCACACGATTATCCTACAGTGATCACCTCAACAGATTAGACCATACCAACACTTAATCTAAATCGAAACTCAACAAAACCTTACTTATCTATTCAGCCATCACCTTTAATGGCCTTAGAATCTTACCTTGCCAACTTAGATCTACAATATCTAGATCCAACTGTGCCAATGTCCTTAATCCAATGCTCCTTGTAGATCACCCTTTAACAAACACAAAACCGATTTCTAAGATAAGATTAGTCCCTAGCCAAGTCGAAAATCTCCATAAATATATAGGGATTTCGACTTCTCTTAATTTCCAAAATAACGAATGAGAAGGAGTTCAGTTACTTACCAAAGATTTATTCGCCAAAAATGCTCCCACACACCACTTTTTTTCAGATCTGTTGTAGATCTAATCCCCAAAATACGAGTAGAGGACAGATTTTATAATTCCTGCTTTTGGATCTATCCTAGAATATGGCTATTGCGATCTAAAAGAAAAATAGGTGATGAGAAGTTCACCAGTGAAGAAACAATCGGTAGAGGAAGAGATGTGAGATTAGTGGTTCGGCCTTTTTGAAAGTTTTAAAGAAAAAAGAAAGGAGAGATGGTTTTAATCAAATGAGTAATCGACCATGAGATGGGGATTTGAGAAGAAAAGAAAGAGTTAATTTGGCCATTTAAGAAAATAATAACAAAAGGAAAAAAATTCAAGAATGAAAGAATTGGGCAAAGAAGAGACGAGCAAAAACTAAAAAAAATAGAAGCAAAATTGATTGAAGAGAAAAAGATAAAAACTTAGAGGAGCAAAATGGGCTATTCGAATCAAGAAAAATAATGCCAAAATTTCTAATGCCCCTTCGGCATTTAATGCCTATAGCCGAATGATACAAAAATTCTTCCTAAAATCAAACTCTTTGAATTTAGCATTAGAATTCCACCCAGCCACCTAGCAGCCTTATCCACCGCTTGCACCGCACGCTGCTAGGAGCTTCAATCCTGCACGACTCGCTGCTAGGGGTCCTCCAGTCCCGCACGGCACCTTCCACGCGTGCCCAGCAAAAACACGCTACTCCTGCGCGCAACATTGCTTGAACCTGGGACCTCCAGGTCACCCAGCACGCTGCTGGCCACCAGGACACGCATTTGCTTTGCTAATATACCGTTCCATTTATTCTTAAGTTATACCTATTGACGTTCCCGCATTTTTAAAAAAACATAGCGCTATAGCTTACCTGCACTTGGACTCGAACCCATGACCCTTCGAAACTCCTAGCACACTGCTGCCACTGCGCCACAAGCACTCTTGTGGCATATTCTCATTGCAGCTTCTTTTAAACCTTATTTCAGCGCAACCTGGCTTCTAAAATAAAAACAAACCTTTGCGTGTGCCGACCCTCAAACCTAGGCACTCCTACGTCCTCCTAGCGCCTCTGCCACTGGATCGAGCTTTGAATTAACCCGAACAATTAATAAGGCCTACCTGCGGCAGCCCTTGGTTTTTTTAAAATAAAAACCCACATTTGCGCACGCAGGGAATCGAACCCCTGCTCCCTTCCTTCTGCTTAACACGCTTAACCACTGGCCTGGCTCCTTCTTATGTCCAATTTTAGCCTAACAAATTAATAAACCTTAATGCCTAGATCCCCTAAAGAAGCAAAAATTAAATTTTTTGCCACACTCTTGGGTCGAACCTAAGACTTTCCCCGCACTAAAAATCATTCATAATTTATTTAAACACTAAATTTAAACACCAAATTAACAACAATAATTTTATAAATTTTTTTTTCACCATAATATTTAAAACTTCTCAATTATTCAGGTGTTCTATTATCCGAACCCAGACTCAAAACCAAATTCTTCTAGGCCCAATTTTAGGGTGTTACAAAGGACGACAACCAATGTAAGTCTATAAATAGGCTCATTTAACACATGTTATGGAAAACCTTTCATATTGTATAACTTTCTTCCTAGTTTTAGTCTCTAGTCTTTCTCTTTTCTTAAACTTCAGGTTTATTTCATTTTTGTTCTCTGTTTTTACGAAAGAGATCAGATTTGTGAACTTGATCAAACTATATGAGGATTGAGATCTATTCAATACAAATCAAACTTCTTCTAAACTTTATATTATTGAATTGTTATTCATGTTTACTATATATATCAAGACTATATTATTTATGAGATCCACGAAGAACTAATCCTCCTGTGGGGGATTAGCAAGTGGATGTATGATTAGTTAACAAATTTGTAGGTTTCTCTTAGTGGACCAACTGTTCAGGAAAGCAAGAACTTGAACCTTAGGCTTGATGACCCTATGAAGTCATAAAGGTAAGAATTAACCCAAAATTGGTAGGACCTATCTATGAACACCTTATCCCTAAACTAGTCGAGATATAAGTAGTTCTTGCCGACTCATTATTCTAGTGGAAGATCGAAAGATCCTACTAGGGTATCAACTAGTTGATTGAACAACTAGGGTATCAATATACACTGTAACACCCATAACCCGTATCTGTCGTCAGAAAGGGGCTACAAGGTATTACCAGATAAGACACAACTTTCATACAATCATACGCATACTTTTGCCCAAACTCTTAAACCAAACAAATATTAACATAAATAAAACTAAATTAATCACTTTACAGAACAAATTATAACATTTTAAAACCATATAATCAATTATGAAATTTATAATCAAATGATGTCAAATATAACATTTGTTCACTTAATAAGAACGCATATTAATAATAACACAAATAACTAAATTAAACATTCATCTGTGAATCTTACAAAGCATACGAATTCGATTGTAAGTCATCTTTAACTAACTCCAACTAGCATATTATTCACCATATATGATATACCATTAATCATTAAAACATACACAAAACTAGTATTCATATGGTTATTTTCTAATACCTTAACCAAAAGTGTCCAAGCCCAACATAAAACATCATTCACTTTGCATGAAACCAAAAACCATACACAAGACCAAAAACACTATTCATTTGGTCAATTTTATAAATGTTAACCAAAAACTCTCATGCTTTACACTTCAAAGATATTTTATTTTCCCTTTTATTGCCAAACTAAAATTCATCCATGTAACATTTCATAGCATTAAATTTTAATAAGGTTCTCTAATAAAAAAATGTATCTAATAATCGAACTATCAATTAAAAACATATCCAAATCTTGTTATTTTATTCTTATTAAAATTATCACATATATATATCCAATCCTTTTCACATGCTATGAATACAATCATCATTCATATTCAAAGGTATCAACTTTTAATACAATATGTTACTTTAATATCTTTTAATTTCATACCATAATCAAATATACATATTTACCCAAAACTCAAACATCACTCAAACATAACAACATTTAACCTATGTCTCATAGTCAAAACATTAACCCATTTATTTGTAACCAAGCACTTCAAGCATAATCCATTACTAATTAAATATCATAGCCAAATATGCCAACCACAACCAAAAATTACCAATCATATCGTTACTCAACCATGAGACCATACAATCAAATTCACCAACCATATTCAAACATACCGCACTTTTAAGCATTTCATAATTTCATATAATTTACTTCACATATTAGCCATTTTCGCATGGCTATGTGCATATATTTATACATTTCCAAAATCAAAGATAACCACAAGATAGTTTAGCCTATACATGCCATAAGTTTCAAGTTTAGCTTCTTAAGGTACCTGTAACATCCTGATTTTTGGGGCTTAGTAATTTTGTGCGATGTTTGGTAAAATTTTAAATGTTGGCATGTGGTTGTGAAATTCATGTTTAGAGTGTGTAAATGGGCCAATGGAAGACCCATGAGTTGGCTAAAAACCCAGTAGAATTTTGAATTTTTGACTTAAAGAATTAGGGGATCTGGTTAGGAGGCCTTATCAAAAGATATGGGTAAAATGCAACACAAGAGAACCCCTGGTGGAGTGGCTAAGTAACGCCACTAGGGAGCTAAAAATGTGGCGTGTAAGTGAGGAGAGAAGGCTAAGGTTCGAATCATGGAGCAGGTATTAGTTGTGGTTTTTTTTTTTAGGTCTTGTACATGTGAGAGTTTGAAGTCGATTATAACTCTGTGTGAGAAGAGTTTGAATCGATCATCAGCTTGATTCAAGGAGTGATAAGGGGGAGCATATCTTGGAGGGATTTTAGGAGAATTCAAATTTGAAAAAAGAGTGTGGCCGGCCAAGGGGTTTGCATTGTGCATATTCGGCAATTGAACCTAGTTTTGGGGAGTCTTTGCATTTTCTTTGTTGTGCCGATTCACCTTAGTCAAATCCCTCTCTTCCTTCTTTTATTTTATTTTTCCTCTTCTCCATCCTTTAGAAGAAAGCCGAACCATATTCCCTCCCTACTTCTTCTTGTTAGCCAAATACTCTAAAACAAGCCAAATCTCAAAAGTCATCTTGTGCCGATTTCTTCTGAACCAAAACTCTCATGTTTTCTCCATCTTTTGTGGCCGATCCTTGTAACTTTTAAACTCTTATCCCCTATCAATTACATCACTGCAAAACTATCAAAACAAATCACCATCTCCTCCCTGGAAGCAAAGGCCGAATGCACATTACCCTTGGAAGCTTGGTGGCTGAATTCTAAGACCTCTGTAAGGGGTGATTTCTGCTAGCGTTAGGAGAGCCGGGTTTGCTTAGAGTCAAGAGTAGTTTAAAAGAGTAGTTTGGTAAGTACTCGTGTCTCTATTCAATTTGATATTTTGGACGCTAAATAGAGTCAAAACCCCCTAAGGCTTAGGGAGGTTGTCGATTTGTGGTCTGGGCATTATTAGGCCTTATTCATTCATTCTATGGTCTTTTGGCAGCAAAGAGGACTACTTTGGAGGAGCAGCAAGGATTGGAGAATTGGCGTGAATAAGCTTAGTTCGAATCGTCGAATCCTGTAAAGGTAAGCAATCTACGGCATTAGGGGTAATGGCTGAATAGTATTGATATGATTGCATTGTTCTTTTGGTTTTTAAAAATCTGATACATCAAGTAAATGAATATAGGACGAGTGCGTGGAAGACTTTGAGAAATCGATCGTCATTAAACAGGTGTGTAACATACCCCGTAATAGCTTAGATTCATATTGCTTAAAAGCCGAGGTATCGAATTCCGTTGTGGTTGTAACTTGTAAACATGTGATGGTATGTGGATGAGTTCGATTACGATGGATGCAGCAAACGAAATTGGTGGGACAGGTAAGAACACGATTTCGTGCAAATTGGTAAGTTGGGCCTCGATGGGCTAAAACTAGGCCCAATGGGCTTTCAGGCCCATTTGGGTATAATTGATAGAAAATGAAATATGGATAAGTTGCATGTTAAGACTGTTAAAAACCGTTATGGAACATAGGCTAAATGGGCCTAGGTGACTAAATCGGCTGCATAGGGCCCATTAGGGGTTTTGGGCCCAATAACTCGGTTTTACTAAAATAGACTAAAATTTCTATTTAAACACTTGGAATTGATGAATAAACATGGAAAACCCTAATAACGGATAAAATTACTAAATTACCCCTAAACATGGAAAATGTCTATTCTGCCCCTGAGTGCAAATTACCACTATACCCCTATGGTTTAATTATGATTGTGATACATGTTATATTATTATTATACATGAAATGCCATGATATGCACATGATGTGTTATGATTCGCACGTGATATACATGATATATTCGTATTATGCATGGGTTGGGTTATATGATGGAGGAAGTGTTAAAGGGCTTTGGCCCCAGTTCACCGAAAAGGGCTTTTGCCCCAGTTATTAAAAGAGGCTAGGCCTCCAGTTATATGATAAAGCAGCTATGCTGCCAGTGGAGAGTTTGGCTGGGTGGGTTGAGTTATTCCCCACATGGAGAGTTTGGTTGGTACGGGTGGAGAGTAGAGGATGGTGGGTTGAGTAGTCTCCCCAAACGGGTTTTTGCATACATGCATGATTTGACACATGTGATATTGAGATGGGCCTATGGGCCATACCGTTTACAAGAAGGCTTTGGCCTAGCGATATGAATAATATAAAGGCTTTGGCCTAGTAACAGTTCACCGAAAGGCTTCGGCCCAGTATATGTTGAAATTGAAATTGTACATGTATGGATTTGGGCTCTGAAAGGGCTTGTTATACACTAAGTTTCCAAACTTACCCCCTTTCCTAAACCTTGCAGGTGAGCCTTGATGTAGAGACTTGGAGCCGGTGGGAATTCAGAGTGGCCATGGTGTTCAAATGGATTTTCAATAATTGCATTTAAATAAGTTTTATTTAATTATTATTATTGTTTGATTTTGGGTTGTAATAAGGCCATTTTAAACTATTTTCTTTTTAGGGTTATTTGATTTTAAACTTGATGTTCTACGCTACTAATAATGTTTTAAATGGGCTAGACCTAGGTTACGTTTTAAAACGAGATTTGATTTCAATTATACAAGTGATAAAATAAAATGTTGTATCTAAATTATCACTTTGAATGAACTCCAACTCAACTTATTTTCAAAATACCTTTCATCAATCGAAAGTGTGGCAATGGTTGTGGGCATGTCGAGGATTGGATCCAATCAATAGCCTGGTACTTAAGCAGCCTTCATGGCTTACCTCCTCTGTTTCGGATACCTACCTGGTGCACAGTTTCCATTCACTTTCATCGTAAAGACAATCTTTTAAAACTCTTTTAGAAAAGGTTTTAGGAACGAACCATAGATTTTTACGAAAATGTCCCAATATGACACATCGGATCTGGTCATAATATCTGGGCTGGGTTCGGGGTGTTACATTTAGTGGTATCAGAGCCAGGCTACAACAACTCGGCTGTGGGTTTTAACGGGCTTTTTCAATGATTTCAAAATAATGGCATTTTAAGGATTTTCAAAATACTAGTAAAATAAATAAATTCTTTTAACTTATTTTTGTAATGAAATATATGTTTTTAAATGGTTTGAAGAAGGAAGTGGCACACTGAATTCTCGGCACCAAGTCTGTAAGTATACTTTCCTTATCATTTGATATTAAAGTGATGTTAAGATGATATGATACTATCGTTGATATTGATACTATAGGTAGAATCAAGACCCTACTATGTTACTTTAGATAGGGTAGAGCTAAAAACATTAAGATCGAGACTGTAGCTAGAATACGACGTCGCGGAAACAATCTCTGAACTACTATATTTTCATAAGACATCTCGCAATAAACAACTGAAATATTAAGCTAATGTCATAAAATTCATAATCAGATAATTCGATATGAGTACCAGAGGAACTCGTGGACGGGGCCGCAGACGTGGTCGTGGAAGAGCGCGAGCTGAATCTTCATCTTCAGGGCATAGGCCAGCCGAGGAGGCATTTGTGCCACAAGCAACTGAGACTGGGTCACATGATCGTGCTGCGGGAGATGATGCCTTGTCCCAAGCGATGTTGAGGGTCTTAGAGAGGGTTGCTAGAGCTAGTACTGGGACAGTGAATAGAGTATCTATCTCTGAGCGACTTCGGGCCAACAGAGCAGAGGTTTTTAGGGGCGTATCTGGAGTAGCCCCAAATGTGGCTGAATATTGGCTGGAGGCAATCGAGCGGATTATGGATGACTTGGATTGCTCTATGGAGCAAAAGCTGAAAGGGGCTATATCATTGCTGCGAGACGAGGCTTACCAGTGGTGGATCACAGTAAGGGAGAGTACCCCGGCTGAGCGGGTAACTTGGGATCTATTTATGACTGCTTTTAAAGGGAGGTATGTTGGAGCTAGTTATGTGGATGCTCGTCGCAAGGAATTCCTGAATTTAACCCAGGGTAATAAGACTGTTGCTGAGTATGAGGCAGAATTTTTGAGGTTGAGTCGATATGCTAGTGGGATAGTTGCGACTGAATATGAGCGTAGCGTTCGGTTTGAGGATGGCCTTCGAGATGAGCTTAGGGTGCTGATAGCTCCACAGAGGGAGCGTGACTTTGCTGCGTTGGTAGAAAAGGCCAAGATAGCTGAGGAAGTTAAGCGGGTTGAGCAACAGAATCGTCAGAAGGATCGACTTAGATTTAGGAGGGATTCTGGACCCTCGGGTGCTGCGTACAGAAATATTAAACGAGCTAGAGTGAAGGAACCAGTGTGAGCAGTTCCAGTGAATACCGTTAGACCGCAAGCTTGTAGGGATTGTGGTAGAGCACACATGGGAGAGTGTTGGAAAAGAACTAGGGGATGTTTCCGATGTAGGTCCAAGGAACACAAATTCAGAGATTGTCCTAGGAGAGCAGTTCAAGATCAAGTTGCTGAGCCAAGGGTTGTGCAACCAGTGCGAGGAGGACCACCACCACAGAAAGGTCGTGGGCAAGGCAGAGGTGGTTATGGTAATGGACGAGGACGTGGGGCACCTGGCAGAGGTGCTGGTCATGCTGAAGCTCGTCAACCGGCGTTGGTTTACGCTGCACGACGTCGAGAGGAGGGTGATGCTCCTGATGTCATAACCAGTACGTTTTTCATTCATAGCACGCCTTATACTGCTTTGATAGATATTGGTTCCACTCATTCGTATGTTGCCTGTAATGTGTCTGGGGCGTTGGGTGTGCATCCTGAAGGGACTGTGAGTGGGGTATTAGTGATAAGTCCTTTGGGTCACTCGGTTAAGGTTGATAAACTCTTTAGGAAGGTGCCTCTAAAGACTCAAGATAAGGTATTCGTAGGAGATTTGATGGAACTGCCATTTGGAGAATTTGATCTTATCGTAGGGATGGATTGGCTAACTCAGCATAGGGCGACTTTGGATAGTGCTGCTAAGAGGATGGTATTAAGAACTGGCAAGGATGATGAGGTATTGGTCATAGGGGAGCGAAGGAACTATTTGTCTAATGTGGTTTCAGCCTTAAAAGCTGAGAAGTTGATTCGAAAAGGTGGCGAGGCGTATTTGGCCTTTGTAAGTCAAGCTGAGCCTGAAAAGGTGACCGTAGAGTCAGTCAGGACTATCAAAGTGTTTCAAGATGTCTTTCCTGAGGAGCTTCCTGGATTACCTCCAAATGGCGAGGTTGAGTTTGGAATTGACCTGTTACCTGGAACGGCTCCGGTGTCCATTGCACCTTATAGGATGGCACCAAAGGAGTTGGTAGAACTGAAAGCTTAGATACAAGAACTATTGGACAGAGGATTTATAAGACCAAGTGTTTCTCCGTGGGGCGCACTAGTGTTGTTCGTAAAGAAAAAAGATGGAACCATGTGAATGTGTATCGATTATCGACAGCTGAACAAACTGACGATCAAGAACAAGTACCCTTTGCCAAGAATCGACGATCTGTTAGATCAGTTGAGAGGAGCATCAATATTTTCGAAAATCGACCTTTGGTCAGGATATCATCAGTTGAGAGTCAAAGAGGTGGATATTCATAAGACGGCATTCAGAACTCGATATGGTCATTACGAGTTCCTAGTTATGCCCTTTGGACTGACTAACGCACCAGCAGCAATCATGGACTTGATGAATCGAGTATTTCAGCCATATTTGGATTAGTTCGTAGTCGTGTTCATCTACGATATTTTGGTGTACTCAGAAACAAAAGAAAAGCATGATGAGCATCTTCGTACCGTTCTGCAAGTATTGAGGGAAAAGCAACTCTATGCAAAGTTCAGTAAGTGTGAATTTTGGTTAAATGAGGTAACCTTCTTGGGTCATGTCATTTCTGCTGAGGGGATTAAAGTGGACCCTTAGAAAATTGAGGCGATTCTGGAATGGAAGCCACCGAGGTCAGTGTCGAAAATTTGAAGTTTTCTGGGGTTGGCAGGTTATTATCGAAGATTTGTGGAAGGATTCTCTGTCCTAGCGGCACCATTGACGAAACTCATAAGGAAAGGAGTACTATTTGTGTGGACCAAGAAGCAGCAAGAGGCTTTTGAGAAGCTAAAGAAGGTTTTGACCGAGGCACCAGTGTTGATTCAGCCAGAGTCCGGTAAAGATTTCACTATGTACAACGATGCATCACATGTAGGTTTAGGTTGAGTGTTGATGCAATAGGGAAAGGTGGTTGCTTATGCTTCAAGGCAGCTTAAGCCTCACGAGGTGAACTATCCTACTCACGATTTAGAGTTGGCGACGGTGATCTTCGCACTTAAAATTTGGAGGCATTACTTGTATGGGGAGAAGTGCATCATGTATACAGATCATAAAAGTCTTAAGTATCTGTTGACTCAAAAGGAGCTGAATCTTAGACAGCGAAGGTGGATAGAGTTGTTGAAAGACTATGATTGTTCGATTGAGTACCATCCAAGCAAGGCAAATGTGGTGGCTGATGCGTTGAGTCGTAGGACTATAGCAGATTTGAAAGCAATGTTTGCACGTTTAAGTTTGTTCGATGATGGGAGCCTGTTGGCAGAGTTGCAAGTGAAACCGACTTGGGTAGAACAGATTAAGAGGCAGCAATTGTTGGATGAGTCGTTGGACTTACGATTTCAGCAAGTCGAGAAAGAGAAGAATTCAGACTTTGGATTAAACAGTGATGGAGTTCTTTGTTTTCGAGGAAGAATTTGCATGCCGAAGGACTCTGATCTAAGATTGATGATTTTGAAAGAGGCTCATGGTGGACCTTGTGCTATGCATCCAGGAGGGAATAAGTTATATCGAGACCTGCGGGAGCTATATTGGTGGCCTGGGCTTAAGCGAGAAGTGACCGAGTTTGTTGGAAAATGTTTAACGTGTCAACAAGTAAAGGCCGAGCATCAACTGCATTCAGGATTGTTGCAGCCAGTGAAAATACCACTTTGGAAGTGGGAAAGAGTAACCATGGATTTCGTAAGTAGGTTGCCTTTGACACCTTCCAAGAAAGATTCAGTTTGGGTGATTGTGGATAAGCTAACGAAATCTGCTCATTTCATACTTGTTCGAACAGATTATTCACTTCAGAGGTTAGCCAAGTTGTATGTAGCAGAGATAGTGCGGTTGCATGGAGTGCCAGTGTCAATAATTTCTGATCGAGACCCAAGATTCACATCTCGGTTTTGGAGGAAGTTGCATGAGGCGTTAGGAACGCGACTGAATTTTAGTACAGCTTTTCACCCTCAGTCAGATGGGCAGTCAGAGAGCGTTATTCAGATTTTAGAGGACCTGTTGAGGGGTTGTGTGATCGACTTTAGGGGTAGCTGGGAGGATTACTTGCCGTTGGCGGAATTTGCTTATAATAACAGTTATCAAGCAAGTATTCAGATGGCCCCATATAAGGCACTGTATGGGAGAAGATGTCGTTTGCCTACTTGTTGGACTGAGTTGGGAGAGAGACAAGTACTTGGACCAAAGTTAGGGGCTGATACTGAAGACAAGGTTAGGGTAATCAGAGACCGTTTGAAAGAGGTAGCAGATCGACAGAAGTCTTATGCGGATCTAAAGCGTAAGGATATTGAGTATGCGGTAGGAGACATGGTCTTTCTTTAAGTTTCGCCCTGGAAAAAGGTATTGAGATTTGGTAAGAAGGGCAAGTTGAGTCCGCGATTCATTGGACCTTATAGGATTGTAAAGCGAATAGGACTGGTCGCTTATCAGCTAGAGTTACCACCAGAACTGGATCGTATTCACGACGTCTTTCATGTATCCATGCTAAGGCGATATTGTTCTGACCCTACTCACATCATGCCAGTTGCAGACATTGAGGTACAAGCAGATTTAACCTTCGAAGACGAACCAGTACAGATACTTGATCGCGATGTTAAAGTGTTGAGAAGAAAATCAGTCCCATTAGTGAAGGTACTTTGGAGAAACCACGGCAGAGAGGAAGCTACTTGGGAACCTGAAGAAGCGATGCGTCAGCAATACCCTCAACTTTTTGGGCCAGGTAAATTTCGAGGCTGAAATTTCTTTAAGGAGGGTAGAGTTGTAACATCCTGATTTTTGGGGCTTAGTAATTTTGTGCGATGTTTGGTAAAATTTTAAATGTTGGTATGTGGTTGTGAAATTCATGTTTAGAGTGTGTAAATGGGCCTATGGAGGGCCCATGAGTTGGCTAAAATCCCGGTAGAATTTTTGAATTTTTGACTTAAAGAATTAGGGGATCTGGTTAGGAGGCCTTATCAAAAGATCTGGGTAAAATGTAACACAAGAGAACCCCTGGTGGAGTGGCTAAGTAACGCCACTAGGGAGCTAAAAATGTGGCGTGTAAGTGAGAAGAGAAGGCCAAGGTTCGAATCATGGAGCAGTTATTGGTGGTGGTTTTTTTTTAGGTCTTGTACATGTGAGAGTTTGAAGTCGATTATAACTCTGTGTGAGAAGAGTTTGAATCGGTCATGAGCTTGATTCAAGGAATGATAAAGGGGAGCATATCTTGGAGGGATTTTAGGAGAATTCAAATTTGAAAAAAGAGTGTGGCCGGCCAAGGGGTTTGCATTGTGCATATTCAGCAATTGAACCTAGTTTTGGGGAGTCTTTGCATTTTCTTTGTTGTACCGATTCACCTTAGTCAAATCCCTCTCTTCCTTCTTTTATTTTATTTTTCCTCTTCTCCATCCTTTAGAAGAAAGCCGAACCATATTCCCTCCCTACTTCTTCTTGTTAGCCGAATACTCTAAAACAAGCCAAATCCCGAAAGTCATCTTGTGCCGATTTCTTCTGAACCAAAACTCTCATGTTTTCTCCATCTTTTGTGGCCGATCCTTGTAACTTTTAAACTCTAATCCCCTGTCGATTACATCACTGCAAAACTATCAAAACAAATCACCATCTCCTCCCTGGAAGCAAAGGCCGAATGCACATCACCCTTGGAAGCTTGGTGGCCAAATTCTAAGACCTCTGTAAGGGGTGATTTCTGCTAGCGTTAGGAGAGCCGGGTTTGCTTAGAGTCAAGAGTAGTTTAAAAGAGTAGTTTGGTAAGTATTCGTGTCTCTATTCAATTCGATATTTTGGACGCTAAACAGAGCCGAAAGCCCCTAAGGCTTAGGGAGGTTGTCGATTTGTGGTCTGGGCATTATTAGGCCTTATTCATTTGTTCTATGGTCTTTTGGCAGCAAAGAGGACTACTTTGGAGGAGCAGCAAGGATTGGAGAATTGGCGTGAATAAGCTTAGTTTGAATCATCGAATCCTGCAGAGGTAAGCAATCTACGGCATTAGGGGTAATGGCTGAATAGTATTGATAAGATTGCGTTGTTCTTTTGGTTTTTAAAAATCTGATACATCAAGTAAATGAATATAGGACGAGTGCGTGGAGGACTTTGAGAAATCGATCGTCATTAAACAGGTGTGTAACATACCCCGTAATAGCTTATATTCATATTGCTTAAAAATCGAGGTATCGAATTCCGTTGTGGTTGTAACTTGTAAACATGTGATGGTATGTGGATGAGTTCGATTACGATGGACGCAGTAAACGAAATTGGTGGGACAGGTAAGAACCCAATTTCGTGCAAATTGGTAAGTTGGGCCTCGATGGGCTAAAACTAGGCCCAATGGGCTTCCAGGCCCATTTGGGTATAATTGATAGAAAATGAAATATGGATAAGTTGCATGTTAAGACTGTTAAAAACCGTTATGGAAGATAGGCCAAATGGGCCTAGGTGACTAAATCGGCTACATAGGGCCCATTAGGGGTTTTAGGCCCAATAACTCGGTTTTACTAAAATAGACTAAAATTTCTGTTTAAACACTTGGAATTGATGAATAAATATGGAAAACCCTAATAACGGATAAAATTACTAAATTACCCCTAAACATGGAAAATGTCTATTCTGCCCCTGAGTGCAAATTACCACTATACCCCTATGGTTTAATTATGATTGTGATGCATGTTATATTATTATTATACATGAAATGCCATGATATGCATATGATGTGATATGATTCGCACATGATATACATGATATATTCGTATTATGCATGGGTTGGGTTATATGATGGAGGAAGTGTTAAAGGGCTTTGGCCCCAGTTCACCGAAAAGGGCTTTTGCCCCAGTTATTAAAAGAGGCTAGGCCTCCAGTTATATGATAAAGTAGCTATGCTGCCAGTGGAGAGTTTGGCTGGGTGGGTTGAGTTATTCCCCACATGGATACGGGTGGAGAGTAGAGGATGGTGGGTTGAGTAGTCTCCCAAAATGGGTTTTTGCATACATGCATGATTTGACACATGTGATATTGAGATGGGCCTATGGGCCATACTGTTTACAGGAAGGCTTTGGCCTAGCGATATGAGTAATATAAAGGCTTAGGCCCAGTAACAGTTAAATGAAAGGCTTCGGCCCAGTATATGTTGAAATTGAAATTGTACATGTATGGATTTGGGCTCTGAAAGGGCTTGTTATACACTGAGTTTCCAAACTCACCCCCCTTTCCTAAACCTTGCAGATGAGCCTTGATGTGGAGACTTGGAGTCGGTGGGAATTCAAAGTGGCCATGGTGTTCAAATGGATTTTCAATAATTGCATTTAAATAAGTTTTATTTAATTATTATTGTTTGATTTTGGGTTGTAATAAGGCCATTTTAAACTATTTTCTTTTTAGGGTTATTTGGTTTTAAACTTGATGTTCTACGCTACTAATAATGTTTTAAATGGGCTAGACCTAGGTTACGTTTTAAAACGAGATTTGATTTCAATTATACAAGTGATAAAATAAAATGTTGTATCTAAATTATCACTTTGAATGAACTCCAACTCAACTTATTTTCAAAAAACCTTTCATCAATCGAAAGTGTGGCAATGGTTGTGGGCATGTCAAGGATTGGATCCAATCAAGAGCCTGGTACTTAAGCAGCCTTCATGGCTCACCTCCTCTGTTTCGGATACCTACCTGGTGCACAGCTTCCATTCACTTTCATGGCAAAGACAATCTTTTAAAACTCTTTTAGAAAAGGTTTTGGGAACGAACCATGGGTTTTTCCGAAAATGTCCCAATATGACACATCGGATCTGGTCATAATGTCTGGGCCGGGTTCGGGGTGTTACAGTACCGATAATCAAATGATAGTGTGGATGACTTCACCGACGATCCCCGAGCATGTAAGCACCTCCAAAATCTATAAAACAAATTATAGAAACATATAACAAAGTAAGCTAACTTAGCTTAGTAAGCCTTAAGCAAAATAAACCTATAATGCACTATATTATCTCATACACTTAATAATTTCGAATAACTAATTCCACTTATGCATTTTATTCACATATAACCCCAAACTTTCAATCACATACATATAAAACATATAACTTCACTAAGCAACTTCCTTTTGACCGAAATTGCATATTTATCTTATTATTATATTATCAATTTCATAGTCAATTTGTCTTATGCATTCAAACTCACATGTGCAAATATAAACATAACTTCATTCCTTAAACTTTAACATTTCACCTATATACATCATTAAGACCAAATACATATATTTGTCACTTTAATATATATACCACAACAACTTTACTTATTCCTTCTCATCAAGCATCATGGAGCATTTCATCTCATTTCAAATAGATAAATAAATATCACGTACCTGAATGTTTTAACTCGTTTAATAAATTCAATTACCACATCATCGTAAAATCTCGAAAGCTTAAACTTTTAATAATTCACCGGCAATAAGTCTGCTAGGCTCAAGGCCTGATTTTTATACACCAACAATAAGCCTGCTAGGCATAAAGCCCGATTATCAATGATACATAATCATCCCATACACAACTTCACTTATAAGAATTTCAAATGCCACATATTTTTTATACAAACCTTTCAATATCATAACTTAGTCCAAATAAATTCCAATATACTAATTCCAATTATATTACATTCGGCCATCAACCACATTTATCATATATTCCAAATTAATATTTAAAACTAATTTTCATTCAAAATAAATATGTTTAATTGCTTATAGGCTTACCTCGGGTATCGACGAATGATGTAAACCGACTATTTGTCTATTTTTGTTTTTCGCCGATCCAAATCCAATTTTCTCCTTTATTGATCTAGATTGATTTAAATTAAACTTATTTAATCAAATATTCAATCCAATTCACTCAAGAACACATAAATGGGCAAATTGCATTTTTGCCCCATACATTTTACACATTTAGCAATTAAGTCCAAAATTCACAAAACACAAAATAAACATAATTTGCTTATACTAAGCTATGGCCGAATATTCCCCTTCACCCTATAGGTCCTTACAATTAATTTATTTCACAATTTAGTCCCTTTATTTACCATTTTTGTAATTAAGCCCTATTTACTTAATTTGCATGAAAATTTCCAATACAAACTTAATAATCTAACACATATCTTCATTTTAACAACATCAAACAAAAATTTCACCAAAATATCAATAATGGGAGAACACAAAATCATCATCAAAATAAAAAATTAGAACATGGGCTTTGAACATTTCATAGAAACGATCTCAAAAATATAAAAATTATCAAAAACTGAAACCAAACTAAACTTGAATTTGGATCAACAATGGTCGAATACCTCAAAGTTTTTGTTTCTTTTCTTTCTTACAACATTCTGCTATTTCCAAGAATTAATGCATGGCTTATTATTTTATTATGTTTTATTATAATAACATATTAATATTGCAATTACATTTGTAACCTTTATAAATTAATATGAAACTTTATATTGGTTGTCCTCAACCGTCCATGCTATAATTAAAAGGCATAATTGCAACATAAATACTCTATATTAAAAAGCCACTAACACTTCAGCCCTTATGTTTTAAACTATCAAGTTTTCAATTTACGCGATTAAGTCCTTTTATTAAATTAAGCAGACAAACAATCAAATTTTCAAACGAAACTTTCACACATGCAAATTCACATGTAATAAACATGTAAAATAATTATTTAAATATTTTTCTAACTCGGATTCGTGGTCCCGAAACCACCGTTCCGATTAGGGTCTAAATCGGACTGTTACATACACATCATTGAAATGCATCATCATGGACTTATAATATAGCCAATATACCAAAATCAAATGGCCTTACACAACAATGAACTTTCAAATAGCGTAGGCCAATATTTTTGGCCAAAACAAGAATGACACATACAAAAATAACCTAGTCCCATATACATGCCATGACCTTAAGTGTAAGAATAATCAATACCCAATTTGTTAGCTTGATAGTGTGATAGGTTCTCTGGTGACTTCCAACCCGAGCTAACCTGAGTTCATTATAAACACAGAAATTAAACGGAGTAAGCTATATAGCTTAGTAAATTGTAAATAATAAGCAATTTATTAACATGATTTTACTGAATCTGACAATATGTTCTAAAGAAAATACAATCATAATTGCACATAGTTCCACTATTTAATCAAGTTCATCTCAAGCTGCCAACTCAAGTCACAGTAGCTAAATTATTTATATCTTGAGCTACGAAACTCCAAATTAAGATCCACTAATTTTACCTAAAACTAGACTTACATCTCTTCTTACCACAAAATTTTTAGAATTTTTAGTTTAGCCAATAAGAACAGTTATTCTTGAAATTCTCCCCTATTCTACTGTCAGACAATTTCGACCCTTCTTCACTAAAAATTAATTATCTCATAGTATGGGATTCAGACGATGTTCTCGTTTGTTTCTCTTGAAAATGAGCTCATTAAGAATTTTAAACATATAAAATCTAACCCATAATTATTTTTATACAATTTTTTATGATTTTCCAAATTTAGAATAGGGGATTCCGAAATCATTCTGACCCTATCTCAAAAAAAATCAAATATATTATAATATAAAATTATTTTACTTACACCGTTTCTTTTATACGAAAATAGACTCAATAGATTTAATTTTGATATCTTATTCCACCTCTAATTTGATTTTCACCATTTTTTGGAGATTTTTCAAAGTCACACAACTGCTGTTGTCCAAACTATTTTACTGCTAAATTTTACTCTTTCACATTTTCTTTGTATTAACTTTCATTCAACATTCACTTAGAATTCATAAGTACCTGTATCGCTTAATTCATTTATACTTTTATTTTTCATCTTAGCTATGTCAGTTGATACGCTTAAACCTCACCGAAAACACATTATTTCAATTCAACATCAAATACAATTATTGGTTCATAATTCTTTCACATTTATTCATAATCTAGGCATGATTTTCACAAGTTTCTTTGATTTGATGATCGTATAATACATATACTTACTTATATCATTTAACTTACCATTTGGTACTCATTCTCATTTCTAACTTAACCGTTGAACATATCAAAATAATAACGGATACGCGGTGGCCATCACATAGTACCACACTTGTAGCCAAAGCTATTTTATTCACAAAGTTTCACATCGGCTTGCTCTCAAGCTATTCACATTTACGGGTTTGCTCACACAAGCTGTCGATCAGACGTAGCTACTTAGTGCTACTGACACAAGCTGTCAGGTATCCGCAACATATGCCGGACTACCCAGTCACTGGTAGAACGTACGGACCAGCACCCGGATCACTTATCTCACTTAGCACAATACCATGGACTTATTTCACTTAGATGCCATGGAATTATTTCACTTAGAACATTGCCATGGTCTTTTACAGTCAATTAATATTTCACTACGTAATGATCGTGATCGATCCTGCGTTTTTACTCAATTCGAACATTTACTTTAATTTTCACAATTTAATCAAATATATAATAATGTTGCATAATTAACACAAATCAATAACATTTATTAACATATGAACTTACTGTAGCACCCCTATCCCGTAACCGTTGCCAAAATAGGTAAGGGGCATTATCGGACTTGTAACATATATCGGAGCAGTAAAATTTTTAAACTTTTTAATCAAGAACCATCACATATCATCTGTCATTAGAGCATGCTTCAATTGATCATAAAATGATGTATATAATTATTGGAAATCTAATTGGAAACATGCTAAAAGATAGGGAAAATTTGCGAAATTTTTAAGTTAGGGACACACGGCCGTGCCCCTTTGCCCGTGTTCTTCTCACACGGCCGTGTCCCTCTAGACACGTCCAAACCTTTCAGCTCGTGGTCGAATCTGACTTATCCCACACGGCTGTCCAACACGCCCATGGGGTTAGGCCGTGTGTCGCCCACGGCCTAGGCACGCCCGTGCCCTTACCCCGTGGTCGAAACTGTCAAATATCACACGGCTGCCAGACACGCCCGTGTACAAAACAGAGCAGACCGTGTGACTATACTGCCAAATTTCACACGGCTACAAATTACCAGACACGCCCCCAAAACTGACCAAAACATTAAGGTGCAGGGGACACACGGTTGAAGCGCACGCCCGTGTTCCCTGGCCGTATGGCACAATTATAGGCTTGGTTTAAGCCAATTTGCCACCCAATATGGGTCATTTCTACTAGCCATTAACCAACAACATTTCATGCCATGCTACCAACCTAAAACATACCAATTCAAGCACAAAATGGACCCAAAATCATCTCAATTCATTCACAAATCAAGCACACCAACACAAAGGCCTAAATGACCATTTCCATGCACTCATCCACACATATATACATATCAATTATGCAAGCTTATAACCTCATCAAAATCACATATCTTTCCATAAGCACATATAGCTAAAGGACAACTCAAGTGCTTGATTATAAACACATATGACCCAAGCCACATCTCATAGCTTGATCATTTACCAAAATATATCATGTTCACAAAAGTACTAGCTTATACATACCATGACCAAACGTTTGCAAAATACTCAAAAGTACCGAAGCTTTATCGATAGTGTGATAGCGATCCCCGACTCGTCTGATATCCGAGCTAGCTTCCGAATCTAAAAGACAGTGAGAGAAATAAACGGAGTAAGCTTCTAAAGCTTAGTAAGTCCATATAACATGAAATGAAACTTACCATTTCAATGAGGTATCCATAAGTAAGGCCATTACAAACATATGATCTTATAGCCTATTGCACAAGCTCACACTCATTAGTTCATGTAGTTCATAACATATCATATATAAAAGCTTATCAAATACTTCATTTCAAGTAACATATACAAATCTTGTAAATCATATGACAACATATGCCTTCATTTTGCACTTTCTCATATAACATGTTGATCATGTAACTAGTATCATTCCATTCATACAAATCATATGACATGTATTTCATATACTTTATTATCTCATGTATAGCACATAACTCTTATAACATGTACCTTATACCATTCATGTATTCACATAACATCTTTCTCATATATTCAAATATCAATTAACCTTTCCTGTAACATGTATCGGTATTGCCCGTTGAACCTATAAGAACATCGAAAGATACTCGGGTGATACACATACAGTGTATATACATATAACCTGTAATCCGTCAATGCGTCATATATGCTCTTTCGAGCCTGTACGATAAGCCCAGAGGCTGAACATATAATCCCGAAGGATAATCGGTAAGCCCGTAGGCTAAACATGTAATCCCGAAGGATAAACCTGTAGCTCATGAGCACGTGGTGAGTCCACAATAAATGCAGGAACTCGAACCACCCTGTAGCCCTAGTAACATGTCACTCGTATCCTATCGACTTCTACGGTTCTAACGGGGCTCGGTATTCAATTTATCACTTGTAACAATTTAACATTTCTATTTCAATCTCATATATACTCGTTCCATTAGGCTATTTAATCATCTAGCATTTCATGTTTTCAAATAACAATACGTATGAACATATATAAATACATTAAATTCGTTATACGAACTTACCTAGTAATCCTGTATCTACTTGTCTATTTTCCGTTTTCCCTGATCAAGTTCCAGGATTCGATCGTCTTTATCTATATTAATGCAAAATTCAGCTATTTACTAACTCACATATTCAATTCAATCCAAAACATATATTTTAACATATTTACAAATCAGCCCTCATAATTTCAACTACTTTGCAATTTAGTCCTCTCATCACAAAAATGACAAATTACACAATCAATCCCCCAATTCACTATAGCCGAATATTCAAGAGACTTATACAAGCATATATCTTTCAATTAATCCAAAATTTAACCTCAAAAATTCTACCTTTTTACAAATAAATCCTTAAACTCATTTTCAACAAAAATTACTTTAAAATTCTTGTATTTTCTCACATAATAATCAATAATTCATCAAAATCCATCAAAATAACATGAATTCATCAATGGCATTTTTCAAAGACATGTTCAAAATCAGAAATTAAGGCATGGGTCAGTTAGTATACGAAACAACGATCTCAAAAACGTAAAAATCACTCAAAATCGAGACAAAACCATACTTTAATTTGTAAAAAAAAAACTAGCCGAATGGAAGAAAGCTTTAAACCCTTTTCATTGTTTGTATAATCGGTGTAAGAGAAGAAATTTTTAAAGCCATTTTCATGTTTTAATTAAACATATAACTTATAATAATTAAAAGACAATTTAGCCCTTTATAAAATAATTAGAAAACCTTATAAAATATGGACATAATGGTCCATTACCAACCACTCCAAATAAAAATGGCATAATTGCCATGGAAGTACCTCTTTTTATAAAGCCATGCTCAAATAAGCCATTTATAAAATAGAACTCTAATTTATCGCTTTACGCGATTTAATCCTTTTTATCAAATTAACCAGTCACACGATAAAATTTCTAAACCAAACTTTCACATTGTAATTCTATCATGCTGTAAAACATATTAAAGCAATAAAAATAATAATTCGACTCGGTTAAGTGGTCCTGAAACCACCTGTTCCGACTAGGGTCTAAAGTGGGCTGTTACAACTCTCCCCCCTTTAGGGATTTTCGTCCCCGAAAATCTTACCAGTGAACAGGTTAGGGTATTGTTTTCGCATAGTTTCCTCGAGTTCCCACGTAGCTTCTTCTATTCCGTGTTTACACCAGAGAACTTTTACAAGTGCTATATGCTTATTTCTCAACTCTTTCATTTCTCGGGCCAGAATTTTAATCGGTTCTTCGCTGTATGATAGATCAGACTGTAATTCCACATCTATGGGAGAAATGACATGAGACGGATCAGATCGATATCGTCGAAGCATTGAAACGTGAAATACGTCGTGAATCTTTTCAAGCTCAGACGGTAACGATAACCGGTAAGCTACAGGTCCAATTCGTTCCACAATTTCATACGGCCCGATAAAACGAGGACTTAACTTTCCTTTTCTGCCAAAACGAAGAATTATCTTCCACGATGATACTTTCAGAAATACTCTATCTCCGACTTGAAACTCTATTTCTTTCCGTTTCAAATCTGCGTATGATTTCTGTCTATCTGAAGCTGCTTTTAAATTATCGCGTATTACTTTTACTTTTTCTTCTGTATCTCGGATTAGATCAACCCCGTGTAACTTTCTCTCACTCAATTCTATCCAGTATAGCGGTGTTCGACATTTATGACCATATAATGCTTCATATGGAGCCATCTTTAAACTCGTCTGAAAACTGTTATTGTATGCAAACTCTATCAGAGGTAAGTATTTCTCCCAATTATTTTCGAATTCAGGAATACAACACTGTAGCATGTCTTCCAGAATCTGAATAACTCTTTCAGACTGATCGTCGGTCTGGGGATGAAATGCTGTACTGAAACTCAATTTAATTCCCAAAGCCTCTTGAAACTTCTTCCAGAATCTCGAGGTAAACCTCGGATCTCTATCAGACACAATGGATAATGGTATACCATGTAATCGCACAATTTCAGATACATATAGTTCTGCTAATTTATCCAGAGAATAATCAGTACGTACCGGTATAAAATGTGCAGATTTCGTCAATCTGTCAACGATAACCCAGATTGCATTTTTCTTCTTCAGAGTCAGAGGTAATCCAGGTACGAAATCTATAGTGACTCTGTCCCATTTCCATTCCGAAATCATAATAAGTTGTAATAAACCTGACGGTACATGATGTTCAGCTTTAACTTGCTGACAGATTAAACATTTTGATACGAATTCTGATATGTCACGTTTCATTCCTGACCACCAGTATTGCTGTTTCAAATCGTTATACATCTTAGTGCTACCCGGATGAACTGAAAATCGACTGTCATGTGCCTCGTGTAGAACTTTTTGAATGAGTTCACTATTTTTCGGTATGCAAATTCTATTTCGAAACATTGAACAATCATCCTTATAGAAAAGTCAGAATCAGAATTAGACTCACAGTGAAGTCGTTTAGCTTGCAGATCGGGATTAGTCCCTTGAGCTTTGAAAATTTGCTGCAGAATCAACGGTTTAGCCTTTAGCTCAGCTAAAACATATCCATCATCAAATAACGTTATTTGAGCATTCAAAGCTCGCAGAGTAAATAGAGACTTTCGACTTAGCGCATCAGCTACAACATTAGCTTTCCCTAGATGATAGTCAATTACAAATTCATAGTCTTTTAGTAGTTCGAGCCATCTCCGCTGTCGTATATTTAAATCTTTCTGTCACATCAGATACTTCAGACTTTTATGATCGGTAAAAATTCTACTTTTCTCACCATATAAGTAATGACACCAAATCTTTAATGCAAATACTATAGCAGCTAACTCAAGATCATGCGTCGTGTAATTCTTCTCATGCGGCTTTAACTGGCGGGAGGCATAAGCTATGACTTTCCCTTCTTGCATCAATACACAGCCCAGTCTGATAATAGATGCATCATTGTATATAACAAATCTTTCCCCGATTCAAGTTGAACTAAAATCGAAGCTTCTATTAACAGGGCTTTCAACTGTTCGAAACTCTACTGACATTTATTAGTCCACTCGAGTTTCACATCTTTCTGCAACAATCGAGTCAACAGCACTGTATTCATCGAGAATCCTTTAACAAATCTTCGGTAATATCCCGCTAATCCCAGAAAACTTCTAATTTCAGATACATTTCTCGGGGGTTTCCAATCTATAATAGCAGATATTTTACTCGGATCTACTCTAATGCCTTCCGCAGAAACAATGTGACCCAAAAATCTGACTTCTCGATGCCAAAATTCACAATTGCTGAATTTGGCAAACAACTGCTTATCTCTCAGAATTTGTAACACAGTTCTCAAATGTTCAGTATGCTCTACCTCATCACGCGAATAAATCAAAATGTCGTCAATGAATATTACAACGAACTTGTCTAAATACGGTCTGAAAATACGATTCATCAAGTCCATAAACACTGCTGGAGCATTTGTTAAACCGAAAGGCATGACCAGAAACTCATAATGTCCGTATCGTGTTCTGAAAGCAATCTTCGGTATATCTGAATCTTTAACTTGCAACTGGTAATAACCCGATCTCAAATCAATCTTTGAAAATACAGTAGCTGCTTTTAACTGATCCAATAAATCATCAATCCGCGGAAGAGGGTATTTATTCTTCACCGTTACCTTGTTCAATTGTCGGTAATCAATACACATTCTCATCGTTCCATCTTTCTTTTTCACAAATAAAATGGGAGCACCCCAAGGTGAAAAGCTCGGTCTCGCGAAACCTCTATCTGTCAATTCTTGTAACTGTGCTTTCAGCTCCTTTAGCTCAGTCGGTGCCATTCTGTATGGAGCTATCGATATCGGAGTAGTGCCCGGTAACAATTCAATACCGAATTCAACTTCTCTAATCGACGGTAAACCTAGTAATTCTTCCAGAAAAACATCTGAAAACTCACAAACAACTGGTACAGACTCAATTTTTAATTCTGTTTCGCTAGAATTCATCACATACGCTAAATACGCATCATAGCCTTTTCTGACATACTTCTGAGCCCTTATGGCAAAAATCACTATCGGTAATTCATTCGAATCATTTGATTCAATCCCAAGAATCTCACCATTCTGACATTTCAATTTTATACTCTTACTTCGACAAATCACAATAGCTTCATGCACATTTAGCCAGTCCATGCCCAGTATTACATCGAATTTGTCAAAAAGGAGGAGCATCAGATCAGCCGGAAAACAATATCCTCCAGTCATCAACGGACATTTCTTACATATCTTATCAACTAACACAGACCTTCCTAACGGATTTGATACTTTAACTACATATTCCATAGACTCAACACTTAAATTCTTTTCATACACTAATTTCATACAGATATATGAATGAGTTGATCCAGGATCTATCAACGCAACAATATCAGTGTTATAGGGAGAAAAAGTACCGGTAATAACATCAGGCGACGAGGCTTCCTCGCGTACACGTATTGCATAAGCTCTCGCAGGAGTACACATCTCAGATCTCACATTAGCATCTCTCGCCACATTGCAATTTCCACTTTGGTTCCCAACACTTCGCGACGGTCTACCTCTCGATGCAACATTATTTGTCTTAGTCGACTGTTCTCTATCAGGTACAGATCTTTCAGGACAATCACATAAGTAATGATCTAACGATCCACATTGAAAACATGCCCCACTCATCAGTCGACACTCTCCAAAATGCCTTCTATTACAATGCTTGCACTCTAATTCACAAATTCTCACACTACCCGCACTAGCTACAGAAGTCGTCTGAGGTCTCGAATGAGAAGTCTTAACACTTTTCTCTCGGATAGATGTGCCCGTAGAAGCAGCAGGACGAGGATGAAAATCCTTTAATCTTTTGGATCCAGACTGATACGGTTTACCCGCAAACCTTTTTCTAGCTTTTCTGAATTCAGAATCAGCTTTTCTCTTTTCTTTAGCAAGCTCTTCGGCATTACAAGCCCGATCAACGAGAACTACAAACTCTCTCAGCTCAAGTATTCCAACTAATAGTCGAATTTCTTCATTTAGCCCATCTTCGAACCTTTTGCACATTGTTGCTTCGGTAGAAACACATTCGCGAGCATATTTACTGAGTCGTACAAACTCTCTCTCGTATTCAGTTACAGACATTCGACCCTGTTTCAGTTCTAAAAACTCTTTTCTTTTCTGATCGATGAATCGCTAACTAATGTATTTCTTTCTGAATTCCGTCTGGAAGAAATCCCAATCGACTCGTTCTCGTGGTACAACCGAGGTCAATGTATTCCACCATTGATATGCTGAATCCTGAAGCAATAGCACATCTCAGGCACTCATCAGGAGTACAAGCCAGTTCATTAAAAACTCTGATCGTATTCTCAAGCCAAAATTTAGCCCTCTCAGTATCATCACTTGTTGAAGCTCGGAATTCCTCAGCACCATACTTTCGTATCTTATCGACTGGAGGACTGTTCAATCTTAGAGGATCCACAACTCGTACACTATCAGGGTTATGTTGTGGGACGGGAGGGGGTGGAGGTTGCGGAGCAGCCGGGTTTGCTCGCACAAACTCACTAAACCATCCAGACATCATTTGGAAGAAAGCTTGTTTAATTTCTTCCTGATTGGCCACAGCAGGGTCCGATTCAGAAGGCACAGCCCCTTGAGCAGGTGCTGGCGCAATACTTTCAACATCATCAGCTAAAGCTCGATTCCGATCCATTACTATATAAAATAGATTTCAAAGGATGTTAGGAGATATCACACTATCACATTTCATGTACATGGCATGTATAGCTAAACTAATACTCACTACGGTAGTCCTAGAATCGACTAAATCGTGGCTCTGATACCAATCAAATGTAACACCCCTATCCCGTAACCATCGCCGGAATAGGTAAGGGGCATTACCGGACTTGTAACATATATCGGAACAGTAAAATTTCAAACTTTTTAATCGAGAACCATCACGTATCATCTGTCGTTAGAGCATGCTTCAATTGATCATAAAATGATGTATATAATTATTGGAAATCTAATTGGAAACATGCTAAAAGATAGGGAAAATTTGCGAAATTTTTAAGTTAGGGACACACGGCCGTGTCCCTCCAGACACGTCCAAACCTTTCAGCCCGTGGTCGAATCTGACTTATCCCACACGGCTATCCAACACGCCCATGGGGTTAGGCCGTGTGTCGCCCACGGCCTAGGCACACCCGTGCCCTTACCCCGTGGTCGAAACTGTCAAATATCACACGGCTGCCAGACACGCCCGTGTACAAAACAGAGCAGACCGTGTGACTATACTGCCAAATTTCACGCGGCTACAAATTACCAGACACGCCCGTGTGTCTAGACTGTGTACCAAAACTGACCAAAACATTAAGGTGCAGGGGACACACGGTCAAAGCGCACGCCCGTGTTCCCTGGCCGTGTGGCACAAATATAGGCTTGGTTTAAGCCAATTTGCCACCCAATATGGGTCATTTCTACTAGCCATCAACCAACAGCATTTCATGCCATTCTACCAACCTAAAACATACCAATTCAAGCACAAAATAGACCCAAAATCATCTCAATTCATTCACAAATCAAGCACACCAACACAAAGGCCTAAATGGCCATTTCCATGCACTCATCCACACATATATACATATCAATTATGCAAGCTTATAACCTCATCAAAATCACATATCTTTCCATAAGCACATATAGCTAAAGGACAACTCAAGTGCTTGATTATAAACACATATGACCCAAGCCACATCTCATAGCTTGATCATTTACCAAAATATATCATGTTCACAAAAGTACTAGCCTATAAATGCCATGACCAAACGTTTGCAAAATACTCAAAAGTACCGAAGCTTTATCGATAGTGTGATAGCGATCCCCGACTCGTCCGATATCCGAGCTAGCTTTCGAATCTAGAAGACAGTGAGAGAAATAAACGGAGTAAGCTTCTAAAGCTTAGTAAGTCCATATAACATGAAATGAAACTTACCATTTCAATGAGGTATCCATAAGTAAGTCCATTACAAACATATGATCTTATAGCCTATTGCACAAGCTCACACTCATTAGTTTATGTAGTTCATAACATATCATATATAAAAGCTTATCAAATACTTCATTTCAAGTAACATATACAAATCTTGTAAATCATATGACATAATATGCCTTCATTTTGCACTTTCTCATATAACATGTTGATCATGTAACTAGTATCATTCCATTCATAAAAATCATATGACATGTATTTCATACACTTCATTATCTCATGTATAGCACATAACTCTTATAACATGTACCTTATACCATTCATGTATTCACATAACATCTTTCTCATATATTCAAATATCAATTAACCTTTCCTGTAACATGTATCGGTATTGCCGGTTGAACCTATAAGAACATCGAAAGATACTCGGGTGATACACACACAGTGTATATACATATAACCTGTAATCCGTCAATGCGTCATATATGCTCTTTCGAGCCTGTACGGTAAGCCCAGAGGCTGAACATATAATCCCGAAGGATAATCGGTAAGCCCGTAGGTTGAACATGTAATCCCGAAGGATAAACCTGTAGCTCATGAGCACGTGGTGAGTCCACAACAAATGCAGGAGCTCGAACCACCCTGTAGCCCTAGTGACATGTCACTCGTATCCTATCGACTTCTACGGTTCTAACGGGGCTCGGTATTTAATTTATCACTTGTAACAATTTAACATTTCTATTTCAATCTCATATATACTTGTTCCATTAGGCTATTTAATCATCTAGCATTTCATGTTTTCAAATAACAATACGTATGAACATATATAAATACATTAAATTCATTATACGAACTTACCTAGTAATCCTGTATCTACTTGTCTATTTTTCGTTTTCCCCGATCAAGTTCCGGGATTCGATCGTCTTTATCTATATGAATGCAAAATTCAGCTATTTACTAACTCACATATTCAATTCAATCCAAAAACATATATTTTAACATATTTGCAAATCAGCCCTCATAATTTCAACTACTTTGCAATTTAGTCCTCTCATCACAAAAATGACAAATTACACAATCAATCCCCCAATTCACTATAGCAGAATATTCAAGGTACTTATACAAGCATATATCTTTCAATTAATCACAAATTTAACCTCAAAAATTCTACCTTTTTACAAATAAATCCTTAAACTCATTTTCAACAAAAATCACTTTAAAATTCTTGTATTTTCTCACATAATAATCAATAATTCATCAAAATCCATCAAAATAACATGAATTCATCAATGGCATTTTTCAAAGACATGTTCAAAATCAGAAATTGAGGCATGGGTCAGTTAGTATACGAAACAACGATCTCAAAAACGTAAAAATCACTCAAAATCGAGACAAAACCATACCTTAATTTGTAAAAAAAAAACTAGCCGAATGGAAGAAAGCTTTAAACCCTTTTCTTTGTTTGTATAATCGGTGTAAGAGAAGAAATTTTTAAAGCCATTTTCATGTTTTAATTAAACATATAACATATAATAATTAAAAGACAATTTAGCCCTTTATAAAATAATTAAAAAACCTTATAAAATATGGACCAACCACTCCAAATAAAAATGGCATAATTGCCATGCAAGTACCTCTTTTTATAAAGCCATGCTCAAATAAGCCATTTATAAAATAGAACTCTAATTTATCGCTTTACGCGATTTAATCCTTTTTATCAAATTAACCAGTCAAACGATAAAATTTCTAAACCAAACTTTCACACTGTAATTCTATCATGCTGTAAAACATATTAAAGCAATAAAAATAATAATTCGACTCGGTTAAGTGGTCCCGAAACCACCCGTTCCAACTAGGGTCTAAAGTGGGCTGTTACACTTACGTCGACCTAAAATTACAAAGAGGACCAAATCGTCCAATACTCGTTTTTCCTCCGTTCTAAGTCTGAACCTCATTTTTCTTGATAATCGAGCTTAGAAGCTTGAAAGACCCTAGACATGGTTTCCCCTTGTGAAATTCGACCATGGGGTTGAAGATGGACAAAAATTGGCTTTTAATTTTGTTTTTAATTCATTTTAATCACAAATGACCAAATTGCCCTTAACTTAAAAATATTTTATTGCACCTATCTCATGTCCATTTTTGTCTAGAAAATTATCCATTGGTTTAATTGCCATTTAAGGACCTCCAATTTAAAATTTCATAGCAATTAGACACCTCTAGCTTATAGAACTTAACTTTTGCACTTTTTATAATTTAGTCCTTTTGACTAAATTGAGTGCCCAAACGTCAAAATTTTCGAATGAGATTTTCGTGAAATAATTTTGTGAAATTGTAAACCATAAAAATATAATAAAAATAAAATTTTCTTCATTGAATTTGTGGTCCCGAAGCTACTGTTCCGACTAGGCCCAAAATCAAGCTGTTACAACTCTCCCCCTTAGTGATTTTCTTCCCCGACTGCAAGTGTATCACCGTTCCAAGATGCAACTATGTATTCGTAGTTGCCTGTAGCTTTTTCCATATTTGGGATATAGCTCTCGAATCTCAATTCGAAATAATGGGGACTGGCACTCTAAGAGAGCTAACAACCTCAAAAACATGTAACTCGACCGATCTGTTAAATGAGAAACCCGATCACCAAACCATCTATTTCAAATAACTACACATCTTGATTACTCCCAGAATGAACTAACGAGCTACTACTAAGCCTCATACAAAATTTCCTGCATAAGCTCTAATTTCATTTGCACACAATTTCTATCTCAGAACAATAACATCAGTCATCATGTCAGACTTGAAACTCAGAATCAAAAATTGACTCATACGGAACTCGTTTAGCTTAACATTCATTAACACATTCCTGAGATTCTTAATCTTGAATGAAAACATCGCTGTAGCTTTTAATTTAGCTAAAATCAAATCATCATAAATTAAAATCAATCATGCAACCCACTCACAAAATAAATAAAGATTTTTCCATTCAACATCTGTAACTATATCTGCTTTCTCAGAGATTAACCAATAACTATTCGCGATCTTTCAATAGCTCAAGTCTTTAACACTATCTTAACTTCAGATCTTTCTATGACATTTGATACTTTAATTCTTGAAATCAGAGAACATGTGACACCTTTTGTCGAATAAACGTCATCAACAAATTCTCAATACGGACATAAAAGTGACCGTCTCTAAATCACTGGTCTAATAGTTCTTTTTAATTTGACATTAACTGTATAAAAACATGAACCATCACTTTACATTCTAGTAATAAAACACATTCCAACCCGTTCAATAATGTATCACTAAAAAATCATAAATTCATTACTCAATTTAAACTGAACTCTGAACCAAAGCTTCGGTTAATAATTTCTTCAACTGCTTTCAGCTTTGCTAACATACACAGACCATCCAAATTTTCATAAATGTGATAACCATATCATTCAAAACAACTTTAACTCATAATAACATCATCAGATTAGAACAAATCTAATAGGTATATCTCGGTATCTATAACGCCCTGAATTTCGAGATTTTTCGAGTTTTTGTGATTTTTGGTGAAATCTTGAAATATTGGTATTTTGGTTGCTGAAATTATGTTTAAGTGTGTTAGTGGGCCTTTAGAAGGCCCAAGCCTAAGTTTAAACCCGATAGAAATATCAACTTGGATTTTAAGTGAAAGGGACTTGGTTAAGTGGGCCTTTAAGAAAAAAATTAGTGAATTGAGACACAAAGAGGGCCTTGGTAAAGTGGCAAGGGGGCGCCACTAAGCTTCTAAAAAAGTGGCGTGTGGATTGAGTTCAAGGGCCAGAGTTCAAGTCACAAGGTAAGCAGATGATACTTTTATTTTTGTGCATGTGCCAGGCATGTGATAGAGCTCAAGTGGAATTCGGCTAGGGCTTTAGGAAGGTTAGGCCGTTGGTTTGAATGGCCATTAGGGTAAGTTTTATTTTCTTTTTTGTCTTGCCAAATTAGGGTTAGCCACCTAGGGTTTCACTTTTGTCCATTCTCTTCTCAGTGTACCAAAAAGCTGAAACTGCAAGCTAGTTCTCCTGGGTGCCAAATTCTCTCTTCTCTTCTCCTCTCTTCCATTCTTTTCTTTTTCTTTTCTTCTATAACCGAAACTACCTCTCCTTCTCATTCATCTTCCCTTTTCTTTGCTTCAAAAATTGAATCTGCCATTCTTTTCTTCTAAAACCCATCAACTACTAAAAGTCGAAATCCCAAAAGGCTACTTCTTGTGTCGATTTCTTCTAGCTGAATCCTCCTACCTTTCTTGCATCTCTTTTGGCCGATTTTCACATCCTCTAAACCCCTAACCCCTGTCGGTAATAGTACTTCAAAACCACAACACCAAATCATTTTCTTCTTTACCGTTTAAAAAGCCAAAACCACCATATTTTTAGGGACTTATAGCCGAATCTTTAGATCTCTGAGACTCGATCTCTGCTAGTGTTTAGGGGCTAAATCTGCATCAGATCTGAGTAAAAATAGAAGGGGAATCTGTGGTAAGTACTCGGCATCTCAGATCTATCCTCTATTTCAGGATTTAGAAAAGCCGAAATCCCGAGAGTCTTAGGTAGGCTATCGATTGGGGCTTAGGGCACTAAAGGTTATTAACAAATGATATATTTTGGTGTTAGTGTGTTCTAGAGGTGACTGATCGAAGGCTTGGACAAGTGGACCGACTAGATCTAGATCTAGTCACTAGTTTCAGCAAAGGTAAGATCTCAAGGGCCTTAGGTGTTTATGGCCGATTATGGTAAGTAGGATTATGATGATTGTCATTGTATTTTGGATCTGATGTGTCTAGTGATCAATTGTAGGATATCATGGGGGATCTCGTTAGCAGTCGTCGCAAATCAGGTGTGTATCAAACACCCTATTGTAGTTCAAATTGGCAAAAGCCGGAAAGCCGAAATGCCGAAATTCTGGTATTTCATGGGCTTGCGAGTGTGCGAATGCTCATGGGTTGGATAGAAGCAGTAAGATCTGTAATCGAAATTGGTAAAACTTGGTGAGTGCGTGATTCCGTGCACTTCGGTAAATTAGGCATTGATGGGCTTATCGGCCCATATGGGTAAGAATATGCAATAAGTGTGTACAAATAGATTGTAGGTCCAAAAACTGCTAAAACTGGTAAATCGATCGTAAAATTTGGACTAAATGGGCTAAATTAGCTAAATGTCACTGTAGGGCCCATTAGGGGTTTTAGGGCCCAATGACTGTAATCTGTAAAATGGACTAAATAAACTACCGAGATAAAAGTTAGACCATTATTGATTAAAATGTGCATGAAACACTAGAAATTGGCAATAATTACTGAAATACCCCTTACGGGTGGAAATTACCAAATTATCCCTAGGTGTAAAATGACCATTATACCCCTAGGGCTAAGTTGGACCAAAACGCATGTTTTACTGTTACTGTTTACTGGATGCCGTGTCATGAATATCTGTTGCATGGGACTGGGATATTGATGGAGGAAGTACTGAAAGTGGCTTGACCACGTACTGGAGGCTTTGCCTCATTTTACTATTATCTGAGCAGCTATGCTGCAACTGTGGAGTGTAGGGCTGGGTGGGTTGAGTTATTCCCCACATGGAGTGTAGGGCTGGTACGGCTGGAGTGTAGCGGATGGACATAGGCTGGGTTTGGGCTTGTATACCTACATATTCATTGATTTGTTACTGTAATGGGCCTATGGGCCACACTGTTATCTGAAAAGGGCTAAGGCTCAGTTTACTGTATCTGGATAGGGCTTCGGCCCAGTTATTACTGAGACTAGATAGGGCTTAGGCCTAGTGGGCTTGAGCTGATTTGGGCTCTGGATGGGCTTTCCTTACACACTGAGTTTCCAAACTCACCCCTTTATTGGTGGACTTGGAGTTAGAAGGGATTCAGAGTGGCCACATGGATTGCAGTTATTTAAGTTCTATTTTAATTTATTTTATTTTCGTATTTATTTTTAATTATTTTTATGGTTTTGGGTTTGTAATGAGACCGCTCTAATTATTTTTGTTTTGGGGTTTTTAATTACTTATTCATACACTACTTTAATTATTTTGAATATAGCTGCGCAAGTTTTTCTTAAAATTAATAAAATGTTTTCAAAATCTCATTACACGTTTCAAACGAGTAACAAAGTTAAGTTTTAATATTATCCTCTTAATAACTAGTAATGCTTAAGACGTTCTCCAAAAATTGGGAATTTCTCTTAAACCCATAATATCGGTTTGCAAAGCTCACCCCAATTTTAGTAACTAGGTAACATGGGTAGTTATAGGTGATGTGACACACCAGATTTGGCCGTAACGTCTGGGCCGGGTTTAGGGTGTTACATTTAGTGGTATCAGAGCTCGGTGGCAACAACTCGGCTGTGGATCGGGTCCAAAAATGTTTTCAAAAATTTTTAAAATTTAGGAGAAGGGTATTTTTGGAAATCGGTTTCTGAAAAATTTAGAAAAACCCTTTTCAAACTTGTTTTCTTCAAAATATACATGTTTTAAAGGTTTCATTTTGAAAAGTTTAAATCTTTTTGAGTTTTCTGAAATCTGGTATCTGAAGAAGTGGCACACTGAATCCCCGGCACCAAGTCTGTAAGTATTACTATTTCTCATACTGTACTATACTGTACTGAAATATCACTGTAGATAGAATTGAGACCCTACTATGATACTGTAGATGGGGTAGTACTGAAAACTGTAGAGACTGAGACTGTAGGGAAACTAAACCCTAGAAAAACTAAGACTGTAGCTAGGTAACGATTTCGCGAAAACAAACTCTGAAACTCTATCTGTGCATAAGACATTTGTAATAAACAACTGAAATATTAAACTAATGTCATAAAATTCGTAATCAGATAAGTCGATATGAGTACGAGAGCTGCTCGTAGATGAGGCCGTGGATGTCAGTGTTCAAGCTGGGTCTTCATCTTCGGAACACATGCCAGCTGGTGGGGCACGACAGCTACTGGTAGCTGAAAATGGGCCATATGATCAAACCGCAAGGGATGACGCTCTGTCCCAGGCCATGTTAAGGGTTTGTAATGAGGTCGATTTAATTATTTTTGTTTTGGAGTTTTTAATTACTTATTCATACACTACTTTAATTATTTTGAATATAACTGCGCAAGTTTTTCTTAAAATTAATCAAATGTTTTCAAAATCTCATCACACGTTTCAAACGAGTAACAAAGTTAAGTTTTAATATTATCCTCTTAATAACTAGTAATGCTTAGGACGTTCTCCAAAAACCAGGAATTTCTCTTAAACCCACAATATCGGTTTGCAAAGCTCACCCCAATCTTAGTAACTAGGTAACATGGTTAGTTGTAGGTGATGTGACACACCAGATTTGGTAGTAACATCTGGGCCGGGTTTGGGGTGTTACAGTATCATCCTCTCTAGAATATTAATCCTTCATCTAGACAGACCATCGATATACTCTGCATTATTAGCAAATCTACTACTAAACTCTTTAACCTTTCATTGGTGAACTCATGCAGCACAAATCTTGTGAAATTTCATTATAAGATATCACATTAGTAAAGGATGGAGTGAGGTCGTAAAGCCTCTAACTTGACTCTCATACATACACATATGGCTTAACATTCATCATCATCATCACAATTATACAATTCACTTCAGACAATTTAACATACATATTTATGTTACACTAACTTTCTGATTATCTTATTCAAACAAGTGCACTTATACATGCATTCGACAAATATTAAGTAAGTTTACTTACTACATTCACTTAATCATACAAGTCAAACACATAACATCATATGAAGGTCAAACAAACATGGTTGCTTATGATAATACAAATTTGCATTTTATGTTACTTTCCCATATTTCAAGAATAATTCCCCTTTACACTATTTTTCTTTCAAGGAATATTCAAATAGTATGCTCAAGGTATGTATATTAACAATCTATCATTTCATTTTCAAAAATGCCCCTTTTTGGTACATATTCATAATACACACTCTAGAGTCACATACGATATAACAATACTACTAGTCCAGGTTAAAGCCTTTTTATAACATTTATAACATTTTATCTGTTTCATAAAATCATCACAATCAATCGAAATACAACATTAAACCAAAATAATAACATCTTACTCATAATTCTCAACTTATGGATATTTCATTTTTGCACCTCGTTACATACACATTATGAACTATTATTCATACCCTTTCAAGTTTCAATTTATCACAAACACATTTTTAAATATCCCAATGTCATTTGTAGCGTTTTCAAAAATAGCTCGGTTGGAAAGCACCTCTTTCTCAACAAAACAATTTCATCAGAGTCAGGAGATATCACACTATTACGGTTCATATATGGCATGTATAGCTAGACTCTTACACATGCTAGGTTAGTCTGAGAATCGACTAAACCATAGCTCTGATACCACTAAATGTATCACCCCTTACCCGTGTTCGACACCGGAATAGGGTATTAGGCATTACGGACATAAACACATGCAATCACATAAAACCGGGTCATGAATTTGCATTCAAATTTAAAACTTTTAACATTTCATCCTAAAGTCCCTAATATGGGCCTACAAAGCCCAAATCATGGTTTGAAAATGGTTCGGGACCAAATCGAGAACATTAAAAAACTTTGAAAAATTTTGTGAAAAATAGGGTCACACTCTCGTGTGGTATTATGACAGAGCTGTGTGGCTCGCATGGCCATGTTCCTAACCTGTGCACTAATCTAACTTACCGTTGCGAACAACTTTACACCACACATAGCTATCACCATTCATTCATCCACACATGTAAACATACACATCCTTGAAGTGCATCGTCATGGACTTATAATACAGCCAATATACCAACATCAAATGACCTTACACAACAATGAACTTTCAAATAGCATAGGCCAACATTTTAGGCCAAAACAAGAATGACACGTACAAAAATAACCAACTCCGCTATACATGCCATAACCTTAAGTGTGATAGGTTCTTTGGCGACTTCCAACCCAAGCTAACCTGAGGACATTATAAACACAGAAACTAAATGGAGTAAGCTATATAGCTTAGTAAGTTGGTCTGTAAATAATAAGTAATTTATTAACATGATGTTACCAATTCTCACAATATGTTCTCAAGAAAATACAATCACAATTGCACATAGTTCCACTATTTACTCATGTTCATCTCAAGTTGTCTACTCGAGTCACAATCACTAAATTATTTATATCGTGAGGTTTGGAACTTCAAATTAAGATCCGCTAATTTTTCCAGAAACTAGACTTACATATTTTCTTACCACAAAATTTTCAGAATTTTTGGTTTAGCCAATAAGTATATTTTATTCTTTAAATCTTTCATGTTCTACTGTTGTACAATTTTGACCCTTCTTCACTAAAAATTAATTATCTCATAATACAGGATTTGGATGATGTTCTTGTTTGTTTCTATTGAAAATAGACTCACTAAGAATTTTAAACATATAAAATCTAACACATAGTTATTTTTATAAAATTTTTTATGATTTTCCAAATCTAGAATAGGGGATTCCAAAATCATTCTGACCCTACCTCACAAAAATTCAAATATCTCACAATATAAAATTATTTCACTTACACCGTTTCTTTTATGTAAAAATAAACTCAATAAGATTTAATTTCATATCTTATTCCACCTCTAATTTGATTTCCACGATTTTTTGGTGATTTTTCAAACTCACACAACTGCTGTTATCCAAACTATTTTTTTTTCTAAATTTTACTCTTTCACGTTTTCTTTGTATTAACTTTCATTCAACATTCACATAGATTTCATACGTACTTGTATCGCTTAATTCAATTATATTTTTATTTTTCATCTTGGTTATGTCAGTTGATACACTTAAACCTCAATGAAAACACATTATTTCAATTCAACATCAAATACTATTATTGGTTCATAATTATTTCACATTTATTCATAATCTAGGCATGATTTTCACAAGTTTCTTTGATTTTATGCTCGTATAATACATATACTTACTTATATCATTTCACTTACCATTTGGTACTCATTCTCGTTTCTAAAATACCCGTTGAACACATCGAAATAATAACAGATACGCGGTGGCCTTCACATAGTACCACACTTGTAGTGTAACACCCCAAATCGGCCCGTACGTTATGGCCGAATCTGGCAGTGTCACATTGAAGGGTGACTCGTATAAACCGGAGTTGTTGAAAAACCTTGAAAACATTTGAACCGTTGTAGGGGTACTTTAGTTTAAAAAAACCCTTGAAAACTTGTTTAATTGTAAGTTTGAAATAAATCCTTGTTATTTGAAAACCCCAATGTATACATCCATTATTCGATTCCCAGGTCTCAATTAACAGCAAAAGCTTATTCTTTAAAAATTGTCAGGTTTTTATGTATGGTTTGAAAATTATCATTTTAAGTTTTTTTTTTTTGGAAAACAAGTTTTAAATTTAGAAAATGTAGCAACTAATAAAAATAAATCCAACAAGCAAATCAAAATAAAGGATAATTGCCTTATTACAACAAAACCCATTCGGAAGCAATTAAAAATAATGTAAAATTTAAAAACTAAAGTTTAACGATGCTCGTAGTGTGGCCACCTCTGAGTCCTACCATACGTCGAACCACCTACTGTGGATCACTTGAAAAAAATTAAAAAAAATAAGGTGTGTAATGCCCTGTGTTTTGGGATTTTTCAGGATTTTTGTGATTCTGATGAAATTTTGAAATTTGGTTGTTAAGTTATGGAATTTATGTTTTCAGTGTGTTAGTGGGCCTTTAGAAGGCCCAAACCTAAGATAAAACCCGGCAGAAATATCAAATTTTGGATTTAAAGTGAAAGGGACTTGGTTAAGTGGGCTTTTAAGAAAAAGTGAGTGAAATAAGACTCAAGTAAGCCCTTGGTAAAGTGGCATGTGGCGTCACTTAAGTGCCTAAAAAAGTGGCGTGTGGACAGGTGTGCAAGGGCAGAGTTCAAGTCACAAGGTAAGCATTGTCTGTTTTAATTATTTTTGTGCATATGCCAGACATGTGATGGTTTTCAAGTAGAACTCTGCTGGGGAGAGTTTGAGTTATTCATGAGATTAGATCAGGTAGGATAAGGGAGAGAGATTTTAGAATTTTTGAATGGGAACATGTAGTGGTCAAACAAGGGGCTTTTGAGGAAGCATTGCCAATTTGGTCATTTGGTGTTAGAGTTTAGGTATCAAATCTGGCATTTGTTCTTTGTGTGGCCTCTTTTCTTTTGCTGAATTAGGGTAGTATCTGCTAGGGTTTCTTTGCTTTCATTTTGTTCTCCTTCCTTCGTTCCAAAAAGCTGAAAATGCAGCCTTTAGTTCTCTTTGTGTCGTTTGACCATAACCGAATCTCCCCTCTCGTCTTTCATTCTCTTCTCCTCTCCTCTCTTTCTTTTTCTCATCCCCTTCCTCTTTAATTTCCACAAAACCGAACCTACTTCTTTTCCTTCTTCTCAAGCCTAGTCGATTACTACTAAAAGCTGAAACCAATCTACCATAGCCGATTACCTTATTGAACAAGATCACTTCTTCTTTCTACTCAAACCTTTCAAAAACCGAATCCCAAACTTCTTCTCCCTCAGTCGATCATTCTTGTTAGTTTGTAAAACATTTTTCGTCACTTTCTTCTCCTATTCACTTCTTAAACTGAATAGGCATACTCTAAGTCAGATTCAAAAGCCAAAATAGTTGGACTCGTTCTTTGCTCGTGTCTTGAGGCTAGATCTGCGTTAGATCTGAGCAAGAAAAGGGTTGGAATCATTCGGATTTAGTGAATCTTTGGTAAGTGCTCAGATCTCTTCTCTATTCATTATTTCGAGATTTAAGGAAAAGCTGAAAACCCATATGTAAGGGGACTGTCATTTGGGGCTACAAGCTCTATAGATCTTATTATTCATATTGTTATGTGTTAGTGTAGATTAAAGCCTACCGATCAAGGAGCTTTGGAAGGCTAGGACCATTTGGGTGACTAGATCTAGATCTAGTCATGGTTTCGGCAAAGAGGTAAGTATTCAAGGGCCTTGGAGTGGTTGGCCGAATGTGGTAGTGGTTATTTCAATTAGTTATCATTTGGTTCATGGTCTAATCTCATAATGAATGATTGTAGGATTAATCATGTGGGAGATCTCATCGTAGTATTTGCAAATCAGGTGTGTAAACGAACACCCTCTTGTAGTCTAAATCAGCAAAAGCCGAAAAGCCGAAATGACAAAATTTTGGCATTTCATGGGCTTGTGAGCGTGCGAACTCTTGTGGGTCAGTTGGAAGTGGTAATATTCGGTAATCAAAATCGGTAAAGTTGGTAAGTGTGCGATTTCGTGCACCTAGGTAAATTTGGGCCCGATGGGCTAAATATGGGCCTAACGGGCTTACGGGCCCATATGGGTAAAAATAAGCGGTAAGCGTATTCTGGTATACTGTAAGTTAAAACTGTTAAGACATTTATGAAATTTGGGCTAGATGGGCCAAAATAGCTAAATGACATTGTAGGGCCTATTAGAGGTTTTAATGCCCAATAACTCTAAACTGCTAAAATGGGCTAGATAAATTACTTAGATGGAAAAATTGGACTGTTAATAACTGAATTGTGCATAAAACCCTAAAAACTAGTATAATTACTAAAATACCCCTTAAGGGTGAGAAATTACTATATTACTCCTAGGTGCAAAATGACCGTTATACCCCTAGGGCTAAATTTGATGAAATGCATGCTTTACTATTTCTGTTCACTGTATGCCATGACATAATTATCTATTGCATGGGACTGGGTTTATTGATGGAGGAAGTGCTAAGTGGAATTGCCACGATTACTGAAAGGGGCTTTGTCTCGTATTACTGAAAGGGGCTATGCCTCGTATTACTGAAAAAGGTTTTGCCTCGTATTACTGTTAGTGGCTTGGCCACGTTATCTGAGCAGCTATACTGCAACTATGGAGTGTAGGGCTAGGTGGGTTGAGTTATTCCCCACATAGTGTGTAGGGCTAGTACGGGTGGTGTGTAGTAGTTGGACATAGGACGGGCTTTGGGGCTTTGCATACATGCATGATATCTGTTCTGTTACTGTAATGGGCCTATGGGCCGTACTATTATCTAAAAAGGGCTAAGGCCCAGTTAAACTGATATCTGAATAGGGCTTCAGCCCAGACTTACTGTATCTGAATAGGGCTTCAGCCCAGTTATTACTGAGACTGGTTAGGGTTTAGACCAATGGGCTTGAGCTGATTTGGGCCCTGAATGGGCTTTCTTTACACACTGAGTTTCCAAACTCACCCTTTTTCTTCCATCCATGCAGATGAGCCTTAGACTGGTGGACTTAGAGCTGGGAGGGATTCAGAGTGGCCACGTAGACTGCATAGCTGGTTTTTAATTAATTAATTTATTTTCTTATTTATTTTTTTTAATTGTTTCTATTTCATTTTTTGGTTTGTAATAAAGCCGCTTTAATTATTTTGTTTTGGGTTCTCAATTATTTATTTATACTATACCTTTAATGATTTGAATAAAGCTGCGTGAGTTTTCCTAAAATTAATCAACATTTTGAAAACAAAACCCTCGTAACAAATGAATAACAAATCAACGATCAAGATATGGTAACAAGATAACTTTTAAACGGTTAGTGGATAGGACAAACACTAATTAAACCTACATTTTCTTTCCAAATTACAGAAACAGTTTTACAAAGCTCACCCTAATCATAGTAGCTAGGATACGTGAATAGTCTTTTGTTGATGTGACACACCAAACTTGGCCGTAACACTTGGCCGAGTTTAGGGTGTTACAGGGTGAGTTTTCGAAAACTCAGTGTGTATAACCCTCATGAATCATATAATATGCATTAATCAATTTGGGCCTAAGCCCACTACAATAACAGTGGCATTTTGGCCTTCACCCATAATATCCCCAATTGGGCCAGAGCCCAATCACAATCATAATCAACATATGCAATGCACATATGTCTAGTCCAACCCTGCACTTCGTAACCCTTCCAACCCTACACTCCTGTGGGGATTTAATCGACCCACCCATCCCTGCACTCCTAATGTAGCACCAGTTGCGGCACTAAAAATGGTGCAACAGAGCTACCAACCACATAATCGGCTTAAAGCCATCGGTGGGTCCACAGTTGTCTCAGGCAACCCGTGCGACCTCCCCAGAATAGATCCACAATCGTCTCGAATGACCTGTGCAATCAGGTCCCCAGTTGTCTCGGGCAACCCGTGCGATCAGGTCCCTAGTCGTCTCGGGCGACCCGTACAACCATAACAAATCAATCACTTCCTCTAACAACATTCCCATCCCCATGCAGCATAATATCGCATGAATGCAAACATATCATAACATGGCATAGAAAATCAATCATACAGCATATAGGGGTATTTTAGTCATTTTGCCCTTCTGGGGCATAACGGTCATTTATCACTATGGCCATAAGTAGACACAAATCGCCCCATTACTAAGCCCACAATCAGTCAGCACGACTTATGTCACTTTTAGCAATCAATATTACACTAAGGCCTAAAAACCTGATATCTGGCCCAAGTAGGGCCAATACTCTCGTGAGGACCACTGAGCCCAAATCTACCATTGGCCATGTAGTCAACATGACCGGATCATCATTTCTTACCCATCCGTCAATTTTGCTCGTGTCGAGCCCACTGGCCCATCGGGCCCATTTGGCCCATTTTGGCCCAGTTGGCTTGAGTCCATGAGATCGGTCATGGGGCCTCTGTCATCATATCGACCCAACCATACGAGCATTCACACGCTCATGTGGTTTCGTCGCCAACCTTTTAGCTTTTCGACTTTTTGGCATTTCAGCTTTTCAGCTTTTCAGGATTTCGACATTTGCCGACCTATCGTGTGTGCGGTGTGTGTACACACCTTAATGGAGAGAAACGCAGTAGCCCTCTAGCATTGAACCTATAATCGATTAAGGCACTCGTTAGTCATTCTATAATATCTAGCATGTCTTTTTAATACAGAAACTGAATCCAAGTCTAACACTTACCTTGATCGAATCGGCTTGAGTTTCCTAAATTGATTGATTATGAATCGACCTTACTTTGGTTTATCTGAACCACATCCATCAATAAATACCAACACCACATACCAAGGTTAATCAAATACCAACCTAAGGAAAACACACGGTGAACTATACTTACCTCCAAAATCTGATTGATTATTGAAAGAGAGATCCTAACACTTTGAGAACCCTATTGCTAAGGAACCCCTATGGAATCAATCAAAACGATTGGGAAATATGAGAAGATCACAATCGATCCAAAGAACAACCACCAAAATACCAACCTGATTTCACAGAAATAAAATAAAACATTCAGATTTTACCCAAAACGCCAAAAGAAAGAGGAGGATAAGCACTTACTGGGATTTACCCTTTGATCCCACGAATCAGGTAGACTAGAAGAGAGATTTGGCTTATGAGCAACCAAGAGAAGAAAGGTAGAAGACAAGATTCGGTTTATCCAAGCTACAATGACACGCAAAGCTTGAGGTGGAGATGACAAAAAAATTGAAAGAGAGAATAAAAAGAATTTGGTAAAGAAAGAATAGAGGTATTTGGCTTGGATATATCAAAGAAGAAAGAAAGAATAGTGAAAGAGAGTGAGAGTAGATTCGGTGGAAGGGTATGAGAATGCTAAAAGAAAATATTACCAAGATTTAGTCACCACATAATTAAACAAGAGGAGGTCAAAAGTGATTTCGGCAACTACCAGAAAACCAGAAGAACTGAAGAAAAGAGAAAAACCCCGAAAGGTCAAAAGTGATTTCGGCATCTACTACCCAAGTGACAAAAACACGAATACAAATGACCAATTACCACTTCAAAGCTGAATTTTCCCAAAATAACTCCCCAATTTCGTTCAGCCTTCCACACCCACTTCAAACACAATTTTTCTCCACAATTTGCTCCATAATCCCCTCCTTAATTTCCTCCATGATCCACTCCTAGATCCCCTCACTTGACCAATCCAAACTTTTTCCTTTAGAGTTCAACTGCACCCCAAACTCTAGCCATCTAGAGTGACAAAAATAAATCCATTACTTGTACAACCTACACCTTGAACCCCAGACCTCTTGCCTCACTTGTAATGCCACCTTCCACCATACCACGATCTCATCTTGTGTCACAATTTACCATATTTATTTATAACCCTACTGACCAAAGATAGGGGTTTTGATCAGTTAAAACACAAAATTTTCCTTTAGCCCAAGTTTGAACCCATGATTTCTCCAACACTTCTCAGAGCCCTTAACCACTAAAGTAGACATTTAATTGCGTCATTTCCTTGCGCGATTAAATACTTATGAGTCGTCTCTTAACTGATCCCTTGCTCAAGGCCCAATACTTCTAGGCCAAAAATCAGGGCGTTACATGTAGCCAAAGCTATTTTATTCACAAAGTTTCACATTGGCTTGCTCTCAAGCTATTCATATTTATGGGTCTGCTGACACAGCAGTCGGTCAGACATAGCTACTCAGTGCTACTGACACAAGCTGTTAGGTATCCGCAACACATGCCGGACTACCCAGCCACTGGTAGAATGTACGGACCAGCACCCGGATCACTTATCTCACTTAGCACAATACCATGGACTTATTTCACTTAGATGCCATGGAATTATTTCACAGACTTATTTCACTTAGATGCCATGAACTTATTTCACTTAGCACATTGCCATGGTCTTTTACTGTCAATTAATATTTCACTACGCAATGGTCGTGATCAATCCTACATTTTTACTGAATTCGAACGTTTACTTTAATTTTCACAATTTAATCAAATATATAATAATGTTGCATAATTAACAAAAATCAATAACATTTATTAACATACAAACTTACATCAACTTAAAATGGCAAAAAGGACCAAATCGTCCAATACTTGTTTTTCCCCCATTCAAGCCTAAACTTTGTTTTTCTTGATAATTAAGCTTGAAAGCTTGAAAAACACTAGCCATGGTTTCCCCTTGTGAAATTCGACCATGGGGTTGAAGGTGGACAAAAATTGGCTTTTAATTTTGTTTTTAATTCATTTTAATCACAAATGACCAAATTGCCCTTAACTTAAAAATATTCTATTTCACCTATCTCATGTCTATTTTTGTCCAAAAAATTACCCAATGGTTTAATTACCATTTAAGGACCTCCAATTTAAAATTTCATAGCAATTAGACACCTCTAGCTTCTAGAACTCAAGTTTTGCCCTTTTTACAATTTAGTCCTTTGGACAAAATTGGGTGCCCAAACGTCAAAATTTTCAAGTGAGATTTTCTTGCAATCATTTCGTGAAATTGTAGACCATAAAAATATAATAAAACTAAAATTTTCATCGTCGAATTTGTGGTCCCAAGACCACAATCCGTCTAACACCCTGAATTATGGGCCTGGAAGTATTGGGCCTTGAGTCTGGGTTCAAGTGGAAGACGGCCTGAATAATTTAAATGTTTTAATTATTAATAAAAATATATATTATTGTTATTAATTTCATGTTTAGTTTAGTATTTTAAATAAATTACGAAGGACTTATAGTGTGGGAAAAGTCCTGGGCTCGACCTAGGGCTCTAGCAAAAATATTAATTTTTGCTTCCTTAGGGAAATTTGGGCATTAGGCCTAATAAATAAGTTGTGCTAAGATTAGGCACAAAGGAAGTGACTGGCCTAGTGGTTAGGCACGCCAGGAAACACGAAAGGGACCTCGGTTCAAGGCACAGCGCGTGCAAAATGTTTATTTTTTTATAATCTGGTTGTGTTAAAATAGGCCTTAAGAGAAGTTACGAATGGGGTTTAGCACAAAGAGCGCCTGTGGCGCAATGGCAGCAGCGTGCTAGAAATGCAGAGTGGCCGCGAGTTCGAACCCAAGGGTTGGCGAAACTTTGGTTTTATTTTAAACAACCGAGGCTTCAGCGAGTAAGGCTTATAAGTAATCGTAACGCTATATTAACACAGAATAAATTGCTTCGTAGTGGCCAGCAGTGTGTGTGGGTGCCTGGAGGTCTTGGGTTTGAGCTGTTGTACGCGCGAAGGGCTGCGTTTTTGCTGCACGCGTGGGGCGAGTGTCTCAATTGGACCAAAACTCTCCCTAGCAGCAACTAGAGTCGGCCAAGCAGTAGACTGTGCTGCTGATGGTGTAAGGAGTTTGAATTAAATTCAAACTGTGTGCAAGGAGATAAGCACGGGATTTAAGCCTATTAGCCGACTTTGGCTGGGATTATCAGTGTATGCTCTTGATTTTTATTTTACAAGACTTTTTATTGAATCAGTTGTTGTTCTTTTTATTACTTTTGTTCATCTTCTCTTCGCCCAATTCTTTTACCCATATTCTTGATTTTTTTCCCTTTTGTTTTCTTTCCATGATAGCCGAATCAACTCTTTCTTTTCTACTATCTTCTTAAACCCCTTAGCTAATTTCATATGTGTTGAAAACTAAGGCTATATTGCTGTTTCTATCTTAACCCAACTTCCTCCCATTGTGATTTCTTTTCAAAGCAAAACCTCTAATCTCCTATCTCATTCACTGTCGATTAATTTTTGGCACTTGGGAACTCCTTTTCATCTATTCTTCTTTATAACTGAAATAGACATTCTAGGATAGATCCAAAAGCCAAAATCGTTCAGATTCATTCTCTGCTCGTGTCTTTAGGCTAGATCGGCGTCAGATCTGAGATACGAAAGGATTGAAAGCATTCGGGTGCTGTAGATCTTCGGTAAGTGGTTAGATCTCTTCTTTCTATTTGTTATTTCGAGATTTAAGGAAAAGCCTAAAACCCCTATGTAGGGTGACTGTCGTTTGGGGCCTAAGGCTTTATAAGTCTTACCAGTTGGTTTATTTTATGCTAATGTGATCTAAAGGCTACCGATTGAGGAGTGTTGGAGGCTAAGATCATTGGAATGACTAGATCTAGAGCTAGTCCCTATTTTTGACAAAGGTAAGAACTCAATGGCCTAAAGTGGTGTCGGTCGAATGTGGTTATCATCTATTTGTAAACTGATATCATAGTGATCGATTGTAGGATCAAACGTGTGGGAGATCTTGTCAACGTTGTTCGCAAATTAGGTGTGTAAACGAACACCCTCTAGTAGACTAAATCGACAAAAGCTGAAAAGTCGAAATGCCAAAATTACGGTATTTCATGGATTTGTGAGCGAGCGAGTGCTCGTGAGTCGGGTGGAATAGTGATATCTATAATCGCAATTGGTAAGATTGGTGAGTGCGCAATTTTGTGCATTTCGGTAAATGTGGGCCTCGATGGGCTAAATTCGGGCCCAATGGGCTTACGGGCCCATATGGGTCAAAATTGATGGTAAGTGATTTCTAGTGAATTGCATGTTAAAAATATTAAACTAGACATAGAATTTGGGCTAAATGGACCAATATAGCGAAGTGACACTGTAGGGCCCATTAGGGGTTTTAGGGCCCAATAACTTTAAACTGCTAAAATGGGCTAGATAAGTTACTGCGATGAAAATGAGACTGTTAATAACTGAAACATGCATAAAACCTAGAAACTGTTATAATTACTGAAATACCCCTTAAGGGCAGAAAATTACTATTTTACCCCTAGGTGCAAAATGACCATTATACCCCTAGGGCTAAATTTGACTAAAATGCATGTCTTACTTCATCTGTTCACTGAATGCCATGGCATATTTTACTGTTGTATGGGACTGGGTTTATTGATGGAAGGAGTCCAAGTGGCATTGCCACATTTACTGAAAAGGGCTTTGCCTCGTATTACTGAAAGGGGCTTTGCCTCGTATTACTGAAAAGGGGCTTTGCCTCGGATTTACTGTTAGTGGCTTGGCCACATTATCTGAGTAGCTATGCTGCGACTGTGGAGTGTAGCGGCTGGGTGGGTTGAGTTGTTCCCCACATGGTGGGTCGGGCTTGTACGGATGGACTGTAACGGATGGACATCGGATGGGCTTTGGGCTTTGCATACATGCATTATTCTATTCTGTTACTATGATGGGCCTATGGGCCGCACTGTTTACTGAACAGGGCTAAGGCCCAGATTAACTGATTACTGAATAGGGCTTCGGCCCAGTATTTACTGAGACTGGATAGGGCTTAGGCCTAGTAAGCTTGAGCTGATTTGGGCTCCGGATAAGCTTTCTTTACACACTGAGTTTCCAAACTCACCCCTTTTCTTCCATCCATGCAGGTGAGCCCTAGACTGGTGGACTTGGAGCTGGGAGGGATTCAGAGTGGCCACGTAGACTGCAAAATTGGTTTTTAATTAAGTTATTTACTTTCTTATTTATTTTTAATTATTTCCATTCTGGTTTTGGGTTGTAATAAGGCCGCTTTCATTGTTTTATTTTGGGTTTTCAATTCTTTAATTATAATTTATTTTCAATGATTTGAATAAAACTGTGCAAGTTTTTCATAAAATTAATCAACGTTTTCAAAACAAAACCCTTTTAACAAATGAATAACAAATCAACGGTCAAGATATGGTAACAAGATAACTTTTAAACGGTTAGTGGATAGGACAAACACTAATTAAACCTGGATTTCCTTCCCAAAATACAGAAATAGTTTTACAAAGCTAACCCTAATCATCATAGCTAGGAAACGTGATTAGTCCTTCGTTGATGTGACACACCGGACTTGGCCGTAACGTCTGGGCCGGTTTTGGGGTGTTACATTTAGTGGTATTACAGCTAAGTTACAATAACTCGGCTATGGATCGAGTCCAAAAAGGTTTTTGAAAATTTAAAATCAAGGCCCAAGAAGGGTATTTTGAAATCAGTTTTGAAAAATTCTTAAGAAAACCCTTTTCAAACTCACTCTCTTAAAGGAATGCATGTTTTAAGGTTTTATTTTTAAAAGTTTAAGTTTCCTAAGCTTTCCAAAATCTGGTTACTAAAGGAGTGGCACACTGAATCCTTGGCACCGAGTCTGTAACTATTCTTGTCTTACACTGTACTAAAATATTATTGTAGATAAAACTGAGACCCTGCTATGATACTGTAGATATGGTAGTACTGAAAACTGTAGAGACTGAGACTGTAGGGAAACTAAAATCTCTAGAAGATTGAGACTGTAGCTAGGCTACGATTCTGTAAAAATAGAAACTTGGAACTGCTATCTCTGCATAAAATATATGAATAAAATACTAAAATTTTTGGAATGTAGATCTTTATAGTTATTTGATATGTATGCTGGTAATGTAGAGTATTGATATGGATTCTAAGGGTAAGCAAGGTCTGCCAACTTCGGGTAGTGGTAACTCGGAGCTTGGTACTGAGGCACTAGATGAGTAAGTAAGGAAAGTGGTAAAAGAAGTTTTGGAGACCAAAGTTAAGGAGATTAGGGAAACACTTCAAGCAGGGTGCTTGGAGTGTAAGAAGACGAAGGATCATAGTTCTCAGAGGACAGAGCCTCGTTCTGTGAAACATGTTAAGACACGACCAAACTTTTCGACCTGTAAGAACTGCAATGGGCGTCATCCGGGTGAATGCCATAGGAAGAAAAGAGCATGCCCTAGATGCAGGTCCAAGGAGCATCAGGCTCAGTATTGCCCAGTTTATTCTAGTTAGGTGTGTGTTGTTTGGATACAAATTGTATGCGTGCTTGATAAATGTTTATTTACTTCGGTGATTAGATGTTCTAGGTCGTACTAAAAAAATTATTTAGATCAGAGTGCACAGCAGTAGCATAGTAGAATAATGATGCGTGACTATTTTATTATTTTGAAATTTTGAGGATGAAATTTTTTTTAGGAGGTGTGAATTGTAGCACCCTGAATTTTGGGCCTGAAAGTATTGGGCCTTGGGTCTGGGTTCGGGTAGAAGACAGCCTGAATAATTTAGATGTTTTAATTATTAATAAAAAATAAATATTATTGTTATTAATTTTACGTTTAGTTTAGTATTTTAAATAAATTACGAAGAACTTATAGTGTGGGGCTCCAGCAAAAATATTAATTTTTGCTTCCTTAGGGAAATTCGAGCATTAGGCCTAATAAATAAGTTGGGCTAAGATTAGGCACAAAGGAAGTGCCTGGCCCAGTGGTTAGACACGCCAGGCAGCAGGAAGGGGACCCCGGTTCAAGGCACGACGAGCGCAAAACATTTGTTTTTTTTGTAATCTGGTTGTGTTAAAATATGCCTTAAGAGAAGTTGCGAACGGGGTTTAGCACAAAGAGCACTTGTGGCACAGTGGCAGTAGCGTGCTAGAAATGTGGAGTAGGCGCGAGTTCGAACCCAAGGGCAAGCGAAATTTTGGTTTTATTTCAAACAACCGAGGCTTTAGCGGGTAAGGCTTATAAGTAATCGTAACGCTATATTAACAAAGAAGAAATCATATCGCAGTGGCTAGCTGCGTGTATTGGTGCCTAGAGGTCCCAGGTTCGAGCTGCTGTGCGTGCCAAGGGCTGCGTTTTTACTGCACGCGTGGGGAGAGTGTTTTAATTGGATCGAAACTCTCCCTAGAAGCAATTGGAGTCGGCCAAGCAGTGGGTTGTGCTGCTGATGGTGCAAAGAGTTTGAATTAAATTCAAATTGTGTGCAAGGAGATAAGCACGGGATTTAAGCCTATTAGCCGACTTTGGTTGGGATTATCGGCGTATGCTCTTGATTTTTATTTTACAAGACTTTTTATTGAATCGGTTGTTGTTCTTTTTATTATTTTTGTTCATCTTCTCTTCGCCCAATTCTTTTACCCATATTCTTGATTTTTTCCCTTTTGTTTTCTTTCCATGAGAGCCGAATCAACTCTTTCTTTTCTACTATCTTCTCAAACCCCTTAGCTGATTTCATACGTGCCGAAACCTAATGCTAGTATTGTCGTTTCTATCTTAACCCAACTTCCTCCCATTGCGATTTCTTTTCAAAGCTGAACCTCTAATCTCCTATCTCATTCTCTGTCGATTAATTTTTGGCACTTGTGAACTCCTTTTCATCTATTCTTCTTTATAACTAAAATAGACATTCTAGGATAGATTCAAAAGCTGAAATTATGGAGATTTATTCTCTGCTCGTGTCTTGAGTCTAGATCGACGTCAGATCTGAGATACAAAAGGATTGAAAGCATTGGGGTGATGTAGATCTTCGGTAAGTGCTTAGATCTCTTCTTTCTATTCGTTATTTCGGGATTTAAGGAAAAGCCAAAAACCCCTATGTAGGGTGACTGTCGTTTGGGGCCTAAGGCTTTATAGGTCTTACCAATTGGTTTATTTTATGCTAGTGTGATCTAAAGGCTTTCGATTGTGGAGTGTTGGAGGCTAAGATCATTGGCACGACTAGATCTACAGCTAGTCCCTATTTTCGACAAAGGTAAGAACTGAAGGGCCTAAAGTGGTGTTGGCCGAATGTGGTAAGTGAGTATTATGTTAGTTATCATCGATTTGTAAACTGATATCATAGTGACTGATTGTAAGATTAAACGTGTGGGAGATCTTGTCAATGTTGTTCGCAAATCAAGTGTGTAAACGAACACCCTTTAGGAGACTAAATCGACAAAAGGTGAAAAGCCGAAATGCCAAAATTACGGCATTTCTCAGTTTTGTAAGCTTGCAATCGCACATGAGTCGGGTGGAATAGTGAGATCTGTAATCGCAATTGGTAAGATTGGTGAGTGTGCAATTTCGTGCACTTCAGTAAATGTGGGCCTCGATGGGCTAAATTCGAGCCTAATGGGTTTACGGGCCCATATGGGTGAAAATTGATGGTAAGTGATTTCTAGTGATTTGTATGTTAAAACTGTTAAACTAGACATAGAATTTGGGCTAAACGGACCAATAAAGCGAAGTGACACTATAGGGCCCATTAGGGGTTTTAGGCCCAATAACTTTAAACTACTAAAATGGGCTAGATAAGTTATGCGATGAAAATGAGACTGTTAATAACTGAAACATGCATAAAACCCTAAAAACTGGTATAATTACTGAAATACCCCTTAAAGGTGGAAAATTACTATTTTACCCCTAGGTGAAAAATGACCATTATACCCTTAGGGCTAAATTTGACTGAAATGAATGTTTTACTTTATCTGTTGTCTGTTTGCCATGACATATTTTACTGTTTCATGGGGCTGGGTTTATTGATGGAGGAAGTGCAAGTGGCATTGCCACGTTTACTGAAAGGGGCTTTGCCTCGTATTACTAAAAGAGGCTTTGCCTCGGATTTACTGTTAGTGGCTTGGCGATATTATCTGAGCAGCTATGCTGCGACTGTGGAGTGTATCGGCTGGGTGGGTTGAGTTATTCCCCACATGGTGTGTAGGGCTTGTACGGGTGGAGTGTAGCGGATGGATATAGGATGGGCTTTGGGCTTTATATACATGCATTATTCTATTCTGTTACTGTGATCGACCTATGGGCCATACAGTTTACTGAATAGGGTTAAGGTCCAGATTAACTGATTACTAAATAGGGCTTCGGCCCAGTATTTTCTGAAACTAGATAAGGCTTAGGCCCAATATGCTTGGGCTGATTTGGGCTCTGGATGGGCTTTCTTTACACATTGAGTTTCCAAACTCACCCCTTTTCTTCCATCCATACAGGTGAGCCCGAGACTGGTGGACTAGGAGCTGGGAGGGATTCAGAGTGGCCATGTGGACTATAAAATTGGTTTTTAATTAAGTTATTTACTTTCTTATTTGTTTTTAATTATTTACATTCTGGTTTTGGGTTGTAATAAGACCGCTTTAATTATTTTATTTTGGGTTTTCAATTCTTTAATTATAATTTATTTTCAATGATTTGAATAAGGCTGTGCAAGTTTTTCTTAAAATTAATCAAAGTTTTCATAACAAAACCCTCGTGACAAATGAATAAAAAATCAACGATCAAGATATGGTAACAAGATAACTTTTCGACGGTTAGTGGATAGGACAAACACTAATTAAACTTGGATTTCCTGCCTAAATTACAGAAACGGTTTTACAAAGCTCACCTTAATCATCGTAGCTAGGAAGCGTGATTAGTCCTTCGTTGATGTGACACACCGGACTTGGCCATAACGTCTGGGCCGGGTCTGGGGTGTTACATTTAGTGGTATGAAAGCTAAGTTACAATAATTCGGCTGTGGATCGGGTCCAAAAAGGTTTTTGAAAAGTTAAAATCAAGGCCCAAGAAGGGTATTTTGAAATTGGTTTTGGGAAATTTTTAAGAAAACCCTTTTCAAACTCACTTTCTTTAAGGAATACACGTTTTAAGGTTTTATTTTAAAAAGTTTAAGTTTTCTGAGATTTCTGAAATCTAGTTACTGAAGGAGTGGTGTAACGCCCTGATTTTCGGGATTTTTCGGGTTTTGTGAATTTTAGTGAAATTTTTAAAATTTTGGTGTTCTAAAGGTTGATAATGTATGTACATGTGTTAGTGGGCCTATAGAAGGCCCAAGTTTAAGTTAAAACCCAGTAAAATATTAAGTTGGATTTTCAAGTGAAAGGGGACTTGGTTAGTGGGCTTTTAAGAAAAACCGTGTAAAATATGTCACAAGTGAGCTCTTGGTAAAGTGGCAAGGTGGAGCCACTAAGCTCCTAGAAAAGTGGCACCTAAGTGGATATTCAAGGACAAGGGTTCGAGTTGCAAGGTAAGCGTAGAGTTCTTTTTAATTTTTAAGCATGTGGCGGGCATGTGCCTAACTTAAGTGAATTTCGGCAAGGGGGCTTTAGGGACTTGGGCCGATTGCTTTAGAGGGACTACTAGGGTTATATCATTTTCTTTTTTCTGTCATGACAATTAGGGTTAGCCACCTTAGGAATTTTTCTCTGTTCTACTGTCAGAAAAGCCAAAAGTTGCCTCCATGGAAAGCTCATAGCCGAATTCTTCCTCTCCACCTCTACCATTGTTTTTTTTTTCATTTTTCTTCTTCCCCTTTGATCTCTTCCCTAGCCGAATACCCACGTTGCACAGATCCACTCTTTCTATTGCTTTCATTCCTCTTAAAATCAACCATAACCGATTGCTCAAAGTGCCAAAAATCCCGAAAACTGCTTCCTTTCTTGCCGATTTCTTGTAAGCTGAATCACCCCTATTCCATTCACCTGTTGTGGCTGATTACTACACTCCCTTGAATCACACCATTGTCGACACCATCACCCAAAATCTACACCCAAAACGCCATCCTCTTCTCTTGTTGAAAAGCCGAAATCACCATAGTTGTAAGGAGATAGCCGAAATTGCAAATCTCAGAGATAAGGTTTCTACTGACGTTTAAGGGTCAGATTTACATCAGATCTGCATAGGAACTGAAGGGAAATCGTTGGTAAGTGTTTAATACTTCAGATCTGTTCAATATTTCATATTTGGAAAAGCCGAAAGTCCCTAAAGTTAAGGATTTTGTCGTTTTGGACTTTTGGTAAATCAAGTGGTGTTTTCTTTGTTCTTTTTGTGTGTTAGTTAGAGAAGAAGGTGATCAAACAAGGAGTTGAAGACATTGGAACATCAGATCTAGATCTAAAGGGATCTAAATCGGCAAGGTAAGAACATTAAGGCCATTGGAGGTGTTGGCCGAATGTATAAGTAAGGCTTTGGGTAAATTTTCAATTCAGATTAAGTGTTAATATGGTCTAATCAATTAAGTATTGGATTGTAGGGATTAACGCATAGGAGATCTCGTAGGAGAAACTGCAAAACAGGTGTGTGTTTCGAACGCCCTTCAATGCGTAAATCGGCAAAAGCCAAAAAGCCGAAATGCCGAAGTTTCGGTATTTCGAGAGCTTGTGAGCATGCGAACGTTCTCAAGCTATTAGGAGAAGGTTAGTTTTGGAATCGGCACTGTTAGGCGTGTTGACCGCTAAATTTTGGACATTATGGTAAGTTGGGCCTCGGTGGGCCAAATATGGGCCCAATGGGCGATTTGGGTCCATGTGAGTAAAAATGGGTTTAACGGTAATATTATGAACTGTAGGCGTGAAACCAGTTAAAACAAGATAACTGGTTATGAAATTGGGACTAAATGGGCCTAATGGGCCAATCGACGTAATAGGGCTCATTAGGGGTTTTAGGGCTTGAATGCTAAGACTGAAAAACTGAGTTAACCGGACTTCTGTGACAACTATGTGATTAATAAATACTGTAATAAGCATAAAATCTGTAACATGAGAGCAAAATTACTGAAATACCCTTAGGGTAAGAAATTACTGTTTTGCCCTAGGTAGAAAATTACCGTTATACCCCTAGGGCTAAAATTGACTGTACTGTTTGACATGACTGTTACTGTTATTGCATGCCATGATATGTATCTATTGCATGGGTTGGGTTTTGATAATGGAGGAAGTGTGAGTGGCACAGCCACGTTACTGAAAAGGGGCTATGCCTCGTACTGTTTCTGAAAGGGGCTTTGCCTCGTATACTGTTTAACTGAGCAGCCATGCTGCGACTGTGGTGTGTGGGCTGGGTGGGTCGAGTTATTCCCCACATGGTGTGTTGGCTGGTACGGGTGGTGTGTAGCGGTTGGTGGGTTGAGTAGTCTCCCCAATTGGGTTTGCATTTATACTGTATTACTGTACTGTACTGTTCTGGGCCTATGGGCCAATCTGTTATCTGAATAGGGCTTCAGCCCAGTATCTGTTATAGGGCCTTGGCCCAGATTACTGTTTCCTGAATAGGGCTTCAGCCCAGTATTTGACTGAGACTGGTTAGGGTTAGGCCCAGTGGGCTTGAGCCAATTTGGGCTTTGGATGGGTTCTGCATACACTGAGTTTTCCCAAACTCACCCCTTTCTTTCCATCCTTGCAGGTGAGCCCTAGATCGTGACTTGGACACTGGGAGGGATTCAGAGTGGCCACGAGGACTGAACTTTCATCATAGTTGGTTTTTTTTTTTATTTAATTACCTTTTATTGGTTTTATTTTGACATGGGTTGTAATAAGGCCGCTATAACTGTTATTCGGGATTTCTCTACCGTTTTATTTCAAACACAAACCTACACCGTTTTCAAAATTAAACAAACATTTTATTAACCAACCTGACTTTACTGAAGACTAAAGAGGACAATAAGACTAAAATGAAACGATTAACAAATGAGATAGAAATTAGGTTGAATAATAATTAAATCGGGAATTTCAAGAAAAACAAGTATTACTTTTCAAAAATCTCAAACATTAGACTTAGTATATAGGACGGCGTAGCATAGTCTAGGTGATGTAGTACACCGGACATGGCCATAACGTCTGGGTCGGGTCTGGGGTGTTACATTTAGTGGTATCAGAGCCAAGTTACAACAACTCGGCTGTGGATCGGGTCCAAAAACAAAGGGGTTTCAAAAATCTAAAAGTTCAGAAGGGTATCTTTGGAAAATCAAATTTTTTGAAAATTTTCTTTTGGATTTAAACAAACTTGTAGTTTTTAAACATTGTTTTTTTGAGGCCTCAAAGTATTTAAACTACTAAACCGGAAAGTGGCACACTGAATCCCAGGCTCCAAGTTGTAAGTATGTTCTGCCTTAAATTCTGTACTGTACTGATAATAAAACTATAGATAGCACTGAGCCTTAGATAGAATACTATGGATGAGGTAGTATTAAGGCTGTAGCACTGAGACGGTAGGGTAAACTAAACCCTAGGAAACTGAGGCAGTAATTAGACTACGTTGCGCGAGAACAACTCTGAAATTCTACCTGTTCATAAGATATTCCGTAATAAAAACTGAAACATTGAGCTAATGTCATAAAACTTTGTAAATCAAATAATCGATATGAGTACAAGGGCTACTCGTGGACGAGGCCGTGGACGAGGCCGAGTTAGTGCTCAAGCTGGATCGTCGTCTTCTGAGCATAGGCCAGCAGGAGAGGCACGACCACCAGTTGAGGAAAATGGGCCGTACGATCGGGCCGCAGGGGACGACGCTCTGTCCCAGGCCATGCTGAGAGTTCTGGAAAGGGTGGCCGGAGCTAATGTTGGGCCGGTGAATAGGGGGTCCATTTCTGAGCGACTTCGGGCCAATGGAGCGGAAGTTTTTAGGGGCATATTTGGAATGGCCCCGAATGTGGCTGAGTATTGGTTAGAAGCCACAGAGCGAATTATGGATGACTTGGATTGCTCAGTGGAGCAGAAACTGAAAGGAGCGGTATCGTTGCTGAGGGACGAGGCGTATCAATGGTGGATCACCGTGAGAGAGGGTACCCCAGCTGAGAGAGTAACCTGGGAATTGTTTAAGCAGTCTTTTAAGGCGAAATATGTTGGGGCTAGTTATGTGGACGCACGAAGGAAGGAATTTCTGAACCTGACCCAGGGTAGTAAGACTGTGGCTGAATATGAGGCGAAATTTCTGCGATTAAGTCGGTATGCTAGCGGTATTGTTTCCACGGAATATGAACGCAATGTTCGTTTTGAGGATGGCCTCAGAGATGAGCTGAGAGTGTTGATAGCGCCACAGAGAGAGCGTGACTTTGCTGCACTAGTGGAGAAGGCTAAGATAGCTGAGGAAGTGAAGCGAGATGAGCGTCAGAACCGCGATAGAGATCGTAATCGCTTCAAGAGAGATTCTGGATCGACTAGTGCTGCGAGCAGAAACTTTAAGAAAGCAAGAGTGGAGGAACCAGTGCGAGCTGTGCCAGTGAATGTTGTTAGACCGCAAGCTTGTGGAGACTGTGGCAGAGTTCATCGAGGAGAATGCTGGAAACGCATTGGAGCTTGTTTTCATTGTGGGTCAAAGGATCATCAAGTCAAAGACTGTCCATAGAAGCCAGCTCAGGCTCAAGCTGTTGATCAGAGGGTTGCTCAGCCTGTGCGAGGAGGACCGCCACCGCCAAGGGGCTGTGGTCAAGGTAGAGGAGGCAATGGTAATGGACGTGGTCGTGGAGCACCTGGAAGGGGTGTTGGTAATGCTGAGGCTCGTCAGCCAGCCTTGGTGTATGCTGCTCGTCGCTGCGAGGAGGGTGATGCCCCTGATGTTATAACTGGTACGTTCTTGATATCTAGTATACCATACACTGCTTTGATTGACGTGGGTTCAACGCATTCATATGTTACTTGTAAGATTTCTGGGTTATTGGGTGTGCATTCTGAGGAGACTGTGAGGGGTGTCACAGTAGTTAGTCCTTTAGGTCACTCTGTTACAGTAGACAAACTATTTAGGGAAGTGCCTTTAGAGACTCCAGGTAGGATCTTTACTGGAGATTTAATGGAGGTACCTTTTGGTGATTTCGATTTGATTTTGGGTATGGACTGGTTAACCAAGCACAAGGCAACGCTGGATTGCGCGGCCAAAAGGATGGTACTGAGAACAATTGAAGGTGAGGAGGTGATGATTATTGGCGAACGTAGGGACTATTTGTCTAATGTGGTCTCTGCCTTAAGGGCTGAAAGATTGATGCGTAAAGGTTGTGAAGCATACTTGGCGTTCATAAGTCAAACTGAACCCGAAGGGGTGATAGTAGAGACAGTGAAGACTGTTAATGAGTTTCAAGACGTTTTTCCTGAGGAGCTTCCTGGTTTACCTCCTAACCGCGAAGTTGAATTTGGGATCGATCTGTTGCCTAGAACGGCTCCAGTGTCTATTGCGCCCTACAGAATGGCACCAAAGGAGCTAGTGGAATTGAAAGCCCAGATTCAAGAGTTGCTCGATAGGGGTTTCATTAGACCGAGTGTGTCTCCGTGGGGAGCACCGGTGCTGTTTGTGAAAAAGAAGGATGGGACGATGCGTAGGTGCATTGATTATCGCCAGTTGAACAAACTGACGATCAAGAATAAGTATCCTTTGCCGAGAATTGACGATCTGTTTGACTAGCTTAAAGGAGCTTCAGTGTTTTCCAAAATTGACCTTCGATCTGGATACCATCAGTTAAGGGTAAAGGAGGTGGACGTGCATAAGACCGCATTCAGAACTCGTTATGGTCACTACGAGTTTTTGGTTATGCCCTTTGGATTGACGAATGCACTGGCAGCTTTTATGGATTTAATGAACCGAGTATTTCAGCCGTACTTGGATCGTTTCGTGGTCGTCTTTATTGATGATATATTGGTGTATTCGAAAACAGAGGAGAAGCATGACAAGCATCTTCGAATCGTTCTGCAAGTATTGAGGGAAAGGCAACTGTATGCGAAATTTAGCAAGTGCGAATTTTGGCTTCGCGAAGTGACTTTTCTAGGTCATGTTGTTTCTGCTGAGGGGATTAGGGTAGATCCTCGTAAAATTGAGGCAGTTCTGGATTGGAAGTCTCCAAGATCAGTTTCAGAAATTCGCAGTTTTCTGGGCCTAGCAGGTTATTATAGAAGATTTGTTGAGGGATTTTCGTTAATCGCGGCACCACTGACGAAATTGTTAAGGAAGGGAGTAGCATTTGTATGGACTGAGAAATAGCAAGAAGCTTTTGAGAAGCTGAAAAAGGTGTTGACTGAGGCGCCAGTACTGATTCAGCCAGAATCTGGGAAAGACTTTACGGTTTATAGTGATGCTTCGCATGTGGGATTGGGTTGTGTACTGATGCAAGAGGGTAAGGTGGTTGCTTATGCTTCGCGGCAGCTTAAGCCTCACGAGGCGAACTACCCTACGCATGATTTGGAATTGGCGGCAGTGATATTTGCGTTGAAAATCTGGAGACACTACCTTTATGGAGAAAAGTGTATTATATACACTGACCATAAAAGTCTCAAGTATCTGTTAACTCAGAAAGAGTTGAACCTTAGGCAACAGAGATGGATAGAGTTGCTTAAGGACTATGATTGTTCGATTGAGTATCACCCTGGCAAAACTAATGTAGTGGCTAATGCACTGAGCCGAAGAACTGTTACTGAGTTAAAGGCGATGTTCGCTCGTTTGAGTTTGTATGATGATGGGAGTTTGCTAGCAGAACTGCAAGTGAGACCGACTTGGACTGAGAAGATTAAAGAGTTGCAATGGAAGGATGATTCGTTGACTCCTCGATTTTAGCAAGTCAAGGAGGGTAAGAGTGATGATTTTGGACTGAATTCTGATGGAGTCCTTTGCTTTCGAGGAAGAATTTGTATTCCTAAGGACTCCGACTTAAGGAAGTTGTTATTGAGTGAGGCTCATGGTGGAGCCTATGCGATGCACCCTGGCAGTAATAAGTTGTATAGGGATTTGCGAGAGGTGTATTGGTGGCCTGGACTTAAGCGAGAGGTGACTGATTTCGTGAGGAAATGTTTGACGTGTCAGTAGGTTAAAGCTGAACACCAGTTACCTTCTGGATTGTTGCAGCCAGTGAGGATTCCGCAGTGGAAATGGGAAAGAGTAACGATGGATTTTGTGAGTGGATTGCCTTTGACACCTTCAAAGAAAGACTCTGTTTGGGTAGTTGTGGATAGATTAACGAAGTCTGCTCATTTTATACCGGTTAGAACTGATTACTCACTTCAGAAGTTAGCCAAGTTGTATGTAGCAGAGATAGTGCGTTTGCATGGGGTGCCAGTTTCGATAATTTCTGATCGAGACCCTAAATTTACTTCTCGATTTTGAAAGAAGCTGCACGAGGCGTTGGGTACGCGTTTGGACTTTAGTACTGCATTTCACCCTCAGATAGATGGTCAGTCTGAAAGGGTCATTCAAGTGTTGGAAGACATGTTAAGAGGATGTGTTATCGACTTTCGTGGTAGTTGGGAAGATTATTTACCGTTGGCAGAGTTTGCATACAACAACAGCTATCAAGCAAGCATTCAGATGGCTCCATATGAGGCACTTTATGGGCGGAGATGTCGTACTCCTACTTGTTGGACAGAGTTAGGGGAACGTAAAGTTCTTGGACCAGAGATAGTGGCAGATACTGAAAGTAAGGTTAAGCTGATTCAAGATCGGTTAAAGGAGGCATCTAATCGGCAGAAGTCATATGCTGACCTTAAGCGTAAGGAGATTGAGTTCGCTGTTGGGGATATGGTCTTCCTAAAGGTGTCGCCGTGGAAGAAGATCTTGAGATTCGGTAAAAAGGGCAAGCTAAGTCCGTGGTTTATTGGGCCTTATCGGATTCTCAAGCGGATTGGGCCAGTAGCCTATCAGTTGGAGTTGCCACCAGAGTTGGATCGTATTCATGACGTTTTTCATGTGTCTATGCTGAGACGGTATCGGTCGGACCCATCGCATATTGTACCAGTAGAGGAGATTGCAGTGAATACCGATTTGACCTTCGAGGAGGAACCTGTGGAGATCTTAGATCGTGAAGTCAAAGTCTTAAGGAGGAAGTCTGTTCCATTAGTTAAGGTGCTATGGCATAATCATGGTAAAGAAGAAGCTACTTGGGAGCCAGAGGAAGCGATGCGTCAACAATACCCTCAGTTATTTGGATCAGGTAAATTTCGAGGCCGAAATTTCTTTAAGGGGGGTAGAGTTGTAACGCCCTGATTTTCGGAATTTTTCAGGTTTTGTGAATTTTAGTGAAATTTTTAAAATTTTGGTGTTCTAAAGGTTGATAATGTATGTACATGTGTTAGTGGGCCTATAGAAGGCCCAAGTTTAAGTTAAAACCCGGTAAAATATTAAGTTGGATTTTCAAGTGAAAGGGGACTTGGTTAGTGGGCTTTTAAGAAAAACCGTGTAAAATATGTCACAAGTGAGCTCTTGGTAAAGTGGCAAGGTGGAGCCACTAAGCTCCTAGAAAAGTGGCGCCTAAGTGGATATTCAAGGACAAGGGTTCGAGTTACAAGGTAAGCGTAGAGTTCTTTTTAATTTTTAAGCATGTGGCGGGCATGTGCCTAACTTAAGTGAATTTCGGCAAGGGGGCTTTAGGGACTTGGGCCGATTGCTTTAGAGGGACTACTAGGGTTATATCATTTTCTTTTTTCTGTCATGACAATTAGGGTTAGCCACCTTAGGAATTTTTCTCTGTTCTACTGTCAGAAAAGCCAAAAGTTGCCTCCATGGAAAGCTCATAGCCGAATTCTTCCTCTCCACCTCTACCATTGTTTTTTTTTTCATTTTTCTTCTTCCCCTTTGATCTCTTCCCTAGCTGAATACCCACCTTGCACAGATCCACTCTTTCTTTTGCTTTCATTCCTCTTAAAATCAACCATAACCGATTGCTCAAAGTGCCAGAAATCCTGAAAACTGCTTCCTTTCTTGCCGATTTCTTGTAAGCCGAATCACCCCTATTCCTTTCACCTGTTGTGGCCGATTACTACACTCCCTTGAATCACACCATTGTCAACACCATCACCCAAAATCTACACCCAAAACGCCATCCTCTTCTCTTGTTGAAAAGCCGAAATCACCATGGTTGTGGGGAGATAGCCGAAATTGCAAATCTCAGAGATAAGGTTTCTACTGATGTTTAAGGGTCAGATTTACATCAGATATGCATAGGAACTGAAGGGAAATCATTGGTAAGTGTTTAATACTTCAGATCTGTTCAATATTTCATATTTGGAAAAGCCGAAAGTCCCTAAAGTTAAGGATTTTGTCGTTTTGGACTTTTGGTAAATCAAGTGGTGTTTTCTTTGTTCTTTTTGTGTGTTAGTTAGAGAAGAAGGTGATCAAACAAGGAGTTGAAGACATTGGAACATCAGATCTAGATCTAAAGGGATCTAAATCGGCAAGGTAAGAACATTAAGGCCATTGGAGGTGTTGGCCGAATGTGTAAGTAAGGCTTGGGGTAAGTTTTCAATTCAGATTAAGTGTTAATATGGTCTAATCAATTAAGTATTGGATTGTAGGGATTAACGCATAGGAGATCTCGTAGGAGAAACTGCAAAACAGGTGTGTGTTTCGAACGCCCTTCAATGCGCAAATCGGCAAAAGCCGAAAAGCCGAAATGCCGAAGTTTCGGTATTTCGAGAGCTTGTGAGCGTGCGAACGTTCTCAAGTTAGTAGGAGAAGGTTAGTTTTGGAATCGGCACTGTTAGGCGTGTTGACCGCTAAATTTTGGACATTATGGTAAGTTGGGCCTCGGTGGGCCAAATATGGGCCCAATGGGCGATTTGGGTCCATGTGAGTAAAAATGGGTTTAACGGTAATATTATGAACTGTAGGCGTGAAACCAGTTAAAACAAGATAACTGATTATGAAATTGGGACTAAATGGGCCTAATGGGCCAATCGACGTAATAGGGCTCATTAGGGGTTTTAGGGCTTGAATGCTAAGACTGAAAAACTGAGTTAATCGGACTTCTGTGACAACTATGTGATTAATAAATACTGTAATAAGCATAAAATCTGTAACATGAGAGCAAAATTACTGAAATACCCTTAGGGTAAGAAATTACTGTTTTGCCCTAGGTAGAAAATTACCGTTATACCCCTAGGGCTAAAATTGACTGTACTGTTTGACATGACTGTTACTGTTATTGCATGCCATGATATGTATCTATTGCATGGGTTGGGTTTTGATAATGGAGGAAGTGTGAGTGGCACAGCCACGTTACTGAAAAGGGGCTATGCCTCGTACTGTTTCTGAAAGGGGTTTTGCCTCGTATACTGTTTAACTGAGCAGCCATGCTGCGACTGTGGCATGTGGGCTGGGTGGGTCGAGTTATTCCCCACATGGTGTGTTGGCTGGTACGGGTGGTGTGTAGCGGTTGGTGGGTTGAGTAGTCTCCCCAATTGGGTTTGCATTTATACTGTATTACTGTACTGTACTGTTCTGGGCCTATGGGCCAATCTGTTATCTGAATAGGGCTTCAGCCCAGTATCTGTTATAGGGCCTTGGCCCAGATTACTGTTTCCTGAATAGGGCTTCGGCCCAGTATCTGACTGAGACTGGTTAGGGTTAGGCCCAGTGGGCTTCAGCCAATTTGGGCTTTGGATGGGTTCTGCACACACTGAGTTTTCCCAAACTCACCCCTTTCTTTCCATCCTTGCAGGTGAGCCCTAGATCGTGACTTGGACGCTGGGAGGGATTCAGAGTGGCCACGAGGACTGAACTTTCATCATAGTTGGTTTTTTTTTTATTATTTAATTACCTTTTATTGGTTTTATTTTGACATGGGTTGTAATAAGGCCGCTATAACTGTTATTTGGGATTTCTCTACCGTATTTCAAACACAAACCTACACCGTTTTCAAAATTAAACAAACATTTTATTAACCAACCTGACTTTACTGAAGACTAAGGAGGACAATAAGACTAAAATGAAACGATTAACAAATGAGATAGAAATTAGGTTGAATAATAATTAAATCGGGAATTTCAAGAAAAACAAGTATTACTTTTCAAAAATCTCAAACATCAGACTTAGTATATAGGACGGCGTAGCATAGTCTAGGTGATGTAGCACACCGGACATGGCCATAACGTCTGGGCCGGGTCTAGGGTGTTACAAGTGGCACACTAATACCCGACACCAAGTCTGTAAGTATTCTTCTCTTACACTGTTATGAAATAATACTGTAGATAGAACTGAGACCCTACTATGATACTGTAGATGGGGTAGTACTGAAAACTGTAGAGACTAAAACTGTAGGGAAACTAAAAAGCCTAAAAGATTGAGACTATAGCTAGGCTACGATTCTGTAAAAACAACAACTTTGAACTGCTATCTCTGCATAAAATATATGAATAAAATACTAAAATTTTTGGACTCAATATCTTTGTAGTTATTTTATATGTATGCTGGTAATGTAGAGTATTGATCTGGATTCTAAGGTTAAGCTAGGTCTGCCAACTTCGAGTAGCGGTAACTCGGAGCTTGGTACTGAGGCACTGGCTGAGTTAGTAAGGAAAGTGGTAGAAGAAGTTTTGGAGACCAAAGTTAAGGAGATTAAGGAAACACTTCAAGCAGGGTGCTTCAAGTGTAAGAAGGGGAAGTATCATAGTTCTCAGAGGAGAGAGCCTCGTTCTGTGAAACATGTTAAGACACGACCAAACTTTCTGACCTACAAGAATTGCAACGGGCGTCATTTGGGTGAATGCCATAGGAAGAAAGGAGCATGCCCTAGATGTGGGTCCAGGGAGCATCGGGCTCAGTATTGCCCAATTTATTCTAGTTAGGTGTATGTTGTTTGGATACGAATTGTATGCGTACTTGATAAATGTTTATTTACTTCGGTGATTAGATGTTCTGGGTCGTACTAAAAAGATTATTTAGATCAGAGTGCGCAGCGGTAGCATAGTAGAATAGTGATGCACGACTATCTTATTATTTAGAAATTTCGAGGACGAAATTTTTTTTAGAAGGGGTGAATTGTAACACCTTCAATTTTGGGCCTGGAAGTATTGGGCCTTGAGCCTGGGTTCGGGTAGAAGACTGCCTGAATAATTTAGATGTTTTAATTATTAATAAAAATATATATTATTGTTATTAATTTCACGTTTAGTTTAGTATTTTAAATAAATTACGAATGACTTATAGTGTGAGAAAAGTCCTGGGCTCGACCTAGGGCTCTAGCAAAAATATTAATTTTTGCTTCCTAAGCGAAATTCGGGCATTAGGCCTAATAAATAAGTTGGGCTAAGTTTCGGCATAAAGGAAGTGCCTAGCCTAGTGGTTAGACACGCTAGGAAGCAGGAAGGGACCCCCGTTCAAGGCACGGCATGCGCAAAATGTTTGTTTTTTTTTGTAATCTGGTTACGTTAAAATTGGCCTCAAGAGAAGTTGCAAACAAGCTTTACCACAAAGAGTGCCTATGGCGCAGTGGCAACAGCGTGCTAGAAATGTGGAGTGGGCACGAGTTCGAACCCAGGGGCAGGCGAAATTTTGGTTTTATTTTAAACAACCGAGGCTTCAGCGGGTAAGGCTTATAAGTAATCGTAACGCTATATTAACAAAGAAGAAATCATGTCGTGGTGGCCAGCAGCGTGTGTGGGTGCTTGGAGGTCCCAGGTTTGAGCTGCTGTGCGCGCGAAGGGCTACATTTTTGCTACACGCATGGGGAGAGTGTTTTAATTGGACCAAAACTCTCCCTAGCGGCAATTTGAATCGGCCAGGTGGTGGACTGTGCTGCTGATGGTGCAAGTATTTTGAATTAAATTCAAACTATGTGCAAGGAGATAAGCATGAGATTTAAGCCTATTAGCCGACTTTGGTTGGGATTATTGGCATATGCTCTTGATTTTTATTTTACAAGACTTTTTATTGAATCGGATGTTGTTCTTTTTATTATTTTTGTTCTTCTTCTCTTCGCCCAATTCTTTTACCCATATTCTTGATTTTTTCCCTTTTATTTTCTTTTCATGATAGCCAAATCAACTCTTTCTTTTCTACTATCTTCTCAAACCCCTTAATCGATTTCATACGTGCCGAAACTTAAGGCTAGTATTGTTGTTTCTATCTTAACCCAACTTCCTCCCATTGCAATTTCTTTTCAAAGCCGAACCTCTAATCTCCCATCTCATTCTCTGTCGATTAATTTTTGGCACTTGGGAACTCCTTTTCATCTATTCTTTTTTATAACTGAAAAAGACATTCTAGGATCGATTCAAAAGCTGACATCATTCAGATTCGTTCTCTGCTCGTGTCTTGAGGATAGATCGGCGTCAGATCTGAGATAGGAAAGGATTGAAAGCATTCGAGTGATGTAGATATTCAGTAAGTGCTTAGATCTCTTCTTTCTATTTGTTATTTCGGGATTTAAGGAAAAGCCAAAAACCCCTATGTAGGGTGACTGTCGTTTGGGGCCTAAGGCTTTATAGGTCTTACCAATTGGTTTATTTTATGCTAGTGTGATCTAAAGGCTTTCGATTGTGGAGTGTTGGAGGCTAAGATCATTGGCACGACTAGATCTACAGCTAGTCCCTATTTTCGACAAAGGTAAGAACTGAAGGGCCTAAAGTGGTGTTGGCCGAATGTGGTAAGTGAGTATTATGTTAGTTATCATCGATTTGTAAACTGATATCATAGTGACCGATTGTAGGATTAAACGTCTGGGAGATCTTGTCAACGTCAATTGTAAATTAGGTGTGTAAAAAAACACACTCTAGTAGACTAAATTGGCAAAAGCAAAAAAGCCGAAATGCCAAAATTAAGGTATTTCATGAATTTACGAGCGTGTGAGCGCTCGTGAGTCGGGTGGAATAGTGAGATCTGTAATTGTAATTGGTAAGATTGGTAAGTGCGCAATTTCGTGCACTTCGGTAAATGTGGGCCTCGATGGGCTAAATTCGGGCTGATGGGCTTACGGGCCCATATGGGTGAAAATTGATGGTAAGTGAGTTCTAGTGATTTGTATGTTAAAACTGTTAAACTAGACATAGAATTTGGGCTAAACAGGCCAATATAGCTAAGTGACATTGTAGGGCCATTAGGGGTTTTAGGGCCCAATAACTTTAAACTGCTAAAATGGGCTAGATAAGTTACTGCGATGAAAATGAGACTGTTAATAACTGAAACATGCATAAAACCCTAGAAACTAGTATAATTACTGAAATACCCTTAAAGTAGAAAATTACTATTTTACCTCTAGGTGCAAAATGACCATTATACCCCTAGGGCTAAATTTGACTGAAATGCATGTTTTACTTTATCTGTTCACTGTATGCCATGACATATTTTACTGTTACATGGGACTGGGTTTATTGATGGAGGAAGTGCAAGTGGCATTGCCACGTTTACTGAAAGGGGCTTTGCCTCGTATTTTTGAAAGGGGTTTTGCCTCGTATTACTGAAAAGGGGCTTTGCCTTGGATTTACTATTAGTGGCTTGGCCATATTATTTGAGCAGCTATGCTGCGACTGTGGAGTGTAGCGGCTGGGTGGGTTGAGTTATTCCCCACATGGTGTGCAGGGCTTGTACGGGTGGAGTGTAGTGGATGGACATAGGATGGGCTTTGGGCTTTGCATACATGCATTATTCTGTTCTGTTATTGAGATGGGCGTATGGGCCGCACTGTTTACTAAATAGGGCTAAGGCCCAGATTAACTGATTACTAAATAGGGTTTCAGCCTAGTATTTACTGAGACTGGATAGGGCTTAGCCCCAGTAAGCTTGAGCTGATTTGGGCTCTGGATGGGCTTTCTTTACACACTGAGTTTCCAAACTCACCCCTTTTCTTCCATCCATGCAGGTGAGCCCTAGACTGGTGGACTTGGAGTTGGGAGGGATCCAGAGTGGCCACGTGGACTGCAAAATTGGTTTTTAATTAAGTTATTTACTTTCTTTTTTGTTTTTAATTATTTCCATTCTAGTTTTGCGCTGTAATAAGGCCGCTTTAATTGTTTTATTTTGGGTTTTCAATTCTTTAATTTTAATTTATTTTCAATGATTTATATAAGGCTGCGCAAGTTTTTCTTAAAATTAATCAACTTTTTCAAAACAAAACCCTCGTAACAAATGAATAACAAATCAACGATCAAGATATGGTAACAAGATAACTTTTAAACAGTTAGTGGATAGGACAAACACTAATTAAACCTAGATTTCCTTCCTGAATTACAGAAACAGTTTTACAAAGCTCACCCTAATCATCATAGCTAAGATGCGTGATTAGTCCTTCGTTGATGTGACCACCAGACTTGCCCGTAATGTTTGGGTTGGGTTTGGGGTGTTATAGTCTGAGTAGTCCCAAAATCGAGCTATTACACACCACCAGCACCACGACTATAACTACCCACAAACAATCTCATGGCACATAATGAAAGAACTCGATAGGAATATGTGCTACCGGTTTTAGATATGCTTCAAGGAAGTGTAATGAAGTCAACCATCACGACCAATAACTTTGAAATCAAGCTAGATATGGTCCAAATGATCCAAAATGATTTGCAATTTGAGAAACAATGACTGAAGATCTGAGTCAACATTTAAAATGATTCCTCCAACTTTGTGACATTTTCAAATATAACGGTGTCATCGATTATGTTATTTGTCTTCGGTTGTTCCTTTCGTATTAATAAATAATACCTTTTTTCAGTTAGATTCGCAGGCACCAAGGTCTATCATAACATGAGATGATCATGCAAGAAAGTTCCTACAAAAGTTTTTTCAAGAAAGTTCCTACAAAAGTTCTTTCCCATTAGCAATATGGTCCAGCTAAGAAGAGAGATTGTTATGTTCAAACAGTTAGAGGGAGAGAGTTTTCATGAATCTTGGGAGCATTGTAAGATGCTAATTTAGAAATGCCCACATCACGGATTGCTCGAGTGGTTATGACTACAAATATTTTATAGTGGGTTGGATGTACATGTAAGATCGAGATTGGATAGAGTCATAAAAGGAGACCTAATGAATCGAACGTATGAGAATATGTACAAATTAATAGAAAATATTGCTATGAACTCCTGTCAATGGCCAACTAAATGATATACATATGGCCAGAGACCATCTATCGTAAAAGTTGTCCAGGAGAATGATAGATATCAAGAGCTAGTGGACAGAATCAACTTCATAGAGTCTAAGAATGGTACACCATCCATATAAGGAGGGGATAAACTACTCTTCCATTATATCAACAATCTAACTGAGGATGTAAATTATATCAGGAATAGGGGATGAAGCCCTTATTCGAGTACGTATAATCTCAACTGGAGAGATCACAAAAACTTGAGATAGGGATGAAATCAAGGAGGAGGTATTAGTTCTAATCAAGTAAAAAATGTTAATTATCAACTTCTTTAATTACGAAAACCATAGAAAAGGGCCAACCAAATGACAGTACTATATTTGATCAATGTTTCGATCAAATAAAGGGGGAAATGCAATAAATGAGAATAGATGTGAGGCAAGTGCAATCTGAGTGAACTAACTCAACAAAAACATTAACTAAGTTGGAAGATCCGATGAGCCAATTCATGAGTATGATGGGAGATATCAAAAGACAAATTGGCACCGACATTTCTATGTAATACTGAAAATAATCCTCAAAATGAAAGGAAAGAGCATATGAAAAAAATTGCACTCCGTTAACCCGTGTGGTAGAGAGAATGTAAAAGATCTTCGATAAGAACCCCCGAGATTCTAACAAAGAACTAGAACCAAAGGAGGTAATTGAACTGGTAGTTAAGTCGAAGAAAGAAGTAACCAAGGAACTTACTATCACATAGGTATTATTCCTTTCACGGTTGGGGGAGAAACAAAGATGGGATAAAGATGAATTTATGAGTTTCTTAAACTTGTTCAAAACATTAAATATTAATATTACTTTGATTGAGTTACTTGAAAAAGTCCCTAAGTACGCACAGTTCTTAAAAGAAATCATGTTTAGTTGTAGAAAGATTAAAATAGAAGAGCAAGCTAACATAACCTGTAACACCTCTAACCCATATCCGTCACCAGAATAGAGCTAGGGAGTATTACTGGAGTTTACAGAACAGTTACAATTAATTCATGTCTTTTAATATTCATATATAAAACTATTCATATCGTCCCTTGATTGAACCCTCAAGGCCCAATTTAAACATTAGAAACAAGTCGTGACTAAATCGAAATCTCAAAGAAATTTTTGTAAAATTTAAAAATTTTCACAAGTACAGGGGTCACACGCCTTTGTGGTCAGGTCGTGTGGCTCACACGGTTAGATGACATACCCATGCCTCAGGTCATGTGGCATATAAGGTAGGGCACATGCCCGTGTCCCTAACTTTCTGACTTGCAATTTAATTAAGTGCATGGGTAACATGGCCAAGTCACATGCATGTGTGCTAGGCCATGTGGATAATTTAATTTTTGAAAATTAGGTGCAGGGTTCACACGGCTAAGATACACCCCCATGTTCTAGCCATGTGTTTCACACGGTTGAGACAGACACTTGTGTCTCTGCCCGTGTGCCAATTCTGAGCATTCTATTTCTCAAATTTAAAATGCAAGGGACACATGACCAAACCACATGCCCATGTGCCAGGCCATGTGTCACATACGGTCAAGACACATGCCTCTGTGTCTACCCATGTGGACAAAATAAGACAATTTCCTAGCCTTATTTCTCACTCAAATTTGCCAAAAACCTATACCAATACTTGCAATCATATACCAACCAATTCAAGCATTATAACCAAGCCAACTATATCATCTAGCATGATATATCATCACATGCATTCATGTATTTCCAATAATTACCTTCCACTATTAACCATTTGCAACACATATCAAACATGTTAATCCCTTATATAAATACATCAAAGTATATTAAACATTAGCCATTCTAATGGCAAATTACAACAAAAATATTTTAACTTATGAACTATTTAACCTATACATGCCATTATACCCAAAATAAGCTTACTATTTATACCAAAACGAGCTGGCGGATAATGTGGAGATACTTCGACCAATCTCCAACCCTTGTGAGCTTCCAAGCATTATAAAACAGAGGAAAGGAAACCTAATAAGCATTCAATGCTTAGTAAGTTTGTATAACAAGAATTAAACTTACCAAATTATATTCATTTAGACAAGCATAACAAATTGGCAAAATTTGCCTAATCACAAACACTCCAATAAGCAAGTTGTCACATATTTCTCATGTACAACAAGTAAACATGGATGAGCTCATCATACTACAAACTTTCAAGCATTTCAAAAGAATTTGATACATAAATCTTTTAATCTCATAATTTCTCAAGTCAGGAATTTATTTCATTGAATTATAGAAATATCGATGGATACTCAGGTAGTATAGTGAGGTATACGATTTAATAACCCGTCAATTCATGTTCCAGAGTACCCATTAGGGCACATAATCAAGGAGCACATTCTCGAGCCACATATATCAGGATGCTCAAATGAGCCATGTAACAAGATGCTTATCCGGGCTAAGCAAGAATGCTCATAAGAGCCATAAATAGGAAGTTCACAAAGAACTTTTTAACTGAAAAGCTCATGAAGGGCCTATTAAGGATGCTCATAAAGAACCATGTAACAGGAGCTCCAAATAGCCTCATATCAAGGAGTTCAAGTGAGCATTAACAGGATGCTCATTTAGAGCTACGTTTTTAATTTAGAGGTTTTTCAAGTTTCCAAGCTCTATAGTTCATTCTAGCCCCCTTTTTAATGCTGTTTACCTTTTTGAAGTCCTCGTAACCCGATTTACCTATTTCTACCATTTATTTGAGCTAGGGTTCATGTTCAAAAATTTACCCATGTGTGAAATGCATGTGTTTTGATGTTTCATGGTAGATTATGAAAGTTTAATGTGTAATAAACGACATTTAGTAAGTGATTTTCAATGAAAATGTCCAAAAGGACCAATTTGTAAAAGTTAATAAAATGTGTAGTAAAAGTGTGTTCTAATGAAAAATGTGGGCTGCTATAATTATGAAAATGGTTCGGCTAGGCTTAAAGTATAAGAAATTGAATGAAAATCATTCTACGAGCCTAGAGACTAATTTGTAAATATGTGAAAATTTAGGGCAAAACTATAGTTTTGTCAAAGTATGATTTTTAGACTATTTTGAACAATGTGATAATTAAATAAGTGAAATTTGCTATTATAGATCAAGAAAAATGGAGTCTGAACCTAAACCGAGGAAATAACAAGATTGTAGACTAAATCGAATAGTTAGTCATATTTTGGTACCGAGGTAAGTTTGTGTGTAAATAATACAACATTTCATTATTGTGTATTTAATGCTTTAATATTGCATGAATTGTATAATTGTCTTTGTGGATTTGATTAATGATGACTCGATGATGATTCGACGAAGATTTGATAGCTCGAAAATCTCGGTTGAACCTTAGGAATAGATAGGAGACAAATGTCATTAATTAGGGTTATTAAAATCCCGTATAAGACCATATGTGGGATATGGATTCGGCATGTGATTTCGTGTAAGACCACATCTTGGACATGGCTTCGAAATGATACTTCGTATAAGATCATATCTGGAATATGGCATCGATATGAGATATCGTGTAAGACCATAGTTGGGCTATCGACATTGATATGTGATCTCAGGTAAGACCATATCTGGGATATTGTATTGGCATCTTATTATGTGTATGAGATTTCCCGAGTATCCTTTAGTACTCCAACTGGTTCAACGGGTAATTCATCGATAATGTTAAAAGAATGACAAGGTTTGATCATGTTGAAAGGGTACAGGTATGTACGTAAGGTTTATAATCATTGGCCTCATGATATTATGAGTTCATGATCACTATGAAAGTGACCTTAAGTTATTCTTGTGAATAAGTATTTATGTTGATAAAGGAAAAATTCATGGTAACTTCTATTGAGAATCATGTGTTAGGCTTTTGAGCCATATCAAATTGAAAGATAAGATGTTTATTTCACTTGATTTGTGATTCCTTGGATATGTGTGAAAAATGAAAGATTCGCATAACTGCCTATTAAAATGTTATGAAAGTATGTGAAGTTAAGAGTTTAAATCATTGAAAGATGTTAAGCGTTGGGCTTGAAAATATGAATACACATAATTAATATGCATGTTACTACAAGGCTTAAAAAGATTTGTTAATGATTATTATGATATTTTATATTGGAGAGATTACGATAGTTTGGAAAATTTAAGATGTATTAAATTATGTTTATAAATTTGAGGGGGTAAGCATTGTGATTGATTAAGTTATGCCTATGAAGATTAATGATGTTTATGTTGTATTACGTTATGTTTATTGTATGACAAGTGTATAACTATTGTTGCTTATTATTTTCATACGAACTAACTAAGCTTTGTAGCTTACTCCCCTTCCTTTCCTATATCTTGAGTTAGAGATCATTGGAGATGTTATCACACTACCAAGCTATCAATCATGGGGTAAAAGTGAATACAAACCTCTGAAGTTTATGGCATGTATAGGGACTTGGTCTTTTTGTTATCTGTCATATTGGTTTAGCCAAAATGATGATAATTGAATCTTTTTGTATAAGGCCATGAGATGTGGCTCATATTGATTATTGGGTTGTAAACCTATTTATTTATGTATGCATGTGCCAATGACATTATGATATGGCCTATGATTATCGATGGTCAATTGATGATATGTTGCATGTGATTTACTAAGATTAAGTTTGATGAAAGATGATAGTTTGTGTGGGTATATGTTGGTATGAAAATGCAAGCAAGCAAGTGAATGAAGTTTAATTGTATGTGAGGTGGTGTAATTGGTCTTGATAAAGTATGAAGTCTTATGCATGTATAAGTAGAGATGAAATGATCATGATCATGTACTGTTGTATATGTTCAAGTGTTCAATCATGCCTTATTAAATGTCATTGAAAGTGTACATGTGAGTGAGCAATTGAGGGTGGCCAATGGCTTGGGATATAGCCTCAAAATAGTCCACACGGGTAGACACACGGGCATGTGTCTAGGCCGTGTGTGACACACGGCTAGTCCTACGGACGTGTAAATAGGCTGTGTCCCTTGCTACTTAATTTTGAGAAATAGAATCCTCAGTATGGAGCACACTGGCGGAGACACAGCCGTCTATCTCAGCCGTGTAAAGGACACAGCCATAGGACATGGGCGTGTGCCCAGGCTATGTGATATATGCACCTTAAATGCGAAAATCAAATTCGCCACATGGCGTAGCACACAGGCGTGTGACTTGGCCGTGTGACCCTATTTCGCTGATGATGTCATAAACAAAGAGTTATACAGGTTGAGGACACAGGCGTATCCTGAGCCACGCAGGTGTGTGTGACCACACAGCCTACCTACACGGGCATGTGATTCTCCAAAACATGAAAATTTTTTAAGTGTTCCAAAGTTTCCAGTTTAGTCTGGAACCACCTCTAATGTATGTTTAGGGCCTCGTAGTTTGTATAAGGGACGATATACATGTGTATGAAGATTTTTGACTTGAATGAAATTTTATGGCCGGTTTTGTACAATTGGTTATGTTTAAGTCCAGTAATGCCTCGTACCCTGTCCCGGCATTAGACTTGGGTAAGGACTGTTCATTTAGTGGTATTAGAGCTATGGTTTAGTCTATTCTCAGACTAACCTAGTATGTGTGAGATTCTAGCTATACATGCCATATAACTTGTGATAGTGTGATATCTCCCGACTCTGGTGAAATGGTTTTGTTGAGACAGAGATGTTTCCAACTGAGCTACTTACAAAAACACCGAAAATGATACCAAGGTATTTGAAAATGTGTTTGTGATTAGTTGAAACTCGAAAAAAGGAATGAATAAGAGTTCATGATATGTATGTGATGATGTACAATATAAAATGACCATAAGTCGTGAAATATGGAAAAGTGAAATAAAATGAAAGTTTATGCTGTGATAAGCTCACCCATGTTTGTTTGGCATACATATGATGTTATGTACCTAACTTATTTGATTAAATGAATGTGTTAAGTAATCTTACTTAAATCGTTGGAATATGTATGTTAATTTGCTTGAAGTGAATTATGTGATTGTGATGATATTTTGTGGATGATGAATGCTAAGTCATATGTGTGTATTTATGAGAGGCAATTTAGCGGCTTTACGACCTCACCCCCTTACCAATATGGTATTTTATAATAAGATTTCACGAGATTTATGTTGAATGAACTCACAAGTGCAAAACTAAAGAGTTCGACAGCGGAATAACTAGAATATGTCAGAGTTGAGAATAGTTTGACAAGTGACTATAGTTTTGGAAGAGACATCAGATTGTTCTAAATATTATTCAGATTAAGCAATGTCACGGTTAAAGAAAAAGTTAATCTCGTCGAATCAACGCATTCAAGTATGATATCTAAAGAACGTGTTTGCTGGAATTTCTCCCGAATTGATTTTCATTAGTTAATGGAATAACACGGGGTTCATGATGATAGAATTAGTCAGAGAAATGATATTTGAGTTGTAAAGGTGTCTGTGTGTATCAGCTATAGTTGAATAGATTATGATGATGTGACACCCCTAATTTGACCCTAGTTGGAGAGTGGTTTCGGGACCACAAAACCGAGTTACAAAAATAATTAATTGTTATATTCTATGCTTATTATTTGTGAATAAGTATGTGTGAAAAATTCATGCTTTAATTTTGTCATTTGGATGTGAAATTAGCTAAAAATGACATATTTGAGAAACTTTAAAATTATGATAGGCAATTGTCCAAGTGATTAAAATGCTAAACTACTGAAGTTGTGGACTTGCATGTCAAATGGCCCACTTTTAACATTAGTGGACGGTAATGATGTTATGATTTTGGCATTATGTATATATTATATTTAGTAAATAATATTTAATAGTTTATATTATAAAATACATAAAATTAATAAAAGAAGGTGGGTGACAAAAACAAAGTTTTTGTCCATTCCTTTCCCCATTTTGCCGAAACTAGAAGAACAAAAATAAGGAAGAAAAGCCAAGGCATTCGGCTACTCTAATGTCTAATTAAGGTATGAGTTTATGTTATTTCTTTCAAATTTTGTGAGTTTGAGTTGGTTATTAAGTCTTTGATATAGCCCATGTGGTAATTTTTGAGTTTGAAGTAAATGATGCAATCGGCCATGTTTCTTTTTTAAGTGTTAAATGGTTGATGCTTTGATGTGTGAAAATGGAAAGAGTAGAAAGATGAGCTTGAGCTTGTTAAATTGATATGTATAACTTGGTTGATGCATGGAAATTTATTTGAGTGATAATTTGAGAAGCTCTTGCTAAATACAAGAATCGAATACCAAATTGTTGGTATATATATGTATGTTTGCCGATTATGAACTTGAATAATGAATTATGGTTATAATGTTAAATGCTAATTGTGGTTAATTCTCAAATGGTCAAATGAGATTGTGTATAAGGTTAAATTATGTATAAGGAAGTTGATCTAGTAAAAAGAAATGCATGTGGGTGAATTAAATTGTCATAGAGATATTGGTTTTCATAGTTGTGGGTGTATTTGGAGTATGCTCACGGTTATGCGTGGATTAATTTAATGCATGTGTATGTGTGTGGCATTAGTTGCTAATGACATTCAGCCGTGTTTAATTAATATTAGGAAAGAAGGCAAGAATGTTTAAAAACGGGAAGTATTGGTATGTTGGGTGATGCTCAAATGGTATTCGGCTACATGGTAATTATAAGCTTAAAGCATTAAGAATTGATTCAAGAATAAATGTTTATGAGTCATGTACATTCGGTTAATCAGTGATGGTTGTAAGATGGAATTGAATTTATTTAATTGTTACATACGTGAATTAAAATGATAAATGGTAGTTGATTTCAGTGATCTATGTGTATCTTGTAAATATATTCGAATACTGATTGACAAGAGGAAATAAGTTAAGGTATGTGGTATAAGTATATTAAGATGAGTGATGGGTGCATTCGATCTTATGGGAGTTTATTTGTATTTGATCTTAAAGTGGTTAATAAGGTTGATTAAATTGCTCGATTTGTTAAATGAAGCTCAAGAGCTTAAGGAGCCAAATTTGGATAAGGGGAAAAACTAAACTAACTAAATAGCCGATCCGCAGTCGTCGACAACATTCGAGGTAAGTTTTAAGTATTAAAGCCTATAATATGATTGAGTATGATATGTTAAGCACATATGAAAAGAATCATAACTCTATTGTATTTTTATGCATATAGCCTAATGGCTATTATGAAGTATAGGTAAGTTATTGATATGATATGTTGCCAAATGGATATGATAATATGAAGTGCTAAAAGGATATGTCAGAAGAGTAAATTTGTAATAAATCTGCTTAGGACAGCAGCAGTAATGTGAATTTAGAAAATCACCATAAATTGTTGGTGTTGAATTATAGGCTGAATAAATTATGTATTTAAAGCTCAATGAGTCTAGTTTCAAATGAAATAAACAAGAACATATTTTGAATTTTGTACAATGAGAAATTTGATTCGTAGTGAAGAGTGGTTAGTATAGTCAAATAGTGAAACAGGGGAAAATTTAAGAAAAATCTGGTATTGATTGGCCAAACCAAAAATTCTGAAAATTTTATGGTTAAAAGATATATGAGTCTATTTTCAGGAAAAATTAACGACACTTCATTTGGAGTTTCATAGCTCCATTTACGAATAATTTAATGACTATTGCTCAGGAAAAACAGCTTGTGCTGAATTTGTGATTATGTTGTAAACCTTGATAAAACTATTTAAGTTGCTTATAAGCTATCGATTAAATATTGGTAATCAAAGTACCAAATCCGTATTAAAGTGAAGCTATAAGCCGTAAATGACTAGTATACCTAGTCAATTTGGTTATGATGAAATTGATGTACAAGATATGTATATATGTGAGAAGGCCGAATGGCCAATGTGATGAATGTGAAAGTGTATATATGTGATAAGGCCGAATGGCCAATGTGATGAATGTGTACATGTATATATGTGATAAGGCCGAATGGCCAATGTGATGAATGTGAAAGTGTATGTATGTGATAAGGCCAAATGGCCAATGTGATGAATGTGAACATGCATATATGTGATAAGGCCGAATGGCCAATGTAATGAATGTGAAAGTGGATATATGTGATAAGGCCGAATGGCCAATGTGATGAATGTGTACATGTATATATGTGTAAGGCCAAATGGCCAATGTGATGAATGTGAAAGTGTATGTATGTGATAAGGCCGAATGGCCAATGTGATGAATGTGAACATGCATATATGTGATAAGGCCGAATGGCCAATGTGATGAATGTGAAAGTGGATATATGTGATAAGGCTGAATGGCCAATGTGATGAATGTGAAAGTGTATATATGTGAGAAGGCCGAATGGCCAATGTGATGAATGTGAAAGTGTATATATGTGATAAGGCCGAGTGGCCAATGTGATGAATGTGAAAGTGTACATATGTGATAAGGCCGAATGGCCAATGTGATGGATGTGAAAGTGTATATATGTGATAAGGCCGAATGGCCAATGTGATGAATGTGAAAGTGTATAAATGTGATAAGTCCCGAAGGGCATTTGTGCTAGTACTATATCCGGGTTAAGATCCCACAGGCTTTATGCGAGAATATTATCCTGATTTAATGTCCGTAGGCTTCGTGCTGGTACTATATCCGGGTTTTAAAGACCCGAAGGCTAAATGCTGGGATTCAAGTAAGACTTTGATATTGAGTATCCGCAGTAAGTTACCACCAAAAAAGTATTATGTATTTAAGATGTTCAGGTACGTATTACTTACTCATCGGTGGATTGATTTCGAAGTGAATTATTAGTATCAAAGAGGCATGTAAATGTGATTAATATTATAACTCCAAATATGAGAATGATCTAATTGGTAATGGTATGCTTGTATAATGAAGTATGTGATGAAATATTCTTATGTATTAGTGCATATTCTGCCCAAAGGCCTTATGATTTGAGTATAGGTTGGGTTCAGCTAGATGTGCCAGTACAAGGTAAGGATTATATTCTGTAAACTTACGTATATGTGATAAGGAATATGTTTGGTTCTTTATGTGCCTACGGTAATTTAGTACTTATCATGTTGAAATACTTGAAAATATGGATGTGATTATGAACAAGTGGAAAGGATTATTGAAAGTTGTAATTGGTGAAGAATGTGCTTACCATGTGAATCCAACTTCAGTTGATGAAGAATGTGCTTTGGAAATATTCGGCCATCTAGGTCATTATTATTCGAAAGTATATATGTGATAGCTAAGTGATGCGTTTATTGATATTACGGTTCGAGATGAAGCTCTAGATTAACTTCATCGAATAGTTGAAATGAATGACCAATGATATTGAATGAAAACACTTTGTGACTTAAAACTCAAGGCTAAAGAAAGGTGAATCAAATTATGTGAAATTTTGGCTAGGTATATTGGGTCAAATGAGATTTTACCTAGATTAAGTATATGTGAAAAAACGTCATTGATTCAACAAAATTATTGTTTTTGCTTAAAACTTACTAAGCTTACGAAAGCTTACTCTGTTCGTTCATGTTTTGGTCTATAGGTTGTGGATTCTGACTACCAGCTTGGGGATCGTCAGCACTTCGTCACACTATCTACCATTACGGCAACCATGTGATTGGACTTAGCTTATGGCATGTATAGGATAGACAATAAGTAGAATGATACTTTGACCTTCGTGTAGAAGTCATGTGATTACGATATCTTATGGAACTTACTTGTATAAGTTTTAAATTCAAACTTTGTTTGCGTCTAGCAATTTAGTAAATGAATGATCTTTATTCAAAAAAAAAATGTTTAAAATTTTACGGCCCTGATCAGATTCCTAGTTTTCGGTAACGTCTCATCCTATTTCTGCGACGGTTATGGGATAGGGGTGTTACAGATGATCTCTTCTGGGTTTTCTATATATTCTTTTATCCTCAGAGATATATGTGATCGTTCATTTTCTGGTGAAATTCTTATAGTGTGAGAATGTTAGCTGACTATAATGTCAGACGAAAGTTCTGTTGGTCTAGTTGGTTCATGATCGGCATTTCTTTATCTCTTCAAAATTATATTCTAATATGTTGGAATACAGTCGATGGTAAAAATTTATGTGAGATTAATCTTATGTTTCTGCTGATTATGGTTTTGTTTTATATATGCGGGAAATATATTATCTTTATTATGATGTAAGTCCAAAGTCGGTAAGTAGTGTTTTTTTCTAGCTTTCTCTGAGGAATTATTCATATCTTTATTATCTTCTTGTGAGTTATGTTCTCAGACTTCCAGTATGGTATCGTATCTTGGATTTCTTTATCCCCTTTTTTTCTATCATTCTTATTTTGTGAATTATCAACCATGGCTTACCTTTAAAGTGTGTTCTTCAGCTTGGGATAACTATGTCTATTAAGATTATGCCTCTGGTTTGGTCATAGAACCGTGGTGATTCTAGTATCTGGATTTCTTTAATTTTTTGTGTAAGGAATTGACATCGGCAAATGTATAAGTGGTGAAATCACAAGCTCGTTCGAATGCTTCAATGGGATTTTCAAACAGAGATCGTGCAAAACAATATTCTGGTTCTAAAGCTCGAGCTACTTCAGTGTCAGTGTTGATGGTGTTCCGGATAATAAACCCGAGTGCCAGCAGTGCAGGAGACGACATTCGGTGAATGCTGGAATAAAAGTAATAAAGCTTCCTATAAATGTGGATCGCTAGATCATTTTAAGCAAGATTGTCTCGAGATGGTTGAATAAGAAACGGTATAAAATGTGAGACAAAATACTATTGTAACCAAAGGGAGACTACCTAGAGGTGCCGAAAATGTAAACGGTAGTCGAGGGCTACAAAAGATACGGCAGAAAGGTTTGAGGCCAGAGCACCTGCCAGAGCCTACACTATTCGAGCTCCAGATGAAGCTTCATTTCCTGATGTTATTATAGGTACATTCACTCTTTACAATACTTCTGTGATTGCATTGATAGATCCTGGATTAACACATTCTTATATATGTATGAATTTAGTGCACAGTAAGACTTTGCCTGTAGAGTCTACTGAATTCATGATTAGAGTATCGAACCCTGAGGCAAAAGTGTCCTGGTTGATAAAGTGTGTAAGAATTGCCCGTTAATGATTTGAGATATCTGTTTTTCGGCAAATCTAATGTTATTGCCTTTCGATGAATTTGATATAATTTTGGGTATGGATTGGCTGACTTTGCATGATGTTGTTGTGAATTGCAAACAGAAAGTTATAGACGTGAGATGCGAGAATGATGAAATAGTTTGGATTAAATCTAGTGATTTAGTGATCGTCTAGTTAGGATCGCTCAACTAATTTAGGTGCATTCCAATCACGTATGAACGAAATACAGACTTGATTTTAAATGAAAACACGATTGATTGAGGCAAAAACATCATAAACATGAATCAAATAAATATTATTTAATCAAAGCAATCACCCTGGATTAAATAAAATTAAGCTAATATTATTGTAAACAAGAACAAAGAACACATAGCAAACATTTTCAGATTAAATCAAAGAAAAGAAAGATAAAACCAAAATCAAAGTGGCTGTCACCCAAGACTCTGACTGACAAGGGCTCTTTCGTTCCTTCATTTTGCTCTTTTGCTGATGGATCTCCAAGGTGGCCAACCAAGGGCTCTTTAAGAGGCTTAATTGCTAAAATCTCTACGAAGAGATGATGCTAGGCGTGAGGAATGGAAAATGCTAAAGAGAATTGAGAGAAGAGAGAATTGTGATGGATGAGGGATGGGGGATGAATGGTGAAATGGGGTCTTATTTATAGGTGAATAGAGGAGAGTAGTTTGTTAAAACTAGCTAGGTTTAGTCTCTTCAAGCTTCTTCAATGAGTGGTCGGCCATGATTAGTGGACTTTGGCTTGATTGTTAAGCAATTCAAATGCCATAACAACTCAGGACTAAGACTCAGTCAGGTGTAAATCTTCGGGCAAATCTCTAATTTCTTCAACATTGCAAGGAACTTGTGCAATTAAAGTTTAAACAAAAATGGATTATATTATCTGCACATTATTTAAACAAAAACGGATCCTCCCAAAAATAATACCAACTATCATGAAGGAACTTTTTTCCTTTATTGGTATGTCATTTGTTGAGGAATTATTCCACATGCAAGATAATTGGTAAAATTAGCAAACCAAGGTGTTTCATGAATTCGACTTACCTCAAATAAGTGTTCATCTAGGAATTCTCGTGATAGGCACACATGATCAAGTTACCTCATCTTGCTCCAACCTCGACAGATGATCAGTTACCTGATTTTTTACACATTTTCAGTCTTGGATATCAAGGTGAAATTATTGGAGAAAAAAGTACCAACAAATTAGCCTCTATTTTGCATCTTTTTTCGTGAGCAAGTATATAATGGCTGCATGGCTAGTAAATACTGTTATTTGGTACCTATAAGATATGAGCAAAATTTGTCAAAAGCAAAAACAATAGCAAAGAGTTCCATTTTAGTTACCATATAGTTGTGTTGGGCTCCCGTCAAAGTTCTACTTGCATAGTAAATAGGGTGAAACACGTTGTTTCTTCTTTGAACCAACACAGCTCCAATGGCATAATCACCTGCATCGCACATCAACTCAAAAGGTGAGCTCCAATTAGGTGTAACGATTATTGGGGCTAAGATTAACCCTTTTTTAGATCTTCAAAAGCTTCCAAACATGCTTTGTTTAAATCAAACACTATATCATTCTCTCACAACAAACACAATGGTTTAGAATTTTTTAGAAATCTTCGATAAACCTTCGGTAAAAACCAATATGGCCTAAGAAACTTCTAACTTCTCTCACATTAATTGGGGCCGATAATCTTTCAATTACGTCCACCTTTGCTTTATCGACTTCAATTCCTCTCTTTGAGATTTTTTTTCCCCTAAAACAATCCCTTCCTTAACCATAAAATGGCATTTTTCCCAATTAAGGACAAGATTCATCTCTTCGCATCCTTTCAGTACCTTAGCCAAATTACTCAAACAAATATCATAAGTGTTACAAAAAAAAAAAATCATCCATAAAAACCTCAACAAAATTTTCAACTATATCAATGAATATTGCCATCATACATCATTGAAATGTTGCAGGTGCATTGCATAAACCAAAAGGCATTCGCCTAAAAGAAAATTTATCATATGAACAAGTAAAGGTTATTTTATGTTGGTCCTCCGGAGCTACAACTATTTAGTTATATCTTGAATAGCCATCTAAAAAATAATAGAATTCATTACTTGCTAGTTGATCTAACATATAATCCATAAAAAGCAATGGAAAATGGTTCATCCAAGTAGCTTTATTCAACTTTTTAGAATTAATACAAATTCTCCAACCAGTAACAGTTCTCATTGGAATCAACCCGTTATACTTATTTTCAAAAATTATGATTCCACCTTTCTTCGGCACACACTACACCGGACTTACCCACGAACTATCTGAAATAGGATAGATGATTCCTGCATCTAGCCATTTTTCCTTTCTCACAACTTCTTTCATAATAGTATTGAATCTCCTTTGCCCATCAATTTGAGCTTTTTCACCTTCTTCTAAAATAATTTTATGCATGCAAAAAGAAGGGTTTCTACCTCGAATATCAGTTATGGTCTATCCAATTACTTTCTTAAATTTCTTTAGGACAACAATAAGTTGCTCCTCTTGATCTTTTGTCAGTTCTGCTGAAATAATCACAAGCAAAATGGAATAGTCACCTAAATAAATGTATTTCAAATGGGAAAGAAGTACCTTTAGTTCAAGTTTATGTGGTTCTTCAATTGAAAACTTGGGTTGCACAAATTCTCTAATTTCTAACTCTAATGGTTCAAACCATATAGATTGAATAAAATTTCTTGGATTGGCTTCCATCAAAGCCATGTTTTCTTCACCTTCTTCATCCTCCAAATGGTCAAGATCTAAGGCTTTCTCCAATGCATCTTCTTCAAATTTGCTTTCCATAGAAACCAAGGTTTCTCACTCTTCCGTAACTGAATACTCTTCTATCGGATTGGGACATTTCATCGATTTAAGAATGTTAAAGGTTACTTGATCTTCTTGAACTCACATGGTGAGTTCATCTTTCTGTACATCAATTAATGTTCTTCCATGGCTAGGAAAGGTCTCCCAAGAATGATCGACGCTTCTTTATCTGCTTCAAAAACTAAGACAATGAAATCAGTAGGAAAAATAAATTTATTGACTCTTACCAAAGCATCCTCGATCTTTCCCTCGGGATATGCTAAAGATTGATCCGCCAGCTAAAGTTTCACAATTGTGGGTCTTACTTCACCTATCCCTAGCATCTTGAAGATAGACTTAGGCATCAAGTTGATACTCGCTCCTAAGTCACACAAAGCTTTACCATAGTAAGTTTCACCAATGTTGCGGGGTATAGTAAAGCTTCCTGGGTCTTTCAATTTTGGCAGCAGTTTGTTTTGTAAGAACGCACTGCACTCCTTTGTCAAGGCAACAATCTCATACTCACTCAGTCGTTTCTTCTTGGACAGTATATCCTTCATAAACTTCACATAATTCAGCATTTGTTCTAAAGCCTCCACTAATGGAATATTGATGTGTAACTGCTTCAGAACATTCAATAACTTCTTGAATTGCACCTCTTGTTTCTGCTTGTGTTGCTGCAATCTTTGCAGATATAGAGGTGATGGAACTTTCGGTTGAACTGAACAACTCTCTTGAGTAGGTAAATCTACATCCAAAGTGTAACATCCTAAAATAGAGCCTAATCGGAATAGTAGTTTTGTAACCACTAATCCGAGATAGAAATAATTATTTTATAATTATTTTAAGGTCTATATTATGATTGCATGATAGTGTGGAAATTTCGTGAAGAAATTCTATGCATAAAGTGTTTAATTTGAAATTTGGGACTAAATTGAATAAGTTGCAAAACTTGTATTCTAGAAGTTTTTAATATGAAATTACTTTGGAATATTAATTAGGAGGTCTTAAATAGCAATTTGACCAATTTTAAGTTCATGGACAAAATTTGGACATGGATGGAATTTTTGAAAGTTTAGTAAGGAGGGGCATTTTGGTCATTTGGTTATTAACATGAATTAAAAAGGAAAAAGATGACAAAATTGATCATCTTATTCATTAGTTGCTGCCGATTTTTGCTCTCCACCATAGCTAGGGTTTCTTCAACTTTCAAGCATCATAATCAAGAAGAACGAAATTCGGGAGTAGATAGGGGAAAAGAGAAAGTAAAGGACTAAATTGTAAAGTTTAGTCACAATTTGTATCGAGGTAAGTTTACGGTAAATAAATGCAATATTTCATTGTTTTACATTGATGTTGTTAATTTCCAGCATTTATATACTTATTTTATGGAAATATTCAAAGTCGAAACGAAGATGAGATGACAGAGAGAAAGTACCAGAAAGCCCCGCTGAAACCTTAGGAATGGTTAGGATACGAATGTCATGACATTTGGGTTAACAGACAGGCAGTAATGAGCCAGGCAAGTCCATATTAAATATATGGCTTTGGAGACAGGACAGTATTGAGCCATGTAAGCCCATATCATGTATATGGCCTTGGAGACAGGACAGTATTGAGCCATGTAAGCCCATATCGTATATATGGCTTTGGAGACAGGAACATTTCATGTAAGACCATGTCAAGGACATGGCATTGGCACTATTTTATCAGACAAGAATAACCCGAGTATCCCTAGTATTCCGAGTGGTTTAACGGGCTATTTTACAAGTTATATTCATGAGCATTGAAAAGTTAGGTAAGAAAGAAAGTAAGTGAGTCAAGACAGGAAGGGTAAGGAAAGTTTAAGATGTTGAATGGTAAAATGAACAATTATTGTCATGATAAATATTGTGATTTATTTTCTTGTAAACTTACTAAGCCTAGTGCTTACTCCTTTATTTTCTTTCTTATTATAGTTCTTGCCAAGCCTACTCGGGGATCGAAGGAAACGTCAGAGTTCAGATCACACTATCGAAGAAATTATTTTGGTATAACTAGACGTTTCATTTTGTGTATGGCATGTAACGCCCTAAAATTCTGGTCTTTCTTGAATTATTGTTCATCTAGTAAAATGTTTGAACTCTGGTATTTGGTTGTGAAATTCGTGTTTTGAGAATGTTATTGGGCCTATGGAAGGCCCAAGTGTTGGTTAAAAACGCGGGAAAATTTTTAAATTTTTCATTAGGGAGATAGGGGACTTTTGGAAGTAGGGGTCTTAAATAAATTTGGCTAAAATGAAGCACAAGAGAGCTCCTGGTAAAATGGTTGTGTGACGCCACTTAGGAGCTACAAAAGTGGCGCCTAAATGAATGGCAAGGCCAAGGTTCAAGTCCCAGGTTATGCAAGGAAGGCGTTATTTTTATGCAAGGAGCAGGCAGGAATTTGAAGCAGAATAAAACTCTACTTGAGGAGTGTTTGAATCGGTCATGAGAGGATATTGTGGAGTGAATCAAGGAGCGGATTAAGGTGTTTTTGAATTTGAAGTAAGGTGGCCGGCCAAGAGGACTCTTTGTGGTACATTTTCGGCATTTTGCATAGGAAGTATTCGGCTATTAGGTGCTATTAGTGCCGATTTCCTTTAAGTTCTTTTGGTGATGATTGTGCCGATTCTTTTTGCTTAGCTTCCATTATTCTTCTTTTTCTTCTTTTTGTGTTGGTAGCCGAAACCTATTGTAATCCTCATTGCCGAACCTATCTTGACCAAATACCTTTGTGCCGATTTCCTCTTCTCACTATCACCCTTTCTTTTCCTTCTCATTCTCTTCCCCTTAAATCCTTTTTAGACAACTTTTGTCGCCGTTGCTATTCTTTCTCAAAAAGCCGAAAGCAAACACTTCATTGCCAAATCTCCTATTGACCGAAACCTCCTTTACAACTTGCCAATCTCTTCATAGCCGAATCTATTGGTTATACTCCCTTCTCCTCTCTTGTTCGTGATAGAAGCTATCGTAGATCGGGATTGTACGTTATCGAGAATTCTCCTCTAACAGTTTAACGTGTTGGGGTAAGTATGCAGATTCTCTTTTTCTTTCAACAGTTATGCGTTAAGGCAAGAAGCCGAAATCCCTTAGGGGAGGCTAACGATTTGGTTTAAAGGCCTGCTGGTCTCTTTCTCTTGGTTTTGTGTACTCTAGTGTGGACGAAGGGACGTGCAGCAAGGGGCTAGTGTAGACTAACGCAAGTGGACAGTGGGATCTAATCCATAATCGACAAAAAGGTAAGGGCTTTTAGGGACTTAGGCCATGTTGGCCGATGTTGGTAAAGGACTTAGGGGCTAATGAATATTGATTATTAAACTAACACTAAGGTGATTAACGATAGGTTTCGTACATGGATTTCATCAACTGTTTCAATGGTTAACAGGTGTGTAACTTATCCCAACTGTTAGACTAAAATGGTAAAAGCCGAAAAGGGCGTAGCATTACCGACATCTGGTGTAAGTGACCGAAAATGCATTCGTATGATATTTGAGAGTAACCATTTACTCCATTAGGCTTAACTATGAATTCAGTGCAGGAAGAATTCCAGAAGGTGCAATTCTGAACGTTTTGGTAAGTTGGGCTGCAACGGGCCAAAGATGGGCCCAATGGGCTTCCGAGCCCATATCGGTAAAAAAATTATCATTAAGGGTATTCTGGTGACCTGTTGATAGTAATACGGTTAAATTGGTTGTCTAAGCATAAAATTAGGCTTATTGGGCTTAAGACGTTAGTGGACTCAGTAGGGCCATTAGGGGCTTTTGGGCTGAAAAGGGTAAATCTAGAAACTGAGTTTAACAGACTTCTATGGGCTATTACTTAACTGAATATGCATAAAATCTCTGAAAATGTGAAAAAGGACTAAAATACCCCTAAGGGTGGAAAATTACCATTATACCCCTAGGTGCAAAATGACCATGATACCCCTAGGGCTAAATCTGTATGAAACACATGATATTCTGTTTCGGTATGTTGTATCTTGTAATATGTATATCTGATGCGTGCTATTTTGTATATAATATGACATAACATGTACATCTGTTGCATATATATATCTGTTGCATGGGGAAATGGGTTTATGATGGAGGAAGCGTTCTGGCAGCCTCGCTGCAATCTGGTGACTTTGTCACAAAATATCTGGCAGCCTCGCTGCAATCTGGTGACTTTGTCACATTATTATCTGGCAGCCTCGCTGCAATCTGGTGGCCTCGCCACAATATTTATATTTGGTGACCTCGTCACAATATCTGGCAGCCTCGCTGCAAATATATCTGGCAGCCTTGCTGCAAATGTTATCTGGCAGTCTCACTGCAAATTATATCTGGCAGCCTCGCTGCAAATATCTGTGGTGTGTAGCGGTTGGGTGGGTCGAGTAGTCTCCCCACATGGTGTAAGGCTGGTACGGGGGTGTTAAGGATGGATCTGGGTTGGGTTTCTGTTTGCATAATGCTTATATCTGATCTGTTTCTGTTATGGGCCTTTTGGGCTTAACCTGATTCCTGTAATGGGCCAAGGCCCAATTAAATCTGTTTCTGAGGCTTGATCCGTTTTGGCCTATGGTTGAGATAATGTTGCACACTGAGTTGTCAAACTCACCCTTTTTAATTAATCTCTGCAAGTAACCCTCAACCATAGTGGGCTTGGAGCTGCGAGAGATTCGGATTGGCCACAGCGACTGCAATAAAACTGGTTTTCATTTATGTTTTAGTATTTTTAATTTTTATGTAAATTTTTGGGTTTTAATGTGTAATAAGGCCGCTATTAAATTTTCTTTTTGGGTTTTAACTTTCTAAAGGATTTGGTTCGTACTTTATCGAAACTGCTAGATATAGGCTGCGCAGGTTTCCAAAACCTTAATAACGTTTTCAAAATAACGTTTATAAAATTTAAACAATCTTGAATAATGACAACTTAAAGTAGTTTTTAAGAACTTTTCTCACCTTGCTAGTTTTACAAAAATATCACCTATGTCTCAACATGTTTTAAAAGGTTATAAGCGTAGTTGAGGATCATGTGACGCACCAGATCTGGTCATAACATCTAGACCGGGTTTGGGGTGTTACATGGCATGTATAGGGACTTAGTCTATTTTGGAATGATATATTCGATGTATGGTGTGTAAATGCTTGGAGGTGACTAGCTAATGGAATGGCTAACTATGCATGTGTTCAATGGTATGTATGCATGAATGGTAACTACCACATGGGAACTATAAAAAAATGAGAAAGTAGTTTGAAAATAGATGCAAACAGTAGCAGTGACGTGAATTTGAAAAATCACTAAAAATAGTAGGAATAGAATTAAAAGGTGAATAAGGTATGAAATTAAATCTTAATGAGTCTATTTTCATGTGGAAGAAACAGGGTAGGCAAAAGAGTTGTATATTATGAGAAATTTTCATTTGAATGAGACTGCTCCAGACTGACTTTGTGATCCCCTATTCTGACTTCAAAAATTCACCATAAATTGCACATAAATAATTAGGTATTATAGTTTATATTCCTAGATTCCTTACTTAGTATAATTTCTAATGAAACAAACGGCATGCCTATTTGAATTTTGTACAGGGAGAAAATTAGTTCGTAGTTAACATAGGTTAGAGTAGTTGAGCTGTGTAATAGGGGAGACTTTAACTAATAAACTGTACTAATTGGCCATGTCAAAAATTCTAGAAAAAAATTAGTAGATAGATACATGAGTTTAGAATTAGGGAAAATTTACGGATCTTGATTTCAAGTTTCGTAACTTGAGATATGATTTTTCAAGCAACCATGACGCAAAAAAATAGTTTATTCCGAAAATTGAAATAAGTGGTTTTAAAGTTGTTTAAAAAGTAATATAAGTTTAGTAACACCTCAAGTTCGACTCCGGCGACTGTCTCGGGCATGGGGCGTTACAAAAAGAATATGTTAAAGTATCAAAATTCATTAAGTTAGGATTTACCTTGTTAGGCTTTGCAGATTCTGACTCTTTTGGAGTAGGAATTTCAACAGTTGGTTGACTTTCCTCCTTCTCAGCAGGCTTATCTTTGACATCAATCATTCAAGGTTTTAGAATCTTACCACTTCGCAATGCCATTGCCTTGATTTGTTTGTTACCCAAATTTCTTGGATTCCCAATATTGCTCGGCAAGGTTCCTTACGGTCTATTACGAAGCCCATTTGGTTTTCCAAATTTTTCAGTGTTGTTGCTTGTATCAAAGCGTCATTCTTTTCCATGTACGCTTTCAACAAGTTTTCCAAACTATTTGATGACTTAGCTTAAGGTGGTTTTGGAGCTTGCTGATTAAACCATTGAGATTGTTAGGTCTATGCTGCATAAAGTTGTTGTTCGGTCCATTTCCTTGGTTGCCCCAAGAAAAGTTAGGATGATTACACCATGAAGGATTGTAGAAGTTGGGCTGGGGTCCTTGTTCACTCCTATTTTGATGTTGGTTCCCCACATAGTACACTGACTCGGGATTTGATGGACAATTCTCAAAAGAATAACCTTCCCCACAATACACACAGGAAACTACTTCAAACAGACTTGGTGGCTGAGCTGCAAAATTATTAGCACTATTAGCGGTAAACTATTTTAACATAAAGGAAATAGACGATTCCTGAGTTGATAACGAAGTGAGGGCGTTAACTTTGTGAACACTGGCTATACGTCTTCTTGAAGCTTCTTGATTTGTTGGCCATTGATAGTTACTATTTGCAATCCTTTCGATGATCTCATAAGCCTCATTATAAGACCTAAACAAAATTGCACCATTCGTAGAAGCATCTATCATTAATCTTGTATGTGCATTAAGACCATTATAGAATGTCTCCAAGTGGATACAATGAGGAATCCCATGATGAGGACACTTACGAAGTAACTCCTTGAATCACTCCTAAGACTCATACAAAGACTCGTCCTCCAATTCTTGGAAAGTTTTGATCTCGTTCCTTAACTTAGCATTTTTGCTAGACGGGAAATACTTTACCAAAAATCTCTCTGCTAATTCTTGCCATGTAGATATCAAACTTGGTGGCAATGAATTGAGCCATGCTCGTGCTTGATCTCGCAACGAGTATAGAAACAACTTCAACCTCAGTGCATCTTTAGTCATACTGGCTATCTTGAATGAATCACTTACCTCTATACATAATCGAAGGTGAAAATGTGGATCTTCCATGGGCATACCACTGAATTGGCCTACCATTTAGAGCATTTGAAACATCATTTGTTTCAATTCAAGTTGGGTTGCCTCAATATCTGGCCTTCTAATTCTTGGATTTAACCCACTGAAAAGTGGCACAGCATATTGTCTCCTATCATCAGCAATGAGGATGGGATTTTGTACATGATTGGCTTTATTACCTTGGTCTTGATTTTGATTTCCAAGGTCCATCTCGACTTGTCTTTGAGCTATTCGTTCACGTCTTCTTTCTCTGAAAGTTCACTCAATTTCGGGGTCTACAGGGAGTAAATTGATAATTTGATCTACAAGGAGTAAATTGAGCATGCACATTTCAATTATGTGTCCACTAGCTGTCCTCTGGCTAGGATCGCTCAGCTAATTCAGGTGCATTCCAATCACGTATGAACAAAATATAGACTTGATTTTAATTGAAAACATGATCGATTGAAGCACAAACATCATAAGCGTGAATCAACTCAATATTATTTAATCAAAGCAATCATCCTAGCTTAAATAAAATTAAGCTAACATTGTCGTTAACAAGAACAAAGAAAACATAGCAAACATTTTTAGATTAAATCAAAGAAAAGAAAGATAAAACCCAAATCAAAGTGGCTGTCACCTAAGACTCTAACTGATGAGGGCTCTTTCGTTCCTTCGCTTTGCTCCTTTGCTGATGGCTCTCCAAGGTGGCCAACCAAGGGCTTTTTAATAGGCTTAATTGCTAAAATCTCTATGAAAAAATGATGCTGGGCATGAGGAATGGAAAATTCTAAAGATAATTGAGAGAAGAGAGAATGATGATGGATGAGGGATGAGGGATAAGGGATGAATGGTGAAATCGGGTCTTATTTATAGGTGAAGAGAGAAAAGTAGTTTGCCAAAAATAGCTAGGTTTAGTCTTTTCAAGCTTCTTCGATGAGTGGCCGGCCATGATTAGTAGACTTTGGCGTAATTTTTAAGCAATTCAAATGTCATAACAACTCAGGACTGAGACTCAGTCAAGTGTAAATCTTCAGGCAAATCTCTAATTTCTTCAACATTGCAAAGACCTTGTGAAATTAAACCAAAAAGTGGTTTATGTGGACAGCCATGTGTAGCCAAAATTAGGTTTTCTTGGTCTTGAATTTGGACAGTTTTTGTAATCCAACAAAGCTATTAGACCTGTCCAAAATAAATCAATACATTAAAGGACCAAAGAATAAAATTTATCCAATTTAAATAATTAATTAAAATCTATATTATTAATGAAATATTTTAAAATATAATTTTATATTTTATTATTTAATTTAATCATGCATGGCCCATTTTATATCTTAAAAATGTAATATGCTCAAATAAATATAAAATAAGCCATTTTTTGCATGAAAACTATATAATAAAGCATAAAATAATATTTTAATAATTTCTGTGTTCTAATTTCATATTTTCACATATTTCATTAATTTATTAAACAATTACTTAGTTTTAACAACGAATTTAAGTAAAAAGGTGATACCTTGACCAAGAATTAATGTGTACTCCAAACAAATAGAAAACAGAGAATCATCACAAGTATTTAGAAAGAAACACGAAAAAATCGAGTGCAGAATACTATTCCTAAATACCTTGACTGAATCTCTCTATTCCCTATTGCCTTGCACTTAGGTCTCCTCGTCAGAAGCTAGTCTGCAGCTGGCTATCATGTTGGCTCAACCGTGAGAGGCTTAAGCTACCATGGACACAAGCTTCAAGGTAGGTTGATGGAGATGATGATCCGAAAAAAAGCTCCCTTTTTCTTCTCATGTCCACCTTTTATGTCCTCCTCCCACAGTATAGGTGCTCAAAATTATTCTGTCTGTGTATGTACAGGTTGGTTATACCAGACTGGACAGCTCACGTAATTTTAGTTCTTATCCAGATAGCTGTCAGGTGTGGCGACAATTTAGGACGCAATCTGGAATTAACTCATGTAGCGACATTAATGCAAAAAGATAGCAAAATTAAGGATAAAATAGGCTAGGATTCACTGAGTTATAAAATGCAATTTACTAAACATAAAATGTTAAAATGTATTCTAAGGATAACTAAATGGGAACAATTTAACCAATAAGTAAGGGGAAATACCTATGTTCTTTCTAGTTGTAACACCCCTAACCCGTATCCATCGTTGGATTAGGGCTACAGAGGATTACCGAAGCATAACGTGATACCGAAAACAACTTATTATCATAAATAAATCACAAGGTAAACATAACAACATCAATCAAAATCATACATACGGTCCCTTATACAAGCCCTAGAGGCCCAAACCAAACATTGGAAATGATTTGGGACTAAATTGGAAACATATGAAATTTTTCAAAAAAAGTTAAAATTTTTCAAACTGCAGGGGTCACACGGCCTGTGACTCACATGGCCAAAAGGCATGCCTGTGTCTTAGGTTGTGTGCGCATTCGAAATAGGGACACACGGCTGTATCCCAGCCTGTGTCCGTACCCTTGTAACTCACTGACTTGGGCTACACGGCCAAGCCATACACCTATGTGCCCAACTGTGTACCCTTAGAAATAACCCCACACGCCCGTGTGCTAGGCCGTGTAGCTACCTAACTTACAACCCTATAAAAGCTACAAGGGACACACGGCTATGTCGCCTGGCTGTGTGTCACACACGACTGAGACACACACCCGTGTCTCTACACGTGTGGATTAAAAATAGGCCACTTTTAAGCCATGTTTCTGACCCAATCTCCCATCTCATACACAAGCCAATTGCACCTAAAATCAAACAACCAAAACACACTTAAAAAATGCAAAAGTCAAGCTTAAACAACCTAGAAACTAACCACTCAACTAATATGCCGAAATGGCACCTCTTTTTCAACAAATGAATTTTATTGAAGCACTTAACCATTTCTTTCCACATCTAAACTACTAATCATCACAATGCTATATTTGCCACAATGTTCATAAACCAAATATGTATGCATAATCAATATAAAATAGCCATATTCACAACTAACCTATACCATACCAAATTGACCAAAAGATGATCAATTTCAAACTACCAAATCAAGCCATTAGCAACATTATGAACTATCCTCTTTTCACCATTCACTAACTCATATTATAACATTTCCATATCATCATTTTAGCCAATCCAATATCAAGTTACCAACCACACAAGATACCACATAAATACACATTATACCAAATAGATCATCAACCTTAATGTCATATATATACAATCCATACTTAATGGTTAGAATCCATCAAACATAACCCCTATACATGCCATTATAACCAAGACTCAAATCTTTAAAATATACTGATATAATCGATGGATAGTTTGATGAAATCTTTGACAACTTTCAACCCGAACGAGCTTCTAATTATCTAGAAACACAAAGAAATTAACATGAAGTAAGCATGTAATGCTTAGTAAGTTCGTAGTTCATAAACCAAACTTACCATTTCATCTTATAAGCATAAAAATCAACTTGAAACTATCCAACATAGTTGGCATTACAACTGTTCGAGTTAGAAAATGACATAGCATAGCAAATCATCTCATAGCATTGTAGCTTTTATATATATTACTTCAAAGTATTCATACTTTCAACAAATGGCTCAGCATATTTCAATCATTAACTACTCAAACCTTTTCATACTTTCATAATATCACTTACTAGAGCATTTTTTGAACCTTTCATTTTCCATACCCGTTGAACAACTAGAATAATATTGAATACGCGGGAATCTCGCACACTAAGTGCCCACATGTGGTCGAAACCACTACCAACTCATATCTCATATCATTGCTCTCTCTCGAGCCATAAATGGGTCTGCTCACACAAGTTGTGAGTTAAGATGTTGCTACACGGTGTTGCTCACACCAGCTATCAAGTATCGTAACACATGTCAGAAACTCAAGCACCGGTAGGACGTACGAGACTAGTACCTAGAACACGGTAACCCCTAATGACATGTCATTTGTATCCTATATATTCCTAAGGTTCAAACGGGATTCAAAAGTCATCAAAACTTTGTTGGTTATTTCCATAGAGTCGTAATTTTAGTATATATAACATAAAGGCATTTAGATCAAACATAATTCAATGGTCATTAAATATACGAACTTACCTCATACACGAATGGAGAATTACGATTGACTAATTCAATAATTTTTCTTCTCCCCGATCTAAATCCGTATGCTGCTTTCCTTGAACTATATAGTCAAATTTAACTCATTCAATTTCATTCTATTCAATTTAATCCAAAAATCATGTTTTGGTAAAATTACACTTTTGCCTTTAAAATTTTAAATTCAATACAATTTAGTCCCTAGCTCCTAAAAATGAAAATTCATGCAATTTAATACAATCCTACTATAGTTGAATATCACTAATGCTATTAGCAAGCTCTACATTTCTTTTATTTCATAATTTAACTTGGAATATTTTTCTATTATTCAATTTAACCCCTAATTGACAAATTCATCAAAATTTCCTTTACTAAAGTTGTTCAACTATCATTGAGCATTCATTTTCATCCATCAAACTTCAAAAACAACTAACATACATTTATCGTAAAACCCTATACTTTTAACAATTTTGCAAATTAGTTCCCGGGCTAGCTAGATTAAGCTACAATGACTCCAAAAACATAAAAATCATTAAAAATGGGATGAAAAATACTTACATGCACAAGAACAAAGGTTGACTGAATGTTGAATGCTCAAAAATGGTGGTTTCTTCCTCAAAGTTTCGGCTAGGAGAAGATGAACCAGGTAATTTGGTTTTTATTTTATTTATTTTGTTATTTAATTATTTATTTACTTATATAATCTTACTAAATCCCATTAATGATGTCCAAACTTGTCCACTACTAATTTTAATGGTCTATTTACCACTTAAGGCCTCTCATGTTTCAATTTCATAACAAATTGACACTTTTTCCTAATAGAACACAAGTTTTGCACTTTATGCGATTTAGTCCTTTTTATCAAATTAAGCATGCAAATGATAAAATTTCTTCACAAAATTTTTATACGATACTCCTACCATGCTACAGCCATTATAATAACAAAATAAAATATTCAACGTCAAATATGTGGTCCCAAAACCACTATTTTGATTTCACCAAAAATGGACTATTACACTAGTGTTATCAATCCTCATTTCACATTCAATTTTGGAAGAAGTTGCATGAAGCTCTTAGTATGTGGTTGAAGTTCAGTACAACATTTCATTCGCAATCTAATGGGTAGGCTGATAGGGTTATTCATATTCTCGAGGATATATTGAGGGGTTGCGTGATTGATTTTTGAGTCAGTTAGGAGGAACATCTACCGCATAATGAATTCACATATAATAATAACTTCTAGTCGAGCATTCAGTGGCTCCTTATGTAATAGCCCGAAGTAGGGCCTAAACAAAACAATTGTTTCGGAACCACAAATCTGAAGTAAAAAAAATTATTGGATAAAGTTTTGAGGTTTATTATATGATTGAATGCATGTGTGAAAATTTGGTTAAGAAATTTTAGTGATAAAGTGTCCAATTTAGTTTTTTGGACTAAATTACAAAAGTTGTAAAATGTGTGTTTTAATTGCTAAATGGATTTGGTTGTGATGAGTTCTTAAATTAGAAGTCCTTATGTGGTAATTAGAACAATATAGTTTAGTTTGGACAAAAATGTACATGGAAGGGATAAAACATCAAAGTTTTAAGTGAAGGGCATTTTGGTCTTTTGGTTAATAAAAGAATAAAAGGGAAAAAATAAGTCAAAATTTGTGTCCATCTTCTTCCACCTTGGCCGAAATTCTTAAGCTCTCCATAGCTAGGGTTTCTTCAACTTTCAAGCTTAATAGTGAGTGCATCCTAGCCCCGTTTTTAATGCTCTTTACATTTTTGAAGTCGTTATCGCCCGATGTACCTATTTCTACCATTAATTTGAACTAGGGTTCATGTTTAAAAATTTACTCATGTATGGCATACATGCATTTTCAAGTCTAATGGTAGAAAATGAATGTTAGTTGTGTAATAGACTTTTACTAAGTGATTTTCGGTGAAAACGTCTAAAAGGACCTATTGGTAAAAGTTGTAAAATAGGAGGTAAAAATTTGATTTGAAAGAAAATGCGGGCTGTTATAAGCATGAGATAAGTTTAGCTAGGCTTAGATTTTGAGAAAAATGAATACATTTCACTTTACGAGCCTAGGGACTAATGTGTAAATAAGTGAAAAGTTAGGGGCAAAAACATAAATTTGTCTTAATATGATTTTTTGGGTCAAATTGAATAATGTGAGTAATAAACGAGCTAAATGTGTCATTATAGATCAAGAAAGACGAGGAATTAACTTAGATCGGGGAAAAGGGCAAAGTTGTGGATTAAATGGCAAAATTATTTTTTTTGTACCTAGGTAAGTTTATATGTAAATAATGTGTTATTGTATTTATGTTTTGAATGCTTTAATATTGTATGCATTGTGGATAACTATCTAAATGTGTACATCGACCAAGTAGCGATAAGTGAAAAAATCCCAATTGAACCTTAGGAATCTAATAGGATACGAGTGATATGTCACTACAAAACCAAGTGTTTAAGTGATCAAGTGATTCGGGTGCTAGTCTAGTACGTCCTACTAGTGGCTAGGTAATCTGGCATGTGTTGCAGATACCTATCAGCTTGTGTGAACAGCACTGTGTAGCTACGTCACGACCGTCAGCTTGTGTGAGCAGACCCATGATTAGGTCGAGAGTGAGCTTTTAAGTGATAAGTGACAAGTGGTAGCTTCGACTGCAAAAAAAGTGTGGCACTTACGTTCCAAACATCTGAGTATCCTCTAGTATTCTAAGTGGTTCAATGGGTAGTTAAATGATATGGCATAGTGTGAAAGCAAGTGGAAATGGTTATGTTATGAGCTAATGCAGGTATGAGTGTGAAATTCGTAAGCAATGTAATCGATGTCTATAGTGGATCTTTGGCAAGATTGAAATGAGCAAGTCATGAATACAAATCCTTAGTGTGATTTATGTAAATTCTTTCATAGTGTTTGTATGTTTTATATGTTTAAAATGTTCATTATTTGCATATAGACTTACTAAGCTATGTATCTTACTCCCTTTCTTTTCTCTTTTCCCTATAGAGTTGTCAAGCTAGCTCGAGGTCTGGAGATCACAGGGTTCCATACACACTATCAACAATTATTTTGGTATTTTGATTCCAACATTTGAGATTATGGCATGTATAGGTGACTTATTCATTTTGTTATGTGTCATAATTGTTTTGGTCAAAAATGTTGGCCTACTAATCTACGATTCATTTTGCAAAAGCCATTTGGAATTGGCCAATATTAGTTATGTCTAAACTTCACATGTTAATGTGGTTGTGAAGGTGTAAGCTTGCATGATTAAGTCAAGTAATGTGCGATGTGTATATGTGATGAATGTGGTATTTATTTGATGTGTGGATGTCTTAATTCATGACCACACGGCCTGCCCACATGGGCGTGTCCCAAGTCACACGGGCGTGTGACCTTGTTTTGGTGAAAATTTTTCTATGTGCTCCAAAGTTCTCGGTTTAGTCCCTAACCACCTCCGATGTATGTTTAAGGCCTCGTAGGCTTGTAATAGGGACATTATCAATATGTTTGAAATTTTTTAAATTGGACGCAAATTTTATGGCTTGAAATTGTACGTATGTTTGTGTTTAAGTCTGATAATGCCTCGTACATTGTTCCGACATGGATACGGGTAAGGGGTGTTACACCTTACGAAGCTCTCTATGGATGCACATGTAGGACACCTCTATGTTTGACTAAGTTAGGGGAGAAGAAAATATTAGAACGAGAATTAGGGTAAGAGACAGAGAATACTGTGAAGATTATCCAGGATCATTTGAGAGTGGCATTAATTGACAGAAGTCATATTTTGATTTAAGGAGTATGGGTATAAAATTCAATGTTTGTGATTGAGTCTTCCTTAAGGTTTCACCTTGGAAGAAAGTGTTCAGGTTTGGTCATAAGGGAAAGTTGAGTCCATGGTTCATTGGACACTGTTGCATCGTTAAGAGAATTGGACCAGTAGCATATCAGCTAGAATTGCATCCAGAGTTAGATTGTATCTACGACGTTTTTCACGTGTCTATGTTGAGGCGATACCGATATGACCATTCTCATATACTACCAATTGAGGAGATCGAGGTTCGTCCAAATTTGTCATATGATGAGGAATCGATAAAGATCCTTGATCATGAGGTCAAAGTTTTGCGAAGGAAGTAGATTCCACTCGTTAAAGTTTTGTGGAAGAATCACGACACTAATAAGGCCACTTAGGAGCTGGAAGATTTGATGCAACAAAAATATCCTCACCTTTTTCCATCAAGTAAATTTCAAAGAAGAAATTGGTTTTTAAGAAGGGTAGAGTTGTCACATCCTATTTTTTTATTTATTATTAGTGACATAAATTTGAGAACAAAGAAGTTTTTGGTTTAATGGTTTAAATGCTCATCAACTATCCTATTGGTCATAAGTTCAAGGCCCCATGTTCACAATCTTTTTATTAAATTTTTACACATTTTTTCCATGGGCTTTATAAGTTCAAGGCCCCTTTTCACTCCATGTCCCCCTCCCTTGCTAAACCTTCCCATCCTTACTATAGAAAAGGTTATTAAACCTAGACCTAGCTGACCAACCTATTTCCACTCTCTAAACCTTCATTTTTGTCCCCTCCTCTCTCCTCCATATTTTCTCTTCTTTTCTCTCCATTTTCATTTATTTTATCTCTTCTCTACCACCACATTTTCTCTTTCCATTTCTTTTACTTCCTTTCTCCACCGAGACTACCTAAGCACTTCCTAGCACTGCACCTTTCTACCACCATCGCACCGCTCTTCTCCTTTTTCCACCTCTAACAGCCACTAAACTGTCATCGTCGCCACTGCCACCACCGTCACCATCACTGCCACCGCTGCCGGTGGTTGAATTTCTTTTCTTTTCTTCCTTATTTCATTGTCAACCTTTTTTTTTATTAATCTTATATCCTCTTAATTTAATGATTCTTTTAGATCATTCAACTCTCCGACCTAGTGTCTATTTTGATCCATTGCCCATCTTGATTTGATCAAATGTGTAAGTGTAGATTACTTGATCATCTATTTTCCCTCTTAAGTATTTTCCTCCCTTCATCGAATGGTATAGGGACCAAATGAATTATGTTTACTCATTTATTTATTTATTTATTTATGAGCAACTTCATCCCTTATGCTCTTGAGGGTCCAAATGAAAATCATAGGAGAGATACTTAATTTCACATCATAAATAATCAAATTGAGTGTCCAAAACCATGGCGTAAGTACTGGTGAGGTGTAACGCCCCTAACCCGTATCCATATCGGACTAGGGCTAAAGGCATTACCAAATAGATTAGAACTTTTACAGATAATTCTCTATTATCAACATCATATTAATACCAAACATCATCAATAAGTCCCTTATGAAGGTCTTGGAGACCTTAAACATGCATTGGAAGAAGACCGAGACTAAATCGAAGACTTAGAAAATTTTTCGAAAATTAAACATTTTTCAAAGCTGTTGAGGTCACACACCTGTGTGGTCAGGCCGTGTGCCTCACACGGCCACCAGACACGCCCATGTGTCCAGGCCGTGGCAAAACAGGGCATACATACTGACTTGTTCACACAGCCACAAGACACGCCCATGTGCTCGGCCATGTGAAAATTAAAGAAGCTACTGACTTGTGCACACGGCCGGTCACACGCCTATGTGACTAGCCCATGTGTCACCCACGGCCACCAAACACGCCCGTGTGCCTAGGCTGTGTCATTCTTGTAGGGTATATTGACTTAATTCAAAGGGTACCCCAGGGGACACACGGCCGTGTACTATGACCGTGTGTCACACACGGCTGAGACACATGCCCGTGTCTTTGACCGTGTGGACAAAAATAGGCCATTCGAAAAGCCAATTTTTCCACCCATTTTGGGTTATTCCTACAAGCCAAAAACCAAAACATATATTCCAATATTTCTCAGCAAAAACACAACCAAAATACCCATATTTCATGCCATAAAGACCTCATTCTAAGCCATGCTTTATGACCATGCTAATTCAAGCCAAATCACAAGCCAAATCTTATATGTACCATATATTCCATAGCACAATGATACAACACTCTATTTCATAACAAAACTTTCCATATTCACACCCATTTATATACCAAAATGACCATATTTCTATTGGCTTTACAAACACCTTAAAAATCATACCAAAATTAAACATGAACAATCCTTAGTTAGCCATATCACATGGCATAATTTATATACATCACAAAACATGTTCAAACTCATCTAGCTTATACATGTCATAGTTCAACATCTATACATTCAAAATTTACCAAAAGAACTCTAGATAGTGTGGTGATGATCCTCGATGATCCTCGAACTTCCGTAGCTTCGATATATATAAAACAAAGCAAACACACACAAAGTAAGCTACAAAAAGCTTAGTAAGCCATATACAAATAAATTAATCGAATAACACATTTATATTTCCATTTATTCAATTAACTCATGAGAAAATACCATTATAAGTCCACATTTCTCATATAGCTCACATGAATCACATATCTCAATTGCATTTAACACAATTATACTCATGTCACATATAAACATATCTTAAGTTCATAATTGAACATAGACTACCTCCCCATCTCAAACATTGTACATGTTTCATACGTACTGGAATCGAATGCACATTTGTATACTCATTCATTTTCTCGGAATGCCCTTTGAACCATTCAAAATCAATAAGGATACACAGAATACTCAGAAAGATTGTACAATGCCAATGTCCCTGACGTGGTCTTACATGTAATCAGATATCGATGCCACTGTTTTAGAGAGGGTCTTACACGAAGTTAATTACGATGCCAATGTCCCTGACATGATCTTACACGTAAAGCCCATATCAATGCCAATGTCCTAGATGTGGTCTTACACATATACAGATATCAAATCCTATGTCATGACATATGTATCCTAACTATTCTTAAGGTTCAAACGGGGCTTTTCAGACATTGTTACGTACTCGAAACAATCTCAGATTTCACATATGCACCTCTCATATCGTTCATCACAACTCAATTAAATAAATAAGCATGAATAAGTCAATTTAAACACATTTATTTGTATATAGACTTACCTCGTACGAATTCGAACGGTAATAATCGGCTATTCAACGACTTTCGACTTTCCCCGATCCAATTCTATTTTCTTTGCTTCTTGATTTAAATAAATCCAAATTTAACTCTTTTATTCACCAAATCATTCAATTCAATCCAAAAACACATAATCTAGGCATTTACAAAATAACCCCAACAATTTAACATTTGGACAATTTAGTCCATAATTTACAAAATCATAAAATTTCACAAATTTCCTTTTATACCAGCTTAGCTGAATTTTTAAAGCTTTCATTTAAGCCCATATATCACATTTATTTCACAAATTAGTCCTCCAAAATATTATTTTCACAATTTACCCCAAAATTATTCAAATTCATCAAAATTTCGAGGCAATACATATTAATCTCATATCAAACTTCCATAATTCATCAATTAACATCACAAAGCTCAATTTATCAACAATGGCACATTCAATAATCTTCATCAAAAGTAGAAATTTAAGCATGGGCTTTGTAGTACACTAAGCAACAATCAGAAAAATGTAAAAATCATCAAAAACCGAAGTAATTTCATACCTTAATTTTCCAAAGTAAGTGCCAAACCCTAAGAACTCTTTCTTCTTTTCTTTTTCTATGTGTTTTCGACAAAATGAAACATAGTTTTGCTTAATTAATGTTTTTTTTTATATTTTATGAACTTTAATAAGCTTTTTTACTATAATAACCTTTTTATCTTCATTAAAAATTCCACAAACTTATGACTAATTTTGTCCATGCATTATTCAAATGGTCTGTTAACATAATAAGGACCTTAAGCTTAATAAGCCATGTCAATTCAGCCCTTAATTAAAAGGAAAGTCACTTTTACACTTTCTGCTATTTAGTCCTTTTTCGTAATTCGGCACACAAACAATCAAATTAATTCACGAAACTTTCACACATGCTATTTCACATAGAATAAGCACAGAAAATAATATTAAATTATTTTTTAGACTCGGATATGTAGTCCCAAAACGACTATTCTGACTAGGGTCTAAACCGGGTTGTTACATAAGGCTATTAGTAATCGGTTTATTAGTGAAAAATTATCTTCAATAGATACTAACAATAAACATTACTCGTGTGTTAGATACGTCTTTTGAGTTAGATCAAAGTGAAATCGATTCTAAGGTTTGTGGCATTTTGGATCTACATAAAAGGTGTGAAATCGATTCTACTTGTTGTATGTGATATAGTTACTTTTGTTACATAAATAAATTAATTACAACCAATTGTGAGTACACTAAGTAATCAAAGACGAGTTGAAAATCTCATTACAAAGGACCTAAGTAAGTGACTCTAACCAATTATATTTTCTAAAAGGAATGAATTATGATGTGATTATTGCTATGTTAATGATGTATGTGTAGATATCATTCCCATGATATGTGTTGCATGGCTTTTGTGATATTTATATATGAGTATGTAAATATTGGGATATATAATCTAATGTCTCAAGCATGATTAAAACATGTTTAAATTATGACTAAGTGCGATGCGATTATGTGAGCATGTCCACATGCCTAAGTGTTAAAGTGATTCACATGTGTTTCAAGGTGAAATTGTCAAGTCACATGCATGGGGTGGGATTTTGTGAAAAGTGGAAGTAACTAGTAGTATATCTACATATTTGTGGTGGCTTATCCACAAAATGTTATCAGTGGCAGTATAACTGTATATCAATGGTGACTTGTCCATAAAGTGTTATCAATGGTAACTTATCTACAAATCAATAGTGGCTTGTCCACAGATGATGTTCTTGATGGATGAGTTTTGGGAAACTTGACATGAAGTGTGTAGCGGATATGGGTAGGATTTTTTATAAAATGTGCACCATTTTCAAATATACATCGACATGACCATGCAAAAGTACCAGTGTTATAAATTATGAATATTATGATGTTTGATATGTTGTGCTTGAAATATCTTAATATGTATGTGAATATATTTGTGTTGATCTCACACTGGGCCTTTTAAAGCTCATTCACATTACTTATTTGTCTCAGATAATCATCGTGGTTAGGACTTGTATTCGGTCGTCAATGATGCTCTCAAAAATGTTTCTCTTACAATTATGGATTTTTCATATGTTTTGGACTTTAAAGGACTTTATGACTTCTCATTGGGATTTTATTTTGGGATAGACTATTAAACTATGGCATGGGATTTTAAAACTTTGGACATCGGACAATTTGCATTGACTTTTATTATGGATAAAATAATTTTGTATTTTCTTAATAAAATCATTTTCTGCAAACTCAATATACTGAATTTGAATTTAAATATCATCAAGTTGTTTTACAAATTTTAAACAAGGTTTCTTTCAAAATTTTATTCAAAACATCGTATTTAAGAGAAATAGTAGCATGTGTTTGTTAAAGATTAAACCAACATACTTCAACTCAAATTTTTGCCATAACTATGGCCCATGTAATCATTTAGATAGGGATGTAATGTCTAGGCATGATTTGAAGGTTACAACCTCATAGTCCAGACTGGTTTTGAGTGAAGTGTTCATGAATGGGCAATACCAATTTTGGGCTAATTCCCACCTTGATGACTTCCCAGGGTTGTCAGGCCTAGGGTTTGTTTGATGTTCTTCCTTTCCTAAATAGCTGATCCATTGAATATGCCTATAAAACAGTTAATAGGTCATACCATACTCGCTAATCCCCCATCAGAGGATTAGTTCCTCATGGACTTCATAAACAATATGGATTTGACGTATAGAGAGAACATGGTAAATGTTATGGTGTAGAGTTCAAGAAAATATCTGGTTTGTATTAAAGATGAAAACAAATCCGTAATGTCTGACAACCTCCACAAATCAGATCTATTACAAAAAAAGAACAACTAAAAATAAATTCTAAAATCCTAAGAAAGAAAGAAAACTAAACTAAGTTTAAAAGAGAGAATCTAGTCTAAGTGAATGGTGCCTATAACATGTGCCAAAAGAGCCTATTTGTAGATTTTAAGTGGTTGTCATCCTTAACCCTTGGTTAGCTGATGTTCTTGAGCTTTAAGTTTAATTGTGCAGACCAAAACGCCCTAATTTCATGTTTATCTCTCGTCCAAAGTTGAAGTCGCGACACACCAGGTCTTGTGTCATGACATAGCAGTTAGTATACTCCTCATAAGCTATCTTTAGGGGTATGTCACGACACCCTCAGACTGTGTCTCGACATTGAAGGTAGTCTTGAGATTTTTCCATTCTGCTCCATATTTGCGAAATCAGACATCCCGTGTTACGATGTAGTGACCAATATTAGTTTGGTATGCCTTCTAAAGTTCTCTTACACACTCAAAAAGTGCGTTAGCTCACCCTTAGGCCTCATTCGACGTTTAAGGTTAATAAAAGACTCAATTTGCACATCTTATTAACTTATAAAGAACATAAGAAAACATAATTCAAACCTAATGAAAATGCTTATTTTCAAGCTCCTAAAGTGTAATAATTAGCTTTATCTACTACATCGAATTATAGCAGATCAGGAAATCGTATAGTCGAAACAAGGGATAAGAGAACCTGATACATGAACTTAGGAGTAGATTTAAGTTTAATTCAATTTCTTTAGTTTATTAATATTATTATTATCGCATGTGAATATGTAATGCGAATGTGCAAGTATACACTTCGAATCAAGTAATAAGTAATGAGTGAGTATCGTCTCCACAGGGATCAGAATTAATTAAAAAAATGGTTATGCTATTACTATGAATTTGACTAGTTATGTAACATACTAAAATACGGCCTAAACGGAATGGTGGTTGTGAAACCATGAATCTGAGATACAAAAGTTTATTCCGATAAATTTTTATGATTTACAGAGTGATTAGATGCATGTGTAAAAGTATTGATAGAAAATTTTATGAATTGCATGTTTAATTTGCCTATTAGGGCTTAATTGCAAAAGTTGATAAATATGAGTTCTAGATGTTAAAGGATTTAATTTAAGAGCATAACTAAAGTAGAGGTCCTTAAATGGTAATTATACCATTAGGTTTTCATGGACAAAAATATACATACATAGGTAGAAATAACCAAAGTTTTTAATGAAGGTCATTTTAGTCATTTGGTAATTAAAATGAATTAAAAAGGGAAAAAGATGGCAAAATGTGTCCATCTTCTTCATTAGACCAAAATTTCAAAGGGTTCTTCTCCATGGCTAGGGTTTTGTCATGCTTCCAAGCTCCATAGTAAGTGATTCCAAGCCCCGTTTTTCATGTTCTTTACGTTTTTGGAGTCCTGTTAACTTGATTTAGCTTATTCTAGCAATAATTTAACCTAGGGTTCATATTTGGAAAAATACCCATAGGTGAAATGTGTTTATTTTGATGTTTTATGATAGAATATGAGGTTTTGAATTATGTTGAACAACTTGTGTTACTCGATTTTAAGTGAAAACGAGTAAAACGGCATAATCAGTAAAAGTACTTAATGTTCATAAGTATATGTTAGAGTTAGAATTTGGTGTTGCCATTAAGGGAAAATGATCAGCATGTCCTAAAACATAATAAAGGGAAAAAGTTTAATTTCCAAGCTTTGGGGCAAAAGTATAAATATCTAAAAGTTTAGGGGTAAAATCTTAATTTTTCCAAAGTTAGAGTTAAGGACTATTTTGATAAATATAGGTATTAAATAAGATAAATTTGCTAATTATAGATCAAGAAGGACGGAATTTGTGGTAGACCGAGGAAAGAAAAGGGTAGAAGATTAAGTTGCCAAGTTGATCATATTTTGCACCAAGGTAAGTTTACGGTAAATAAATGCAATATTTTGATATTTTATATTAATGTTGTTAATTTCCAGCATATATACATTTATTTTATGAGAGTATTTCAAGTTTAATTAAGGATGAGATAACATAGAAAAAGTATCAAAAAGCCCCATTTGAACCTTAGGGATGTATGACATTTTGGGTTGAGATAGTTGAGAAACATCCCATGTAAGTCCATATCAAACATATGGCATTGGCAGGTTGAGACAGTTGAGGAAACATCCCATGTAAGTTCATATCAAATATATGGCTTTGGCAAGATAGGGAACATCCCATGTAAGTCCATATCAGATATTTGGCTTTGGCAGGATAGGGAACATCCCATGTAAGACCATACCTAGAGCATGGCATTGGCAGGCTATTATCAACCAGGAAAACCCAAGTACCCTTTGTAACGCCCTAATTTTCGAGATTTTTGAGATTTTTGCGATTTTGGTGTAAACTTAAAATTTTGTTGTTTGGTTATGATAATTTATGCTTTGGGTATGTTAGTGGGCCTTTAAAAGGCCCAAGCCTAAGTTAAAACCCGATAGAATTTTAAAATTTTAGACTTAAAGAGAAGGGGTCTTGAGTATGTGGGCTTTTAAGAAAAAGTGAGTAATTTAAGACACAAATGAGCCAGTGGTAAGATGGCAATGTAACGCCACTTAGAGGACAAGGGTGGCGTGTGGGAGCTGTGCAAGAGCCAAGGTTCAAGTCTTATGGTAAGCAGTGGGGTGTTTTATTTTTAATGCATGTGCAAGGCATGTGATGGACTCCAAGTAAAACTCTGTTGGGAAGAGTTTGCGATGTTCATGAGATTAAATCAAAGAGGATAAGGAGGAGAAAATGTAGGGGTTTCAAATAGAAGCAAGAGTTGGCCGGCCAAGGGACTTTGGTTTAGCATTTTCGGCTAGGAGAGCTTAGTGTAGCAATTTCAGCTTTTGTTGTAAGTGTGTATGCCGATTGCCTTGAGTGTTCTTTCGAGATTTGTTTGACCTCTTTTCTTGGTTACCGAATAGGTATAGAGGTTAGGTCCTTACATTCTTTCTCTTCTCCTCCCTTGTTCTAGAAGTTGAAATCGTAAGCACAAGTCACTTGTGCCGATTTGTCCATAACCAAACCATTTCCTCTTTTCTTTCATCTCCTTTCTCTTCTAGTTTCACCAAAAGCCGAATCTTTCATTCTCTTTTCTTCCAAAAACCGAACCAAGTATTCTTTCTCCTTTCTGACACTCTTCTTTCCTTCTTCACCTCTTCTCCATCAATTAGGGTAAAGACTCCCTTCTAAATCTTTGGTAGCCGATTTCCCCAAAAAGCCAAAACTGAATCCTTTGTTGCCGATTCCCTCTTTGTCCAAACTTCTTCTTCTTTCCATTGATAGTTTGCAAAAGCAGAACCTTAGATCCTCAACTGTCGATCACTTCTTCTACTTTGGTAACCCTTTCTTCTTCTTCTTCTATTTTCTTCTCAAACCGAAATAAACATACCTTAGAGTAGGTTCTAAAAGCCAAATCATTAGGTCTGTTCTCTACTCATATCTTGGGGTTAGATCTACAACAGATCTGGGATAGAAAGGTGTTTGGAAATGTTCTTCGACAAGTAGATCTTCGGTAAGTACTCGAATCCCCTTTCTATTCAGTAACTTGTGGTTCAAGAAAAGCTAAAAACCCCTAACTACATGGAGTGGCTGTCGATTGGGGCTAAAGGCTTTATTGGTTTTATCTTTCGGTTTATTATGTGTAAGTGTGGACTAGAGGCTATCGATTAAGGAGTATTGGAGGCTAGGACCATTGGAGCAACTAGATCTAGATCTAAACATAATTTCGGCAGAGGTAAGTATTCAAAGGCCCTAAGGGATGTTGGCCGAATGTGGTGATAGTTGTTACATTAGTTATCATTGGTTCAAGGTCTAATATCATAATGGACGATTGTAGGTTAATCGCGTAGGAGATCTCATCGTAGTATATCGCAAGTTAGGTGTGTAAACGACACCCACTAGTAGACTAGATCAGCAAAAGCCGAAAAGCCAAAATATCAAAATTTTAGCATTTTGTGGGCTTGCGAGCGTGCAAGTGCTCGTGGGTTGGTTGACTTGGTAAAATCTATAATCGCAAATGGTAAGAATGATAGACGCGCGATTTCGTGCACGTTGGTGATTTTGGGCATCGAAGGGCTGAATTTGGGCCCAACGGGCTTACGAGCCCATATGGGTGAAAACAAGCGGTAAGTGCATTTTGATAGTCTGAGTAACAAATCTACTAAAACGAACGTAAAATTTGGGCTTAGTGGGTCGTAATAATTGGTGGACACCGTAGGGCCATTAGAGGTTTGAGGGCTCGATAACCCTAAGTTGATAAAATAGGCTAAATAAGATACCTAAATGACACTTGGACAGTTAACAACTGTAATGAACATGAAACCCTAAAACTGATAAATTTACTGAAACACCTCTTGAGGTTGGAAAATTACTATTTTACCCCTAAGGTTAAATTTGACTGAAATGCATGCTAAATTAAATATGTTCACTGTATGCCATGACATTTTATACTATTGCATGGGATTGGGTTTTTCTTTATGGAGGAAGTGCTATGGGGCAATGCCACGTTTACTGTTAGGGGCTTTGCCTTGCTTTACTGTTAATGGCTTGGCCACGTTATCTGATCAAGCAGCTCAGCTGCGAATGTGGTGTGTAGGGCTGGGTACGTTGAGTTATTCCCCACATGGTGTGCAGGGCTGGTACAGATGGTGTGTAGGGCTAGATTTGGGTTGGGCTTTGCATACATGCATCAATATTATTCTATTACTGTAATGGGCCTAAGGTCCACATTGACTTCTGAATAGGGCTAAGGCCCAGTTAATCATTGTTTACTGAATAGGGCTAAGGCCCAATTAATATTGTATCTAGACAGAGCTTAGGCCCAGTTAAACTTGAACTTATTTGGGCTCTGGTTGGGCTTAGCGTACACACTGAGTTTTCCAAACTCACCCCATTTTCTTTCATCCGTGCAGGTGAGCCCCAACCTTAGTAGACTTGGAGCTGGTGAGATTCGGAGTGTCCACGTGGACTGCAGTTGGTTTTTCTTTCTTAAGTTATTCTTTTTTAGTATTTTACTTAAATTATTTTCTTTCCGGTTTTTTATTTGTAATAAGGCCGCTGCTAAGTATTTTATTTTGGTTTTCATTTCCTTCTAATTATAAATTACTTAAATAGACTAGGGTTACGCGGGTTTTTATTTGAAATTAATCAACGTTTTCAAAATATAACACACATATCAAATGGATAACGTAAAGACAAACAAGACCTTAAAATAAAATAAACTCTAAACAGGTAGTGGATAAGACTTTCACAAATTAACAACCTGATTTTCTTTCCAAACTCGTAACAACAGTTTTGCAAACACACCATAATCGTATTATCTAAAAAATGTGTTACTATCCATCGTTGATGTGACACACCAGACTTAGCCGTAATGTCTTTCTGAAATCTGGTTTCTGAAGAGTGGCACACTGAATCCACGGCACCAAGTCTGTAAGTATTTCTTTTTCTATACTGTACTATACTGAAATACTATTGTAGATAATACTGAGATCCTACTATTATACTGTAGTTAGGGCAATACTAAAACCATAGAGACTGAGACAGTAGGGAAACTAAAAACCCTAGAAGACTGAGACTGTAGCTATGCTACAATTCTGCGAAAACAAACTCTAAAACACTATCTGTGCATAAGATATTTGTAATAAACACTAAAATATTAAACTAATTTCATAAAATTCGTAATAAGATAATTCGAAATGAGTACGAGGGCAGCTCGTGGACAAGGCCGTGGACGAGGCCGTGGACGTGGCCGAGGTAGTGTACAAGCTGGGTCTTCATCTTCGGGACATATGCTAGCTGAGGAGCCACAAGCGCGCCAGCAACTAAGACTGGATCGTATGATCGGGCGGCAGGGGACAATGCTTTATCTCAGGCAATGTTAAGGGTTCTAGAAAGGGTTGCGGGAGCAAGTACTGGGACTGTGAACAGGGGATCCATTTCTGAGCGACTCCGGGCTAACGGAGCGGAGGTCTTCAGGGGCATATCTGGAGTATCCCCAAATGTGGCTGAGTACTGGTTGGAGGCCACAGAGCAGATCATGGACGATCTGGATTGCTCAGTGGAGCAGAAACTGAAAGGAGCGGTGTCGCTGCTGCAAGACGAGGCGTATCAGTGGTGGATCACTTTGAGGGACAGTACCCTAGCGAGCGAGTAACTTGGGAGCTGTTTAAGATGGCCTTCAAAGGGAAGTACATAGGGGCGAGTTATGTGGACGCCCGAAGGAAGGAATTTTTAAACCTGACCCAGGTAACAACTCTGTTATTGAGTATGAGGCCGAGTTTTTAAGGTTGAGCGGGTATGCCATCGGAATAGTTGCTACTAAGTATGAACGTAGCGTTCGATTTGAGGATGGCCTCAGGGATGAGCTTAGGGTGCTGATAGCTCCACAGAGGGAGCGTGACTTTGCTGTATTGGTGGAAAAGGCTAAGATAACTGAGGAAGTGAAATGAACTAAACGGCAGAACTGTGAGAAAGATCAGAATCGATTCAAAAGGGATTTTGGACCATTGGGAGCTGCAAACAGGAATGTCAAAAGAGCTAGAGTGGATGAACCGGTCCGAGCAGTTTCGGTGAATACAGTTAGACCGCAGGCTTGTGGGGACTGTGGTAGAGTACATCTGGGAGAGTGCTGGAAGCGTATTGGGGCTTATTTTCGATGTGGATCCAAGGAGCACAGGGTTAAGAATTGTCCTCAGAGGCCGGCTCAGACGCAAGTTGCTGAACAGAGGGTTGCTCAACCAGTGCGAGGTGGACCACAATCGACGAGAGGCCGTGGTCAAGGTATGGGCGATAACGGAAATGGTCGTGGACGTGGAGCACTTGGCAGGGGTGCTGGAAATGCTGAGGCTCATCAGCCAGCGTTGGTGTATGCTACTCGTCACTAGAGGAGGGTGACGCACCTGTTGTCATAATTAGTACTATCTCTAGCATGCCATACATTGCCTTGATAGATGTTGGTTCTACCCATTCGTATACTGCATGTGAAATATCTGGGTCGTTGGGTGTGCACTCTGAGGAAACTGTGAGTGGGGTAATTGTGATAAGTCCACTAGGTCACTCGGTTAGGGTAGACAAACTCTATAGAAATGTGCCTTTAGAGACTGAAGGTAGGATTTTCTCTGGGATTTAATGGAGCTACCTTTTGGAGAATTCGATCTCATCTTAGGAATGGACTGACTTGCTAAGCATCAGGCAACTCTAGATTGTGTAGCTAAACAGATGGTGTTAAGGACTACAGAGGATGAGGAGTTGATGGTTATAGGGGAGTGAAGGGACTACTTGTCCAACGTTGTTTCGGCCTTAAGGGCTAGGAAACTGATTCGCAAGGGTTCTAAGGCGTATTTGGCATTTGTGAGTTAGACAAAGGTTGAGGGTTTGACTGTAGAGAATGTTAGAACTATCAAGGAATTTCAAGATGTCTTTCTTGAGGAGCTTCTTAGATTGCCACTGAATCATGAAGTCGAATTTGGAATCGACTAGTTGCCTGGAACAGCTCCAGTGTTCATCGTACCTTACAGGATGGCGCCAAATGAGTTAGTGGAATTGAAAGCGCAAATCCAAGAGTTGTTGGACAGAGGTTTTATTAGGCCGAGTGTGTCTCCTTGGGGAGCACCAGTATTATTTGTAAAAAAGAAGGATGGGACGATGCATATGTGCATCGATTATCACCAGTTGAACAAACTGATGATAAAGAATAAATACCCTCTGCCAAGGATCGATGATCTGTTTGACCAGCTTAGAGGAGCTTCAGTATTTTCCAAGATCAATTTTCAATCTGGATATCATCAGTTAAGGGTCAAAGAGGTGGATATTCATAAGACAGCATTTAGAACTTGGTATGGTCATTACGAGTTTTTGGTGATGCCGTTTGGACTAACAAATGCACCTACAGCTTTCATGGATTTGATGAATCGAGTATTTCAACCTTACTTGGATCGATTCGTAGTCGTCTTCATCGGTGATATTTTGGTGTATTCGGAAACTGAGGAGTAGCATGATGAGCATCTTCGTATTGTTCTGCAAGTATTGAAGGAGAAGCAACTCTATGCAAGATTTAGCAAGTGTGAATTTTGGTTGTGAGAAGTGACGTTTTTAGGTTACGTTGTTTCTGCTGAGGGGATTAGGGTGGACCCTTAAAAAATTGAGGCGGTTCTGGAATGAAGCCGCCGAGGTCAGTATCAAAAATTCGAAGTTTTCTAGGTTTGGCAGGGTACTACAGAAGGTTTGTAAAAGGATTCTCTTTGATTGCTGCACTGTTAACGAAACTCTTGAGGAAAGGAGTGCCATTTGTATGGACTGAGAAACAGCAACAGGCTTTTGATAAGTTAAAGAAAGTTTTGACTGAGGCGCCAGTATTGATTCAGCCAGAGTCTGGGAAGGATTTCACTGTGTACAATTGTGCCTCACATACAGGTTTAGGCTGTGTACTGATGCAAGAGGGTAAGGTGGTCACTTATGCTTCGCGACAACTTAAGCCTCATGAAGTGAACTACCCTACACATGATCTGGAGTAGGCAGCGGTTATCTTTGCGTTAAAAATCTGAAGGCACTACCTGTATGGAGAAAAGTGCATTATATACACGGACCATAAGAGTCTCAAGTATTTGTTGACTCAGAAAGAGTTGAATCTTAGGCAATGAAGATAGATAGAGTTGCTTAAAGACTACGACTATTCGATTGAGTATCACCCAGGCAAGGCAAATTTGGTGGCTGATGCACTAAGTCGAAGGGTTGTAGCTGAGCTGAGAGCAATGTTTGCTCGTCTGAGTCTATATGACGATGGGAGTTGTTAGTAGAGCTACAAGTGAGACCAACTTGGATTAAGCAGATTAAGGAGAAACAGTTAGAGCATGAGTCACTAATTCCTCGATTTCAGCAAGTTGAGAATGATGAGACTTCTGATTTTGGACTAAATAGTGAAGGAGTTCTGTGCTTTCAAGGTCGAGTATGTATTCTGAAGGACTCTAATTTGAGGCAGTCAATTCTGAGAGAGGCTCATGGCGGACCTTGTGCCATGCACCCTAGAGGGAATAAGTTGTATCGAGACTTACGAGAGTTGTATTGGTGGCCTGGACTTAAGCGGGAAGTGGCAGAATTTATGGGGGAGTGTCTGACATGCCAACAAGTGAAAGCTGACCATCAACTACCTTCTGGACTTCTGCAGCCAGTGAAGATTCCACTTTGGAAGTGGGAGAGGGTAACCATGGATTTTGTAAGTGGGCTACCTTTGACACCCACCAAGAAGGACTCAGTGTGGGTAATCGTGGATAGGCTAATGAAATTTGCTCATTTCATACCTGTCCGAATCGACTATTCACTCCAGAAATTAGCTAAGTTGCATGTGGCGGAGATAGTGCGACTTCATGGGGTGCCAGTTTCGATTATTTCTGATCGGGATCCTAGGTTTACATCACAATTCTGGTAGAAGTTGCATGAAGCGTTGGGTACACGATCAGATTTCACCATTGCTTTTCACCCCCAGACAAATGGACAGTCGGAAAGGGCTATTTAGGTTTTGGAGGACATGTTGAGGGGTTGTGTTATCGACTTCTGAGGTAGTTGGGAGGATTACTTGCCATTGGCAGAGTTTGCTTATAATAACAGCTATCAGGCAAGTATTCAAATGGCTCCATATGAGGCACTATATAAGCGAAGGTGTCGTACGCCTACTTGTTGGACAGGGTTAGGAGAGCATCGGGTTCTTAGGTCAGAGTTGGTGGCAGATACTGAGGACAAGGTTAAGTTAGCCAGAGATCAGTTAAAGGAAACATCTGATAGGCAGAAATCTTATGCTAATTTAAAGTGCAAGGAAATTGAGTACACAGTAGGGGATGTGGTCCTCTAGAAGGTCTCGCCTTGGAAGAAGATATTAAGGTTTGATAAAAAGGGCAAGTTGAGTCCGCGGTTCATTAGGCCTTATCGAGTTCTTAAGCGAGTAGGTCCAGTAGCTTATCAACTGGAATTATCACCGGAGTTAGACCAAATTCATGATATTTTTCATGTTTCCACGCTGAGACAGTATCGATCAGATCCTTCTCATGTCGTACTAGTGGAAGAAATTGAGGTGAAGACCGACTTGACGTTTGAAGAGGAACCTGTACAAATATTGGATCGAGATGTCAAGGTGTTAAAAAGGAAGCCAGTTCCTTTGGTAAAGGTACTTTGGCACAATCATGGCAGAGATGATGCTACGTGGGAGCCAGAAGAGGCGATGCGTCAACAATACCCTCACCTGTTTGAATCAGGTAAATTTCGAGGCCGAAATTTCTTTAAGGGGGTAGAGTTGTAACGCCTTAATTTTTTGGATTTTTGTGATTTTTGCGATTTTGGTCTGAACTTGAAATTTTGTTGTCTGGTTATGATAATTTATACTTTGGGTATGTCAGTGGGCCTTTAGAAGGCCCAAGCCTAAGCGAAAACCCGGTAGAATTTAAAAATTTTAGACTTAAAGAGAATGGGTCTTGAGTATGTGGGCTTTTAAGAAAAAGTGAGTAATTTAAGACACAAATGAGCCAGTGGTAAGATGGCAATGTAACGCCACTTAGAGGACAAGGGTGGCGTCTAGGAGCTATGCAAGTGCCAAGGTTCAAGCCTTATGGTAAGCACTGGGGTGTTTTATTTTTAATGCATGTGCAAGGCATGTGATGGACTCCAAGTGAAACTTTGTTGGGAAGAGTTTGAGATGCTCATGAGATTAAATCAAAGAGGATAAGGAGGAGAAATTTGGGGATTTCAAATGGAAGCAAGAGTTGGCCAGCCAAGGGACTTTGGTTTAGCATTTTCGGCTAGGAGAGTTTAGTGTAGCAATTTCAGTTTTTGTTGTGCGTGTGTGTGCCGATTGCCTTGAGTGTTCTTGCAGGATTTGTTTGACCTCTTTTCTTGGTTGCCGAATAGGTATAGGGGTGAGGTCCTTACATTCTTTCTCTTCTCCTCCCTTGTTCTAGAAGTTGAAATCGTAAGCACAAGTCACTTGTGCTGATTTGTCCATAACCAAACCATTTCCTCTTTTCTTTCATCTCCTTTCTCTTCTAGTTTCACCAAAAGCTGAATCTTTCATTCCCTTTTCTTCCAAAAATCGAACCAAGTATTATTTCTCCTTTCTGCACACTCTTCTTTCCTTCTTCACCTCTTCTCCATCATTTAGGGTAAAGACTCCCTTCTAAATCTTTGGTAGTCGATTTCCCCAAAAAGTTAAAACTGAATCCTTTGTGGCTAATTCCCTCTTTGTCCAAACTTCTTCTTCTTTCCATTGATAGTTTGCAAAAGTCGAACCTTAGCCTCTCATCTTCCGATCACTTCTTCTACTTTGGTAACCCTTTCTTCTTCTTCTATTTTCTTCTCAAACCGAAATAAACATACCTTAGAGTAGGTTGTAAAAGCCGAATCATTAGATCTGCTCTCTACTCGTATCTTGGGGTTATATCTACAATAGATTTGGGATAGAAAGGTGTTTGGAAACATTCTTCGACAAGTAGATCTCTGGTAAGTACTCGAACCCCCTTTCCATTCAATAACTTGTGGTTCTAGAAAAGTCGAAAACCCCTAACTACATGTAGTGGCTGTCAATTGGGGCTAAAGGCTTTATTAATTTTATCTTTCGGTTTATTATGTGTTAGGGTGGATTGGAGGCTTCGATCAAGGAATATTGGAGGCTAGGACCATTGGAGCAACTAGATCTAGATCTAGCCATAGTTTCAGCAAAGGTAAGTATTCAAAGGCCTTAAGGGATGTTGGCCGAATGTGGTGATAGTTGTTACATTAGTTATCATTGGTTCATGGTCTAATATCATAATGGATGATTGTAGGTTAACTGCGTGGGAGATCTCGTCGTAGTATATCGCAAATCAGGTGTGTAAACGACACCCACTAGTAGACCAGATCGGCAAAAGTCGAAAAGCTAAAATGCCAAAATTCTAGCATTTCGTAGGCTTGCGAGCGTGCGAGCACTCGTCAGCCGGTTGACTCGGTAAAATCTATAATCAAAAATGGTAAGAACGATAGAGGCGCGATTTCATGCACGTTGGTGATTTCGGGCCTCAAAGGGCTGAATTTGGGCCCAACGGGCTTACAGGCCCATATGGGTGAAAATGAGCGGTAAGTGCATTTTGATAGTCTGAGTAACAAATCTGCTAAAACGGACATAGAATTTGGGCTTAGTGGGCCGTAATAGTTGGTTGACACCGTAGGGCCATTAAGGGTTTTAGGGTTTGATACCCCTAAGTTGATAAAACGGGCTAAATAAGATACCTAAATGACATTTGGACAGTTAACAACTGTAATGAGCATGAAACCCTAAAACTAATAAATTTACTAAAATACCCCTTGAGGGTGGAAAATTACTATTTTACCCCTAGGGTTAAATTTGACTGAAATGCATGCTAAATTAAATCTGTTCACTGTATGCCATGACATTTTATACTGTTGCATGGCATTGGCTTTTTTTATGGATGAAGTGCTAAGTGGCAATGCCACATTTACTATTAGGGGCTTTGCCATGCTTTACTGTTAGTGGCTTGGCCACGTTATCTGATCAAGCAGCTCAGCTGCGACTATGGTGTGTAGGGCTGGGTGGGTTGAGTTATTCCCCACATGGTGTGCAGGGCTGGTACGGGTGGTGTGTAGGGCTGGATTTGGGCTGGGCTTTGCATACACACACCAATATTGTTTTGTTACTATAATGGGCCTAAGGGCCACATTGACTTCTAAATAGGGCTAAAGCCCAGTTAATCATTGTTCACTAAATAAGGCTAAGGCCCAGTTAATACTGTATCTAGATAGGGCTTAGGCCCAGTTAAGCTTGAACTGATTTAGGTTCTGGTCGGGCTTAGCTTACACATTGAGTTTTCCAAACTCACCCCATTTTCTTTCATCCGTGCAGGTGAGCCCCAACCTTAGTAGACTTGGAGCTGGTGGGATTCGGAGTGGCCACGTGGATTTCAGTTGGTTTTTCTTTCTTAAGTTATTCTTTTTTAGTATTTTACTTAAATTATTTTCTTTCCCTTTTTTGATTTGTAATAAGGCTGCTCCTAAGTATTTTATTTTGGTTTTCATTTCCTTCTAATTATAAGTTACTTAAATAGACTAGGGCTGCACGGTTTTTAATTTGAAATTAATCAATGTTTTCAAAATATAACACACGTATCAAATAGATAACGTAAAGACAAACAAGACCATAAAATAAAAGAAACTCTAAACGGGTAGTGGATAGGACTTTCAAAAATTAACAACTTGGTTTTCTTTCCAAACTCGTAACAACGATTTTGCAAACACACCCTAATCGTATAAAGAATGTGTTACAATCCATCGTTGATGTGACACACCAGACTTGGCCGTAATGTCTGGGCCGGGTTTGGGGTGTTACACCCTTAGTATTCCAAATGGTTCATTGGGCTAATATACATGTGACAGCCCAAAATAGGGTCTAATCAAAATAGTGGTTTCGTAACCACAAAATTTGAATTAAAGTAGTTAAATTCTAAAAATTTTATGTTTTTCGATTTATTAAATATGCTCTGTGTGAAAATCGTTTAGAAAATTTATTGATTTAGTGCTTAATTTTATTTTCGGACTAAATTGCATTAATGGCAAAATGTGAGTTATAATGTGTAAGTACCTATTTGAAATGGGGGTTTGAACTAGAGGTCTTTAAATGGCAAATAAACCATGAGTTAGTGTCATGGACACAAACGGGTATTTCTAGAATTGTTCATGAGTAATGCCATTAAGGGCATTTTTGTCCAAATAGTTAAAAATCAAATAAAAAGATGAAAGAAAGATGAACAGTGCTCATCCTCTTCATCTATGTCTGCCAAAAATCCCATTCTCCATAGCTAAGGAGTTTAAGCTTTTTCAAGCAAATTGTAAGTGCAATCTTGCCCCGTTTTTGATTATTTTCGTATTTTTTAGTTCCTCTAAGCTTAAATTTCATGATTTTACCATTTATTTGAGAAGGGATTATGGTTTAAAAATATACCCATTTGTGATATAGTTGTGCACTGTTGTGTAATGGTAGAAAATGAGTCTTTGAAGTGTTAATTACGGGTTTATCCGAATAGTTTTCGATAGAAACGTCCCTAAGGGACTAAAATGAGAAAAACAAAAATTTGCTTATAAGTATATGAAAATGTATGATTTTTGGACTATTTTTATGAAAAAGGATTTAGCTAAGCCTAAAATGCGAGAAAATAGAATGAAATTGAGTTTACGAGAATAAGGGCAAAATGGTCATTTTTACCAAAAGTCCGACTTGTGATCAAATTTAAGTAAAGAATTGATGAAATGTGTTAAATATGTTTATTTAGATCAAGAAAGAAGAGAAAGTGATCGAGATCGCGGAAAAGAAAAAGTAGTCAACTAATTCGAGATTTAGTCATTTTGTTATCGAGGTAAGTCATGAGTAAATTATAGCACATTTGCAACATTGTTAATTATTTGATGATTTCTAAGTGAAAATATGTGAATATGAATTATGAATTATGAAATTGTATGATTGTGAATGTTTTGATAAATCCCGTTTGAATTGTAAGAATGACTCCGGATATGTGTGACATGTCACTTGAGGGCTTCTGATTCTGTTTGACTCCGTATCTCGGGTGCTGGGTGCACTTGCATGTGTTGCAGTCACCTGTCAGCTTATGTGAGTAGGCCTGTGGATTACGTCTGTATTTCTGTGATCTGAGGTAGCTTTGGCTACATATTCTGATGGCTTCAGTTACATATTCTGATGGCTTTTGCCGTATCTCTGTGTTGGTTTCGGCCACATATCTGTGAGGCACTTCGGTGCTAACCTTTGTATATCCGTTTCTATTATGAATGTTCAACAGGAATTAATTTGGTTATGTGAAGCATTTGTGCAGGTTAAGCAATTGAAAATGAATTGAACATGAAATGTGTTTGAATGCCTATATTTGGACAATTTGGTAAGAATGTGTATAAGTAAGTATATAAATGTTGCATTTATGCTATGTGGAAATAAGATGTCTTAGCTAATTATATGCATTTTGCTATTGATTTACCTATGGCTTACTAAGCTACTTGTAGCTTACTCCTCTTCTTTTTCCCTTCCTTTTAGATTCTCGAGCATAAAGCATATTGGGATTGGTAATTGAAGGAGGTTCATCTCACACATCAAGCTACCTTGGTACTTGAATATATGATTTTTGATATTTTGAATTTGGCATGTATAGGTGGCTAGTCTTTGTATAAGAATTGTTTTGTAAGTCAAATAGAATAGGTGAATATGTGATACTCGTTTTGTAAATGATCTTGTAAAAGTAATTATTTTGAGTATGTGTAATTGGAATTGGTTGAAATGAATGGTATGTATGTGTAAGTGTGTTTCAGGGAGGCCAAGGCTTAGTAGATAGCCTGACATGGCCTGCAGGGCAGGGAACACGGGCGTGTGCCATGACCCTGTGCTAGTGGACAGTTTACTCCACGGGTATAGGGTACGGGTGTGCCTAGGCCGTGGGGAACACATGGCCTGACCCTACAGGCGTGTACTCAGACCGTGCCTCCCCTGCACCTTAATTTAAGTTATAATGGACCACACAAGCAAGAGACACGGCCGTGTGTCTCGACCGTGTGGGGTACACGGCCCCCAAAGGACCGTGTGGGGTGACCGTGGCCAATATGACAGTTTCGACCATGGTCGTTAGACATGGGCGTGTGAAGGCCACACGGCCTTATCACATGGCCGTGCTATGTGTCACATGGGCGTGTGACGTTGTTTTAAAAATGAAAAATTTTTCAGGTTTTCGATGGGATAGGATTCGAATCCTAATCATCCGAGATGTTAGTATTGCGAAAGTAAACCCTCGATAAGGGTAAAATTGTAATGATTTAGTTGTAAACATGAGTCTGCACTTTGGTGTGTTCGGTAACGCTCATTACTCGATTCTGGTGACGGTTTCGGGTAAGGGGTGTTACAATACAAGTTATGTTACAAGAAAGTTCAGGTAAAGGAATGATAAACAGGAAAGTTAAAGAGTAAGTGGAGAACTAAAATAAAGATTTTGTTAGTTGATGGAGTAATGAGTATATTTATATTTGGTGAATGTTGTCATTTATTTATTTGTAAACTTACTATGCATTGTAGCTTACTTCTTTTCTTTTCTCTCTTTTATAGTGTAGCTAAGCCAATTCAGAGATCAAAATGACATCGGAGTTCGTCTCACACTACTAAAGGTTATCTCGGTATTTTGTAGTTTGAAATGTTTTGAGTTATGGCATGTATAGGGACTTGGCAATTGGTGTGTATGTCTTTATGATATGATTCAAGTATGGTATGTGAATGCTTGATGATGATTAGCTATTGACATGGCCAAATAAGAACATGTTTTGATGTTATGTATGTCTAAATGATAGTTTATGCAAAGAAATGATGAAGGAGGAAAAGTTGGCCATGAAACAGTTTTTTAACAGTAGCAGTAACGTGAATTTGAAAAATCACTAAAAATTGTAGAAATGGAATTAAATGGTGAATGAGACATAGAATTAAAGCTTATTGAGTCTATTTTCATAGGAAATAAATAGGGCAAGCAAAGGAAGTCTGTATTGTGAGATATTTAAATTCTTGTGAAACTGGTTCAGAGGGATTTCGTGATCCCCTATTCTGATTTTAGAAATTCATTAAAAATTGTACAAAAAAGAATTATGAGTCATAATTTATATGTGTATATTCCTTAGTGAGTCTATTTTCATTAGAAACAAGCAGAAACAGTAAATGAAAATTGTACAAAAAGATAATCATGGTAAGAACAGTGGGACAGTGAAACAAGGGAATCTTTAACTAATAAACTGTACTAATTGGCCACACCAAAAATTCTGGAAAAGTTATGGTAAGAAGATATATGAGTCTAGTTTCAGGAAAAATTTACGGATTTAAATTTTGAGTTTTGTAACTTGAGTTATAATTAATTTAGTGACTATTACGCAGGTGGACAGTTTTATTATGCACAGTGAAAAAAATTGTTTTAATTTGTGTAAGTAATTATAAAATTTTTAAATGTTCCCAGTTTAGTCTCGAACCATTCCAATTGCATGTTTAGGGCCTTGAGGGCCCATTTTAGGGATATATTGGATGAATGTGAATGAATTAATTTTAAAAGAAAATTTTTATGCCTCGAACTAGTAAGGTAAGTCTGGTAATGCCTCGTGCTCAACTCCGGTGACGGTCTCGAGTAAGGGGTGTTACAAGTTAAACTGTGCAAAAGAAACAAATGAAAAATTGATGAAGAGAATTAATGAATGGATCAATAAAATCAATTATGAATGAAACAATGCTATGGTAATTGAAACATTGTAATGCTATGGTAATTGAAACGTTGTGGCAATTGTCAAAGAATAAGTGGGGAGGATTTGTACTGTTGAATGATAAAGGTTGGAATTACTCAGGTTTTATTTTTATATCATAATAAAGACATGGCAAAATCTTGACCATTCTACTGCTCAGGGATTCACTACTGTAGTTTGCTTCTTTCGAGAGCCAGACTTTAAGCTATCATTTTGAGTTTTAGTATGTCTATAGAACTCAAGAATGGCATCCAGACTATTCTTCCTTTCCCTGTATAGATCGCAACTTCTACGTGTAGACTGCTACGAACATTCTTTCGAATATTCACCTGTATCAACCAATAATAATCCAATTTATTTAATCTTTTCAGAATTAAATCAGATCTAACAACATACCATACAATCATCTATGTTTAAAGCTTGCATGCATGCATTTAAAATAATCACAAATCGAATAAAATAGTAATCTACTCAAAGTCAAACCATGGGAATTAAAGATAGTAAAAATTCACCCAAAAAATTCCAACCCAACAAGATTTAGCTCATGGATTGGACATTCAAATCCAAAATAAAACCATTCAACATCACCATTCAAGTTTACGAATAACAAAGTTCAACTCAGAAAACAAAGGAAAAATTGCAGGAAGCTCTCGCTACTCTAGCTTTCACTTTAATACTGAAATTTGATGCAAAACTTAGGGTAGATTTCTCTTCCCCTTCCTTGTATCTATAATTTTTTGCTCTGTAAGCTGCTACCCTCTCTCTTAATTTCTCTAAAACCTTCTATGAGAATTCAATACAGAGAAAAACTGCTCTCCAATTCCACTCTCCCCAAAAATCCTTGTCCCCTTGTGTCTTTTTTCTTTCATCCTTTATAGGGTAGGTTCCTCCCTCCTAGCACACACCTTTTACTTCCTCTTTTTCAGAGTGGTTTATCTGGTACAAGTGCAGCTGGCTGAGAGTGACGTGGGCTGAGTGTTGCGTCATCTTCCTGGAATTGCCATGGCATTCTTTTTGGTAATCTAACCAACATTTTGCCATGATAATATTTCACTTCCTTCATTTTGTTTCTCCTTTTTCTCTTCTCTTCTTCATCCTGCACCTGCTGCCAACAATAACCCACAAATTTCTTCCACAGTAACAAATAATTACATTTATAGCACAATCCAAGCTTTGTTATGCAATGTTCTAAAAATTCAAACATATTTACTTAATTACAAACAATTAATTCAATCTAGAGGCCTGAAATATAACTCTTTTTCAAAGATATCAATTATCATATTGCTTTCATATTAGCACTACTAATTCGTGACTCAAGTGAATTAGTAATTATTCCCCGTAATTGATTTGAGAATAGTTTTCCTTAAACTACAATCCTTGGGTACGATCCTCGAAGTACTTACCTACTTCGTTGTAACTATATCACAACCTGACCCGTATACTTGCAAACACTGCCTCATTTATATGTCTTTTGTTGCAATACTCACACTCTGGACATTAGTATGCCTGGAGCCTATCAAGTTGTTGGTGTTGGGGATTGCAATGGTGATAATTATTATTGAATCAGTTACTTGCAAAATAATATTAGTCAAAAGACGAATGAGTTAGATAGTGTGCTAATTTTATTAATTTGCCTTTATTTTTATTTCTCATTATTTTTATTATTTTATTATTTTCCTTGCTGATTAATCAAATCTAATCATGCTTGTAATTAATGGTGATTACAAATGGTATGAAGGAAAGAAATGGGATAATTTATACGACGAAGTGGAATCATGTTGGTTAGATGGGCATTTGATAGATCAATGGGGTTCGTATAGCGAATGTGGAAAAGAAGGGTATTCATATGAACCTCAATCTGTATTAGATGATAACAAGATTGACATGCCCAAATACCTAATAGTGTCTTCTTCTAAACCACAAGAGGTATTGTGATCCAAAACAATTGAGCTTGACAAATCTTGAACCTTTTTGCACAATAATGAAGGACAAATTTGTTTAACGGAGCTTCAACAAACCAGTGGAGTAATTACAACGAATATAATAAGCCCAAACATTTGGTCGAGCTACCTTACGATACGTATGGGAGTTATGGCTATGAAGATAAAAGTAAGCATCTGAAGGAACCCATACATGAGTTGAATAAACATCTATCCAAGTATAATCTAATCTACTGAGCTAACAACGAGACATCCTGTAACACCTGAATTTTGGGCCTAGAAGTATTGGGCCTTAAGTTTGGGTGCGGGTAGAAGACGGCTTTAATAATTTAAATGTTTTAAAAAATTAAAAAAATTATTATTATTATTATTAATTTCATGTTTAGTTTAGTGCTTTAGTGAATTCGGAAGGATGGGTAATGTAGGAAAAATTCTGGGCTCGACCTAGGGCCCTACCAAAAATTTTAATTTTTGCTTCCTTAGGGAAATCTTGGCATTAGACCTTATAAATAAGTTGGGTTAAAATTGGGCACAAAGGAAGTGCCTGGCCTAGTGGCTAGATGCATTAGGCAGTAGCAAGGGGAGTTGGGGTTCAATTCCCAGCATGCGCAAATGTTGGTTTTATTTTTTTAAGAATAACCTGGGTAGTCGCAAGGAAGCCTTATAATTACATGGGGAGGAAACATGACACAAATCAAGCAAGTGGCATGGTGGTAAGGTACGGGTAGTGTAGCGGAAGGGTAGGGGTTTGAATCTGGTTAGCAGCAATGTTTTTAGATTTATTTTTATGTAAACCAGGGCTGCAGTAGATAAGCTTTAAAATTAATTGTGAGTAAGTTATAACATGAGAGGAGCTTCGGTGTAGCGGTAAGCAGTGAGTGTTGGGTGCCTGAAGGTCTTGGTTTCGAGCTGCTGTGCACGTAATGGACTACCTTTTTGCTACACACGTGGGGAGAGTAATTGTGCTGGACTAAAACTCTTCCTACAAGCAAATTGAGTCGGCCAAGCGGTGGGAAAGTGGATAAAAGGCTGCTAATCGGTGGGAAAGATTTGGATGGAATTTAAATTAGGTGGTGGCTAAAATCAAGGAGAAAAACATGGAATTTGAATTTGGGAAGGATTTTTGTGTTGAAATAGGACTCATTGTGGTACCAATTCAGCTATAGGCAATTAAGTGCCGAATAAGCTCTTAAAATTTTGGCCTTTATGAGTTGTTTTTCTTATTTGGTTGGTTTTGGGTATTTTTAGTGTTAGTCAACTTGGTTGGGGCTATCCACATCTATTATTATTTTTGAAATCGACTTTCATTCTTTTTGTTCTTCTTTTCTTCGCCAAGCTTAATCTTCTACTCCTACTCATAAGTTTTTTCTCTTTTGATTTTCTTTCCATTATAGCTGAATATAGGGTCTTTTCTCCTTGCCAAAAAGCTGAAACTTACATCTCTTTTACCCATTCGTATACTTCTTCTTCTTCATACAAAAGCCAAATCTTGTCATCTTCTTCAAAGTAACGACCCTTTAGCCGAAACATTAAATCTCTTCTGTAGCTTCAGGTTTTTGGTTTAGATCCTTTAGAGATTGAGATTTGGATTAGGGGAGAATGATTGTTGTACTGTTTAACAGATCAAACAACTTTTTGGGTAAGCAATTCCTTCCTGTTCTATTCTTTCTTTCAGATTAAGAAAAGCCAAAAACCCCTAACTATTTAAGGGAGGCTGTCGTTTTGGACTAAGGGCTTTACTAGCCTCTTTCTTTTGATTCTTTGTGTTTAATGTGGATAAAAGACGGTCTAACAAGGAGCGTTGGAGGCTAAAACTGTTGGAGCAACTAGATTTAGATCTAGTCATTGTTTTCGGCAAAGGTAAGTATTCAAGAGATTAAGAGGATATTGGCCGATTATGGTAGGTGTGAGTTAGATTGGTTTGGTTAATTTGTGGTTGATAAGTGTAACTAAATGACTGTAGGTTGATCGATTGAGGGGTTCTACAAATCTCGCAAATCAGGTGTGTAAACAACACCTACTAGTAGACTAAATTGGCAAAAGCTGAAAAAGCCCAAATGCCGGAATTCTGGTATTTTGAGGGTTTGCGAGCATGTGAACACTCGTGGGTCAGTTAAAACAGTAAAATTGGTAATCGCAAACGGTAAGAGTGTTGTGTGCGCGTTTTCGTGCACATTGGTGAAATTGGGCCTCGAGGGGCTAAATTTGGGCCCAATAGGCTTACGGGCCCATATGGGTGAAAACGAGCGGTAAGTGAATTCTAATAATCTGAATACTGAGACTGCTAAATTAAAGGTGGAATTTGGGCTTAGTGGGCCGTAATAGTTACTGGACACCGTAGGGCCCATTAGGGGATTTAGGGGCCGATAACTCTAATTGGACTAAATGGGCTAAATAAGTTGCCTAGATGATTGTTGGACTGTTAACAACTGAAATGTGCATAAAACCCTAAAAACTTGTAAATTTACTGAAATACCCCTTAAGGGTGGAAAATTACTATTTTACCCCTAGGTGCAAAATGACCTTTATACCCCTAGGGTTAAATTGGACTGAAATGCATGCTAAACTTTATCTGTTCATTGTATGCCATGACATTTTATATTGTTGCATGGGATTGGGTTTATGATGGAGGAAGTGCTAAGTGGCAATGCCACATTTACTGATAGGGGCTTTGCCTTGTTTTATTGTTAATAGCTTGGCCACATTATCTGACTAAGCAACTATGCTGCGACTGTGGTGTGTAGGGCTGGGTGGGTCGAGTTATTCCCCAAATGGTGTGTAGGGCTAGTACGGGTGGTGTGTAGGGATGGATTTGGGCTAGGTTTGAATACATGCATAATTACTATTCTGTTACTGTAATGGGCCTAAGGGCCACACTGTTTACTGGATAGGGCTAAGGCCCAATTAGTACTGAATCTGGATAGGGCTTAAGCCCAGTAAAGCTTGAACTGATATGGGCTCTGGTTGGGTTTACTTTACACACAAATTTTTCCAAACTCACCCCTTCCCTTTCATCTATGCGGGCGAGCCCCAAACTAGTGGACTAGGAGCTGGTGGGATTCGGAGTGGCTACGTGGACTGCATTTGGTTAATTTTCCTTAAGTTATTTTATTTTAAGTATTTTACTTAAATTATTCCCTTTTCGATTTTGTTTGTAATAAGGCTGCTCTTAAGTATTTTATTTTAGATTTCAACTCTTTATTTGTAACTTGCTTAACACGGATAGACTAAGGTTGTGCAGGTGTTATTTAAAATTAATCAACATTTTCAAAATATAACACACGTATCAAATGGATAACATAAAGTTAAACAAGACCATGAGATAAAATAAACTTAAAACTAATAATGGATAGGACTTTCATAACTTAAAACCTCGATTTCTTTCCAAACTTTAATAACGGTTTTGCAAACTCAACCTAATCATAATTAACTAAAGAACATGATCCTCGTCGATGTGACACACCAGACTTGGCCATAATGTCTGGGCCGGGTTTGGGGTGCTACACATCCAACATGTCAGATAAGATGACACGAATTATAGTAATGCTCCGAGAGATATTAGAGGCCTTACCTCCACGAGAAAAGCTCATACATGATGTTCTCAACTCATACCATGATGACCATTATGTTGATGAACTAAACATACCCGAAAGTGTCCTTAATCCAATTAACGTAGAAACAAACATAACAGTAGATGAACTAAAAATTCACGTGACATGGAGGGGAGGAAGCTCGAGGCAATAATACCCCTAAAAATAATTTGGGATTGGCTCATATTCGGTACTAAATGACTTGTAATGTAGATGTCGCGCTAGTCAAAAATAAGGCAACATCATTGGAATCGACCAAAAAAGTTGGTTCATATATATATCGACAGAGAAACAAATGTCGAATCAAAGTTTCGAGAACCAATTTGAAGTTCTTCTATGGTGGTGACACGGATCGTCCTAGTTTTTAAAGAACTTGAAACAACTTGTTTTTCAGTGGTGACGAAACATTGGTTTTAGCACCACAAATTTCTGTTATGTCGACTTGTAAATTATTTATAGAATATTTACGAAGCCATTAGAGTCGTATTAATTTTTGGTTAAGAAATTCTATCGTTTAGATAGTTAATTAAAGAAAAAGAACTAAATTGAAAAAGGTGCAAATGTTGATTTATATTAGTAAAAGGTTCAAATGGATGTGGAATCTTAATTTAATGGACTAAGGTGGTAATTATACCATATAATATGTTAGTGGATAGCTATGGACAAGGTTTAGTGGAATATTTTAATTTTTAACAAGGGTAAAATGGTAAATTAGTAATTAAAATATAAACTTAAAATGCCAAAATCATCATCTTCTTCATTTTGGAGAAGGAAAATCGAAAAACCATAGAATAAGAGAGGAAAAGCTTCGGTCAAGGCATACTTTCATGCATTGTATGAGTTTGAACCCTGTTTTTAATGAATTTTATGTTTTTGAGATTGTTGCTACTAGGTCCAGCTAGCCTGTACCTTCGTTTTTGAATTTGTTAAAAATTTTAGAAGTTCCCATTGATGAATCTTGAATTTTTTTTATGATAATTGTGTGTTTGAAGCTTTGATTGTGGCATTTGGTTGTTTTGTGAAGTGATTTTTATTAGATTTTGATTTAAGAATTAAATTGTTAAAATGTTAAAATTTCAAGGTTTAATGGTGAATATGAGGTATTTTATGGATTGTTTAGAGTCCTTGAACATTCGTCCGATATGTGAGTCTTTTGAAATGGTTAATTTGATGATTTTCGGGTTAAAGGACTAAATTATAAAAGTTGTAAAAGTTTTGGGAAAATGTGTAATTGATTAAAAGTTAAGGATCATGTGCATTGAATAGAATTTGAAATGTGTATGAGATTGATATATTGTATTTAATTATTATATAAATCAAGATTTGAATAAAAAATGCAATAATTGAGGAAAGGGGAAAATAGCGGAATAGTCCCTACATGTTGATTAGAATCAAATCGTAGGTAAGTCCACAGTATTTCAATATGTAAATGACGTTCAACTTGTAATCTTATATTAGTGTTCTTTAGTTAATATGTTTATAGATAATTATTGTTTAATGCACATACGTACCCATGTTTGTACTTAGGTACCCCTGAATGCACACACGTGCTCCTGTTTGTACTTCAGTACCCCTGAATGCACATACGTGCCCTTGTTTGTACTTTGGTACCTCTGAATGCACATACATGCCCCTATTTGTACTTCGCTACCCCTGAATGCACATACGTGCCCCTGTTTGTACTTCGGGACCTTGAATGCACATACTTGCCCCTGTTTGTACTTCGATATCCTTGAATGCACATACGTGCCCCTGTTTGTACTTCAGTACCACCTAATGCACATACGTGACCTTGTTTGTACTTCGGTACCCCTGAATGCACATACGTGCCCCTATTTATACTTTAGTACCCATAAATGCACATACGTGCCCCTGTTTGTACTGCGGTACCTCTGAACTCACATACATGCCCAGTTTATACTTTTGTAACCCTAAATCAAATAGTACATGGACTGTGTCTATTTATATTTACTTTAAATGTTATACTATGTCCTTATTAAGTTATGTAAGCATATTGGTTCTTATGGACTATTCTATAGATAATCATTGCTACCATTTTGGAAGGATCAATCAAGCAGCTCACACTATCCATCTAAGTTGGTATTGTTTGTATCTCCTAGGGCAGTGGCATGTATATATAAATAAATATGTGGTTTTGAAATGTATAGGATGTTTTGTAATGGTGTCTTGGTAGGTTTAAACTTTGCAGATTATTTTTGGTTTAGTGTGCTTTAATGTTTCACCAAGTATTGTCATTTTGTGCACTTTCAAATACTTGTTTATAAGGTTCCTTTTTGGTATTTTATGATAACTTGAAAATGGTTATTATGATAAGTTTTGGCAAGTGTTTGAACTAGATTTTATGAATGAACTAAGGTAATGTTGGCTTGTTTTAGTCTGTAATGTTTTGACATATTTGTGGTGCCTTTGAATGGCACATTGATTAAATTAATTAGGTTGTTTGAAATGGCATGATTATGTGTACTTCAATTATGCTTAGGTCCTTTAAAGGTGTGCATAAATGGATGGGTTGTTTATGCATGAATTGGTTATGAAATGGCTTGATTTTAGGTAAAATTTTAGGTTCACACAGCCTAGGACATGGGTTGTCACACTGCTGTGTGCCATTTGAGAATTTCTTAGTGTTCACATCAGTGAGTTACACAGCCTAGCACACGGCTTGACACACGAGCATGTGGTGCTACTCAGTGAGTTACACGGCCTGGCACACAGGCATGTGGGGCTACTCAGTAAGTCTCATGGGTGAGGACAAGGGCTGGAACACGGCTGTGTGTCCCTTGTTCAAAAGTTACATAGCCTGGGGTGATTTCACATGGCCTAGCCACACGGCCTTATGACCACTATTTTCTAATTGTTTTAACTTTTTCTTAAAACTTCTTATTTATTTCAAATTAGTCCTGAATTGCCTCAAACCTATTTTTAGGGCCTCGAAGGCTCGATTTAGGGACAAAATGCCTATGATTGAGATGTTTTAAATGTCATGTATTTATTTTAATGTTGTATAGATAAATGATTCTCGATTGCTTGGTAATGCTTCGTAACCATAATTTGATGATGTAGGCGGGTTAGAGGTGTTACAGAACTTCTATTTACTGCTTTAAATTTAGTTAGTTTATTATTAATATCTTATTATTATCTTATTCATTTATTTTATTTTTATTAATTTTCTTTGTGTTTAGTTTTTTTTATTCTTTCTACAGTAAGGTAGATATCATGGAGTGATAGAACTGAAAAAAATGAAGAAGCCAGAAACTAGGCTCGATGCCGAGACATCGCACCCTAATGTCACGACATCATACATAAAACGAACCTTGCAACATTGAAAGCTGAAGTTCATCCGAATATTCTTAGACGTTTTATCATCTATTATTGACACTTCTTTTTTTTATTCTTCTTTTAATTTTTATTTTCTTAATATTATATTTTATATTTCTTATAGTAGTATTTTTTTAGGTACCTTTTCGTCCACTAGGAGCACACAAACCCCGAGATTATCATAACAACAAGGATTCAACCTACTCAGGGGAGTTTTCTTATTTGCACTTTAATTATTTTTCGTTAAAGGCAATGCATGTTATAAAATGTGGGGGAAGTGCATAGGATTAGTTTGTGTGTTTTTTGTTTATTTGTTTACGTTGCTTTAGTTTATAATTTATTTACAAAAAAGAAAAGAATATTAGTGTTTTGTTGCATAGTGGTTGGATTACATTAATATTGTGAATAGTGGTTGAAAATAATAAATCATGTAATGATTTTTGCCAAGCATGAAATTTTTTTTATTTATATGAGATAATTTGATTATTTTTAAAGGAAATTGATTAGGTTACTAAGTTAAATTGAATAATAGATCAGAAGTACCTAAGTAAGAATGTTTGATGATGCCATACGAGATATTAATCTTATAGATAGTCGTAGAGACATGAATGCTTGAATTGTTTATTATTCATTCGGTTTAATTTAAAGCATGAAAGAAATTGTGTATGGTGGGATGGTTAGATATGGCCTAAGGCATTGTTTGAATAGTCAATTCTCAAATGACCATACCTTAATGCTATAAATCTCTAGTCTCCTTATTTGAGCCTGATAACTCCTTATTGATGAACCAACAAAATTGAGACCCAACAACCACACATAAAACATGAACTCTTCCTTATCATTGGTCATTTAATACATTACGAAATAGACGTCAGACCATAAATATTGAAGGTTTAGGTAGATACATTTTGGTAGTTTAAAAAAAAGGGAAAAAGGAAGAAACAATGTGATACAATGATTATAGGTTGGGCACAAATCTGCGAAAGAGAAAATAATCCAAAAAAAGTAAAAAGTAAAAACGAGTGGAAAACGTATTGAACTGAAACAAAAGCACTATGACTGAGAAAAGAGTAAAAAGTTAAGTGACAAACCAAAAAGTCAAAAAGTGAGAGAAAAACTCAGTCATCAGTACACCAAAAATCGTTAAGTTGACCATACTTGCTAGTATTTTATTGTATCTTCCTACATGGAGAGATAAGGTAGGTGAGAGACAGAGACAAAATGTGGTGAGCTTGGATGGGACATTTAAGGGCAAGAGAGGGAATAATATTATGTGCCTAACTATTTCTAGTGTTTGAACCATTTTGAGCCATATATTTCTTTGAACTCATATCGTCCTAAGCCTCAAAACGTTACAAGCCTAGAAGACCAATGTGACTTAAGCATTCTCTATGCTTAATCTTCCAGAATTACTAACAATTATACTTAATGAATATATTTTTTCACATTATTGTGTATGTTATATATCTGTTTGATTTATGTTAATGGTGATATTGTTAAACATTTGGTCATGGGGACTACTTCTATTGTGTTAGTAATATAACTTTGTAAACTAGTCCTAATTTACTCTAAAAAGTTTCAAGGCATTGAACTATCAATATTAATTTACATGTACGATAAGAATTGTTATACCTTTAATATTTGACAACCATGTTCATAGTAGTAAAATAAAATGGGCATATCCTTATTGCATGGTATGTGTCTAGACTTGGTTTGCTTGATGAAAACCAAAAATTTTAATGCGGGGAAGTTTAGTTGAGAGGTTCTTATTTACACCCATATTCACTAAGTCTAGCTTGTTTAAAGAAAGAAACCAAGTCAAATTTTTTATTTTGCCTTTTTGTCTAGTTTTATTTTATGTTTTGTCTTTTTGTCTACTTTTAATATTTTCTTTTGGTATTCATGATTATTTTTCCCCTATTTAGTTTTTTTTTACTATATGTTTATACTACTTCAAGACAAGAAATGATTTGAGTGTAGGGGAGTTTGATCTGCCGTAATTCGTTCTAGTAGATTAAACTTGTAGCAGCCCATTTTTACCTAGGCTACAAAAATAGAAAATAAATAAACCAAAATGTTTTTTAAAACAGTCCTTTTACAACCCAAAATGCCAAATTTTTACATCCCAATACCCTATTAACTTAAAACCAAATACCCTGTACACCCTTAACCCAATACCTAAACAGACTAAACCCTTAATTCAAGCCCAATCTCAAAGCAGCCCATATGGCCCAACATTTTGTCCCAACCAAGGAAACCCTAGTAGCAGCATTGCCAGCGTCGCAACTCCTGAGTAGGCTCTCCGTGCCCCGCGCCTTCCTCTTCCCGCATCACGCGCGCACATCGCGCACTCCTCACCGGACGTCGCGCTACCATCAACGCACAAATCACCGTCGAAGATCTCGTCCTTTACCTGCAAAAAGAGAAAGAAAGCAGCAGCAAACATGGAAGGAAAGCAAATAAAAGGATCATACCAAATATGTTTAGAAACAGTGGCTATAAAAGCCTTTTGTAATCTATAAAAGGGGGGATCTGGATACGCATACTACAAAAATACACAGTACAAACAACATTTTTGAAATCATAACAGAGGTGCTTTGCTTATATTTTGATTGCATTCTTGTTTATTTTCATTTTCTTTTACCTATATACGAATCAGAAATATCGAAAGATCTTTTTTATCATTTTTGTACAAAAATAATATTTTAAAAAAGGTTACCTGTGATTTACTTGAAAAGGGAAGATTTTTCACCTCCCGACCGCCGCGAACGACGGCGCGTGAAGCGCGTGATGACGAACACTGTGGCCGGATCCCTAGCCAGAGGCCGAAAGGGTGAGAGCTTTTCAGAGCTCTATTTTTGTTTTTTTTTTTTAGAAATGTTTTTTTTTAAATATTTTTTTTTACAAAATTTTGCTTATATAATGCCAAGGGAACGACGTCATTTTGGTGTGGTCATTTAATGACCAAAACAGCGTCGTTTAGTAGCTTAACCCGCGCGACCCGACCTGATCTGACCCGAAGGATCCGCGCGTTTCTATTTAAAGGGATAATATCCCAATTGGTCCTTCCGAGTTTTCGATTTTATACAATTTAGTTCATTTATTACTTTTTTATTCTTTTAAATGCGGCCCTAAAAATTTGCTCCGGCTTTAATTTAGTCCCTGGATCATTTAAATGCATGAGCATGAACGGCGTCGTTTTAGGAGGGGGATATTTTCTGTTTTAATCCTCTTCTTTATGAGCGTTTCTTAATTTAACCTTTTTTTTTGGTATTTTTAATTCCGAATTCTCATCTGTAATTTTATTTATGTTTTAATTTAATCCTTTTTTCAATTTTATTTTTTTATTCTGATTTATTTCTTTTTAGATTAATTATTTATTTTAAAATGTTTTGTATATATTATTTATTTTATCTTAAACCCTTTTTATATATATATGTAAATTGTTTTATTATATTATTATTTTCATAAATTATTTATTATGTATTATAAGTATTATTTCAAAATTTGTATAAATATTATATATTATTCTAAATTTTTATTATTATTAAATATTATGTATTATTTTAAATTTTAGAATATTGTATAATATTTTTTATTAATAATGTAAAGTTTTTATATTGTTTTTTAAAATAGGTATACTATCTTTTTGTAAAATAATATTTTAAATTGTTATATTATATTTATTATAAGTTATCTTTTACATATGTATATTTTTATATAGCCTAAGTTTTTATGTTGATCATTTAAAATACATACATTATTTTATGTACATATATATATTAATACTTTTAAAAATTGTCTTTTTTTTATCCCTTTTTTAATCATAATATCTATTTGTTATTTTAAAAATATCTCATTTTTAATATTTTACCCTTTTTTATATATTAAAATGTTGAATTTATTTCTAAGTTTTTTTCGTACCTTACATATTTTCTTTTAATCCATTGTAGTTTATTTTATATCCTTTCATTTGTTTATTCTTGTTTTAGCATAATTAATTATTTATAATTCCTTATTTCATGTTGTTTTTTTGTTTATATTCATATGAAATGTTGGCACATCATGTAATTTGTATATTATTTTAATATTTCTACTTTGTAATGTATTAGTGTCACATGTAGTTCAAAGCATTGTTAAAAATATTCAAATAATTGTTGTTTATTCCAAAAATTGTTTTTTTTTTAAAGCCAAGGCAATATTTGACATTTGGGATTTTCGAAAGAATTATGCCCTAACTTACTGGGCTTCAATTTCTTTCATTAATTCCAAATGATTAAGTATCCTTTTTAAATTAAAACGAACGATTTCAAAATAAAAACTATCTTTAAGAGTTTAAGATATTGCGTCCTAACATACTGGATGTAATGTTTTGATATTTCGAGATAGGTGTTTCTAAAAACAAAAGATATTTAACGTTTGGGAAATGTGAAGGGTCGTGTAACTTACTAAGATTCGACCATTTTTTATCCCAAATAATTAAATATCTCTTAAAAAAGGCAATAAGTTTGTGAAATTCAAAATGATCATATTTTTATTAAAAAATCTTTCAAATCTTCGACAAATAGGACATTTTGTAATCAGTTTGGTACCAATTTTTGGGCGTTACGAGGGTGCTAATCATTCCTCGTACGTAACCGACTCCTGAACCCGTTTTCTTGAAATTTCGTAGGCCAAAATCAATATTTTAAAAAGGTGATCCAATCACACCTAAAAAGATTTGTGGCGACTCTATTTCGTTTTAAAGTCGACCCCTTTTTTTCAAACCCTTTAAAAATGGTTTCGACAAAACTAGTTTTCGTACTTATAAAGCTTGATATAAGCAATCTTATTATGTTTTATTTAGTTTTTCTATTTTAGTTTCTATTTAATAAAAAGTGTGATTTGCGTTGATTTTAAGAAGCAATCTTCAAAATCATTCCCGAACATAGAAAAGTCATCCATAAAGACTTTAAAGTTTTCCACCATGTCAAAGAATATGGCCAGCATACAACATTGAAAAGTTGTTGGGGCATTACATAACACGAACGACATCCGTCTAAACACGAAAGTACCATATGGACATGTGAAAGTTGTCTTATCTTGGTCATTGAGGGTTTTGGCAATCTGATTATATCCTGAATAACCATCCAAAAAAATAGTAAAAAGCTTTCCCAACTAACCTATCCAATGTCTGATCAATGAATGCTAGGGAAAATGATCATTCCCTGTTGCCTTGTGAAAATTGCGGTAATCCATACATACTCTCCATCCCGTGATAGTACAAGTTGGTATGAGCTCATTGTTACCATTAGTTACCACTGTGACACCTCCTTTCTTGGGTATACATTGCACAGGACTTACCCATGAGCTATCTAAAATCGAGTAAATGATGCCAGCATTAAGCCACTTAATAATCACTTTCTTGATGACTTCTTTCATGATCAGATTCAGTCTTCACTCTTGTTCAATGGAATTGCTTGGGCAATCCTCCAACAAAATCATATGCATGCAAAATGTAGGGCTAATTCCCTTTATATTAGCTACGTCCATCCCAATACTCTCTTAAATCACCGAAGAACTTCAAACAACCTTTCCTCTTGCTCAGGTGTCAACTCCAAAGAAATTACTACCAATAAAGTACTATTGTCACCTAAATATGCAAACTTCAAATGTTACGGCGAATGTTTTAACTCTTGTAACACCCCTTACCCGTATCTGATGCCAGGACAGGGTATAAGGCATTACCTTACTAAAACACATGCAAACATTTAAACTCAAGTCAACGAAATGCGTCTCAACTTAAAACATTTTCAAACATTGTCTTACGGTCTTTCATATGGGCCTACGAGGCCTAAAACATGGTTTGGAAACAATCTGGGACCAAACCGAGTGCTTAGAAAACTTTTAAGAAAATCCATTAAAAATAGGGCAGACGCCCGTGTGGAAGGGCAACACGCCCGTGTGGCCTCTAGATATGGCTGTGCTGAAAGCCTGTGTGGTACACACAGCCTAAGCACCTAGGGACACACCAATGGATTTATTTTCTAATATCAAACCTACAGGGTTTTCACACAGCCTGACACACGCCTGTGTTCATGGCCCGTGTCCCTCAAAAGGCCATGACACGTCCATGTCTTCCACCCGTATAACTCCCTGACTTGTACCCTATGAACAAATTGGGTTCACACAACTAAGGCACATGCCCGTGTGCTCAGCCCGTGTCCCTTACACGGCTATGACACACCCATGTCGCGGCCCGTGTGTGAAAACCTTAGTATTTTGTTTCTTACATCAGCAACTCTTAAGGATCACACGGCTGTGGCACACGCCCGTGTGCTAGGTCATGTCCTCCACACAGTTGAGACACACGGCTGTGTCTCAGCCCATGTGTTTAATACTGGGCATTTAATTATACCAATCAAAGGTGTAGGGGACATACGGCTTAACCACATGCCCGTGGGGAACACGGTGTGTGACAAACGATCTAGACATACGCCCATGTGTCTACCTGTATGGACAATATAAGGCTATATACCAAGCATTTTGCCACCCTGAAACAACATCAAATATATACCAATTCATCATTATCCAACCAAGGGCCAACATTAGGCATCCACACACATTCATATACCCAAATCAACTAGACATTTATACAACTATCCTAATACTCTTGCTCATCCATATCACTTGCACTTTCATTAAAAACAATAACATTTGCACTTAAATATCATTAGCAAATATTAGCCAATATCTTTGGCCTTATACAAAATGAGGTATTTCAAACTCAAGCCAACACATTTGGCCTAAAATAATGACACTTAGCAAAGAATAAAATCCTATATATGCCATATTCAAAAGGTTAAAACTAACTATACCAAGTGGTTCAATGGATAGTGTGAGCGATGCCTCCGACGTTCTTTGATCCTCGAGCTATTTAGGCGGCACTATAAGAAAATAGAAAGGAGAGGGACTAAGCATAAAGCTTAGCAAGTTATAAGTAAATAAATAACAAAAATTTACTATGCTATGACATACTTTTAATACATCACAATTTGTACATGATACAAAGAATGGCCACAAACATAACATACTTGTTTTCGTCCTTTACTAATCATACAACATACTATTGAGCTCACATTTCATACATTTCAGTTACGTACCTACACCACTCACAAAATCATCATAATATCTCTCGATCTTAACACTAACTTTAAATTTCCCGTTGAACTATTTAGAATACGAAAAGATATTCAATGAGCCTCCAACATAGGGTATCAAGCCGATGCCATGTTTCAGACATGGTCTTACACTAGCTCATATGTAAAGTCGATGCCATGTCCCCGATGCCATGTCCCAGACATGGTCTTACACTAGCTTGCATGTCGACCCGATGCCATGTCCCAAACATGGTCTTAAACTAGCACTCATATCAACACCGATGCCATGTCCCAGACATGGTCTTACATTGGCTAGCTCATACCTGTGTCGATGCCATGTCCCAGACATAGTCTTACACTAACACGTAAAGAGGATGACGTTATGTCCTAGACATGGTCTTACACTAGCTCTCGTATCGACCCTAGCATCATGCCATGAATATCCAGTCTATTCTTAAGGTTCAACCAAGTTCTATCACATAAGTTTCCATCATTCCATTACTAAAAATCATAATTTATCAATTTATGTTCAGTAAAGGTTCTCATGCATAACTCATACTCACAATTAATCATTTTATGCCAAATCAATGATTTCACGCATAATTATAGTAAAGTTGTATTGTTTATCTACAACTTACTTCAGTATACAAAATGTAGACGGCTAGTTCGATTTAATCTACAATCTCAGCTTTCCCCCGGTCAAGGTTCGAGTTTTGTACTTCTTGATCTATAATAATAAAAATTCATTAACTTAATCAGTACTTTAATCTAAACAATCCAAAATTTCATAATTTGGCAAAATGACCATTTTGCCCCTAGACTTTAGTAAAATGACCATTTTACCCCTAGGCTCAGAAATTTATTTTTATCGAATTTCCTTATTAACCAAGCCTAACCGAACTCTTGACACTCTTATGGTAGCCCACAATTTCCATTATCTCATGCATTTATTACATAGTTTAACAACTTTACAACTAAGTCCATTTTAGGTGTTTTCTATAAACACCTCTTCACAAAAGTTGTTTATTTAACAACTATGATTCATTTCCTTCCATAAAATTTCAGCAACCCACATGAACACTTTCATGGAAAATCCCTAAACTTTCTATAATTTTTCAAAATAGCCCCTCAATAGATAGCTATGTTACAAGGGTCCCAAAAATGTAAAAAAAATCAAGAAAAGTCTTGAAAATCACTTACTTGGAAGGGAACTAAGTGGCTGAAAGTTTGAGCTTCAAAAACCCCCAACAATGGTTGAATTTTTGGTGGAGAAGAATGAAGATATGAAAAAGATGAGGCTAGTCTAATAGGTCATTATTTTATTTCAATTTAAGCCACCTAACTTTGACCAAATTTCATTTTCTTTAATTTCTTTGTCTCTTGTCTCCCTTGGCTGGCCATGCTTAATAAAATGGGCCTATTTGCTCATTAAAGACCCCCAATTTTAGTTCCATGACCATTTAACACCCTTTTCTAATAAAATCAAGCTTTTGCCCTTTATGCGATTTAGTCCTTTTTCGCAATTGAGCTTGCATTTGAGTAAATTAATTCGCCAAAATTCTCACGCACTCTTATAAAAATACTATAACACATAAAATAATGCTAAAATAATTTCTCCAACCTCGGGTAAGTGATTTCGAAATCACTATTTCGACTAAGCCCAAGTTCGGGCTGTTATAATTCTCCCCCCTTAGGGATTTTCATCCCTGAAAATCTTACCGTTAAAGAGGTTTGGGTACTAATCTCTCATAGTCTCCTCGGGTTCCCATGTGGCTTCCTCAACTCCATGTCTATACCGTAAGACCTTTACAAGCACTATACTTTTATTCCTCAATTTCTTGATCTGTCGATCTAAAATCTTAACCGGTTCTTCACTGTGAGTCATATCCGGTTGAATCTCAATCTCTGCTGGTGTAATCACGTGTGAAGGGTCAAAACGGTATCAACAGAACATCGATACATGGAAGACATCATGAATCTTTTCCAACTTGGATGGCAATGTTAAACAGTATGCTACCAATGTAATTCTCTCAGTCACCTCATAGGATGCAATAAACCGTGGACTCAACTTGCCTTTCTTACCAAATCTGAGGACTTTCTTCTACGGAGACACTTTCAAAAAGACTTTAACCCCGACTTGAAACTCAAGCTCTTTCCGTTTCAAATCGGCGTAGGATTTCTGTCTATCCGAAGCAGCTCTCAAACAATCACAAATCACTTTAATTTTCTCTTCTGTCTCTTTGACTAAGTCGACCCCGTGTATCTGATTTTTTTTAAGTTTGACCAATACAAAGGTGTTTGGCACTTGCGCCCATACAAAGCCTCATAAGACGCCATTTTCAAACTCGACTGCTAGCTATTCTTGTAGGCGAATTCAACTAGTGGCAAGTACTTCTTCCAACTGCATTGGAACTCGAGAACACAACATCACAACATGTCTTTGAGAATCTGAATAACTCTCTTTGACTGGCCATCGGTCTGAGGATGGAAAGTCGTGCTAAAATTCTATTTTGTCCTTAATGCCTCTTGCAACTTTTTCCAAAATCGAGATGTAAATCTCAGATCTCTGTCCAAAATAATCGACAAGGGCACTCTGTGTAGTCTCACTATCTCGAAAATGTACAACTTGGCTAGTTTCTCGAGCGAGAAATCAGTACGCACTAGTATAAAATGAGTCAACTTTGTTAGTTTATCCACAATGACCCATACAGCATCTCTCTTCTTTGGCGACAAAGGCAGCCCTGATACAAAATCCGGTCCCATTTCCACTCAAGAACCATTATGGGTTGATGTAAACCCGAAGGTACTTGGTGTTCGGCTTTTACTTGTTGAAAAATTAGGCACTTAGAGATGAACTCTAATATGTCTCTTTCCATTCTTGACCACCAATACATTTTATTCAAATCGTTATACATTTTCACGCTACCCGGGTGAATAGATAAGCGACCACTATGTGCCTCTCGCAAAATCCTCTAAATAAGGTCATCATTCTTAGGTACACAAATCCTATCCCGATACATCAAACAACCACCGGTACCAACTTGGAAGTCGGATCCATTACCCGTCTTGCACTGAGCTATCTTGGCTTGCAAATCCTTGTCATTTTTCTGAGCTTCGGCAATCTCTTACAAAAACATCAGTCTTGCTCTCATCTTGGCTAAGATCGATCCATCATCACTTGCAGTCAACTGAGTATTCATGGCCTTGAAGGCAAACAATGACTTCCTACTCAAAGCATTGGCGACTATATTCACCTTTCTGGGATGATAATCAATTAGTAGCTTGTAGTCCTTTATCAACTCCAACCATCTTCATTGCCACAAGTTTAACTCCTTTTGAGTCATCAAATACTTAAGGCTTTTATGGTCGGTGAATATCCGGCATTTCTCGCCATATAGGTGGTGTCTCCAAATTATCAATGCAAAAACTATGGTGGTCAGCTCCAAATCAAGGGTCGAGTAGCTTTTGTCGTGTGGCTTTAGTTGCCTCGAGGCATAGGCTATTACCTTGCCTTCTTGCATGAGCACACAACCCAACCCATTCAAGGATGCATCGCTATACACTACGAATTCCTTTCTCGATTCCGGTTACACTAACATTGGGGTTTCAATTAACAAATCCTTTAACTTTTCAAAACTCTGTTGGCACTTTTCTGTCAACTCAAACTTAACATCCTTTTGAAGTAGTCTCATCATCAGAGTAGTGATCATTGAAAAACCTTTAACAAATCGTCGGTAGTAGCCTGCTAAACCCAATAAACTCCTAATCTCTAATACATTTCTCAGCAGTTTCCACTCAACAATAGTCAAGATTTTGCTCGAGTCAACTCTGATCTCATCTCCCGACACAATGTGTCCTAAGAATCTGACCTCTCATAGCTAAAATTTACTCTTGCTAAACTTGGTGTATAACTATTTATCTCTCAAAGTCTACAAGACAGTCCTCAAATGCTCTGCATGCTCATTCTCGTCATGAGAATAAATGAGTATATCATCAATAAAAACAATGACAAATTTGTCCAAATACAGCCAGAAGATGTGATCCATCAAGTGCATAAATACCATAGGAGCATTGGTTAAGCGAATAGCACGACAATGAACTCATAGTAGCCGTACCTCGTCCGAAAGGTAGTTTTCGGCACATCTTGTTCCTTGACTCTCAACTGGTAATACCCTGACCTTAGGTCTATCTTAGAGAACATAGTTGCTCCTTTCAGCTGATCAAACAAGGCATCAATCCTCGGCAAAGGATTCTTATTCTTCACTGTAACCTTGTTGAGCTGACGGGAGTCTATGCACAGTCTCATTGAACCATCCTTTTTCATAACAAATAATATAGGTGCTCCCCACGGAGAATAGCTCGGTCTCGCAAAACCCTTATCCGTTAACTCTTGCAACTGAGTCTTCAATTCTTTAAGTTCCGTCAGAGCCATCCTATACGGGGCAATCGATATGGGTGCCGTACCAAGGACCAACTAGATACCGAACTCAACTTCCCTAGTTGGAGGTAATCTAGGTAACTCTTCTGGATACACATCTTGGTACTCACATACGACCGGCACTGTCTCAATCTTTGCCTCTAACACTTGGGTATTTAACACAAAAGTGAGATACAACTCATACATTTTTCTTAAATACCTCTGAGCTGTCATAAAAGACATTACTACCGGTAGGTCATCCGGTTCACCTGATTAAATCTAAAGAGCATCCCCATTTTCACATTTCAGCTCAATAAATTTTCTCCCACAATTTACTACTACATCGTGAGCAGTCAACCAATCCATACCAAGGATTATGTCAAATTCATCAAACGGTAATAGCATTAAGTTTGTAATACCCCTAACCCGTATTCATCGCCGGAATGGGGTTCCGAGGTATTGCTGAACGAGATACAACTTTAAGACAAGTACCATTATAAATATGTTTAAAACTCAAATATCAAACAATTGTAAACAAAAATAATCAATTCAACATCTCACCCAATCATGTCGTGTCAATATATTCAAACATATCATATGTCCATGAAATCCACATTACGAAAGTCCAAGATCATAACCAAGTTTCTTAATTAATCATGAATTTTTAATATTAACATCTTTACCAAGTTAAACACTTTAACAACAAATATGACAAGCTTTATTGTAAATACATTATAGCTACTTCATTACGTTTTCATATCAAAATCAAATTACCTAATAATACCTTAATAATGTATACCAATTAAGTTCACCTATATACATCTTTTATTCAAGTTATTGATCTACTATGCTCATTTCACAAAATCCAACACTTAGCAATTATACATATATCTATCACCTAAATCAATCATATAACCAAATCCACTCCACCAACCTTCAAGCATAGTACACATAAAAACATATCCCTTGGAAGTGCTTATAACAACCTAATCCTTCAACCACACATATATCCTTGCCCCCGAGCAGTTCAGACCATTTCTAAACATAACCACAATCATATTAAAAAAGTAGTCCCATTTTCGCATGGCCATTTAATTTACAACCCAAAATCAAATTAACCCATTCTAGCTTATACATGCCATAGTTTCAAAATGTAATTTATAAAGTATCGAAGGCAGTAGATAGTGTGATAAGCTTCCCTAACGAATCTCGAGTTCGTGCCTTGAATTCAAAATCTATAAATCAGAGTGATATGAAAACACAGAGTAAGCTATTATAGCTTAGTAAGTTAGAAGCAAATAAACAATTCAATGACGTAATCTATGCATTTAACTATGCCAAACTCTACTATCATAGTCAAATTATACCTCCATCTTTCAAGTTAATTATTATCTTATATTCTCACCAATAAGCTGATTTATGGACGAATACTATTTGTATAAATTATCAAAGTATCCTTAAATTTTCAAGCTCATTTCATTATGTGACCATATACTTATAAGATCATATACCTTTTCTTATGAATCAAGACATAGTTCAATATGCCTAATCACAGCAACAATCGGATGAATATATATATACTAACAAATTATCATTCAATTATTTGGCTAAATATCTTTATTATAGCTGGTACATATACTAGTATATGCATAAGTTAATAAGTCAAAGAATAATAACCATATATTTATTAGGTGGCCGAAAACACAAACACATATAAGTAAAATATACCTTTCAATTTCAAGGATTAAAATATCATTATAAATACATATATTTATACTCATGAATCACATTATCAAATTATATGCACATTTATAACAAAGGTCGAATATTAACATGATTTAAGAAGAGGTTAATCATTCAATCTTCAAACCAATTTATCAGTATATGTGTATCGAATATGCACCTACTTACATGCTTGAGCTCGAACACATAACACAATCCCATTTATATATATAAATTACATGACCGAATACAACTCCTTACATAAACATACTTATAATTCTCAATTCAATATGTCGATATTCACATTTAAATACTAATAGCCCAATGCATACCAACCTTTGATGCTAACATAAATCTTATATTTCTCTCTATCAATCACTTACCATTAGGCTGAATGTAATCTCTCATACATATACATGAATAATTTCATTTATTTCATTCTAAGCTTATCTCATGTCTAGAATAACCAATTTACGTTATTTCATAGGAATTCAATTGCCACATACCTAATCGTTTTAACTTGATACACATTCATAAAAATCAAATTATATACTAAAATCCAATATCTGCAGAATAATGTTTAAATTTTTTTTAACAAATAGTCTACAAAGCCAAATACATGAAATCAAAATGCACAGGTTTATGACACATCTCAACATTTCACATTTCATTCATTAATCAACCGAATACACACCTATCCTTTATTTGTAAATTTCACTATTGTATATCAAATATCAAATCACATACATACATATATTCAAATAAATGATAATTCAATTTATCTCGACCCTTTTTGCTCTTTTTTTCACATTTAATCTCACATCGGCATAAAGCCTCTTAGGCTGAAAGCCTGATATGATTCACCAGCACAATGACTGCTAGGCTTATAGCCTAATATGTCACACCGACACAAGACGTGCAAGGCGTATAGCCCGATTTAACTCACTGGCACGAGACCTGCTAGGTAAGGGGCCTGAATATCTCAGATGCATAATTCATATTATCACATATTTGAATCAGTAGCATTCATACTCTTCTACACTAATCATGCAATCTTTCTTGTGTCGAAACACTAAGACAATTATTGTAAGAACGACTCACTAATATAATTCACATTCGGTAAACTCACTTAAACCATACTATAACAATTCACTAATCTAATTCACCTTCAGCAAATACACTTAACCATGACTAGAACAATTTATTTATCAATTTCACCTTTAGTAATGGTCAATATGGTTTCATATATTTCAATACAGCAGCTATATTTTTTTCATTTAAATATAACTAAGTACATCTAATAGCTTATAGACTTACCTCAATTCTCAGATGATTACTTCACGACCTTCTCTTATTCCTGGGTTATAATCAATCTATTTTTTTCACAATCAAAAGCAAAATAAATTCATATATTAACTAATTCAAATATTATATCAAATTCAAACTCAAACCATTCTATCATTTAATTCCAACTAGTAAAACATCTTTATTCACCACAAATTGATCAACACAAACATAGTCATTATCCAATTCAATTCCAGCATTTAATTAATCCCATATGGATGTTGATGGCATATTAACATAACAGAAATTTCGATCAACCTATTATACGATCATATGTGACTTTGACTAACATTTTTGGGTAGATTAAATCTGTCCAAAAATGGGACAGCATATTGCAGTCATTATTCAAGTTAAACCACATGCATTCATTCCAAATTGGACAACATGAATACAATAGGAATTTATATTAGTCGTGAAACCTAAAAGAAAGTCGCAAAGATTTACATATTTGAATAGCATTAAGATGCTCTAAACTAAACAACAATGATATACAAAATATGGCAATATAATTACGTATTTAATATCAATTCAGATAGCATTCAAATTCTATATTTTAACAGCCCAAATGAACCACTAAATTAGACTTAAATAATAATTAACAATTAACTTTTTAATGCACCACATACTAATTACTAATTGCATTCTTCAATAGCTTAATCTAAAATCAATTTAGGCATCATTAATTAACATTATTACCACTATGTTTCTTGACGTAATTAATAGTCTATTAACCGCCCAAACAATACAAACATAACATATTTATTCTCATTAACTTTTTTAACAATAAAGTTTTAACACCATAAACTACAACTAAATAAACATCATTAATTTAACACATCTGATAGCATTCAGTCATATATCTACAACATTAAATTAGTCTTTTATTACCTTCCCAGCTACATTAATGGCAGCATCAAATACTCCTATTCACAAGTTTCAGACATAATAAATACATCACTAGTTATTCATTTACAGCTTCAACCATTATTAACAGAAATTTAAAATCACTCAGACCACATTTATTGATGTCAAAACAACAATTTTCTGCTGCATTAATACACCAAACAATAGTCCTTTTAACAGCATATTTACACCCTTCTCTGAACATCATTATCAACGCAATATTCAAACAGCATCAATACCATAATCAGACAGTATAAATAGAGCAGCAATTAACAATATCAATGAGATAAAATTCGGACAGCAATTTAACAGGTTTAACAATTATCAAACACAAAATAATAAAAAATCAAGGAAAACTTGCTAAGGTTCCCAACACCGATTCTACTTATTCAATTTGTTCCTTCCCTTTTTCAGCTATAACCTTCTCCCAACTTGTTAGATAAATACAATCAACCCCAAATTACAGAAATGGAATATAACAACATAAGCATTCACTAAATTCTTTAAACACAACTGAAAAGCTCTTTATCTACTGGACATGCAACATTTACAACTAGAAAAGAAACTCTTCTCTTCTCCTACACATTCGGTCAAGCTCAAATCAATAATGTAACCAGAATTTATCAACAAAAAGCTAAGAGCAAAGGAGAGTTAGAAGATTAGTTACCCTTCCACTTCAAAATTTTGGGTTCTAATCAAACAATTTTCATGGTCTTCCATTACATGTAGTCGGCCTCCTTGCTAGCTTCCAAATTCCCATTTTCTTACTTATTTTCGGTTCAAAAGAATAAAGAAAAAAATGAACACTCATGTGGCTTGTTTTATTTATTTAGCTTATAATACATCATTTACCTTTTTAACCCTTGCAAATTAATAGTCAAACTTAATAATAGTTGTCCAATACCGTCCACTTAACTATATAATGGCAAAATTTCATTTTAAGGCTTCCACATTAAAAAGAACATGGCAATTAAAGCACTTTAACAAATAACATGCCACTTTTACATATTACACGATTAAGTCCTTTTATCAAACTAAATACCCAATCGGTAAAATTATTTCACAAAATTTTTTTTGCACGTACAAATTAACATACTGTAAGTGCCAAAATAATATTAAAAAAATAATTTTACGACCCCGAATTTGTGGTTCCGAAACTACTGTTCCAACTAGGGTCTAAACCGGGCTGTTACAAAGTTAGCCGGAAAATAATAACCTCTAATTGTCAGGGGACAATTTCTACACATTTGGTCAACTAACACATGCTTGGCTAGTAGGTTTGACACTTTTACCACAAACTCAGTTGACTCAACATGCACATTCATACTAGGTACCAATTTCACACACATATATGAATGGGTAGACCCCGGATCAATGAAACCAATAACAGGTGTGTCATAGATAGAAAAGGTATCCGTGATCATAGAGGGAGATGAGACTTCCTCGCAGGCATGAATAACGTAGGTCCTCGCAGGCGCTCTGCCCTCTGACCTCACCGCGAAATCTCTAGGGGCACTTCGGCTACTAGCCCTACTACTCGGGTTCTTCTGCGGTTTACCCCTCGAAGGAGTACTATTTGCTCTCACTTTTTACTTTTTGCCTTTCTCATCCATCTCAAGACAGTTTTGAATGAAGTGATCTAGTGAATCGCACCTGAAGCAACCCCTTCCATTTCCTCAACACTCGCCAAAGTGTCGCCTACCACACTGCGAGCACTCAGATCTATTTGGCCAAGCACTACCCACATTCGCAATGGAAGTGTACTGAGCTTTAGATGTCATATATTGCTTACTCTTGTTCTTACCCATGAATCCCACTAAAGCATTGGATCGAGTGGTAAACTCCCTAGATCTCTTAGACGCTAACCGATGCAATTTCCCCATTTGTCTCTTCTTCGAGTCATGAGACTCTATGTCCACTCTTCTCTTTTCTTTAGCAAACTCTTCGCCTTACATGCTTTATCAACGAGCACTATAAATTCCTTCAACTCAAGAATACCAACCAACAATAGAATATCCTCATTCAGACTATCTTCAAACCTTCTACATAGTCTTTGTAGATACGAACTCTCGAGCATACTTGTTGAGCCTTACAAACTCACGCTCATATTCCGTCACTGTCATTCGGCATTGCTTAAGTTTTAAAAACTCCTTCCTCTTCTGGTCAATAAACCAATCTCTCGGTACTACTGACACGATAGTATTCCACCACTGGTAGGTCGTATCACGTAATAATGATACCACACATTTCATGCACTCTTCAGGCGTGCATGATAGTTCATCAAATACCCCAATGGTATTCTCTAACCACAACTCTACTCTCTCTGGGTCATCGTATTTGTTTGCCCTAAATTCCTCAGCACCATGCTTTCTAATTCTATCAATTGGGGGTTTCTCTCTTCTATTCACTTCTGCTCCTTGAGGAGCTGCAGGGGCAGGCTAAGGAATCGGAGGTGGTGGGGGAGGTAGAGTATTCGAATTAGTACGAATATACTCCGTATACTAAGCATTCATCATCTAGAGGTAAGCTTCTCTTGCCCCTCCGGCCTAACTCATTGTTACGAGCCTAGTCTCAACTAGCGCAATTCCTTCAGCAGGAGTCGGCATGTTACTTTCCACATCATCCACCATAGCTCTTTCAAGATCCATTTACTATATGAAAAATAAAATTTATAACCATCAGGAGTCGTTACACTATCATATTACAATTATGGCCCGTATAGCTAGACTAGTACACAAGCTAGGTTAGTCTTAGAATTGACTAAATCATAGCTCTGATAACACTAAATGTAACACCCCTTACCCATATCCGACACCAGGACAGGGTATGAGGCATTACCTTACTAAAACACATGCAAACATTTAAACTCAAGTCAATGAAATGAGTCTCAATTTAAAACCTTTTCAAACACTATCTTACGGTCCTTCATATGGGCCTACGAGCCCTAAAATATGGTTTGGAAACAATCCAGGACCAAACCGAGTGCTTAGAAAACTTTTAAGAAAATTCACTAAAAATAGGGCACACATCCGTGTGGAAGGGCAACACGCCCGTGTGGCCTCTAGACATGGCCCTGTTGAAGGCCCGTGTGGTACACACGGCCTAAGCGCCTAGGGTCACTCCCGTGCCCCTCGTCCGTGTGGATTTATTTTCTAACATTGAACCTACAGGGGTTTTCACATGGCCTGACATACGCCCATGTTCATGGCCTGTGTCCCTTATACAACCATGACACGCCCGTGTCTTCCACTTGTGTAACTCCTTGACTTGTACCCTATGAACAAATTAGGTTCACACGGTTAAGGCAAATGCCTGTGTGCTCAGCCTGTGTCCCTTACACAGCCATGACACGCCCGTGGCACGGCCCATGTGTGAAAACCTTAGTATTTATTTTCTAACGCCACCAACTCTTAAGGATCACAAAGCCGTGGCACACGCCCATGTGCTAGGTTGTGTCCTCCACACAGTTGAGACACAAGGTCGTGTCTCAGGCTATGTGTTTAATACTGGACATTTAATTCTACCAATCCAAGGTGCAGGGGACACACAGCCTAACCACATGCCCGTGGAGCGGACCGTGTGTCACACACGGTCTACACACAAGCCCGTGTGTCTACCCGTATGGACAATATATGGCTATCTACCAAGCCTTTTTCCACCCTGAAGCAACAATAAATATATACCAATTCACCATTATCTAGCCAAGGGCCAACATTAGGCATTCACAGACATTCACATGCCCAAATCAAATAAACATTTATACAACTATCCTAATACTCTTGTTCATCCATATCATTTGCACTTTCATTAAAAACAACAACATTTGCACTTAAATATCATTAGCAAATATTAGCCAATATCTTTGGCCTTATACAAAATGAGGTATTTGAAACTCAAGCCAACACATTTGGCCCAAAATAATGACACTTAACAAAGAATAAAATTCTATACATGCCATACTCAAAAGATTAAAACTAACTATACCAAGTGCTTCAATGGATAGTGTGAGCGATGCCTCCGATGTTCTTTGATCCTCGAGTTATTTAGGCGGCACTATAAGAAAATAGAAAGGAGAGGGAGTAAGCATAAAGCTTAGTAAGTTATAAGTAAATAAATAACAACAATTTACCATGCTATGACATGTTTTCAATACATCATAATTTGTGCATGATACAAAGAATGGCCACAGACATAACTTACTCGTTTTCATCATTTACTAATTATACAACATACTATTGAGCTCACATTTCATACATTTCATTTAGGTACCTGCACTACTCACAAAATCATCATAATATCTCTCGAACTTAACACTAACTTTAAATTTCTCGTTGAACTATTTAGAATGCAAAAAGATATTCAATGAGCCTCCAACATAGGTATCAAGCTGATACCATGTCCCAGACATGGTCTTACACTGGCTCACATGTCAAGCCGATGCCATGTCCCAAACATGGTCTTACACTGGCTCTCCTCTATCCATGCTGATGCCATGTCCTAGACATGGTCTTACACTGACATATCTCCAAGCCGATGCCATGTCCCAGACATGGTCTTACACTAGCTTGCATGTCGAGGACAGATGTCATGTCCCAGACATGGTCTTACACTAGCACTCGTATCAACACCGATGCCATGTCCTAAACATGGTCTTACACTGGTTAGCACATATCTGTGTCGATGCCATGTCCCAAACATGGTCTTACACTAACACGTAACGAGGCCGACGCCATGTCCTAGACATGGTCTTACACTAGCTCTTGTATCACCCCTAGTATCACACCACGAATATCCAGTCTATTATTAAGGTTCAATCGGGTTCTATCACATAGTTTCCATCATTCCATTACTAAAAATCATAATTTATCAATTCATGCTCAATAAAGGTTCTCATGCATAACTCACACTCACAATTAATCATTTTATGCCAAATCAATGATTTCATGCATAATTATACTAAAGTTGTATTATTTACCTACAACTTACCTCGGTATACAAAATGTAGACGGCTAGTTTGATTTAATCTAGAACCTTGGTTTTCCCCGGTCAAGGTACGAGTTTCGCACTTCTTGATCTATAATAATAAAAATTCATTAATTTAATCACTACTTTAATCTAAACAATCCAAAATTTCATAATTTGGCAAAATGACCATTTTGCCCCTAGACTTTAGTAAAATGACCATTTTACCCCTAGGCTTAGAAATTTATTTTTATCGAATTTCCTTATTAACCAAGCCTAACCGAACTCTTGACACTCTTATGGTAGCCCACAATTTCCATTATCTCATGCATTTATTACACAATTTAACAACTTTACAACTAAGTCCATTTTAGGTGTTTTCCATAAACACCTCTTCACAAAAGTTGTTCACTTAACAACTATGATTCATTTCCTTCCATAAAATTTCAGCAACCCACATGAACACTTTCATGGGAAATCCCTAAAATTTCTATAATTTTTCAAAATAGCCCCTCAATAGATAGCTATGTTACAAGGGTCCCAAAAATGTAAAAAAAAATCAAGAAAAGTCTTGAAAATCACTTACTTGGAAGGGAACTAAGTGGCTGAAAGTTTGAGCTTCAAAAACCCCCCAAAAATGGCTGAATTTTCGATGAAGAAGAATGAAGAAATGAAAAAGATGAAGCTAGTCTAATATGTCATTATTTTATTTCAATTTAAGCCACCTAACTTTGACCTAATTTCATTTTCTTTAATTTCTTAGTCTCTTGTCTCCCTTGGCTGGCCATGCTTAATAAAATGGGCCTATTTGCTCATGAAAGACCCCCAATTCTAGTTCCATGGCAATTTAACACCATTTTCTAATAAAATCAAACTTTTGCCCTTTATGCGATTTAATCCTTTTTCGTAATTGAGCTTGCAATCGCGCAAATTAATTTGCCAAAATTCTCATGCACTCTTATAAAAATACTATAACACATAAAATAATTCTAAAATAATTTCTCTAACCTCAGGTGAGTGATTTTGAAATCTCTATTTCGACTAAGCCTAATTTTAGGCTGTTACAACTCCAGTGTAAAAGATTCCTCTATAGAAGGTTTAGGCAGGTCGAAAGGTCGATTTGATAAATCCAACAGTTCAAACATCTTTCCTGGTCTATCCACCATCTACTTGGCAGCCATAAATTCATCGAACTCCTCAAAACTCACTGTATTACACTACTCACGCCAGTCTTTGTCACTGTCAGAATTGCTGTGACAATATCTGGTAAATTCTTCCACTAATGTTTCTATTAACCCAATGGCGTGGCATTCATCATTAACATCAGCACATCCCAAAGCATCAAATACATTAGAGGTAACCTGCTGATCATTTACCCTTACAGTTAGCTCGTTTTTCTGTATATCAAATACATTGTTTTACATCCTTCTATGAGAGCAACAATCTTAAATTCTCTCAATCCTCGCTTCTTCAACAATATATCTTTCATAAATTTCACATAAGTGGGCATTTGCTCCAAAGCTTCAACTAGTGGTATGTTAATATGGAGTTGTTTCAAAACCTCCAAAAATCTTTTGAACTGAATATCTTACTTAGAATTATGAAATCATTGAGGAAAAGGCAAAGGTGGTCATCCTTAAGATTGTTGATATTGTTTTGTCGTGACGTTCTTGTAATGATAACATGGTTTGGGTGTGCAACAACACTCTGTTACTTACTCTTTTCAAATTTAGTATACTATTTAGATGACTCTAGGATCTTTACCTGGTTGTTATTCAAGCTTTCCTCTTCTACCGTGGCATCTTGAGCAATGTCATCAAGTTGAGTTCTACTTCTAAGAGTGATAGTCTTACATTGCTCCTTCCTTTGTGATCTTAAATTCTCGGTATCACTAGGCAATGCCCTTTATGGTCTCAAATTCAAAGTGTTCGCTATTTGCCCCACTTGAGTCTCTAGAACTCGGAGAGACACAATGTGACTCTGAATTGCAGCATCATTCTTGGCCATATATTTCTTTAGTAAAGCTTCAATAGACGATGATGATGAAATAAATGCCTAACCTTATATGATTTTTGGCCACGACATAGGTTGAGTATAATTGGACGGTGCATTGATGGCATATTGTCTTGCCGTATTGGTGAAATTCCCCACACCTTGATTATACCAACTAAAGTTTGGATGTTACTTCCACCCAAGATTATACATGTTGGAATAGGTGTTATTATTCCAATCAAAATTACCCATGTAGCACACAGATTCTAGATTTAATGGGCATTTATTGAACACATGGTCTTTACCATAATAAAAACACTATAGTTCAGCTAATTTTAATTCTTGTACTACAGTAGGCTTTTTCATTATTTTAATCATATTAGCCAAAGAAGATACTTGGGCTATCAACATAGTGATTGCATTCAGCTCTATATTACCAGCAGTTCTCTTGCCCGTCCTAACTCTTGTGGTAGGATATTGATAATCATTGTTGGCAATCTTTTCCAAAATCTCATATGCTTTATTATAATATTTATCCAACAAAGTACCATTGGCTGAAGCATCAACTACCATCCTCGTATATGCATTCAACCCATTATAGAATATCTCCATCTGAGTCTAGTGTTGGAATCCTTACATCAGACATTTTTGAATTAAATCTTTGAATCGTTCCCAAGGTTCATATAGTGTTTCATCCTCTAATTGCCGAAAAGATGTGATGTCATTTCTAAGCTTGGCATTCATACTGGGGGATTATATCATAGCAAAAACCTCTGGTAAAGATAATTCCATGATGCCACTGTTCTCGATGGCAAAGCATTTAGTTATGCTCTCGCTCGATCTCTTAAAAATATGGAAACAATTTAAGTCACATAACGTCTTCAAGCACACCCTGCTGCCTAAACGAGTCATAAACCTCTACAAAAAGTCGTAAAGACAGTCTTGGATCTTTAGTAGGCAGTCTACCAAACTGTCCTACTCTTTGTAACATCTAAAACATTACCGATTTTAGCTCAAACTATTATGCCTATATTTGTGGTCTGACTATCCCTAGATTCAGGTCATCCAAAATTGGCACAACATGTTCTCAGATTGGTCTATCTTTGTCATCTATCACCCACGAACATGAGGATTAGTGCCTACCCATTCAAATTGGCAATCATACCAAGTATCACCCTATGAACAGAAGAATTAGCATCTTGACCATTTAGATTATCATTAAGACGACGATCACTCCCATTCCTAACCATTTTTCATAGTTCTTTCCACCTTCTTCGTAAAGTTCTTTTGATCTTTGGGTCAAAAGGATATTCTTTGTTAACAAGAATCTCTCTTTTCATGTACTGATGGAAATATGTAGAAATTGATTATAACTAAGTTAAATAAAACTGAGGAAATTAAGTAAAAAACCAAACCAATTTGCGGATCCCCAGCAACGGTGCCAAAAACTTGTCGCGTATGAATATGATATGTGATTTGTGCAAGTATACACGTCAAATCAAATGATAAAGTGATAAGTGAGATCGTCTCCACAATGATCGGCTTAGGTACAGAAATGGTGAAGCTATGATAATGATTAATGTTATGACAAAATCGAGTTAAGTACACAGTGATAAATTAAAATAATAAGGATGAGTGCGAAATGTATACTGATAATAATGGAAAATGCTAAGGCAAAGCAAGAATAAAAATGCAATGGCAATTATGAGAATAATTATGTCAATAAAATGTGACCGAATAAATAAATGACTAAGAATGCTATGGCAAAGATGCTGCGGCAATGGATTGAAGGCCTACAATGTTGATTTGGAATGTTATTAGTAATTCCCCAACATAATTGTACTTAATCTATTGCTCAGAAGAGACCTAAAGTGACTATTGCTTAGAAGAGACCTAAAGTGACCTACTTCTTTCAAGAGCAAGGTCTCAAGTTACCTGGCCTTTGTCTATAGGCCTTATCACGATACCCTGCACTATTTTTTTTTATTCTATACAAATGTTGCTCTATGTCTAGAGTCTACTGTGAGTATTCGGTAAAATACTAACTTTTATCATTCAATTTTGGTCCAACTAATCCAACCTTTTCAGAACTTGATTCATTTTATGGGCATGCTGCATATTCATCTATGTCTAGAGAATACACACACACACATTTAGAAAATAAAAATAAATAAATGAAAGAGTAGATTAAATAAATTATATGCTTCAACCATTAAAGAAAATAAAACTTTTCATCTTGTAATCCTAACCTTATGAGATTTAGCTCATGGGTTTACGATTAAAATTCAAGTTTGTAATAACATCCAACATCATTTTGATCAAATTAATTAATAAAGAACATAATAATAAATAATGGAAGAACTTAGAAAGATGATTGTTGCCAAATAAATCCTTAATCCAGGAACACAATGTCATGTGATGACTGAGAGGGACTGCCTTCGGCCTCCCCTTTTTGTCTCTACTTAACCACTACCCTCAATTTTTGCCTTTGGATCTCTAAACTTAGGGTTTCATCCTTCATCTTTTTATAGGCTTTTTCTTCCTAAAATAACTCCAACAACCCATGATATCTTTTCATATTTTTAGGCAGGTTTCTTTGTTACAAGTAGAGTTGGGCTGAAGCTAGTATGCACTGAATATTAACCCGGTCATCTTCCTAAACTAGCATGGCATACAAGATGGAAACCTGTCCAACCTTTTAGCCCGGCAAACCTTCACTATTCTATTTCTTTCTCCATATTCTACACTAGTTAAACTACCAAACACAACTCTTTCTCACGCAATTAAAAGTATCTAACATGTAAACATAGTCCAAGCTTCTAATACAAATGATAAAAAATACTAATAAAATGACCTAAAATGCCATTAAGTGTACCTAAGTGCAAACATTTAACTAGGTTTAAAGCATGAAAGATAGCTCTTTTCAAGAGTTATCACTTGTCCATATGACTTTCCCCCTCTTGTAATGTACGAATTATTGGAGTCATCCATGTTTCTTCTTGATCCAAGATAAAAAAATTGTGGGATGTTGTAGCTTGGGGTGTCTCTATATCTCAACAAAATTTTTCCTTTTTATTCAATAACAATCGAGGATGCCAATTTAGATAAAGCATCTACACACGTGTTATCCTTCCTTAAGAGTTGCTTCATTTGTATTTTGTCGAATCTCGTGAGCAATTGTGTTGCAATTGAATGATACTTCTTCAGAACTGACTCCTTCACATTATATTCACCACTCATCTATTTTTCCACCAACTAGAAGCCTGTAAGCACAACAAGGTCCCTCGTCCTAAGTTGGCAAGCTAATTGTAATCTTGCTCGTAGAGCTTCATATTTTGTTGTATTGTTAGATGTTTGAAAACCAAAAATAGCCCTATTATCACTCATTCTTACTGTATCAACTAGGACTACCCTTGGTTCTGATCTCGTCTTTCTTGTAGAACCGTCAACATAGACTAACCACCTTTTTAAGCTATCAGTCACATTTACATCCTCTTGCTTGACTATTAGGCTTCTCAAAAGAACATTCAACAATAAAATTAGCTAGTATTTGCCCATTTATTATAGTTCTCAGTGCATACTCCACACCAAACTCAGCTAACTCGATGCTCCACTTCCTCATCCTTCTTAATGTGTCAGCTTTGGACAATGTATCTTTTATAGTTGATTTTTCATGACAACAGCAAGATGGTCTTGGAAGTAGGGACACAGTTTGCGAGCTGCAACAATCAGAGCAAAAATAAGTTTTTCATTTTTCGAGTACCTTATCTCACCATTCAATAGCACCTTACTAACGTAGTACACTGGGAACTGGTGAACATCTTCTGCTCTAACCAAGATAGCTGTAATCGTTTCCTCTAAGGTAGCTAAATATAAGTAAAAGGTTTCTCCCACTCACGGCAACATCAAAAGCGGTGGGACATGAGGTACGACTTTAGCTTTCAAAGGTTACCAGACATTCTTCGATGCATGAAAAAGTAGTGTGCAAGGCTTTAAAGAAGGGTAATCATTTATCTGCCATTCGTGACACAAACCTATTAAGTGCGACCACTCTTCCTATCAAACGTTGCACATCCTTTATCATCTTTGGATAGGGAATGTCTAGGATGGCATGAATCTTTTCTAGTTTTTCCTCAACTCCTCTTTCTAATAGCATAAAACCCAAAAATTTTCTAGCTTTCACACTGAAAGCACATTTGTCCAAATTTAATGTCATGTTATAAGCCTGCAACACGACAACTGCTTTAGTGAAATTTTGTACATATTCACTAAGAGTAGAACCCTTTACTAGCATATCATCAACATAAACCTCAACGCTTCACCCAATATGCTCCTTAAAAATTTTGTTCACCAACCTTAGGTAGGTCATGCCTACATTTTTCAAGCCAAAAGGCAAAATAAGGTACCAGAATAACCCTTCCATTATAATAAAAGTTGTCTTCTCCTAGTCTTCCTAGGCCATGGCTATCTGATTATATCTAGAGAAAGCGTCTGTAAAACTCATGAATTTATTGCCCGAGGAAGCATCAGGTAACCTATCAATTGAAGGTAGGGGAAAGTTATCCTTAGGGTAGGCCTTGTTAAGATTGGTGAAGTCGATGCACATTTTCCACTTGCCATTGGCTTTCTTCACCATTACAATGTTTGAAACCCAGTCAGGATACAACCTTCCTAATAAACCTTAATGATAACAGCTTTCCAACCTCCTGTCTCACGGCTTTAACAACCTGTGGAGCAAATATACTTTTCTTCTGTTTCACTAGCTTAGCTTCGGGAAAGACATTTAACCTATGAACAATCATTTAAGGGTCCACTCTTGGCATATCTACGGCTAACCAAGCAAAGACATCAACATTTGCCCTTAAGCACTACATCAAACTATCTTTTTCCTCACTTGCTAATGTGGACGAAATTTTAACCACTTTGTCTTTATCAGCATAAAAAAATTGTAAAGTTTCCATGACTTCTGTTGCCTCTGGCTTTTTTACCCATTCCTCACTTCTGTTATCCAAACTCTCCAAATCTAGCAACTGACCATCTGTGCTTATTTGTCGCGAACTCTGTCCTCGTTGAACCTGCTTGTGCATTTACTTCACCAAAAGCATATGGCATTGCCTAGCTGTTCTTTGATCTAACAACATGTATTTTACTCCCGTTCACGTAAGGAATTTTATCATCATACAAAATGTTGCCACCACCATCTTCGCTATCATCATAATAGGTTATCTGAAGATAGCATTGTAAGCTATAGGGTGATCCACTATAAAAAAAATTGGACATACTTCGTTGTAGTATGCTCACCATCTCCTAAGGTAACTGTCAAAGTGATGCCGCCCTTCACTTCGATAGGGTGGTTCTTAGAACCGTACAACGGGCTTGCCCTCTTTAATGCTTTCTCCTTTAACCCCATATTATGGTATGCTTCCTATGTTAGTACCTCAACCACACTTCCACTGTCCACAAGTATTCTTTTGACCTCAAAACCCGCAATCACTATAGAAACAACCATTGGATCATTTCCTTCCTCATCACACACCAACTCTTCATCCTCATTACTAAAATCAACATTCTGTTTCCCTAGCTGGCACAAACTTTTGGGTGTATTAACTGACATTACACTCCTTATGTGAGCCTTCTTCTTTGCATTGGATGTTGTCCAGTCTTTATCTATGCTCATAATTATATGTATCGTACCTCTTGCCTTCTACTAACCCTTGGCCTTAGCACGTGAAATTTGGCCCTGTTGGGTAGTACCTTGAGCCACAAATTCAACGAGCTTGTCATTTCTCACCGCTTCTCCAATAGCATCTTTAAAAAAAAAAACAATCTTCAGTCATGTATCCCCCATCATTATAGAAAACACATGTGTCTTTCGACTTTGACCATCTTGCACTTTGCCTCATAGGGGAATGGGTGGAGAGGATACCTAAGCTTTTCACCTGATTTAGAATATAAGCATGACTAGCATTCAGGGGTTATAGGCTTCAAACATACCATAGGGGATGTACCTCCTTATGCGCTTTGGTTGGGCTCTTTGAGACGCCCTATGTGGTTCATTTTCTATTTATGCTACTATATTGCCTCTTATTTTGTACATGCAAAGATCGATGAGGTGGCCCTTGTCTGTTGTGAGCCTCGTCTTTGTTTTTGAATTGCCTATCTTCCCTCTAGATTATGCCGCATACTTCTCTTTTTATCTCTTTTGCTTCTGCGAACATGTGAGCCTTTTCATTCAAATTCACCAAACTTTGAGGCCTATTATTAGTGAAGGAATATTGTACATGCTCGTGTAGTACTCCTATAATAAAAGCATTAATAGCTCACTGATCCTCAAAGTTCTTTATGTTTAGTGTTGCCGCGTGGAAATGTGTTACATAGTCTTGCAAGGACTCTCCTTCCCTCTGCTTCACAAATATTAAACCCTTAAGAGTGCTCATATTGTCCTGTGTGCTCTGAGCTGTTCCAAAAACATCTGACCTAACTAAGAAAAACTTCGAAAAGACCCTTGGGGTAGAGATAAGTACCAATCCTTCGCACTACCCTTAAGCGTTATGGAGATAGCCTTGCACTTCGTGGAATTTGAAGTGCCCAACACATTCATGTTTTCATTATACTGCCTAAGAGGAGCTCCTTTAAACATGTCCTTCAAGACCTTGAAATCAGCTAGTAAACCTATTACTGCTACCTTTGGAGTCAAAGGATTATTGAAACAAAAAAGTTAATCCATATCCTAAGACTTAAGATGCGAAGCCCTCACATCTTGTCCCAATGCATCTATCTCACTCTGTCGTTCCTTTGCATGCATGCCTAGTCGTTCCTCCTTTATGGCCACATTATCATGAAAATCTAAGTTGTTAGATTGTACCTTTCTCCTGAGCTCCTCATTCTACTTCAAGATTTCCTAATGAAATGTTTGTTGTTACTCAAATCTCACATTCTATAAGGCCATCTGATTTTTCATCAACCTTATATATTCTTGAAGACCCAAAAACTATTGTTGTGACACTTCTTAACCAGAGGAAAATGGTAACCCTTGGCCAGAAGGAAAGTTTAAGTCAAATGTGTTCGAAGCTCTGGCATAAGTCACGTTACCCAAATCTATCTTGATGGGTCGACCACCTGAACCTGAAGCTTCAATTTATCTAGATGAAAAGTTAATGGGGTAATTTTCATTTGGGTGAGCCATTCTGGTTTTTCACTAAAAGAAAATTTGTTGGTCAGAAGTTGTCCACGCTCATCATACCAAATTGTTGAGTATTTTTTTTATGTGTCCTCTTCGTGAGGAGAGTTAGGTATTTATATGACATGGTTACTGTTCATGGAAGTGATGTCCTAGATAGTCTTCATGCATGTCGACCCGTATGTTGTCCTAGACTTAAGATGTGTTTGCTGGTCCGAGTGTTCGCCAGTTCACTCATTTGGCTTCACGCTCTCTGCTTGCAAGTACCCAGTGACATGCAAACTAGGCTCATGAACTGTCCTCGCGAGCCATCCCTTTGAGCCCTTAATGTATCCATCTGGTGGGGCCCAAACTCGAGTCGCAAGTCGATAACTAGGGTTATATCTAGATTTCAGGTTGGCAATCGAAAATACAGTAATAGTATTCATTTTTTATATGATTTGTTTTCAATTTGAAAAATTTTGATTTTTTTTTCAATTTAAAATTGTCTTTTAAAGTTTTTTTTTAAGTTCTTGTTTAAATATCTAAAAAAAAAAAAAAGAATTTCTTGTCTATTTGAGGTTATACTCTCACCATTGGCTCTTATGATTGTTTCCATTATTCTTAGACGAATTTCAATCTTCTTAGTTTCTTTTCTCTAATTTTTCAATTATTTTCATCTTTTTAAACAAATTTGTCGAAGTTAAAATTTGAGTTAGAGTACATTAGGTGTGAATGATGGTATACTAACAATTGCATGTTTTTAAAAAGGTTTATAGTATTACATTGTTTTATTAGTAATTAAAAGCCTTTTAACTTTTAGAATAATCTTAATATAGTTATTCTCATTTATTATAGTTTGTGATGGTAATATTAAAAAATTAAAACAATAAAAAGTCTACAAAATAAATAATATAAAGTAATATTGTGCATGATTTATTTAGATAAGTGAAAAAGCGATTTGTGGGTGTGTTTGTTTGTTTTACATTTTTTTTACATTTTTTTTACATACATATTACATACTAGAAGCTTAAGAAAAGTAGAAAAAAAAACAAGGATATAATTGTTAGTTGTTCTTTGTTGTTGACCTGTTTTAGGTCACGAGTCACGACCTTAATAATTAATAATTTTACTTGGTGTATGATTTCTCTATAATTTTTTAATCAATGTCAAATTTCCACTACAAATCGTGGTCCTTTCAACAACGTAAGAAATGACGACTATGGAATTCTCATCTAAAACGAAGTTCTTTACCGTAATTTTTTTTTCCATAAAGGAGGTTATAAAAATTAATTTAGCTGAAATAGTTAATTGTGTACAGCTAAAAAGAAAGTTTAACTGACTAGTTCACTATTAAGCCATTGAAAGTTTAACTGACTAGTTCACTATTAAGCCATTGACTTGTCTCTGATCAATTGAATTAATCATTAATTCGGGTTCCAAAGAGGTGGAGTCTGAAGTGATTATGTGTGTACTATTTGGGAGCTTCAACGACAGTAGATGGATATGTCTAAGCTCTCCAGTTGGAACTTTCATCAATGATGCGCAGATTTCCTTCCGGCCTCCTCTCGATTCTTTCATGTAGGTAGGAGGAAACCAAGCGGCACATAACCTAGCCTGGTTAGACTTGGCTAACTAAAGTAATGACACCCTCTTGTTTCACGGGGTTGTAGTTAACCTTGAATTGACGGCAGTATTTTTTTTTTTCATCATATTATTAAATTAATTTTAAAATAATTATTTATTAATTAAAAAAATTACTAAATTTAAAATATAATTATTAATTAGATGACACTTTAAGTATGAAATATAAAAAAATGTGATAATTATAATTATCATTTAAATATAACTATTAGTTAAAATAATTTGACCTAAAAAATTGTGTTCATTTTTTTTTAAATTGTGGTTATTGATGTAAATTAAAATTATTACTTGAATAGAACTCATCTTATTATCATTTAATTAATATAAGAGTTATATACTCATTAAAATATAATATTAGCTTTATAAATAACATTCGCTAATTAGGCATATAATCAAGTAGCATCTAATAAAAAATTATCAATAAAAAGATGGATATAGTTAATTAGTAAGTTAGAATTATAAAAAAAAATAGTTATTCAAATAAGTAATATCTATTATTATATATATATTTGAACAACAATGATGATAAGGTAATAGATATTATTATATATTTTTTAATTTTTTTATAAATTTGTATTATGTGAAGCAAGTGCTCTTAAAAAAATTTATCTATCTATTATTTGGTGTAAGTGAAAAATGTTGTGTTTGTTTTTGAAAAAAAAAATCATATTTCAATAATTATTTTCTAATCACTATTATTAAATATATTTATTAATTTAGTTTAAATATCTTTCCTCATGAACTATTATTAGTTTTACCTTCTTTAAAAAATAATCCTAAGAGAAATTATCATTATTAATGTAGCCAACAATAATTAAAATATGTTATTTAAAGATTAATTAAAAATTAAATGCAACAATTTTTATGCAACGTACGGAATATCAGAAACTAATTAAATACAAAATAATACAGCTTTCTTTAAAAAAATAATTATGAAACGTTGATATCTGAATTTCAAATCCATTCCTCTTTTTATATATTTGAATTTTAAATTTATTTGTTTTCTTTAAAAAAAAAACATAATATAAATCTATTAAATTAAGTTTTTCGATGTAATACTCAATCTTATACAATTAGGTTTTATAAAAATAAAGTATTGTAGTCAGAAGTGGTAAAAGGACATATTCAAATTCAGTTAATCAATTTGTTGTCAGAAGTGGTAAAAGAATATATTTAAATTCAGTTAATCAATTTGTTGGAACTCAAATTGTTTTAGACTCAAATGTTCTTCGAATAAGATACTTTTTACGTTATAAAAGTGTTTCGTTAATTTTGTTTAAATCAACTGTAATCTTATTATTTTTATGGTCCAATAAAATCCTTATTTTCTGAGAAAAAACAAAAGGTGTTTCAAAGATTAGCTTAGGACTTGTGAAGAGGGACTAATGTCAAGCCAAATCATGTTTCAAATAAAAACGGATCATATTAAACCTGTGTATGATTGCTAGTTGAAACCATAATATGTGCTACCAAATTGTTAAATAGTGCAATCATCCCGTCGTTTAAAATTCATCAATTTTCAGTGACAAAAAAGATTTTAAATGTATGAGTTTCGAATTCAAATACAAGTACGAGTTTTCTTTTTCTTTTTTTTTTTTTTATGAACACAAGTATAAGTTTTCTTTGGTAAAAACAGAAATGAGAAGAAAAATGGATATGTTCTATTTTTTAATTATATATAGGAATATTTTGATGCAAGAATCTCAAGTTTTTGGGCTTCCCTCTTTATCTAATTAAAGTAAAGGAATTGACCTCTAAACCAAAGAGCTTGAAGAATAATTGAGAAACCATATAATCCATTTATTAATTCATTCTAGCAAATGCCTTTCTTGGTATTCGTTAGCAGTACAAATTAATAGGTTTCTTTTATTTTCTTGCTAACCAATGGTGGTGTCTTGCAAGCAGTTCAACCTTATCTACTAATATAATAATAACTAAAACAGATCAAAGAAAGAGAGGAATAGATTAATGCATTAAACTTGAGAATTCATATATTTTATTATAATTTATAATATATAATTATAATGTATTAATAATTTGTATTATATAAAATTTAAAACATTTGTATATTAATGTCGAATTTAAATTATTTTTATATATCGTATTCATATCTGTGGATATAATTAAAACATCTGTAATGGAGAAAACTTGTTTAAATTAGGTGGGGGAAAAGCAAAGTTCTTGAAGGGCAGGAATAGATGAATAATATAATAATTGTCCACGAACTACATAGTGGAAAACTCACGTTGCATTGTTTATTGTCTCCCCATATTATTGATCCATCCATCTTAAATCTTATAAAGGCCATTATCCCACGCCCCTTCAGTACCAACAATAAACATAGTCTTTAAATCCGCCAAATCTCACCAAAGCAAAGAAAAAACAATAAACGGACACCCCCGCTAGAGATATGGCTGAGGAATGCACTTCCACCTCGCCTACACTGCACAATTGGTGGGATCTCCACCACGCAAGCTCTCTTTCTTCATGGACTACAAACCCTAGTTCTTGGCATCATCATCAAAACTCTAATTCCAATACTTGTAACTGTGATCAGGATGATGTACTTTCCATCTCTACTTCCTTGACTAATGCTTCCATTCATTCAGTGTTAACCAGCGTTGATGACTTGTCCGGGGGCGGTAGCTGCACTAGGCATCAACTTGTTGAACAATCAACTGTGGATCCTGATCCGTCCAATGGGTTGATTAATGGAGAGCATGGTTCCGATAATCATCTTTGGAGCCATGTTTTATCGTAAGTAATTTTTGTTTGTTGCAATTTGCACCATATATCCCAAAGTTACAGATTTTGAAAATCGAATCGCGACTTCTTTTATCCCCTTCTTAAAAATAATCGTATATTCAATTGAATTAAACTTGGAATTGAAGCATTTTCCTGTTTGCTTGCTTCCTTTATCTGAACATTTACTTACAAAGAACTCATAGTACTATGCTTTTAGGTCTTAATTACTGTCTGAAAGGGTAATTAAGACAAACTAAATCATATCTTCGTTGCTTACTTTTCGAAAGTCTGCAAATCAAATCACATAACATGTTTGATTTGTTTATTTGACTATTTTATTTAGCACTTAGTGACATTGGATTGTTTCCGGCAGAAATGTTGGGAGCAACGGCGCAGATATTGGAAACAACCTATTAGAGGCAATATCGTCAAAGAGTAACTCATCAGTAGCCGGAATATTTGAACCTGCTTGTGACTACTTAAAGAAAATAGATGGCAATTGGGAATTCTCAAACTCCTCAGTTTTCAACAATTTTATCAAAAACATGAACGAGGGGTTCGATACCAGTAGCACTGATAATAATCAACAAAGCTCAAGCGAAAGTGAAAGGTTAACCAAGTTGTCCAACATGGTCAGCCACTGGTCCATAGCACCACCAGACCCTCAAGTCAACCCCCCACAGTTTATTAATCCAAAATCATCATCCCAAGATCAGACCTCTTTGCAGCCGCCTGCTGCTTTGTGTGGAATGGCAACAGTTAAAAACCCAATTTTTCTATCATGTTGTGGAAATGGTAATCATCACCATGATGTGAAAATGGAGACCCAAAGTCTAGATATGGAAGCTCCAAGTTCTTATTTTCGAAGGACTTTCAAGGCTGGTAAAAATAGCAATGGGTATCATATTCACAACAGCCCTATTAACAGTTCAATATCAACGGGAGCTGACAACTTTTATGGATCCATGTCTCATTTTCCATGCACAAGTAACATTACTTATGGCAGATTAAGCAAGCCTTTGATTGACATCCATGTATCATCAAAGCCCAGTTTTATTAGTCCCTTGAATTTATCAGATTGCAAGAAACAAGGGCTCCAAGCTGCAAATTCTCTGCAGGTATATATATAATTAAGCTTAATCATATTTATCAACCTTACTTCTTTTATTTATTACCTTATTTTTGTTTGTTAACTGTGAAAACTTTCACATTAATCGTTAAGAATACAAACAAATGCAGACAAGAACCAGAAACGGTAGAGCACAAGGGATTGCAAACGAGGGAAAAAAGAAAAGAGGTGAAGAAACGTCCGACAGTACTACAGTGTTGAAAAAGCCTAAGCTGGAAAATTCTGCATCTTCATCTGTAAAGGTACACAAATTAAACAATATATATAACCTAATTTTCGAAATGAAACAAAAACTAAGTAGAAAAACAAAGTCATTTGTACGATGCATCTTTGAAGTATATATAAAAACAACTTTTAAAATAATAAATATCCCTTCAAAAAAAAAAAAAAAAGCCTTGCTTATAATTACAAGTGAGAAATTAACTGACAGGATTAAGTTTTTTTATATAGATGCACGCCCCAAAAGTGAAGCTAGGAGACAGGATAACAGCACTTCAACAAATTGTGTCGCCATTTGGAAAGGTAGTGATAGCACTAAAAATAAGCTTGTTTTCTAGTGAGCCTGACGTCCAATTATATCTTCTCTTTTTTATACTATTTGTAAATTTGATTTAACATGATCCATTTTGTTGGCTGACTGACTTTCAGACTGATACGGCCTCTGTTTTACTAGAAGCAATTGGATACATCAACTTTCTACAAGAACAAGTGCAGGTGAAAAGTCGCCTCAATTTTTCTTTTCTAAAACATTCAATATATGGAAAGTAAACACCACATGGAATCCGAGTATCTTTTTTTTTTTTTATTTAAATATTCCGTGTTCAATAAGTTTGCAGTTACCGTTATGTATGTTTACAATATGCTAATAAGCTTTTATTTGTTAATTTGTGTTCTTTTTCAGTTACTGAGTAATCCTTACATGAAGCCCAACTCTCACAAGGTAATTAATAAGAAAAGTTCTATAGTATATTTATGCTTTCAACAGTTAAAATAGAAATATGATATTAAAGTTAATTTTATATGTATTAATTATTTTTGCGGTGATCATATCCTAGGATCCATGGGGCAGTTTGGATAGAAAAGAGCAGAAAGGAGATATTAAGGTTGATCTAAGGAGCAGAGGTTTATGTTTAGTTCCAATATCTTGTACCCCAAAAGTTTACCATGAAAACACTGCTTCAGATTACTGGAGCCCAACATACAGAGGATGTTTGTATAGATGAAGAATTAAATCTCATGCTCGCTTTGACACGCGCACACACACGTACGTATATTTATATGTATGTATTACTTTTAAGGAAAGCAATTGGAATCATTTTGCAGTCAAATGTTTTATATTGACTATATAGTTTAAGCCACCGGTAAATGTCAACAGTTAAACAGTATATTATATATATAGAGTCAAACATGCGTATGACAAACATTACTCGCTCTTTGTTAATTATTTATATATATTCAAATCATATACTAAAAGATAACATAATCGGTATATATTTGAACGAGCTGAAATCGATCAAAATAACTCAATATCCAATCTAGAATTGATCAAATTTTGGTTACTACAGTTAGAACAGTACAGCAAATCTGACTCCTTTACCGGAAAAAAGGCAATCAGTGACGATTGACGACTGATCATTGTCGATTTTGATGCATCAAAAGATGTGTAAGAAGAATTATGTTTTGTGAATAATTGGAACATAGAAATTCATGAGTTAGCAGCTTCTTAGCAGTCCATCTTTGAATGGGATCCCTAATAAAGCATCTCATCAAGAAATCTTTCCTGGCTATTGAAATATGCTTAGGAATTATATCTGGTGCTTTCATCGCCATCCCTTCTAAAGGCGGTTCACCACACATCTCAGCAATCAAGCATCCTAGTGACCATATATCCGTAGCAGCACTGATTTTACCGTTCATCACAGATTCCGGCGACATATAATTCAGAGTACCTCGACTATAAGGCGACACAATTGCATCTTCATCTCTTTCTCCAGGTTCTTTGGCTAACCCAAAATCAGTAATCTTCAAATTTCTAATTAGAAAGATAAACCCAAACATTTTCTGGTTTGATATCGCAATGAACATAGCCCTTTTCATGAATACAGCAAAGCCCTTCAACGATTATCTTAGTGTCATGGTATTAAATTGCGACCGCGACGCTGTGTAACAGCAGCAACGTAACGGTTTTGAAGGTCTCCGCGATGCAATATTAGTGCAACCCGTTATAAAAATTGTTTGATTATTGGAACATTTAACAGACTTCTAACATTATACTTACATTAAATCAACAAATTGCATGTCTATTATCATTTTTTTCTTAGCAATGATTATCGGGTAAAGTTTTATTTGTGATTATTTTAGGATTTGAATGGCATACACATTCTTTTCTTTTGCATACATTTAATATATATACACATACTTTTCTTTTACATTTAAGTTTTGTGTTACAACTTACAATTTTATAGCTTTATTTATAACTACTTAAGGATTTTAATGGTAGAATCTATTAATGGTGCTTTGTTGTTTGGTTATTGTCTTGATTTTTTTTTGGACTTTCTACACTGCTATTTCTGCAGTTGCTTTTTTCAATAATAAAATGAATATTGACTGAGAAAAAAATAGAATTTGTTTTGAAGTGTTTGAAAAACTACGATAGAATCTTTTGATACAATCATTCAACAAATACAGAAGAAATGGGTAATATGTAAGTAAATGACTAAAGTTGTAATAGGCCCAATTTACCCGGGCCCATGTTAACAACAAAATGAAAAAACCAAAAATTATTATTGTCCAAATGTCCATGTTTTTACAATAAATGGACCCAAAACAAACCATTAAAACGGCCCAGACTACTACCCAAAACCCATTACACCCAAACCTATCGACCTTAACCCAATTACACCTAAACCCACCAAGGCCCAATTTACAAAAGCCCAAAACCTAAACCTAGTTTCAGGAACCTAGTGCGCCGCCGCAGCCTCCATCCAGCCACTGTCAGCGCGCAAAATCCGCTCTCATCACCGCCGTGATTCTCGCCAATTCACCTGCAAAAGGAAAGAAAAGAACACGGACAGAAACACATATATAGCAAGAAATCAAAATCGAGATTGTAATATTTATTTTATTTGATTTTTTCTGGCTATAAAAGCAAACTAAAAACAGTGTATTAAGGGAAATTTTTGGACGAATACAAAAAGCAATAAAGAATAGATTGAAGAGAAATCGGTGTCAAGCGAATAAAGGTTGCGATTTTTTTTTTTATTTCATTCTATTTTATTTTTTCATTTTTCCTTGAAAAAGAAACCAAATACATGTATATATATACATTAAAATAAAAAAATAAAAAAAATTACTTTTTTGAATTTTCGGCCACCGTGCACAGTGGTCGGCGGCGGCAGACTACAGGTGACAGGCGGCAGACGGCCAGCAGCCCATGGTTGGAGTCTGGCCTTTGCCAGAGAGAAAATGAAAGGGTAAAATATTTTTTTTAAATGGGGTTCAAATGATTTTTTTTGGTCTAAAATTGAGTTATATAGTAATACCAAAATGACGTCGTTTTGGCTTAAGGCAATAAGCATCAAAACGATGCCGTTTTGATGATCCGACCCTCTCCCGCCTCAGGATCCGCGTGTTTTTTAACGGAAGGGCTAATTCCACATTTAGCCCTTTCGCTTTTTTATTACTTTGCAATTAACCTTCTTTTGTTTTTTTAATTTTACCCTGAATTTTCGTTTGGATTTCAATTTGGTCCTCCCTGATGTTGTGCGATTTGGAGGAGAAGGGAAAATTTCTCTTTTAGCCCCTCCATGTTATTCACGCCATTCAATGTGGTCCCTTTTCTTTCATTTTGTTTCGGATTAGCCCCAAAAGTTCTGTTTCAAGTCCAAATTAGTCATTTTTTCAAATATTTTAATTATTTTGATTATTTCATTAATTAATTAATTAATTCTAATATTATTATTTTACAACTATTATTATTACTACTATTATTACTATTATAACTATTATTATACTTATTGAACTTATTATTATTATTATTACTATTTTCTTTTTACTTTTTTTACTATTGTTATTATTAACATATTTTATTATTTATATTTTTATTAGCATTATCATTTTTTATTAATATTATTATAAATATATTATTATTTCAATATTATTATATTTTACTATAATATTTATTTTTTTATTACTACTATTATTTTCATTATTATTATTTTTATTATGCTCTTTATTATTATTATATTTTTATTGTTCATATTAATGTAGTATTATTATTATTTCTATTATATTATATCTTTTTTTATCTATTCACATATTATTTTTTTAGACACACTCATTTTATTTTTATCATCATTCTCATTATTAATATTATTTATTTTTATATCCTTTTATATCGTTTCAAACTTTAAATTATTTATTGCTTGTATTATTATCATTAATATTACTATCATTACTATTACTTTTTTTAAAAAAATAATTTTACATAATATTCATTCATTTCTTCATTTACTATTAGTGTTTTTTTAAATATTAACATTTTTAGCTTGCTTATTATTTTTTTATTTTATTTTTAACTTATTCGTTTTATTTATTGATTTTATTCTCGTCCTCCTCATTGTCATTTACATTAACGCATTTATTATTTTATTTCGCGTATCAGCATCATGATTTATCTTCATATTCTCATTAATTTTTGTCACATTAATTTTTACCTGACGCCTAAAAAAACTTTTTCAATAAAGGTAATATTCTGTGTTTAGAAATTCAAGAAATCGTGCCCTAACGTGTTGGGTTTCGATTTTTCTCATTTAATCTAAATAACCGAATAACCTCTTTGTTCAAATAAAATACATAAGTTTTAGAAAACTTATTTTCGAGGATTCGAGATGTTGTGTCCTAACTTATTGGATATGACATTTTGTTACCTCGATGGAAGATTTTTTTTAAAACAAGGCAATATTTCGTGTTTGGAAATTCAAGAAATCGTGCCTTAACGTGCTGAGTTTTGGTTTTTTTGTTTGACCAAAGAACTAAATATCCTTTTAGTCAGATGTTTTGGAAACCACGAGATGATCTTGGTTTTGAGGGTTTTAAAATATCGTATCCTAACGTACTGGATGTGGTATTATATTCCTTCGGAACGAGTGAATCTTAAATTCCAACTTGAGTTATTCAAACATTCTTTAAAAGGGATTGTATTTTAAAACTTTTCAAATTTTCGACATTAGTACATTAATTAATCAATTAGGTACCAAGGGTGTTAATCATTCCTCGTACGTAACCGACTCCCGAACCAGTTTTTTCTGATTTTGTAGATCAAAATCATTGTTTTAATGAATCAAATGTTTCATTAAAATGATCAATCTCAAGGTGACCCGATCACACCTTGAAAAAAAAGGATTGGTGGCGACTCCATAAAGTCGATCTCCGTTTCTCAAAATAAAAATGGTTTCGACAAAAGTAAATAGTGTAAATTTTGTTTTGAAGTATTTGAAAAAATTGGAAAACTGTGATAGGATCTTTGGTACAATCATTCAACAAATAAAGGGGAAAAAAGGGGTAAAATGTAAGTAGAGGGCTAAAGTAAACTGTGTAAATTTTATTTTGAAGTATTTGAAAAAAATTGAAAAACTACCATAGAATCTTTTGGTACAATCATTCAACAAATAAAGGGAAAAAATTAAGTATGAAATGAATAAGTATATATTATTTCATGTATTTTTTCTCTTAAAAATAGTTAACAAATTTAAAAGAAAATTGAAATGTGTCAAAAAAAAATTACACCACTACATAAACCATCAATGGGTAGAAAAGACAAATAGAAACTTTGAGTTTCAGATTTCACTTATCCTTCTCCACCATTTCAAGTGTTCACTTCTTCTTCTTTTTTTTTTTTTCCATTGCAAGACTTGTTCTTAACTCTATAGTTATTACAATAGGTATGATATGAAATTATTATTATTTTATTAATTTCAGTTGATTAGTATAGGCAGCTAATTTAGGATTTATTACTTAGTTCAAAAAATCTATTTATCTTAGTTTATTACATGAAAGTTGAAGAACTAAATAAAAGATACAACAGATCTGGAGGCATTTAGTTACAAAGTTCTTTATAGGGTATTTTTTTGAATCATTTTGTGGTGTTAGTTATAAGTATTATGATTTATGTTCATTTTTTGAATTTTTTATTATTAGTTTTAAGTTTTATAATTATTATTTTATTTTTGAATATTTTACTATCTGGTTTGATCTTATGTAATGAATAATAATGATTTATGTGTAGCTAGAAAAAATGCCACGTTCGAGAAATAAAAAGGTGAAGCTTCTAGTGATGTTACAATTGGAAGTGGGGAGAACCTGTTGAAGGTGGTCGTAATAATGTCAAATGCAAATTTTGTGAAGGAGTCATCAAAGGAGGAATAATATGGTTGAAAGAGCATTTGGCAGCAAAAAAAGGGAATGTAGCACCTTGTCCAAATGTCTCGGCAGAAGTTAGAAAAAACATTGCTTAATAGCTTAATGAATATCATAATGAAAAAAATTATGAAGCAAAGGAGGAAAGAAGAATTGGAGGAAAGAATAAGATTAGGAGATCATGGAGATTATGGTGATAGTGATGCTGATGATGAGGAGTTAACTATTACAAGACGTGAGAGTATAAGATCCAAAATTGAATGGGAAGAAAGGCAACGTTGAAGAGCAAGAACTAGTCAAGATTCACTTTATGAAACTGAGGGAGGTAGTAGTTCTGAAACTGAAGTATTTAGCAGATCATTTAGTATCCTTAATTCTAAAAAAAGTGGAAGGGAACATCAATGGACTAATTTTAACTCTCCTGGAGCTAGATTAGCAAATATGGATCTTATTCTTGAAAGATCAAAAAGTTTGAAGCAACCAAAACTCACTACAAGCTTCTGAAAAATGCAAAAGCAAAGCTAGGGAAAGCAGTGTCAAAGTTAATATTGCATGAAGCTTTACTTACAAGAATTGCAAAGTCACCATTTCTATAGCCTGTACTTCAAGTTGTAGCTGAAGTTGGAAAATCAGTTAGGGGTCCTTTATCTTATGAGGTGACAGGAGTGTATTTGGAAGAAGAGTATAAGGGAATACAAGAATTGGTGAATGCCTTTAAGCCTATTTGGGAAGAAAGAGGTGTGACCATTATGCGTGATTAATGGAAAGGGACTAGAAGTCAACATATAATCAATTTCTTGATTTATAGTCCTAAAGGTACTATTTTTAAAAAGCCAATTGATGCTAGCAGTATTACCTCTCGTACTGCTAAGTATTATTTTAATATAATGGATAAAATGGTGGATGAAATTGGTGAAGAATTTATTGTTCAATTTGTTACAGATAATGAAGTAGTGATCAAAGTTGGTGATAAAATGTTGATGCAAAAGAGAAGGCACTTGTATTGGCTAGCATGTTCTGATCATTGCTTGGATCTTATTTTAGAAGAAATTGGTAATAGAAAAAGTGTGAGAAGGGTCCTAGATGAAGCAAAAAAGATAACTTCTTTTATATACAATCATACATAGATGATTGATTATATGAAGAGATATACCCAGGGAAAGGAGCTCTTGCGACCTGAGATTACTAGATTTGCTACCAATTTCATTACTTTGGAGAGTATTGTTAGAACCAAACAAGCACTAAAAGAAATGGTGACTTCTTTAGAATGGTGAAGGTCCACATATGCAAGAAAACTAGCTAGATTAGACATGATGAAAGTCATTAACTCTAGCCAATTTTGGAAAAAGGTTGTTGATGTCCTAAAGATTCAAGAACTGTTGGTTAAAGTATTAAGGATGTGTGATGGTGATGAAAAACCGACTATGGGTTTTATTATGAAGCTATGGATTGAGCAAAGTTAGCAATTCAAAGAATTGTCTCTGTTTTAAAAAAATATTGGGAAATAATTAATAGGAGATGGAGTAATCAACTTTATAGTGATTTACATTCTGCGAGTACATCATAAAACTATTAACTTTCTAGATTGTGAAGTATTTTGTTTAGATATTTATTATATTATTTTTTATATAGGATATTTCTTAAATCTATAATTTCTATATGGAGGCAATTCCACAAGTGATGTACTTAATGAAACCATTAGTGAGGTTAGAAATGTTATACAAAGGATAGAGCCTAACATGAATGATCAAGTTTTGGCAATGAACCAGGTATGTATTTATATACTCAAAATTTTAAAGAAACTTACAAATTATCATGTTGAAACTACTAACTCATTTATTTTTAGTTGTTGCTATATCGAGATAAAATGGATTCTTTTGGAACACTGTTAGCCTAAACTGTAATTCTAAAGACTAATCCTAGAAAAAAAAAGAATTTCACCTCTATAGTTTTGTGGATAATGAAGATATATTTATGAATACTTTATGAATTGCATCTTATTATTTATATTTTTTGAAGCTGAATGGTGAATTAATTATGGAAGTTGTGCACCTCAACTTCAATGCATTGCTATCAAAGTTTTGAGTCAAACAACTTCATCTTCAAATTGTGAGTGTGATTGGAGTACTTTTAGTTTGATCTATACAAAGAAGAGAAATAGGCTCAAGCATAGAAAGCTTCAAAAATTAGTTTATGTGCTTTATAATATGAGGTTGAAGTTAAGACAAATGAGAAGAAAAAGTGCACAAGAGTTGGAAATAAGTTTTAATGCGATCAATCTTGATAATATTATTGAAGAGGATGATCCATTAAATGCATAGATTGAAGAAAGAGAAGATGCTATGGTTGATAGTGAGCAAAATTTCTCATGGCTGCCTGAAGAGTTACTTACTGAAACTGATGAAGAAACTCAAGGTGAAGATATGAATGACATTTCACCTGCTCTATCTAATGAAGAAAGTGTGCAACTATCGACCTCAAGTGGTGATAATGGTGACGATCTCGATGGCAATAATTAAGGTGCATACCAAACAACACAGCCACATTTACTCTATTAATTTTCATGGAGACCAAGGTGTGACCAGATATCCTTATGCTATTAATCCAGGTTTGTATGAAACAAATGCATCAATTAGTTTACAAAATAGAAGAGATGAGGGTGATAGAACTCATGGGAGGATGAGAGAGCACTTTCATGATTCATTTACAGGTTCATCATCACATAGTTTAGCTACAAATGATAATGAAATGAGTGAATCATCTCATAATTCTCATTCCTACCAACCAAATTCATGTTATCCACCTCACTTTGAAAAAAAATCCAAGCTATGGATTTATTGGTTACCATTTACCATACCACATGTTTCTTATGAATGATACATCTTATGGTGCACACAATGTGATGTCTTTTTCACATTGAATGGGAAGAGATCAAAACTAAGGCAGTGCTGAAAATGGAGATGCTTTAGATCCTCTAGGCCATTCAATTTGGTGGTGAATTGTAAGAAATGAAGTTTTCATATTTGTATTTATGTATTTTTTAAGTTGTGTAAAATAAACTTTTTCATGTTAAAATGTGAGAATATTTATATGTTTTTTTTCTAATATGAGACTTTTTTTATGTTACTCATTAAAATTATGGTTGTTATTATCAATTATTTAGTATGATAATATTTGTATAGTCCATATTTGTTTTCAATGAATTTTTATCTATAAAATTATATTTTTATTTTTAAAATAAAACATATAAAAGATATTAATATTAGAATATTAAAATATAGTTGTAAAATATTTAAATATAATATTTTAGAAATATTGTGATTTTTAAGAAACAAATCACATCCGCGACAGCCATTACATGTTACATAACATTTGCATCGTCTATAACCGCAACACTGCAACCACAACTGCGATAAACACCGCAACTGCAATTTAGTATCAGGCTTAGTGTAGTACTTCACCTTAGATTTCAAAATTTTTCCACTGTATTTTATGATCAAATTCAAAAAACTGCTTCCATCTACGCATTCAAAAAATATATTGTGATATGTTACACTATATTCAATGCTTGTAACTTCAGAATAACATTGGACGATATTTACTGTAATAGGCCAATTTAGCCCGGGTCCATAAAAAAAAAACCCAAAATAATAAAACAAAGTCCAAGTCCAGTCCAAAATTACAAATATATCATTTGGCCCGATCGAAATGGCCCATTACTTGAGAAGATTGAAGGTCTATCTACAAGCGTAACGGATATGGAAACATAATCTTCAAGGATATGCAATCTTAGATATGATATGAAATCTTTGAAGATATGATATGCAATCTTAGAAGATATGATTTTGTAATCTTAGAGATTTAATTTGTAAATACCCTTTAATCTTAGCTGTTGATGTAATTGATCTGTACCGTTGGATTTGGGGAGGCTCAACTATAAATAGAGGCCTCTCCCTTCATTGTAAATCACTTGAGTTTTGGGTAGTAATAAGAATTCTTGAGAGCATTCACTCAAATTTCTCTCTCTCTTGCGTTCTTATTTTCTGTGGCTTATTCTTATTTTATTCTTCGTTCATCTTCGTTTCTTTTTGAGTTACTTTCATTTGAGTTGGATTTTGATGGAGGAAATTCGTTGAATCCTCATATTGTGAGAATTAGGTTGACTTAAGCGTTTTTTTAACTTTTTTTAATTTATCCATTTATTTGTTTAATCATTGATTATTCTTTTTATTTTTATTCGTTTATTTATTCATCAACTTTTTTATTTATATATTATTCATTCATTTAACCATTCTTATCATTCTTTTATTTTCTTCCATTAATTATATATTAATTATTTTTTTATTGTTATTAATATTATGTCGCACATGTTTTTTTTTTAAAACTCGTTTTATATATCATCCATTTAAAATTGTTTGATTATTTGCTTTAATTTTTTTTCATATATTATCAATTGTAAATTTTTTATATACCATCAATTTATATACCATTTATTTTTAAGATGTTTTGTGTATAACTTGTTCTAAATTCCTTATTACACAATATTTATTTTTAAACTCATTTATATATTATTACTTTATATATTACCTATTTTCATTTTATATATATTATTTATTCTAAACTTATACATATATTACCTACTTTTTTATATATAATTTATTTATTGATTTTTATATTGTTGATTTCAAATTTCTTTTTCCCTTATTATTCATTTTCAAATTCATTATTTTCAAATTTGTTTACATTTTAAATTTGTTTTAATAATTTCCCCCAAATTAAAAAAGAAAACTTTTAAACACAAATGCAATATTCCGTGTTTGAGAAGTTCGAGAGATCGTACCCTAACTTACCGGGTTTTGAAAATTAAAAGACAAACTTAGTTTCGAAGATTTAAAATGCCGTGTCCTAACGAGTTGGATGTGATATTTTATTACTTTGGGACAAGGGGGTGTTAACATCCATTTCAATTTATTCAAACATTTTTTAAAAGACAAGCTTAATTTCGAGGATTTAAAATATCGTGTCCTAACGTGCTGGATGTGATATTTTATTACTTCGGGACAAGAAGGTCTTAACATCCATTTCAATTTATTCAAACATTTTTTAAAATAAAAAGGATTGTATTTTAAAATCTTCTCAAATTTTCGACATTAAGACATTAATTAATTAATTAGGTAGGAATTTTGGGCGTTATGAGGGTGCTAATCCGTCCTCGTGCATAACTGACTCCCAAACCCATTTTCTCGAATTTCGTAGACCAAAATCATTGTTTTAATAAATCAAAATGTTTTTTAATTACAATGATCAATTTCAAGGTGACCCGATCACACCTCGAAAAAGATTGGTGACGACTCCATTTTTTTATTTTTAAAAGTCAATTGTAACACCCCTATCCCGTATCCGTCGCCGGAATAGGACGAGGCATTACTGGAAATTAGGAAAAACAGATCAGAGCAGTAAAAATTTTGAACATTTTCTTGAATAAAAGATCATTTATTTCTATAGATGCTAGGCACAACCAAAGATCGAATTTAATACTTATAAAAGTAAACTTCCAAAAGATGCCATATTCGTATGGCTTATATACAATAGTCAAAATATCATTCTACTTATAGTCTATCCTATACATGCTATAAGCTAAATTCAAATCATATGGTTACCACAATAGTAGATAGTGTGACGAAATGCTGACGATCCCCGAGCTGGTAGAAAGAGTCAACGATCTATAAAACAGAGAAATATAACATTCAAAGTAAGCTTTCATAAGCTTAGTAAGTCTTAAGTAAAACAAATAACTATGCTGAATTAAGCATATTTATATTATATACAATGTCTAAGTGAAATCTCATATGGCCGAATAAGCCTACCCATAAATTGTACATAGTTTAATTAACATTAAAGTTTCAATAATCACATCACATAGCTACCACATATACTTTTATGATAATGTCCAAAATGGTCGATTATTCACAAGCACATAATGCACACTTAGCATACAAATTTCAATAATCCTCGAATTCATATTTCATAGGAAAATCGATATCTGTACATAATTTCACACATTGGCCGAATGTGTCATACTCGAATAGAAAATCTTAATACTCGTTCACATATATATATATATATATATATTGACATCTCATTTACTTAAGATTTGGAGTCATACAATCGCATCATTATAAACCACAAAATCATTCATTAATTCAACTCAATAGAGTTAATTTAAGGTACTATATCATCATTTAATTTCAATGACTGATAACACATATGCATAAAACTTATGCTTTCAAGTATATAATTTCGCAAAGGCTAGATATATATACAATCACTCATGTGCACTAACAGTAGGTAATTTAATTACTTTCAAATTTATAAAAACATGAACACTTCAAGATCTCAATGTCAATAATTATTCGCTCAAATTGAGCTATGATGTAATACCGTTTCTACCTTTAAATCATACATTCTCATTTTGTAACCACATACGTAATTGGTATACTTCTAAGAATAGTTTCACATGACTCAATGTTCAAAATTGAATATAATCAAAAAATCCATTCCGAGTTATTCTTACTTCAAAAGGTAAGTATCACATACCTGAGTCATTTATTGTGTAATACAAGTTTAATTTGTCATCTTAGCGTAGGATCTCGTAGTCATATATTTTTATTTAATTCATTGGCACTTGGCCTGCTAGGTATAAAACCCGAATTCAATCATTGACTCGAAACCTGCAGGACTTTAAGCCCGAACTTATCACTAGCACGAAGCCTGCGAGACTTTAAGCCCGGATATATTACCAGTACGAAGCCTGCGGGTCTTTAAGCCTGGATATATTACCAGCATGAAGCCTGCGGGTCTTTAAGCCCAGATATATTACCAGCACGAAGCCTGCGGGTCTTTAAGCCTGGATATATTACCACATATACTTTTAGTATTCACATAACACGAACACATTAACAAGTGATGCCTTCATTTGAACCTATTCGTAAATCACATAATTTGTTTTCATCATGTATTAACCATAGAGCCTCACTATGTACATCTATTTATAACTTGCACACATTTAACATTAGCCATTTCGGCTTCATCACATATACATATCTCATACATATTTCACATTAGCCATTCGGCTTTACCACATATATAACTTTCACACAATTCACATTGATCATTCGACATATCAATATAGTAAATTTCATTTCACAAGAGCCATTCGGCCATATCACATCTACATATAAATGCCATTTCAATTTCATCTTCATTTCACAGTAGCCATTAGCAATGTCACATATATATACTCAACTTATCTAAAATCCATAATGGCCATTCGGCTATATACATTTAAACACAATAAAGTCATGATTCTTTTAATATGTACTTAGCATATCATACTCAATCATATCACATACTTAAATACTTAAAACTTACTAAGATCTCAATTTCCCTTCTTCAATTTCCTAATCACATTAGTAGTTTCACTCACTTTGTAACATTAAACCACAATTCATCTCATAATACATCCGGTAGTTTCGTCGCATAATTTATTAAAATACCATTTCCTTATATTGATTCCAAATACATTCGGCTATCACATTTAGCCATTTCTAAAAAAAATAATACCCATTCCTTATGTATGTAACATTTGGCAATACACTTACATAATACCAAATATTTATTTATCAAGATTTAGTATGTCACTTTCACAACATATGTTTCAACTTCACATATATCTGAACATACACATTTGTACAAAGGCATTACATTCAATTTCCATACCTCAATTACATTCGACAATCACACATAAATAATAATAATATCATTCTCTTAACTATTTTCATTTAATCGTTAAGCATATAAAATCAAGTTTAATACTTAAGAACTTACCTCGATATTTATAGAACGTAAATTTTGGCTATTCAATCAATTTCTCCTTTCCACGATCTGAATTTGTTTCCTTGACTTCTTGAGCTTAATTCAACAAAACTTAAGCTAGTTTAATCATTTTATCAACTCATTACTTTCATTTAATAACTTATAAATTAAATAACATCCACATACACAAATGTGACCTTGTATATTACACAATATGGCCGAATACATTGTTCTTTTTATTTTAAGCACATATAACCACCATAAACACACACATCATTCATACACTAATTCATACTGTTGAATTCATGCCAAAATTTCATTCACTAAAATCAAGCTTAATTGTTTCACATTCGTCATCCCATATAAAATTCAATATGCATTATGAGTATATATATAAATATGCCATAAATCACATCTCATGCTTATTATTTAAATTCACATTCGGTAATCATGTATACCAAAATTTGACATATATACACACGGCAAAATTTCATTTTCATCAATTCAGCACATTTGGCAATGATATAATAATTTTGACATTCAAGCATTATCTTTTATCAACTAACATGAGATTTCACACATTAACATCCTCACTCGAATGACATTTTAAACATTTTAACACTCTTTTCTCTTATACCATATAAGCCAAGCTCAATTATTTATTTTATCCACATAAATCTAAGTTTAGCTAGCTCAAACACATTTATAATCATCCTCCATTACACAACAACAAAACCTTAACCATTTAACACATAACTACCATGGCCGAATGCATCCTATGTCACTAAATTCATCAAGACTTTGAGTTAACAATTCTGCTTCTCACTACTAATCATTCAAACATTTTAAACTCAAGGACAATTTCATTCAAGACCAGGATAATCTCATACTAATAGTTTACAGACGGCAAATCTCATTTCATTCATCCCAAATTACTATCAATTCAAACCTTGCATTATAATTAAGCTTATTCGACCCTTATAAGTCAAATTTTATTTTATTTTTTTAACATCTAAGCATCATTTTATAATATCTATCAAATTCCCACAACCTTGAACAAGTTGCCGAATATACTTAATTTCCTTAATTCAAGAATGTAAGCCATGGGCTAGCTAAGCAATGCATTAACCATGCTAATTTCACAACAAACTTTGAAAAAAATCTACTCAACTCACCTTAGATTCAAGCTTCATCCATGGCCGACCCCTTAGTGTTTTTCTCTTTTTCTTTTTACTAATAGTTTCGGCAAAGTCATGAAAATAAAGCAAAATTTATGTTTTATTAACTCATTCATGTGTTCAATTTCTAAGTTACCAAATTAGCCTTCATAATGACATTGCCTTTCCACAAACCAAGGGCCGAATGTGTCCATGAATTTATATCATGGTTTAATAGCATTTTGAGTCCTCCAACCTAATTAAGAAATCACAACTCGGTATTTATAAAATTTCCCCCAATTAACTAATTAAAAACGTTTAAAAAAAATGTTTCTAATTACAGCCGAATGTCAAAGAACCCTTTCTCCCTTGTTTCTTTTAGTTAATTCATATGTTCTCATTATAAAATACATATAATATTATAAGTTAAAACCTACTGCCGTGCATTAATTTAAGAATTGGTTTATTTACCAATTCAAACCTTTATACTAATGAAACATGACATTCAAACATTTTCAAAATAGCATGCATATAATTTCATTTGATACAATTTAACCCCTTTTTAGTAATTAAGCAACCAAATCTCAAAATTTAAACATGAAACTTTAACACATCTTAATTCACACCTTTAAAACATAAAAAAAAATTCAAATATTTTCGGACTCGAATTCGTGGTTCCGAAACCACGGTTCTGATTAGGGTCAGATCCGGGCTGTCATATCAATCCCCATTTTTTTCAAAAAAAAAGGTTTCGACAGCTTTATGACTCCACTGGGGACCAAAAACAGAGTCAAGCCGTAAGATTGATTATTTTCTATCCTTTTGTCGAAAATTAAGAATTCAATTTGAAAAATTACGATCCTCTTATTGTATTTGTTTGTATCATTGTGGTTCGAGTCTCGTAGAATATTCTTACATTGCATTGCATGACCGTTGTAGTTACACCTTTCAAGTGGGAGTGAGAAACTATGCATTCGTGAGGTTTTCACCTCCGCATGGGCTAGTGGACTACTTCTGGGATATATCTGTACCTATGTCTTCATGAGATTTTCATCTCCGCATGGCCATAGGGAAATGTATCCCCCTGAACTAAACTTGGTCCATATGAGCCCATAATAGGTGAGGATCGAGGAATCTGCTGGTTCAGGTACCTTTGTCTCAGAACCGAACCACATATAGTGAGCCCTAAGAGCCTACCTTAGGTAGAATCGTACCAAACCCTAGTGGTCATCCCAATTAGGTGCTCTATTCTGTTGTTTATTTCTTTTGTGCTAACGTGTTTTGTTCTGTTTATGACTGCATTGCATTATATCATTATAAAGAAGATGTGTTGATTCAAATTCGATTGCTAAATAGAAGAGCTTGTCATAAAAAAATGGATTTCTTAATAAAGTGGATTATAATATAGTCGTTCGAATATGGTCCAAGTAAACACAACGAGAGAAGACTGATAGTCCGTGAAGGAATACAAGACTTTATTTTATCGCCCAAGGATTCAAGCTGGCAAAGATTATTCGAAAGTCACCACGTCTCAGCTTTCTTGAAGAGGCTAACGAGCATTGTAGAGAGAAGTGAGCAGTGAGTCGCGGCCCAAATCAAGTAAAAAAGCTAGTAGAGACATTTATTAGAAAGTTAGCGAGATTGGACCTTAATATCCGGATAAGAAGAAAGGGATCAATGTTTTCGCTCGGAATATGAGGGAAAGGTCGTATAAATATCTGTTTTATGTAAAGAAATTTGTTTTCTAGAAAAGTTGTTATAATGTAATTGAATTCAAAATCAACACCTCTCTTTCTTTTTGCATTCATTTTATGCATTTGCATTACATCACATCATATGCATTAAAATCCATAGAAGGACCTTAATTAGTTAAAGTTATGTCAGAAAAAGAGAGAAAGAGAGAAAGTTAATCTGGAAACTAAACATCATTACGGTACTCACGCTAAGACGAAAGATATGGATCAAAGACTTAAACAATTTCAAAGAGATATACAAGACCAGCTACAAATACAACTGCAAGAGCAATTGGTAAAGATCCAACAAGATATGAGGGACAAAATGATGGAAGCCCAAAGAAATATGATGTCTCAGATGACCCAACTACTAAATAGGGTGATGGACAAGGGTAAATGCCCCATGACTAATACTGGTGAGGATAATGAGGACTATCCTCCAGGTTTCACTCAAACGCATGTACAGACACAACCTGAGGTGTACCCCTCGAAGGCCATCTGTCACAATTAGGCCTCAACAAGGTCAAGCTGGTACTGTAATGCCCATGAACTTCCAAGCTGGCTCAGGATCTAACCCAGGAGATAACTCAGCTAATTTTGTTATCCCTAATTTGGATATAGCAGAGAGAGAAGGGGCAACAATTGAATTGCCAAGGCAGTTAGAGGACCGTTGTAAATGGTTGGAAGAAAAATTCAAGGCCTTCGAAAATGCTGATAATCACAATGGAATTGATGCTAATGACCTAAGTTTGGTTCCAGATTTGGTGCTTTATCACAAGTTTAAAATGCTAGAATTCGAGAAGTACAAAAGGACTAGCTACCCTGAAGCCTATATTACCATGTTCTGTAGACGAATGACTGGGTATATTGATAACAATCAACTGTTGATCCACTACTTCCAAGACAATTTGGTGGGGGCAGCATCCAAATGGTACAATCAACTAAGTCGTGCTAGGATTAATTCGTGGAAAGACCTAGCACGCATTTATGAAGCAGTATAGTCATGTGACAAACATGACTCCTGACAGAATTACCTTACAAAACATGGAGAAAAAATCGAATGAAAGTTTCAAGCAGTATGCATAAAGATAGAGGGAAGTTGCCATACAAGTTCAGCCACCACTTTTAGAAAAGGAAACCACGATACTTTTCATCAATACTCTAAAAGCCCTATTCATTAACCATATGTTGGGAAGCGCCACCATAAGTTTTTTAGATATAGTAATGTCTGGCGAGATGATTGAAAATGCGGTAAGGAGTGGGAGGATAAACATGAGAGAAAGCGCCAAAAGATTAGCTCTGGGAAACAAGGAAAATGAAGTGAGTATCTTGAGTATACGTCGCAAATCAATCACCGTAGGCCAGTCGAGGGCTGTAACCACTAGCTGTCAAGGTTTTTCAAAATAGGAATCTAACTCGAGGCCAAATGCAGAAAGGCTCCAGTTCACACCCATCCCGATGACATACAAGGAGCTGTATTAGAACTTGTTTGATGCACATGTGGTGCCATTCAACCTCTATTCTCAAAATGGTATGATGCGAATGCCCAATGCAAGTACCATGCGGGAATAACGGACATTCAATCGAAAACTGCACTACGTTTAAAAAGTTGGTCGAGAGGTTCATTAAAATGGGAATTGTGAAGTTTGACGATTCACTAGAACCTAATCGCTCTAATAGGGTAGTAAATGTGATAACTAAAGGAGGGGGCAGGAGAGTTGTGATTCTTTGAAGAAGTTAAAAGCCTAGAAGGAATATCAGGGAATTTGAACATTAATGACATATCCGAAGAGGGAGTTGGGGAATAAAAGTTTCCAAACCGTTGCGTACTTGGGAGTGTTTTAGACAATGGGTCTGTGGAAGAGATCCTTGTATTTTGAGAGCTAATTTAGAGTAATATTCAAAACACTCTTGTTGATTTAAGCCTAAAGGCAATAAGAATCCTTTTGTGAAATAGGCTTCTGTCCAAAATTTTTATTTCAATAAAATGCATCTTTTTTGAACAAATATTCTTTTATTCTTTCCATGTATAGATTCTTTTGTTCTTTAGACTTTTTTTAGATATTCTTTTATTATTCATTCATGATCATACCATAGAAATAATCATCCTTAGAATCATTTATTCTTTTCAAATTGGCCTTCGTACCTACAATAGGTTCCCAGATATTAACGACATGAATGGCGCTGCTATTGACTCAAAATCTCCTTTTGAGTGAGATATGTGTCTAGAGGGATCTCAAAATTTTGAAGATGAGAGAGATTGTGGCCTATCTTCTGATTTGTTAAGGATGGTAGAACATGATGAAAAACAGATCCCACCTTACATAGGGTCAGTGGACATTATGAGCCTAGGAAAGGGGTGAAGATCGAAGCCCAGCTCACCACAAAAATAAGGCAAGACATCATTGAGTAATTTCTAAGAATTCAAAGATGTTTTTGTATGATTATATCAAGACATGCCTGGGAAAATCTTAAAAGAGGTCCATAAGGGTGTTTAAAAACATGATAATGGTTTTACAATAGCCAGGCTAATCATGAGGTTTAGGTACTACTGGTATAAAAGGGAGATTGCTTCAGTTATACCGTAAATGCCATATTGAGGAAGACAAGGCTGATGTGCGTCCTCTATTTCTTCACAAATTTTCTATATGTGGGGCATAGATATTATGGGGCCGATCTCGTCAAAAGCTTCTAGTCAACATCGATTCATCTTCGTGGTCATTGTTTACTTCACTAAGAGGGTGGAAGTAGCTTCATATGCCAATGTTACAAAGTCAATAGTCATCAAATTCTCAAAAAAAAGGGAAAGGATTAGGTGCCGACAAAAAAAATGCCAGAAAGCATCATGTTTTATAATGCACAATTATACAATGTCAAAAGTTTACAGTCTTTTCAAAGATCAGGCGCCATATCATAGTGCAGTAAAGGCTACCAAAAGAAAAAGTACAAAAAGAAAGAAAAAACAAAAACAACAAAATTATGGAAGATGACCGAGACTTGTAAAGATTGGCATAAGAATCTACCATTTATTCTCTATACTTATCAAACGTCGACCAGAACTTTCACTGGTGCAACACCTTTCCTATTGGTTTATGCAATAGAGGTGGTTCTGCCCATGAAAATTGAGATTCCTTTTCTCCAAGCTTTGATTGAGTCAAGAATTGGATGAAGTAGAATGTCTCTAGTGAAGTTGGCTGAAGAAAAGGGTTTGAAAGTATTCATCATAGCTAAATGTGCCAAAAATAAATGCTGCTGATTTATGATGAAAAGGCCCACCCAAGGAAATTGTATGATGGGGACCTGGTATTGAGGAAGATCCTTTCTATACAAAAGGATTTCAAAGGGAAATGAATGCCAAACGGGGAAGGACCTTATGTGGTAAAGAAGGCTTTCCCTGAAAGAGCACTGATTTTGACTAAGATAAATTTATCCAATCCTGTAACTTCGGATTTAGTTCAGAGATACTTAAAAGAAGAGAGGCTAAGGTGAAAACCCGCAAAGGGCGCTTTGAGACCTTCAAAAAAAAAGAGAAAAAAAAAGAAAAAATAAAAATAGAGAGGCTAAGGTAAAACTCGCAAAGGGCGCATTGAGACCAAAAGGATTTTGAGTTGAAAACCCGAAAAGGGCAGCTCAAATTTTGATAAAAATGGGGCATACGGTAGTCTTGCTATGCTTGAATTAACAATAAAGAAGTATGCTATGTCTTGGGGCATCAACAAAGTACTTCGAATCCCCTAAACACATATTGAGCTCAAAATGGTCTAAAAGAAGTTTGTATAGAGAAGCTCAGGCTGCAATATCTGGGGCACCTAGTTTCCATTTTATCCAGTTTTTGAATTTGTTATCTTTGGTTATCTTATTCTTTTCAAAATATGCTTCCAATAAACTTTCTTCTTAATTGCATTTGCTATCCTTATTTAACTTGTTTGTTTTGAGCTATGCTCCTAATCAATTTCATTCTTGCCCATTAGCATGATCTTTTTTCAAGCATTTCACATTAAAATAATGATTAGTGGACTAATAATACTTTCATAAAAGGAGTTTCACATATTATTCTAGAAGCTTCTAAATAGTATAGGAACCTAAAATAGGATTATTGTTCAGAACTCACCAAGCTAAAGGGTTGGAAATATTTGAAAAAAAAACTCTAAATTGAGACTATATCTTCAGATTTTCTATCAAAAGTAGTGACTGAATAAAACGACAAGGTATCGTGTCGGTGATAAAACTTCGATGAACAAATAAGCAATGTTCACCAAGCATTAAGAAGGAGATTATCCTTGGAGAAGGAAATTCTATATTCATGCATGACACCCAGAGAGTGGTGTAACAAATCAAATTGATACAAGTCCTTACGCTTGAGTTGAAGATGGATGGATTGAAAATGATAGAAGTCCTTACCCCTGAATTGCAATAGGATGGATTGAAGATGAAACAAGTCCCATACCCCTAAGTTGCAGTGGTGTGGATTGAAGATGATACGAGTCCTATAACCCTGAGTTGGAGTGGGATGGATTGAAAATGATAGAAGTCCTATATCCCTGAGTTGCAGTGGGATGGATTGAAAATGATACAAGTCCTACACCCCTAACTTACAGTGGGATGGATTGGAAATGATACAAGACCTATACCCCTAAATTGTAGTGGGATGGATTGAATATGAAACAGTCCTATACCCCTGAGTTACAATGGTATGGATTGAAGATGATATGAGTCCTATACCTCTGAGTTGCAGTAGGATGGATGGAATAAACTAAATTTATACCCCTGAAGTGGTAATGAGGCAAACCAATTGAGCAAAATGTGATTGTTTCTTCAGGTTTTTCATCAGAAAAGCCAGTCGAACAAGATTGCAGCATATTATGTCAGTGATAAAACCCTGATAAACAACAAACGATGATGCCCTAAATATTAAAAAGGATCATTCTCATGATATTTTGCATCCATGCATATATCATTCATAACATATTCAGTTAGGAGCATTTGATTCATTTCGATCATAGCATCCTAATCATTTTGCATAAGCATAAGCACATAAAATCGATTTTACAAGACAAGTTCCCTAGAGGACGGTGTAGCAACATCGGTGAATTAATAGATTTTGTCTTCCTGAAGTTGCAGCGAATCAGATCAAAGACACCAGTCTTGCCTCCCTAAGTTTACAGCGGAGCAAGCTGAAGATAGCAGATCTTGTCTTCTTAAATTTACAACGAAGCAGATCGAAGATACCAGTCTTGCCTCCCTGAGTTTGCGGCGGAGCAGACTAAAGATAGCAGATCTTGTCTTCTTGAAGTTGCAGTGAAGCAGATCGAAGACAACAGCCTTACCTTCCTGAGTTTGCAGCGGAGCAGCTGAAGATAGCAGATCTTGTCTTCCTGAAGTTCAGTGAAGCAGATCGAAGACACTAGCCTTGTCTCCCTGAGTTTACAGTGGAGCAGACTAAAGATAGCATATCTTGTCTTCTTGAGTTTGCAGCAAAGCGGATTGAAGATACTAGTCTGGCATCCCTGAGTTTGCAGTGGAGCAAACTAAAGATTCACAGATCTTGTCTTCCTGAGTTTGCAGTGAAACGGATTGAAAACATCAGTTTAGCATCCTTGAGTTTGCAGTGGAGTAGATTGAAGAATAGTAGATCTTGTTTTCCTGAGTTTGCAATGAAACGGATCAAAAACATCAAGTCTGACATCCCTGAGTTTGCAGTGGAGCAGACTGAAGATAGCAGATCTTGTCTTCCTGAGATTACAGCGAAGCGGATCGAAGATACTAGTCTGGCATCCCCGAGTTTGCAATGGAGCAGACTGAAGATAGCAGATCTTGTCTTTCTGAGTTTGTAGTGAAGCGGATCGAAAACATCAGTCTGGCATCCCTGAGTTTGCAGCAGAGTAGATTGAAGAATAGCAGATCTTGTCTTCCTGAGTTTGCAGTGAAGCGGATCGAAAACATCAGCCTGGCATCCCTGAGTTTACAGTGGAGCAGACTGAAGATAGCAAACCTTACCTCTCTGAAGATACAGAGCAAGTTGAAGTTACAAGTCTTATCTCCCTGAAGTTGCAGCGGAGCAGACTGAAGATAGCAGATCTTATCTCCCTAAGTAGTAGTGGAGTAGATCGAATATAGCAAACCTTGTCTCTTTGAAGTTGTAGGGAGTAGGTTGAAATTGCAAGTCTTATCCCCCTGATGTTGCAGCGGAGCAAACTGAAGATAAGAGATCTTATCTCCCTAAGCAGTAGTAGAGCAGATCGAAGATAGTAAACCTTATCTCTCTGAAGTTGCAGAGATCAGGTTGAAGTTACAAGTCTTATCTCCTTGAAGTTGCAGTAGAGCAGACTGAAGATAGCAGATCTTATCTCCCTAAGCAGTAGTGGAGCAGATAGCAAACCTTATCTCTCTAAAGTTGTAGAGAGTAGGCTGAAGTTACAAGTCATATCTCCTTGAAGTTGTAGAGGAGTAGACTGAAGATTGTCGATCTTATCTCCCTAAAGTTACAGTGAAACAGGTCTTATCTCCTTGAAGTTGTAGAGGACCAGACTAAAGATAGCAGATCTTATCTCCCTAAGCAGTAGTGGAACAGATAGCAAACCTTATCTCTTTAAAGTTGCAGAGAGTAGGCTGAAGTTACAAGTCTTATCTCCTTGAAGTTGTAAAGGAGCAGACTGAAGATTGTAGATCTTATCTCCCTAAAGTTGCAGTGAAGCAGGTCGAAGACGGCGAATCTTATCTCTATGCATCAGCAATGGAGTAGATTTAAGCCACTAGCCTTATCTCCCTTAAGTTGTAGTGGAGCAGGGTGAAATTACCAGTTTTTATCTCCCTGAAGTGGCAGTAGAGCAAGAAAATAAACACAAACTGTATCTTCTTGAAATAGCAGTGTAGCGGATCAAAGCGACAATTCCTATGCCCCTGAAGATACAGTGGACTAGAATGAAGCTACTTAAAGAAAAGAAGTTCCAAGAAGTCAAGATTTGGCAAGACCGGGCAAAATTTGCCCTTTTATAGTCTTTACTCCATTCCTGTTACACGACAATTAGCAGAGAGGGGCAGCTGTAATAGGCCAATTTAGCTCGGGTCCATACCAAAAAAAAATAATAAACCCAAAATAATAAAACAAAGTCCAAGTCCAGTCCAAATTTACAAATATATCATTTGGCCCGATCGAAATGGCCCATTACTTGAGAACGTTGAAGGTCTATCTACAAGCTTAACTCATATGGAAACATAATCTTCAAGGATATGCAATCTTAGATATGATATGCAATCTTAGAAGATATGATTTTGTAATCTTAGAGATTTAATTTGTAGATACCCTTTAATCTTAGCCCTTGATGTAATTGATCTGTATTGTTGGATTTGGGGAGGCTCAACTATAAATAGAGGCCTCTCCCTTCATTGTAAATCACCTGAGTTTTAAGAAGTAACAAGAACTCTTGAGAGCATTCACTCAAGTTTCTCTCTCTCTTGCGTTCCTATTTTCTGTGGCTTGTTCTTATTTTGTTCTTCGTTCATCTTCGTTTCTTTTTGAGTTGCTTTCATTTGAGTTGGATTTTGGTGGAGAAAATTCGTTGAATCCTCATATTGTGAGAGTTAGGATGACTTAAGCGTTTTTTAACTTTTTTTTTAATTTATCCATTTATTTGTTTAATCATTGATTATTCTTTTTATTTTTATTCGTTTATTTATTCATCAACTTTCTTATTTATATATTGTTCATTCATTTAACCATTCTTATCATTCTTTTATTTTCTTCCATTAATTATATATTAATTCTTTATTTTTATTATTGTTATCAGTGAGTTTAAAAATAAATATTGTGTAATAAGGAATTTAGAACAAGTTATACACAAAACATCTTAAAAATAAATGGTATATAAATAGATGGTATATAAAAAATTTACAATTGATAATATATGAAAAGAAAATTAAAGCAAATAATCAAACAATTTTAAATGGATGATATATAAAACGAGTTTTAAAAAAAACATGTGTGACATAATATTAATAATATTATTACTTTATATATTACCTATTTTCATTTTATATATATTATTTATTCTAAACTTATACATATATTACCTACTTTTTTTATATATAATTTATTTATTGATTTGTATATTGTTGATTTCAAATTTCTTTTTCCCTCATTATTCATTTTCAAATTCATTATTTTCAAATTTGTTTACATTTTAAATTTGTTTAAATAATGCATTAATTTTCCCCCAAATTCAAAAAGAAAACTTTTAAAAATGAAGGCAATATTCCGTGTTTGAGAAATTCGAGAGATCGTGCCCTAACTTACCGGGTTTCGATTTTTCTCTTCTAACCCAAATAATTGAATATCCTTTTAAAATTTAAATGCATGAGTTTTGAAAATCAAAGGACAAGCTTAGTTTCAAGAATTTAAAATGTCGTGTCCTAATGTGCTGGATGTGATATTTTATTACTTCGGGACAAAAGGGTCTTAACATCCATTTCAATTTATTCAAACATTTTTTAAAAGACAAGCTTAATTTCGAGGATTTAAAATGTTGTGTCCTAACGTGCTGGATGTGATATTTTATTACTTCGGGACAAGAGGGTCTTAACATCCATTTCAATTTATTCATACATTTTTTAAAATAAAAAGGATCGTATTTTAAAATCTTCTCAAATTTTCGACATTAAGACATTAATTAATCAATTAGGTACCAATTTTGGGCGTTATGAGGGTGCTAATCCTTCTTCGTGCGTAACCGACTCCCGAACTTGTTTTCTCGAATTGCATAGACCAAATTCATTGTTTTAATAAATCAAAATGTTTTTTATTAAAATGATCAATTTCAAGGTGACTCGATCACACCTCAAAAAAATATTGGTGGCGACTCTATTTTTTCGTTTTTAAGTCGATCCACTTTTTTTCAAAAAAAAAGGTTTCGACATTTACAATTAAGAAATCCTTAAAGAACCCTATATTCCTTCTGAAGTGAAAGGCACGGAGATGGACCATATTCGACGGCAACTACTCGAGGAACTAGCTTTATTACGCTTGCTAAATACACACCACTATGTTAGAACTGTAAAAACAAGATCTAATATAGACTTAAAACTGTAAACTAGGATCTGCTATGTCAAATCATCAAGAATAAATTAAGAACAAAACTAGATGAGGAAGTGTACCTGAATTCATCAATTTCTCAGAATCTATTCAGAGAATATTTGGGGCCATACCCTAATATATAACTTTTACACATTAACCTTAATTTCTAACCAGCCCACCATTAATTAGAAATATCTATACATATTTGACCCATACTTTATTTAATAATTAACACTCAATAAACCTTAATCAATTTAAATAACTTTTACTTTGGGCTAACCTATTATGATAGTAAATAATAACATGTAATTACCTTTATTATATATGTGATGTCCATATTTTCTAACAATCTCCCACTTGGACCACATATAAAAATTACTCTATAATTACATGTAATTAAATTATCTTATAAGCTTAAAACTTTACTATCATATCCAAAAGGTATTTTAAACAATCTCTTCCATTAGTTATGTTAACATAGAACCAAGGCGACTTTCGTTACATATATCGTAACTAAATCCATCCCTGATCACGTATATTAACACAACCAAATGACATAGATTAAGTATGGACATGTAGCATGGAAATTACATACAATATGATCCAACATGCCTATTTCCAACTGGTCCTCATTAACATTAGTGAGATCAAACTTTACAAAAATTAAAGTGTGAATAAACCAAATAAACTCTATTTCTAGAGAAAATAAACTTAATATCTGTAAACTAAAATAACTGAAAATGTGTTTATAACATAAAAACATTTAAAAGTACAAACTCCCACTAAAACCAAATATCCTTAAATGACATTACATACATATGAGTAGTGTGCTCATGAAAAACCTTAGGTGTAGTCCCTTAGTAAGTGGGTCCACAATCATGGAGTTTGTCCCAATATGCTTTATAGACACCTAACCACTCTAAACTTTTACTTTAACAACCAAGAACTTAAAATCTAAGTGTTTTAAATTTTGATGTGCTCTTGTTGTTATTAGAATAAAAGACTACAAATTATTGTCACAATTTGCACTCTAGTGACAAACTTTTGCATCAATATTCCATCAAAATCGAAGTCTGTATACCTGATGATCTCTAACTTATCAAACATCTGATATGTGAGCATGTAATCTTTTTTTTAAAGATACCTCATAACCCTCTTGGCTGTTATCCAATGATTCATACTAGGGTTGCTTAAATATCTATCTAGCATCCCAACAATGTACTCAATGTCCGGGTGTGTACATACTTGAGCATACATTAGACTCCCCACACTTGAGATGTAGGGAACTTATGCATTTCCTTAATCTCAAAATCATTCTTGGGATACTAATCGAGACTTAACTTATTATTGACAAGCAACTTATTATTGACAAGCAATATGTCATTAACATATAAAACCAAATATAAAACCTTAATATACAATTATCTACCAAATTCATCTCTAAACCGAATGAGATAATCATTTGGTAAAATTTGTAATCCTATTGATGAAAAGTCTACTTAAGCCCGAGTTCTTTAATTTGCAAATTATTAAATTTGCATCATCAGACACAAAGTTTTCTAGTTAGACTATATAAATGTATGATCAATGTTAATAATGAGAAATCATTAACTTAACATTCATCTAATGCAACTTAAGATCAATATATTCCACGAAAACCATTATAACTTTATCTTTAACTGACCTTTTTAATGACATTTGTTCTTGAGGTTGTTGAGTTTATTCTTCTAGAACAATTATCGCATCTTAAATAGAAAGTTGTTCAACATTGTCTTGTTGATGTTCTGGATTCACTTTTTGATCAATGATAGGTATGAGAATCTGCATATCATCAAAAGTGATAGAAAGAACTGAGTTAGATTCCAATTCCTCCTTAAAAGTAATGTCTCTAACTTTATTTCTCCCTTTAAACTCAACATCCTCAAAAAATGTTGCAATTCTTATCTCAAAAATATTCCTAATTGTGGGATCATAAAATCATAGCCCCTAGACCGCTCAGAATTTCACTGACCCTTATACTTTATAGACATCAAAGAAGTCAGAAGTGATGTCATCTCAACTTTATCATTTTTAGCAAAACATTTCTCAATTTTATCAAGGAAACCTTAGCCTAAGTAATCTCTTTAGATTCTATACCTCTAAAGGCTTTAGGAATGTTGTACTTTATGATAATTAAACTCATGCAATTTGAACGATCCCACCTCTCAAAATCCCTTTTAACATAAGGGGTTCTTTTCGTAGTAAGAAGGGCAGATTGTTCTTTCCCAAGTGCAAGTTCTATATCCATACAACCAAGTACTATAAGTGTCTTTTCCATTCATTGAAATTAGCTCCATTAAGCATGGGTGTAGAATTTATATTAGTAGATATTGTGGCAGCTGAAGATGAACTAGCTGAATATATAACAAAATAGATAAAAACAAGCTCACATTAATATTCATAAGTAAACAATAAATTCAAAATAGTGCCTCCCATCTCAAGATATCAAACACTACATTAATATCATGTCTTTGGAAAATAATATTAACAGTAAACGATATTCTTGTTGTAGCAATCAAACATTGACAATAAATTATGTCAAATAATGAATCAATCTTTGGACTAACTTATTACTCACATAAAGTACTTTATAATTGTCACACATTTATCACCACAAATATCGTTGAAATTCTGCCAAATATTAACTTACTTTTGGGTCAATTAATAAATGTATGAATCACAAAAATATATAATTATCTTGATATTTTAAATAAACTAATCTACGCAAAAGAGGTCACTTTGGTGACATTTTATTTCAACTAATCTATTTAAAATACTAGACATTCTTAATTAAAACTCAAAGTTAAAATCTGAATTTATTTGTTTCAAAAGCATTTCTCATATTTTTATCTTTCAATCAAATTTAAAAGATAATAGTGTATATATGTATATATACTTATCCCCAAAAAAATACAATGATGGTAGCAAATATAATTATAGTTGAATAAAAAAAAAAAACAACATCACATATTACTTCAAATTTAAATCAAAATAATTTTTGAAGAAAGGTAAACATCATCTCAAGATATCGGACACTCCATCAATATTTCATCTTTGGACAAAATATTAACTTGTAAGTGATATTTTGATGCAGTAATCAAACATTGACAATAAGAACATGTTGAAAAATAAATCTTTCTTTAAGCAGATTTGTTACTCACATGTAAAACCGAATAATTGTCATATGTTTATTAGCACAGTTGCATATGTAATATTATTAAACTTCCTTTTATATTTTAAAACAAAATAATTTCAATATTAGATGTCACTTTGGCGACTTATTATTTCAATTACGTTATTTTAAAATATGTATAAATATACCAATATTCAAATCTAAAATTTCCATAATAGTTAAAGATCAAAACTTTTTTATTTCTTTATAGTTTTTGAAATAACCCAAATAAGGTTGTCTAAATAATTGAATAAAAAAATTGAAAACCTCAATCTTTAACTGATTTTTCTTGTTCCAAAACCATATATCTCAAAACCAAGCAAAAATAATATAGTGATTCAAAGCCAAGTAATTAACAAGCATATATATTCATAATTTTGACATAGACAAAACACCAAAGCAATTCATGCATATACGTGTATTCAAAATCAAATAAAAAAACTTACCCTGCAGATACTATGTAAATCCAAAATTGTATTTATGATTAAACAAAGATTTGAATGAATACTTGAAAAATATTTTCAAGTCAATAAATCTCAAAAGCAAAATCATATTAGTTAGCATATCTCATAGTTCATACAAAAAACCATATCATCATAATTTAACAAAATATTTGGAACCATAAAATGCCAAAACCTATATTATAGAACCAAATTTAAAACCAAATTCTTTCAACATATATTATGATTAACATGAGTTTACTTCAAAGCATCCAAAAACTAAATAAATATTCATAATATAAAATTAACAATTTTAATAAATGTCCATCAACCAATTTAACAGAAAATCATAATTAAATCCATAAAAAATTATCAACAATTTTAACATCAATTCACTAAAAACTTACAACTATAAATATTTTATAGATTCAATAAAAACCAATTCAAACATATATTTATGTAATCAACCAAAAAAAAAACTTATAACCTTTAAGGTAATTGGAAGCCGACGATCTTAATCATTTTTTTTCTTATAAACAAAACTTGATTCTTAAAGGAATTGATATAATAACATGAAAATTCGTCATATGAACAAATCACAGATATTGCTAACATAACAAAACTGACATGTTTAGCCAAACATAATAAAAATGATGTGATAATAAATCCATAAAAAAAATTCAATGATTAATAACCAATCACTATTAATGATTAAGTGCCAATCACGTCTTAAGAGCCAAGCATTAAATTATATCTTACAAGAGGAAGATTTAGGGTTTTTTACCCAATTGGTATAAAAAAAATTAAATACTAAAATGAGGTGTCAGATAGATTATTTGCCAAAATGGGTTATGATCGTGATCTGATGAAGTAATAAAATTGATCGTACCTAGAAACTAACTATTATCACGATAAAAGGCAAGCGCACCTATCGAATAGTAGTATAGTTAGTGGCAAGATCGGAATATTGAATCCAAGGAACTAAAAGTACTAGTAATGACTTTCTTCCTATTATCTAGCCTAAAAATAAAGAGGAGGTTTGTGTAAACTAATTAACTCTAAACTAAACTAAGGATGCGACAAAAAGTAAATTGGGGAATTACTTTGGGAAAACTGAATGATAAAGGCAATACCTAAGGAAGAATCCACCTAGACTTCACTTGTTATTTAACTCTAAACTAGACGATTTCTTCATTCGACTTGATCCATAGAGATACCTAAATTATGTTAATATCTCCGTCGAGAATAAGGACAACTAATCCTAGGTTGATTAATTGAAATCTCTTTCTAATTAAAACCCCTAGTCTTGCATTACTCGATCTATGGATCCCCAAATTAGATTTGACTCTAATTCGGCAGATTTTCGTCGTTTTCTCTCTAGGATTGCGATCAACTCCGCTTAATTGTGTTGGATCTACTCTTAAACAGGGACTTTTGCCCCTTTGCCTAAGCACATTTGACTTAAATTAATATCCTGGAAATATCAATTCAAGAATTAAAACACAATTAAGAACAAATCGAATATTTATCATATAGTTCAGATAACAATAACAAGATTCATCTTAGGTTTCATCCTCCTCAAGTATTTGAGGGTTTAGTTCATGTTTATAAAAAGAAACATCTCAGAATAAAGAAAATAACAAAACATAAGAAAATCCAAAACTCCTAAAAGGATTGAAGGGAGATCCTCTGTCTTGATGTAGATCCTGGCTTCTGAGATGGATCAATCGGTTTTCTTTCGAGTCATTCCCTGCCTTTTACTCTCCGTCTTGGCAGGGACACTGTACTCCATTGTAGTTGCCTCCTGGGGTCTTTATATAGAGTTTAGAATGTCTTTCTTAGCCCCTAAGTAGCCTTTTCCGCGTGAAATTGAACTTCATTACGACAGGGACATGCCCATGTAGCACACCCGTGTGAGTCGAGCCTAGGCCGTGCTCAAGCTTGTTAATGTGGCACGGCCATGTGGGTTGCCCGTGTGCTGAACTCCAGGTTGTGTTGATTATTGATTTGGGCCTATTTTGCCCCTTTTTGGCTGTTTCTTGTTCTTTTCACTCTCTTATGCTCTCTTAAGTATAAAACATGAAATTAAAGGATTAGGAAAATCAAATTCCACAAATTCAATGATAATTCATCCATAAATGTGCTAAATATGGGATAGAAATATGTATAATTTATAGTTTATCAGGTTATTTATTTGGGTTGAGCCTATCTGACAGGCGCGACCTAATATTTCAATAATAATTTTTTTAAATATTATTATTGTAATAATTTTTTTTACTTCGGGTCAGTATAAAAATACAGGTTGCGCCTACCAAGAAGGCTCAACATGTTGAGCCTATCTGACAGGCGCAACATGTAGAGCCTTTCAGGTAGGCTCAACATGTTGAGCCTTCTTGGTAGGCACAACACGGAGGCCCACACGCTAAATTTTCCCCTATATATCCCCCCAAAACCATGAGCAATATACAAAAATTTTCTAGACAAAAAATTTAGCAAAAGTAAGAAGAGAGGAAGAAGAAGGAAAGAAACAAAAACAAGAAGAAGAATAAGGTATTTTAGTTTATTTATTTTTAAATAGAGTGTAGAATTTTGTTAGAAATTTTATCATTTAAAGTTATTTTGTTAGATTAATAATTTTGTTTGTTAGCTTCTGAATGAAATATTTTGCATCAAAAATTTTGAAAATTTTGAGAATTTTGAAAAATTTTTAATAGATCTAGTATTGAAGATGGAGAATAAATTTTTCGTATGCATTTATTTCGATGGAGAAATTTTGACAACAAGTGTCGGATGTATATTTGAATGCCGCAAACAAGTTGCAATGAGATTTAATAGAAATATCTCGTTTGATGATATGAAGGAAAAAATTAGTGAAATATTTATAGACGTTGTGGGAGAAAGATCTTGAAACTTTTCTACAAGTTTCCAGTTTCGACGGATCCCATAAAATTCACCGAAATGGAACTTGTAGACAATGAAGACATGGAGACAATGTCGCTCTTTACTGTCAGAGCAACCAAAATGCACCGACTCACTTATTTGCTGAGTTAGCTGGTGTGGAGGCAACGAAAGATCCAACTCTATTAGGTGAAGAAGGACCTCAAGAGCCGTGTCTGGTGGTTTCGATATCATATGTTAGTAGTCAATCAACTACACATGGGATCGACATTGATCTTAATGTTACACCCAAGACTAATGTGGTTGGTGATGATGTATACCATAGTAGTGATCCTTCTGTTTATGAAGTTAATATCGGTAGTGATCCTGATGTGGACGATGTCCCAGATGATATTGACGATGAAGGTGTGAATGAAAATGGAACCATTAATGCGTCTTCAGTTGGGAACCAGATCCGTCGTATTGTTATACACAATAATCCTGGGGCACACATGTCTCGGATAAAATCCGATGCAGCACATGCAGCCGAGTTCCTAGAGTACCCTGAGATACTACCTGCTTACTAGATGGCCGTATATTCTGATCCTGAGGAGTTGTTCGTCAGCCAGAGATTCGAAAGTAAGGAAGAGTGCATATTTTCCATTAAGCGGTGTAGTATGAATATATCAGTAGACTACAAAGTCGTCGAGTCTAAGTCGACATTATATATTGGAAAGTGGTTGGAAGTTGGCGGAAGGCTGCAATTGACAGATACGAGTTGCATTTATCCAAAAGTATCAGATGTGGGAGATACAAAAATTTGTTGGGCCTCACACATGTACTTCAACACGAATGACAGAAGATCATCGAAAACTTGATTCGAAAACTATCTGTACATGCATCATGCCAATGGTTGAAGACATGCCGACCATTAAAGTTTCGGTACTAATTACCGAAATGCAGGTACAATTCCAGTATCGAGTATCATATCGAAAGGCATGGATAGCTAAGTAGATGGCAATGGAGCAATTGTACAGAAATTTTGATGCATCATACAATGAGTTGCATGGATGGATTGCAGCAATGAGGGAGTACGTACCGGGGATTGTCATTAAGTTGCAGACACGACCTTATTATGGCCCGGATGAGCAATGACAACCGGGTAAAAGAATTTTCCAATGGATGTTTTGGACATTTGATCTATATGTGCGTGCATTTCCCCACTGCAAGCTGTTTGTGCAAGTAGATGGGACATAGCTATACAGTAAATATACACAAATCTTACTTATTGCGATTGCTTAAGACAGGAATAGGAGTGTGCTACCGATTGCGTTTGCCATCGTAGATAAGGAGAATATGGAGTCGTGGGAATTCTTTCTTCCAAATCTACAGAGGTATGTAATTAGTAATGATAATATTTGCATCATTTCCAATAGAGGGAAAGGATTAATTGCCGTCATTAGGCATTCTAGTGTGCCATATAGATCCGTTTACTGCATACAGCACATCATGGCTAACTTCCATCGAGATTATAATAATGCAGACTAGAAGAGACAAGTTCTAAAAATGGGTAAAGAATAACCTTATCCTTTTAATATATAACCTAATTTTTTTTGTGGCGAGACTGTAACTTATATTTTCTTAATACATACACAGCATACGAGCTAGAACCACACATCTTTCCGCAGAAGATGACTCGGCTTGAAAGTGACATGGAAGGTCAGACGAACACACCTTTTCGATAATGGTTGGGTAGCATGGAGCCGTGGCAATGGGCTCAAAGTTTTGACGAGGGCTTTCGTTACGGTCAAATGACCACAAACTTGGTGGAGGGGTTCAATGCTATGTTGTTGAAAACGCGACATCTTCCGATTTCATCTGTCTTCTCAGCTACATTTTACAGGTTGGCTACCTTATGGATAAAGGCAGGACACATGTTTGTCGAACATGTTAGGGATACAATGATTGCAAACTATCGGATGGCGATGTCAATGAATGTAGAAGTATATTCATAACGTAATGAAACGTTTCACATTACAGAGACCATCGGTCGTCAACTAGGTATACCACCTAGGTCCTACGAAGTTGATCTCCGAAATAGATGGTGCGATTGCAGGAGGTTCCAGACACTTCATTATCCTTGTGCACATGTCGTGGCAGCTTGTGCTAAAGTCTCGCTCAATGTAGATCAATTTATCAATGAAGTGTACACTCTTGAATGCACGTTGTGTATATGGGAGAATGAGTTTCCCGTGCTTCTTGACGTATCTACTTGGGAGGTTCCTCGAAGACCTTCGAGCTTATCCTAGACAAACCTGAAAGGTTGTCTGCAATCATCAAGAATTCATAACGAAATGGATATTAGAGAGAAATCTGACGGGAAGCTGTGTGGAGTATGCAGATTAGCCGGTCATAATCGGAGTAAATGCCCACTCCAAAACTACCACACTGGACAATTGTCGCAATCAGATAGAAATTAAGATGTTGTTTATTACATGTTGTTCATTGCATATTGAAAGAAAAAGTCTTGTCTCTTTAATTTTTAATACTCCTCTTTTTTTTTTCCTATTATGTACTTCAACCAAGCAATTCCAAATATGAAGTTATTTATATACAAAACCCCTTAAAATTCATAAATAAAATGCCAACTAAAAAAATTGATAAACATAATGCCAAAAAATTCATTACATAAATATGAAGTTATTTATATTACAAAACCCCTTAAAATTGATGGTTTGATGGTGTGGTTCTAGGGGTATATCTTTGTGGAGCTCGACGTTCACTTTGCGGGCAACTACAGTGATCAACGTTTTCTTCATCCATATGTAGGGGTGTGCGAAACATAGACAAAAAATCAGATGTCTCAAATGCCATCGATGAACTCGAGCCGGGAGGAATAGAGAATGGCAGTGGCTACGACTCTAGAGGAGTGGAGTACGATGGTGGATACAAGCCGGGGGTAGTAGAGAACGTCGGTGGATACGGCTCTGGAGGAGCGAAGTACGATGGTGGACACGAGCTGGAAGGAGCAGAGTACGATGATGGATACGACCCGGAAGGAGTGGAATATTGAGATAGATATGAATCGGGACGACTCGAGTACTGATGTGGTAGTGGGCTAAAGATATCAAACTTTGAATGATATCCGTGGGTTGAAAAGCCCGAGAAATAGTCATCGCCCCCTAAATCTAGATGATAAGAACTACTCTCGAAGTGTAGTTCCGGCTCTAGCTCCGGCTTTGGCTCCGGGTCTAGCTCCGGGTCTGGTGCATGATACGGATCTGGAAAATGTTGCCCAATTCGTGTCGTATGTCGGGGGACTATCATCGACCGCCCACCAAATAAAAATGGTTTCCCCTTCTCATAGTACCACTGTAGGTACTGTGGCGAGGGCTGCAGATCCAGACAATGATCCATCTGTGGTACCCTACCAAATCGGTTGTTCCACATTGTAATATATTCTTCATGCTCATCTCCTTAATCAGTCCCATGCCTCCCCCTCTTGGTCATGCCATGGAGCAGTGCATCCAATCGTACTGGTAGTGTCGGGATATATTGTATACAACTAAACTGCTGGAGTACTCGATCGCCATGATACCACTCCACCGTCTGAAAATGGATAAGGGGTGCACTAATGCACTATAAGTTTGAGTGGATGTGGGCATATGATGGAATAACGCTATAATTTCAGGAACATAATACGACATCTAGATGAACTACACAGTTAATAACATTTTTATATTAACACGGGTCGAGTGAGATAAAATAATAAAACTAAATTGATGTTGGAAAAACTTGCCCCCTCTCCAGAATGATCCTCGATCATCAGATGGTATATTGGAACTGTGTATGACCTCCCGATACCCAGATTCGTGCGCTATTTACGAAAATAAATTTTTAGAACAATATAATCCGAAAAAAGACAATTAATTGCTATAACGCGTAAAGATTCATCACCTATTAACGCGTGGAAATATATATGATTGATGACTAATGGGTGCTAAGAATGATATCTGATAAAGTGCCCATGACTGCAGCAGTATGAGGCATCCGCCTATGTCCATCGTAGAGGGATCTGTCGTCCGATAAAGTTCGCGATACAACATGGCTAACACTGCAGACCCCCAACTGTATGAACGCGTGTTATGCAAATTGGATAGTAGCAGTAAGTACATCAAGTGGACTTCACTGTCGTGTGAATCCAGCATGAGTACACCTCCTATAAGGTGCATAATATAAGCTCGAGCAGCCTACATAACCTCTAGTTCATTGGCAGTACTTGGAAAATACTCAAAATTGGCCTTTAGCCACGAAAATCGCAAGCTGGCAAATTTCCCCTCACTTGGCGAGCATCCAAGTAAGTCATGACAAAGGGTAGCCGGCTTGGAGATCAAACTTACGCCCATGACCGCATTCCTGTCAATAGGGAGTCCCAGTTGTAGTGCAACGTCCTCTAGAGTGATGATGCACTCTCCGCACGACAAATGAAATGTGTGGGTCTCTAGACGCCATCGCTCGACTAAGGCGGAAATCAAGTCATATCGCAGATCAAAAGTCCGAATCAATGCTGCTGATCTGAACCCGGATAACTCTGGGAACGGTATTAGGCATTCATTTGGCTAAAACCCTACACTATAAATACAGCCCCTCAATACGTGGTACTGGACCTGATATTATTATATTAACGAATTAGTTAATACAAGATAATTTCATTCAACAAATAACGTGACTATCAAATAAAAATTTCATTACCATCTCATTAATGTTACTTGATATTTGATTTTTACTATCAATCAACGAACCCATTTGTTGCCAATCTGCAATTAAACAAAATTAAATTTATTTAATTTATTTCAAAAAATACAATAAATTATTTCAAAATTTTAAAAACAAAACACGGTAAATATCTCATAATTTCCCATCATTTACCTACAATAAAAAAATTATGTTAGATTACAATAATAATATAACTAAAACAAATATAAATTATCTAAAGATAAAAAACATACGAATTAAAAATAATAGAAATAGAAACATACCTAACTAGTTTCTTTCAAACAACCTATAACATTATATAACAACAAATTTAATCAACATTTTAATCAATCAATAAAAATTATCAAATAAATAAATAATAATATAAAATTACATTATATAAAAATTACATTAAAAAATCACAAAACACTAACCTATGAACACTAACAATTTATAATCATAAATTACTAACACAAAATAACTATAAAATTATTTTCTTAAAAAAATTACATTTTTAAAAAATCATAATACAGTAAACCACTAAACACTAACAATTTATATAACCTAATCATAAATTACTAATAAAATAGGTATAATTTTTTTTTAAAATACATTACCAAAAAAATCACAATTCACTAATACACTACTAAACCACTAAACGCTAACAATTTATATAACCTAATCACAATTATTTTTTGAAATTATATTTTTACTATCGTAAAAACATTCAATTTAATTCTGATCTTCCATATTTTCTAACTCCGCCACTGATTTAATATACTAACATTAGGTGAATGAAATTTAATTAGGGTAAAATTAGGTGAAAATTAAGGAGATGAAGTACGGCTTGCACAACCATTTTAAAAAATAATTTTATTGCACCAAAATCTAGAAATTTTATTGCCCTCAAACTCTAATACTATATAAACCCTTCACCGTATCATTTTTTTTCATTCAATTTCGTCCATCTTTTCTAATTTTCATTCTCAATCTCTTTTCCTTTTGATTTTCTAGTCTCTAAACCTCTAAAACGAATCCAAATTACTTTCTTTATAGTTACAAATTATTTATAACAAAATATTTAACAAAATAAGTTTAACATTATTAAACTAAACACAACAATTTATAACATAATCTTAAATTACTAATAAATTAATTTTAAAATAATTACAAACACAAAAATATATCACATAATCCTAAATTACTAACAATTTAATTTTAAAATAATTATAAAAAAATTACATTCACACAAATTACTAACCTTTCTTTTGTTCTTTCTTCTTCTTCTTTTTTCTTCTTCCTTTCTTCTCTCCTTTCTTTCTCTTCACCTTCGGTGGCGTGGTGCTTTAAAATCTTGAGGGACTACAGCATATAAGGTCCCCCATTTGCTTAAAAAACCCAACATGACATGACTAGTCATGCATGAGGGAAGAAGGGAAACAAGACACGGGTGAAGGGAGTAGCAGGCACGGCCGAGAGCAGCAAGCAGTGTTGCGCCTCTGCCCCAGGTGTGACATGTCGTGCCTACCAACAAGGAGCGACCCAATTCTACCCGTATTCTTACCTGTATTTTAATAAAAATATTTCTAAAAAATAAATAATAATATTTTATTAAAGCAAAAAAATATTATTAAAATATTGGGTCGCGCCTGTCAAATAGGCTTGACCTAAAAAATAACATATTTTGGTAAATAATCTAGCTGACACCCTATTTTGGTATTTAATTTTTTTATATTAAAGGCGTATTTGGCTTACGTCAGTGCTTTCGTTTCGAAGGACTTTTCTATTGGGGATATCAGAACTATAAGGGCCTTTCCGGATGTCTTTCCTGAGGAATTATTAGGTTTATCTCCAAATCGAGAAGTTAAGTTTGAGATTGAACTTCTACTAGGTACAGCTCCGGTGTCCATCGCTCTCTATCGAATGGCACCGAAGGAGCTTACAAAACTTAAGGCTCAACTTCAAAAACTTCTGGATTGTGTTTTCATCCATCCAAGTATGTCTCCGTGGGGCACCAGTCCTGTTTGTTAAGAAAAAGGATGGGACTATGAGGATGTGCATCGATTATCTACAGTTGAATAAGTTGACTGTAAAGAATAAATATCCATTTCCAAGGATCAATGACTTATTTGATTAGTTCCGAGGGGCTTCTGTGTTTTCGAAGATAGATCTTCATTTTGGGTATCATTAGTTGAGGGTTAAGGAAGCTAAAGTTCTTAAGACTTCATTTAGGACTCGTTAAGGACATTACGAGTTTCTAGTTATGCATTTTGGTCTGATGAATGCTCTGGCTGCATTCATGGATCTGATGAACCGAGTGTTCTAGCCGTATCTGGATCAGTTTGTCGTGGTTTTCATCGACGATATTCTAGTTTACTTTAAGACCGAGGATGATCATGATGAGCATCTTAGAGTAGTGCTTCAGATTGTTCGTGAGAAACATCTCTACGCTAAGTTGAGTAAGTCAATTTTATGAGTGATTCTTATGACAGGCTTATTTTGACCCTAGTCGGAAAGTGGTTTCGAGACCACAAAACCGAATTATTAAAATTAAATAATGCCATATTTTATAAATATGATATGTGAATTATGCATGTGTGGAGAATTTATACCTTAATATTATTAGTTCAATGTGAATTATTCAATAGGACTTAGGTGAGAATTTTAAAAATAGGTTGGTTGAATCTTTGAATGGCCGAATTGTGCATGCTATAAAAGAATTGGACTTGCATGTCAAATTCCTCTTTATGTGAAAGTGGCCGGCCATACAAATGGTTTTATTGGTTGCTTTATTTTTTTTATGTTAAAAATTAGGTGAGTGGAAAATGATTTCATATTAGTGAATAAAATAACGATAATAGAAAAAATTTGGTTATGTTTTGTTCTTTTTTGCCGTGAACTAAAGGAAGAAAAAGGGGGAAGAGAAACTAGGCATTCGGTCTTCTTCTTGCTTGATTAAGGTAAGTTTTTGGTTAATTCTTTGAGATTTTATGAAATTTTGGTTGATGGTTAGGTCTTTGACTTAGCCCATGTGTAAATTTTGATCCTTGTGGTGTTTGGGCATTTGGCTAAGATAGGAATGTTAGAAGGGGATTTCTATTCTTTATGTTTTATGAGTTGGGAGCTTAAATCGAAGTTGATTGAAAGGAATGTGTGTATTAGGGGTTTAAGTAGTGTGGAAATTCGGTTGATGAGAGTGTGGGTGTGGTTACTTGCCAAATTTGGGTATTAAGGTAAGTAAGTTGGTTTAATTCTTGTATTAGAAATCTATTTGAGCAATTAGATAGGCATTGAATGGTTGAAGTGATGAAATTAGAAACTCATGAACTTGATTTAAATATTTTAAGCTTATGGTAGTTAAATGGATTAGAAAGGATCTATTCGGCCATGGTGGTTAAATACTTTGTTAAATTGTTGAATACATGCTTTGGTTGTTAAGAAATATTCAGCCTTGGTATGAATTTCATTAAAAAACGTTTAGTTATTAGTTTTGGTATAAAATACTTATTGAAATGGTGGAATTGGATTACTTGCTTATGGATTTAGTTATGAGAGTCTTTTGTAAATAGAGCTAGAGAGTTGGCCTTGAGTAATTTAGAAATTGAATCTTAAAATGCTTATGAGAACTTTAGTGAAACATTCGGCCATGATACATATTCTAAGGAAGGACTTGTAAAAGGGTATAAAAGGGTGGTGTTTTGTGATAAACATATGTATTTGGACCCTATGTACGAACCTTGTAATTTTATTATAAACTCTTGGTGAACTTGTATCATACTAATTGCTAAACTACTAGCTTGTGTGGAAAATTTGTGTATGCTATTATACACCGAGTGGGAGCCAAAAATTGAGCTCACTATGTGTAACATATTCAACCTTTGATCACTAATACGTTTTGAATTGTAAGTTGAATTAAAAGAAATGTATGTGTTTGATCCATTCAAAGCTAGGCATGACTTGTAACATAGTGGTAATTGGCCGAATGTGTATATGTGATAGAGAGTGGATAATTGTATTTCTTGCTTTGACTAAGTGAAGTACATGAAGTTAATACACTTAATTTGTCCAATTAAGCTCAAGAGCATAGAGGGACAGCATCGGATAAGGGAAAGGCTAAGGTGACGGAATAGCCAACTCGTAAATACTCAGAAGGACACGAGGTAAGTTTTAAGTATTGAAACCTAGCATGTGAGTGGATTTAACATGATGTACGCATTTAGTTACTCATATGGATGATTCGTTGAAGTATGTTGTCTATGGCCGGTGAAATGAGGTAGTGAAATGGTAATATAGCCGAAAGTTCATTAGACTTATGAAGGCTTTAGAAATCGATTTGATATGTGATTTACTGAAATGCCTATTGACTGAACATGTAGTGAAAATGTCATACTATGCATTAATGTGTGAATGCGGCAAATGAATGTTAACTTGTGATAAACTATGTGAAAAATATACATGATGGATCCAAATACATATGTCTCTGTGTTGTAATCCGGGTTAAGTCCCGAAGGGCATTCATGCCAGAGTTGTATCTGGGTTAAGTCTCGAAGGGCATTCGTGCCAGAGTTGCATCCGGGTTAAGTCCCGAAGGGCATACGTGCCGTAGTTACATCCAGGATAAGTCCTGAAGGGTATTCGTGCCAGTGATTCATCCGGGCTGAGTCCCGAAGAGCCTTAAGGCTAGTGTATTATTCCGGGCTAAGCCCGAAGGCATTCATGCTGGAAATAAGAAATTTGGGCCTTATCAATCGTAATAAATAAGCTCATTGCCTAAATTAACCAGGTACGTACTATATATATATACAAACTGTGAACTTGCTTCTGTCTAAATTATGCTATGTCAATCGGGTAATACCGAATCTAACCTTTGTTTAGAGTGCTATAAAGGCATGATGCTTAATTATTGTATGTGAAATTCAGATCATTGGAAATGTGCTAAGATTGGTCTGAGTATACGAATGTGTTATGATAGAAACTTAAGGAAATAAGTGCATGTGATTATACATCCTATAAGGATTTAGCTTTGTAACCGAATTAGATATGTTTGTCCAAGTGTTGGAGCTTGTTTGATAAAATGAAATTATCTGTATGATTCAAAATTTAGTTAAGGAAAGTTGTTTGATATGCATGTATAATAGGGATAAATTTAGCCTTGGATACATTCGGTTAAAGATTGACATAGATGAGTATTAGAAGTAATATGCTTTAATCTTTGAATGAGTTTTCATGGCTTAAAACTTACTAAGCATATGAATGCTTACTCTGTTGCTCTTAACCTTCTGTTTTTATAGATCTCATTCGTTAACTACGGTCTCAGGAATCTCACGTTCGAAGTCATCTCTACTATCAAAGCCCATTTTGGTATTTAAATAGTTAAACCTTTGTAAATGGCATGTATTGGTTTTAAATTTTGTTGTTGTTAAACAAGAAATATTTGATGTTGTAATTAAGTAAAGCTATGCGAAAATGGCTTACCTAGATATTTCGATATTATATGTATCTTAAATGTTTGATAATGTTGAATGTGGTGAATGTACCAGCTTTGGGTATTTGGTTCTTGGATCTTGATGAATTATACATGTTGGAGTTTTATGTTTGGATGGTCTACTTAATTCATTGATGGGGTTTAATTATGGCAACATGTAGGAATCGGTTGATAACTCATGCTACTAGATGTCTTAAGGTTTGGAATGATAGTATGACAGACATGCATGTATCTAGGTTCGGTCTTATATATGTTATAAAGGGAAATGAATTTATAAATATTCATATGCACATGTATTCGTGTGTGAACACTTTTTGTTTTAAACTGAACTTGTTTATTAAACCTAAAGCCGGACTACACGCGTGTGGAATTTAATTCGTTCAGATTCTAAACTTGTGTGGTGATGTCTCTTAACCCTCCAGCGACGGTTACGGGTTAGAGGTATGACAATTCTTGTTGGATATCTGTTAACCAATTGCTAAACCGATGTTGGGTACTTTGGTTTTAGGTTTCGGAGGGCTCAAGAGTGGTTTCATTGCAAAATAGTACCAGGTGTGTATCTGAAACACAGAAAATGAGGCTTCGGCAAAAGCACAAAAACAAATCTGTCGATGGCACACGAGCGTGTGGTAGCTCATGTGCGATGACACGACCGTACGACCAACGAAGACAGGGCCGTGCATTAGACATGGCCGTGTGGTGGCCGGAGTGTGGCCGTGTGAGCTACACGGGCTAGGCCAAGTTTGGCGTGTGGGTTTTTGGGTTAGGCCGTGTGAACCACATAGGGAAGGCCAATCGGCGCCTGTGGACTACACGATGTGTAGGCCCACATGGGCAAGCTACAGAGGCATGTGGGCCCAAAATTCTGAAATTTTCCCTAAGGTCACATGGGTCATCCCAAATGACCGTGGGCCTACCACAGGGTCGGTAAGGGCTTTCCAAATCCTATAAACTATAAATCTGATGTTATGTTTCGTGTATAACACTGATATGCATGTCTGATTTATTTGACGTATGTTAAATCTGTACCTGTATCTGTTATTGGGGGTGGGATGATATATATGGGAGAAGTATTATGAAGGGTGATCTTCGCCTATAATCTAGCAATAAGGTTGCACTTTATCTGTTATGTGTCTTAATGGCACAATATGATGTGTAGGGTTGGGTAGGTGTTTTTAACCTCACATGGTGTGTTGGGATGGTCAGAGATGGTGTGTAGAGGATAGGGGTAGTATTCTATTATCTAATCTACATATCTGTATCTGATTCTGAATCTAATATGGGTCTAGGCTCAAATCTGTATCTGTTTGTTATATGATAATCTGTATAAGTGGATGCTTAATTCTGTTAGGTTACACACTGAGTTTACGTAAACTCACCCCTTTTGTCTACTCTGTACAGGTAATTCTCAGAGTTAGGAGGATCGGTGTGGCAAAGACTCAACGGTGACCACTTAACTATAAATAGCTTTAATTTAAAACTTACGGTTTTTATATTAGACTTCGAATTATTTGTGGGTTTTTAAGTTTCTGGGCTGCATGGATTTTTATTTGTCAGTTTTGGTTTTGGGATATTTACTTACTCACATGCCTCGATGAAATGTTTTTTATTTCGACGATTTTATACGAGCAAGGGTTTTCTAAAAATGATAATTGGGTTTTTAAAAAGGTATCAGTTTTACTAGACTTTCGCTATAAAATAAGTATTGACAATAAAACAACTAATGAACATTTTCGAAATTAGATAAAAATGAATATGAGTTTTGGAAACTGAAACGATTTGATGAGACGACACTATTTTCAAAACCCTACCATGTGATACCTCCGGATTTGACCATAACGTCTAGGCCGAGTTTGGGGGTTACAACACTTAAAGAGCTTGTTTTCTAAGCAATTTAGGATTTTAATTTACGTTTTTAATATTTAGGCTTTAGGATAGAAAATTAAGAAAAGTATGTGCTTTTAACACATTTTGTTGGTGTTGTGACCCATTAGGCCGACATGGGCATTAGGTTGTGCTAATTGGTTTAAATGTGTGTGTAAGATGGAGATATAAAGGTGCAGTTGATGTGGAAGCAAAGGTCAAGTGATGCACAAGCTTCCTGGGCCATTAAAGCACTACAGGAATGACACAAGGCAATATTTAGGTGTCGTGTCGCACCATGCATGGGTGTGGCGTGATACAAGGCAGACATGTAACACCGTTTACATGTATTCAACACTGGAACAAGGTACCAGTGTAACACCCCTTACCCGAGATTGTCGACGGAGTCGAGCACGATGCTTTACTAGACTTATATCACTAATTTGGGGCATAAAAATTTACTTTTTTTTTAAAACTAATTCACTTACGTTCATCCAATATATCCCTAAAAAGGGCCTTCGAGGTCCTAAAACATGCAATTGAAATGGTTCAGGACCAAACCAGGAAAATTAAAATTTTTCCGATTACTTACACAAATCAAAACAATTTATTTCACTATTTATAATAAAATTATCCACCTGCATGACAGTCACTAAATTAATTATAACTCAAGTTACAAAACTCGAACTTTAAATCCATAAATTTTCCTTGAAACTAGACTCATATATCTTCTTACCATAATTTTTCCATAATTTTTGGTTTGGCCAATTTGTACAGTTTATTCATTAAAGGTTACCCTATTTTGCAGTCCAATAGACTCGACCTCTCTTCACTAAAAATCAATTATCTCATTTTACAGAATTTGGATAATGTTTCCATTTGTTTCTAATAAAAATAGACCCACTAAGAAATCTATACGTAGAAATTATACATCATAATTCTTTTTGTACAATTTTTAGTGAAATTCTAAAATCGGAACAGGGGATCACAAACTCACTTTGAACTAGTCTCGTAAGAGTTTAAATATCTCAAAATACAGACTTCCTTTCCTTACTCTGTTTCTTTCCTATCAAAATAGACTCAATAAGATTTAATTCTATATCTCATTCACCATTCAATTCCATTTCTACAATTGTTAGTGATTTTTCAAAATCACGTCACTCCTACTATCCCAAAATTGTTTCATAACCAACTTTTACTCTTTCATAATTTCTTTGCATTAAACCTCATTTAGGCATACATAACATCAACACATGTTCTTACTTAGCCATATCATAAGGACATAAACACCAAAAGGCCAAGTCCCTAAACATGCCATAACTGAAAATGTTTCAATAAAAATACCCTAATTTGTAACTTGATGTCGAAAGTGTGAAGCGATCTCTGACGACCTCCAACCCGAGCTTGTTTGATAAAACTTTGGAAAAAGGAAAGAAAAGAGGTAAGCTTATAAAGCTTAGTAAGTTCACATGTAAAATAATAGGCATTAGTAATGAATTTAGCTTATTATTAAGCTTTCATAATTTGCATAAATAATTTTAAGTTCTTACTTTCCCATCTTACTCATTGGTAACCTTACCAAAGGCTCGAAATAATAAAAAAATACCTTACTTAATAGCTTGCTTATGTACCTGCAACATCTCACTTAACACATTAATACTCTCTCATAATATATAGGCATATTGCTAATCATGTCACAAAGCATCATAAGTATAATTGAAAACTTATCACTTACTTAATACTTGAATATACTCATTAAATACTTTTAATATCATCAACTTATAACCTCAATATTAATAAGCCTTATGTACATACCTGTGTTCTTTCCTCGTGATCTTACCTTGTCAGCTCTTTGACTTACTCTTTGGATTACTCAAGTACCTTTCCTTTTGAAATTTACCATTGCCATGTCTTGACATGGTCATACGTGGTATCCTTGCCTTATGTACTCACCAATACCATGCCTTGGCATGGTCTGACATGGGATCCTTACCTTATATACTCACCAATGCCATGCGTTGGCATGGTCATAATGGGATCCTTGCCTTATAAACTCACCAATGCCATGCCTTGGCATGGTCTTACATGGGATCCTTACCTTATATACTCACCAATGCCTTGCCTTGGCATGGTCTTACATGGTATCCTTGCCTTATAGTAACTTATCAATGCCGTGTCTTGATATGGTCTTACATGATTTCCTTGCCTTGTAAAACTTACCAATGTCATGCCTTGGCATGGTCTTACATGGGATCTTTTCCTTATAGTAACTTATCAATGCCATGTCTTGACATGGTCTTACATGATTTCCTTGCCTTGTAAAATTCACCAATGCTATGCCTTGGCATGGTCTTACTTGGTATCCTTATCTTATGTTGCCATAGGTCAACCATGGTCTTTCTACATTAATTCTTCCTTAATTGCCATGTTATAAACATGGACTTTGAAATATTAATGTCTTGGCAATTCATAGCTAAAACATACTTGCTCAAAATTCTCAAGGTCAGTCACATAACTCAATAATAATAGCAACAATTTCATAATAATAAAATGCTACTCAACTTACATATTTACATTCATACTCTCATCACATCCTCAATTTATCTTACTTTCCTTAAATTATGCTATTCGATACTTTCTTGATCTTATGCAAAGCCAAATTACCACTATGGTCTTATATGTAAACTTATTCGAATTCTCACTTTTAATGTCGAATCATTATCAAACATTTCTCAATTATTATCATTATATTCAAAAATCAATACTAAAACATTTATAACTAATATATCAATTTTGCGTTCAAACATGCTTAATTAAATGCTTATTAAACACATGAACTTACCTCGATACCAATACGACCATTTTGACCAACTTTCCCGATTTTTAGTTTTTCTCCAGTTCTAGGTCCAAATCTCATTTTTCGGGATCTAAAACACCATATTTCACTTATTTAATCAATGTACTAATTATATTGGACCTAAAACATATTTTTACAAAATTTGCATTTTTGCCACTAAACTTTTTCATATTTACACTTTTGCCCCAAAGCTTGGAAATAAATTTTTATTCAATTTCTTTGCATTTTATGCCTAATTGAACCATTTAATAAGTATGGAATCCCAAAATTATCATTAAAACTCACACTTATGACCAATTTTATAACTTTTATGATTTAGTCCTTTCAAACATTTTCGTCGAAAATCACTCAGCAAAAACCGTTTCTCTAACCATAAACATGCATAATCTACCATAATTCATCAAAATACAAAATTATTAAACATGGGTCAATTTTTGAAATCAAACCCTAGCTCAAATAAATGGTAGAAACAGAGATATCATGTTACTAGGATTTTAAAAACGTAAAAATCACTACAAACTGGGCTAGAACGGACTTACAATCGAGCTTGGAAGCTTGAAAAACCCTAGCCATGGTTTCTCCATGCTATATTTAGCCTTGAGGAAGAAGATGAGAAATTTTTTTCTTCATTTTCCCTTTTTAATTCTTTCAAATTACAAAATGACCAAAATGCCCTTAAAGACTTTTCTTTCAAATTTGTCTTATTCATGCCCATTTTTGTCCAACAATTTAACAAATGGTCTAATTACTATTTAAGGACCTTCAATTTAAAACTTCATAACAATTGGACACTTCTAACATATGGAACTCAACTTTTGCACTATTTACAATTTAGACCTTTTAACTAAATTAAGTGCCCAAACGTCAAAATTTTCACGAAATCTTTCCGTGAAATCATAGATCATAAAAATATAATAAAAATAATTTTTCCCCTGTCAGATTTATGGCCTCAAAACCACTGTTTCGACTAGGTCCAAAATCGGGATGTTACATTTCTCCCCCTTAGGGATTTTTGTCCCCGAAAATCTTACCAAATGATGGATTAAGGACTAATTTCCCAAGGCACTTTCAATTTCTCGTATAGTCTCGGCATCCTTAGCATCTTACTGCTCAAGCTAAGATTCTGAATTATACTATCTTATCGTAGACATAGGAATCACATTATTGATCTTCTCGGATTATGACTGAAATACCTATTGATAAGTGACTGACCTTATTCTTTCTATAATCTCATACTCTTAGATGAACTGTAGCTCACTTTCCTCTACTTATCAAAATGAAAAATTTTCTGTTAATAAAATACTTTTAGAAACACCTGACACCCATCTGAGTTTCAGTATTCTTGCCTTTCGATTCTATACACAATTTCTGATAATCTGTCTCTGATCTCAAAAATCAAATTTCACCTTTCTCTAATATTTTAACTCAAATTAACTTTGTGAGTTTCTCTTTCTAAATTGCTCTTAATATTTAAAACACAATACAAAACTTACCTTTCTAAGAATCTGAATCACTTCCTCAATTTAACTATTAGTATTAAAGTGACACACAATAACATTCAGAAATCTCGTACTCAAGGCTTATTATAACTTTCTTCTAAAGTTATAAAACAAATCTCGAATTTCAACCATAACCAATGAAAATTTGGGCTCTGTATAAACTGAAAACCTCAGGATAAATAACTCAGATAACCCATGAATAGAAAAAGTTGGTCATGCTAAAAAAAATATACATAAACTTCCTCGAGTAGTCAACCATAGCTCACATAACCTTTACCCTTTTGATGATAATACTAATTTTGTTGTACAAATCTTCGAATTATCATTGTATTTCCACACAGATATCAGTACTGACTGTAATAGCTTCTAAGATACTAAAAAAATCAACTTTAACTCCATGAAAGTTCAGACATCAAGTTCAAAATCTAGTGCATAGCATATCTTATGCTTACTAGTGTAACTATTTCTGAGTATCCTCCATCTCTGTACTTCTCGAGTAGGCAGATAATTATCATTGTGTCAGGCTTCATAACTGTTGCATAATCTCTTTACTCAATTCAGACTGAATCATAACAAATACTTCGGTCGTTAATTTCTTTAGCTGTTTATAACTTTACTAGCATGGATTTAAGCCAAATTAAACTTTATATAATGAGAACTCTAGTAATCAGACAACTTGGATTGAAATCATACCTCAAATGCAACCCTTTCGATGTATATATATAACCCTGTATCATAACTTCTAGAATAAGTACTCTTCACTCAAGTCGTTTATCCATTTATACATAAACAATCAACATTTAATTCTGGAACTGTGAATAATTCTAATATACATATAACTCAATCAGACTGGTAAACTGAATCAATTTTGACTAATAAACAATAACTTTTCAAGAACTGCTATTCTTTATGCTGTCATTATATCTCAAACATACATTCTATCATGATCTCTAGAAAAAGCTAATCACAGATCATTATCACTGCATAACTCGAAAGAACATAACATTCAGTCTTTAACTTGCTGATACATGTATCAATATCATTTAAAAAGAAAAATCATTACCTCGATCTAAGCTAGACTTCTTATCACTCACATTTTGCGAAAGTCACTTTCTCTTCAAATTCATTCAGCTTAAAAATCACGGTGCCATAATAAGACTGACTTTTCAATTACTTTAGTAAATGATGTCCCAGCTCTGTACTTTCATTATCAGGTCCAAACTCATATTCATCAATAGAACATTTCTTGCTATTATCTTATGGCTCATACTTTGAACAGTAATTTATGAAGAAACTCGGGATAACAAAATCTCAGAACACAGAGCTATACAGAATTTCTGAAAATCACTTCTCATGTAGAATAGTTAAGGTCTCGATAGCATCTCAGAAAAATTCCAAAAAGGAAAGATAATACTCACAAGCACTAAAATCAACTATAATAGAAACCATATAACTTTCCTTTATATTTACCAAACAATAGCTAGTAGAATGTTGCTAACATCATACGGACCTTACCGTCAACTTTCCATCTGCACACTGGAGCAGAAAACCAGAATAGATAGAACAATATCAATCACAACTCAAGCAAACTACAATGCCTTCATCTGTCTATATATTTAATTGACATCCTCATATAGTAGGAATTTCATCTGAAATCTTACAGATATAAATATATATACCTCTGATAATAAATGTACACATATAATATCGAAAGAAATTTCTGAAATTTTTTCAACCAAAAACTCTACATTCAGCTATTAATGCAACTCAATCATTATTCCTCTGTCTAATTCTGTCATTACTGAATCCACATTATCTCATTCAAAATTGAAATTTATTCGAAAGAAAATCCAGCAATCATATACCTTACACATCATACCTGAATAAGTGTATTACCTGAACCTAACTTTTCTTTAACTGTAACATTTCAGAATCCAGATGATCTTCATATTAACCTGGCATCTTTTCTGTAACTGTATTCATTTGCTCAATCATTCTTGACTCTGATTATGTTGTCAATTAATCTGCCACTAAACTCTTCAGTTTTTCACTTGTAAGCCTATTCAGTTTGAATTTCACGTAATCCTCTCTCTGAAATACCTTGTTGAAAAGGGGGTGAGGCTGTAACACCTCTGATTTACCTCGTATATACTCATGCATATAACTTAACACTCATCAAAATATAATATTATCACAATTATACAATTTGCTTCAAGCAACTTAGCATACACGTTCATAATACAGAGACTTCCTGATCATCTTATGCAAACTAGTGCACGTATACATGCATTCATGAATCTCAAATAACATTACTCATAACATTCACTTAACTTCTCTAGTTATACATATAGCATCATACAAAAGCCAATTTAACATGAACACTTATCTCAATATAAACTTTCCTTTCATCTTATCTCATCTTTCATATTTCCCAAATAGTTCTTATTCACAATTTATTTATTTTCACATAAAAATCATGAACTATTATTCTTACCTTTTATGAGCCTCAACTCATCATAAACATACTGTCTATACTATCAAACTTAGCTCGGTTGGAGTGCACATCTGTCTGACAAAACATTTTTCATCTAGGTCGGGAGTCGTCACACTATCACAGTTCAATATGGCATGTATAGCTAGACTCTTACTCATGCTAGATAGTCCAAGAACTGGCTAAACTCTTGCTTTGATACCACTAAATGTAACACCCCTTACCCGAGACCGTCTCCAGAGTCGAGCACGAGGCATTACCAGACTTATCTTACTAATTTTGGGAGTAAAAAAATTACTTTTTTAAAAATAAATTCGCCCACATTCATCCAATATATCCCTAAAAAGGTCCCTCAAGGCCCTAAAACATGCAATTGAAATGATTTAGGACCAAACTGGGAAAATTAAAATTTTTCCAATTACTTACACAAATCAAAACAATTTATTTCACTATTTATAATAAAACTGTCCACCTGCATAACAGTCACTTAATTAATTATAACTCGAGTTACAAATCTCAAAATTTAAATCTGTAAATTTTTCCTAAAACTAGACTCATATATCTTCTTACCATAATTTTTTGTTTGGCCAATTAGTACAGTTTATTCATTAAATGTTCCCCTACTTTGCAGCCCAATAGACCTAACCTCTCTTCACTAAAAATTGATTATCTCATTTTACAGATTTCGGATAATGTTTTTGTTTGTTTGTAATAAAATACATCATAATTATTTTCGAACAATTTTTAGTGAAATTCTAAAATCAAAACAGGGGATCACAAAGTCACTCTGAACCAGTCTCATAAGAGTTTAAATATCTCAAAATACACTCTGTTTCATTCCCATGAAAATAGACTCAATAAGATTTAATTCTATATCTCATTTACCATTCAATTCCATTTCTAAAATTTTTGCTGCTACCCCAAAATTGTTTCATAACCAACTTTTACTCTTTCATAATTTCTTTGCATTAAACCTCATTTAGGCATACATAACATCAATACATGTTCTTATTTAGCCATATCATAAGGACATACACACAAAATGGCCAAGTCCCTATACATGCCATAACTGAAAACGTTTCAATGCAAATACCCAATTTGTAACTTGATAGTCGAAAGTGTGAAGCAATCTCCGATGACCTCCAACCCGAGCTTGTTTGATAAAACTCTGGAATAGAGGAAAGGAAAGAGGTAAGCTTATAAAGCTTAGTAAGTTCACATGTAAAATAATAGGCATTAGTAATAAATTTAGCTTATTATTAAGCTTTCATAATTTGCATAAATAATGTTAAGTTCTTACTTTCCCTTCTTACTCATTGGTAACCTTACCAAAGGCTCAGAATAATAAAAAAAATACCTTACTTACTAGCTTGCTTATGTACCTGCAACATCTCACTTAACACATTAATACTTTCTCATAATATATAGGCATACTGCTAATCATGTCACAAAGCGTCATAAGTATAATTGAAAACTTATCACTTACTTAATACTTGAATATACTCATTAAAATACTTTTAATATCATCAACTTATAACCTCAATATTAATAAGCCTTATGTACATACCTGTGCTTTTTCCTCGTGATCTTACCTTGTCATCTCTTTAGCTTACTCTTTGGATTACTCAAGTACCTTTCCTTTGAAATTTACCATTGCCATGCCTTGACATGGTCTTACATGGCATCATTGCCTTACGTACTCACCAATACCATGCCTTGGCATGGTCTTACGTGGTATCCTTGCCTTATGTACTCACCAATGCCTTGCCTTCGCATGGTCTTGCATGGGATCCTTGCCTTATATACTCACCAATGCCATGCCTTGGGATGGTCTTACATGGGATCCGTACCTTATATACTTACCAATATCATGCCTTGGTATGGTCTACATGGGACCCTTGCCTTATAGTAACTTACCAATGCCATGCCTTATCATGGTCTTACACAGGATCTTTACCTTATAGTAACTTATCAATGCCATGCCTTGACATGGTCTTACATGATTTCCTTGCCTTGTAAAATTCACCAATGCCATGCCTGTGACAACCCTAAATTGACCCTAATCAGAAAAGTGGTTTTGGAACCACTAAACCGAATCAGAAAATTTTCAAAAATATTATTTTCTATGTTTTATCATGTGAATTGCTATGTGTGAAAAATCGGTGCTTTAATTTTGTCATTTGGATGTCAAATTATTAAAAAGGGACTCATTTGATAAACCATAAAAATGTGATAGGTAATAATTAAAGAGGCCAAATTGTATGTGATTAGTATTATAAGGGGTTTGCATGGCAATTTGACCACTATATAAGTAGTGGACGGTAATGATGATGTAGGTTTGGCATTTTGTGATGTTATATTAGAAATAAATAAAATAAATATTGTTAATAATGAAGTTATATTAAATAAAATAAGTAATGGTGATAAAAACAAAGTTGGCTTCATAACCTTCTTCTTCTTAGCCGAAACTAATCAAAAAAAAGAAAAAAAAGGGAAAGCATCAAGGGCATTCGATTACTTTGAGCTGAAAATTGAGGTATGTTTTCATGATTTTGTCTTTAAAGACTTATGTGTTTGAATTCTTTAGCCTATTCCTTCCTAAACCCATGAACTAAATTTTTGAATTGAGGCTAATAGGATGTTCGGTCATGAAGGAGAAGTTATGAATTTTGAAATTTAGGTTTTAAAATTAATGAATAGGTGCTAGATGGATCTTATAATGATAAAATCTATGTGATTTGAGAATTGTAAGTTTAATGGTGGAACGAGTGCTTAGAGTGGATTAAGGTTAATAAGGGTATTCGGCCTTTAAGTGGTATTTACACATAGGTAATAAGAGTTAAATGTTTATTTGGTATATAGCTAAAAAAAAAAAAAAAAAGGTTAGCTTGAAGTTGATAAATTTCATTAATAGTGAATTTAAGGGTAATGTACATTCGGTCATGGAGCATATATGGGAACTTAAGGTGTTTCAATGTGAGAGTTTTAGCTAAATATTGAAAAACAATGTTTAAGAGTTAATCTATGATGTGTAATGGCCGAATGACTTGTTTGGTAATAAATTGATTAATTGCTTATAAATTGAGGTTATTGAAAGTTTGAGTGTAATAAATTATCAAAGGATAATTTAGCTTGTTTGTGCTAAAGTGAATTGAAATGAGGTTACCGAATGTGTTTAATTGATGTATAAAATTCAAAATGTATGTCTTAATCGTAATATATATATATGTGTGTGTGTGTGTGTGTGTGTGTGTGGTTTGTTGTATGTGCATTTGGATGAGGATGTAAATGATTTGTTGTTTATTGAGACATGTACTTTCAGTCATAGATGAAATGTATAACATTTTGGGACGTGGATGTACTAAAATACAATTTCAGCTATGAGTCTAGAAATCTTAATGAAATGAAAGTATAGATGAAGTTGCATTCGGCTATGTATAGCATTTATTGAATAAAGATTTCTATGCATTAATACAAATTACCGAATGAGATTATTATTAAATTAGATGGTATCAAAAGATGATGAAAAGTAGCTAATAAAGTCTAAATTGGGTTCCTAGCTATATTCGGCAAAAAGGGAGTAAACAATTAACTTGTAACGAGTTGCAATTTGTTTAATTTTAGCTCAAGAGCCAAGAGAACCAATTCCGGATAGAGGAAAAGCGAAGGTGGTGGAATAGTCGATCTGTAGTTGTTCGAAAATATTTGAGGTAAGTCTTTAAGTGTTTAGACTTGATTTTCTTGTATGTCTAAGAGTTAATTGAACATAGAAATATAATGCTAAATTTTATACATGTGAATTGCCGAATGAGCATTGAATTATGGCTACAAGCCAAATGTGTTTTGTATGTGTATATAGATTGAAATTGAGTGAGACATTATGATGTGTTAAAGATAAATCATGAAAGTGAAAATAACGTATGTGATGTCTTGAGTGAATAGAAACCTATGTGAATATATAAGTATAAATATATATATGTGTTTGGTCAGGTGATTATAAATGATTATAAAATCCAATGTGAATTGCCGATTATGATAATATGAGAAAGTAGTTTTCTTTTTGATTATCTTGATGGTGAACTGAAATCGGGCCTATGAGCCTAGCAGGCGTAAAGCCGGTGAACTGAAATCGGGCCTATGAGCCTAGTAGGCGTAAAGCTGGTGAACTAAAATCGGGCCTATGAGCCTAGCAGGCGTAAAGCCAGTGAACTGAAATCGAGCTTTTGAGCCTAGCAGGCGTAAAGCCGGTGCATTGATTTTTAGACTTAAAAAGTCTAGTAGGCTTTAAGCCAGTGATGAAATTCGGGTTTATACCCAGCAGGCCAAAGGTCGGTGAATTAAAGAAAAGCATAAATCTTATGAGAATCTGTGCTAAAGTGATGAATTGAATTTGTACTACATGATAAGTGGCTCAGGTATGTAACACTTACCTCATTTTGTGAGAATGATTTGATTTGGATTTTGAGCATATATATATAGTCATGAACTTTTGATTCATGTGAAGTTGTGCAAAGAATTATATTAAATAGATATATGTAAAAGAACATTGAAAGAGTATTTCCGATGTGAAATTGTACTACATTATGGCTCAATTTGAGTGATTAAATGTTGTCATTGAGTGACTTGCCATTAGTGTATTTATGTAATCAAAGGTATTCGGCCCTAGTGAATTTATGTACTTAATGGTTTTAAAATGTCCACTTATGGTGATGTTGTAATGTAAAAAGGTGTGATGATGAATATTCGGCCAAAGTGATGTTACTATTAAATCTTGTATATTATTGATTAACTAAATCATTTTAAGTTAGGCTATTTAAATTCACTTAAGGCTTACTAAGCAAATTTGCTTACTCGAGTGTTTCTATTACTCTGTTTTATAGATCACGTTTTGAAGCTAGGAGCTCGGGGATTCAAGCTCAAGTCATCCACACTATCATCGTTAATTTTTTGGTACTGTTGATAGTTTTATTTAAAAAAAAAAATGGCATGTATAGGCTAAGTTTTCTCTTACTCTCTCTTTTGAATCGAATTATGTTTTGAATTTGCAAATATTCTAGCCATGCGAAAATGGCTTGCTTAGTTTCTAATTGGGAATGCATGTTTAATAGGAAATCTTTCGAGAATCAACGTATTATATATATATATATTTATTTTTTTATTATTAGGAAAATGATGCTTTCAAATTTTAGTAAGGTTAAAGTAAATTACCATGCGATATGTGTAATACAATTGAACTATGTGGGTATGAATTTGTAGACATCAAGAAACTCTGTTGGTTGTTAACACCTTATGACTTTATTCCGGCGACGGATGAGGGCCGTAGGGTGTTACAATGCCTTAGCACGGTCTTACTTAGTATCCTTAACTTATGTTGCCATGGGTCAACCATGGTCTTTTTTCGTCAATTCTTCCTTAATTGCCATGTTATAAACATGGACTTTGAAATATTAATGTCTTGGCAATTCATAGATCAAACATACTTGCTCAAAACTCTCAAGGTCAGTCACATAACTCAATAATAATAGCAACAATTTCATAATAATAAAATGCTACTCAACCTACATACTTACATTCTTACTCTTATCATATCCTCAATTTATCTTACTTTCCTCAAGTTATGCTATTTGACACTTTCTTGATCTTATACAAAGCCGCATTTACCACTATGGTCTTATATGTAAACTTATTCGAATTCTCACTTTTAATGTCGAACCATTATCAAACATTTCTCAATTATTATCATTATATTCAAAAATCAATACTAAAACATTTATAACTGATATATCAATTTAGTATTCAAACATGCTTAATTAAATGCTTATTAAACACATGAACTTACCTCGATACCAATACGACCATTTTGACCAACTTTCTCGATTTTCGATTTTTCTCCTATTCTAGGTCCAAATCTCATTTTCTGGGATCTAAAACATCATGTTTCACTTATTTAATTAATATACTAATCATGTTGGACCTAAAACATATTTTTACAAAATTTGCATTTTTGCCGCTAAACTTTTTCATATTTACACTTTTGCCCGAAAGCTCAGAAATAAATTTTTATTCAATTTCTTTGCATTTTAGGCCTAACTGAACCATTTCATAAATATGGCAGCCCACAATTATCATTAAAACTCATAGTTATGACCAAGTTTATAACTTTTATGATTTAGTCCTTTTGGACATTTTCGTCGAAAATCACTCGGCAAAAACCGTTTCTCTAACCATTAACATGCATAGTCTACCATAATTCATCAAAATGCACAATTATTCAACATGGGTCAATTTTAGAAATCAAACCCTAGCTTAAATAAACGATAGAAATAGAGAAATCATGTTACCAGGATTTCAAAAACGTAAAAATCATTAAAAATGGGGCTAGAACAGACTTACAATCGAGCTTGGAAGCTTGAAAAACCCTAGCCATAGTTTCTCCATGCTATATTCGGCCTTGAGGATGAAGATGAGCAAATTTTTGCTTCATTTTCCATTTTTAATTCTTTTAAATTACTAAATGACCAAAATGCCCTTAAAGAGTTTTCTTTCAAATTTGTCTTATTCATGCCCATTTTTGTCCAAAAATTTAAACAATGGTCTAATTACTATTTAAGGACCTTTAATTTAAAACTTCTTAACAATTGGACACTTCTAACATATGGAACTCAACTTTTGCACTATTGAGTGCCCAAACGTCGAAACTTTCGAATGAAATTTTCACGAAATCTTTCCGTGAAATCGTAGATCATAAAAATATAATAAAAATAATGTTTTCCTTATCGAATTTGTGGCCTCAAAACCACTATTTCGACTAGGCCCAAAATCAGGATGTTACAACGAGGTATTATCGGACTAGTCACACAAAGAAACATACAATTTCGGGCCATAAATTTGCGTCCAGATTAAAACCATTTGTATTTAATCATAAAGTCCCTCATATGAGCCTACAAGGTCTAAAACGTGCATTAGAAATGATTCCAGTTTAAACCAACAACTTTAGAAAATTTTACAAAACTTAGAAAATTTTTCCATTAAACAGGGGAACACGCCTGTGTGGATATGGGGCACGTCCGTGTCCCGACCCTGTGTAACTCTCTAACTTGTAACTTATGACCAAATTGAGATCACAGGACCAAGTCACATGCCCGTGTGCTAGGCCGTGTGGAAAATTAAATTTCACAAAATAGGTGCAGACTTCATGATAAATGATAAATTATACATATTTTTACCTCATGTTTAGCCTATATTTTGGATGAGTTATTATCAATTTTGTGAGAATGGGTGCTCTTAATCTTTCTTTTTCATATCTTATACTCAGGAGAGCATAGGGAAGAGAAAAGAACGAAAAACGGCCTAAGGAGTCACCACACGGCCGTGGCACACGGTCATGCCACACAAGGTCCAATACAGCCCAACCGTGACAAGCACGGCCAGACCACACGGCCGTGCCACCATCAACAGGCCCGCATACGGCCTCTTATCGATCCACACGGACAGGGCACACGGGCGTGTCCCTATCGTGAGGAAGTTCAATTCTACTCAAAAAAGGATACTTAGGGGCTAAGAAAGCCATTCTAAAACTCTACATAAAGACCTTAGGAGGCAAATTTAAGGGGGTGCTTATTTCCCGCTATGGGAATACTCTTTTCTCTTAAGAAAGAGCGCCATAATTTTGCCAACACAAAGAGTGAACACAAGGGATTACTCCAAGAGAAGCCAATTGATTCATCTCAGAAGCCAGAGTTCTACATCAAGACAGAGGATCTCCCTAAATTTCTTCAGGGTTTTTGGGTTCTTTATGTTTTGTTATCTTATTTCTTCTGAGATGTTTTTTTTATTTATCATGAACTAAACCCCTCAAATACTTGAGGGGGATGAAACCTAAGACAGATCTTGTTATTATCTATTCTTGAATTATATGATAAATACTTGAATTGTTCTTAATTATGTGTTCTTCATTCTTTATTTAATAAACCTAGGTATTACTTCAAGAACTTGATGTGCTTAGGCAGAGGAGCAAAAGTCCCTGTTTTAAGAGTAGATCTACCATAATTAAGCGGAGTTGCATGCAACCCTAGACATAGGGTGACATAAATCTACCGGATTAGGGTCAAACCTAATAGGGAGATCCATAGATCGAATTAATGCAACTTAGGGGTGTTAATTAATAAAGAAACTTTAATTAACCACCTAGGATTAGTTGTTCTTATCCTCAACAGAGGTATTAACATAGGTTAGGGATCTCTACGGATCAAGTCAAGTGAAGAAATCATCTAGTTCAAGAAGTTAATAACAAGTGAAGTCTAGGTGGATTCTCCCTTAAGTATTGCTCATATCAATCAGCTTTTCCCTAAAGTTTTCCCCAATTTACTTTTTGTACACTTTTAGTTAGTTTTAGAATTAGTTTCAACCAACCCTCTTTAATTTTTAGGCTAGATAATAGAAACGAAGTAAGTATTAGTACTTTTGGTTCCCTTGGGTACGATAACTCGGTCTTGCCGCTAAACTATACTACTGTTCGATAGGTGCGCTTGCCTTTAATATCCTGATATTAGTTAGTTTTGTTGTGATCAGTTTTTATAAATTTTATTACTTAATATCGCGAGCATATCAAGTTTTTGGCGCCGTTGCCAGGGAACTACAATATTAAGAAAACTCGATTTCTATTACTTTAGCCATTACTATTTTTATTTATTTTCAGCTTTTATTTTTTTATTTTTATTTATTTTAATTTTCTTTGCTTTTTCCTTTCTAGGTATCTCTAGTTTATGACTAGAAGAAACCCAGGAGGACCATTACTTTTCGACGACAATTTAGAAGCGACAATTCGTCAAACTCGCCAAGAGATAAGAAGAAGTTTGCAATATCCAGAAGAAGGACAAGAAGAAGAACCTGAACCTACTGAAGAGATGGAAGCAAATCAGGATAATCAGCTACTTCCTGTAGTAGCCGCAAATCCTGTTGAGCAAAATCCTGCTCCGCGTACTATGTATGATTATGCTAGACCTAATTTAGCAGGCACTGAATCTAGCTTTGTTAGGCCTACTATTGCTGCAAATAATTTTGAACTGAAACCTAACGCTATTAAAATGATACAGCAATTTGTTTAGTTTGATGGTTTGCAGGATGAGGATTCTAACTCGTATCTAGCCAACTTTTTGGAATTATGCGATACATTCAAAATAAATGACATTTCTGATGATGCTATTCGTCTTAGGCTATTCCCATTCTCCTTGAGAAACAAGGCTAAACAGTGGTTAAATTCTTTACCACGTGGATCAATCACTACATGGGAACAGATGACTGAAAAATTCCTAGTCAAATATTTTTCACCGGCTAAAACGGAAAAATTAAGAAATGACATCTCTTCTTTTGTGCAGATGGATCTAGAGACACTTTACGATGCCTGGGAGAGATACAAAGATCTTTTGAGAAGGTGCTCACACCATGGTTTGCCTTTACGGTTACAAGTTCAAACCTTTCACAGCGATTTGAATCTATCAATAAGGCAGATGATCGATGCGGCCGCCGAAGGAATAATCAACAACAAAACACCTGAAGCAGCCTATGAGTTTATAGAAGAAATGTCACTTAATAATATCAGTGGCAAGTTATGAGGACAAAGCCGACAAAAGCTGCAGGAGTTTTTAATATTGATGCTGTCACCATGCTTACTAATCAGGTAGAGCTTTTTAAATAGAAAGTTTGATAATTTTGTTGGTTCTACGTAGGCACACCCAGTGATACAGTATGACGTAAACCAGGGAGATATGTTCAAGTCAGATTACTCCTCGTATGGGTATGGCATGGGACCTGAACAAGCCAACTATATGGGTAACAACTCTAGACCTCAAATAACCCTTATAGTAATACTTACAATACAGGTTGGCAGAACCACCCCAATTTTTCATGGAGAGGACAAGGAAATCAAAGACAACCACCTCCTCCGGGATTTCAATAGCCACCTCCACAACAAGAGAAAAAGCCAAACCTTGAAAAGATGTTCACAAAATTTATGGCTGTATCAGAAACCTATTTTCAAAACACCAAAACGGCACTGAGGAACCAACAGGCATCCATTCAAGGACTTGAAACTCAAATAGGCTAGCTCGCCAAGCTAATCTCTGAAAGACCACAAGGTGGGTTACCAAGCAACACTAAGACTAACCCTAAGGAGCAACTCAATGCTGTGGATACGCTAGATGATGAGGGGATAACAAAAACTAACCTAAAGCCATGCAAGGAGCCTATGGTAAGTAAAGGAAAGAATGAGGTAAGTTACCAAGATGAAATTACCAAAGAATTTAAACCTCGTATCCTATACCCAACCATGCTAAAGAAGGACCGCACATATGAGCAATTAGGTAAGTTTCTTAAACTCTTAAAGAAATTACATATCAACTTACCATTTGTTGAAGCAATTATGCAGATGCCGGAATACACAAAATTTTTAAATGAACTTCTCACAAATAAAAGGAAGATGGAAGAACTGTCCACAGTGGAACTCAACGAGGAATGCTCAGCTATTCTCCAAAATAAACAGCCAACCAAACTGAAAAATCCAGGGAGTTCTACTATTCCTTGTTTACTTGGTAGCCTAGACGCCAAAAATGCTTTATCTAATTTAGGGGCTAGTATAAATGTCATGCCTTATAAACTGTTTAAACAACTAGGTCTTGGAAAACCCAAGCAAACTAAGATGAGCATTCAACTGGCTGATAAAACTATTAGGTTTCCTAAGGGAATAATTGAAGATGTGCTTGTCAAAATTGAGAGATTCATATTCCCAGTTAACTTTGTTGTTTTAGACATTGATAAGGATAGCAATGTACCCTTAATTCTACAGCGACCCTTTTTAGCAACTGCCAGAACAATAATTGATTTAGGAACAGGTGAACTTACACTACGTGCAGGTGATGACCAAGTTAGCTTACAAGCTCGAAACTCGATTAAGACTGTTGATAATAATATAGTCACGAGTCCTTGTAAAAACACTAAACTCACCACCTAACCTTCTGTGCAGGATACACTCCACATAAAGGCAACCCAATCACAGACAAGTCTATCCAAGGAAGATGTATCTGAAAAGCAAATGCTTTAGATCAAGGAACTGGATGAATGGCTGAACTATCATGAAAAGCCTAAAATATGCCACACCAACCTAGAGCATCACCAAGACAAGCCCTAGGTAACAACGAATCAAATCAAGGTAGGGGATAAGGTAATCTTAGGGGAAGAAGACCCTCGAATCTTGAATTCGAAAGAACATACAAGTGACATACCCTACTTCACGGTAATAAAAATCTTCCCCTACGGTACAGTAAAGATAAAACATGAGTCACTCGGCACTTTCAAGGTAAACCATACTCGACTCAAATCTTACATTGAAAATAAAGTTAAAAACAGGATAGAGGAGTATCAACTCTTCGAACCGCCGTGACTGACCAAGCTTGAGCATAATCGAGCTTAGACTCTAAATAAGCGCTTCTCGGGAGGCAACCCGAGCACTAACTTAGTAACTTTTCTTTTATTTTTGATTTTAGTTTTTTTTAATACATCAACTAACCCTTTTTTTTGCAAAAATTTAAGACCACACGGGCATGCCCACGGGTGTGTCCAAGGCCGTGTGAACCTTTAAAGCAGAGACACGGTCGTGCACCTAGGCCGTGTACAAATAGAGGAAATTTTTTTCAATGCACGGGCCATCGACAAATCCTCACGGCCGTGCGACATGGCCGTGGCAACCCATCAGTTTAGACACAGGCTTGCACAATGCCACACGCCCGTGTCCCCAAACCGTGGCCAACACTGTCAATTTAGACACGGCTGTGTGACTTCCTACACGACCGTGTACATAGCGAAACCTCATCGCACACGGCCGTGTGACTTCCTATCTCTATTTTCACCTTCTAACTTCTTCTCCTTTATTTTTCTTTTTACATTTCTTTTTAGTTCATTTTTTTTTTCATTATTTGAATATTAGTTATTTTAGAACTTTATTTCCTTTTCATATCGGCCAACCCCTAACGAGTAATCTCTATTAATGCAAAATTCCCACGACTAATTAATATTTTCACAGTTTCAAAAAGGAGCCCTACAGTTCATATTCAAATGGAAATGGGAACACCCTGCCACAACTGCTGACTCTTCCAATTTCTGTCTCACAAATTCATCCTAAATTCAGGGAGTTTCAATTCTCTCCCTATCTTATGATATTACGCTTCTTTTGCTATTTATGAATCTTTGTACATTGAGGGCAATGTACATCTTAAGTGTGGGGGGAACTTACTTTAAATCTTTATATTATCTATGAAATCCCTGAAATTTTCTTTAACTTTATGCATTGTTCTCAAATCTGCATTATCTTCAGTCTCCTAATAGGAATTAATTCTGATTGATCTATAATTTCTATTGATAAGTCGAGAATTAAGACATAGGTGCTTGTATTTTGATTATTCAAACTTTAAAACATTAGGGAATTAAGCATGATAAGTTGAAATTTTTGAGAATCCCATTTTTTGCATAAGTAATTTTCCTTGATTTTAAGTATTATCTTGAGATTTGAAATTCACAGGATTGACATCAAAAGCCATAATTCTGGTGAGATTTTGAGCCTTTTTAAGCATACATTCTTTCGTGCTCACTTTTATTATTGCTTTGAGTGAGTCAACACTGATTTGTTATTCTAGAACTTGCTTTGATTATACATGTCAAGACCACATCATTGATTTGATATACCGAGATGATAAAGGCACTTAGGATTTAACCCACTTACTCCACAAAGGTCTACCTCCATAAATTAACCCCTAGTAAACCCGGTTGAGCCTAACAACCCATTCTTTGACTTACCTTTTAATTATTAACCAAAAACCCATTTTTTGTTGAATCTCATTCAATTACTTTGATCCCTATTTTTGTCGAGATTTGAGTTGAATTATTATCTAGCTTTATTCTCTTTTTCATTTGTAAAGTTTGTCAATATTCAAACTATTGTATTTGAATTGTTTTAAAAAAAAAAGAAACAACAACAAAAAAATTGTGTATATACAGCTAATTCAGTTGTAATCTGTAATAGTTCAATAGTTTTTGTATTGTTCTACAAGCTCCCAAATCCAGAACAGTGTCATCATAAGAATTAGTCCTAGAAATATGTTCCAAGTGATAGAGATTTTTCTAGCTAGATAATTTTTCAGTTCAATCTCGATTCTAACCCTCTTTTGTAGCCTGTGACAACACCCCTAACCAAGCCCCATTACAACCATTACAAGAATTTTTGATTGGTGTGTCATGTCAATCTATAGTGGTGGAGATGTGATTTTTTTGCAAGCCTATGGTAATAGCTTTTCAGGTTGACTAAAGAGTGCTTAATTCTTAAACCCTAAACACTTCGAGCGGATAGAGTGAATCTTTAGTGAGGATGCCAACTCCTGTTAATTAAGATGGAGAGATAATTACTTAGGAGAAGGGAGAAAACTTATGTTTCAATGATAAAATTCTCAACTTAGAGTGATTGAGTCTTTAATATTCTCTTGATTGAAATTTCATTTTATGATTACCTGTGGATTAGTTTGAAACATTATTGATAAAGATTGTAAGTTGAGAAGAATGATTCTTTATTAGGGATTGAGATTTTGCTTGAGGACAAGCAAAGGCTTAAGTGGGGGGTATTTGATAAACGATAAATTATACATATTTTTACCTCATGTTTAGCCTATATTTTGGATGAATTATTATCAATTTTGTGAGAATTGGTGCTCTTAGCCTTTCTTTTTCATATCTTATACTCAGGAGAGCATAGGGAAGAGAAAAGAATGGAAAATGGACGAAAAACGAGGAAAATGGGCCAAAATGTGAAAACGACACGGCCCAAGGAGTCACCACACGACCGTGCCACACAAGGTCTAACACGGCCCAACCCTGACAAGTACGGCCAGACCACATGGCCGTGCCACCATCAACAGGCCCCCACACGGCCTCTTATCGATCCATACGGGTGTGGCCACGGGCGTGTCCCTATCTTGAGGAAGTTCAATTCTACTCGAAAAAGGATACTTAGGGGCTAAGAAAGCCATTCTAAAACTCTATATAAAGACCCTAGGAGGCAACTTTAAGGGGGTGCTTATTTCCTGCTACGGGAATAATCTTTTCTCTCAAGAAATAGCGCCATAATTCTGCCAACACAGGGAGTGAACGCAAGGGATTACTCCAAGGGAAGCCGATTAATTCATCTCAGAAGCCAGAGTTCTACATCAAGACAGAGGATCTCCCTAACTTTCTTCAGGGGTTTTTGGGTTCTTTATGTTTTGTTATCTTATTTCTTCTGAGATGTTTTCTTTATTTATCATGAACTAAACCCCTCAAATACTTGAGGGGGATGAAACCTAAGACAAATCTTGTTATTATCTATTCTTGAATTATATGATAAATACTTGAATTATTCTTAATTATGTGTTCTTCATTCTTTATCTAAGAAACCTAGGTATTACTTCAAGAACTTGATGTGCTTAGGTAGAGAAGCAAAAGTCCCTGTTTTAAGAGTAGATCTACCATAATTAGGCGGAGTTGCATGCAACCCTAGACATAGGGTGACATAAATCTATCGGATTAGGATCAAACCTAATAGGGGGATCCATAGATCGAATTAATGCAACTTAGGGGTGTTAATTAATAAAGAAACTTTAATTAACCACCTAGGATTAGTTGTTCTTATCCTCGACAGAGGTATTAGCATAGGTTAGGGATCTCTACGGATCAAGTCAAGTGAAGAAATCATCTAGTTCAATAAGTTAATAACAAGTGAAGTCGAGGTGGATTCTTCCTTAAGTATTGCTCATATCAATCAGCTTTTCCCTAAAGTTTTCCCCAATTTACTTTTTGTGCACTTTTGGTTAGTTTTAGAATTAGTTTCAGCCAATCCTCTTTTATTTTTAGGCTAGATAATAGAAAGGAAGTAAGTATTAGTACTTTTGGTTGCCTTAGGTACAATAACTCGGTCTTGCCGCTAAACTATACTACTGTTCGATAGGTGCGCTTGCCTTTAATATCATTATATTAGTTAGTTTTGGTGTGATCAGTTTTTATAAATTTTATTACTTAATATCGCGAGCATATCACTTCACACGGCCAGGGCACACGCCCTTGTTTGAGGCTGTCATCCACACGATTGAGACATAGGCCCATGTCTCTTCCCGTGTGCTCAATTTTGAGCATTCTGTTTCTCAAAACTAAGGTGTAGGGGACACACGGCCTAAACAAATGCCCATGGAATAGGTTGTGTGTCACACACGGCCTAGACGCACGCCCGTGTGTCTATCCATGTAGACAAAATAAAGGCTATTTACCAAGCCATTTTGCCACCCTTTAAAGTACACACCTATACAACAAAACATAGCACCAAACCAAGCATATACATACAACCAAACATCCACAACCAAGACATTAACACATCATTAATGAAAGGCATCTTTATATGAATATGCTTATAACCAATATTTGCCCATTTCCAATGGCCTTATATAAAATGATCATCTAACCATTATAGGCCAACACATTTCCCCAAATCGATTATGACACATATAAAAAAAATGACCAAGTCCCTATACATGCCATACATTCAAAATACTAAGATCATCAATACCCAAAATAAGAGTTTGACAGTGTAATTTGAATCTCTTATGATCTCTGATCTGAGCTAGCTTAGCGATACTATAAAACATGGAAAAATAAACGGAGTAAGCTAAATAGCTTAGTAAGGTCGTATGCAAGAAATAAGCAAAACTTACCACACATATAACATTCAAATAATATAACATTATTAAATGTAAATTTACCATAATCTCATATTCATAATTCAATCCATCACAACTTACCTCAGATTCATCAATTCACTAATCTAATAACCATAAGTTTCAAGCACATACATTTACCATTTCGTAATGGTTTTACACATAATCTCATCTTTAACATACCTATGAACCACTTGGAATAACAATGTCAGATACGTGAGAAATTTTGCACGGTAAGTGCCACATGTGTAGCCAAAGCTGTCCAAGTCTCATATTGTAACACCCTAATTTTCAGGTTTTTTCGGGATTTTTGCGATTTTTGTGAAATCATGAAATTTTGTTACTTGACTAAGAAATTTATGTTTTAAGTATGTTAGTGGGCCTTTAGAAGGCCCAAGCCTAAGTTAAAACCCGATAGAATTTTAAAATTTTAGATTTAAAGAGAAGGGGTCCTAGTTATGTGGGCTTTTAAGAATAAGTGGGTGAATTAAGACACAAGTGAGCCATTGGTAAAGTGGCAATGTGGCGCCACTTAGAGCCTAAGAAAGTGGCGTGTGGATGTGTGCAAGGGCCAAGGTTCAAGTCACAAGGTAAGCAGTATGGTATTTTATTTATTTTGTTGCATGTGCCAGACATGTGATGGATTTCAAGTGGAACTCTGCTGAGGAGAGTTTGAGTTGCTCATGAGATTAGATTAGGTAGGATAAGGGAGAGAAATTTTAGGATTTTTGAATAGGAGCATGTGGTGGTCGAACATAGTGTAACGCCCAAATTTTTGGGTCTCTCTTGAATTGTTGTTCATCTGACAAAATGTTTTAACTCTGATATTTGGGTGTGTAATTCTAGTTTGAGGAGTATTAATGGGCCTATGGAAGGCCCAGGTGTTGGTTAAAAACTCGAGAAAATTTTAGATTTTTCACTTAGTGGATAGGGGGCTTTTGCAAGTAGGTGTTTTAAGAAATTGTGCGTGGAATATAGCACAAAAGGAGCCTTGGTGGAGTGGCTAAGTGACGCCACTAGTCTCCTTAAAATGTGGCGTGTGGAGCTTGAAGGAGGGCCAAGGTTCAAGTCCCAGAATATGCAAGTATGGCGTTTTATTTTGTGCAAAGAGCATGTAAGAGTTTGAAGCAGAGTAAAACTCTGCTTGGAAGAAGTTTGAATCGGTCATAAAGAGTGAATCAAGGAGCAAATTATGGACTTTTGAATTTGAATGAAAGTGGCCGGCCAAGGGACTCTTAGTGGTGCATTTTCGGCAATTAGGTGCTAGAAGTGCCGATTTCTCCCTTAGGTCTTCTTGTGTTCTTATGCTGATTTTTATCTTAGGTTAGTGAATCCTTTTCTTTCGTTCGTTTGACATAGCATATTAGGTTCGTTTTGCCATTTTGTTCTTCTTTTTGTTCTAGTAGCCGAACCCTAATACACCGCATTGCCGAATACTCTTTTCTTTTCATTTGCAGAACATAGATCTTCCAAAACACCATCTTGTGCCGTTCTTCTTCTGTTAAACTGATTGCTCATTTCTTTCCCTCTCAAATCTCTTTTCTTATTTTCTTCTTTTCCATTTTCTTCTTCTATCATCCATATATCTTCTTCTGACGTTATTCTCTGGTTGATAGTCACAAAAAGCCGAAAGCAAACACTTCATTACCGATTATCCCCTTGACCGAAACCTTGTGGTTCCATTGCCGATTTATCATCAGTCACATAACTCCATTCTTTCTCTCCTTTTGTCGACATCTCCCATAACTCCTTACTCGAATCTTCTTGTGTTAAACCTCATTTGCTTCTTCAAAGAGAGAAACCGAAACCTCCATACCCTGTGGTGCTCAAAGCCGAACGTTAGATCATCTTTTATTTCTTCTCGTAGTTGCAAGGGGAATCGTTGTAGATCGAGGCTAGGTTGGTAAGTATTCAGGAACTTGTCTTTGTTAGATGATCACATTTTAAGTATAAAGCTGAAACCCTTTTAGGGGAGGCTATCGTTTGGACTAAGGCATTGTGGCCTCTTGTTTTGGTGTTGTGTTAGGGTGAGCAAGAGGACTTTTTGCAAGGACTTGAAGGTTGGCACGGTTGGGCTCATAGACTTAGTCTATTTTTTTTCGACAAAAAGGTAAAGGCTTTTAGGGACTTCAGTCATGTTGGCCGATTGTAGTAAGGAGATTATGGCCTATTGGTTGTCAATTGTTAGGCTAACACTTTAGTGATCAACTGTAGGTTTTTGTGCGAGGTTCTCGTCATCACTTCGACAGCTAACAGGTGTGTATCATATCTCCACTTTAGACTAAAACGGTAAAAGCCGTAATGACCGAAAGGTTGACCGAAAACTGACCGGAGGTGACCGAATAATCGGTCTTGGGAGAACCTAAGAGTAATCATTTACTCTGTTATGGGAAACTTTGGTTTCAACGATGACAGAATTGTGGAAGGTGCAATTCCAAGCATTTTGGTAAGTTGGGCTTCGAGGGGCCAAAGATGGGCCCAATGGGCTTTCGAGCCCATATAGGTAAAATTGGCGAAAAGGCAATTTAACGGTTTCAAACTTAATAATATGGTTAAAGTTAGTAAACTGAGCATAAAATTGGGTTTAACGGGCTCAGGATGTTAATGGACTCAGTAAGGCCCATTAGGGGTTTTGGGCTAAAAAGGGCAAGACTGGAAACTAAGGTTAAATGGACTTCCTAGGCATAATTTGACTAGTAATTACTTGGACATGCATAAAATTCTCAAAAAATCTGGAAAAAGACTAAAATACCCCTAAGTATGGAAAATTACCATTTTACCCCTAGGTGCAAAATGACCTTTATACCCCTAGGGTAAATTCTGTATGAAACGTATGATTTTCTATTTCTATATGTCATATCTCATAATACATGTGTATATCTGATGCATGAGATTCTGTATGTTATATGTCATAACATGTATGCCTGTTGCATTGGGTTTGGGTTTATGATGGAGGAAGCGTTCTGGCAGCCTCGCTGCAATCTGGTGGCCTCGCCACATATATATCTGATCTGGTGGCCTCGCCACATATATATCTGTTCTGGTGGCCTCGCCACATATATATCTGTTCTGGTGGCCTCACACATATATATCTGTTCTGGTGGCCTCGCCACAATATCTGTATCTGGTGACCTCGTCACAATATCTGGCAGCCTCGCTGCAAATTTCTGTGGTGTGTAACGGTTGGGTGGGTCGAGTAGTCTCCCCACATGGTGTAAGGTGGGTACGGGGGTGTTATGGATGGATTTGGGTTGGGCTTTCTGTTTGCATATTATATCTGATCTGTATCTGTTATGGGCTTATGGGCTTAACCTGATTTCTATAATGGGCCAAGGCCCAATTAACTCTGATTTCTGAGGCTTGATCTGTTTTGGCCTATGGTTGAGATTATGTTACACACTGAGTTATCAAACTCATCCCTTAATTTCATCTCTGCAGGAAACCCTCAACCATAGTGGGCTTGGAGCTGGGAGAGATTCGGATTGGCCACAGCATCTACAAATTCGGTTTTCTTTTCATTTTAAGTATTTAATTATTCTATTTTGGGTTTTAATTGTAATAAGGCCGCTATTTAAATTTCTTTATTGGTTTTATTTTCTTTTATGGTTTAATTCATATTTTATTGAAACCGCTAGTTATAGGCTGTGCGGGTTTTCAAAATCTTAAGAACGTTTTCAAAACTCAACGAGTTCAAAGTATGGATAACCTAAAGGCTTAACAAAATGACTTTTCACAGACTTGCGGTTTTAATGAAAATTTCACTCAAGCCACAACTAGCAAAAAGGTCATAAACTTAGGTGTAGGTCCATGTGACACACCAGATCTAGCCATAACGTCCAGGCCGGGTTTAGGGTGTTACACATAGGGCTCTTGAGGAAGCATTGCTGATTTGGTCAATTGGTTTTGGGATAATAGGCTAAGGGTTGTTTAGGGTGCCAGTCGAATATTTTTGGGGTCTTTCTTGGGGTCTTAATTCAACATTTTGGGTAAGTGTGTGTGCCGACTAGGTAAGTTGAGGGCTTTTTTTTGTTACTCCTCTCCACCATTTGATCTAAAAGCCAAAAGTGTAAACACAAGTCACCTTGTGCCGATTTGTCCATAACAAAACCCTATCCTCTCTTCTTTTGTCTCTTTTCTTTCCTTCTTTTTCCTAAACTGAATTCACTTCACCCCCTCTCTTCTTAGGCCGAACCTACTTCTTTCTTTTCTTCTCCTCTCTCAAGCCTAGTAGTTGACTTTCACAAAAGTCGAAACTAAACATGTTGCCGATTTCTCCTTTGACCGAAACCCCATTCTTTCTTCAATCCACTTAGCCGAATCTCACATTCCCATAACCCTTGTTGACATCTCTCTTTTCCAATATAACTTCTACCTTTCTCTTCTTCATTATATCAAAAGCCGAAATCTCTATATTCAAGGTAATTCAGGAGTTAAACCCCTAAATCTCTTAGATTCATTCTCTACTCGAGTCTTGAGGCTAGATCTACGTCGGATCTGAGATAGAAAATGATTGGAAGCATTCTTGTCTAGTAGATCTTCAGTAAGTGTTTAAAACTCTTTTCTATTCATTATTTTGGGATTTAAGAAAAGCTGAAAACCCCTATGTGCATAGGGTGGCTGTCGACTAAGGCTAAAGGGTTTATTGGTTTTGTTTATCGGTCTGTGATGAGTAGTGTGGACTAAAGGCTATCGATCAAGGAGCAGTGGGAAGCAAGGACCATTGGAACAACTAGATCTAGATCTAGTTATAGTTTCGGCAAAGGTAAGTACTTAAGGGCCATGTAGGATGTTGGCCGAATATGGTGTTAATGGTTACATTAGTTATCGTTGGTTTATGGTCTGATACCTTTAGTGATCAATTGTAGGAAAAATCGTGTGGGAGATCTCGTCAACGTCTGTTACAAATCAGGTGTGTAAACGAATACCCTCTAGACTAAATCAGCAAAAACCGAAAAGCCAAAATGTCAAAATTCTGGCATTTCGTGGCCTTGTAGGTACATGAGCGCTCGTGGGTCGGTTGGAAATGGTAAGATCTGTAATCGCAATCAATAAAGTTGGTGAGTGCGCGATTTCGTGCACCTCGGTAAATTTGGGCCTCGATGGGCTGAATATGGGCCCAATAGGCTTACGGGCCCATTTGGGTGAAAACTAGCGGTAAGTGGGTTCTGGTGATTCGTATGTTAAGACTGTTAAAACCACTGTAAAATTTAGGGCTTAGTGGGCTAAAGTAGCTAATTGACACTGTAGGGCCCATTAGGGGTTTTAGGGCCCGATAGCTCTAAAGATGGTAAATGGGCTAGACAAACTGTTAGGATGAAAATTGGACTGTTGATAACTGAAATAGGCGTAAAGCCCTAAAAACTGGTATAATTAATGAAATAACTCTTAAGGGTGGAAAATTACTATTTTACCCCTAGGTGCAAAATGACCATTATACCCCTAGCTCTAAATTTGACTTAAATGCATGCTTTACTTTATCTGTTCACTGTATGCCATGACATATTTTACTGTTGCATGGGACTGGGTTTATGATGGAGGAACTGTTAAGTGGCATTGCCACGTTTACTAAAAGGGCTTTGCCTCGTATTACTATTAGTGGCTTGGCCACGTTATCTGAGTAGCTATGCTGCGACTGTGGTGTGTAGGGCTTGGTGGGTTGAGTTATTCCCCACATGGTGTGTAGGGCTGGTACGGGTGGTGTGTAGGGCTGTACATAGGCTGGGCTTTGCATACATGCATTATTCTATTTTGTTTCTATCATGGGCCTATGGGCTGCACTGTTTACTAAATAGGGCTAAGGGCTAGTTAAACTGTATCTGAATAGGGCTAAGGCCCAGTAACTGATTACTGAATAGGGCTTCGACTTAGTTATTACTGAGACTGGATAAGGCTTAGGCCCAGTGACCTTAAGCTGTTTTGGGCTCTGGATGGGCTTTCTTTGCACACTAAGTTTCCAAACTCACCCCTTCCTCTCATCTATGCAGGTGAGCCCTAGATTGGTGGACTTGGAGCTGGAGGGATTCAGAGTGGCCACGTGGATTGCGTTTGATGGTTTAATTAAGTTTTTCTACTTTTGCATCTATTTTAAATTATTTTTCATTATGGTTTTGGGTTTGTAAGAAGGCCGCTTTAAGTACTTTAATCTGGGGTTTTAATTCTTTATTTACAATTTGATTTAAATGGGTAGATTAGGGCTGCGCGGGTTTTTCTTGAAATTAACCAATGTTTTCAAAACAAAGCACTCGTAACAAACGGGTAACAAGTCAATGAACAAGATCTAATAACAAGATGAATTTTAAACTGGTAGTGGATAGGGCAAACATAAATTAAACCTGGATTTTCTTCCCAAACTACAAGTATGGTTTTGCAAACTCACCCCAATCGTAATAACTAAGGAACATGGTTAATCCGACATTGATGTGACACACCAGACTTGGCCGTAACGTCTGGGCCAGGTTTGGGGTGTTACACATATCAAATAATCACTCGCTCTCGAGCTATCGACGTGCCTACTCACACAAGCTGTCAGCCAAGACGTAGCTACATGGTGCTAGTCACACAAGCTTTTAAGCATCCGCAACATATGCTGGTATACTCAGCCATCGGTAGGACGTACAAGACCAGCACCTAGATCACATAATCACATAACACATGGTAACCCTAGTGGCATGTCACTTGTATCCTAACTTATCCTAAGGTTCAAACGGGATTTCTTGCTTGTTGAATTATCGTCGGACTCATCCATAGAGTTAAACTCATCCACATATTCAAATATACAATTTATGTAATAGTAAGGCATTTAAATACAATTATTTTAAACCTTATTTTTAACATACGAACTCACCTCAGTACAAAAACGGCGAAATAGACCTAATTGTCATATACATTATTTTTCCCTCAATCTAGGCCAAACCTCATTTTTCTTGATAATCGAGCTTGGAAGTGGCCAAAACCCTAGCTATGGATTCCATTCTGATTTTCAGCTATGGGGGATGAAATTAGAAAGATGAACATCTTTTATTTGTTTTATTTTGTCTTTATTTACCAAATGACCAAAATGCCCTTAATGCTTAACTTTGAAATTTCACCTAACCATGTCCATTTTTGTCCATATTGAATTATAATGGTCTAATTTCCATTTAAGGACCTCCAATTTAAAATTTCATTACAATTAAGCACCCATAGCTTCTAGAACACACATTTTGCACCTATTGCAATTTAATCCTACTAGTTAAATTGGACACTCTATCAATAAAATTTCTTAACGAATCTTTCACGTAATCATTCAATCATACTATAAACCTTAAAAAAATAATAAAATAACTATTTCTACTTCAGATTTGTGGTTTCGTAACCACTGTTCTTATTTGACCCTAAAGCAGGCTGTTACACAACATGTTGCCCAAGTTATAGCCTCTCAAACCCAACTTAGACTTTATTGCTGAATCATGAAGACATTGGCTATTGGAATGACACCAAAAAATGTTCCTATTTTAAATCCTCTTCAAAACCAATTGTCATTATATTTAAGACTTGTGATCTCGATTATTTGCTTTGTTTCAAGAAAATCATATAATTTCTATATCATCAAGTGTTTTTAGAGTTTCGTTTGTAAAGATTAATTATTTCAAAAACGCTAAGTTATATTTGTTAAAAATAAACTTCTAAATATTGCAACAAAAAAATTGTATTAAAATTATATTCTTGTTAAAAATTAATTTTTTATGCATTTTAAATAAAACATCAATGAGAAGATAAAAACTCCAAATCATGAAAATATAAAATAAAAATCCCCAAATATAAAGTCTCAAGTCATAGTCCATAAGAAAATCATTATAGTCCCAATAATAATAATAAAATAAAGTTTTAAGTACTTAAAATAAACCATCTGAGAACCTCTTCGAGATCCCCGTTTAACTCCTAACCTTTGGGATTATATGAAATCAAAACAAAAACTAATGGGTGAAATAATAAGTTCAGTGTGAGTCTTAACTTATATAGCAAACAATAATTTAAAACATACATTTCAGAATATAGCAGAAAATATATATAAGCAATCCAACTTCATAGATGTCAATATGCATGACCATGTCAATGCAGAGGTTTTCAAAATAGTTCCTACCCAACTCCGCTACAGACCATAAAAGAGTTCCCAAAACTCATCCATCCAATAACACACCAAAATTGTGAACAAACCACCAGATATTGTAGATATGTTACCGGAATATGCAGATATACCACCAAAATGTATAGATCATTAGACTGCTAGAAAATTCCTCCTTTTAATATAATCCCAACCCCATGCAATATGATATTGCATACAAAAATAGATATATCTTAATAGGCATCTTAACATGCGATCAGAATTTGTTAACAAAAATAGTAGGTATGGGTTTTCTTTTCATGCTTATTAGAACAAAAATAATAGTGTCCATGATTTATCATGATATCAGATTTACTAAATCAAAAAACATTTCATTTGATCAAATAAAATGGGTGTTAGAACCAACATATAAATTTGTCCATCAAAAAATAATTCAATAGGAAGTTTGTAGTCATAGTACACACCTTAGCCCATTTCAGAACATTATATTCGCATAATAGACTAACAGAGATTTAAACTAAAATTTAATATTAATAATATTCACAAAACTAAAACTTAAACTATTTTACACATAAGAATGTCAGGTATGACACACACCTCTTTTCAATCATCCAAAATCTCTTATCTAAATCGTGGTATTCTATTGACCCAAATCTGAATATTTAACATATGATAATATTTAAGTTATTACTGTGTTCAATCCAATCTTACGAGATTCTAATAGAAAACTGATTTTTTTTAACACTTACACTTCTACGGTCAAATATAAATTCCACTCCTTAAATCATAGAAGATTGCATATTTTGACAACAATACTTCAACCCAAAAACATGAAGTTAGAATATAGTATTCAGTCATCTCTTTAAGAGTCAGAAAATGTTGTTGACATCCAAGATATATAGTACTTCAGATCTTAACAAACAAAAAATCAAACACAGTGGTAAGGAGTATCGAAGATTATGAACGGCACCAATAATATCTAATATATCACACAAGTAGAGACAATGAAAGATTTAAGTTATAAACATAAATAAAAAATGATATGAGAAGAAACAGAAAGTGGAAGAAAAACTATTGGTGTATGGTGATTGCCTACGACATATAACACCCCTTAGTTGTATCCAACAGCGAGATAGGGTATGAGGCATTACCTTACTAAAACATATGCAAACATACAATCTCGAGTCCACGAAATTCGTCCCAAATTAAAACTTTTTCAAACATTGTCATATGATCCTTAATATGGACCCACAATGCCCAAAATATGGTTTAGAAACAATCTGAGACCAAACCGAGTGTTTAGAAAACTTTCAAGAAAATTTACTAAAAACAGGGCATACACCCATGTGGAAGGGCAACATGGTCGTGTGACCTCTAAACATGGTCGTGCTGATGGCCCGTGTGGTTACACGGCCTAAGTTCCTAGGGACACGTCCGTGCCCCATATCCGTATGGATTTAATCTTGACATCCTGTTTCTGATGTCAGCAACTCTCAAGGATCACACGGTCGTGGCACACGCCTATGTGCTAGGCCGTGTCTTCCACACGATTGAGACACATGATCGTGTCTCAGCCTGTGTGGTAAACTATTGGGCATTTCATTTTGCTAACCTAAGGTCCAGGGGACACACGGCCTAACCACACGCCCATAGAGCAGACTGTGTGTCACACATGTCCTAGACACACGCCCGTGTGTCTACCCATATGGACAAAAATAGGGCTATCTACCAAGCCTTTTTGCCACCCTGAACAACATCAAACATATACCAATTCACAATTTTCCAACCAATAGCCAACATTAGGCATTCACGTACATTCAAATACCCAAATCAACCAAGCATTTACACTACTATCCTAATACTCTTGTTCATCCATACTACTTGCAAAATCATGAAAACATCAACATTTGCATTTAAAAACCATTAGCAAATATTATCCAATATCTTTGGCCTTATACAAAATGAGGTATTTTAAAACTCATGCCAACATACTTGGCCCAAAATAAAATGACACTTGACAAAAGAATAAAATCCTATACATGCCATATTCAAAGGATTAAAACTAACTATAAGGATAGTGTGAGCGATGCCTACGATGTTCTTTGACCCTCAAGCTATTTAGGCAGCACTATAAGAAAATGGAAAGGAGAGGGAGTAAGCATAAAGCTTAGTAAGTTGAATGTAAATAAAAATAACTATTTATCATGCATTATTATAATCACAACATGACATGAATTGCTCATCATTCATGAATATACATAAATACAACTTACTCATATACCTTCCTTAATATTCATACAACATGTAATGAGCTCATAGCTCATATATATATATATATATATATTATACAAGTACCTATAACACTCACAACTAGGTCATAACTTTTCTCGTTAACATAAACTAAAGATATCCCGTGGAACTCTATGGAATACGAAAGGATACTCGTTAGCCTCGAACATAAGGTAAACATTGACGCCATGTCCCAGACATGGTCTTACACTGACTCTCATATATCGAGGCTGATGCCATGTCCCAGACATGGTCTTACACTGGCTCTCCTCTATCTGTACCGATGCCATGTCGTAGACATGGTCTTACACTAGCTTGCCTGTCGAGGCCGATGCCATGTCCCAGACATGGTCTTACACTAGTACTCGTATCAACACCGATGCCATGTCCCAGACATGGTCTTACACTGGCTAGCACTTATCTGTGTCGATTCCATGTCCCAGACATGGTCTTATACTAACACGTAATGGGACTGATGCCATGTCCCGACATGGTCTTACACTAGCTCTCGTATAGCTCTAGTTCCATGGCACCATTATCCAATCTATTCCCACGGTTCCATCGAGATTTCACTATAACAATCTCATTTTATCATTCCATAGGCATAATCAACATTTTATGCAATATCAACAATTCAATGTATAAGCATAAAAGAAAGTTGTGATATTTACACCCAACTTACTTTGGTATACAAAATGTGAATGACTCTCGGTTTAATCTATTTGCTTGGCTTTCCCCCAGTTTAGGTTCGGGTTTCGTGCTTCTTGATCTATAAGAACAAAATTTCACTAATTTAATCACTATATTAATCTATACAAATCAAAATTCATAAATTGGCAAAATGACCATTTTACCCCTAGACTTTAGCAAAATGACCATTTTGCCCCTAGACTTTAGCAAAATGACCATTTTGCCCCTAGACTTCAGCAAAATGACCATTTTACCCCTAGGCTCAGAAATTGATTTTTATCAAATTTCCTTACTAACTAAGCCTAACCAAATCTTTTTCACTCTTATGATAGCCCACAATTTCCATTATTTAATGCAATTACTACACAATTTATCAACTTTACAACTAGGTCCAAATTAGGTGTTTTCCATGAACACCCTTTTACAAAAGTTGTTTATTTAATAATTATGATTCATTTTCTTCCGTAAAACTTCAGCCAACAACATAAACACTTTCATGGTGAATCCCTAAACTTTTAACCATTTTACAAATTCGTCCCCCTAATAGGTAGCCCATGTTATCAGTGTAACGCCCTAAATTTTGGGCCTAGATGAATTGGGCTTTGGGCTTTGGGTCTCATAATTTTTTTTAGTAAGCAAGAAAATGACAAATGACATGTTGGCTTTAAGGGTTTAATGAATTTTGACTATCTAGGGGCGGAGGAGATGTATTAGGATCAAACAAGGGTATAAGAAAAATTTTGGTTAGCCTCAAGGGATCTGTGACTTCAGTTAGTTGGCCTTTTAAATAAATGAAGAAGAAAAATGACAAAAAAGGAGTTGTGGTCTACTGGCAAAGTAGTGCCACTTAGGGAGTAGGGAGGTGCTGTCATTAGTAGGCAGGGAGATCTAAGGTTCGTGTAGTGGCATGGTATTTTATTGGGGATTTATTTTTGCCTTCTAGATGGTTAGTAGTGGCGGTGAAGTTGAACTCTTAGAGAAGTGATTAGAAGAGGAATTTGAGGAAGGGATTGAGGAGTTCATCGTGGAGAAAAATTAGAAGTTGAGATGTGTGGAAGAGGTGGAGCTGAATTGGGAATATAGGGATAGGAAATTCGGCTATAGGCTATATATAGGTGCAGAATTGGGAATTCTAGGGTAATGTCAAAATTGTTTTTTTCCCTTTAGCTGAATTCCTCATTTTTGAGTTGCCGAAACATTTTTTCTCTCTAAGTACTCAGAAGCCAAATTCCTTCCTTGCTTGCTGATCTTTCATTACTTTCTTTTTTCAAATTCTCTTTTGATTCACCTTTGGTTTTAGCCGATTCCTTCTTCTCTTCTTCTTCTTCTTATTTGTGGCGAATAACCCCTTTCACGATACTAATCTCAAAAGCCGAATACCTCTTGGGCCAATTGCTTCTTGGGTAAGTGTTCTCTATTTTGGTTAGATCTTGGCCGAATGGTCATAGATAGGGAAAAGGGGGCTTTGAGCCTAGCAGGCGTAATGCCGGTGATATGATATTCGGGCTTTGAGCCTAGCAGGCGTAATGCCGATGAAATGATATCGGGCCTTGAGCCTAGCAGGCATAATGCCGGTGAAGTAATTTCAGACTTAAAAAGTCTAGCAGGCTTTGAGCCAGTGATGGAACTCGGGTTTTATACCCAGCAGGCCAAGTGCCGGTGAATTTAATAAAAGTATATGACAACGAGATCCTATGCTAAAATGACAAATTGAATTTGTATTACATATTAAGTGGCCCAGGTATGTGATACTTACCTATTTATGTGAGAATAATTCAAAATGGATTTTGATTATGTTCATTTGTGAACATTTGGCTCATGCGAAATTTTTCATGGAAGTATATTAATTATGTATGTGGTTACGAATAAAGAAAGAATGTTTTGAATGTGGAAATGGAATCAAATTATAGTTCAATTTGGGTGAATTAAAATGGGCATTGAGAACTTGAAATGTTCACGTTTATATGAATTTGGAGCTAATTGAATGATTTGTCATTAGTGCATATAAGTGATTATGTATATTCGACTGTTGTGGTATTATATACAAGGAGGATATGTTTTGTTCATATGTGATCATAATCATTGAAATTATAAGTGGTTATGAAGCCTCGAATTAACTCTGTTAAATAGAATCAAGGATTGACATTGTGCCATACAATTTCTGTGATTATGTGATTTTGCATTTTTTTAAGAAATGATATGGTATCGATTTAGTAAGCAATAACTGTAAATGAGTAAATTTAGCATGGACAGCTTTGGGTTACAGCAGTGGTGTAAATTTGAAATTACACTAAAAATAGTGGGAAATGAGTTATAGGCTGAATAAAATATGTAATCAAAGCCTAAAGATTCTAGTTTCACATAAAAGAAACCGTGAAAACAAAAGAAATGCCTATAATGAGATAATTGAAGTTGGGTGAGATAGGGTCAGAATGACTCCGAAATCCCCTGTTCTGTTTTGAGAATATCATTATAAATTGTACAAAAATATCCATGAGATGAAATTTATATGCTTAGAATTCTTAATGAGTCTATTTTCAAGAGAAATAGATTAGAACATTATCCGAGTTTTGAGCTATGAGATAATCGAACTTTAGTACAAAAAGGTCAGAACAGTTAGTCAGTGAATCAGGAGTAACTTTGAGAAATAAACTGTATCAATTGGCCAAGTAAAAAATTCTGGAAATTTTATGGTAGAAAGGTACATGAGTGTAGTGTTGGGGAAAATTTACGGAACTTGATTTGGAGTTTTGTAGCTCCAGATATAAATAATTTAGTGACTATTGCTCAGGAAGACAGCTTGTCATGAATTTGTGATATTGTTGTAAACTTGGGTAAACTTATTAATGAATTGTTTATTGTTTTCTTATGAACTTACTAAGCGTAAAGCTTACTCCCCCTTTCTTTCCATTATTCCCTAGGTTGTCAGGTTAGCTCGGGTTGGGGGCCGTCAGAGATATTATCACACTGGCAAGTTTACGATATTGGCGTAAGTAAATCCAAGTGTTTCCGAGTCTATGGCATGTATAGGGTTGTAAAGTTGAGTAGGTAATATTATGATTTAGCTAAAAGCACTGGCTTGTGGTTAAGGTAGTATGTATTCTTACAAATTGGCTTATGTCGGCTAATAATGTTATAAACCTATATAATTATTCTTATGCTTGTATGTTATTATTTCTAGTGATGTGGTGAATAGCATAATTGTTTTGAAAGAATTTTTATAGCCTGATTTTAAATGATTGGTTGAGTTTAAGTCCGGTAGCACCTAGAACCCTGTTCCAGCGTTGAATATGAGCGAGGGGTGTTACATTTAGTGGTATCAGAGCTATGGTTTAGTCAGTTCTCAGACTAACATAGCATAAGTGAGTCTAGCTATACATGCCATAGTATTACTCGTGATAGTGTGATATCTCTCGGCCATAACAAAACTGTTGATTAAGACAGGAATGAGTTCCAACTGAACAAATCTTGATAGAGACAAAAGTAAAGTTGAGATAAATGAATCATGCTTGTGATATGCAGAAAATGGGAAAGATATAAAAAGAAATTAATGATTCTTTCACATGAACTAGTATTCATTATGTGATATTCATGAGTTAAAGAATGTGGAAACATGGAATGAAATGGAAATTAAGTTGTGGTAAGCTCTTTCATGCATGTCAGTATTCGCATAATGATACATACCTAACTCATTTGGCTTAATAATTATGAGGAGAAAGTTTGCTTGAATTGACAGAATGTATGAATAAATGCTTTTATTCCATGATTAGTACTCAGTATAAATATACATGAGGATGACATTTATGTCTAGACTAATGAAGTCATGATGCTGTAAGGTTCTGTTTTATAATATCAGTTATAGAATCATAAAAGTCATAATAGCATGAAAGTTGTTATGAAGTATCAAATCGGATGGAACGCAGGGGATGAGTACGATCGTTCACTAATGAATTAACGGAAAAAGAACATGGTTGGACCATGGCAATACATGAGATATGTGTGTCAATGTAAGACCTATCTGGGATAAGCATCGACACAGCCTAGTCAGTGCTAGTGTAAGACCTATCTGGGATAGGCATTAGCACGGGCAGAACAAAGCTAGTATAAGACCATAGTTGGACTATGGCATCAAGTAAGCGATGTACTCAAAACCGTAAGACGTTCTCCAATTTGATAAATATTGACAAGTGATCAAGACTAAATATGAGAACTTGATAAGACATTAACGGTAATTTGGGTAAAATAAAGGAAAGTTTGAATTGTGATAAATTCACTTATGTTTTGCTAATATTCACGTGAAATGAAGTTGTATGTACTACTGAGATGTGTGAAAATGTGTTCGTAACAAGTTGGAAATTTGAAATGTTTGAGTATATATGTACTTTCGACCAGGTTACAGCTTATACATGAATTAGTATGTGGGTTATGAAACTATAAGCTTGATAGTTAAGTGAGAATCCTTGATTGACGGGGAAGGTTGTCTGAAATTTAGAATTGAATAAATGTTGAACATAAGAGCTGAATTGAATTATTAGAAATTTATATACATATATCATTGTCGAATGTTATTCTTGAAAATTTAAGCTGTGGTAACTATTATCTTGAGTAAATTATCTTTGTTGATGTAGAGGAATAAAATGATTAATTTAATGGATAAGGAATAATGTTTAATGTGATTTAAATATTTGAGATGGAATTGATATGAAATTTTATTGTGCTGAATATGAATGTGAGGAAATGTTACAGTTTGAGTTTATATGAGTAAACGCCGAATGGATGTGAGATGTTAACGTAATCTTGTATTGGTTTATATATGTTACTGAATTGAGGATTGAATACTTGAGCTACTATATCAGTGGTCACTTGTAACAACCGAAGGTGAAGGATAGCATTAAAATTTTTATTGATAGTGTTTTATTGATGAATGGGTGTATGGAAGATCGTTTAAGTTATATGTATGAAAAGTTGATAAGGTGTTAAATGAGTGTTGTCATGAACTATATTTATATATTCAAGTTATTCAGGCCTTGTGCCTAGCAGGATTAGGGCCAGTGAATTGTATACCAGGCTAATAGCCTAATAAGTTGACAGCTGTCAAGTTTATTCGGACTTTGGGTCAAGCAGGCTTTGAACCAGTGTGTGTGTTTGGGCCTATATCTAGCAGGTTTATACAGGTGAGTTAAATTATGTTATACCTATGTGCGTTATTACCAAAATGAAAAGTAAGTGAGTAAATGTGTAATTACGCGGATCTCTGTGATTAATCATGAGCAAACTAAGAAAATTTTTGTTAGTTAAAGTACTATGGCATAAGCACAAAGTTGAGGAACCAATGTGAGATCTAGAGAACCCTATGAGAGAATGTGTGACGGCCTTAATTTGACCCAAATCGGGAAGTGGTTTCATAATTGCTAAACCAAGTTCTTAAATTAGTTGATTTATCCTTATCTTATTAATTTCGAGGTCTAACTTGTGTGTTAAATGTGTGTGTGAAATTGGTTGGTTCGAATATGACAAAAATCAATAGGAATTATTTGATTAGGACTTGAATGAACGATTTAGAAACTTAGCTAGACAAATTGGAATGACTAAAATAAGATAGGCTAAAAACAAATGGGTTTGCATGTCAATTTTCCCCTAGCAGAAAGTGACCGGCCATGCACATGACTCCATTGGTTGTGTTATTATTTTATATTTTATAACTTAAGTTAGTGGGGATGATATCATAATAGAAAAATAAAGTAATGAAAGAAAAGAATTTTTGAGGAAATTTTTGTTCTTCTTGCCGTAAATTGAAGCAGGAAGAAAGGGGAAAGTATTAAGCTACCATTCGGTCATACTTGGCTCAAATTAAAGGTAAGAAATCTTGTTAGTTTGTTTAAATTTTATGAATTCAAGTTGAATGACAAGCCTATGGTTTAGCCCAAGCATAAATTTTTGATTTAGTGGTAAAAAACTCCATTCGGTCAAAGCAAAACCGTATAGGATTTTGGTTAGCCTTGAGTTCTATGGTTATGTAGGGTATTTTGGAGTCTTGAGAAGTGTTTTTAGTTTTAAAATTTCAAGAATTCATGAATGCATGTTTGAATTCTATCAATCTTGTTTTGAATGGTTTTTGAATCAAATAGGAGCATTCGGTCATGGATAGTTGTGATGCTTGAATTTTTGGGAAGGACATTTCTTTGGTTTATGTAAGTAGAAGAACGTTTTATAATTGGGTTGTAAGTTAACAATTAGTGGTAAGTTTTTTATGATAGCCGAATGGAAATGTGGATGTTGAGTAATTGAACAATCGGTCTTAAAATAAATATATTTATATGTACATTAATATATGTGATTCTTAATAATATCGTTTTCATGGTGTCCTTGGGTGATTGTTTAAAATGTGCTCAAAATTGTAAAACTTATATACATGTGTGCATCTTGTAAAGTATGTTATTTAATTGGAAATAATTTCATTATAGGTATTTTTGGGCTATGGCCGAATGGGATTTGGAAATCCATTAAAGGAAGTGGTACTTTGATAAGTACAAATACTTGTAACCAAATAAGGCATTTGTGTGATTATATATTCATCTTTTGAGATGCATTTGGTATGTGGGTTGGTGATTGTGGTTGTGAACCGGTTAAATATAGATTTATATATATATAATGTATAGTTGAATACCGAGTGACATCAACCTTGAGGTGCATACTTACCTAGCTATAGTTTAATTGTAATGTAAGGTGAATAGGCATTGGGCCGAATATGGGTACACGTATATGTGTGTGTATGTGTAATAAAGAGATTCTATTCATATCCCTTATCTTGCTCAAGTATGGAGAATGAGTGGTTAATGAAATTTAATTTTGTTATTCAATTAAAGCTCAAGAACATAGAGGAACGGCATCGGATAAGGGGAAAGCAAAGGTGACGGAATAGCCGACCCGTAATTATACCGAAAAGTTTGAGGTAAGTTTAAGTATTAAATTCCTATTGTATGAGTTAACTTAACATGGTATCTGTGTTTAGCTACTCATGAAGATGATTCATTTAGTTGAATGACATAAGGCTTGTGTATTAAGGAAGATAAGAGTAAAATAGCCAAAGGTCCTTATGACCTATGAAGCCTTTAGAAAAGGAATCGATATGAAACTCATCTATATGCCTATCGAGTATATTTATATATATATATATATGATGAAATTGCCATGCTATGTGACAATGTGTGAAGTGATCGAATGAATGAAACTTTATGACTAACTTAGTGATAAATTCATGTGGTGAGTTCTATATATGTGTATCTGTGCTTCAGAGCTGGGTCAAATCTTGAAGAGCCTTAGGGCTAATGTTCAGAGCCGGGTCATATCCCGAAGAGCCTTAGGGCTAATGTTTAGAGCCGAGTCAAATCCCGAAGAGCCTTAGGGCTAATGTTCAGAGCCGGGTCATATCCTGAAGAGCCTTAGGGCTAGTGTTCAAGTAAATTCGGCCTTAGCAAATTTCAATTAGTGAGTTTACTTCTATAATTTGGCCAGGTATGTGCGGTACACTGATTGTGAACTAGTTTCTGTTGAATTAAGCTTGCTAAAGAGTAATATCGGTTCTAAAGATGGTTTAGAGATGTATAAAGATCTATGGTTTCTTATCGTCATGTGAACATTTGATTTATGAGGCATTGTACTTAATAGTTGCTTAGCTTATCATGTAACGGTGGAAGAATAATAAAGATGAAATTTGGTTTTAGTTATATTCGGGTAAATGGGTAAACTAACTAAGTATTTGAAATTGCTTGGCTCTAGTTATTTTTCTTAAAATTTTACTACTTAAACTTACTAAGCTCATAAATGCTTACTCCGTTACTGTCAATCCTTCTGTTTTATAGATTTTGGCTCGTTAGCTACGGTCTCAGGAATCTTGCACACGAAGTCATCTCTACTATCCAAGCCTTGTTCGGTACCTTTTTAGCTAAACTTTTTGAATGGCATGTATAGGAAGGACCTTGTGGTTGTTGGACTATGAAACTTCTCTTTTGATGTTGTAATTAAACTTAGCCATGCGAAAATGGCTTATAGATGTGTTTTATATCTACATGTGGTTTCCAAAATGAAAATATGTATTGGAGTAATGTGAAATGATAAATCTTATGGTTTGTGGCTCCTACTTAGTATGCATTTTTTGTATACCTGTATATATGCATATGTAAATTCGATTTAATCTTTTGTGTTGCATGAATAGTTCTTATCCCTGAAACTAGGTGTTTTGGAAATTTTAGCTGTATGTATGGTTCGATCCTATTCGCATAACTTAGATGGAAAAAAAAATCCGTTAACCCTTATGAACATCGGGTAATGCCTCCTGACCCTCCGGCGAAGGATACGGGTCTAGGGGTGTTACATTTTTATTAGTATAAGAGCTACGGTTTAGTCGATTCTTGGACTACCGTAGTAAGTATGAGTCTAGCTATACATGCCATTTAATGTCATTTTGATAGTGAGATGACTTCTGACAATTGAAATGTGATTTTGGTATAGAATGGATCCCGAACCCGATCGAGCCGTAGCAGACGATGTCGAGAGCATGGCGCCTACTCCCGCGCAAGGGACAGCACCGCCTGACTCACAACCGAATATCAGTCATCGGGACGATAACACCAGACAAGCCTTTTATGCGATGATGAGTGACTGGTTCGCTCAATTCATTAGAGCAAATCTGACCGTTCTGCAACCTCCGCCCCCTAATAATCCTCTTCTGACTTATATGGCTCCTCCGGTGACCGATCCAGTGAGATCGAGTAGGCCCCCAGTTGACAAGATTAGAAAATATGGGGCTGAAGAATTCAGGGCGACCCCCAACGATGATGCCAAGCGGGCCGAGTTTTGGCTCGACAATACTATTTGAGTGTTCAATAAACTGTCCTGCACACCCGAGGAGTGTCTGAAATGCGCGGTATCCTTGTTACGTGACGCTGCCTACTATTGGTGGAATACTCTGGTTTCTGTTGTTCCGAAAGAACGGGTCACCTGGGAGTTTTTCCAAACTGAGTTCCGTAAGAAATATATCAGTCAGAGATTCATCGATCAAAAACGGAAGGAATTTCTTGAACTCAAACAAGGTCAGATGTCAGTAACCGAGTATGAGAGAGAATTCGTCCGACTCAGCCGTTATGCACGGAAATGTGTATCCTCTGAGGCTATTATGTGTAAGTGTTTTGAGGACGGATTAAACGAAGATATCAGACTACTGGTGGGAATTCTGGAAATTAAGGAATTTGTCGTGTTAGTTGAGCGAGCTTGTAAAGCTGAAGAGCTCAGTAATGAGAAAAGAAAAGTCGAAGATGGAGATAGAGAGTTTCGTAAGAGACCTGCGGGAAAATCTGTTCAGCAACCGTCCAAAAAGGCTAGGGATGACTCAGGCCGATCTAAATATACATCGGGTTTTTCTAGACGCGAGCACTATCGACCTCTCTTGAGTTCGCAAGCTACTTCCATTGCCAGTGTGGGTAATGAACGTCGGGATAGATCTGATTGCAATTATTGTGGTAAATGGCACCCGGGGAGTTGTAGGCATCGTGATCGCTCCTGTTTCAGATGTGGATCTACCGATCATTTTATTAAAGACTGTCCAAAAGTTGACGAGCGCACTCCTGACCCGAGTCAGAGAGCTAGCAGCACGGCTGCACGGGGTAGACCACTGCGACGGGGAGGAAATATTAGCGGTAGTCAGAGAGGGACTAGAGACACTATAGTTAGATCCGAGGCTCGAGCACCAGCCAGAGCATATGCTATTCGTGCCTGCGAGGAAGCTTCTTCTCCGGATGTTATTACTGGTACTTTCACCCTCTTTAACACTGATGTTATTGCCCTAATTGATCCTGGCTCGACCAATTCATATGTGTGTGAAATTTTAGCCTCCAGTAAGACTCTTCCTGTTGAGTCTACTGAGTTCGTAATTCGAGTGTCGAACCCTTTGGGTCGTTGTGTTCTAGTTGATAAAGTATGCAAGAAATGTCCGTTAATGGTTCGAGATTTCTGTTTTCCGGCTGACTTAATGCTTCTACCATTCGACGAATTTGACATTATTCTCGGAATGGACTGGTTGACCATTCATGACGCGATAGTAAATTGCAAGCAAAAAACTATCGATTTGCGATGTTTGAATAATGAAATAATCTGAATTGAGTCCATTGATCTAAGTGGGCCGCCTGCTGTAATTACGACCGTGTCAGCTCAGAAATACGTGAGAAAGGGCTATGAAACATATTTGGCTTATGTGTTAGATAACAAAGTTTTTGACTGAGAACTTGAGACGGTGCCCGTAGTCTGCAAGTTTTCAGATGTGTTTCCCGAAGAATTACCTGGATTGCCGCCTGTAAGAGAGGTCGAGTTCGGTATAGAGTTGATTCCAGGTACGACGCCTATTTCGATTGCCCCGTATTGTATGGCACCTACCGAATTAAAAGAGTTAAAATCTCAGCTGCAAGAGTTGACAGACAGAGGCTTTGCACGACCTAGTTTTTCACCTTGGGGCGCGCCGGTTTTATTTGTGAAAAAGAAAGACGGGACTATGAGAATGTGCATCGACTATCGGTAGCTGAATAAAGCTACTGTAAAGAATAAATATCCGTTGCCCCGAATTGACGACTTGTTCGATCAGTTGAAAGGAGCTTCAGTGTTTTCTAAGATTGATCTGCGGTTCGGCTATTATCAGCTGAGAGTTAGAGATTCCGACGTGCCAAAGACAGCATTTAGAACAAGATACAGACTCTACGAGTTTTTAGTGATGCCGTTTGGGCTCACTAATGCCCCGGCGGTCTTCATGGATTTGATGAATCATGTGTTTAGGCCGTTTTTGGACCGTTTCGTAGTAGTGTTCATCGATGATATTTTGATCTATTCTCGTGATGAGTCAGAGCATACCGAGCATTTGAGGCTGGTACTTCAGACTTTGCGGGATAACCAATTGTATGCAAAGTTCAGCAAGTGCAAATTTTGGTTACGTGAGGTCGGCTTCTTGGGCCATATAGTATCTACTTCGGGTATTCGAGTTGATTCGAACAAAATTTCAGCTATTCTCGACTGGAAACCCCCTAAAAATATTACTAAAGTTCGAAGCTTTTTAGTTATTACCGATGATTCGTCAAAGGTTTTTCGATGATTGCGACTCCATTGACAAGGTTGCTGCAAAAAGATATCAAGTTCGAGTGGTCGGATAAGTGTCAGTAAAGTTTTGATCAACTGAAAACCCTTTTAACGGAAGCTCCAGTGTTAGTTCAACCAGAAACTGGCAAAGAGTTTGTAGTTTATAGTGATGCATCTCTAAACGGTTTAGGCTATGTTTTGATGCAAGAAGGCCGGGTTATTGCTTATGCTTCAAGGCAATTGAAGCCTCACGAGTGGAATTATCCGACTCATGACCTTGAATTAGCCGCTATTGTTTTTGCCTTGAAGATGTGACGACACTATCTGTTCGGTGAGAAATGTCACATCTTTTCCGATCACAAAAGTCTCAAATATTTATTGACACAAAGAGATTTAAATTTGAGGCAAAGGCGGTGGCTTGAACTGTTAAAGGATTATGAGGTTGTCATTGATTATCACCCTGGAAAAGCTAATGTAGTTGCAGATGCTCTTAGTCGAAAATCCCTATTTTCTTTACGAGCTTTGAACCTGAAACTAGCAATGTCGGCAGGTGATGTGTTGATTGCTGAATTGGAAGCAAGACCCGTGTTACTTCAACAGATTTGTGAAGCTCAGAAAGCTGACGACGACTTAGTTGCCAAACGAGTTCAGTGTGATTCGAATATGAATTCAGAGTTTCGTGTCGACGGTGATGATTGTTTGAGATTTAAAGACCGATTGTGTGTTCCGAAAAAGTCTAAGCTAGTTTCGATGATTTTGAATGAAGCCCATAATAGCCGAATGTCAGTTCTTCCGGGTAGTACGAAAATGTATAATGATTTGAAACGACAATACTGGTGGCACGGTATGAAGCGGGACATCTCAGAATTTGTATCTAAGTGCTTAATATGCCAACAAGTAAAAGCGGAACACCAGGTGCCGTCGGGATTACTCCAACTGATTTTGATACCAGAATGGAAGTGGGATTGTGTTACAATGGACTTTGTGTCGGGCTTACCGTTGACTTCGACCAAAAAGGATTCCATCTGGGTTATTGTGGACAGACTAACAAAATCAGCTCATTTCATCCCGGTTCGTACAGATGTTTCACTTGATAAGTTAGCAGAACTATATATCTCTCAAATTGTATGATTGCACGGAGTGCCATCCTCTATTATATCAGACCGTACTCTCGTTTTACTTCGCGATTTTGGAAGAAATTGCACGAGGCTTTGGGGACCAAACTTCATTTCAGCACTGCTTTTCATCCGCAAACGGATGGTCAATCTGAACGGGTTATTCAAATACTCGAAGACATGTTGAGATGTTGCATTCTCGAGTTTGACGGCTCGTGGGAAAAATATTTACCCTTGGTTGAGTTTGCGTATAATAACAGCTTTCAGACGAGTATTCAGATGGCACCTTACGAAGCTCTCTACGGTCGTAAATGCCGTACTCCTCTGTTTTGGACCGAGCTTAGTGAGAATAAAATTCTCGGAGTTGACTTAGTTAGAGAAGCGGAGCAGAAAGTGGAGATAATTCGTAATAGTTTGAGAATAGCATCCGATCGTCAGAAATCGTACGCGGACTTAAAACGTAAAGACACCGAGTACCAAGTTGGTGATAAGGTGTTTCTGAAAGTTTCACCGTGGAAAAAGATATTCCGTTTTGGCCGTAAAGGCAAGTTGAGTCCGAGATTCATTGGGTCGTACGAAATTTCAGAACGGATTGGGCCGGTTGCTTATAGACTGATTTTGCCCCCGATCTTGAAAAGATCCACAATGTTTTTCATGTATCGATGCTTCGTCGCTATAGATCCGATCCTTCGCATGTGATTAATCCGTTGAAAGTTGAAATTCGACCTGATTTGAGTTATGAAGAAGAACCTATTCGTATTTTAGCTCGAGAAGTTAAAGAATTGCGAAATAAAAAGGTTCCGTTAGTAAAAGTGTTGTGGTTAAAGCATGGGATCGAAGAAGCGACTTGGGAATCCGAGGATGTTATGAAGGAGAGATATCCAAACTTATTTTCAGGTAAGATTTTCGGGGACAAAAATTCCTAAAGGGGGAGAGTTGTGACGGCTTTAATTTGACCCAAATCAGGAAGTGGTTTCGTGACTGCTAAACCGAGTTCTTAAATTAGTTGATTTATCCTTATCTTATTAATTTCGAGGTCTAACTTGTGTGTTAAATGTGTGTGTGAAATTGGTTGGTTTGAATATGACAAAAATCAATAGGAATTATTTGATTAGGACTTGAATGAATGATTTAGAAACTTAGCTAGACAAATTGGAATGATTAAAATAAGATAGGCTAAAAACAAATGGGTTTGCATGTCAATTTTCCCCTAGAAGAAAGTGACCGGCCATGCACATGACTCCATTGGTTGTGTTATTATTTTATATTTTGCAACTTAAGTTAGTGGGGATGATATCATAATAGAAAAATAAAGTAATGAAAGAAAAGAATTTTTGAAGAAATTTTTGTTCTTCTTGCCGTAAATTGAAGAAGGAAGAAAGGGGAAAGTATTAAGCTACCATTCAGTCATACTTGGCTCAAATTAAAGGTAAGAAATCTTGTTAGTTTGTTTAAATTTTATGAATTCAAGTTGAATGACAAGCCTATGGTTTAGCCTAAGCATAAATTTTTGATTTGGTGGTAAAAAACTCCATTCGGTCAAAGCAAAACCGTATAGGATTTTGCTTAGCCTTGAGTTCTATGGTTATGTAGGGTATTATGGAGTCTTGAGAAGTGTTTTTAGTTTTAAAATTTCAAGAATTCATGAAGGCATGTTTGAATTCTATCAATCTGGTTTTGAATGGTTTTTGAATCAAATAGGAGCATTCGGTCATGGATAGTTGTGATGCTTGAATTTTTGGGAAGGACATTTCTTTGGTTTATGTGAGTAGAAGAACGTTTTATAATTGGGTTGTAAGTTAACAATTAGTAGTAAGTTTTTTATGATAGCCGAATGGAAATGTGGATGTTGAGTAATTGAACAATCGGTCTTAAAATAAATATATTTATATGAAAATTAATATATGTGATTCTTAATAATATCGTTTTCATGGTGTCCTTGGGTGATTGTTTAAAATGTGCTCAAAATTGTAAAACTTATATACATGTGTGCATCTTGTAAAGTATGTTATTTAATTGGAAATAATTTCATTATAGGTATTTTTGGGATATGGCTGAATGGGATTTGGAAATCCATTAAAGGAAGTGGTACTTTGATAAGTACAAATACTTGTAACCAAATAAGGCATTTGTGTGATTATATATTCATCTTTTGAGATGCATTTGGTATGTGGGTTGGTGATTGTGGTTGTGAACCGGTTAAATATAGATTTATATATATATATATAATGTATAGTTGAATGCCGGGTGACATCAACCTTGAGGTGCATACTTACCTAGCTATAGTTTAATTGTAATGTAAGGTGAATAGGGATTGGGCCGAATATGGGTACACGTATATGTGTGTGTATGTGTAATAAAGAGATTGTATTCATATCCCTTATCTTGCTCAAGTATGGAGAATGAGTGGTTAATGAAATTTAATTTTGTTATTCAATTAAAGCTCAAGAACATAGAGGAACGGCATCGGATAAGGGGAAAGCAAAGGTGACGGAATAGCCGACCCGTAATTATACCGAAAAGTTCGCGGTAAGTTTAAGTATTAAATTCCTATTGTATGAGTTAACTTAACATGGTGTATGTGTTTAGCTACTCATGAAGATGATTCATTTAGTTGAATGACATAAGGCTTGTGTATTAAGGAAGATAAGAGTAAAATAGCCAAAGGTCCTTATGACCTATGAAGCCTTTATAAAAGGAATCGATATGAAACTCATCTATATGCCTATCGAGTATATTTATATATATATATATATGATGAAATTGCCATGCTATGTGACAATGTGTGAAGTGATCGAATGAATGAAACTTTATGACTAACTTAGTGATAAATTGAAGTGGTGAGTTCTATATATGTATATCTGTGCTTCAGAGCTGGGTCAAATCTCGAAGAGCCTTAGGGCTAATGTTTAGAGCCGAGTCATATCCCGAAGAGCCTTAGGGCTAATGTTCAGAGCCGGGTCAAATCCCGAAGAGCCTTAGGGCTAATGTTCAGAGCCGGGTCATATCCCGAAGAGCCTTAGGGCTAGTGTTCAAGTAAATTCGGCCTTAGCAAATTTCAATTAGTGAGTTTACTTCTATAATTTGGCCAGGTATGTGCGGTACACTGATTGTGAACTAGTTTCTGTTGAATTAAGCTTGCTAAAGAGTAATATCGGTTCTAAAGATGGTTTAGAGATGTATAAAGATCTATGGTTTCTTATCGTCATGTGAACATTTGATTTATGAGGCATTGTACTTAATAGTTGCTTAGCTTATCGTGTAACGGTGGAAGAATAATAAAGATGAAATTTGGTTTTAGTTATATTCGAGTAAATGGGTAAACTAACTAAGTATTTGAAATTGCTTGGCTCTAGTTATTTTTCTTAAAATTTTACTACTTAAACTTACTAAGCTCATAAATGCTTACTCCGTTACTTTCAATCCTTTTGTTTTATAGATTTTGGTTCGTAGCTACGGTCTCGGAAATCTTGCACACGAAGTCATCTCTACTATCCAAGCCTTGTTCGGTACCTTTTTAGCTAAACTTTTTGAATGGCATGTATAGGAAGGACCTTGTGGTTGTTGGACTATGAAACTTCTCTTTTGATGTTGTAATTAAACTTAGCCATGTGAAAATGGCTTATAGATGTGTTTTATATCTACATGTGGTTTCCAAAATGAAAATATGTATTGGAGTAATGTGAAATGATAAATCTTATGGTTTGTGGCTCCTACTTAGTATGCATTATTTGTATACCTGTATATATGCATATGTAAATTCGATTTAATCTTTTGTGTTGCATGAATAGTTCTTATCCCTGAAACTAGGTGTTTTGGAAATTTTAGCTGTATGTATGGTTCGATCCTATTCGCATAACTTAGATGGAAAAAAAAATCCGTTAACCCTTATGAACATCGGGTAATGCCTCCTGACCCTCCGGCGACAGATATGGGTCTAGGGGTGTTACAGAATGTTACCCTAATCTATTCACCGGTAAGATTTTCAGGGACAAAAATCCCTAAGGGGGAGAGAGTTGTGACAGCCCTATTTTTTATCCTAATCAAAAAAGTGGTTTCGAAACCACGAAACCGAGTCAGAAAAATAATTAAATGAAATATTCTGTGTTTATTTTATGTGAAATAGCATATGTGAAAAGTTCGTATGAGAATTTGATTATTTGAGTGCTTAATTGCTAAGAAAGGGCTAAATTGCAACAAATAAATTATATGTGTGCTATAATGAAAATGCTTAGGTGACATGTTTCTATAATCATAGGAACTTGAATGGCAAATAAGCCATTTGAGATGTGATGTACGGTAGTGGAGTAAGTAAAATGTTATTATGTGCATGATATATGTATTGTATTATATATATTATGAAATGTGAATTTATTAATTATAATAAAATTTAGTGATTAAAAACAAAGTGATTATTTATATATGGACGAAAATGGCCTTTAGTAAGTGGAAAAGAAATCTTTTTAAAAGGGCTAGTATGGTAATCTATGAAGTCCATTATTTGTTAAATAAAGAAACATAAAATTGCCTTCATATTTTCTCTTGTTATTGCCGAAACCTTTGAATAAAAGAAAGGAGAAGAGTAAGGTGTGTTCGGTCATGCTTGTAACTTGATTAAGGTATGCTTCCATGAATTTTTCTTTAAATTCTTGTGGAATTTAATTAGTAGCTAAGTTCCTTGCAAAGCCCATTAGAAAATTTTGATTTTTGGTTAGGAAATGTACATTCGGCCATGAAAAGAAAAAGATGAATGGAGTTGGAATGTCTTGATGGTTTAATTTGATAATGGATGTAAGATAAGATTGGAGCTTGTTAATTGATAGAAATTTAGGAGTAAATGTTGAATTAATTCTTATCAATGGCCGATTGTGTTTTATACCAATGTATTGTTTAGACGAGTGTAAATTGAGATATGGGAAAAGATATTGCCGTGTATAAGTCATTAAATAAGAAATTTTCTTTGTTTTAATTGAAAATGTCTTTGTTGTTTATTTTGCATAAATGTCAAAACATATATATATATGTGTGTGTGTGTGTGTATGCCGTTTATGAATGGTTGTGAGAAATGATATAAATTTTTGATAATAGGAAGGTTAAAGTTAATCTATAAGGTGTATAATTTTTACCTTGATAATGTGTGTAATTGCCGAATGTGATTGATGGTGAGTATAATTATATTAAAATTTAGCAAAATGTGGCTAGTAAGGCCTAAGTAATTTTCTTGTTACATTCAGCCAAAAGTATGAATAATTGAGTCGTAACAAGTTAAAATTTGTTTGATTAAGCTCAAGAGCAAAAGGAGCTTAACTCGGAAAGGGGGAAAACGAAACTAATTGAATAGTCGATTCGTAGCCGTACAACGACGACATTCAAGGTAAGTTCTTAAGTGATTAAGTTTAATTCTTTTGTATGCTTATGAATTTAATGAATATACCAAAGATACTATTAATCTTATATAATCAATATGCTGAATGAGTATTGATTTAAGGCTATAAGTCGAATGTGACTAGTAGATCTAATTTGAAATGGGCGTAATGATACGATGTGTTTAAAGATGAATTTTGAAGAGTGAACTACTGTATGTGATATATTAGAAGGATGAGAACCTTTGTGTATAATTATGCATTTGGCTATGTATATATATATAAATATATATATACAAATGTGAAATGCAGATTAATAAGGTACGAAATGATAAGTGTTTGGTTATTGTAAGTGACATTAAGTGTGAATTATGTGTGTTATACATATATATATGAAGGTGCCTATAATTGGTGACAGGGTGGTTTTGTGAACTTGGAAGAGATTGATGGTTCTGATTATGAATCCATGTGAACTTCGGCCTAGTAAAAGTATAAGGAAGTGGCCGAGAATGAGTCTTGGTTGTATACATGTACTTATATCCTTAAGAAAATATTTGCTTCATGTCTTGAATTAATAAGGCTAAAGCCGATTATAATGTTTGAATTATTGTCTTATGAGAAGTTAAATTATTGATTAAAATGAATCAATTTGTTTAAATTAAGCTCAAGAGCAAGGAGAGCCAAATTCGGATAGAGCGAAAGTGAAACTAGTCGATTAGCCGAACCGTAGTTGCTTAACGATATTCAAGGTAAGTTCATAAGTGTTTAAGCTTGATTCTTGTTATATGCCTAAAAGTTAAATTAATATGACAAAGATAATGTAAAACTTATTTAGTTAATGTGCAGAATATGTATTAATTTAAGACAATAAGCCGAATGTGGCTTGGTACTAAGGTGATTAAATGTGAACTTCGATGAGGTAAATTTTAGTGATCAATGATATAAGTAATACTTATAAAATATATTCGGGTTTCAAACCTAGCAGGCATTGTGCCGTTGTATTCAAATCAAATTGGTACTTAACGAGCAATATGCTCAAATGTTATTACGAGACTTTGGATCGATTGTGCTATTATGTGAGTTAATATACATGGAAAAGTTAAACATGAGCTAAAATATTGTTAGCTCGTAATAAAGTACGTATGTGTTTTATTATGCAATTAAATTATATAAAATGTGTTTGTATGATGGTTATGTATCCGAATGAGAATGGAATTAATGCTATAAACCGAAGATAGCTAGTATATCTAAATTGAATTGGATATGAAATATGATGTGTTAAATGAGCATTTTGATGAATGTACTATGTCGTATGTATGAAGAAAGGGGTATCACTATTTGTGATTATTAGAAACCCAAGAGTAACCATGTTGGATATGACTTTATTATTAGTTATGTGGGGAAGTCAAATGTGATTGAGATATGGGATTTGAATATAATACGATATGTCAAATGTGTGTTTTATACGAATGATGAAAACTTTTGTACAAATGTATATGTTCCGGCTATATGTAAAGTTGAAGCATAAGTTACGAAAATATTAAAGAATATGTGAAGTGATTATCGTAATGAGATATTCAGGCTTTGAGCCTAGCAGGCGTAATGCCGGTGATATGATATTCGGGCTTTGAGCCTAGCAGGCATAATGCCGGTGATGGAACTCGGGTTTTATACCCCGCAGGCCTAGTGCCGGTGAATTTAATAAAAGTATATGACAACGAGATCCTATGCTAAAATGACAAATTGAATTTGTATTACATATTAAGTGGCCCAGGTATGTGATACTTACCTATTTATGTGAGAATAATTCGAAATGGATTTTGATTATGTTCATTTGTGAACATTTGGTTCATGTGAAATTTTTTATGGAAGTATATTAATTATGTATGTGGTTACAAATAAAGAAAGAATGTTTTGAATATGGAAATGGAATTAAATTATAGCTCAATTTGGGTGAATTAGAATGGGCATTGAGAACTTGAAATGTTCACGTTTATATGAATTTGGAGCTAATTGAATGATTTGTCATTAGTGCATATAAGTGATTATGTATATTCGGCTGTTGTGGTATTATATACAAGGAGGATATGTTTTGTTCATATGTGATCATAATTATTGAAATTATAAGTGGTTATGAAGCCTCGAATTAACTCTGTTAAATAGAATCAAGGATTGACATTGTGCCATACAATTTCTGTGATTATGTGATTTTGCATTTTTTTTAAGAAATGATATGGTATCGATTTAGTAAGCAATAACTGTAAATGAGTAAATTTAGCATGGACAGCTTTGGTTTACAACAGTGGTGTAAATTTGAAATTACACTAAAAATAGTGGAAAATGAGTTATAGGCTGAATAAAATATGTAATCAAAGCCTAAAGAATCTAGTTTCACATAAAAGAAACACCATTGCCGTATATCAACTTAACAAGAAATTCTCAAAGAATAAATCATGGGTATAGGATTTAACCGGCCATGATGCTCAAAAATACCCAAAACAAAAATCAAAATATAAAAAATTACCTTACTACATGAGCTTCAATGGCCGACTATCAAAAGCTTCATATCCTTCTAGTTTTTTTTTTTTCTTATAGTTTCGGCAAAGATGAAAGAATAAGGGAGAGAAGAAACAAATAAAATGAAACACTTTGTTTTTATCGTCCAATAACTCCTTTTATGACATTTCTTTTAGTTATAACATATAATGAATATTACCTATAATAATGCATAAATATATATATATATTATAAATATATAATGCATACAAAATTTTTATCATTACACCACATGGCCGGCCACTTATATTAAAATGGCAAATTTGACATGTAAACCCTTGAATTTTATACCACATGATTTTAGGCCATTTCACAATTACCTAGTATGTTTTCATAATTCTCACACAAGTCCATATCAATAAATTTCACATCAAATGGCTAAAATCAAAACACCACAATCTCACACATGTATTTTACACATATATTAAGCACGAAATTTAACATTCATTAATTTAAACGACTCGGTTTAGTGGTCCCGAAACCACTTTCCGGCTATGGTCAATTTAGGGCTGTCACAACTCTCCCCCACTTAAGAAATTTTTGTCCCCGAAAATCTTACCAGTGAATAGGTTGGGGTATCATTCTTTCATAGAGTTCTCAAGCTCCCAAGTAGCTTCTTCCACCTCGTGCCTGACCCACAACACTTTTACTAACGAAATTCTCTTATTCCGCAATTCTTTAACCTCATGTGCTAAAATTCGAATTGGTTCCTCTTCATAACTCAGATCAGAACGAATCTCAATGTCGGATGGATTAATCACATGTGATGGGTAGGATCTATCTCGTCAAAGCATTGAAACATGAAAGACATTGTGAATCTTTTCAAGTTCGGGAGGTAAAATCAATCGATATGCTACCGGTCCAATCATGAACCTCGGACTCAATTTACCCTTATGGTTGAATCTAAGCACCTTTTTCCAAGGTGATACTTTTAGAAATACTTTGTCTCCGACCTGATACTTAATGTCTTTTTGCTTTAAATCCGCATATGACTTCTGACGATCTGAAGCTGCCTTAAGACTATCATTGATCACTTTTACTTTCTGCTCGACATCTTTAATCAAATCAACCCCAAGGATTTTACTTTCACTAAGTTCGGTCTAAAACAATGGTGTACGACATTTACGACCGTGCAAAGCCTCGTAAGGTGCCATCCTAATGCTCGATTGAAAACTATTATTGTAAGCGAATTCAATCAAAGGCAAATACCATTTCCATGAACCACTAAACTCAAGGATACAACATCTCAACATATCCTTGAGATTTGAATTACTCGTTCTGACTGACCGTCCGTCTGAGGATGAAACGCGGTGCTAAAATGTAACTTGGTACTCAGAGAATCTTGTAGTTTCCTCCAAAACCGCGATATAAATCTTGGGTCTCTATCCGATACGATAGAAATAGGCACCCCGTGCAATCTGACAATCTGAGAAATGTACAATTCGGCTAACTTATCAAGCGAGTAATCCTTACGTACGGAAATAAAGTGAGCCGATTTAGTTAATCTATCCACGACAACCCAAATTGCATCTTTCTTGCTCGGTGTCAACAGTAGCCCAGATACAAAATCCATCGTAATCTTATCCCATTTCCACTCTGGTATCAAAATCGGTCGTAACAAACCGAAAGGCACCTGGTGCTCCGCTTTTACTTGTTGGCATATCAGACACTTAGACACAAAGTTTGAGATGTCTTGTTTCATACCATGCCACCAATATTGACCTTTCAAGTCGTTTTACATTTTGTACTACCCAGATGAACCAAAATTTGGCTATTATGAGCTTCATTCAGAATCATCAAAACCAACTCTGAATTTCTCGGGATACATACTCGATCTCTGAACCTCAAACAATCATTATTGTCAACTCAAAACTCTGAACCCACAATTAAACCACACTGAGCTCGCTTGGCAATCAAATCGTCATCGGCTTTCTGAGCTTCACAAACTTACCGTAAAAACACTGGTTTCGCTTTTAATTCTGCTATCAATACACCATCAGTAGATACAGATAAATGCACGTTCATTGCTCATAAAGCAAACAATGATTTCTAGCTAAGAGCATCAACAACAACATTCGCCTTTCCTAGATGATAGTCAATGACAAGCTCATAATCTTTTAGCAATTCAAGCCAACGTCTGTGCCTCAAATTCAAGTCTTTTTGAGTCATCAAGTATTTGAGGCTTTTATGGTTGGAAAAGACATGACATTTCTCACTAAACAGGTAGTGACGCCAAATCTTCAAAGCAAACACTATAGCCACTAACTCGAGATCATGAGTCAGATAATTTCTCTCGTGAGGCTTTAACTGTCTTGAAGCATATGCGACGACTCTGCCCTCTTGCATTAAAATGCAGCCCAAGCCATTCAAAGATACATCACTATAAACCACAAACTCTTTATCAGACTGAGGCTGAACTAACACTGGAGCTTCCGTTAAAAGAGTCTTTAGTTGGTCGAAACTTTTCTGACACCTTTCAAACCATTCAAATTTGACATCTTTTTGTATTAGCTTCATCAACGGAGTTAAAATCATTGAGAAGCCTTTCACAAACCGTCGGTAGTACCCGGTAAGTCCCAAAAAGCTTCAGACTTCTGAGTCATTTTTAGGAGGCTTCCAATCAAGGATAGCTAAAATTTTGTTCAGATCAACTCGTATACCTAAAGCGGATACAATATGCCCGAGAAAGCTAACCTCGCACAACCAGAACTCGCATTTACTGAATGTTGCATACAACAAATTATCACGCAAAATCTGAAGCATAAGTCTCAAATGCTCGGCATACTCGAACTCATCGTGAGAATAAATTAAGATGTCATTGATAAACATGACTATGAATCGATCTAGATACTTCTTAAACACCTGATTCATCAGATCCATGAAAACCGCAGGGGCGTTAGTGAGCCCAAACGGCATCATTAAAAACTCGTAGTGTCCATATCTCGTTCGAAAAGCAGTCTTGGGTGCATTTGAGTCTCTGACTCGCAACTGGTAGTAGCCAGACCGTAGATCAATCTTGGAGAACACCGAAGCTCCCTTTAACTGATCGAATAGATCGTCAATACGAGGAAACGGGTACTTATTCTTTATTGTCACTTTATTCAACTGATGATAGTCGATACACATTCTCATAGTGCCATCTTTCTTTTTCACGAACAAAACTGGTGCGCCCTAGGGTGAAAAACTTGGTCGTGCGAAACCTCTATCTGTCAACTCTTGCAACTGAGATTTCAACTCTTTCAACTCGATCGGAGCCATACGATACGAAGCAATCGAAATCAGAGTTGTACCCAGAATTCTTTAGCCCCATATTTTCTAATTTTGTCGACCGAGGGTTTACTCAATCTCAAAGGATCGGTAACAGGAGGAGCCACAGGAGTAAGAAGTGGATTATTTGGGGGCGGAGGTTGTGGAACAGCCGGATTAGTTCGAAGGAATTGAGTGAACCGATCACTCATCATAGTATAGAAATTCTGTCTCGTGTCATCATCTCGATGACTAGTATTTGGCTGAGAGTCGATCGGTGCAGTCCCTTGTGCAGGAGTAGCCGCCACGCTCTCAACATCCTCCGCTACGACTTGATCGGGATCAGGATTCATTGCTATACGAAAAACACATTTTAGTAGTCAGAAATCACCACACTATCGTATTATCACAAAATGACATGTATAGCTATACTCACACGCACTACGTTAGTCCGAGAATCAACTAAACCGTAGCTCTAATACCAATAAAATGTAACACCCTGAACCCCTGTCCGTCGCTGGATTAGGGTTTCGAGATATTACACAACTGATTTAAAGCATACAAGGGTTCATAATCACTTAGCAGACATAGATGCATTTATGCATCGAATATCAATCAGCGGTCTATTTAAAAATTTTCCTAGCCGAAAATGCCATCCAATAAACATAAACAAATTCTTAGATAACATAACCAACCATATTCGAATCACAATGCATATTTATTACTACCTAAAAATTTCGTTATGTCATTCAACTAAGCATGAATGGTATACGTCTTTACTTACTTTACCATTCACCTAAACAAATCAAAATAACAAGACACATAATTTCATCATACCAAGTGCTCAAACTTAGAGATTAAGAAAGCCATTTTCGTATGGCAAATATATATGCATCTCAAAATAAAATCCGATTCAAAAGAAGGTAGATTAGCCTATACATGCCATTGTTCCAAAATAACTATCGAATGTACCAAAATAACGACGATAGTGTAGGAGATTAAGGCTTGAATCCCCGAGTCCATAGCTTCAAAATGAGATCTATAAACAGAGGAATAAAATAAACAGAGTAAGCATTTCTATGCTTAATAAGCTTTAAGTAATGAAATCAATTAAATTCAATGCATAAAAATCGTAATGCTCAACATCTTCTCTTGGCCGAACCTAACATAACTAAATATACTACCATTTCTCACACATGGCCTCTAAACCTTCTTTAAGCATAATTTCCTATCACATAGATAACTTCATTATTTATTTTATTTTCATCTAGTATCAACCCTCGGTCGAGTGCATAAAGTGCAACTACAATGCTAAATTTATGCTTATTCTCATACTCATATTTTATTTTAATTTCATACTTTAACCGAATATGTTCACATAATCATTTCAGAATTTAACATATATCCACTTAAACCAAAATGCATGCATCATAAATAAGTCATATACTTTCATACAGCCTTCGGAAATGGCCAGAAATAGCACTATCCAAACAGATAAACCTAATTTAAGCAGAATCCAATTACAACTTGTATACGGTATGTACCTAATTAACTTAGGGTAATAAGCTCATTAATTAAAATTATTACGGCAGAAATCGCGCATTTTCCAGCATGTAGGCCTTCGGGCTTAGCCCGGATATAACACTGGCATGAATGCCCTTCGGGACTTAGCCCAGAGATAACACTGGCACGAATGCCCTTCGGGACTTGGCCCGGATATAACACTGGCACGAATGCCCTTCGGGACTTAGCCCGGATATAACACTGGCACGAATGCCCTTCGAGACTTAGCCCGGATATAACACTGGCACGAATGCCTTTTGGGACTTAGCCCGGATTTTTCTTATTGAACCTTTATGTATATGTACCCATCGAGTATACATTTTACAAAGTCTATCTCAATTTAATTTCATTTGCCTTCACATATTAGCACAAAATATAACATTTTCATATAATATTCGGTCTATAGGCACATACCTAGATCACATATCAAATCAATTATCAAGTTTATATTTCTAAGCATCTTTTGGCTAATTGCCATAATCACAACTTACTTTGCATCACCCAAAATCAAACCATGTTAATATGCCTCAATTTATCAACCACATGCACATATAACTATGTATATCATGTTAAATCAATTCATATGCTAGGTTTCATTACTTAAAACGTACCTCGTATCCTTCTGAACAATTTCCAGGTTAGCTATTCCGTGGCTTTTGCTTTCCCCTTATCTGAAGTTGTTCCTCTATGCTCTTGAGCTATTATATACAAAACTTAAACTAGTTCATTTTCTTATACACCCTACTCGATCATTACATATTTTACTTATGACAGAAACATAGTTATTTAAGTAATAGTACATTCGGCTTTTACATATACTTTCAAAACCGAACCATTTACACCATTTAGCCACTATCTACCCAATAAGATGCTACATAAAATTTTGGAACCAAATCGGCATCTTCATTTCATTATTATAAATTTTATAACAACTCAAACCTTGTCTAAATTTTAGTTTTCCCATACATATATACAATCAACCAAGCATAACAATCTCATTTACATATTACTACCACATATATGGCAAATCTCAATAGCCACAAATGTTCATTTCATGAGCTATGTCCACATTTGGCCATCATGATGTAAATATCAAAAATGCAACTTAATCTCTTCAACCAATTATCAATTGAGTCACATATACTAAATTAAGAACCCTCATTCGAACACATATAAACACATTGCTTGAAATGGCCGAATCTCATATTGTTATGGAGTTCATCTTTAGCACCATTCTCTAAGCTTCAAACTAAATCTCAACTATCCAATTCATCTAAAATAAAACATACTAAATTTCATGTATAATCTCCCATAGCTGAATACTTACTTGACTTTAATTCATTACCTATATATTTCATTTCTTAACCGAATACTTAATTAACTTATAAGCAATGTTCAACTAACTCATGTTACAAAATATGCATCACAAAATTACATATTTTAACATTTTAGAGTCTAACAATATTCCTTAGTTTCATAAGTGCACATTATAACTTAAATCACCAAAATTCCAAGTTTAAATATAACTTCCTTATACTGTTGTGCTAGCCGAATATCACTTACTCAAATTAATCATTTATAACTAAATTCAACTAACCTATGCTCATTAAAAATATTTCCAATATGCAACATCTATCTACCAATTCAAATGACAAGTTGAGTTCATGGCCAAATGCAACAATCAACCCAATTGCATAATCAATTCATCATTTAAGTGCTAATTTAACTAATTCTCATACAACTATTATCAATACACATTAACTTTGCATAAGTCCCCACATTGCCGATTCTCACAATCAAAATAGTCACAAGGGCTCATTCTATCAACTCAAATCATCAAATAATTCCTTACCACTCAAAACAATTAAAAATCATGTCAAAGAAAACTCCATATCCCTAGCCGAATGTGCCTCACAAAGAACCAAACCAAACAAGCTCAAATTCCACATTTCAACTTAAAATCTTCAAGTCTCATGGAATTAAACATCAATTTGCCTATCTAATACTCTTTCACTAACTTCTAACACCAAATTTTGTAGATTTCATAGCTAGGAACACCATTGCCGTATATCAACTTTACAAGAAATTCTCAAAGAATAAATCATGGGTATAGGATTTAACTAGCCATGATGCTCAAAAATACCCAAAACAAAAATCAAAATATCAAAAATTACCTTACTACATGAGCTTCAATGGCCGACTATCAAAAGCTTCATATCCTCCTAGTTTTTTTTCTTATAGTTTCGGCAAAGATGAAAGAATAAGGGAGAGAAGAAACAAATAAAATAAAACATTTAGTTTTTATCATCCAATAACTCCTTTTATGACATTTCTTTTAGTTATAACATATAATGAATATTACCTATAATAATGCATTAATATATATATATATATATTATATAAATATATAATGCATACAAAATTTTCATCATTACACCACATGGCCAGCCACTTATATTAAAATGGAAAATTTGACATGCAAACCCTTGAATTTTATACCACATGATTTTAGGCCATTTCACAATTACCTAGTATGTTTTCATAATTCTCACACAAGTCCATATCAATAAATTTCACATCAAATGGCTAAAATCAAAACACCATAATCTCACACATGTATTTTACACATATATTAAGCACGAAATTTAACATTCATTAATTTAAACGACTCGGTTTAGTGGTCCCGAAACCACATGTCTTACACTAGCTTATAAATCTTGAGGCCGATGCATGTCCCAAACATGTCTTACATTGGCTTTCGTAGTGTGGCTGATGCATGTCCCAGACATGTCTTACACTAGCACACTCGTCACCCAATGTGTCGGCATGAATATGAAATTCTATCCTAAGTGTTCAAACAGGCTCCATTACACAAGTTCTTAATACTTTATAAATACAAGTGATCAATTTCACAATTTATGCTCGATTATCTATTGTACCCTTGGCTCATATCACAACTCTAGATTTTGCTACAATGTATTGATTTCAAGCATAAGGATTAGAAATATTGTATTATCTACCTACAACTTACCTTGGTATACAAAATGAAGGTGACGATTCGATTTACTTGACTTGCTTGGCTTTTCCCTAGTCTAAGATCGGATTTGGCAACTCTTGATCTATAACAATAACGAATTTGCCAATTTAGCCACTAATTTAATACAAACAAACTAAAATTCACAAATTTGCAAAATGACCATTCTGCCCCTAGACTATGGCAAATTGACCATTTTACCCTCTAGGCCTGGAAATTGATTTTTATCAAATCTCCTCAACTCTCATGCCTAAACAACACTTTTTATTCCCATTACTACCCTAATTTCTCATTATTTCCAACACTTGCTTCTTTATTTTGCAACTTCTACAACTAAGTCCTTCTTAGGTGTTTTCATACAATTTCCTTCACCTAGTTGTTTATTTAACAACAATAGCTCATTTTCTTCCCAAAAATTCCTGCAAACATCATTTATACACTCATGGAAAATTTTTAAACTTTCAACCAAAATGCAAGATATGCCTCTCTATAGAAAGCTTATGCCATGAGGGTCTCAAAAATGTAAAAATATGCAAGAAAGGGCAAGAAAATCACTTACAAATGAGTGATTAAAGTGGCTGAGAATTTAAAGCTTTAAAACTGTAACGCCCTAAAATTCTGGTCTTTCTTGAATTATTGTTCATCTAGTAAAATGTTTGAACTCTGGTGTTTGGTTGTGAAATTCGTGTTTTGAGAATGTTATTGGGCCTATGGAAGGCCCAAGTGTTGGTTAAAAACTCGGGAAAATTTTTAAATTTTTCATTAGGGAGATAGGGGACTTTTGGAAGTAGGGGTCTTAAATAAATTTGGCTAAAATGAAGCACAAGGGAGCTCCTGGTAAAATGGTTGTGTGACACCACTTAGGAGCTACAAAAGTGGCGCCTAAATGAATGGGAAGGCCAAGGTTCAAGTCCCAGGTTATGCAAGGAAGGCGTTATTTTTATGCAAGGAGCAGGCAGGAATTTGAAGCAGAATAAAACTCTACTTGAGGAGTGTTTGAATCGGTCATGAGAGGATATTGTGGAGTGAATCAAGGAGCGGATTAAGGTGTTTTTGAATTTGAAGTAAGGTGGCCGGCCAAGAGGACTCTTTGTGGTACATTTTCGGCAATTAGGTGCTAGAAGTGCCGATTTCTCCCTTAGGTCTTCTTGTGTCCTTATGCCGATTTTTATCTTAGGTTAGTGAATCCTTTTCTTTTGTTCGTTTGACATAGCATATTAGGTTCGTTTTGCCATTTTGTTCTTCTTTTTGTTCTAGTAGCCGAACCCTAATACATCCCATTGCCAAATCCTCTTTTCTTTTCATTTGCCGAACATAGATCTTCCAAAACACCATCTTGTGCCGTTCTTCTTCTGTTAAACTGATTGCTCATTTCTTTCCCTCTCAAATCTCTTTTCTTATTTTCTTCTTTTCCATTTTCTTCTTCTATCATCCATATATCTTCTTCTGACGTTATTCTCTGGTTGATAGTCACAAAAAGCCGAAAGCAAACACTTCATTGCCGATTATTCCCTTGACCGAAACCTTGTGGTTCTATTGTCGATTTATCATCAGTCACATAACTCCCTTCTTTCTCTCCTTTTGTCGACATCTCCCATAACTCCTTAGTCGAATCTTCTTGTGTTAAACCTCATTTACTTCTTCAAAGAGAGAAACTGAAACCTCCATACCCTGTGGTGCTCAAAGCCGAACGTTAGATCATCTTTTATCTCTTCTCGTAGTTGCAAGGGGAATCGTTGTATATCGAGGCTAGGTTGGTAAGTATTCGGGAACTTGTCTTTGTTAGATGATCACGTTTTAAGTATAAAGCCGAAACCCCTTTAGGGAAGGCTATCGTTTGGACTAAGGCATTGTGGCCTCTTGTTTTGGTGTTGTGTTAGGGTGAGCAAGAGGACTTTTTGCAAGGACTTGAAGGTTGGCACGGTTGGGCTCATAGACTTAGTCTATTTTTTTTCGACAAAAAGGTAAAGGCTTTTAGGGACTTCAGTCATGTTAGCCGATTATAGTAATGAGATTTTGGTTTAATGGTTGAAGATTATTAAACTGACATTAAGGTGATTAACGATAGGTTTTTGTTCGTGGATTTCGTCAACTGTTTCAACGGTTAACAGGTGTGTAACTTATCCCAACTGTTAGACTAAAATGGTAAAAGCCGAAAAGGGCGTAGCATTACCGACATCTGGTGTAAGTGACCGAAAATGCATTCGTATGATATGTGAGAGTAACCATTTACTCCATTAGGCTTAACTATGAATTCAGTGTAGGAAGAATTGTAGAAGGTGCAATTCTGAACGTTTTGGTAAGTTGGGCTACAATGGGCCAAAGATGGGCCCAATGGGCTTCCGAGCCCAAATCGGTAAAATGACTATTAAAGGCTTTCTGGCGACGTGGTTAATGATAACATGGATAAGTTGGTAAGCTAGACCTAAAAACTAGACTTAACGGGCTTGAGATAATAATGGACTTAGTAAGGCCCATTAGGGGTTTTAAGCTAAAAAGGGTAATACTGGAAACTTAGCCTAAATGGACTTCTGTGGTTATTTAGGGACTGTTAATTTATTGAACCTGTATAAAATTAAAGGGAAATATGTTAAAGGACTGAAATACCCTTGAATGTGCAAAATTACCAAAATACCCCTAGGTGTAAAAAGACTATTATACCCCTAGGGTCAATTCTATATGAAATGTATGATGTTATGTATCTGCATGAGTTAATTATTAATATGAATATATTTGATGCATGAGATGCTATATGTTGCATGCTAGTATGATTATCTGTTGCATGGGGTATGGGTTAATGATGGAGGAAGCGTTCTGGCAGCCTCGCTGCAATCTGGTGGCCTCGCCACATATTTTCTGGCAGCCTCGCTGCAATCTGGTGGCCTCGCCACAATATCTGTATCTGGTGACCTCGTCACAATATCTGGCAGCCTCGCTGCAAATATATCTGGCAGCCTCGCTGCAAATGTTATCTGGCAGTCTCACTGCAAATTATATCTGGCAGCCTCGCTGCAAATATCTGTGGTGTGTAGTGGTTGGGTGGGTCGAGTAGTCTCCCCACATGGTGTAAGGCTGGTACGGGGATGTTAAGGATGGATCTGGGTTGGGTTTCTGTTTGCATAATGCTTATCTCTGATCTGTTTCTGTTATGGGCCTTTTGGGCTTAACTCGATTCCTGTAATGGGCCAAGGCCCAATTAAATCTGTCTCTGAGGCTTGATCTGTTTTGGCCTATGGTTGAGATTATGTTGCACACTGAGTTGTCAAACTCACCCTTTTAATTAATCTCTACAGGTAACCCTCAACCATAGTGGGCTTGGAGCTGCGAGAGATTCGGAGTGGCCACAGCGACTGCAATAAAGCTGGTTTTCATTTATGTTTTAGTATTTTAATTTTTATGCTAATTTTTGGGTTTTAATGTGTAATAAGGCCGCTATTAAATTTTCTTTTTGGGTTTTAACTTTCTAAAGGATTCGGTTCGTACTTTATCGAAACTACTAGATATAGGCTGCGCGGGTTTCCAAAACCTTAATAACGTTTCCAAAATAACGTTTATAAAATTTAAACAATCTTGGATAATGACAACTTAAAGTAGTGTCAACAAGCACTTTTCTCACCTTGCTAGTTTTACAAAATATCACCTATGTCTCAACATGTTCTAAAAGGTTATAAGCGTAGTTTAGGATCATGTGACGCACCAGATCTGGTCATAACGTCCAGACCGGGTTTGGGGTGTTACAAAAACCCCCATTTTTAGCTAATAAAATTGGCAAGAAAGAAGAAATGAAGAAGAAGAAATGAAGGCTAGGCTAATAGGCATTATTTTATCAATTTTTTTGGCTACCTAAAATAACTAACCTTTGACTTTTCTTTCATTTTCTACACCTTGGCCGGCCATGCTAGTACTAGTGGGCTTTTTTGCCCTTTTAAACCCTCAAATTTTTATCCTCTAGCTAAATAACTCAAATTACTAGAAATTCTCAACTTTAGCCCTTTTATGTAATTTAGTCCTTTCTTGCGATTAAGCCTTCAATCGTGTAAATTTGCTAACCAAAATTTTCATGCATACTTATAAAAGTACTATAACACGTAATATAACACTAGAATAACTTTCTTAAACCTCGAGAAGTGATTTCAAAATCACTATTCTGACTAGGCCCAGTTTTGGGCCATTACATGATGTGCTTAAATCATAGGAGGAATAGACCCTGTTTAACAATAGATCTAGTATAATTGAGTGGAGTTGCATGCAATGATAGAAATAGGACAACATAAATGTACTGGATTAGAGTCAAATCTAATAAGGGAATCCATAGATTGAGTTAATGCCATAATAGGGATTTTAATTAGAAAGAAATTTCAATTAATCAACCCAAAGTCAGTTGTTCTTAATCTTAAAGAAATAGATTAGCATAATTTAGGGATTTCTACGGATCAAGATACTAAGTGAAGAAATTGCGTAATTTAGTTTGATAATGACAGATGAAATCTAGGCAAATTCTTTCTTGGGTATTGTCTCGCTACTTGGTTGTTAATCGTTTACTTTCAAGATTTGTTCTTTGATGCGTTCTTTAGTTAATTAATTCAGTTAATTTTAGTTTTAATCAATCACTCCAAGTTGTCAATTAAATAATAGAAAGACGGTAATTACTAGTACTTTTAGTCCTCATGGGAACGATATCTTTACTCGCCGTAGCTATACTATTAATAGGTGCACTTACCTTACCAGATTTTTAGTTGGTTTACGACTATATCAAGTTCTTCGCACCATTTCCAGGGACTAAAATATTAGGAAAACTTTCTTTTTATTAATTTAGCCATATTTATTATTATTTTAATATTTTTATTTAATTGTTACATTCTAATTTTTTTTCATTTTTTTTATTCTGACAAGTTCTTTTGGTTTATGACTAGAGGAAACCTGTCGGAACCATTAATTTTTTATAATGAAGTCAAAAAGACTACTTGCAGAAATCATAGAGAGGTTAGAGAAGCAAGGAAAAATCAATAGAATATAGTAGACAATCAAGAGGAAAAGGATATTACTGTGAAGATAGGTGATAATCAAAATAATCAGTTACCTCATGCAAGTCCTACTCCTCGTACTATGTATGATTATGTTAAGCCCACCCTGATTGGGGCTGAATTAAGTATTGTTAGGCTGACTATTACTGTAAACAATTTTTAGCTGAAGTCGAATATAATTCAGATGGTAAAGTAGTATGTTTAGTTTGATGGGTTACAAGATGAAGATTTGAATGCTCATTTGGCTAACTTTCTAGAGATTTGCAACACTTTCAAGATCAATGGCATTACCGATGATGTCATACGCTTACGGTTGTTCCCATTCTTGTTAAGGAGCAAGGCAAAATAGTGATTAAATTATTTACCACGAGGTTCTATCACTACTTGGACTCAAATGACTAAGAAATTTTTATTAAAATATTTTCCACTGGCTAAAACACTAAGTTGAGGAATTACATCTCTTCTTTTATTCGATTTGATATTGAGACACTTTATGAAACAAGGGAGAGGTTTAAGGATTTATTGAGAAGGTGTCCTTATCATCAATTAACTTTGTGTCTCCAAGTTCAAACTTTTTATAATGGTTGAACACCTCAACTAGACAAATAATTGATACAACAGCTAGCCGAACATTGAATAGCAAAACACCTGAGGCAGCCTCAGAGTTTATTAAGAAGATGACACTAAATAATTATCAGTGGCAAATTATGAGAGTAAAACCTGTGACGGCAGCCCGAGCTTTTTATATTGATGCAGTTTCTATGTTGGGAAATCAGGTTAAAGCTCTTGGTAAGCAAAAGAAGAAATCAAGCTGTGAGGATATGTTGGCTAAATTTGTTTGGTGTCAAAAACTCGACTTCAAAACACTAAAACAGCATTGAAAAATCAACAAGCATCGATTTATTGGCTTGAAAATCAAATTGGACAGCTTGCCAAATTTGTTTTAGAAAAACCACAAGGTCGCTTACCTAGCAACACTAAAACTAACCCAAAGGAGCAAATCCACATAATCATTATTCAAAATGTGGAAGGCTTAGTTGAGCCTAAAAAGAATTCGAAGTTAGAAGCTATTGCGAAAAGTGATGAGGTTGAGGAGAGTAAGAAAGTGCATAAGCTGATAATCAAAGACTACAAACTACGAGTTCCATATCGTCGCATTGAAGAGAGACCACACAAAAGAACAATATGATAAATTTCTTGAACTCTTAAAAAAATTGCACATTAACTTACCGTTTGTTGAAGCCCTTTCGTAGATGCCAAAGTATGTAAATTTTTTAAGGGGTTGTTAACAAATAAAAGGAAGTTAGACAACTTATCGACTGTAGAGTTTGATGCAGTTTGCTCGGTCATCTCCAAAACAAACTACCCAACAAACATAAAGATCCAGGGAGTTTTACTATTCGTTGTCTCATTGGTAGTTTAAATGTTTAAAGCATTTTGGCTGATTTGAGAGCTAGTATAAATGTTATGCCCTATAAGCTGTTTAAACATCTTGGTCTTGGAGAACCTAAACCCACTAAGATGAGTGTTCAATTAGCTGATAGATCAATTAGGTATCCCTAGGGGCTTTATTGAGGATGTACTTGTAAAAATGGATAAATTTATATTCCTATTGATTTTGTTATATTGGACATGGATGAGGATATTGAGGTACCTATGATCTTAGGTTGACCCTTTTTAGCCACTACTAGAACAGTTATTGATGTGGGTAATGGTGAACTTGTACTTCATGTAGGTGATGAAAAGGTTACTTTTCAAGCACGTGATTTTGTTAGAGTCCCTAGTGAGCAAAATGATGTTAATTATTCTACTAGAGTTAGTAATCATGCAATTCAACATTCTTTGCAAGAAATCACTCGTGAAAACATGTTGGAGCCATATATTTATTGAAAGTGATAGAACTCAATGGACAAGTGAAGAGCAAATAGTGTAGCTCAATGAACTAGATTAATAGAGAACAAAAGCTAATGAGAAACCAAGAAAACATAAGGAAGAAACAAAGCAACGTCATGATGTACATGTGAAGAGAATGAACCAATTCAAAGTTGGGGACAAAGTCATGTTAGACAAATTGGATCCACGAATTTTACCTTCAAAGTTTAAATCAAGAGGGTTGAACCCATTTGTGGTACAAAACTTAATTATATACAGAACTATTGAGGTAACACACCCTGATAATGACACATTCAAGGTAAACAGTCTTTCTCTCCAACTTTATTTCAGTGGTGATACTGACAATGAAAAGGAACTTCGGCTCCAAGATCCTGCTTAACTGTTAGCTAAAAAGAGAAATCAAGCTTAAACTCTAAATAAAAGCTTCTTGGGAGGCAACCGAAGTGTTTTATTTTACTTATTTATCATTTTAATTTCACGTTATTTTTAAAAAAATTTAAAAAAATTAAAATAAAAAAATTTAAAAATTCATAAAAATTACATTCATTTTTATTTTTATTACTTAAAAGAATTTAAAACAAACTTCAAAAAATTACATTCATTTTTATGTTTTATTACTTAAAAATTTAAAATTTTGAAAAAAAATGGTCACACGGTATGGGGTGAATCACTGTGACAGCCCAAAATAGGGGCTAAACGGAATAGTGATTTCATAACCACAAATTCAAAGTGAAATTTTTTTAATTATGTGAATTTTTGATGATATCTGCTTGATTGAATATTGGTGTGAAAATACTGTTTGGAAATTTTACTGTTTTGGTGCTTAATTTTGTGAAATTGACTAAATTGCAATAAGTGAAAAATATGCATTGTGTGTGATTAAATGACTTGATTGAAGTCATATGTGAAGTTTGAGGTGTTTATGATGCAAATGGACCATTTATTAGTGCTTTGGACTAAAATAGCCTTACATGAGAAAATATCTTAAGAAATGGCTTGAAGGGTAAAATAGTCATTAGTGAATAATGACAAAACCCATTAAAATAAAGTCTTCATCTTCTCCATGAACCCATATGTGCTGCAGAAATTTCCTATCTCCATAGCCAATGGTTTTTGATTTTTTCAAGCTTTCATGTAAGTGCAATTTAGTCTCATTTTCAATTATTTTTGTATTTTTAAGTTCATTTGAGCTTAGATTTCATGATTCTACCATTTATTTGAAGAAAAATTGAGGTCTAAAAATTGACCCATTTGTGATATGAGTGTGTTTGGTTCACTAATGATAGATAATGAAAGTTTTAAATGTCATATACATGTTTTATAAGATGAAATTGAATGAAAGTACATGAAAAGGGACTAATTTGTAGAAATTACAAATTGTTCCTAAATGTGTAAAATATTGATAAATTGAGTGTCATAATTGTGAAAATGGGATTTACAAGTCCTTGGAATAAAGAAATTTAGATTTTTTGTGTTATGGGACTAAATTGTAATTATTGAAAAGTTGAAGGGTAAATTTGGAAAATTGCCGCAAATATGAACTGTGACTGTATTGAAATAGATAATTGATATCTGTGCTATATGTGTTAATTTAGATCAAGAACGGTTTGATAAGGCTCGAAATCGGGGAAAAGAGAAAGTCCTCGACTAATTTTGAAAATTAGTCATTTTGGGCAATTCAGGTAAGTTATATGTAATTCTAGAGAATTTGATTAGTTTGGTTTAAATATTTGCTTTTATGATGATGCATTGATAATTGCTCTATGAGGTGATTGAATATTGGATACTACCACTGAAAATATAGAAAGTTGTATTGACTGTAAATTTCGATTGATCATTGTATGTGCTTCTGAAACTACCGATTTATGTATTGCCTATAAATCTCGACTGAACCAGTAGGAATAGACATAGATATAGGTGACATGTCACTTGAGGCCCACTGTTCTGACTGGTATAGTTACCTGGGTGCTAGGTAGTCTTGCATGTATTGCAGACACCTATCAGCTTGTGTGAGCAGGCCCGTGGTTAACTTCTGTACTGTTACTGATTGTAGCTTCGGCTACCTCACTATTTCATAACTTTAGCTACCGCACTGATTGTAGCTTCAGCTACCCTACTATAAGTAGCTTCATGATTGCTATGTGGAATGTGCACAAAGAGTAAGTTGATTGTACATTGATATGTGATAACATTTATGATGTTAAAGCAAATGATATAAGGAATTGTTCTATTGCTTGAATTTCATATGACTTATTAAGCTATTGTAGCTTACCCCTTTCTTTTCCCTTCTTCTGTAGATATTGAGCTTGTTGGATTGGGATAGTAAAGTCAGAGCCACACGACACACTATCAAACTTCTTTTGGTATATTTTATGTTTCCAAGTGTAAATTTATGGCATGTATAGGATGTTTGTGATTGTAAATGGCTATTTTGTATGCCTAAGTTATGTTACTCATGTGGTATTTTGTAAATGAAGTTCTTTTGAGTAAATTACTATTGAATTGGCTGGTTTTGGTTATACTTGTGCTTGATTGTGTCTTAGGGAGGCCAAGGCTTGGTATATAGCCTGATACAGCCTGCACAGCAGGGCACACGGGCGTGTGCCATGGCCGTGTGGGATTTGGCAGATTGCTCCACGAGTAAAGGGCACGGGCGTGCCTGGACCATGGCCGACACACGGCCTGACCCTCCAGGCGTGTCCCTAGACCATGCCTCCCCTGCACCTTAATTTAATTTTTTATGTACCACACGGGCAGGAGACACAGCCGTGTGTCTCAATCGTGTGGGGTACACGGCCTCCAAACGGTCGTGTGAAGCTGTCGTGGCATAATGGACAGTTTCATCCATAGTTGTCGAACACAGGTGTGTGAAGACTACACGGTCTAATAACATGGTCGTGCTATTAGTCACACGTGCGTGCGACGGTGTTTTAAAAGTGAAAATTTTCTGAGTGTCCGATATGATAGGATTCGAGTCCTAATCATCTGTAATGTCTATATTGTGTTTAAAAACCCCTGATAAGGGTGATTATGAACTGAATTATATGTGATTCTGCAACCAATCACGGGTTATTTTTGTAAATGTTGTTCTAAGTCCGATAATGCCTCGTACTTGATTTCGGTGACGGTTTCAAGTTAGGGGTGTTATAATCACACAGCCTGGAGATACGATCGTGTTTTATACATGACCAGGACACACAAATGTGTGTGATACACGGCCTAGATACATGGGCGAGTCACAGGACATGTGAAAATTGGAGCTAATTTTTTTCAATTTTAATTTAAACCATACGGGTACAGAGAGTTACACGAGTTGTAAACATGGTCATGTGAGACACATGGTCTGTTTCACTAGTGTATGATGGACCGTGTAACTCACACAACCTCGCACATGAGCGTGGGAGAAGCAAAGCTCATTGCACACGAGCATGAAAGAAGCGAAGCTCTTCGCACACAGCCATGTGTGACACACAGCCTGGACACACGGGCATGTTATAGGTCGTGCGCATATTGAAGGTTAATATTTTTAAAATTTAGATGACACATGGGCGTGTGACATGGTCGTGTGGCCCAACATGGGCCATTTACATGACCATGCCTCCTACTTTAGATCTAGGGTATTCACTTTTGTTAAAATTTTTCCTTTACTGCCATTTCACCAAGCCCTAGCCCCACACCATCGATCTTCCCACCTTGTCGTTGAGTCCTTCTCCTCTCTCTGGTCTGAGCACCATGTAGCTAGCATTCCCCTTCGATCGTTGCTTACAGCTCATCCCTACTCTATTGAACCCCAAAATATTGTTATCCCCTTCCCCCTGAACCCCTTCTAATTTCACAAACTAACCTAGACCTAACCTATGCGCACCCATCCCCTTCCACCACTGCTCTACTCCCCAAGCCCGTAGCAACACCGACTACAAAAAACTCCCATCCCTAATCTCCCCTCCCTCTTGCACTTCCATCAAACCACTGCCCCTACACCTTCTGCCCTCATAGGTCATCGTCCCTGGTTTATTTTCTCCATTAACCATCCCCGCTTCATACCACCCTCCACCGTCCATAACCACCGCTGTCAACCAACCCTACCACCATTCGTTACCCTCCACTTACTTTTTGTTCATTTGTTTTTATTATTTTATTATTTTAATATTATATTTTTATTTTATTTTATTTTATTTTTATATTGTTATTATTACTAATATTATTGTTTTATAATTGGTATTTTGATTGCTAAACTATTTTAATTATTGTTGCTAATATTAGTTCCTTCTTAAGTTACTATTAGTGTTAGTTAGGATCCTTTTGTCTTATTATTTGTAGTTTTACTTATTAGATTATTACTATATTGTTTGAGCATATTTAGTGAATTGATTCTTGTTAGGAGGTAAATTGAATTTAGGTGTTTCTGACTTTTACTTTGCTTTAGCTATTTGTTATTTAATTTGTACTGATGTTGAGCTATTATGTTCTCATCTATTGTTACAAGTACGTTATAACTAATACTAGAGGTAAGACTTTGCCATTCCAACTTTGAAAAAGTAGAAGACACCGGGTGCGACCTCATCCTCAGGCCATCCTTCTGTCGCGAGACATCCGTGTCTCCAATCATTACTAAGTCCACATGAGGACCAATAGCTTCATCTGAAGGCGTGGCCATTGGGTTTAGATCATTTCCTAGATTGGGAGGCACTCGAGCTGATCCATTTAGCTGACTGGGTTAGAGTCCTCATCGGCATTGCTCCATGGGATCAGTTCTTCTCCATCGTCGAGTCGAATTATTCCAAACTCACACAGGAGTTATATTCTACATTCTCCATCCAGCACGCATGTCATGATGGGATGAGCCGGGTACGATATAGTTTAGCCTAGGGGTATTACACACTATTTGAGTGTCCCGAGCTTAGGAGTCGCCCTTGGACTCTATTCTGAGAAGTTCATAAGTATCCTGATACTTCTCATGAAGTCAATCACTGACCTACTTTCATTTTCTTATTTATTTATTTTTACTTTTGTTTGTACTTTTCTTTTTACTTTTAGTTGTTTTTATGTTATTTGTGAGACTTCTTTATTTTTAGTTTATTTTGAAACTTGCTGTTATTTTTGTTATTTTGATGGTTTTTTTTTTCGAGTTTGTGATCTCTTTATCTTCTAATTTATTTTTTATCTTCTTTTTAGTTTCCTCAGAAGCATCACTTCATTTAGATTTGCCCACGATTCTGGTTTTCACTATTCTAGCAATTTCATCATTCAGTTGTGTCCCTCTCTTATGATATTCTGGTTATTTTTTAATTATATTTGTTTGTCCATTGAAGGCAATATACATCTTAAGTGTGGGGAGGATTTTATATGTTTATGCGATATAGCATTGAATTATTATTTGTGTTTAAGTAATCTTTTTGTACTTAACATTAAAGTAATTTTTTTATATTGGAGTTTTTATTGATGTTGTTTTGGATTAATTTGTGGATTTTTTGCACTGTATGATTTATACTTTAAGTCATGAGAGAGTCAAGCATGATAAATTGTTTTTCCAAAAAAAATATTTTAGGTTATCTCTTTGAATTGAGGTATTGTCTTGAAATTTTGAATTTGCAAGTTTGACATCAAAATCATAATTCTTTGTGAGCTTTTGAGCCTAAAGAGCATACATTTTTCATACTCAATTTATTTTTTTGTTGTAAGTGTGTCAACTTGATTTGTTATTCTAGAACTTGCTTCAATTATACATGTCAAGACCACATTATTGATATGATATACTGAGATGATACAGGCACTTAGGATTTAATCCATTTAACCTTTAACCACATTAATTGTTGCATTAACCCCTAGTAAACCCCATTGATCCTAACATTTTTTATTAACTTGTTAATGTTAACCCATAACTCATATCAATATTATAAAATTATACTTTTTATTGACACCCTTTTTGTCGAGATTTAATTTTGTCAGTTGCCTAACTATGTTTCATTATTTGAATTGTTGAATTTTATTTTGTTTAAAAATTCAATCAAAAAAAGAAAAAAAAAGAAAAAATATATATAAAAAATATATTTGATTGAGCTTGAATAACTAGTTTCATATTGTGTTGAAAAGCTCATTTTTTATTATTTATTTCTTGTTGATGTAATTTTTTTAAACTCATCAACTAATCCTTTTCTATTTTTGTAACTTATCAATTTGACTTTCGATTGTAACCAAGTTTTCTGGCCTTTTCCATACCTTTAACCTAAGCCCCATTACAACATTTTAAAGACCTCGTGATTGGTGTGTCATCTCATTTTATAGTGGTGGGGATTTAATTTTTAAGCAAGCTTTTGGTAATAGTATTTTTCATTTGACTATTGAGTGCACAATATTTGGACCTTAAACACTTTAAGTGCTTTGAGTAATCTTGAGTGAAGATGTCAATTCTTATTCATTTTAAATTTGAGGTAATTATTTATATGAGGGGAGACACCTACATTTTTGTGCTTTAAAAATTTTAGCTCGAACTACTTGAATCTTTAGTGCCCTTTTGGTTGAATGTCCAATGCATGATTATTTATGAATTATCTTGAAATATTATTGATGAAAATGAAAAATTAAGGGAAGTTAACTTGAATGTGGGTTGAGGATTTTGCTTAAGGACAAGTTAATAAACTATAAAAGTAACATATTTTAATCCCATTCTTAATCTATTTTTGGATGATTTATTATGTAAATTAGTGAATTTGATGCTCCTAATCCTTTAAATTTATGTTTCTATACTTAGGAGAGTATAGGGGAGCAAAAGGAGCAAAAAAATAGGCCAAAATCAGACAAAAAATTTTCAGGATCCACACGGGCTGGGCACACACCCATGTGAGCCACACGGGCTGGGCACACGCCCATGTGCTAGCCTGTGTCAATTTCAAACCCTGCTTCCCTTTTACATAGAAAAACCCAATTTTTAAGGTTTCGAAGTATTCTAAAGTCTATAAATACACACTAGAAGAAAACCTAAGGGACACGCAGTGTAGAACGAAGAAATTACTCGAAGAATGCCATTGGAATCAATTCAGAAGTAGATCTCCTTCAAGATTGAAGATCTCCATTCAAATTTCCTTTGAAGTTTTATTGGGTTTCTTATGTCTTGTTGTTATTCTAGTTTTGAGATGTTTCCAAACCAGATTATGTACTAAATTCCCTAGATACCTATGGAAGATGAAACCTATGATAGATCCTATTATTTGATTTTCTAAATTACATCATAAATACTTGATTCTTGTTCTCACTTATGTATGCTTATTTCTTGCTTTAATATTTTTAGGATAGTAATTCAAGTGTGATGTGCTTATTTCAGAGGAGCAAAAGTCCCTGTTTAAGAGTAGATCTGACATAATTCAGTGGAGTTGCATGCAATCCTGGAAATAGGATGACATAAATCTATTGGACTATAGTCAAATGTGATAGGGGAATCCATAGATCGAGTTAATGTGATAATAAGGGTTTTCATTAGAAAGAGATTTCAATTAATCAACCTAGAGTCTGTTATTTTTACTCTCGAAAGACATATTAATATAATTTAGGGATTTTTACGGATCAAGGCACAAGTAAATAAATCGTTTAATTCAGATTCAAAATAATAAGTAAAGTCTAGGTGGATTCTTTCCTGGGTATTGTCTATCTCATTAGTTTTCTTCAAATATTTTCCCAATTTGCTCTCTATTGTGTTCTTAATAATTAGTTTAGTTAATTTTAGATTAAAAACAATCCTATTAATTTGACGGCTAAATAATAGAAAAATAGTAAGTACTAGTACTTTTAGTCCTCGTGGATACGATATTCCCTACTCGCCATACTATACTATTATTCGATAGGTGCACTTGCCTTTATCATAATTCTAGTTAGTTTAATGATAGACACAATCACAAGCAAACACTTAAATGTTAGGATATTTGATAAGTGTCAAAAGTAACATGTTTTAATCTCATTCTTAATGCATTTTTGGGTAATTATTCGATGTTAAAATGGTGAATTTTATGCTCCTAATCCTATAAATTCATGTTTTTATACTTAAGAGAGCATTTGGGAGCCAGAAGGGTGAAAAACGAGTAAAAATTAGAAAATTCAAGCAAGGTACAAGGACCATACGAGTTGAACTCTGCCACATGGGTTGGGCACATGGTCGTGTGTGCTACATGAGCTACACATAGACGTACGCCAAACCATGTCGATTTCATAAATTACACTCCAAATGTGTAGGAAAGCTTGTTTTTTAGATTTTTCGAGCATTCTAAGACCTATATATGACAAAAATAAGAAGATACGAGAGACTCGTCATAGAATACTCAAGAAAACAACTCAAAGAACACCATTAAACCTGCTCTAAAGTTGATTTCTACCAAGATTGAAGATCTTCTTTTGATTTCTTTAAAGTTTATTATGAGTTTCTTTGTTTCTTATGGTTATACTATCTTTGAGATATTTTTATTTGCTATCATGAAATAATTTTCTAAATACCTAGGGGAGATGAACTCTATGATGGATTCTATTATTTGATTTCTATTTTTACACAATAAATACTTGGATATTGTTCTCAATTATTTTTGCTTAATTCTTGATTTGATATTTATTGATTATCAATCCAAGTTTGATGTGATTAAATCAGAGGAGTAATAAACCCTGTTGAAAAGTAGATCTAGCATAATTGAGTGGAGTTACATGCAATCCTAGAAATAGGACAACATAAATGTACCGGATTAGAGTCAAATCTAATAGGGGAATCCATAGATCAAGTTAATGCGATAATAGGGGTTTTAATTAGAAAGAAATTTCAATTAATCAACCTAGAGTTAATTGCTCTTAGTCTTAAAGAGAGATATTAGCATAATTTAAGGATTTCTACGGATCATGATACTAAGTGAAGAAATTACGTAATTTAGATAGATAATGACATATGAAATCTAGGTGAATTCTTTCTTGGGTATTATCTCGCTACTTGGTTGTTAATCGTTTATTTTCCTGATTTGTTCTTTGTTGTGTTCTTTAGTTAATTAATTTAGTTAATTTTAAATTTAATCAATCACTCCAAATTGTCGATTAAATAATAGAAAGACGGTAATTACTAGTACTTTTAGTCCTTGTAGGAACGATATCTTTGCTCACCGTAGCTATACTATTAATTGATAGGTGCACTTGCCTTAGTCAGATTTTTAGTTGGTTTATGACTACATCACTTAATCATCAGAAAGTTGACTCCATGTAGAACCTTCCATAGTTACTTTTCTTCAATCTACCAAAAAGATGAAGAACGAGAGAAAATGAAACAAAGTCGGGAAAAAAATCATCTCTAGGAAGTCGTTTCTCAACTATTTATAGCCCTTCCCGCATTATTACCAATTCCATAAGAATCGTCCATTTTTAATCATTATGTCTCTTACTAAGGAACTAATCGGTTCCATCCTAACTAAACCAAGTTTGGCTCTCAACCATGTCCAATCCAGTTTCCATCTTTCCTATTTCTTCCAATAGAGGCCGCCAACTTACAGTCTCTTTCAATTTAGTCCTCTAGTTATTTCAAATTTCAATTTTGTTGGAAACTGGGTGTTACACTTAGTGTTAAAAAGCACTTCAGCCAGAATGGAAGAACTTAGGCCTATGAGAGACCATCCTACTGTGACGAAGCACCCTATGCTGCTGATAATTTGCTTGTATACTATTAGGAGTTGGTTTTGGAACTGCTTCAATAGGGTTTTGTATATTTCCCGAGAGTTCCTCGACTACCTATTTACTATGAGGTTTGAAGTCATTCATGGAGCTTTCTTCTAGGAAAGTAGCATGAGTTGACATTATAACAGTTTAGTCTTTTAGGTTATAAAACAAGCCACCCTTTTTTTGCTTTGGATATCTTACAAATATGCACAATTCTATCTGTAAGTCCAACTTTCTCACATCTTTATCCAATATGTGGGGCAGGCATCCCCAAATACTTAAATGGTTTAGACTTGGCTTCTTGCCATGCCATAAATTTTTTATTGTTTTATAGCTTCTGAAATAACCCAAAATCAGGTTGTCTCATTCCTAAATTAGAAACTAAAAACCTTAACTTTTAACTAATTTTAATATCTTAAACAAGCATCCATTGAAATTTTTACAATAAAATCCATAACAAAAGTTTATCGCGCCAAACTTAAAACCAAAATCATATTATGACTGGATATCAATTTTCATCAAGACACTCAAAGATTAAGTATATATCCATATCAGAAATAAAAAGTTTGATGAATGTCCATCACACTAGTTTGACAAAAAAATCATAACTTAATCCATAGAAAATTATCAATAACCTTAAATCAATTCACACAAAACCTAATCCTATCATAATTAACTTGAATTTATTAATCAAATTTGAAAATATGATAAAATATAGTCATGGGACAATAAGTAATTATCGTGTAATTACTTCAATAACTAAAAGTGTTAGAATTAAGTGACCCGAATTCTTATTTAAATAAAATATGATGGTAAATAAAATAAAAGTAATATCCAAATAGAACTAGACTTCTTTTATTTTATTTTAGAATAAGGGTTTTTAAACCTTATTAAACTCCATCTATTTTATATTGATTAGGATAAAGTGTTTTAATCCTACTAAAATATGGCTTTACAAGCTATAAATAGACATAGTCTATTCCTCTTGTAATGATTCGAATTTGACATAGTGAGCTTTCTTCTCCTCTGCCCGTGGTTTTTTCCCGAAAGGGTTTCCACGTAAAATCTGTGTGTTCTTTATTTTTTATTTTTTTGCGATATATTGTCATTACCAATATTATATATTTTCACAAATTGGTATCAGAGCTTCTGGGTTTTTTCATCTCGATCACGGTAATGGTATATTTGAAGTCTGAAATTCTATTGTTGGATCGCAACGCCAAATTTACATTGTGACAGATTAAGATGCAAGCAGTTCTTGCATAGATGGATCTTTAGGAAGCCCTACTAGAGATAGATAAGATGCCTTCAACATTAACAGATGAAGAGAAGAAGTGTAAGGATCTAAAGGCATTAACATAGTTACATCTGCATTTGCCTAATGAAATTTTGCAAGATTTGATGAAGGAGAAGACCGTCGCTGGATTATGGAGAAGGCTAGAACAAATATGCATGTCGAAAACTCTAACCAACAAGCTACATATGAAGCAACATCTTTATGCTCATCGTTTGGAGGAAGGTGCTTCTGTGCACGAACACTTAACAGTGTTTAAAGAAATTCTTTCAAACTTGGAGGCCATGGAGGTTCTGTATGATAATCTAGGGTTGATTCTACTTTGTTCGTTGCCCCCGTCTTATTCAACCTTTAGAGACACGATTTTATATAGCCGCGAGTCTCTCACAGTTGATGAGGTTTATGATTCTTTAACCTTGTATGATAAGATGAAGCATCTTGTGGTTAAAATTGACTCTCAGGGTGAGGGTCTCATTGTTCGTGGGAGACAAGATCAGAATGTTGATGATGATCGTGGAAGGACACAAGAACGGAATCCTCGCGGTAAATCTAAAGGTAGATCGAAGACTTCAAACATAGGTAAAACTTGTAACTTCTACAAAAAGAAAGGGTACATTAAATCTGAGTGCTATAAGCTAAAAAACAAGATCAAAAGGGAGGCTGTGAATCAAAAGGGAAAACAACCAAAAAATTTCTGTGAAGTTGATGTTGTAGAAGACTACAGCGATAGTGAACTTCTAGTCACCTCAGTCATCAATTCTAAAATGAGCGAGGAGTAGATCCTTGATTCAGGCTGCACCTTCCATATGAGTCCCAATAGAGATTGGTTTACAAATTACGAAACAGTGCCTGAAGGTGTTGTTTTGATGGGAAATAATACTTCGTGTAAAATCGTAGGTGTTGGATGATTAAAGTTAAAATATTTGATAGAGCTATCAGAACATTTAATGACGTATGACATGTTTCAAAATTGAAGAGAAATTTAATTTCGTTAAGTACTCTTGATTCAAAAGGGTACAAATACACAGTTGAAAGTGGGTTTTTGAAGATTTCTAAAGGTTTCCTCGTTGTGATGAAAAGGTAAAGAAAGATTGCCAGGTTATATGTTCTGCAAGGTTCTACTGTTACTGGTGATGCAGCTGTCTCTTCCTCTTCCTTGTCAGATGATGATATTACTAAACTTTGGCATATACGCCTAAGGCTTATGAGTGAGAATGGTATGGTAGAATTGAGCAAAAGAGGACTTCCTGATAGGCAAGGAATTTGCAAACTAAATTTCAGTGAGCACTGTGTTTTTTGGAAGCAAAAGAGAGTTCGATTCACCAGAAGAATCCATAACATAAAGAGAACGTTTGAGGATATTCATTCTGATCTGTGGGGGCCATCCAGAGTGCCTTCGAGAGGTGGAGCTAATTATATGCTAACTTTTATTGATGATTTTTCCAGAAAAGTTTGGGCGTTCTTCTTGAAGTAGAAAAGCGATCTGTTTTCCACATTTAAGTCTTGGAAAACTATGATTGAAAAACAGACGGGAAAACAAAAAAATCACCTCCGCACAAACAATGGCTTAGAATTTTGTTTTGATGAGTTTAATAAACTGTGCAAGTCAAAAGGGATCGTGAGACACTTGACAGTTCGTCATACTCCACAGCAAAATGGCATTGCAGAACGAATGAATAGAACAATAATAGAGAAGGTTCGATGTATGTTGTCAAATGCCAACTTACCAAAGTCATTTTAGGCCGAAGCAGCCTCTACTGCATGTTTTTTGATCAACCAATCTCCATCCATTGCTATTGAGAAAAAGACTCCACAAGAGGTATGGTCTGGTAACCCTGCTGACTATTCTGATTTAAAGATTTTTAGGTGTCCTACGTATGCTCATTTTGATAATGGAAAATTGGAACCGAGATCCATTAAATGTATTTTTCTTGGTTATAAAGTTGGTGTAAAACGGTATAAGTTATGGTGTCCTGAAAATAGAAAAGTTGTGATTAGTAGAGATGTTGTTTTTGATGAAACTGCTATGCTACCTAACTGATCTCTTAAAGACTCTTCCAATAAAAAAATAAAAAACAAGTGGAGTTTCAGATTAATACAGAATATACAATAGAGTCAACTTCTCAAGCTAGTACAAAAATTGAGAATAGAGTTGTTTCTTCACTACAATACTCTATAGCCAAAAACAGAACTAGAAGAGAAATTAAACCTCCAAAGAAGTATGCTAAGGCTAATCTAGTAGCTTATGCTTTAAATGTGGGTAAAGAGATAGATACAAATCAAGAGCCATCTAATTATTCTGAGGCGGTTAGTTGTAAAGACTCGAAAAAGTGGATGTTTGCTATGCAAGAGGAGATGGAATCACTCCACAAAAACAAAACATGGGATCTTGTAAAACTTTCTAAAGGTAAAAAAGTTGTTCGTTGTAAATGGGTGTATAAAAAAAGAAGGGACTCCAGGAGTTGAAGAACCTAGATATAAAGCAAGGCTTGTTGCAAAGGGTTACAGTCAAATTCCAGAAGTGGACTTCACAGATGTGTTCTCCCCAGTTGTAAAGCATAGTTTGATTTGAGCTTTGCTTGGTATTGTGGCCATGCATGATTTGGAGCTTGAGCAGTTAGATGTTAAAACTGCATTTTTGCATGGAGAACTTGAGGAGGATATTTACATGCAACAACCAAAGGGTTTTACAGTCTCAGAAAAAAAGGATTATGTTTGCTTGCTGAAAAAGTCCTTTTACGGTTTGAAACAGTCACCAAGATAGTGGTACAAGAGGTTTGATTCCTTTATGACTTCTCATGATTTTAAAAGAAATAGTTTTGACAGTTGTGTTTACTATAAGAAAAACAATGATGGTTCTTTTGTATATCTACTCCTTTAAGTTGATGACATATTGATAGCAGCAAAAGATAAAGGAGAGATAAGAAAGGTTAAAGCCCAACTAAGTGAAGAATTTGAGATGAAAGATTTAGGACTAGAAAAGAAGATAATTGGTATGGAAATTCTCAGAGATAGAAAAGAAAATAAATTGTACCTAAGTCAGAAAGGGTACATTGAGAAAGTTCTTTGTAGGTTCAATATGTAGAGTGTTAAGCCTGTTAGTACTCCTTTAACAGCTCATTTTGGACTTTCATCAGCTTTGTCTCCACAATCAGATGATGAGATTGAGTACATGTCACATGTTCTATATTCTAGTGCAGTGGGATCTCTTATGTATGCTATGGTTTATTCACGTCCAGATTTATCATATATAGTCAGTGCAATTAGCAGATACATGGCGAATCCCGGTAAAGAACACTGGAAAGTAGTTTCGTGGATTTTAAGATGCTTATGAGGTACTACTGATGTTTGCTTACAGTTTGGAAGAACTAGAGATGGAGTCATTGGGTATGTTAATGATGATTTTACTAGAGACCTTGATAGAAGAAGATCTCTCACAGGTTATGTCTTTACAATTGGAGGTTGTGCAATCAGTTGGAAAGACACTTTGCAAACTACAGTTGTTTTGTCTACCACTGAAGCTGAGTACATGGTAGTTACTGAGGCTTGTAAAGAAGCTATTTGGTTAAAGGGACTATTTAGTGAACTCAATGAAGACCTTCAAATCAGTACAGTATTTTGTGACAGTCAAAGTGTCATCTTCCTTACAAAAGATCAAATGTTTCATGAGAGAACAAAACACATTGATGTTCGGTGTCATTTTGTTCGTGATATTATTGCTCGTGGTGATATTGTTGTGAGCAAAATTAGTACTCATGAAAATCTTGCAGATATGATGACTAAGTCACTTCCTATAATCAAGTTTGAGCACTGCTTAGACTTGGTTGCTATTCATTGTTGAAGTTAAACCCTTAAGGGGTTTTATGGAAGAGGTGGAGAACGTGTTCGTTGAAAGTTCGCGATGAAGAACTTGTTCATTGAGAATTCGTATCAAGGTGGAGATTGTTAGAATTAAGTGACCCAAATTCTTATTTAAATAAAATATGATGGAAAATAAAATAAAAGTAATATCCAAATAGAAATAGACTTCCTTTATTTTATTTTAGAATAAGGGTTTTTAAACCTTATTAAACTCTATCTATTTTATATTGATTAGGATAAGGTGTTTCAATCCTACTAGAATCTGGTTTTACAAGCTATAAATAGACATAGTCTATTCCTCTTGTAATGATTCGAATTCGACATAGTGAATTTTCTTCTCCTCTCCCGTGGTTTTTTCTCAAAAGGGTTTCCACGTAAAATTTGTGTGTTCTTTATTTTTTTATTTTTTTGCGATATATTGTCATTATCGATATTATATATTTTCATGAAAAACATTTAGAAAATTAAAACAAAAAACTACAAATTGAATGAACATTCCTAAATCTCCATCCAATTGAGAATATAATCCTTTAATTGAATAATTCCTTAAACGCTAATTAACCAAATCTAATAAAAGTTTTATCGAAAGAAGGGAAATTATATATTTTCTCAAATATATATACAATTGGATTTCCTTCTATTGAAATCTTACCCTTAATCCATTCAAGAGTCAAAACTTATTTTTAATAGATTACCCTTTAAAAGTAGATACATATTACTTAAAAGATAAATAAACTATATATATGGTTTCATAATGAAACCCAATCACCAACAGGATCAACTTAATGTTCTTTTTCTTAAAAAAAAACCTTGATTCTTAAAGTCAGGACTTGAACAAATCTGCTTCGGTACTAGTCATTCGTGACTCCCAATGGGTGGTTCTGGTCACAAAACAGAAACTGCATGATCGTGTAAATTTTTCATTCGTGGCGGAAGGCCCTGTGTAATAGCCCAAGTTTGACCCTAATCGGAACAGGCGGTTTTGAGACCACTTAACCGAGTCAAAATATTATTTTTATTATTTTATTATGTCTTACAGCATGATAGATTTACTGTGTAAAAATTTCGTTTAGAAATTTTACTGTTTAAATAGCTAAATCGATAAAAATGACTAAATTGCATAACGCGTAAAACATGAATTCTATTAGTAAAAGAGCTTAATTGACCATGGCTTTATTAATGGAAGTCCTTAAATGGATATTATCCCTTTGTTAAAGATAGTGGACATTTATGTCCATATTTAGTATGATTTTAAATGGTTTTTAAAAGGTTAATTATGTAAAATAGTTTATATGTTATTTTTAATAAAACAAAACCATGTTATAATTTGTTTATGATTTCTTCTTCACTGAATAAACAAAGAGAAACTACCATTTTCAAGCTCACTTTCGGCCATGGCTTTCTAAGTTGATTAAGGTACTGTTTTAACTCCGTTTTTAATGATTTTTATGTTTTTGAGCTTGTTGCAGCTCGGTATAGCTAGCCTGTACCTCAATTTCTGAAATTGGTTATGTTTTTGAAAGATGCCATTATTGAATACATGTTTATTTTGATATTTCTTGATAAATTGTTGATGGTTGTTTATAGATATACAAGTTTTATAAAATGATTTTTGATAAAATTGAGTATTTAGGATTAAATTAAAATAGATAGAAATTTTGTGGGTAGAAATGTGAATAAATAAAAGATATGTGCTTGTATGGAACATAGGAATATTCGGCCATGTTGAATTGTGGATAATATTGAGTAATTTGTCATTTTATGTATAAAGGACTAAATTGCAAAGTAGTTAAAAGTATAGGGGAAAATATGTAATTTGCTAAATTTACATGTATTTGGACTAAATTGAATGTGTTAGTGAATGATGGAGCTAAATTTGAATTAATATAGTAAACAAATCCCAGAACTTGATCGAGGGAAACAAAAGGTAGACGAGTAGATATCGAGTTTACGAGCTAAATCGAGGTAAGTTCGTATAATTAGAATTGAATTATGTTTATAATTGAAATAATTGAATTGCATCCTTTATGAATGTATGTATGAAATAATGGATTCAAATGCCTTTTGGTTACATGATTTTATCGATTACCGAGTCCCATTTGAACCGTAGAAAGTCGTAGGATACAAGTGACATGTCACTAGGGCTATAGGTTTGTTGAGCTCCTACATTTGTTGCAGACTCACCACAACTCATGAGCTTACATGTTCATCCTTCGGGCTTATTGTTCAGCCTTCAGGCTTACTGTTATTAGCTCAGAAGGAGCATACCGTACATGGCTTGAAAGAGCATACATGATGAGCTGATAGATTTACAGGTTTACATATATACATTGTGTGTGTATCACCTAAGTATCCCTCGATGTTCTCAAAGGTTCAACAGGCAATTTACCGATATGTATTGTAACGCCCCGAAATTAGGCCTGGAAGAATGGATCGTATGGCCTAATAGGCTTGTGGGCCCACACGGGTTGTTGTCTTTGGACTTACGGGAATTAGTGGACCGGATGTGTCGTACATGTGGCTATGGGCAAATCTAGCTTAGCGGGCCACGTAGGCCCCACTTGGGTTGCGTAATGGGCCCCGGGCCTATATTTACTGAATGGCATGTTGGTGTGATGGCTAAGAGGTTTGGGAGTGTTGGAGAAGTCCTAGGTTCACACCTGGGCCTTAGCAAAAATTTATGTTTTTCTCTTATGGTAGCCTTAACACTAGTGGGTAGGCTTTAAGAATATTTTTGGTGAAAGCATGACACCAAAGGAGATGTGGTCTAGTGGCAAGGAAGTGACGCCATAGAGGAAGCAAGGGGTCCAAGGTCCAAGTCTTGGCTCTTGCAATTTATTTTGGTTTCCCTTTTAAATAAATCTGGAAGGGAGTAGGCGGGCTTTAAAGTTAAATGTGTTAGACTTATGACACAAAAGAGCTTGTGTCCTAGTGGTGGTCGCATGAAATGGTTATTGAGAGGACTATGGTTTGAATCCCTTTGCACGAAAAGGTTGATTATTTTGCTAATGCTTTAATTTTAGGGGATTGATGGAGAATCCCATATCAGGAAGCTAACATGAAAATAGGTGAGGAGCTAGCTTTAAATAAAGCAAACCATGCGAAGAGTAGGATACCTTCCTTGGCTTATCCCTTTCACTTTGTGGCATGTTCGTTGGGTTAGGCGTTGGATCATTCATTGATTTGTATGCCGTTAGGTCACGGTGGTGGTGACTAAAGTTGATCAACACACTCCTTGGGAGTCAAGGGTGCGACTACTGTAGGCTTCTAGGCATAGCAGTGGTCAGAGCATGGATAAACTTCAAATTCCTATCAGGTGTGTACTTCTAACCCTTGTTTGATAGGCCGAAATGGGCCCAACGGGCCCGTGGGCCAGATAAGTAAAAATTGGTAGATTGGTAATAAATGACGACTTGATTAAGTGGGTTGTATGGCTTGGAATAGATTTGGGCCTGAGTGGCCGTATAAATGTGAATAGGCCTGATGGGCTATATAAATGTGATTGGGCCTGTTGGGCTATTTGAATGTATGTGGACTCGTTAGGGTTTAAAAGGGTAATAACGTTTTATAAGAGAATAGTTTTTAATAAACCACGTTTTGAAAATAAGCAAAACGAAATTTGAGATTTTATGTAAGGTTTAAATGGCAACAATTTTGAAGAAGGGTTTTCAATGAAAACAAGGTTTTCTAAAAACACTTCAATGTGACACGCCAGATTCGGGCCTAACTTCTGGGTCGGGTTTGGGGTGTTACATGTATATATGAAATGCATGTTATAAGTGATATATGAGTTACATGTAATACCCTTCACCAGTATCTGACGCCGGGATAGGGTTCAAGGTGTTACTAGATTTAAGCCAACACTTTCATACTAAACCGGCCATGAAATTTTGTTCAAATTTAAAACTTTTCATTTCACATGTATATTGTCCCTTAGACGGGCTTACGAAGCCCAAAACATACATTCGGGGTGGTTCAGAACCAAATCAAGAACTTCAGAAAACATTGGAAAATTCATGCTTTAAGGCTCTACACGCCCATGTGAGCTACTAACATAGCCGTGTCCACAGCCCATGTTGAATCAATTCTATAATTTCAGCTATTGAGATTTTAGCACGGCTTTAGTACACGCCCATGTCTATGACTCATGTTTCATCACACAGCCTAGACACGCCCGTGCCTACATCTTGTGGCACATCCTGTCAAAATCACACGACCAAGGCACACGCCTGTGTGCTTAGCCGTGTGGACAATGTCGGGCTATTTACCAAGCCCTTTTATCACCTTCACATTATACACACACAAACTTATACAATAGCATACAACAAGGCATACATGGGCACTTAAACATCCATAAACATGTTATGATCATGTCAATTTCTCATGCAATAGATCTCATAGATTTTACTCACATCTTTACCACATTCATGCCATAATCATTATAAACTCATCACATAAGACCCTAGCACATGCATGCATATATAAATAGATTTACAACCTCAATAGCTAATAGAAGCCAATACATTTGGCTAAAACAAATGTCACACACTTAAGCATTTAAGCTCCTATACATGCCATAGACTCAAGCACTTGAAATCACTCACACCAATGGCGATAGCTTGACAGTGTGATAATATCTCCGATGAACTCCAACCCGAGCTAACCTGCCAACACTAGAGAACATGGGAACGAAAGGGGGTAAGCTTTACGCTTAGCAAATTCATATGAAAACAATAAGCAACTCATTAACATGTTTTAATCAATGTTCCCAACATATTCTCAAGTTCATGATAAGCTGTCTTCTTGTGCAACAATAAATAATTTATAACTGGAGCTACAAAACTCCAAATTAAGTTCTGTTAATTTTCCTTGTAACTAGACTCATGTACCTTTTTACCATAAAATTTCTAGAATTTTTTATTTAGCCAAAAAGTACAGTTTATTCCTCAAAACTACCCTTGATTCACTACCTAATGGTCCAGACCTAAAGTTTACCTATCTCATAGCACAGAACTGGAATAATGTTCTCGATTATTTCTCTTGAAAATAGACTCATTAAGGATTCTAAGCATATAAATTATAAATAATAACTATTTTTAATAAAATTTATAATAATTTCCTCAAATAGGAATAGGGGATTTCAAAGTCGTTCAGACCCTACCTTGTAACAATTTCAATATTTCATACTAAAAAACTCTTTTGCTTCCACTGTTTCTTCTATGTGAAACTAGATTCATTAAGCTTTAATTCCATATTTTATTCAGTCTATAACTCATCTCCTACTATTTTTAGTGTATTTTCAAAGTTACACCACTGTAATATCCCAAAACTATTTTAATGAAAAATCATGATAACTTTTACATGATGACATAATAAACATAAACATGAGCTCATTCATCATTCAAAATCCTTGACTTACTTGTCCTTATATACCTCATCATCATGAGCCATCATATATCATGGTATTACTTGTGAGTTTAGTGTACATACCTGTACCAACTCGTACTAAAGTATATAATCAAACCTTCTTTAACATGCTCTCCTTAGGGCTTTTATTACATTATCCCTTTCATTACCCGTTGAGCACTCGAGATGCTAAAGGATGTTCGGAATTACCATACACCAAATAGAATACCAAAGCCATACCTCATACATGGTCTTACATGGATCCACATTTTGTTGCCATATCCCTGATATGGTCTTATACAAACACACATATCATCATCGATGCCATGTCCTCGACATGGTCTTACACCGGCGCACAATTAATGTGGTGTCCTAATACCCGAAATCCTAAGCATTCCTCAGAGTCACCTGGGATATCCAAGATACAAAGCTATCATCACATTTTCATTGAATCATCACAAGTAAATCCCAATAAGCCATATGTCCACATTTGTACAATATCAAGTATTAAACACATGATAATGAAGTTGATAAATTACTTTCATACAATTTTACTCGCTTCAAAGAACATCATATTCCATCAAACTTCCGATATATTAAATCATATAATATGTGCAATACTAATAAGGAATGCAATACAAACATAATTTTGCCTTATTATTTTCATATGAACTTACCTCGACACCAAATTGGCAAAAGAGGCCTAAACATCAATCTCTCGTTTTTTCTCGTTCTAAGCCCAAATCTCATTTTTCATCATCTATAACATCACATTACATATTAAAACAATATACTAATCCAATTAGTCCAATGACACATTTTGGAAAAATTTATAATTTTTCCCCTATACTTTGCCATAATTACCAAATTACCCCTAGGCTCGTAAAATGATTTTTTATTCAATTTATTTACTCCTTAGGCCTAGATGACCATTTCATGACTATAGCAACTCATAATTTCAACTATTTCACACATTTACAACTTGTTTTACAACTTTTGCAAAATACCCCATTTTAGGTGTCTTCATGCAATTTCCTTCATAAAGGTTGTCTATAACACAACCAAGACTCATATTCTTCCATAAAAACTCAGCAAACAGCACATATGCTTTTATGGCAAAGCCCTAGACTCTTAATCAGTTTGCAAAATAGTCCCCTCTTATGAAAGCTCATGCTTTAGGGGTTCCAAAAGTGTAAAAATTATCAACAAAAGGCATTAAAAACACTTACTTATTAGGGAAATATGTTGCTGAAATTTTTCAGCTCTCAACCATTTCTTTGCTGCAATTTTTAGTGAAAGAGAAAGAGAAAAATGAATGAAAATGACAACCATTTTCTTTATTTTATTTTGTTACCCAATTTAGTCACCTACCCCATCACTTTTGACTTTTCAACTCAAATTTTGTCCCCTTACACTAAGCACAGCCGGCCAACTATCTTGGGAAGGGTTAATTTCCCTTTTAAGCCTCCCAAATTTGGTGTTCTAGCTATTTAATGCCTTTTGCTAATAAACCACAACTTTTACCTTTTACGCGATTTAGCCCTTTTTTGAAATTAAGCTAGAAATCGCTAAAATAAAATTATCAAAATTTTCATGCACCTTATAAACATGCTATATCACATAAAATAATATCAAAATAATTTTTCTGGCCTCGAAATAGTGGTTTTGAAACCACTATTCCGACTAGGCCCAAAACTGGGCTGTTACCTTACATGATTACAAGATATATGTTATATGATTCATATGGAATTATATGTTAAATGAGGTACAAGTTACATGAATTACATGTACAAGTATATGCTTACAAGATATATGATATATGATTTATATGGTTATGAGATATATGAAGTGTATAGAATAATGATTACATGGTTATTTGATCATATGTTATATGATTATTTGATAAATGAATGAATTGAGACATGAAGTATAGTTACATGGATATTATATGTTTGATTCATCTCTGAAATGGATGAATACATGGTTGTTATATGACTAACATCTGTATGATGATTGAATAAGCATTAAGGACATATGACTTGGTTTGGTTTGATTATGTTGTTTATGCATTTAAATGTTGATTCGGTAAGTTAAATTCTATATTATATGGGCATACTAAGCTTTTAAAGCTTACTCCATTTATTTTTCCCATGTTTTATAGCTTCGGAAGCTAGCTCGATTTTGGACAAAGTCAGAGATTACAATCACACTATCCAAGAAACTTTTGGTACTTTTGGATCTTTGTAAATGTTGTAAATATGGCATGTATAGGCCAGTTTATAAGTTAATGTTTATAGTTATCTTTGTGTTAATGAATGTGGTATGATTTTGGCACCTAATCAAGCTATGTGATATGGCTTGATCTTGAAATAGATGTTTTGGTATGAAGACTTTATATGATATGTCTTTTATATGATATGTGAATGCATTGAAATGGTAAGTTGGTAAATGACCTTAATTTGATGAATGTGGAGATAGTATGCTTTATGGTCTTGAATGAATTGCTATATGTATGACTTAGAGAAGTTGAAATAGTCATTTGGTATGAGGTTATTTGTGAATTAAGATTAAGATATAAAATATAGATGATGACTTGAAATGGTACTTGAAATGTATTCATGTTTATGTTATTTATGTGACATTGAATTAGTTGACATGAAATGGTCTGTTTGATGTTTAGAATTGGTTGAAATGGTTGTATATTGAGTATATGTAATTGCTATGCAATTAATGTTTTAGGTACATAACCTATTGGGGTGTGAAAATGGCTTAAACCAAGCCTATTTCATGCCACATGGTCAGAGCACACGGGCGTGTGACTCGACCCTGTGACCCCTGCACCTTAGTTATTTTGGTCAGAGTACCCATGGGTGTAAGTTAGTAGCTTATTAGTTTTCACACGACCGAGACACACGGGCTTGTCTTGTGGTCGTGTGCACAAGTCAGTATGTATGCCCTGTTTTCACACGGCCTAGACACATAGGCGTGTCTGGCAGCCGTGTAAGGCACACGGTCGTGTGACCCTATTTCAAAAATTTTCTTATGTTTTCTTATATCTTTTATATATTATCAATTTAGTCCTTAATGTATGAATGAAGCTCTATATGTTTGTTTTAAGCATGCTAGGTTTATATATAATTGATATTATTAAAATGAATTGATGTTTGATAAAATGTTTAAAGTTTTACTGTTCCGGTCTGAGTTTCAAGTTTGGTAATGCCCTTACCTATTTCGGTGACAGTTACGGGATAGGGGTGTTACATTTTATTGGTATCAGAGCTATGCTTTAATCGATTCTAGGACTACCGTAGAGTATATGAGTCTAGTTATACATGCCATATATAAATTGTGATAGTGTGAAAATCTCCTGACAACTTATGAACATTGTTTTATATAGTAAATGGATCCAAATCAAGTAATAGCTGATGATGTTAAGAGCAATGCTCTAGCTCCCGCTCAAGGGGTTGTACCTACCGAATCGAGCCCTGCTATGGGTAGTCAGGGAAAAGCTAAACAAGCTTTCTTCCAAATGATGTCTGAATGGTTTTCTGAATTTGTGCGAGCAAACCCGACTGCTCCACAACCTCCACCCCCTCTAGGTCCCCAACCAAACCCTGAAATTATACAAGGTATGGATTCTTTGAGATTTAAAAGACCACCTGTTTATAAGATATGGAAATACAGGGCTGAAGAATTTCGAGCTAAAGCTAGTGATGATGCTGAGAGGGCCGAGTTCTGGCTTGAAAATACGATTAGGGTTTTTGACGAATTACCTTGTACACCGAAAAAATGTTTCAAATGTGCTATTTTATTGTTACGAGATGCTGCATATCAGTGGTGGATTACCCTAATATCAGTTGTTCCACGTGAAAGGGTTAACTGGGATTTCTCTCAGACCAAATTTCGGAAGAAATATATTAGCCAACGATTCATCAATCAGAAAATAAAAGTGTTCCTTGAACTGAAACAGGGCTGTATGATAGTAACTGAATATGAAATAGAATTCATACAGCTCAGTAAGTATGCTCACGAGTGTGTCTCTACCAAAGCTATTATGTCCAAAAGATTCGAGAATGGATTGAATGAAGATATCCGATTGTTAGTAGGGATTCTCAACTGAAAAAGTTTGTTGTTCTAGTTGATAGAGCTTATAAAGCTGAGGAACTTGCTAAAGAGAAACGAAAAGCTTATTTTGAATCGAGAGAGTCTAGAAAGAGATTTATGAGTATGTCACATCGGTCTGGATCAAAGAAATCTAAAGACTTTCATCCACATTCCATTGCTACTGCGAGTGTAACAATCAGAGATAAAAATGCAAGATCATTTCATCCGAAGCCTCAATCAATGTCCGTTGCCAGTGCAGGTAGTGTGAGAAATTTGGGACCTGATTGCAAGCATTGTAACAGAAAACATTTTGGTGAATGCCGATTGAAAAGTAGAGCATGTTTCAGATGTTAGATCATTACCTCTAAGACTGTTTAGAGAGATCTATTGCTGTTAAAGAGCAATCCATAAAAGTTCGCAATACTATTACTAGAGGTAGACCATACCAGAATACTAGGAATCAGAGTGGAAACCACAATGCTACATGAGAATCAAATGTTAGATCTGAGGCATGTGCTCCTGCTCGAGCTTATACTATACGTGTACGCAAGGAAGCCACGTCACCTGATGTCATTACCGGTACTTTTTCTCTTTTTAACACTAATATAGTTACGTTGATAGATCCTGGATCAACTCATTCATATATTTGCATGGAATTAGTGTCTAAAATGAGTTTACATGTTGAGTCTATAGAATTTGTAATTAAAGTATCAAACCCATTAGGCAAGTCAGAGTTAGTTGATAAAATATGTAAGAAATGTCCATTGATGGCTCGGGGATACTGTTTTCCAGCTGACTTCATGCTCCTACCATTTGATGAGTTTAATGTGATACTAGGCATGAATTGGTTGAATATGCACGAAGCGGTTGTGAATTGCAGATGAAAGAGTATAGAGTTGAAATGTCAGAACGGTGAAACTCTTCGGATTGAATCAAATGATTCAAATGAACTACCAAGTGTGATATCTGCTATGCGGGCTCAGAAATGTGTGAAAAAGGGTTGTGATGCATAGTTAGCATGTGATAGTGATATTTATGATGATCAAACCTGTAAAACTAAACTATTATCACGATAAAGGCAATTGCACCTATCGAATAGTAGTATAGCTGATGGCAAGACCATGGACTAAAAGTACTAGTATTAACTTTCTCTTTATTATCTAGCCTAAAAATAAAAGGGATTTTTTTAAACTAATTAAACTAATTAATTTACTAAGACGCGACAAAGAATGAATTGGGGAAGATACTTTTGGAAAACTGATTGATTAAGACAATACCCAAGGAAGAATCCACCTAGACTTCACTTGTTATTTGACTCTAAACTAAATGATTTATTCACTTGACTTGATCCATAGAAATCCCTAATTTATGTTAATATCTCTTTCAAGACTAAAAAAAACTAACCCTATGTTGATTAATTGAAATTTCTTTCTAATAGATTTGACTCTAATCCGGTAGATTTTCATCGTCCTATGTCTAAGATTGCAATCAACTCTGCTTAATTGTGTTGGATCTACTCTTAGATAGGGACTTTTTCTCCACTGAATAAGCACATTCAACCTAAATTAATATCCTGAAATATTAATACAAGAATTAATAACACAATTAAGAACAAATCAAGTATTTATCATAAATTTTAGAAAAGAATAACAAGATCTGTCTTAGGTTTCATCCCCTTCAAGTATTTAGGGGATTTAGTTCATAATTGTAAAAGAGCAAAATTGGGAACACAACAAAACATAAAGAAAACCTAAAAACCCCAAAGGAAATTGAAGGGAGATCTTCAGCCTTGATGGAGATCCTTTCTTCCAAGATGAATCGATCGGCGTTCCTCGAGTAATTCCTTACTTTCTACTCTCTGTGTCTTTAATCCTCTCCTAGGGTGTTTAAATAGACTTTAAAATGCCCAAAATACCTAAAAATTAGCCTTTTCTGTGTAGAATTTAAACAGGGCTCGACAGGGACACAGGTGTGTGATCAGCCCGTGTGATGGTGCTCAGGCCGTTGCAATACTAACTTGATTACTTGTCGACACGGTCGTGACACACAGGCATGTGGCACGCCCATGTGTCTCACACAGGCTTGTGGTGTACCCGTGTGGGAGTGCCTAGGTCATGTTGAATGCTGATTTGGCCCATTTTGTCTTTTTTTGGACTGTTTCTCGCTCTTTTCACTTTCCTATGCTCACCTAAGTATAAAACATGAAATTAAAGGATTAGGAGCATCAAATTCATTAAATTATAATGTAAATTATCCAAAAATATGCTTAATATGAGATAACAATATGTTTCTTTTACGGTTTATCAAATACCCTCACACTTGAGCATTTGCTTGTCCTTAAGCAAATTCTTCAACTCACAATTGAAAATTAATTCTTCTCAACTTATAATCCCTATCAATAATTGTTTGAAATAACCCAATAGTAATCATACATTGAGAATTCAACTAAAAGAACATCAAGGTTTCAAACAATCCAAGTTGAGCATTTTATCACGAAAACATAGGTATTTCCCTTTATTTAGATAGTCAGCTTTAATCCAAAATTACACAGAGTTGACATCCTCACGAAAGATTCACTCAAATCACTCAAGGTGTTTAAGGTTCAAAATTAAGCACTCATTAGTCAAACATGAGGAGTTATTACCATAAGCTTGCATGAAAATCAAATCTCCACCACTATAAATTGATATGATACACCAATCAAAAGGTCTTTGCATGGTTGTAATGAGGCTTTGGTTAGCGGTGTGGATACAAGCTGAAAAAGAGGGTTAGAATCGATATTGAACTGAAAAATTACCTAACTAGAAAAATAATTAATACTGAGAATTTACATTACTAAGTAAATAATTCTAGAATTGAGCTTTTCCTCATGAATAACATTGTTTAAGTTCAAGCATTACATAATTTCATAGTAATATGCTAAATGATAAATTAACAACTGAAATAACTTTGTATATTTTTTTTTTAACAAATCAAATATTAGACTAAATATAAAAAAATAGCTAGGTAATTTATTCAAATCAAATCTCAACAAAAAATAGGGATCAAATTAAATGAGGGAAATTTTTAAGGAATTAAAAATAGGCTTATGGGTTAATATTAGGGGTAAATCAATAAATGGTTTATTAGGCTCAACGGGGTTCACTAAAAGTTAACTATGAAGGTGGGCTTTTCATGGAGTAAGTGGGTTAAATTCTAAGTGCCTTTATCATCTCGATATATCAAATCAATGGTGCGGTCTCGACATGTATAATCGAAGCAAGTTCTAGAATAACAAATCAATATTGACACATTCATAGCAACAATAAAAGAGAACAAGAAGGAATATATGCTCTAAAGGCTCAAAATCTCACAAAAATTATGGCTTCTGATGTCAATACTATGAATTTCAAACTTCAAGATAATTCCTAAATTGGGGGACACAACCTAGAAAAAATTTTTAATTCTCAAAAATTAATTTTTCATGCTTGATTCTCTAATGTCTTAAAGTTTAAATAATCAAAGCACAAATACCTGTGTTTTAATCCAAAACATATCGATAATAAATCAATCAAAATTCATTCTAATAGTGATATGAGGAAATTATTTGAGAACAAGATAAAATTCAGGGATTTTCTAATAATGATATGAATAACCCCCCACACTTAAGTTGTACATTGTCCTCAATGTACAAAGGCAAATAATAAGAATATAGGTATAAAATCATAAGATAGGGAAAGAAGTGAAACTTCCTGAATTTTGGATGAAATCCTTGGAATAGTGAAATCGAAATTGGAGATAGAGCTTACTTGAAGTTCATGATTTTGAGCTAATTAAGAAAATAAACACAACTGTGGAGAGAATTAAAGTATTACTCAATAAGAAACATATGAATAAATAAAGTTTAAAATATAAAGGATAAGTCTTTAAAAGGAAAAAGGAGAAACATAAAAGATAAAAAAATAATTAAAATAAAAATGAATATAAATGGACTCAAAGGTCCTCATCATCAGATGCCTCATGGATCAACGGTGCCGAAGGTGAGATGTGAAGGTGGTGACAAATCTGTCGATAAGTGGCATCTATGCTGTCGAACTGCTCATAGCACTGCTGCTCGAAGTGAGTAAGTCACTCGAATATGTCGGTCAATGTAGCAGCAAGATAAGTAGGTGGGCGACTCGGTGGAGGTAGAGGTGGGTCCTCGTGAGGTGGAGGGATATCATCAGGAATGTCCTCTGGGTCATCTTGCTCTTTAGAATGAGCTAGTCTGTACTGTAGAGGGTCGAATCCACGGTGTCGCTTGATCATCCTCATATGGATCATACTAGAAAGTCCCTGAGGAGACATGTGGCCTACAAGGGTGAGGGTCAAAGACATCTCTAGCGTGTCGAAAAGGCCAAAATGACTAGCGAGGCGAGTCACATAGGGACCTAAATAGATGGGGCCCCTCCTATGGTGGTCCATCTAATAGCGCAAGGCGAACGCGATAAAGTAAGCCAAGTTGAAGACATGGCTGGTCACCATGCTTTAGAGAAAGTATGCATCAGTAGTGGACATGACACCGGTGCTTTCCTTCCATCTAGTAAGGGTATAGGCCAAAATAGCATGTATATAGTGAAGCGTTGGAGGGAGAGCAGTCGCCTTCGAGCGACTCACGTCATAAGGGATCTGGCTCACTGTAAGATCTATCCAGCACTAGGAGGGTGAATAATGAATATGACGGTGGAGACTAAGAAAGTCCTCAGAGGCCATAAACTCCTCCGTGTAGAGGCCTAGAGCAGCTCCAAACTCTGGTATGCTCATGTGGCGTACGAGTCCACTAAGACAAAAAGTAATAGTATCGATCTCATCATGAGTACTCATGACGTGCTATAGATGGAATGTCGTGCAGAACTCGAGGGTCAATGTGACAGCCTTATTTTTGACCCTAGTCGGAAAGTGGTTTCGGAACCGCTAAACCGAATTTTTTTTATATATATATTGTCATGTCTAGTAGATGTGCAAATTCATGTGTGAAATTGAATGTTTTGATTTTTGCAAAATTTTCATGTGTTTTAAAGTCAATGACCTAGATGGAAAACATAAATTTAGGTGTGGCCGATTTTTAAAAGGGGCGAAAATCATAGTATTGTTAAATGTATGGATTTGCATGTCAAATAATCCTATTTGAGGTGAGTGGCCAGCCATGATGTGATATGGGGCACTAAGCATGAATTTCTTTGATTATTTTATGTGCATTAAATTTTAATTTATGTAGTTAATAATATAGGAAATAAAATTTAAAGAAAAGAATTTTTGTTCACTCTTTCCTTCCTTTAGCCGAAAATATTGATGAAGGAAAAGGGAAGAACATCCCTAAAGCTTTCGGCATCTTCTTTGATTTCTCTTAGGTAAGTTTTAAATGTTATTTTGAGTAAAAGTTGTGATTTTAGACTCATTCCTTTGTCTTTACTATTACCCATGTGAAAATTTTGAGTTTGGTGGTATATGTACAATCGGCCATATGAATGAATTTTTGAATTTTGGGTTGTCTTCATGCTTTGAGTGTAATGAGTATTGTTGAAGTTTAGGTAGATGAATTTAGCTTAGAGGGATGTTATTTTAGTATTAGGAAATTTGATCAAGACGAATTAAGGTGATAAGTTGAATTTGGAGTTAGGCAATGCATTAGAACATTCGGCCATATCCATTTTGCATAAATAAAAGTTCTTTGAATGATGTTTTAAATTCAAGGTATGAAATGATGAATGAGCTTGAAAATTTAAATTAGATATATGTGTGTTGTTGGATAGCTTTCGGTTCTTGAGTTTATGAATTTAGATTTGGAAGGAGAAACCAAGTTTAGCTCAAATTCTTAAATTGAATCTTTGGCTTTGTGGCATTGAGTTATTTTTTAATATTGTTCTATTCTAGATTAAAACAATTAGTAAATAAGTCTAAGCACTTGCATATATGTTTGTCGAACCTAATAATCGTTAATGACTTGAGCATTGGTTGAATATTGTTTTGTTAATGAAAAGATTTAGAAAGGGTACCTACGAGTATACCTACTTTTATTTCTAAGAAACCTATGGATGGTTATTCGATTTTGAAGATTAAATGATGAATTTGATTTATAAAATTTTTAAGTATGAGTAATGGTGTAATGAGGATCAAAATGTTTAGTCAAATAGTTGTTACTTATACGGTTGAATGTGCGTGAGTTAAGAAGTTGGATTTTTGAATTAAAGTTGGTAAATTTTGTTAAGGGTGATTTTAAAGATATTGAACATTCGGTCAAGGTAGCATTGGGCTAACTATATGATGTTTGGTGTTTTGAATTGAAAATATAAATGTGTTATTCAATTCATATGGACCGAATGAATTGGTAAGTAAAACTAAATGTGAATTATGTGTATTAATTAAAGATACGTATATTTAGTCTTATAATGGCTTTGTGACCTTGAAATGAAATGATGACTTGATTAAGAATATATGTGAATTATTGGCATTACGTGAGCATTATTCCATATGTTTTGAAAGAGCAATATTATGGTCGGTTTTGATAATTTTAGGATGCACTAGTAATTAGTTAAAATTTATTTCTCTTAGCTCAAGAGCCTAGAGGAGCACTTCCGGATAAAGGAAAGGCTAAGGTGGTGGAACATTGAGAACCTTAATTAGTCAACAACAAATCGAGGTAAGTTTTAGGTATTAAGAACCTTATATGTTAATTAAAATTGATAGACATTATGTGATATAATTGCTCGAACGAACAATTCAATATAATTCGTGGTTTATGGCCAATATACTAATTTAGTGAAATAAAGTTAGAATCGAATGATTTCTAAACACTTGAAGGTTTTAGAAATTTTAAGACAATAGATTTGCCTAGATGCTCTTTTGCCGAATAGGTAGAAGGGGTTTTATACCATATGATTTTATGTAATTGGTTGAATGAATAGTATCTAGTACCAAGAGGTATGATGTAATCTATATAATGGATCTGAATATGCATATTTTATGTATCTGTGTTTATCCGGGTTAAATCCCGAAGAGCCTAAAGGCTAAAGTTATTCCGGGCTAAACCTGAAGGGCATTCGTGCCAGTGGTTTATCCGGGTTAAATCCCGAAGAGCCTAAAGGCTAAAGTTATTCCGAGCTAAGCCTGAAGGGCATTCGTGCCAGTGGTTTATCCGGGTTAAATCCCGAAGAGCCTAAAGGCTAAAGTTATTCCGAGCTAAGCCTGAAGGGCATTCGTGCCAGTGGTTTATCCGGGTTAAATCCCGAAGAGCCTAAAGGCTAAAGTTATTCCGAGCTAAGCCTGAAAGTAAGTATGCTGGTATTATGAATTATGATCTTAGCAAAGGTAAGATTGAGCGTATTGCTTAAATATCCAGGTACGTATTAGGTGTTAATTAAGGACTCGATTCTGTTTAAAGTACGGTACATAATTCGAGTACAACTGAATTTGTTATGTTTGACCATATACTAAAGTACATCGTTATACATTCTAATATAGTTATTTCCCTCTCTTACTGTTCAAGGTTCAAATCAGATTAGATAAATACCAAAAGATCTATGTTTTAGTTCGATAATGAGTTTTTATTAACTTAAAACTTACTAAGCTTATGTTTGCTTACTTTGTTGCTTTAACTCTCTGTTTTGTAGATCACGTTCGATAGCTACGGTTTCAGGAATTTCGGGCTGAAGTCATCCGCACTATCAAAATCATCCTTGGGTATTTTTGAAACTAAACTTTGTGAATGGCATGTATAGACTAGACATGTGGTAGCTATATGAGTTTGAGTTTTGAAGTTGTAATTAAATCAGCCATGCGAAAATGGCTAAACCGAACGTCTTATGTCTATGTCCATGTTTTTAAATTTGGTTGCATGATATGGATTGGTAATTAAGTCATGTGTTTTGTAAATATGTTTGAAGTAGCGTATAGCTTATATACATATAAGTGTGATCGGCCTAGATGTTTGATTGATGAAATTGATTAAGTGTCGTTATTTCTTTTGCTACCATTAGAGTGATAGTTGCCTCTGATCGTCAAATCTATTCGTGAAGGTCGGGTAATGTCTCTTAACCCTCCGATAACCGGGACGGGTTTAGGGGTGTTACATTTTATTGGTATCAGAGCCAGGTTTAGTCGATTCTCGGACTACCGTAGTAAGTATGAGTCTAGCTATACATGCCATTTGATATTAAGGTGATAGTGTGATGACTTCTAACATCTAAAATATGATTTTTGGTATAGAATGGATCCCGAACCTGACCGAGCTTTAGCGGATGATGTGGAGAGTGTAGCGCCTGCTCCTGCGCAAGGGACAGCGCCACCTGACTCTCAGCCGAACGTCAGTCATCAAGATGATGACACTAGGCAAGCCTTTTACGCGATGATGAGTGATTGGTTCGCTCAATTCATGAGATCAAACCCGACTGTTCCGCAACCTCTGCCCCCGAATACTCCACTACCAACTTATATGGCCCCTCCGGTAACCGATCCAATGAGGTCGGGTAAACCCCCAGTTGACAAAATCCGAAAATATGGGGCCGAAGAATTTCGAGCTACTTCCAGTGACGATGCCGAGCGAGCCGAGTTTTGGCTCGATAACACCATTCGAGTGTTCGACGAGCTATCCTGTACGCCTGAAGAATGTTTAAAATGTGCCGTGTCTCTGTTACGCGACTCTGCATATTATTGGTGGAACACTCTAGTCTCTATCGTTCCCAAAGAGCGGATTACTTGGGAATTTTTCCAGATCGAGTTCCGTAAGAAATATATCAGCCAGAGATTCATCGATCAAAAACGGAAGGAATTCCTTGAACTTAAACAAGGTCAAATGTCAGTGGCCGAATACGAAAGAGAGTTCGTGCGTCTCAGCCGCTATGCTCGTGAATGTGTATCCTCCGAGACCATCATGTGTAAGCGTTTTGAGGATGGATTAAACGAAGATATCAAACTACTGGTAGGAATTCTGGAAATTAAGGAGTTTGTCGTGTTAGTGGAACGAGCCTGTAAAGTTGAAGAGCTCAGTGATGCGAAAAGGAAAGCGGAAGGTGGAGATAGAGAGTTTCGTAAGAGATCTGCGGGGAAATTTATTCAACCATCATCCAAAAAGACTAGAGATGACATGGGCCGATCAAAACACACATCGAGTTTTCCTAGATATGAGCGTCCTCGACCTCCCACGAGTTCGCGAACCACCTCCGTAGCCAATGTTGGAAATGAACGTCGGGATAGGCTGGATTGCAATTATTGCGGTAAATGGCACCCGGGGAGTTGTAGGCATCGTGACCGTTCTTGTTTTAGATGTGGATCTGCCGATCACTTTATTAAGGATTGTCCGAGAAATGATGAACGCACTCCCGATCCGACTCATAGACTTAGTGGCACGGCTTCGAGGGGTAGACCACCGCGACGTGGAGGAAATACGGGAGCTAGTCAGAGGGGGACTAGAGACACTGCGGTTAGATCCGAGGCTCGTGCGCCTGCCAGAGCGTATGCTATCCGTGCCCGTGAGGAAGCTTCTTCTCCGGATGTTATTACTGGTACTTTCACACTCTTTAACACTGATGTTATTGCTTTGACTGATCCTGGCTCAACCCATTCATATGTGTGTGAAGCTTTAGTCTTCAGTAAGACTCTTCCTGTTGAGTCTACTGAATTCGTAATTCGAATGTCGAACCCTTTGGGTCGTTGTGTTCTGGTTGATAAAGTATGCAAGAAATGTCTGTTAATGGTTCAAGATTTCTGTTTTTCGGCTGACTTATGCTTCTACCATTCGACGAATTTGACATTATTCTCGGAATGGACTGGTTGACCGTTCATGACGCGATAGTAAATTGTAGGCGAAAAACTATCGATTTGCGATGTTCGAATAATGAAATAATCCGAATTGAATCCATTGATCTAAGTGGGCCGCCAGTCATAATTACGACCATGTCAACTTGGAAGTATATGAGGAAAGGCTATGAAGCGTATTTGGCTTATGTGATAGATAACAAAGTTTCCGACCGAAAACTTGAGACGGTGCCCGTAGTCTGCGAGTTTTCAGATGTATTTCCTGAAGAATTACCTGGATTGCCGCCGGTAAGGGAGGTCGAGTTCGGTATAGAGTTGATTCCAGGTACGACGCCGATTTCGATTGCCCCGTATCATATGGCACCTACCGAATTGAAGGAATTAAAGTCTCAGCTGCTAGAGTTGACAGACAGGGGTTTTGCACGACCTAGTTTTTCGCCTTGGGGCGCGCCAGTTTTGTTTGTGAAAAAGAAAGACGGAACTATGAGAATGTGCATCGACTACTGACAGTTAAATAAAGCTACTATAAAGAATAAGTATCCGTTGCCCCGAATTGACGACTTGTTCGATCAGTTGAAAGGAGCTTCAGTGTTTTCTAAGATTGACCTGCGATCCGGTTATTATCAGCTAAGGGTTAGAGATTCCGACGTGCCGAAGACAGCATTTAGAACAAGGTACGGACTCTACGAATTCTTAGTGATGCCGTTTGGGCTCACTAATGCCCCGGCAGTCTTCATGGATTTGATGAATCGTGTGTTTAGGCCGTTTTTGGACCGTTTTGTAGTAGTGTTCATCGATGATATTTTGATCTATTCTCATGATGAGTCAGAGAATGCCGAGCATTTAAGGCTAGTACTTCAGACTTTGCGGGATAACCAATTGTATGCAAAGTTCAGCAAGTGCGAATTTTGGTTGCGTGAAGTCGGCTTCTTGGGCCATATAGTATCTGCTTCGGGCATTCGAGTTGATCCGAACAAAATTACAGCTATTCTCGACTGGAAACCCCCCAAAAACATTTCTGAAGTTCGAAGCATTTTAGGACTCGCCGGTTATTACCGACGATTTGTCAAAGGCTTTTCAATGATTGCGACTCCTTTGACAAGGTTGCTGCAAAAAGATGTCAAATTGAATGGTCGGATAAGTGTCAGCAAAGTTTTGATCGGCTGAAAACTCTTTTAACGGAGGCTCCGATGTTAGTTCAACCAGAAACTGACAAAGAGTTCGTGGTTTATAGCGATGCATCTTTAAACGGTTTAGGCTGCGTTTTGATGCAAGACGGTCGGGTTATTGCTTATGCTTCAAGGCAATTGAAGCCTCACGAACGAAATTATCCGACTCATGACCTTGAACTAGCCGCTATCGTTTTTGCCTTGAAGATTTGGCGACATTATCTGTTCGGTGAGAAATGTCACATCTTCTCTGATCACAAAAGCCTCAAATATTTGATGACTCAAAAAGATTTGAATTTGAGACAAAGGTGGTGGCTAGAATTGATAAAAGACTATGAGCTTGTTATTGATTATCACCCGGGGAAAGCTAATGTAGTTGCAGACGCTCTTAGCTGAAAATCTTTATTTTCCTTACGAGCTATGAACGTGGAGCTAGCCATGTCAGGAGATGATGGGTTGATTGCCGAATTAGTAGCAAGACCTGTACTACTTCAACAGATTTGTGAGGCTCAGAAAGCCGATGATGAATTAGTTGCCAAACGAATTCAGTGTGAGTCGAATGTGAATTCAGAGTTTCGGGTCGACGGAAATGATTGTTTGAGATTTAAGGACCGATTATGTGTTCCGAACAAGTCTGAGCTTGTTTCGATGATTTTAAATGAAGTCCATAATAGCCGAATGTCAGTCCACCCGAGCAGTACGAAAATGTATAATGATTTGAAGCGACAATATTGGTGGCATGGCATGAAACGAGACATCTCTGATTTTGTATCTAAATGCCTAGTATGTCAGCAAGTGAAAGCGGAACATCAGGTACCGTCGGGATTACTTCAGCCGATCTTGATACCCGAGTGGAAGTGGGATCACATTACAATGGATTTTGTGTCAGGCTTACCGTTGACATCGAGTAAGAAAGACTCCATTTGGGTTATTGTGGACAGACTAACAAAATCAGCTCATTTCATCCCGGTTCGTACAGATTTCTCACTTGGTAAGTTGGCAGAATTATACATCTCCCAAATTGTACGATTGCACGGAGTGCCAACCTCTATTATATCAGATCGTGATCCTCGTTTTACTTCGCGATTCTGGAAGAAATTACATGAAGCTTTAGGTACTAAACTTCATTTCAGCACAGCTTTCCATCCGCAGACGGACGGTCAATCTGAACGGGTTATTCAAATACTCGAGGACATGTTGAGATGTTGCATCCTTGAGTTTAATGGTTCGTGGGAGAAATACGTACCACTAGTTGAATTCGCGTATAACAACAGCTTCCAGACAAGTATTCAAATGGCACCCTACGAGGCTCTTTACGGTCGAAAATGTCGTACACCTCTGTTTTGGACTGAGCTTAGCGAGAATAAGATTCTCGGGGTCGATTTAGTAAAAGAAGCAGAGCGAAAGGTGAAAACGATCCGTGACAGTTTGAAAATGGCATCTGATCGACAGAAATCATACGCAGATCTGAAACGTAAAGATATTGAGTATCAGATTGGGGACAAAGTGTTTTTAAGGGTGTCACCGTGGAAAAAATTACTTAGATTCGGCTGTAAAGGCAAATTAAGTCCGAGATTCATCGGACCGTACGAGATTTCAGAACGGATTGGACCGGTAGCGTACAGATTGATTTTGCCCCCTGAATTGGAAAGGATTCACAACGTTTTTCATGTCTCGATGCTCCGTCGCTATAGATCCGACCCTTCGCATGTGATTAGTCCGTCAGAAGTTGAGATTCAATCCGATCTGAGCTATGAGGAAGAACCGATTCGTATTTTAGCCCGCGAAGTAAAAGAATTGCGAAACAAGAAGGTTTCGTTAGTAAAAGTATTATGGCTCAAGCACGGGATTGAAGAAGCGACTTGGGAACTCGAAAACACTATGAGGGACAGATACCCAAATCTGTTTACCGGTAAGATTTTCGAGGACGAAAATTTCCTATGGGGGGAGTTGTCACAGCCTTATTTTTGACCCTAGTCGGAAAGTGGTTTCGGAACCGCTAAACCGAATTTTTTTTATATATATATATTGTCATGTCTAGTAGATGTGCATATTCATGTGTGAAATTGAATGTTTTGATTTTTGCAAAATTTTCATGTGTTTTAAAGTCAAGGACCTAGATGGAAAACATAAATTTAGGTGTGGCCGATTTTTAAAAGGGGCGAAAATCATAGTATTGTTAAATGTATGGATTTGCATGTCAAATAATCCTATTTGAGGTGAGTGGCCGGCCATGATGTGATATGGGGAACTAAGCATGAATTTCTTTGATTATTTTATGTGCATTAAATTTTAATTTATGTAGTTAATAATATAGGAAATAAAATTTAAAGAAAAGAATTTTTGTTCACTCTTTCCTTCCTTTAGCCGAAAATATTGATGAAGGAAAAGGGAAGAACATCCCTAAAGCTTTCGGCATCTTCTTTGATTTCTCTTAGGTAAGTTTTAAATGTTATTTTGAGTAAAAGTTGTGATTTTAGACTCATTCCTTTGTCTTTACTATTACCCATGTGAAAATTTTGAGTTTGGTGGTATATGTACAATCGGCCATATGAATGAATTTTTGAATTTTGGGTTGTCTTCATGCTTTGAGTGTAATGAGTATTGTTGAAGTTTAGGTAGATGAATTTAGCTTAGAGGGATGTTATTTTAGTATTAGGAAATTTGATCAAGACGAATTAAGGTGATAAGTTGAATTTGGAGTTAGGCAATGCATTAGAACATTCGGCCATATCCTTTTTGCATAAATAAAAGTTCTTTGAATGATGTTTTAAATTCAAGGTATGAAATGATGAATGAGCTTGAAAATTTAAATTAGATATATGTGTGTTGTTGGATAGCTTTCGGTTCTTGAGTTTATGAATTTAGATTTGGAAGGAGAAACCAAGTTTAGCTCAAATTCTTAAATTGAATCTTTGGCTTTGTGGCATTGAGTTATTTTTTAATATTGTTCTATTCTAGATTAAAACAGTTAGTAAATAAGTCTAAGCACTTGCATATATGTTTGTCGAACCTAATAATGGTTAATGACTTGAGCATTGGTTGAATATTGTTTTGTTAATGAAAAGATTTAGAAAGGGTACCTACGAGTATACCTACTTTTATTTCTAAGAAACCTATGGATGGTTATTCGATTTTGAAGATTAAATGATGAATTTGATTTATAAAATTTTTAAGTATGAGTAATGGTGTAATGAGGATCAAAATGTTTAGTCAAATAGTTGTTACTTATACGGTTGAATGTGCGTGAGTTAAGAAGTTGGATTTTTGAATTAAAGTTGGTAAATTTTGTTAAGGGTGATTTTAAAGATATTGAACATTCGGTCAAGGTAGCATTGGGCTAACTATATGATGTTTGGTGTTTTGAATTGAAAATATAAATGTGTTATTCAATTCATATGGACCGAATGAATTGGTAAGTAAAACTAAATGTGAATTATGTGTATTAATTAAAGATACGTATATTTAGTCTTATAATGGCTTTGTGACCTTGAAATGAAATGATGACTTGATTAAGAATATATGTGAATTATTGGCATTACGTGAGCATTATTCCATATGCTTTGAAAGAGCAATATTATGGTCGGTTTTGATAATTTTAGGATGCACTAGTAATTAGTTAAAATTTATTTCTCTTAGCTCAAGAGCCTAGAGGAGCACTTCCGGATAAAGGAAAGGCTAAGGTGGTGGAACATTGAGAACCTTAATTAGTCAACAACAAATCGAGGTAAGTTTTAGGTATTGAGAACCTTATATGTTAATTAAAATTGATAGACATTATGTGATATAATTGCTCGAACGAACAATTCAATATAATTCGTGGTTTATGGCCAATATACTAATTTAGTGAAATAAAGTTAGAATCGAATGATTTCTAAACACTTGAAGGTTTTAGAAATTTTAAGACAATAGATTTGCCTAGATGCTCTTTTGCCGAATAGGTAGAAGGGGTTTTATACCATATGATTTTATGTAATTGGTTGAATGAATAGTATCTAGTACCAAGAGGTATGATGTAATCTATATAATGGATCTGAATATGCATATTTTATGTATCTGTGTTTATCCGGGTTAAATCCCGAAGAGCGTAAAGGCTAAAGTTATTCCGGGCTAAGCCTGAAGGGCATTCGTGCCAGTGGTTTATCCGGGTTAAATCCCGAAGAGCCTAAAGGCTAAAGTTATTCCGAGCTAAGCCTGAAGGGCATTCGTGCCAGTGGTTTATCCGGGTTAAATCCCGAAGAGCCTAAAGGCTAAAGTTATTCCGAGCTAAGCCTGAAGGGCATTCGTGCCAGTGGTTTATCTGGGTTAAATCCCGAAGAGCCTAAAGGCTAAAGTTATTCCGAGCTAAGCCTGAAAGTAAGTATGCTGGTATTATGAATTATGATCTTAGCAAAGGTAAGATTGAGCGTATTGCTTAAATATCCAGGTACGTATTAGGTGTTAATTAAGGACTCGATTCTGTTTAAAGTACGGTACATAATTCGAGTACAACTGAATTTGTTATGTTTGACCATATACTAAAGTACATCGTTATACATTCTAATATAGTTATTTCCCTCTCTTACTGTTCAAGGTTCAAATCAGATTAGATAAATACCAAAAGATCTATGTTTTAGTTCGATAATGAGTTTTTATTGACTTAAAACTTACTAAGCTTATGTTTGCTTACTTTGTTGCTTTAACTCTCTGTTTTGAAGATCACGTTCGATAGCTACGGTTTCAGGAATTTCGGGCTGAAGTCATCCGCACTATCAAAATCGTCCTTGGGTATTTTTGAAACTAAACTTTGTGAATGGCATGTATAGACTAGACATGTGGTAGCTATATGAGTTTGAGTTTTGAAGTTGTAATTAAATCAGCCATGCGAAAATGGCTAAACCGAACGTCTTATGTCTATGTCCATGTTTTTAAATTTGGTTGCATGATATGGATTGGTAATTAAGTCATGTGTTTTGTAAATATGTTTGAAGTAGCGTATAGCTTATATACATATAAGTGTGATTGGCCTAGGTGTTTGATTGATGAAATTGATTAAGTGTCGTTATTTCTTTTGCTACCATTAGAGTGCTAGTTGCCTCTGATCGTCGAATCTATTCGTGAAGGTCGAGTAATGTCTCTTAACCCTCCGGTAACCGGGACGGGTTTAGGGGTGTTACAGTCAACTCCATATACGTGGGTTTGATGATGGTAAAGAACTGATCCCATGGGGCAGTGGCGAGTTGGAATCGAACAAGGTAGGCAAGTTGGACCTGCTCCAAGGCGGCCCAATCAATACAACAGCCTAACGGTCGTGCATAGAAAAGCTGGAATAGGTCTTCCTGAAGGCCTCTGGAAAACTGGAGCAAAGGATGGCGAGCCTCAGTAGATGCGCTCGAGGAGGTCGCGCCTGGGCCCTTCCGCTTTTTCGAAGCGGGAATAGTAACTTTAGATTTGCCTCATGAGGTTGTCATAATGGGCCTGCGAGAGAATAGTACAAGACTTGCATTAATAAACGAAAGATGAAAGATAAAATCATAAAGTATGCAGATAGAATGAACAATTTCCAAACTAAGTAGTCCTAAAAAATTTTAATCCTAAAATAGTATGAAACCTCAGGTAAACCAAACCAAAAAGCTAAACTGGCAACATATAACACTAATATCAGTGAAAAGTGGAATAGGCAACATAAAGCGTGAATAAGCTTAGGATATGTTTAAGCTATTTTTTTATACCAACGCAAGCAAGATGCATAAAGCATGAAGCAATGTGATAGAATAAAAATTAATAAAGACAAAGCTTATTATAATAGAAAAAGTAATTAACAAGTGACCTAATATAGACTAATCATCAAGACAATAATCAAAAATAAAAAAAAAAAGTCCAATGGTAGGAATAACGAATTAATGGAGACAGTAACAGTAAAAGCAATTTACATGTAACAGCATGTCCAAATATGAAACCAAAATTTTTGCCACATTAATCAGTACAGTAATCAAACAATAATAGAATAAGGAAAATAAAAATTGGTAATGATAATAATAATTAATAAAAATGGAAAAGAAAAAGATTAGGGAAGGGGTGACCGACGGTGGGGGTGGAGGTTGGTAAGGTTGTCGGCCGGTGCTAGTTTGGGCTGGACGATGTGTGTGAGCTTGGGTGAGGGGTTGCATGGCAGCGGCCAAATGATGGGGCTTTAGGGTTGGTGTTGGTTACGGGTCTTGAGTGTGTGGTGATGGTGAATTGAGGTTGTCGGTTGTGGGGTTTGTAAGTGGAAAATAGGAAGGAAAGAAATGGGGAATGTAGTGGGGGATGGGGACAGGGACGGGGACAGGGAAGGGTAGGCAAACGGTGGCTTGAAAGAGGGAGCGGCAGTTTAGGGTTTTGCTTGGGAGATTTTGGGCAAGAAGATGGAAGTGAAGAAACTAGGGTTGAGGGGTTTAAAAATGGCACGGGCATGTAAAGGCCCTATGCTAGGCCACATGGTCGTGCCATATGCCCGTGTGGCTCGGTGCTAGCCCGTATTTATCGAGCAGAGGGGGTCAAGATTCTCACATGGACACGCCATGTGCCCAGACCGTGTCCTTCACACTGCCATATCGCACGGCCGTGTGGTTCTTTGTTTGTTTCTCCCATGCCCGTGTAGCGCTCACCACATTCGTGTTTCCTTCTGCATGCCCATGTGGCTCAGCCGTGTCTCACACACGGCCGTTTGCCTTTCCCGTGTGCATCTCTAAGTTGCTTTAAATTTGAAAAATTAAGCTTCAGTTTCACACGGCCTAGGACACGCCCGTGTGTCCAGGCTGTGTAGTCCACACGGCCATGTTGCACGGCCGTGTGGATTTATCACAAGCCGTTTGTATGTCTATATTTGGGGTTTTTTTTGCCCTATTTCCACATGACCGAGGACACGCCTGTGTGTCCTGGCCGTGTGGATTAAAAACCTACACTAAAATCATGAAAAATAGATGAAATAGACGGGTTAATAGTGTTAGTGCTCGGGTTGCCTCTGGACAATCACTTATTTAGAGTCTAAGCTCGACTTACCTCAAATTTACATGGTCAAGGTGGTTCGAGGAGTTGAAACTACTCTCTCCTGCTATCAATCTTAACATCGAAATAAGGTTTAAGTCGAGTACCATTTACCTTGAAAGTGCCAAGTCCATTATGTGTTACCTCAACTGTATCATATGGAAGAACCTTTAGTATCATGAATGGAGTTACTCTTTGTGTGTTGGACTTTTCTGTGACAATTCAAGGATCTCCTTCATCCAACAGTACTTTGTCCCCAGCCTTAAATTGATTAGCCTTATGTTTGTCATGGCTTTGCTTTAGTTCTGCGTGGCTTATCCTAGGTTCCTCTTTGCTATAGTTCCTCCATTCGTCTAGCATTTGTTCTTCATGGATTGCTCCCTTATTGTTGCATGAACTTGAACGTGGCCCATTTGTGTTCTTACGAGGAATGTCCTACAAAGTAGGTTGAGTAATAAGATTATCCTCATTCAAAGAACTTGTAATATCATATCTATTATTAGGTATCCTGTCATAATCACGAGCTTGAAAAGTAATCGTGTCATCGCCTACACAAAGTGTGAGTTCACCTGTGCCCACATCAATTATAGTCCTAGCAGTTGCCAAAAAGGCTGCCCTAAAATTAAGGGCACATCACTATCCTCATCCATGTCTAGAACAACAAAATCTACTAGGAATATAAATTTATCAATTTTAACAAGAACATCTTCAATTATACCCCTAAGAAATCTAATGGTTTTATCAACCAATTGAATGCTCATCCTAGTTTGTTTGGGTTTCCCAAGACCTAGTTGTTTAAACATTTTGTAAGGTATTACATTAATACTAGCCCCTAAATCAGCTAATGCGTTATCAATAGTTAAACTACCAATTAGATAAGGAATCGTAAAACTCCCTGGATCTTTCAGTTTGCTGGGTAGCTTGTTTTGCAAAATAGCTGAGCAAACTACATTTAATTCCACATGTGACGACTCATCCAACTTCCGTTTGTTTGCTAAAAGCTCTTTTAAAAACTTAACGGTGTTTGGCACTATGAAAGAGCTTCAATAAACGGTAAATTAATATGTAATTTATTTAAGAGGTTAAGAAATTTACCTAATTGTTCATCTATGCAGTCTTTCCTTGTCGCATTTGGTATGGTATACGAGGCTTATATTCTTTATCTACTGGTTCTTTGGGGCTTACCTTAACCTTACCTTTACTTACCACATCTTCTTGCCTCGGTTCTGGTTTGTCTTCAACTAACCTATCTTTCTTGAGCACAATGATAGCATGAAGCTGCTCCCTTGGGTTAGCTTCTATGTTACTTAGCAGACAACCTTGTGGTCATTTAGAGATCAGCTTAGCAAGTTGTCCTATTTGAGTTTTGAGCCCTTGAATCGATGCTTGCTGATTTTTAAGTGTTGTCTCGGTATTCTAAAAATAGGTTTCTGACAATAAGATAAATTTCATGAGCATCTCCTCAAGGTTCGGCTTTTTCTCTTGTTGGTAAGGTGGTTGTTGGAAGCTTGGAGTGGGTTGTTGCCTTTGATTTCCTTGACCACCCCACGAGAAATTGGGGTGGTTCCTCCAACCTGCATTATAAGTGTTACTATATGGATTATTCTGAGGTCTAGAATTGTTACCCATATAGTTGACTTGTTCTTCCTCAATGCTAGGGTTAAAGGATTGATAATCTGTGTTGTGCATCCCTCTTCCAATTGAATCACACCTCATCACTGAATGTACCTGCGTAGAACCAACTAAACCATCAATCTTTTTATTCAATAGTTCTACCTGATTTGATAGCATCGTAACCGCGTCAACATTAAAAAGACCGGTAGCTTTTATCGACTTTGTCCTCATGACTTGCCACTGATAATTATTCAATGACATCTCCTCTATGAACTCATAAGCCTCCTAAGGTGTTTTGTTATTTATTATTCCACCGACAGCTACATCTATCATTTGCCTCGTTGAGGGATTCAAACTGTTGTGGAAAGTCTGAACCTGTAGCTACAGAGGTAACCCATACTAAGGACACCTTCTCAATAAATCATTATGTCTCTCTCATGCGTTGTAAAGAGTTTCTAGATCCATCTGCACAAAAAGAAGAGATGTCATTCCTAAACTTTGTCATTTTAGCCAGCGAAAAATATTTTAAAAGAAATTTTTCGGTCATTTGTTCCCAAGTAGTGATAGACCCTTGTGGTAGAGAGTTTAACCACTTTTTAGCCTTATTCCTCAAAGAAAAGGGAAATAACCGAAGACGAATAACATCATTAGAAACGCCATTAATCTTAAAGGTGTCGCAGAGTTGCAAAAAATTCACTAAATGTGTGTTAGGATCCTCATCCTGCAAACCATCAAACTGAACAAACTGTTGTATCATCTATATAGTGTTAGGTTTCAGTTCAAAATTATTTGCAGCAATAGCAGGCCTAACAATACTAGATTCAGTACCAGCTAAATTAGGCTTAGCATAATCATACATAGTACGAGAAGCAGGATTCTGATTCACAGGATTTGTAGCTACCACAGGAGGTAGTGGATTATTTTGATTCACCTCCATCTCTTTAGTAGTGTTGATCACGTCCTCTTGCTCTTCCTATATGTATTGTAGGCTTCGCCTTATTTCTCTATGATTTCTGCGAGTTGATGCTTCTATCTCACTATCAAAAAGCAAAGGTCCTAATAGATTTCTTCTAGTCATAAACTACAGAAACCTGTAAGGGAAAAATAAAAAGAAAAATTTAGTAAAGAAAATATAAAATAAAAATAAAAATAAAATTGCAGTAAAGTAAAAAAAAGGCTAAAGTAATAAAAATCGAGTGTTCCTAATATCTTAGTCCTCAACAACGGCGCCAAAAACTTGATAGTAATATTTTTGATGGTCAAACCTATAAAACGAAACTATTATCACAATAAAGGAAAGCGCACCTATCAAACAGAAGTATAGCTGATGGCAAGACCGGGATATCAAACCCACAGGGACTAAAAGTACTAGTACTAACTTTCTTTTTATTATCTAGCCTAAAAATAAAGGGGATTTGTTTTAAACTAATTAAACTAATTAATTTACTAATACGCGACAAAGAATGAACTGGGAAAATACTTTTTGGAAAATCGATTGATTAAGACAATGCCCAAGGAAGAATCCACCTAGACTTCACTTATTATTGACTCTGAACTAAACAATTTATTCACTTAATTTGATCCGTAGAAACCCCTAATTTATGTTAATATCTATTTCAAGACTAAAAACAACCAACCCTAGGTTGATTAATTAAAATTTCTTTCTAATTAAAACCCCTACTGTTGCATTAACTCGATCTATGGATTTCCCTATTAGATTTGACTCTAATCTGGCAGATTTTCGTCGTCCTATGTTTAGGATTGCAATCAACTCTGCTTAATTGTGTTGGATCTACTCTTAGATAGGGACTTTTGCTCCACTAAATAAGCACATTTAACCTGAATTAATATCCTGAAATATTAACACAAGAATTAATAACACAATTAAGAACAAGTCAAGTATTTATCATAAATTTCAGAAAAGAATAACAAGATCTATCTTAGGTTTCATCCCCCTCAGGTATTTAGGGGATTTAGTTCATAATTGTAAAAGAGAACATCTCAAAATTTGGAAAACAACAAAACATAAAGAAAACACAAAAACCCCTGAAAGAAATTGAAGGGAGATCTTCAGCCTTGGTGGAGATCCTTGCTTCCAAGATGAATCGATCAGCGTTCCTCGAGTAATTCTTTACTTTCTACTCTTTGTGTCTTTAATCCTCTCCTAGGGTGTTTAAATAGACTTTAGAATGCCCAAAATACCTAAAAATTAGCCTTTTCTGAGTAGAATTTAAACAGGGCTCGACAGGGACACGGGCATGTGATCAGCCCGTATGATGGTGCTCAGGCCGTGTGCAATACTGACTTGATTACTTGTCAACACGGTCGTGACACACGGGCGTGTGGCAAGCCCGTGTGTCTCACACCCGCGTGTGGTGTACCCATGTGGGAGTGCCTAGGCCATGTTGAATGCTGATTTTGGCCCATTTTGTCTATTTTTTGGCTCGTTTCTCGCTCTGCTCACTTTTTTATGCTCACCTAAGTATAAAACATGAAATTAAAGGATTAGGAGCATCAAATTCATTAAATTATAAAGGAAATCATCCAAAAATATGCTAAGTATGAGATAAAAATATGTTTCTTTTACGATTTATCAGCATATGTTACGGATACTAAAATATCAGGATCAAAGCTTGAAGCTGTACCAGTTTTTTATGAATTTTTAAACATATTTCCAGAAGAATTACCGGGATTACAACCGATCAGATAAGTTGAATTTGGTATTGAGTTGTTACCGGGCACCACACCGATACCGATAGCTCCTTACAGGATGGCACCGACCGAATTGAAAGAGTTAAAAGCACATTGCAAGAACTAACTGATAGAGGTTTTGCACGACCGAGTTTTTCACCTTGGGGTGCTCCGGTATTGTTCATGAAAAAGAAAGATGGGTCGATAAGAATGTGTATCGATTAATGGCAATTGAATATAGTGACTGTAAAGAATAAGTATCCTTTACCGCGAATTGATGACTTGTTTGATCAATTGAATGGAGCTACGGTATTTTCAAAGAATGATCTGAGATTGGGTTATTATCAGTTGCGAGTTAAAGACTTTGATATACCGAAAACTGCTTTCAGAACACGGTACAGTCATTATCAATTCTTACTTATGCCTTTTGGTTTAACAAACACTCCTGCTGTGTTTATGGATTTGATAAATCATATATTCAGACCATATTTAGATAGATTTGTTGTTGTGTTCATTGACGACATACTGATCTATTCACGTAATAAGACAGAGCATACTGAACATTTGAGAATCGTGTTACAGACCTTGAGAGATAAATAGTTATATGCTAAATTCAGCAAATGTGAATTCTGGCTTCGGGAAGTCAGATTTTTGGGTCATATTATTTTAGTGGAAGGCATCAAGGTTGATCCGAGCAAAATATATGTAATATTAAACTAGAAACCACCAAAAAATGTATCTGAAATCAGAAGTTTTCTGGGTTTAGCGGGTTATTAATGAAGATTTGTGAAAGGATTCTCAATGATTGTAGTTTTGTTAACTCGATTACTCTAGAAAGACGTAAAATTTGAGTGGATTGATAAATGTCAACAGAGTTTCGATCAGCTGAAAGCACTGTTTATAGAAGCATCGGTTTTAGTTAAACCTGAATCGGGTAAAGAGTTCGTAATTTACAATGGTGCATTGTTAAACGGACTTGGTTGGGTATTGATTCAAGATGGAAAAGTCATATCTTATGCTTTCTGACATATGATCTCAAATTAGCCGCTATAGTCTTTGCATTAAAGATTTGGCGTCACTATCTATACGGTGAAAAATGTCGAATATTCACAGATCATAAAAGTCTGAAATATTTAATGTCACAAAGAGATTTGAATATCCGATAGTAGAGATGGCTTGAATTACTGAAAGACTATGAGTTCGTGATTGATTATCACCTGGGAAAAGCTTATGTTGTAGCCGACGTTTTGAGTCGAAAGTCCTTATTTCCTTTACGAGCTATGAATACTCAAATGATGATTTGTAATGATGGATCTATTTTAGCTGAGTTAAAAGCTAAACCGATACTTCTGCAACAAATCTACGAAGCTCAGAAAGATGACACAAAGTTGCAAGCTAAACGACTTTAATGTGAGTCTAATTCTGATTCTGAATTTACTATTGGAACTGATGATTGTTTAATGTTCTGGAATAGAATTTGTATTGTTTAATGTTCTGGAATAGAATTTGTATACTGAAAGATACTAAACTCATTCAAAAAGTTTTACACGAAGCATATGATAGTCGCTCTTCTATTCATCCTGGCAGTACTAAGATGTACAATGATTTGAAACAATTATACTAGTGGTCGGGTATGAAACGAGATATATCGGAGTTTGTATCTAAATATTTGATTTGTCAGCAAGTAAAGGCCAAATATCAGGTACCGTCAGGTTTATTACAGCCAGTGATGATTCTGGGATGGAAACGGGACAGAGTTACAATGGATTTCATATCGGGATTACACCTAACTCGAAAAAGAAAGATGCAATCTGGGTTATCGTTGATCGATTAACGAAATCTGCTCATTTTATACTGGTACGTACAGATTACTCCCTAAATAAATTAGTCGAATTGTATTTATCTGAGATTGTACGATTGCATGGTGCACCGTTGTCTATTATCTCCGATAGAGACCCGAGATTTACATCGAGATTCTGGAAGAAATTGCAAGAAGCTCTGGGAATGAAATTGAATTTCAGTACAGCTTTTCATCCTCAGATTGATGGGCAGTCCGAAAGAGTTATACAAATTTTAAAGGATATGTTACGATGTTGCATCCTTGAATTTGAAGGTAGCTAGGAAAAACACTTACCTCTGATTGAATTTGCTTATAATAACAACTTCCAAACGAGTTTGAAAATGGCTCTGTATGAAGCTTTATAAGGTTGTAAATGTCGAACACCATTATACTGGACAGAATTGAGTGAAAGAAAGGTACACGGGGTTGAATTGATCAGAAAAATCGAAGAAAAAGTAAAAGTGATACGTGATAGTTTAAAAGCAGCTCCGAATAGACAGAAATCATACGTGGATTTAAAACGTAAAGAAATAGAATTTCAAGTCAAAGACTGAGTATGCTTGAAAGTATCACCGTGGAAGAAAATTCTCCATTTCGGCCGTAAAGAAAAGTTAAGTCCGCGATCATCAGGTCGTATGAAATTGTTGAAAGAATAGGGCCTGTAGCATATCGACTCTCATTACCTACTGGGCTTGAAAAGATACATAACGTCTTTCATGTTTCGATGCTATGTCGATACCGATCTGATCTGTCACATGTGATATCTCCCATAGATGTGGAAATACAGTAAGATTTATCATACAACGAATAACCAATCAAGATTCTGGCCCGAGAAATGAAAGAGTTAAGAAATAAACGTATAGCACTTGCGAAAGTTCTCTGGTGTAAATACGGAATAGAGGAAGCTATGTGGGAACCTGAGGAAGCTCTTTGAAAATAGTACCCTAACCTGTTTACCGGTAAGATTTTCGGGGATGAAAATCCCTAATGGGGGAGAGTTGTAGCAGCACAGTTTTGACCCCAATCGAAACAGGTGGTTTCGGGACCACTTAACTGAGTCAAAATATTATTTTTATTATTTTATTATGTCTTACAGTATGATAGATTTATTGTGTGAAAATTTCGTTTAGAAATTTTACCGTTTAAATAGCTAATTCGATAAAAAGGACTAAATGGCATAACACGTAAAACATGAATTCTATTAGTAAAAGATCTTAATTTACCATGGCTTTATTAATGGAAGTCCTTAAATGGATATTATCCCTTTGTTAAAGATAATGGACATTTATGTCCATATTTAGTATGATTTTAAATGGTTTTTAAAAGGTTAATTATGTAAAATAGTTTATATGTTATTTTTAATAAAACAAAACCATGTTATAATTTGTTTATGTTTTCTTCTTCACTGAATAAACAAAGAGAAACTACCATTTTCAAGCTCACTTTCGACCATGGCTTAAGGTATGGTTTTCACTCTGTTTTTAATGATTTTTATGTTTTTAAGCTCGTTGCAGCTCGGTATAGCTAGCCTGTACCTCAATTTCTAAAATTGGTTATGTTTTTGAAAGATGCTATTGTTAAATACATGTTTATTTTGATTTTTTTTATAAATTATTGATGGTTGTTTATAGATATACAAGTTTTATAAAATGATTTTTGATAAAATTGAGTATTTGGGATTAAATTAAAATAGATAGAAATTTTGTTGGTAGAAATGTTAATAAATGAAATATATGTGCTTGTATAGAACATAGGAATATTCAACTATGTTGAATTGTGGATAATATTGAGTAATTTATCGTTTTGTGTATAAAGGACTAAATTACAAAGTAGTTAAAAGTATAGGGGCAAATATGTAATTTGCCAAATTTACATATATTTGGACTAAATTCAATGTGTTAGTGAATGATGGAGCAAAAATTGAATTAATATAGATCAAGATAAACAAATCCCAGAACTTGATCGGGGGAAACGAAAGGTAGATGAGTAGATATCGAGTTTACGAGCTAAATCAAGGTAAGTTCGTATAATTAGAATTGAATTATGTTTATAATTGAGATAATTGAATTGCATCCTTTATGAATGTATATATGAAATAATGGATTCAAATGCCTTTTGGTTACATGATTTTGTCGATTACCGAGTCCCGTTCGAATAGTAGAAAGTCGTAGGATACAAGTGACATGTCACTAAGGCGATAGGTTGGTTGAGCTCCTGCATTTGTTGCAAACTCACCACTGCTCATGAGCTTATATGTTCAACCTTCGGGCTTACATGTTCAGCTTTCAGGCTTACCTTCAGCCTTCGGGCTTACATGTTCAGCATTCGGGCTTACCATTATCGGCTAAGAAGAAGCATACCGTACATGGCTCGAAAGAGCATACATGATGAATTGACGGATTTACAGGTTTACATATATACACTGTGTGTGTATCACCCGAGTATCCCTCGATGTTCTCAAAGGTTCAACGGGCAATTTAACGATATGTATATATGAAATACATGTTATAAGTGATATATGAGTTACATGATTACAAGATATATGTTATATGATTCATATGGAATTATATGTTAAATGAGGTACAAGTTACATGAATTACATGTACAATTATATGCTTAAAAGATATATGATATATGATTTATATGGTTATGAGATATTTGATGTGTATAGAATAATGGTTACATGGTTATTTGATTATATGTTATATGATTATTTGATAAATGAATGAATTGAGACATGAAGTATAGTTACATGGATATTATATGTTTGATTCATCTTTGAAATGGATGAATACATGGTTGTTATATGACTAACATGTGTATGATGATTGAATAGGGATTGAGGATATATGACTTGGTGTGGTTTGATTACGTTGTTTATGCATTTAAATGTTGATTCGGTAAGTTAAATTATATATTATACGGGCCTACTAAGCTTTTAAAGCTTACTCTATTTATTTTTCATGTGTTTTATATATTTCGAAAGCTAGCTCGATTTTGGACAAAGTCAAAGATTACAATCGCACTATCCAAGAAACTTTCGGTACTTTTGGATCTTTGTAAATGTTGTAAACATGGCATGTATAGGCTAGTTTATAAGTTAATTTTTATGGTTATCTTTGTGTTAATAAATGTGGTATGATTTTGGCACCTAATCAACCTATGTAATATGGCTTGATCTTGAAATGGATGTTTTGGTATGAAGACTTTATATGATATGTCTTTTATGTGATATGTGAATGCATTGAAATGGTAAGTTGGTAAATAACCTTAATTTGATGAATGTGGAAATAGTATGCTTTATGGTCTTGAATGAATTGTTATATGTATGACTTGGAGAAGTTGAAATAGTCATTTGGTATGAGGTTATTTGTGAATTAAGATTGAGATATAAAAGATAGATGATGACTTGAAATAGGTACTTGAAATGTATTCATGTTTATGTTATTTATGTGACATTGAATTAGTTGACATGAAATGGTCTTTTTGATGTTTAGAATTGGTTGAAATAGTTGTATATTGAGTATATGTAATTGTTATGCAGTTGATGTTTTAGGTACATAACCTACTGGGGTGTGAAAATGGCTTAAACCAAGCCTATTTCGTGCCACATGGTTAGAGCACATGATCGTGTGACTCGACCGTGTGACCCCTACACCTTAGTTATTTTGGTCAAGGTGCCACACGGGATAGGCAGACTGGCATGTCTTGTACCCGTGGGCGCAAGTCAATAGCTTCTTAGTTTTCATAAGGTCAAGACAGACGGGTGTGTCTTGTAGCCGTGTGCACAAGTGATACGACTCGTGATATTAAGTAATAAAATTTATAAAAACTAATCACACCAAAACTAACTAATATCACGATCTTAAAGGCAAGCGCACCTATCGAACAGTACTATAGTTTAGCGGCAAGACCGAGTTATCGTGCCCAAGGGAACTAAAAGTACTAATACTTACTTCCTTTCTATTATCTAGCCTAAAAATAAAAGAGGTTTGGTTGAAACTAATTCTAAAACTAACTAAAAGTGCACAAAAAGTAAATTGGGGAAAACTTTTAGGGAAAAGCTGATTGATATAAGCAATACTTAAGGGAGAATCCACCTAGACTTCACTTGTTATTGGTTCTTGAGCTAGATGATTTATTCACTTGACTTGTTCCGTAGAGATCCGTAATTTATGCTAAACCTTCTGTCGAGGCGAAGAGCAACTAGGTCTAGGTTGTTAACTAAAGTTCCTTTATTAATTAACACCCTAAGTTGCATTAATTCGATCTATGGTTCCCCACATTAGGTTTGACCCTAATCCGGCAGATTTATGTCGCCCTATGTCTAGGGTTGCATGCAACTCCGCTTAATTATGGTAGATCTACTCTTATCACAGGGACTTTTGCTCCTCTACTTTAAGCACATCCGTTTCTTGAATTAATACCTAGACTTATTAACACAAGAATTAAGCACACATAATTAAGAACAACTCAAGTATTTATCATATAACTCAAGAATAAATAATAACAAGTTTCGTCTTAGGTTTCATCCCCCTCAAGTATTTGAGGGGTTTAGTTCATAATAAAGAAAGAAAACATCTCAGAAGAATTAAGATAACAAAACATAAAGAACCCGAAAACCCCTGAAGGAATTTAGGGAGATCCTCTGTCTTGATGTAGAATTCTTAGCTTCTGGGATGAATCAATCGGCTTCCTTGGGAGTAATCCCTTGCTTTCACTCTTTGTGTTGGCAAAAATATGGCGCTCTTTCCTAAGAGAAAAGAGTCTCCCCTTTTAGAGCTGCCTTATGGGATCTTTATATAGAGTTTAGAATGGCTTTCTTAGCCCCTAAGCATCCAAATCTGAGTGAAATTCCTCTTTCTCACGACTAGAACACGCCTGTGTGCCACGCCCGTGTACTTCGACAAGAGGCCGTGTGAGATTCTATCGATTGGGGCATGGCCGTGTGGCTTAGCCTTGCTTGTCGGGGCTGGACCGTGTGGTCTTCGTGTGGCACGGTTATGTGCCACAGCCATGTGGTGACATCTTGGGCCGTGCGTTTTCACATTGTGGCTCATTTTCTCCGGTTTTTGGTCCATTTTCCATTCTTTTCTCTTCCCTATGCTCTCTTGAGTGTAAGATATGAAAAGAAAGATTAAGAGCACCAATTCTCACTAAATTGATAATAATACATCCAATATATAGGCTAAACATGAGGTAAAAATATGTATAATTTATCGTTTATCAAATACCCCGACACTTAAGCCTTTGCTTGTCCTCAAGTAAAATCGCAATCCCTAATTAAGAATCATTCTTCTCAACTTACAATATTTATCAATAATGTTTCAAACTAATTCACAAGTAGTCATACAATGAATATTCAATCAGAAGAACATTAAAGATTCAATCACTCTAAGCTGAGAATTTTATCATTGAAACATAAGTTTTCTCCCTTCTCCTAAGTAATTATCTTTTAATCTTAATTAACAGAAGTTGACATCCCAATTAAAGATTCACTCTATCCCCTCAAAGTGTTTAGGGTTCAAAAATTAAGTACTCTCTAGTCAACCTGAAAAGTTATTACCATAGGCTTGCAAGAAAATCACATCTCCACCACTATAGATTGACATGATACATCAATCAAAAGGTATTGTAATGGTTGTAACGGGGCTTGATTAGGGGTGTTGTCACAGGCTGCAAAAGAGGGTTAGAATCGAGATTGAATTGAGAAATTTATCTAGCTAGAAAAATCTCTATCACTGGAACATATTCTTCGGGCTAATTCTTATGATAACCTCATTTCCGCCTTGGTAGCCTTAAAATAGAAATATGCAAAAACTATTTGAACTATTATAGATTACAACTGAACATACATTTTTTTTTTAAGAACAACTCAAGTACAATACAATAAATTGGATAAAATTTTACATTCTGGAAAAGAGAATAAAGCTAGATAAAAATTTCAACTCAAATCTCGACAAAAATAGAGGTCAAATAATTGAATGGAATTCAACAAAAATGGGTTATAGGTTAATATTAGAGGTAAGTCAAAGAAAAGGTTGTTAGGTTTAATGGGGTTCACTAGGGGTTAATTTATGGAGGTAGGCTTTTGTGGAGTAAGTAGGTTAATTCCTAGGTGCCTTTATCATCTTGGTATATCAAATCAATGATGTAGTCTTGACATGTATAATCAAAGCAAGTTCTAGAAAAACAAATCAGTGTTGGCTCACTCAAAGCAATAATAAAAGTAAGCACGAAAGAATGTATGCTCAAAAGGCTCAAAAATCTCACCAGATTTATGACTTTTGATGTCAATCCTGCGAATTTCAAATCTTAAGATAACACTTAGAATTAAGAAAAAGAACTTATGAAAAAAATTGGGGTTCTCAAAAATTTCAACTTATCATGCTTGACTCCCTAATGTTTTAAAGTTTGAATAATCAAAGTACAAGCACCTATGTCTTAATTCTCACATATCAATAAAAATCATAAATCAATCAGAATTAATTCCTAATAGGAGGTTGAAGATAATGCAATTGAGAAAAATGCAAAATGTTAGAAAAGTTCAAGGATTTCAAAGATAATATAAAGATTTAAAGTAAGTTCCCCCTCTCACACTTAAGATGTACATTGCCCTCAATGTACAAAGATAGCATTAGTAGCAATAAAAGCATAAAATCATAAGATAGGGGGAGGTATGAAACTCCCTGCTTTGGATGGATTAGTGAGACAGGGAGTGGAAGAGTTGGCAGTTGTGGCAAGGTGTTCCCTTTTTCGTAGAGATTGGAGCTGTAAAGCTCCTTTGAAACTGCGAAAGTATTTATTAGTCGTCGGGAATTTGGATCAAGAGAAATTACTTGTTAGGGGTTGGCCGTTAGGAAATAAAATAAAACAAAATACTAAAAATATTAAAATTTAAATAATGAAAAAGATAAAATGAAAGAAAATAAAAACAAATTAAAAAAAAAGAAAACAACGTTAGTAGAAAAGGTGAAAATAAAAATCAGTGTTCAAATCCAAGTTAAGATAAGAGTAAGATAAAAGATAAATAAAATAAAATAAATATAAGAGGAACTAGTCCTCGGATGGATCACGCGGCGGTGGGGTGATGCTCAGGTGCTGGCATATCTGTGCTAAGGTGGCATTGATATAATCGAGGCGCTGGAAGCACTGCTGCTCAAAACGATCTAGGCACTCAGATATGTCAGCATGTGTGGCTACCGTCTGGGTGGGTCGTCTGGGGCGTGGTGGCTCAGCTGGCTCATCCTCCTCCTGTGGTGGTGGTGGGATATCATCAGCAATGTCCTCAGGGTCCTCTCCCTCCTAAACGAGTCAGAACTGAAAGGGGGTACCTCCTGGCCTCTGCTCTATCATCCTCATGTGTAACATCGTCGCGATGCCTTGGGGAGACATCTGACCGATCAAAGTGTAGGAGGATGTCTGGGCTGTAGTGTTGAGGAGCCTGAAGTGATGAGCCAACCATGTGATGTAGGGCCCCATGGATAAGACGCCTCTGTGGTGCCTCCCTGTCTGATGCTGCATGGCATGTGCTATGAAGTATGCTAAGTTGATGATGTGGCCGTTCACCATGCACCACAGGAAGTAGACGTCGTGAGTGTTGACGACGTCGGTGCTCTCTCGTCTACCTGTAAGAGTGTAAGCAAGAAGAGCATGAATGTACCTCAGAGATGGCACGAGGGCGGTCGCCTTGCTGACGCTGCGGTTATACGTTTGACATCCTGGGGCGATCTCATTCCAGCAGTCGACGGGCCGAATGTGGATGCGACGAGAAAGGGTGGGGAAGTCCTCATCCATCATAAATTGCTCTGTGTAAAGCCCAAGTGCTATGCCAAATTCTAGCAAGCTGAGGCGTCGCACGAGTCCTCCCAAACGAAACTGGACCGTCCCTGGGTCGTCGAATCTATTCATCACGGTCTGTAGGTGGAATGTAGAGCAGAACTCTAAAGTGAGTTCCAAGTATGTGGGCTCGATAATCTTGAAGAACTGCTCCCATGGCTCTGTCATCAGTAAGGCCCAAACGTCATCCACAAAATGGATTTGCTCAAGGTTGCCCCAGTCTATGCAGTGGCCCGTGGATATAGGGCGGGCTCTAAGTAGTTGATAATGTTCCTCTCACGAGGCTTGGGCGAATGTAATGAATGGGTGTCGAACCTCGAAGGTGGGCCTTGATGATGAACTCCCTGGCCCTTTTCATTTCTTTAAGGTGAGGACAGCAGCCTTTCTAGCGCGTGATGATGACATAGTATCTGAAAATAAAATAACAAAAGCATTAGTCCTAAAAATTGAAATTAAACTTAATAGATAATTAAAATATAGAATATAATGGTCCTAAGAAAACGTAAACTAAGGATTAACCTAAATAGTAGAAATTAATCATGTTGAAACTTGTAACAAAACTAAGAAATATGGGTATGTAAATATAGTCAATTAGAGACAAATATGGCATGCAAATATGAGTTTAAATGGCAATGAAAATGAATTCTAAGTGGCAAGCAAAAAATGAAATTAAGTGGCATGCAATCCTAATATGTTCTATCTAGATTATTCATCCTAATTTTCCTAATTCCATCCTTGATTAAACATCTAGAAATAAAGTAAAATTACATAGTTAGAGAATAAAAATGAAATAGAAATAAATAAAAGAGAAAAATGAGAGAATAGAACCAAATTTAATGTTGCACGGCCGTGGGTTGGTCATGGGGTGGGTTTACACAGGCGTGGGGCGGCTAATTTTGGGTATGGTGGTGGTTTGAGGGTTGTGCCGGTGCTTGTAGTGTTTAGGGAGAGTTTGGATGAGAGAGATTTGGGGTTTTGAGTGAAGAAGGAAATGAATAGTGGCCCTTATTTATAGTTTTTGGGTCACACGGGCATGTCACAAGCCCGTGTGCGTCGTGTTTTGCCCGTGTCTTTCGAAATTTAGGGGTTTTGGCGCACCTGGTTCAAAGTACACGCCTGTGGAAATGTTTTACACGGCCATGGGAGATCAGTTCTTCGTCACTCACACGGCCGTGTGATGGTATACACGACTGTGTGCGATCATGTTCGTGCTTCACATGGTCATGTGATAGGTTCCACGACCGTGTGAAATTTGACAGTGTTTTCCACGGTCTGGGAACACGAGCATGGGGATTTGTACAAGCCCGTGTTGATGCTACAGGGTTTCCACGGCCATGTCGCACGGCCGTGGGAAATTGTTGGTAGCCCGTGTTGAAGTCAAAAGGCCGCCACGGCCATGTCGCACGGCCGTGGCAATTTATCGGTGGCCCGTGTTTTGGGAAAATTTGTGTTCTGTTTATACACGGCCTGGGTACACGACCGTGTCTCTGTTTAAAGGGTTCACACGGCCTGGGACACGCCCATGGGACTGGCCGTGTGGTCCTAAATCTCTGAATTAAAAAGGGTTAGTGTGATGCATGAAAAATACTAAAAACAAGATAGATGAAAAATTACTAAGTTAGTGCTCGGGTTGCCTCCCGAGAAGCACTTATTTAGAGTCTAAGCTCGACTCTGCTTGGATGTATCATGGAGGGATTTCGTGGAGCTGAAGCTCCTCCCTGTAGTCTATATAATTTTCACCTTTGTAGTGTTTAAGCCTATAACCGTTTACCTTGAAAGTACCGAGGGTTGGCTGAGTTACCTCTATCGTGCCGTATGGAAAGACTTTCATTACCGTGAAGTAGGGTGTATCACTTGTATGTTCTTTTGAATTTGAGCTTTGTGGATTGTCTTCCCCTAAAATTACCTTATCTCCCACCTTGAGTTGATCTGTTTGCCCCTGATGGTTGTCTTGGTGATGCTCCGTTTTGGTGTGGCATGTTTTGGGCTTTTTGTTAAAGTTCAGCTACTCATCTAGTTCCTCGATCTGGAGCATTCGCTTTTCTAGTTCATCTGTTGTAGGTGAATTAGCCATTGTTTGTGTCATCTTTATATGAAGTGCGTCCTGCATAGGAATTTGTGTGGTGAGTTCAGTGTTTGTACAGGGACTCAAATCTCTATTTTCGTCTGTAGTTTTAACTGAGTTGTGAGCTCGTATGGTGATTGTATCATCACCTACTCGTAATTTGAGTTCATCTGTTTCTAAATCAATTTTAGTTCTAGTAGTTGCTAAAAAGGGTCGCCTTAAAATTAAGGGTACATTGCTAGCCTCGTCAATGTCTTAAACAACAAAGTCAACTGGGAATATAAATTTATCGATTTTGATAAGTACATCTTCAATTATTCCCTTAGGTGCCCTAATAGTTTTATCAGCTAGTTGAATGATCATCTTGGTTTTCTTAGGGGTTCCAAGACCTAGTTGTTTAAACAGGTTATAAGGCATGACATTTATACTTGCCCCTAAATCAGCTAAAGCATTTTTTTCCTCTAAGCTACCAAGTAAACAAGGGATAGTAAAACTCCCTGGATCTTTTAGTTTGGTCGGTAGTCTATTTTGTAGAATAGCTGAGCAGACTGCATTTAATCCACATAAGATTTCTCCTCTAGCTTCCGCTTGTTTGTCAAGAGTTCTTTTAAGAATTGAACCGCGTCTGACATCTACAAAATTGCTTCAACAAATGGTAAGTTAATGTGTAATTTTTTTAAGAGTTTGAGAAACTTACCGAATTGTTCATCTGTGCGGTCTTTCTGTAGCACTCTTGGGTACGGTATACGAGGCTTATGTTCGTTGATGTCTGGCTTGTTGTAGCTTGCCTCTACCTTACCTTTACTCACCTTAGGTTCCTCACCTAACTTTGGGTCGTCTTTGGTTAATGCCACCTCATCTGTTGTATTTATGGCATGAAGTTGCTCTTTAGGATTGATCTCAGTGTTACTTGGAAGTCCATCTTGTGGCCTTTTTGATAATAACTTGGCGAGTTGACCAATTTGATTCTTAAGGCCTTTGATTGATGCTTGTTGGTTCTTTAATGCCATTTCAGTGTTCTGGAAGTGGGTTTTTGACATGGCCATGAATTTGATAAGCATCTCTTCAAGGTTGGGTTTTTTCTCCTGTTGCGGCGGTGGCTACTGAAATCCGTGAGGGGGTTGTTGTCTTTGATTCCCTTGACCTCCCCAAGAAAAATTGGGATGGTTTCACAACCTGCATTATATGTGTTACTATATGGATTATTTTGAGATCTAAAATTGTTACCCATATAATTGGCCTGCTCGGTTTCTGTGCTATTGGCAGAAGATGAGTAGACTGGAGTGAACATATTTGCCTGAGTTGTGTCGCATTGCATCACTGCTTGTGCCTGCGTAGAACCAACAAAATGATCAAACTTTTTATTTAAAAGTTCTACTTGGTTAGAAAGCATAGCGACAGCATCAATATTATAAACTCCTGTAGCTTTCTTCGGCTTTGTCCTCATGACTTACCACTGATAATTATTTAGTGACATCTCTTCAATAAATTCATAAGCTGCTTCTGGTGTTTTGTTATTGATTGTTCCTCCTGCGGCAGCATCGATCATTTGCCTTGTTGATGGATTCAAACCGTGGTGAAAGGTTTGAACTTGAAGCCATAAAGGTAGGCCATGATGAGGGCATCTTCTCAAAAGATCTTTGTATCTCTCCCAGGCATCGTAGAGTGTCTCTAAATCCATCTGCACAAAAGAAGAGATATCGTTTTGTAATTTAGCTATTTTAGCTGGAGGAAAATATTTAAATAAAAATTTTTCGGTCATCTGTTCCCATGTGGTGATTAAGCCTCGTGGTAAAGAATTTAACCACTGTTTGGTTTTATTTCTCAAAGAGAATGGAAATAGCCTTAACCGAATGGCATCATCAGAAATGCCATTAATTTTAAAAGTATCACAAAGTTCCAAAAAATTGGCTGTGTGAATTGGGATCTTCATCCTGTAAACCATCAAACTGCACCAATTGCTGTATCATCTGAATAGTGTTAGGCTTTAATTCAAAATTATTAGCAACAATAGTAGGTCTAAGAATGCTAGTTTGGGGACCAGCCAAACTAGGTTTAGCATAATCATACATAGTGTGAGGAACTTCTCCCTGATTTGCTAGTGGCGCGACGATTGCGGGAGGTGGTGGAATGTTTTGATTTGCTTCCATCTCTGGCCTTTGTTCTTGGTCTTGTTCTGGATATTGTAGGCTTCGTCTGATCTCTCTGCGATTTCTGCGAACTATTGCCTTTAAATCTTCGTCAAAAAGTAATGGTCCTGTTGGGTTGTTTCTAGTCATAAACTAGAAAAACCTAGAAGGGAAAAAGAAAGCAAAGAAAAATAAAATAAAAAAAAAAAAGAGAAATAAATAAATAAATAAAATAAAAATAAATAAAAACTAAAAATAAATAAATGTAGTTATGGCTAAAGTAATAGAAATCGAGTTTTCTTCATATTTTAGTTTCCCCGGCAACGGCGCCAAAAACTTGATATGACTTGCGATATTAAGTAATAAAATTTATAAAAACTAATCACACCAAAACTAACTAATATCAGGATCTTAAAGGCAAGCGCACCTATTGAACAGTAGTATAGTTTAGCAGCAAGACCGAGTTATCGTACCCAATGGAGCTAAAAGTACTAATACTTACTTCCTTTCTATTATCTAGCCTAAAAATAAAAGAGGTTTGGTTGAAACTAATTCTAAAACTAACTAAAAGTGCACAAAAAGTAAATTGGGGAAAACTTTTAAGGAAAAGCTGATTGATATAAGCAATACTTAAGGGAGAATCCACCTAGACTTCACTTGTTATTGGTTCTTGAGCTAGATGATTTATTCAATTGACTTGATCCGTAGAGATCCGTAATTTATGCTAAACCCTCTGTCGAGGCAAAGAGCAACTAGGCCTAGGTTGTTAACTAAAGTTCCTTTATTAATTAACACCCTAGGTTGCATTAATTCGATCTATGGTTCCCCATATTAGGTTTGACCCTAATCCAGCAGATTTATGTCGCCCTATGTCTAGGGTTGCATGCAACTCTGCTTAATTATGGTAGATCTACTCTTATCACAGGGACTTTTGCTCCTTTGCTTTAAGCACATCCGTTTCTTGAATTAATACCTAGGCTTATTAACACAAGAATTAAGCACACATAATTAAGAACAACTAAAGTATTTATCATATAACTCAAGAATAAATAATAACAAGTTTCATCTTAGGTTTCATCCCCCTCAAGTATTTGAGGGGTTTAGTTCATAATAAAGAAAGAAAACATCTCAGAAGAAGTAAGATAATAAAACATAAAGAACCTGAAAACCCCTGAAGGAATTTAGGGAGATCCTTTGTCTTGATGTAGAATTCTTGGCTTCTGGGATGAATCAATTGGCTTCCCTTGGAGTAATCCCTTGCTTTCACTCTTTGTGTTGGCAGAAATATGGCGCTCTTTCCTGAGAGAAAAGAGTCTCCCCTTTTAGAGATGCCTCCTGGGGTCTTTATATAGAGTTTAGAATGGCTTTCTTAGCCCCTAAGCATCCAAATCCGAGTGAAATTCCTCTTCCTTACGACTAGAACATGCCCGTGTGCCACGCCCATGTACTTCGACAAGAGGCCGTGTGAGATTCTGTCGATTGGGCCATGGCCGTATGGCCTGACCGTGCTTGTTGGGGCTGGACTGTGTGGTCTTCGTGTGGAACGACCGTGTGCCACGGCCGTGTGGTGACATCTTGGGCCGTGCGTTTTCACATTTGGGCTCATTTTCTCCGATTTTTGGTCTATTTTCCGTTCTTTTCTCTTCCATATGCTCTCCTGAGTGTAAGATATGAAAAGAATGATTAAGAGCACCAATTCTCACTAAATTGATAATAATCCATCCAAAATATAGGCTAAACATAAGGTAAAAATATGTAGAATTTATCGTTTATCAACAAGTCAGTATGTATGCCTTGTTTTCACACGGCCTAGACACATAGGCATATCTGGTAGCCGTGTGAGGCACATGGCCTAGGCACACGGCCGTGTGACCCTATTCCGAAAATTTTCTTATTTTTTCTTATATCTTTTATATGTTATCAATTTAGTCCATGATGTATGAATGAAGCTTTATATGTCCGTTTTAAGCATGCTAGGTTTATATATAATTGATATTAATGAAATGAATTGATGTTTGATAAAATGCTTAAAGTTTTACTATTCTGGTCTAGGTTACAAGTCCGATAATGCCCCTTACCTATTCCGATAACGGTTACGGGATAGGGATGTTACACCTTGCCTGTCTATTAGCAGTACGGTCAAGCATCCAGTTGAGTCTCCAGCATGTGGTCATAAAAAGAGATGTGAAATCCATCATAAACAAAAGCAAAAGGAGCGTTAGAGACAGATCAGAGGTTTGGCCTATCATAGACATTAAACAATGACATCGTTTCAACAACTAAAGTTTGCTTATGTGCCTAGATCCAAAAATATTTTTGCTCATAACCTTGCAACAGAATGTCTAATAACAGGGAAAGAAAGATACCTAGACTTAGGAACGATGAGCGACACCGGAGCGGGATCTTTTCCCTTTAGACCAAGAAAACCAAATTGATAGCAGAAAGGGGAACATTTGGGTAGAAGTAAAATAAAGAAATGCAAAAGATCAATTTTTTGGGAACATTTTCCTTTTAGGAATCTGGCACCGACACAAGCTTCTAGGGTTCAGTTTTAGATAGTGGGTGCCAGCTAAATCTAGGCTGGGTTATAATTTGTTTTCTTTTTCAATTTTTTTATTATTTTGGTTCTTGTTTTTAATTATGTTTGTTTCTTCACTCTCATAGGCTCATCTTTAATGGGTTAGCTTGTACTTTAATTTTTTTTATTATAAAGTCCAGCCTGATTCATTTAAAAAAACATAAATATGAATTAACCGATGCGAACATCAATTTCAATAAAACCTACATACAATGTAATTCATAAAAACTAAAATATGTATTATCGAAAATAAAACTACACATATCAGTTTTCTTAAAAACTGAATTCATAAAAACCAAAACTTGATTCTATAGGTATTTAATTGAGTTACCACATCATAACATAAAACTCACAAAATTTAAATATGAATCATTCCAAAAAAAAAACTTAATCACTTCTCAATAATTCAACATAATTTTGCTTTGATACCAATTGTAAGAATCGTAAAACAAAATTTGATATAAAACATAACAAATCATAAACTAAGATTTATCATGTCAAGTAATCAAGGACAAATCAAGAACAAAACTAGATGCGGAAGTGTACCTGAATACATCGATCTCTTGAAATATTTGGATATTATGGTTTTCATCTTCCAAATTAGCATACAAGTAGTTTAGAGAAGGTGACTCTCTCTTTTCTAAAGATAGATATTAGAAAAGATACGTATATGTACTTTGGGGACCATAACACAAAATATATCCCTTTTACACATTAATCCTAATTTCTAATCAGTCCATCATAAATTAGAAATTAGTTACTAGAGTGTCTACACATATTTGTCTCATACTTTATTTAATAACTAAATCCCAATAAACCTTAACCAAATTAGATCACTTTTAATTTGAACTAATCTTTTATGATAGTAAATAATATGTAATTACTATTATTATGTATGTGCTGTTCATATTTTTCAACAACTTATTAAATTGGTGTTACTAAATTAAGTAGTACCCAGTTCAATAAAAGTTTTTGTAACACCCCTGACTCGGAACTGTCACCGGAGTCGGGTAATGAGCGTTACTAGATTCAGAACAACCTTTACAAAATTTATTCAAGGACAATTACAGATTTGCATGCAATTCAATTCAGAATCACCCTTATCAAAGGTTTTCAAACACATTACGGACATTTTAGACTGTTAGGATTCGAATCCTATCATATCGGACTCTCAGAAAAATTTTTACTTTTAAAACATAGTCACACGCCCGTGTGACTATTGGCACAGCCGTCTTGTTGGACCGTGTGGTCTTTACACGCCCATGCTAGGCAACCATGGACAAAACTGCCCATTCTACCACGGTCGCTCCACACGACCGTTTGGAGGACGTGTACCCCACACGGTTGAGACACACGACCGTGTCTCTTGCCCGTGTGGTACATGAAAATTTAAATTAAGGTGCAATTGTAACGCCCTCTTACCCGAGACCGTCGCCAGAGTCGAGCTTGAGGTGTTACTAAACTTAATTTATCACTTAAAGAACTTTAAATCATTTATTCTAACTTTCGTAATAAGCTGTTCATCTGCGTCACAGTCGCTAAAAAATTCATATCTTGAGTTCTGAAACTTGAAATTAAGATCCGTGAATTTTCCCTAAAACTAGACTCATATATCTATCTACTAAATTTTTTATAGAATTTTTGGTTTGGCCAATTAGTACAGTTTATTAGTTAAATTTTCCCCTGTTTCAGTGTTAGACTGCTTTGACCTCTGTTCACTACGAATCACTTTTCTCCCCCTAAAAAATTCGAATGACTATGCCATTTATTTATCCTAAAACTAGACTCAATAAGGAATCTTTGCATATAAAGTATGACTCCTAATTATTTTTTTACAATTTTTAGTGAAGTTTTAAAGTCAAAACAGGGGATTCAGAAATTGCTCTGACCCTATTCCACCAAAACCAAAATATCTCATAAAATACAACTCTTTTACCTGTTTTGTTTCTTCCATATAAAAATAGACACAATAAGCTTCAATTTCATATTTTATTCACCATCAAATCGTGTCTCTACTATTTTTAGTGATTTTTCAAACTCAAGTCACAGCTGTTGAAAATTTCTGTTTTATAACAAAGTTCACCTTTTTATGGATTTTCATGGACTAAGTAGCACATTAAACATACATGACACCAAATATGATCTAGATTGGCCATTCCAATGGCTAATCATTTCCAAGCATTTCCTTATCAAACCATCACCATATCATAAGGTTATTCACACAAAATGATTATAATGCTATACATGCCATATTCAAAATACAAGCCATTATACCAAATTGTCCCGGATAGTGTGATCGTTCCTTCGACCCTTCCCGATTTCCGAGCTAGCTTGTCAAAACTACAATGAATGAAAAGAAGGGAGTAAGCATAAATGCTTAGTAAATTCACATGCAAATAACAAGTAACATAATCATGCAATTCAACATTAACATCAATTGCATTAATATCACTAAGACATTCATGTTACAAGTATACTTGCTATCTTACCACAATCTTGTCTTACCAAGTTCTCAACTCAAGATTTAGGCTCATACGTGTCCAACTTCCTCTTTCACCATACTTTCCAACATACCTCTTTCGTTTAGGCATTCTCATTATTCATTTAAAAATCTACCCGTTGAACTCATCGGAATATAATTCGGATACATGGATTTCACATACATAAGTGTCATATCCGTAGCTAGACAACTCAATAGCCTACAGAATTTACGTAGCCAAGCTACCATGTAACCCGCCCATAAGCGAACTCGGACTCAACTCAACGAGCTCGGGCGTTCACATCCATAAGTGAACTCGGACTCAACTCAACGAGCTCGGATGCCTAGTTACATCTCACGAACTCGGACTCAACTCAACGAGTTCGGAACTCAACCATCCTAGTGACATGTCACTTGTATCCTAATCTATTCCCAAGGTTCAAATGGGATTTTCTTCAATCGCACATCTTTTTCGTCTTCCTCGAAATGTCGGAACCGATACTTGGTAGCATTTCACATTTATCAAATAGCTCACATAATTTGCATATTACTAAATAATAATTCACAAAGCATAACATTTCATGATAATAAGTATTATATCATATAAATAACATTAAATCACTTAAAATAACAATTATGTTACCTTATTTACACATGAACTTACCTCGGTACAAAATATAAAAATTTTGCAATTTAGTCCACAATCTTTTATTTTCCTCGATCAAGATCGATTCCACGTCTTTCTTGATCTAAAATAACACATTTCGCTTATTTAATACTCACATTTATCAAAATAGTCCTTAACTCTAACTTTGGAAAAATTACGATTTTGCCCCTAAACTTTTACATATTTACACTTTTACCCCAAAGCTCGAAAATTAAACTTTTTCCATAATTCTTATGTTTTAGGACATGCTGATCATTTATTTACTATCAGCAACCTCAAATTCCCACTATAACATGTACTTATGAACAATAGGTATTTTTACCGATTAAGTCGTTTTACTCGTTTTTACTTAAAACCGAGTAGCACAAGTTGTTTAACATAATTTAAAACCTTATATTCTATCATAAAACATCAAAATACACAATTATTCAACATGGGTCAATTTTTGAAATCAAACCCTAGCTCAAATAAATGGTAGAAATAGAGAAATCATGTTACCGGGATTTCAAAAACGTAAAAATCATTAAAACGGGGCTAGAACGGACTTACAATCGAGCTTGGAAGCTTGAAAAACCCTAGCCATGGTTTCTCCATGCTATTTTCGGCCTCGAGGAAGAAGATGAGCAAAAATTGGCTTTTAATTTGATTTTTTAATTATTTAATCACTAAATGACCAAAATGCCCCTAACTTAAAAATATTTTTTTCCACCCATTTCATGTCCATTTTTGTCCAATAAATTAACCAATGGTCTAATTACCATTTAAGGACCTCCAGTTTAAATTTTCATAACAATTGAACACCTCTAACATATAGAACTCAACTTTTGCACTTTTTACAATTTAGTCCTTTTGACTAAATTGAGTGCCCAAACGTCAAAATTTTCATACGAAATTTTTTTTACAAAATAATTTCATAAAAATGTAAACCATAAAAATATAAATAAAACACATTTCAATTTAACACCTTTACCATTTGACAAAAATGCCCTTAATGCCTTTCTTTGTAATTTTTCATGTACAAGCCCATTTTTTTCCAAAATTTTAGAAATTGGTAAAATTGCTATTTAAGACCTCCTAATTAATATTCCAAAGCAATTTCATACTAAAAGCTTCTAGAATGCAAGTTTTGCAACTTATTCGATTTAGTCCCTAATTTCAAATTAAGCACTTTATGCATAGAATTTCTTCACGAAATTTTCACACAATCATGCAATCATATCATAAACCTCAAAATAATTATAAAATGACCATTTCTATCTCAGATTTGTGGTCACAAAACTACTATTCCGATTAGGTCCTAATTCGAGATATTACAGCTAGGGAGGCACGGTCCAGGGGCACTGTAACACCCCTAGACCCGGTCCCATCGCAGGAGGGTCGAGAGGCATCACCAGACTATTCTCTTTGAAGAGCCGCATGATAATAAATAAAAGAAAAATCCTTTACTAAGCCTATCGCTATAATTGGAAAAAGGAGCGCAAAAGCTCATCAGCCGATCACAACTAAACCAATTTATCACATTCAAAACAATGTACGAAATGAACTCATCCCTAATCACTTTCATCACTTTTACATCATATAATTCTATATTAGAAGTATGAGATACTTCAAGACTAGTTTCCAAACATGCATTCACAACCATTGGTGTATAACATCGTCGAATTATTACTATAACTATCAAAGTGAGAATCTTAAGAGAGCCATTTTCGCATGGCCTAATTTAGTTACAAAATTCAATAGGTGTTTGCATGACTGCCAAAAGCTAAACCTATACATGCCATTTCTAGACTAGGTTACCCGTACCAAAAGATAATTAAAGGTGTGGATGACTTCAATTCCGAGCTTCCCGAGACCGTAGCTTTCGATCAAGAATCTACAAAATGGAGAGCAGGGACAACAGAGTAAGCAAATACTTGTTTAGTAAGTACTTAAGTAACTTAATCAAAATAAGTGAAGGGCATAGTATTATCAACTCATGATTAACCTTCTTGGGCCGAATATGCTCATACCCATATTACTAACTCACTCACAAGTTTTCACAAAAAGAAGCTCGAATGCATTCAACGAGTTATTCACTAAAAGAAAAATCGAGTAGTTCAAATTTCTTCTTTGCAAAGCAATCGAGTATAAAATTTTCACATCTCAACATCAAAATTTCGTATACATACCCACGATATCAAAATAATAATTCACAAATCCTTACCGACTCAACTAAACGAATTCAATGACCGACTAAATCATTACAAGCATAAAATGCATACCTGCCTTCCTTACATACAGTGGCGAATATGTTTTGTTGAGGCATACTATTTATATAATTATTATTACGTGAGCTTACACATTTAATCCATATCTGATTTCCACCACGAAAGGACTTCAAGGCCAAATCCGGATCTTATCTCTGGCTTTAAGCCCGTCGAGACTAAGCTCGGCTTAAACTCTGGCTCGAAAGCCCTTCGAGACTAAACTCGGCTTTAACTTTGGCTCGGAAGCCCTTTGAGACTAAGCTCGGCTTTAACTTTGGCTCGGAAGCCCTTCGAGACTAAGCTCGGCTTTAACTCTGGCTCGAAAGCCCTTCGAGACTAAGCTCGGCTTTAACTCTGAAATTTCTACTTACATATATTGACATACATATCATATCGTCTTTCAATAACATTTCAAATACAGAAACACGAGTTTCGTCATACCACCAAACTTATTTCATACGGTTTATTTATTTGTAAGCAAGGAACACAAATTCATATTCAATTACATTAAGATTCCACTTTAGTATTCGGTATCTCATATTTACTCATGCTCTCATTTCCAAAATTTTGCATTTAGATACATCCTTTGCCATTTGAATTCGCATAATATGCATATATAAATATTATAATTCCACTTTATCATATTTAAGTATTTGTTACTCAAGAACTTACCTCGTATCTTTCTGAATAATTATGGGTTGGCTATTCCGTCACCTTCGCTTTTCCCTTATCCGAAGTTGTCCCTCTAGGCTCTTGAGCTAAATTTTAAACAATTTGAGTGTATCAACTTTCATATACTTCACTTAATCAAAGCAAGAAGTACAAAGTATCCTCTCTATGTTCCACATACACATTCGGTCATATATATATATATATACATTCAACCCAATATGGCATACACACAATACTTTTCTTTCACATATGTTCGGCCAAAAACCATTATGTTACAAAACATGTCTAGCTTAGATTAGAAAAAAAATATATACATATTCTTTTAGATCAACTTATTAATCAATATAATAATTATCCAAGGCCAAAGTCACTAAATCCATAAATATCAACTCACTCAATTATCACAGATTAAGCAATTAACCTATTTTCGCATTTGCAAATACATGAGTATCTCGCATACTCCCTAAAATATCATATTTGATCATGACTACTCATACATTAACATTCGACCCTTCTCAAAGTATACACATAATCACATTAAGTAGATTTTATCCTCAATCATAATCGGTCACTATACCTTAATTCATCAAAATTTACAAGTCTAAAACTCACCCCATTTTAGCTTCATTTAATAGCATCAAAGCATTATTGATTTTACCCAAAATGTACAAGACCGTACCTCACATAGGTTTACTTTCTTCTTTAACGAAAATACTAAGCTCTATACTAAATTTACATCGGTACATAACAATAAAATCACTCAACTCCATTCTTTCATGCTCAAAGATCATAGCCGCATGCTTCATTCAATTTACTTCTTAAACCCACCAAAAAAAACACATATTGCTCATACACAACTTACAAGCTCATTACACCAATTGGCACCGCATACAACAATCATATCTACCCATACAATATGTTTTTCATTGACCATATATCCTTCGAGCACACATTTAACATTTTTCCCAAATTCTTTTCCATTTTTCTCCATTCGGCAATTGCATAAAATGAACACAACTTATCTTTTAACAGTTTAATACCCAACAAGATTAAACATGCTCTTGGCTAATATAGGATGTAGCACCCTCATGTTTAGTTTCAGCTAATAAAGGTATCATTTCAAAGTGCACAAACATCTCATAGCCGAGTGTTCATCTAAATACCGTTAATACCAAAATAAAACACAATTCCTCATGACCGAATGTATATCTCTTCTAAAAACGCATTCATACTAACCTTTTACCTTAATACTTAACATAGAACACAACCATTTCCCATCATTAAACACTAGCTTATAATTAAATCTTATAAACTCTTAATTTAATCAAAAGGACCGAATGTCATTTTCTTAACATCCTAATTTCCCATTCGGCTAACATATATGCTCATACGAAAATGTTAACTCACAATTCCAACATCAATTTGCTCTTCTCATTAATCAAACAAAGAATTTTTCACCCAAAACATCTAAACACTCACAAAGCATCTCAACATCCATGGCCGAATGAAACATAATTCACCAAATCAAAATTTAACTCATGAGTTTTGTTGCAAGCTTCAAAACCAACCGAAATTTACAAGTATTCAAAGAAAACACATGAATCTTACCTTATTTCAAGCCTTAACTAGCCGAATGCCTAAAACTCCATAAGTTCCTATTTTCTTTCTTAACTCACGGCAAGAAGAAGAAGAAATGGCCTAACATTGGTTTTTCCTCCCAATTTTCATACTATTTTAATTTGTTTTTATTTTATTCATATAATATGCAAATATAATCACTAAAATATAAAATAAAACAACCAAAACATCATCATTAGGTTGGTTGGCCGGCCACTAAAGATAAAAAGGGAATTTTGACATGCAAGGACATGTTTTTACAACATGCAATTATTTGACCACCACATATTTACCTAGCATATTTTCAAAGTTTACAACTAAGCCCTTTTAAGTGAAATTTACTATTATAACACTAAATTAAAACACCAAAAAAAAAATGTCACACAGGATTTGGCACATAAAATAGTCATCAAAATAATTATTAAATTATTTTTGTGACTCGATTTTGTAGTCCTGAAACCGCTTCCCGACTAAGGTCGAACTAGGGCTGTCACAACTCCCTCCCCCTTAAAAGGATTTTCGTCCCTGAAAATCTTACCGGTAAACAGATTTGGGTATCTTTCCTTCATAAGGTTTTCATGTTCCCAAGTCGCTTCTTCGATCCCATGCTTGAGCCATAGTACTTTTACTAATGGAACCTTTTTGTTTCGCAATTCTTTTATTTCGCGGGCCAAAATACGAATCGGTTCTTCTTCATAGCTCAAATCAGACTGAATTTCAATTTCTGACGGACTAATCACATGCGAAGGGTCGGATCTATAGCGACGAAGCATCGATACGTGGAAGACGTCGTGGATCTTTTCGAGTTCAGGGGGCAGAGTTAGTCGATAAGCAACCGGCCCAATGCGTTCTGAAACTTCATACGGTCCAATGAATCTTGGACTCAACTTGCCTTTTCGGCCAAAACGAAATATCTTTTTCCACGGCGAAACTTTCAGAAACACTTTATCACCAACTTGGTACTCGATGTCTTTACGCTTTAAGTCCGCGTACGATTTCTGACGATCGGATGCTATTTTCAAGCTGTCACGAATTATCCTCACTTTCTGCTCCGCTTCTCTAACTAAATCAACTCTGAAAATCTTATTCTCACTAAGCTCAGTCCAGAATAGAGGAGTACGGCATTTACGACCGTAAAGAGCTTCGTAAGGTGCCATCTGAATACTTGTCTGAAAGCTATTATTATACGCGAACTCAACCAAGGGTAAATATCTTTCCCATGAACCGCTTAACTCAAGAATGCAACATCTCAACATATCCTCGAGTACCTGAATAACCCGTTCAGATTGACCGTCCGTTTGCGGATGGAAAGCTGTACTGAAATGAAGTTTAGTACCCAAAGCTTCTTGCAGCTTCCTCCAAAATCTAGAAGTAAAACGAGGGTCTCGATCAAAAACAATGGAAGTCGGCACCCCATGCAATCGTACTATCTGAGAAACGTATAGTTCTACTAATTTATCAAGCGAAAAGTCAGTGCGAACCGGGATAAAATGGGCTGATTTCGTTAATCGATCAACAACAACCCAAATGGAGTCCTTTTTGCTCGACGTCAACGGTAAACCTGACACAAAGTCCATTGTGACGCGATCCCACTTCCACTCGGGTATTAAAATCGGCTGAAGTAATCCCGACGGCACCTGATGTTCCGCTTTTACTTGCTGACATACTAAGCATTTAGATACAAAATTAGAGATGTCTCGTTTCATGCCATTCCACCAATACTGACGCTTCAAATCGTTATACATTTTCGTACTGCCCGGATGGACCGACATTCGGCTACAATGGGCTTCATTTAAAATCATCGAAACTAGCTCAGACTTTTTCGGAACACACAATCGGTCTTTAAATCTCAAACAATCATTTTCGTCGACCCGAAATGCTGAACCCACACTTGTCTCACACTGAACTCGTTTGGTAGTTAATTCGTCGTCGGCTTTTTGAGCCTCACAAATCTGTTGAAGTAGTATAGGTCTTGCTACCAATTCCGCAATCAACACATCATCTCCTGTCATTGTCAGCTTCACGTTCATAGCTCGCAAGGAAAATAAGGATTTTCGACTAAGAGCGTCCGCAATGACATTAGCTTTCCCCGGGTGATAATCAATAACAAGCTCATAGTCCTTTAACAATTCTAGCCATCGCCTTTGTCTCAAATTCAACTCTTTTTGAGACATCAGATACTTGAGACTTTTGTGATCAGAGAAAATGTGACATTTTTCACCAAACAGATAGTGTCGCCAAATCTTCAGAGCGAAAACAATAGCGGCTAATTCAAGATCATGAGTCGGATAATTTCGTTCGTGAGGCTTTAACTGTCTCGAAGCATAAGCAATAACCCGGCCTTCTTGCATCAAAACGCAGCCTAAACCGTTCAGAGATGCATCACTATAAACTACAAACTCTTTACCGGTTTCAGGCTGGACTAACACAGGAGCTTCCGTCAAAAGGGTTTTCAGTTGGTCGAAGCTTTTCTGACACTTATCCGACCACTCGAACTTGATATCTTTTTGCAGCAGTTTCGTCAATGGAGTCGCAATCATCGAAAAACCTTTGACGAATCGTCGGTAATAACCAGCGAGTCCTAAAAAGCTTCGAACTTCAGTAACATTTTTAGGGGGTTTCCAGTCGAGAATAGCTGAAATTTTGTTCGGATCTACTCGAATACCCGAAGCAGATACTATATGGCCCAAGAATCCGACCTCGCGCAACCAAAATTCGCACTTACTGAATTTCGCATACAATTGATTTTCACGTAAGGTCTGAAGTACTAGTCTCAAATGCTCCGTATGCTCTGACTCGTCACGAGAGTAGACCAAAATATCATCGATGAACACTACTACAAAACGATCCAAATATGGCTTAAATACTCGATTCATCAAATCCATGAAAATCGCAGGGGCGTTGGTGAGTCCAAACGGCATCACTAAGAACTCATAGTGACCGTATCTCGTTCTGAATGCCGTCTTCGGTACGTCGGAATCTCTAACTCTCAATTGATAATAGCCGGATCGCAAATCAATCTTCGAAAAGACTGAGGCTCCTCTCAACTGATCGAACAAGTCGTCAATACGGGGCAACGGATACTTATTCTTTACCGTGGCTTTATTCAGCTGTCGATAGTCGATGCACATTCTCATAGTCCCGTCTTTCTTTTTCACGAATAAAACCGGCGCACCCCAAGGCGAAAAACTAGGTCGCGCAAAGCCTCTATCCGTCAACTCTTGTAGCTGAGATTTTAATTCTTTTAATTCGGTAGGTGCCATACGATACGGGGCAATCGAAATCGGCGTCGTACCTGGAATCAACTCTATACCGAACTCGACCTCTCTTACAGGCGGCAATCCCAGTAATTCTTCGGGAAAGACATCTGGAAACTCGCAGACCATGGGCACCGCCCCAAGTTCTCGGTCGGGAACTTTGTTATCTAACACATAGGCCAAATACGCTTCATAATCTTTCCTCATGTATTTCTGAGCTGACATGGTCGAAATTATTGTAGATGGCCCACTTAGATCAATGGACTCAATTTGGATTATTTCGTTATTCGAACATCGCAATTTAATAGTTTTCTTCTTACAATTAACTATCGCGTCATGAACGGTCAACCAGTCCATTCCAAGAATAATGTCAAATTCGTCGAATGGTAGAAGCATCAAGTCCGCCGGAAAACAGTAATCTCGAACTATTAACAGACATTTCTTGCATACTTTATCAACCAAAACACAACGACCCAAAGGGTTCGACATCAAATTACAAATTCAGTAGACTCAACAGGAAGAGTCTTACTGGAAGCTAAAGTTTCACACACATATGAATGGGTCGAACCAGGATCAATCAGGGCAATAACATCAGTATTAAAGAGGGTGAAAATACCAGTAATAACATCCGGAGATGAAGCTTCCTCGCGGGCACGAATAGCATATGCTCTGGCCGGTGCTCGAGCCTCGGATCTAGCTGTAGTATCTCTAGTCCCTCTTTGACTGCCGCTAATATTTCCACCCCGTCGTGGTGGTCTACCCCGCGAAGCTGTGCCACTAGATCTCTGAGTCGGATCGGGAGTGCGTTCATCTTTTCTCGGACAATCTTTAATAAAATGGTCAGCAGATCCACATCTGAAACACGAGCGGTCACGATGCCTACAACTCCCCGGGTGCCATTTACCACAATAATCGCATCCTAATCTATCTCGACGTTCGTTACCCACACTGGCAATGGAAGTAGCTCGCGAACTCACAGGAGGTCGATGGTGTTCTCGTCTAGAAGGACCCAAAGTATATTTAGATCGGCCTGAATCATCTCTATTCTTCTTGGACGATTGCTGAACAGATTTCCCCGCAGACCTCTTGCGAGACTCTCTATCTCCACCTTCGGCTTTTCTTTTCTCCTTACTGAGTTCTTCAGCTTTACAAGCCCGCTCGACTAGTACGACAAACTCCTTAATTTCTAGAATCCCCACTAGTAATTTGATATCTTCATTTAATCCATCCTCAAAACGCTTACACATGATGGCCTCAGAGGATACACATTCACGAGCGTAGCGGCTGAGGCGTACAAACTCTCTCTCGTACTCGGTCACTGACATCCGACCTTGTTTAAGTTCAAGAAATTCCTTCCGTTTTTGATCGATGAATCTCTGACTGATATATTTCTTACGAAACTCGGTTTGGAAGAATTCCCAGTCGACCCGTTCCTTCAGAACAACAGAAACCAGGGTATTCCACCAGTAGTGGAAGCGTCTCGTAACAGAGATACTGCACATTTAAGACACTCTTCGGGTGTGCAGGACAGTTCATCGAACACTCGGATGGTATTGTCGAGCCAAAACTCGGCCCGCTCGGCATCGTCACTAGGAGTAGCCCGGAATTCTTCGGCCCCATATTTTCTAATTTTATCGACAGGGGGCCTACTCGATCTCACTGGATCGGTCACAGGAGGAGTCGTAAAAGTCGGAAACAGAGTATTCGGGGGCGGAGGTTGCGGAACAGCCGGATTTGATCTAGCAAAATGAGCGAACCAGTCACTCATCATTGCATAAAAAGCTGGTCTAATGTCATCATCTCGATGACCAATATTTGGCTGAGAGTCTGGTGGCGCTGTCCCTTGCGCGGGCGCAGGAGCTACACTCTCTACATCGTCCGCTACGGTTCGGTCAGGTTCGGGATCCATTCTATACCAAGAAGCACATTTCTGATATCAGAAGTCATCTCACTATCAGAATGACACTAATTGGCATGTATAGCTAAACTCATACTTACTACGGTAGTCCGAGAATCGGTTAAACCGTAGCTCTGATACCAATAAAATGTAACACCCCTAGACCCGGTCCCATCGCATGAGGGTCGAGAGGCATCACCAGACTATTCTCTTTGAAGAGCCGCATGATAATAAATAAAAGAAAAATCCTTTACTAAGCCTATCGCTATAATTGGAAAAAGGAGCGCAAAAGCTCATCAGCCGATCACAACTAAACCAATTTATCACATTCAAAACAATGTACGAAATGAACTCATCCCTAATCACTTTCATCACTTTTACATCATATAATTCTATATTAGAAGTATGAGATACTTCAAGACTAGTTTCCAAACATGCATTCACAACCATTGGTGTATAACATCGTCGAATTATTACTATAACTATCAAAGTGAGAATCTTAAGAGAGCCATTTTCGCATGGCCTAATTTAGTTACAAAATTCAATAGGTGTTTGCATGACTGCCAAAAGCTAAACCTATACATGCCATTTCTAGACTAGGTTACCCGTACCAAAAGATAATTAAAGGTGTGGATGACTTCAATTCCGAGCTTCCCGAGACCGTAGCTTTCGATCAAGAATCTACAAAATGGAGAGCAGGGACAACAGAGTAAGTAAATACTTGTTTAGTAAGTACTTAAGTAACTTAATCAAAATAAGTGAAGGGCATAGTATTATCAACTCATGATTAACCTTCTTTGGCCGAATATGCTCATACCCATATTACTAACTCACTCACAAGTTTTCACAAAAAGAAGCTCGAATGCATTCAACGAGTTATTCACTAAAAGAAAAATCAAGTAGTTCAAATTTCTTCTTTGCAAAGCAATCGAGTATAAAATTTTCACATCTCAACATCAAAATTTCGTATACATACCCACGATATCAAAATAATAATTCACAAATCCTTACCGACTCAACTAAACGAATTCAATGACCGACTAAATCATTACAAGCATAAAATGCATACCTGCCTTCCTTACATATGGTGGCGAATATGTTTTGTTGAGGCATACTATTTATATAATTATTATTACGTGAGCTTACACATTTAATCCATATCTGATTTCCACCACGAAAGGACTTCAAGGCCAAATCCGGATCTTATCTCTGGCTTTAAGCCCGTCGAGACTAAGCTCGGCTTAAACTCTGGCTCGAAAGCCCTGCGAGACTAAACTCGGCTTTAACTTTGGCTCGGAAGCCCTTCGAGACTAAGCTCGGCTTTAACTTTGGCTCGGAAGCCCTTCGAGACTAAGCTCGGCTTTAACTCTGGCTCGAAAGCCCTTCGAGACTAAGCTCGGCTTTAACTCTGAAATTTCTACTTACATATATTGACATACATATCATATCGTCTTTCAATAACATTTCAAATACAGAAACACGAGTTTCGTCATACCACCAAACTTATTTCATACGGTTTATTTATTTGTAAGCAAGGAACACAAATTCATATTCAATTACATTAAGATTCCACTTTAGTATTCGGTATCTCATATTTACTCATGCTCTCATTTCCAAAATTTTGCATTTAGATACATCCTTTGCCATTTGAATTCGCATAATATGCATATATAAATATTATAATTCCACTTTATCATATTTAAGTATTTGTTACTCAAGAACTTACCTCGTATCTTTCTGAATAATTATGAGTTGGCTATTCCGTCACCTTCGCTTTTCCCTTATCCGAAGTTGTCCCTCTAGGCTCTTGAGCTAAATTTTAAACAATTTGAGTGTATCAACTTTCTTATACTTCACTTAATCAAAGCAAGAAGTACAAAGTATCCTCTCTATGTTCCACATACACATTCGGTCATATATATATATATATACACATTCAACCCAATATGGCATACACACAATACTTTTCTTTCACATATGTTCGGCCAAAAACCATTATGTTACAAAACATGTCTAGCTTAGATTAGAAAAAAAAATATATACATATTCTTTTAGATCAACTTATTAATCAATATAATAATTATCCAAGGCCAAAGTCACTAAATCCATAAATATCAACTCACTCAATTATCACAGATTAAGCAATTAACCTATTTTCACATTTGCAAATACATGAGTATCTCGCATACTCCCTAAAATATCATATTTGATCATGACTACTCATACATTAACATTCGACCCTTCTCAAAGTATACACATAATCACATTAAGTAGATTTTATCCTCAATCATAATCGGTCACTATACCTTAATTCATCAAAATTTACAAGTCTAAAACTCACCCCATTTTAGCTTCATTTAATAGCATCAAAGCATTATTGATTTTACCCAAAATGTACAAGACCGTACCTCACATAGGTTTACTTTCTTCTTTAACGAAAATACTAAGCTCTATACTAAATTTACATCGGTACATAACAATAAAATCACTCAACTCCATTCTTTCATGCTCAAAGATCATAGCCGCATGCTTCATTCAATTTACTTCTTAAACCCACCAAAAAAAACACATATTGCTCATACACAACTTACAAGCTCATTACACCAATTGGCACCGCATACAACAATCATATCTACCCATACAATATGTTTTTCATTGACCATATATCCTTCGAGCACACATTTAACATTTTTCCCAAATTCTTTTCCATTTTTCTCTATTCGGCAATTGCATAAAATGAACACAACTTATCTTTTAACAGTTTAATACCCAACAAGATTAAACATGCTCTTGGCTAATATAGGATGTAGCACCCTCATGTTTAGTTTCAGCTAATAAAGGTATCATTTCAAAGTGCACAAACATCTCATAGCCGAGTGTTCATCTAAATACCATTAATACCAAAATAAAACACAATTCCTCATGACCGAATGTATATCTCTTCTAAAAACGCATTCATACTAACCTTTTACCTTAATACTTAACATAGAACACAACCATTTCCCATCATTAAACACTAGCTTATAATTAAATCTTATAAACTCTTAGTTTAATCAAAAGGATCGAATGTCATTTTCTTAACATCCTAATTTCCCATTCGGCTAACATATATGCTCATACGAAAATGTTAACTCACAATTCCAACATCAATTTGCTCTTCTCATTAATCAAACAAAGAATTTTTCACCCAAAACATCTAAACACTCACAAAGCATCTCAACATCCATGACCGAATGAAACATAATTCACCAAATCAAAATTTAACTCATGAGTTTTGTTGCAAGCTTCAAAACCAACCGAAATTTACAAGTATTCAAAGAAAACACATGAATCTTACCTTATTTCAAGCCTTAACTAGCCGAATGCCTAAAACTCCATAAGTTCCTATTTTCTTTCTTAACTCACGGCAAGAAGAAGAAGAAATGGCCTAACATTGGTTTTTCCTCCCAATTTTCATACTATTTTAATTTGTTTTTATTTTATTCATATAATATGCAAATATAATCACTAAAATATAAAATAAAACAACCAAAACATCATCATTAGGTTGGTTGGCCGGCCACTAAAGATAAAAAGGGAATTTTGACATGCAAGGACATGTTTTTACAACATGCAATTATTTGACCACCACACATTTACCTAGCATATTTTCAAAGTTTACAACTAAGCCCTTTTAAGTGAAATTTACTATTATAACACTAAATTAAAACACCAAAAAAAAAAATGTCACACAGGATTTGGCACATAAAATAGTCATCAAAATAATTATTAAATTATTTTTGTGACTCGGTTTTGTAGTCCTGAAACCGCTTCCCGACTAAGGTCGAACTAGGGCTGTCACAGGCACGCCCGTAAGGTCAGGCCGTGTGTCACCCACGGCCTATGCACGCCCGTGCCACCCACCCGTGGGGTAAACTGTCAAATCTCACATGGCCATGTCACACGCCCGTGTGCCACGCCGTGCAGGCCGTGTCAGGCTATATACTAAGCCTTGGCCTCCTTGAAACTCGAGAAACAAAAACACAACCAAACTAGCCAATTCAAGAGCAAATACTCAAATAACTACATTTACGAGTGATCATTTACAAAATGCCACAAGAAGCACCAAAACTAAGGCTTACAAAATAGCCATTTACAACCATAATCGTTCCATACATGCCATAAATTACTTTCGAAAATATAAACTATACCAAAAGAAGCTTGATAGTGTATCACGTGGCTCCGACTTTACGATCCCAATCTAACAAGCTCACTTTCTACAGAGGAATGGAAAGGAAAGGGGGTAAGGTACAATAGCTTAGTAAGTTATATGGAATTCATAGCAATGCAACAATTTAATACATCATTTGCTTTAACATCATAAATGCTATCACATATCATTGAACAATTAGCTTACTCTTTGTGCATATTTCACATACCCACCATAAATATGCTTAACAACAACATTCTCAGAATTCCGTACCATTTTCAGCTCACCTGTACAACCATTTCATCACAAGGCGGTCAATCTAATCCTATTGAGCAATTTTGGAATATGAACAGATAAACAGTGGTTAGCACATAAGTGCCATACACACATGGTAAAGCCATGAAGTAGCCAAAGCTACTAACAATAGAGTAGCCGAAGCTACAATCAGTAATAGTACAGAAGTTAACCACGGGCCTACTCACACAAGCTGACAGGTGTCTGCAACACATGCAAGACTACCCTGGCAACTATAATAGTCAGAACAATAGGCCTCAAGTGACATGTCACCTATATCTATGTCTATTCCTACTTGCTCAATCGGGATATATAGCCAATACATAAATCAGTAGTTTCAGAAGTACATACAATGGTCAATCAAAATTTACAGTAATTACCTTATTTTTCCATTTGCAGTGATATTTTGAATTTCAACCATTTCATATGTAACAGCCCATTTTATACCCTAGTCGGAACGGGTGGTTTTGGGACCACTTAACCGAGTCAAATTATTATTTTTATTGCTTTAATATGTTTTACAGCATGATAGAATCACGGTGTGAAAGTTTGATTTAGAAATTTTATCGTTTGACTGGTTAATTTGATAAAAAGGATTAAATCGCGTAAAGCGATAAATTAGGGTTCTATTTGGTAAATGGCTTATTTGACCTTGGCTTTTTAAATAAGGGCCCTTAAATGGTTATTTTACCTTTTCTAAAGCTAGTGGACATTCATGTCCTTAATGATACATGTTTTTAAATGGTTTTACAAAAGGGCAAAATTGGTAAATGACTAATATATGTTGTAATAGTTATAATAAAACAAGATATCTTTTATAATCAATTGTTCCTCACCGATTCTTCATCAAAACATTAAGGGTTTTGTGCTTTCAAATATTCGACTACTTCAAGCTTCAAATTGAGGTTCGTTTTTGTTCCGTTTTCGATAATTTTTATGTTTTTGAGATCGTTGCTTCGTATATTAACCGACCCGTACCTCAATTTCTGATTTTGATTATGTTTTTGAAAAATTCCATTGATGAATCTATGATATTTTAGAATATTTTGATGAATTATGAAATATTATGTGGAAATATACAAGAATTTTAAAGTAATTTTTGAAGAAAATGGGTTTTGAGGATTTGATTGTAAAAAGGTAGAATTTTTAAGGTTAAATTGTGATTAATTGAAAGATATATGCTTGTATAAGTCCCTTGAATATTCGACTATAGTGAATTGGGGGATTGATTATGTAATTTGTCATTTTTGTGATGAGAGGACTAAATTGCAAAGTATTGTAAATATAGGGGCTAAATTGCAAATATGTCAAATTATATGTTTTTGGATTGAATTGAATATGTGAGTTAGTAAATAGCTGAATTTTGCATTAATATAGATAAAGACGATCGAATCCCGGAACTTGTTCGGGGAAAACGGAAAATAGACAAGTAGATACGGGATTACGAAGTAAGTTCGTATAATGAAATTTAATGTGTTTATGTTTATAATTGTTGTTAATGGAATATATGACATATTAGTTGATTGAATAGCCTATTTGGATGTATACATATGAAATTGAAATGAAATTGTTACAAGTGAGAAATGAATACCGAGCCCCGTTAGAACCGTAGAAGTCGATAGGATACAAGTGACATGTCACTAGGGCTACAGGGTGGTTCGAGCTCCTGCATTTGTTGCGGACTCACCACGTGCTCATGAGCTATAGGTTTATCCTTCGGGATCACATGTTTAGTCTTCGGACTCACTGTTAGCCTACGGGCTTACCGTTCATCCTTCGGGATCACATGTTCAGCCTTCGGGCATACCGATACAGGCTCGAAAGAGCATACATGATGCATTGACGGATTACAGGTTATATGTATATACACTGTGTGTGTATCACCCGAGTATCCCTCGATGTTCTTAAAGGTTTAACGGGCAATTACCGATACATGTTACATGAAGATTGAATGATATATGTATTACATGTTATATGAGACATGAGAATTACATGGATTATATGGTATAAGTTATATGAAATACATGTACAAGTATTTGAGCAATGATATGATACATGAATGTTGTGGTTGGTACATGAATGAATTTATATGTTACATGAACTAACAAGTGTATACTTGTGAAATAGGCAACTTGAGTATATGAATTGAATTGGCATTGTTGTTGTAATTATCGCATTGATTCGGTAAGGTTTAATTTCTATATTATATGGACTTACTAAGCTTTAGAAGCTTACTCTGTTCATTTCTTTCACTGTCTTATAGATTCGGAAGCTTGCTCGATAATCGGACGAGTCAGAGATCGCCATCACACTATCTATCAAACTTTGGTACTTTTAAACCTTTTGTAAATGAAATGGTCATGGCATGTATAGGCTAGATATTTGGTGAGCATGATATATTTTGGTAAATGATCAAGCTATGAGATGTGGCTTGGGTCATATATGAATATAATCAAGTACTTGAGTTGTCCTTTAGCTATATGTGCTTATGGAAAGATATGTGATTTTGATGAGATTATAAGCTTGCATAATTGATATGTATATATGTGTGGATGAGTGCATGGAAATGGTCATTTAGGCCTTTGAGTTGGTGTGCTTGATTTGTGAATGAATTGAGATGATTTTGGGTCCATTTTGTGCTTGAATTGGTATGTTTTAGGTTGGTAGAATGGCATGAAATGTTGTTAGTTAATGGCTAGTGGAAATGACTCATATTGGGTGGCAAATTGGCTTAAACCAAGCCTATATTTATGCCACACGGCCAGGGAACACGGGCGTGCGCTTCGACCGTGTGTCCCCTGCACCTTAATGTTTTGGTCAGTTTTGGTACACGGCCTAGACACACGGGCGTGTCTGGTAATTTGTAGCCGTGTGAAATTTGGCAGTATAGTCACACGGCCTGCTCTGTTTTGTACACGGGCTTGTCAGGTAACCGTGTGATATTTGACAGTTTCGACCACGGGGTAAGGGCACGGACGTGCCTAGGCCGTGGGCGACACATGGCCGAACCCCATGGGCATGTTGGACAGTCGTGTGGGATAAGTCAGATTCGACCACGGGCTGAAAGGTTTGGGCGTGTCTGGAGGGACACAGCCGTGTGTGAAGAACACGGGCAAGGGGAACGGCCGTATGTCCCTAACTTTGAAATTTTGCAAATGTTCTCCTATCTTTTAGCATGTTTCCAATTAGATTTCCAATAGTTATATGCATCATTTTATGATCAATTGAAGCATGCTCTAATGATAGATGATACGTGATGGTTCTTGATTAAAAAGTTTAAAATTTTACTGCTCCGGTATATGTTACAAGTCCGGTAATGCTCCTTACCTATTCCGGCGACGGTTACGGGATAGGGGTGTTACATCATAGATCAAGTAACAATATAATTATACAAATACAAACAATTAAATGTAATTTTTAGCTTGATATGCTAGAATTCACATACAACTTACTTGGATTGTCAAAAAGGACTAATTCTCGAAATTAGTCGAGGACTTTCTCTTTTCCCCGATCTTGGGCCTTATCAGACCGTTCTTGATCTAAATTAACACATATAGCACATATATCAATTATTTATTTCAATACAGTCACAGTTCGCATTTGGGGCAAATTTCCAATTTTACCCCTCAACTTTGCAATAATTACTAATTAATCCTTTAGGCATCAAAATTTCATTTTCTTTATTCCATAGGCTTATAAAGCCCATTTTTACAAATATAACACTGAAATATTCATTATTCCACACATTTAGGAATAATTTGTAATCTCTACAAATTAGTCCCTCTTTATGAACTTTCATTCAATTTCATCCATTAAAACATGTATATAACACAATAATCATTCGTTATCTACCATTACTCAACCAAACATACTTATAACACAAATGGGTATATTTTTGAACCCCAATTTCCCATCAAATTATTGGTAGAAATGAGAAATTTAAACTCCAAGAAGCTCAAAAATACAAAAATAATTGAAAATAGGACTAAATTGCACTTACAATGAAGCTTGGAAAATCAAAGAACCCTTGGCTATGGAGGTTCAAAATTTCGGCAGCACATATGAGGAAGAATGAGGAAGATGATGACTTTATTTTAGTGAAATTTGTCATTATTCACTAATGACCATTTTGCCCCTCATGCCATGTCTTAGATAATTTTCCATGTAAGGGCATTTTAGTCCAAAACACAAATAAATGGGCTAATTGCAACATAAACATTTTCAACTCCATAAAACAATTCAATCAAATCATATCATCATGCACAATGCATATTTTTCACCTATGGCAATTTAATCCCTAATACGCAATTAACCATCAAACAATAAAATTCCCAAATGACATTTTCACAGTAACATTCAATAAAGCAGATAAGATTAGAAATTCACATAATTAAAAATTTTCAATTCGGATTTGTGGTTACGAAACCACTATTCCAACTAGCCCTTAATTCGGGTTGTCACAATTCTTCCCCCTTAAGGATTTTTGTCCCTGAAAATCTTACCAGTAAACAGTTGAGGATGTTGTTTCCTCATATCCTCTTCGGTTTACCACGTTGCGTCTTCTACACCATGCTTTTGCCACAAAACTTTCACTAACGGTATTTCCTTATTTCTTAACCGTTTTACTTCCCTTGACAGAATCTTAATCGGTTCTTCTTCATAAGTCATATCCGATCTAATTTCTACCGCAGTTGGTGAAATCACATGTGTCAAATCCGACCGGTAACGTCGCAACATTGAAACATGAAATACATTGTGAATCCTGTCTAACTCAGATGGCAAGGCTAAACGATAAGCTACTGGGCCAATTCTTTCAATTACCTCATACGAACCAATCAAACGCGGACTTAATTTGCCCTTGCGGCCAATTCTCAGAATTTTCTTCCACGGTGACACTTTCAGAAATACTTTATCACCCACTTGAAATTCAATTTCCTTTCTTTTCAAATCCGAATATGATTTCTGTCGGTCCGATGCAGCTTTCAGATTATCTTGAATTATTTTCACTTTTTCTTCAGTTTCTTTAATCAAATCAACCCCATGTAGTTGGTGCTCATTCAATTTGGTGCAATACAATGGAGTTCGACACTTTCATCCATATAAAGCTTCATACGGTGCCATTTTTATACTGGACTGATAACTATTATTATATGCAAATTAGATCAAAGGTAAATATCTGTCCCAAGTACTCTCAATTTCCAAAACGCAACATCTAAGCATATCTTCCAACACTTGTATTACTCTCTCGGATTATCCGTCTATTTGAGGATGAAATGCCGTACTAAAACTTAATTTAGTACCTAAAGCACCCTAAAGCTTCTTCCAAAATCTCGAATTAAACCGAGGATCTCTATCAGAGATTATGGATAGTGGTACGCTATGTAAACGTACTATCTCAGCAATATACAATTCTGTCAATTTATCAAGTGAAAAGTCCATATGTACCGGAATGAAATGAGCCGATTTAGTCAGTCTATCTACTATTACCCAAACTGAGCCTTTCTTTCTCGGTGTCAAAGGCAAACCCGATACGAAATCCATTGTTACTCGATCCCATTTCCATTCGGGAATTAAAATTTGTTGCAGTAATCCAGATGGCACTTGATGTTCCGCTTTCACTTGCTGACAGATTAGACATTTTGACACAAACTCTGAGATGTCCCGTTTCATACCCAGCCACTAATACAGTTTCTTCAGATCATTATACATTTTTACACTACTGGGGTGTATTACCATACCACTATTATGAGCTTCATGCAGAATTTCGTCAATCAATTCAGAATTTCTTGGTACACATAATTGGTCACAGTACATTAGATAGCTATTCGGATCGACTCTAAATTCAGAATCTTCATTCTCTAAACACTGTTCTCTTTTATTTTGTAACTCATCATCTACTTTCTGAGCTTCATAAATTTCTTCTAAGAACACTGGTGTAACTCATAATTCTGCAATCAAGGTACCACCATCAGACATAACTAATCTCACATTCATAGCTCGTAAGGCGAACAGAGACTTTCTACTCAAGGCATCCGCTACTATATTAACTTTTTCTGGATGGTAATCTATCACCAACTCATAGTCCTTCAATAGTTTTAACCACCTTCTCTGATGAAAATTCAGATCTTTCTGTGCCATCACATATTTTAGGCTTTTATGATAGGTGTATATACGACATCTCTCACCATACAAATAATGTCGCCATATTTTCAGTGCAAAGACAATGGCAGCTAACTCTAAGTCATGAGTAGGATAATTTCGTTTGTGCAGTTTCAGCTGTCGAGAAGCATAGGCTATCACCTTTCCCTCTTGCATCAAAACACATCCAAGTCCATTTAAAGAGGCATCACTATACACTACAAATTCTTTTCCCGACTCGAGTAGGATCAAAACTGGTGCTTCAGTCAAACATTTCTTCAATCTATCAAAACTCTGTTGACATTCTTCGGTCCATTCAAACTTATTATCTTTTTGCAACAATTTGGTTATTGGCGATGAAATCATTGTGAAGCCGTCAACAAATCGACGGTAATAGCCAGCCAAACCAAGAAAACTCCTAATCTCTGACATAGTTTTCGGAGGCTTTTATTCTAATATCGTTGAGCTCTTTCCCGGGTCCACTCGTATCCCTTCACCGGATACAATATGCCCAAAAAATCCAACTTCTCGGAGCCAAAATTCACTTTTGCTGAACTTAGCAAATAATTTCTTTTCCCATAGTATCTGAAGCACAATTCGTAGATGTTCAGCGTGTTCAGACTCACTCGGAGAGTAAACCAAAATATCATCTATGAAAACCACTACGAATTTATCCAAATAGGGTCAGAACCAAAATATCATCTATCAAAACCACTACGAATTTATCCAAATAAGGTCAGAAAATTCGGTTCATTAGATCCATAAAGATAGCTGGAGCATTGGCCAGACCAAGGGCATCACTAAGAACTCATAATGACCATACCGAGTTCTAAAAGCAGTCTTCGACATATCTCCCTCTCTGACTTTCAACTGATAGTACCTGGACCTTAGATCGATCTTAGAAAACACGGTAGTGCCTTTCAATTGATCAAATAAATCATCAATTCTAGGTAACGGATACTTATTCTTCACGGTTACTTTATTGAGCTATCGGTAATCAATGCAAAGCCTCAATGACCCATCTTTCTTCTTAACAAACAACACCGGAGCACCCCATAGTGAAAAACTTGGCCTTACGAACCCTCTATCGGTTAACTCTTGCACTTGTACTTTTAGTTCTTTCAGTTCTGTAGGCGCCATTCTGTAAGGAGCGATCAATATCGAAGCAGTACTAGGATACAACTCTATACTAAATTCAACCTCTCTATTCGGAGGTAAACCAGGTAGTTCTTCCAGGAATACATCCACAAATTCACACACAACAGGTATAGATTCAATCTTCTTTCCAGACAATTTAGTATTCAAAACATATGCGAGGTAAGCTTCACATCCTCCTTTCAGATACTTAGCAACAGACATAGCAGAAATTACAGTTGGCATCAACTTAAACTTATCGGTTTCGACTCTCAGTATCTTACCATCATCACATTTCAATTCCAGAGTTTTCTACCTACAATCTATTTTGGCACCATGCAGAGTCAACAAAATCTATTCCCAAAATAACATCAAACTCATCAAAAGGTAACAACATTAAGTTAACATGGAAACAGTGACCATGGATCATGAGAGGGCAATTTCTACAAATTTTATCAACTAACACATGTTTCCCTAAAGGGTTTGACACTTGCACCACATACTCAGTAAATTCAGCACACAAATTCTCATCAGACAATTTACTCATACACACATACGAATGAGTAGAACCAGGATCAATCAAAGCAAGAACAGAAATACCATAAAGAGAAAATATACCAGTAATCACTTTAGGGGAGGACGCCTCCTCTCAGGCCCGAATAGCATAAGCTCTCGCCGGAGCTCTCACTTCAGATCTCACAGTGGTATCCCTCGTTGTGCCTTTACCACTATTCCCAGTTCTCATATTTCTCGGGGGTCTCCCTCTAGACACATTGCTCGGTCTCACATTTTGTGGCTTTTCTTGTTCTTCCTGCTCTGGACAATCTTTCACAAAGTGATCTTGGGATCCACACCGAAAACAAGCCCGATTCGCTACGGAACATTCACCCGGATGTCTCTTCTCGTAATGTCGACACTCTAGTCTATCAGACTTGACACTTCCGGCACTAGCTACCGAAGTGGCCTGGGTTTTAGAGCCCGAATATCGCCTATCACAGTCTTAACGGGAATAACCAATAGAAACGTCCGATCGGGGACTTATATCTTTCGACTTTTTCGACTGAGACTAAAATGATTTACTCATTGTTCTCTTTCGAGCCTCTCTATTCTCATTTTCAATTTTTCTCTTCTTTTTACTCAATTCTTCAGCCTTAATGGCTCTTTCAACCATTACCACAAATTCCTTGATTTCCAGAATACCAATTAATAGTTGGGTATCTTCATTAAGTCTGTCCTCAAATCTCTTGCACAAGGTAGCCTCATTGGGTACACATTCTTGAACATACTTACTCAACTTAACGAATTCACGTTCATATTCGGCCACTGTCAAACGCCCTTGCTTCAACTCAAAGAATTCCTTCCTTTTTTGATCAATGAATCGCTGACTGATATATTTCTTCCTAAACTCCTCTTAGAAGAAATTCCAGGTAATCCTCACCTGCGGTACCACTGATATCAACGTCTTCCACCAGCGATAAGTAGAGTCTCTTAGAAGAGATACAGCACATTTCAAACTCTCCTCAGGAGTACACGACAATTTATCTAACACTATGATAGTGTTTTCCAACCAAAACTCGACCTTTTCTGGATCATCATTCACATTAGCTCGGAACTCTTTAGCCCCATACTTTCTAATCTTATCCACAGGACGCTTAGTCAATTGAGCTACCTCCGGTTGTTGAGGAGCTATGGGAGCAGGTTGAGGTATAGGAGGGGCGGAGGAGGTTGAGCATTCGGATTCGCCCGAATGAACTCAGTATACCATTCACTCATCATATGTAGGAAGGCTACTCGGGCCTCCTGACCTTGACTTTGACCCGCAGGTCCAGAATCAACAGGCATTGTCCCTTGAGCAGGAGCAGGCGCATTACTTTGGGCATCATCAACCGCATCACGATTAGGATCCATAACTATACTGAAAAATAATTTAAAATCGTCAAGAGCCAACACACTATCAATTTCATTTTATGGCATGTATAGACAAACTACCACACTCACTATGTTAGTCTGAGAATCGGCTAAACCGTAGCTCTGATACCAATAAAATGTAACATCCTTGACCTGAAACCGTCACCAGAGTCGGGTAATGAGCGTTACCAAATTCAGAACAACCTTATAGAATTTATTCAAGGACAATTATAGATTTGCATGCAATTCAATTCAGAATCACCCTTATCAAAGGTTTTCAAAACATTACGGACATTTTAAACTGTTAGGATTCGAATCCTATCATATCGGACTCTTAGAAAAATTTTCACTTTTAAAACACCATCACACGCCTATGTGACTATTGCCACGGCCGTGTTGTTAGACTGTGTGGTCTTTACACGCCCATGCTCGGCAACCGTGGACAAAACTACCCATTATGCCACGGTCGCTCCACACAACCGTTTGGAGGCCGTGTACCCCACACAGTTGAGACACACGGCTGTGTCTTTTGCCCGTGTGGTACATGAAAATTTAAATTAAGGTGTAGGGGAGGCACGGTCCAGGGGCACGCCCGTAGGGTCAGGCCGTGTGTCACCCACGGCCTATGTACGCCCGTGCCACCCACCCGTGGGGTAAACTGTCAAATCTCACACGGCCATGTCACACGCCCGTGTGCCATGCCGTGTAGGTCGTGTCAGGCTATATACCAAGCCTTGGCCTCCTTGAAACGCGAGCAAGCAAAAACACAACCAAACCAGCCAATTCAAGAGCAAATACTCAAATAACTACATTTACGAGTGATCGTTTACAAAATGCCACAAGAAGCACCAAAACTAAGGCTTACAAAATAGCCATTTACAACCACAATCATTCCATACATGCCATAAATTACTCTCGAAAATATAAACTATACCAAAAGAAGCTTGATAGTGTATCGCGTGGCTCCGACTTTACGATCCTAATCTAACAAGCTCAATATCTACAGAGGAAGGGAAAAGAAAGGGGATAAGCTACAATACCTTAGTAAGCTATATGGAATTCATAGCAATGCAACAATTCAATACATCATTTGCTTTAACATCATAAATGCTATCACATATCATTGAACAATTAGCTTACTCTTTGTGCACATTTCACATACCCACCGTAAATATGCTTAACAACAACATTCTCAGTATTTCGTACCATTTTCAGTTCACTTGTACCACCATTTCATCACAGGGCGGTTAATCTAATCCCATTGAGCAATTTCAGAATATGAACAGATAAACAGAGGTTAGCACATAAGTGCCATACAGACATGACAAAGCCATGAAGTAGCCAAAGCTACTAACAATAGGGTAGCCGAAGCTACAATCAATAACAGTATAGAAGTTAACCACGGGCCTGCTCACACAAGCTGACAGGTGTCTGCAACACATGTAAGACTACCTAGCACCCGGGTAACTATAACAGTCGGAATAGTAGGCCTCAAGTGACATGTCACCTATATCTATGTCTATTCCTACTTGCTCAATCGGGATATATAGCCAATACATAAATCAGTAGTTTCATAAGTACATACAATGGTCAATCGAAATTTACAGTAATTACCTTATTTCCCCATTTGCAGCGGTATACTGATTTTCAATCGTTTCATAGATCAAGTAACAACATAATTATACAAATACAAACAATTAATTGTAATTTTTAGCATGATATGCTAGAATTCACATACAACTTACTTGGATTGCCAAAAAGGACTAATTCTCGAAATTAGTCGAGGACTTTCTCTTTTCCCCGATCTTGGGCCTTATCAGACCGTTCTTGATCTAAATTAACACATATAGCACATATATCAATTATTTATCTCAATACAGTCATAGTTCGCATTTGGGGCAAATTTCTAATTTTACCCCTCAACTTTGCAATAATTACTAATTAATCCATTAGACATCAAAATTTAATTGTCTTTATTCCATAGGCTTATAAAGCCCATTTTTACAAATATAACACTGAAATATTCATTATTCCACACATTTAGGAACAATTTATAATCTCTACAAATTAGTCCCTCTTTATGAACTTTCATTCAATTTCATCCATTAAAACATGTATATAACATAATAATCCTTCATTGTCTACCATTACTCAACGAAACATACTTATAACACAAATGGGTATATTTTTGAACCCCAATTTCCCATCAAATTATTCTTAGAAATGAGAAATTTAAGCTCCAATGAGCTCAAAAATACAAAAATAATTGAAAATAGGACTAAATTGCACTTACAATGAAGCTTGGAAAATCAAAGAACCCTTGGCTATGGAGGTTCAAAATTTCGGCAGCACATATGAGGAAGAATGAGGAAGATGATGACTTTATTTTAGTGAAATTTGTCATTATTCACTAATGACCATTTTGCCCCTCATGCCATGTCTTAGATATTTTTCCATGTAAGGGCATTTTAGTCCAAAACACAAATGAATGGGCTAATTGCAACATAAACACTTTCAACTCCATAAAACAATTCAATCAAATCATATCATCATGCACAATGCATATTTTTCACCTATGGCAATTTAATCCCTAATACGCAATTAACCATCAAATAGTAAAATTCCCAAATGACATTTTCACAGTAACATTCAATCAAGCAGATAAGATCAGAAATTCACATAATTAAAAATTTTCACTTCGAATTTGTGGTTACGAAACCACTATTCTGACTAGCCCCTAATTCGGGTTGTCACAGTTTTTACAATAATATAGTAACACTTAATAAAATGTCAAGTATTATAATAGTATACGTAAATAGATTTTTGGTTTAACCAATATGATTGGTTATGTTATATCGACATTTTATATGTATTTTAAAAAAACACGAAAAAAGTGCAATATATAATTCAATTATATATATTATAAATTTTATTACACATGTATACATATGAAAATTTTGTATTTAGCATATAGGATTGTTTAAAAATAGCATACAATAATTAATGAAATGAACGGTTTGAAACAAATTAATAATAACGCATACAATATGTAGGATACTAAAATGAAAACTAGATTAAATTGTGAGAAATGAAATTTAAACACGTAAATACATTAGATTAAGATATTAAATGCATTATAATTATTTATAATTGTGTTGTCGTCAATCTTAAGTTGATGTCGAGTTTAACTTGTAACACCCACTCAATCAGGAACATTATCAATATCTACATGGAATAAATATAAGAACTATACATGAACTTTGATCCTATGAAAATATATATAATGTCAGTAATGACAATATATCGAAAAATAAATAAATTAATTAATAAATAAACACACAGATTTTTACGTGGAAACCCTTTTGGGGAAAAAAACCCGCGGTCAAAGGAGAAGAAAATTCACTATGTCGAATTCAAATGATTACAAAAGGAATAGACTATGTCTATTTATAGGCTTGTAAAGCCATATTCTAGTTTGCAAAGTGCCTTTCCAACTGATTACACAACCTACAATTGTAAAGACATAACCTGTGAGAGATCTTCTTCTATCAAGGTCTCCAGCAAAATCAGCATCAACATACCCAATGACTCCATTTCTAGTTCTTCCAAATTGTAAGCAAATATCAGTAGTACCTCGTAAGTATCTTAAAATCCACTGAACTGTTTTCCATTGTTCTTTACTGGGATTCGCTATGTATCTGCTAACTGCCCTAACTGCATATGATAAATCTAGACGTGAACAAGCCATAGCATACATGAGAGAACCCACTACACTAGAGTATGGAACATGGGTCAGGTACTCAATCTCATTATCTGATTATGGAGACAAAGCTGATGAAAGTCTAAAATGAGCTGTTAAAAGAGTATTAACAAGCTTAGCACTTTGCATATTGAACCTGGAAAGAACTTTCTCAATGTACCCTTTCTGACTTAGGTACAATTTACTTGCTTTTCTATCTCTAAGAATTTCCATACCAAGTATCTTCATTGTTGGTCCCAAATCTTTCATCTCAAATTATGCACTTAGTTGGGCTTTGACCTTTCTTATCTCTCCTTTATCTTTTGCTGCTATCAACATGTCATCAACATAAAGGAGTAGATATACAAAAGAACCATCATTATTTTTCTTATAGTAAACACAACTGTCAAAGTTACTTCTTTTGAAATCATGAGAAGTCATAAAGGAATCAAACCTCTTGTACCACTTTCATGGTGACTGTTTCAAACTGTAAAGGGACTTTTTCAGCAAGCAAACATAGTCCTCTTTTTTAAGACTGTAAAACCCTTTGGTTGTTGCATATAAATATCCTCCTCAAGTTCTCCATGCAAAAATGCAGTTTTAACATCTAACTACTCAAGCTATAAATCATGTATGGCCACACTACTAAGCAAAGCTCGAATTGAACTATGCTTTAAAACTGAGGAGAACACATCTGTGAAGTCCACTCCTAAAATTTGACTGTAACCCTTTGCAACAAGTGTAACACCCCTATCCCGTAACCGACGCAGGAATAGGTAAGGGGCATTACCGGACTTGTAACATATATCGGAACAGTAAAATTTCAAACTTTTTAATCGAGAACCATCACGTATCATCTGTCATTAGAGCATGCTTCAATTGATTATAAAATGATGTATATAATTATTGGAAATCTAATTGGAAACATGCTAAAAGATAGGAGAACATTTGCAAAATTTCAAAGTTAGGGACACACGGCCGTACCCCTTGCCCGTGTTCTTCACACACGGCCGTGTCCCTCCAGACACGCCCAAACCTTTTAGCCCGTGGTCGAATCTGACTTATCCCACACGGCTGTCCAACACGCCCATGGGGTTAGGCCGTGTGTCGCCCACGGCCTAGGCACGCCCGTGCCCTTACCCCGTGGTCGAAACTGTCAAATATCACACGGTTACCTGACACGCCCGTGTACAAAACAGAGCAGACCGTGTGACTATACTGCCAAATTTCACACGGCTACAAATTACCAGACACGCCCGTGTGTCTAGGCCGTGTACCAAAACTGACCAAAACATTAAGGTGTAGGGGACACACGGTCGAAGCGTACGCTCGTGTTCCCTGGCCATGTGGCACAAATATAGGCTTGGTTTAAGCCAATTTACCACCCAATATGGGTCATTTCTACTAGCCATTAACTAACAACATTTCATGCCATTCTACCAACCTAAAACATACCAATTCAAGCACAAAATGGACCCAAAATCATCTCAATTCATTCACAAATCAAGCACACTAACTCAAAGGCCTAAATGACCATTTCCATGCACTCATCCACACATATATACATATCAATTATGCAAGCTTATAATCTCATCAAAATCACATATCTTTCCATAAGCACATATAGCTAAAGGACAACTCAAGTACTTGATTATATTCATATATAACCCAAGCCACATCTCATAGCTTGATCATTTACAAAAATATATCATGTTCACTAAAGTACTAGCCTATACATGCCATGACCAAACGTTTGCAAAATACTCAAAAGTACCGAAGCTTTATCGATAGTGTGATAGCGATCCCTGACTCGTCCAATATCCGAGCTAGCTTCCAAATCTAGAAGACAGTGAAAGAAATAAATGGAATAAGCTTCTAAAGCTTAGTAAGTCCATATAACATGAAATGAAACTTACCATTTCAATGAGATATCCATAAGTAAGGCCATTACAACATATGATCTTATAGCCTATTGCACAAACTCACACTCATTAGTTCATGTAGTTTCATAACATATCATATATAAAAGCTTATCAAATACTTCATTTCAAGTAACATATACAAATCTTGTAAATCATATGGCATAATATGCCTTCATTTTGCACTTTCTCATATAACATGTTGATCATGTAACTAGTATCATTCCATTCATACAAATCATATGACATGTATTTCATATACTTCATTATCTCATGTATAGCACATAACTCTTATAACATGTACCTTATACCATTCATGTATTCACATAACATCTCTCTCATATATTCAAATTTCAATTAACCTTTCCTGTAACATGTATCGGTATTGCCCGTTGAACCTATAAGAACATCGAAAGATACTCGAGTGATATACACACAGTGTATATACATATAACCTGTAATCCGTCAATGCGTCATATATGCTCTTTCGAGCCTGTACAGTAAGCCCAGAGGCTGAACATATAATCCCGAAGGATAATCGGTAAGCCCGTAGGCTGAACATGTAATCCCGAAGGATAAACTTGTAGCTCATGAGCACGTGGTGAGTCCGCAACAAATGCAGGAGTCGAACCACCCTGTAGCCCTAGTGACATGTCACTTGTATTCTATCGACTTCTACGGTTCTAACGGGGCTCGGTATTCAATTTATCACTTGTAACAATTTAACATTTCTATTTCAATCTCATATATACTCGTTCCATTAGGCTATTTAATCATCTAGCATTTCATAATTTCAAATAACAATACGTATGAACATATATAAATACATTAAATTTGTTTTCCGTTTTCCCCGATCAAGTTCCTGGATTCGATCGTCTTTATCTCAATTTGAAGCTTGAAGTAGCCGAATATTTGAAAGCATAAAACCCTTAATGTTTTGATGAAGAATCGATGAGGAACAATTGATTATAAAAGATATTTTGTTTTATTATAACTATTATAACATATATTAGTCATATACCAATTTTGCCCTTTTGTAAAACCATTTAAAAACATGTATCATTAAAGACATGAATGCCCACCAGCTTTAGAAAAGGAAAAATAACCATTTAAGGGCCCTTATTTAAAAAGCCAAGGTCAAATAAGCCATTTACCAAATAGAACCCTAATTTATCACTTTACGTGATTTAATCCCTTTTATCAAATTAACCAGTCAAACGATAAAATTTCTAAATCAAACTTTCACACCGTGATTCTATCATGCTGTAAAACATATTAAAGCAATAAAAATAATAATTTGATTCAGTTAAGTGGTCCCGAAACCACCCGTTCCGACTAGGGTCTGAAGTGAGCTGTTACAACTCTCCTCCCCTTTAGGGATTTTCGTCCCCGAAAATCTTACCAGCGAACAAGTTAGGGTATTGTTTTCGTATAGTTTCCTCGAGTTCCCACGTAGCTTCTTCTATTTCGTGTTTACACCAGAGAACTTTTACAAGTGCTATACGCTTATTTCTCAACTCTTTCATTTCTCGGGCAAGAATTCTAATCGGTTCTTCGCTGTACGATAGATCAGACTGTAATTCCACATCTATGGGAGAAATAACATGAGACGGATCAGATCGGTATCGACGAAGCATTGAAATGTGAAATACGTTGTGAATCTTTTCAAGCTCAGACGGTAATGATAATCTGTAAACTACAGGTCCAATTCTTTCCACAATTTCATACGGCCCGATAAAACGAGGACTTAGCTTTCCTTTTCTGCCAAAACGAAGAATTTTCTTCCACGGTGATACTTTCAGAAATACTCTGTCTCCAACCTGAAACTCTAATTCTTTCCGTTTCAAATCAGCATATGATTTCTGTCTGTCTGAAGCTGCTTTTAAACTATCGCGTATCACTTTTACTTTTTCTTATGTATCTCGGATTAGATCAACCCCATGTAACTTTCTCTCACTCACTTCCGTCCAGTATAGCGGTGTTCGACATTTACGACCATATAATGCTTCATATGGAGCCATCTTTAAACTCGTCTGAAAACTGTTATTGTATGCAAACTCTATCAGAGGTAAGTATTTCTCCCAATTACTTTCGAATTCAAGAATACAACACCGTAACATGTCTTCCAGAATCTGAATAACTCTTTCAGACTGACCGTCGGTCTGGGGATGAAATGCTGTACTGAAACTCAATTTCGTTCCCAAAGCCTCTTGAAACTTCTTCCAGAATCTCGAGGTAAACCTCGGATCTCTATCAGACACAATGGATAACGGTATACCATGTAATCGTACAATTTCAGATACATATAGTTCCGCTAATTTATCCAGAGAATAATCAGTACGTACCGGTATAAAATGTGCAGATTTCATCAATCTGCCAACGATAACCTAGATTGCATTTTTCTTCTTTAGAGTCAGAGGTAGTCCAGATACAAAATCCATAGTGACTCTGTCCCATTTCCATTCCGGAATCATAATAGGCTGTAATAAACCTGACGGTACCTGATGTTCAGCTTTAACTTGCTGACAGATCAAACATTTTGATACGAATTCTGATATGTCACGTTTCATTCCTGACCACCAGTATTGCTGTTTCAAATCGTTATACATCTTAGTGCTACCCAGATGAACTGAAAATCGACTGTCATGTGCCTCGTGTAAAACTTTCTGAATGAGTTCACTATTTTTCAGTATGCAAATTTTATTTCGAAACATTAAACAATCATTGTTCCTTATAGAAAAGTCAGAATTAGAATTAGACTCACAGTGAAGTCGTTTAGCTTGCAGATCGGGATCAGTCCCTTGAGCTTCGAAAATTTACTGCAGAATTAACGGTTTAACCTTTAGCTCAGCTAAAACAGATCCATCATCATATAACGTCATTTGAGCATTCAAAGCTCGCAGAGTAAACAGAGACTTTCGACTTAACGCATCAGCTACAACATTAGCTTTCCCTGGATGATAATCAATTACAAATTCATAGTCTTTTAGTAGTTCGAGCCATCTCCGCTGTCGCATATTTAAATCTTTCTGTGACATCAGATACTTCAGACTTTTATGATTGGTAAAAATTCTACATTTCTCACCATATAAGTAATGCCGCCAAATCTTTAATGCAAATACTATAGCAGCTAACTCAAGATCATGCGTCGGGTAATTCTTCTCATGCGGCTTTAACTGTCGAGAGGCATAAGCTATGACTTTCCCGTCTTGCATCAATACACAGCCCAGTCCGATAATAGATGCATCACTGTATATAACAAATTCTTTCCCCGATTTGGGTTGAACTAAAACCGGAGCTTCTATTAACAGGGCTTTCAACTGTTCGAAACTCTGCTGACATTTATTAGTCCACTCCAATTTCACATCTTTCTGCAACAATCGAGTCAACGGCACTGTAATCATCAAGAATCCTTTAACAAATCTTCGGTAATATCCCGCTAATCCCAGAAAACTTCTAATCTCAGATACATTTCTCGGAGGTTTCCAGTCTATAATAGCAGATATTTTACTCGGATCTACTCTGATGCCTTCCGCAGAAACAATATGACCCAAAAATCTGACTTCTCGAAGCCAAAATTCACATTTGCTGAATTTGGCAAACAACTGCTTATCTCTCAGAATTTGCAACACAATTCTCAGATGCTCAGTATGCTCTACCTCATCACGTGAATAGATCAGAATGTCATCAATGAACACGACAACGAATCTATCTAAATACGGTCTGAATACACGGTTCATCAAGTCCATGAACACTGCAGGTGCATTTGTCAACCCGAAAGGCATGACCAGAAACTCATAATGTCTGTATCGTGTTCTGAAAGCAATTTTCGGTATATCTGAATCTTTAACTCGCAACTGGTAATAACCCGATCTCAAATCAATCTTTGAAAATACAGTAGCTCCTTTTAACTGATCGAATAAATCATCAATCCGTGGAAGAGGGTATTTATTCTTCACTGTTACCTTATTCAACTGTCGGTAATCAATACACATTCTTATCGTTCCATCTTTCTTTTTCACAAATAATACGGGAGCACCCCAAGGTGAAAAGCTTGGTCTTGCAAAACCTCTATCCATCAATTCTTGTAACTGTGCTTTCAACTCTTTTAATTCCGTCGGTGCCATTTTGTATGGAGCTATCGATATCGGAGTAGTGCCCGGTAACAATTCAATACCGAATTCAACTTCTCTAATCGGCGGTAAACCTGGTAATTCTTCCAGAAAAACATCTGAAAACTCACAAACAACTGGTACAGACTCAATTTTTAATTCTGTCTTGCTAGAATTCATCACATACGCTAAATACGCATCATAGCCTTTTCTGACATACTTCTGAGCCCTCATGGCAGAAATCACTATCGGTAATTCATTCGAATCATTTGATTCAATCCGAAGAATCTCACCATTCTGACATTTCAATTCTATACTCTTACTTCGACAATTCACAATAGCATCATGCGCATTTAGCCAGTCCATGCCCAGTATTACATCGAATTCGTCAAAAGGGAGGAGCATCAGATCAGCCGGAAAACAATATCCCCGAGTCATCAACGGACATTTCTTACATATCTTATCAACTAACACAGAGTTTCCTAATGGATTCGATACTTTAACTACATATTCCGTAGACTCAACACTTAAATTCTTTTCATACACTAATTTCATACAGATATATGAATGAGTTGATCCAGGATCTATCAACGCAACAATATCAGTGTTATAGAGAGAAAAAGTACCGGTAATAACATCAGGCGACGAGGCTTCCTCGCGTGCACATATTGCATAAGCTCTCGCAGGAGTACGCATCTCAGGTCTCACATTAGCATCTCTCGCCACATTGCAATTTCCACTTTGGTTCCCAACGCTTCGCGACGGTCTACCTCTCGATGCAACATTATGTGTCTTAGTTGTTTGTTCCATATCAGCTACAGATCTTTCAGGACAGTCACGTAAATAGTGATCTAACGATCCACATCGAAAATAAGCTCCGCTTTTTAATCGGCATTCACCAAATGCTTCCTATTACAATACTTACATTCAGGTCCGGGAGTTCTCACACTATCAGCACTAGTTACCGAGGGTGCTTGAGGTCTCGAATGGGAAGATTTAACATTTTTGTCTCGAATAGATATGCCCGTAGAAGTAGCAGAACGAGGATGAAAATCCTTTGATCTCTTGGATCCAGACTGATACGGTTTTCCCGCAAACCTTTTTCTAGCTTCTCTAAATTTAGAATCAGCTTTTCTCTTTTCTTTAGCAAGCTCTTCGGCTTTACAAGCCCGATCAACGAGAACTACAAACTCTCTCAGCTCAAGTATTCCGACTAATAGTCGAATTTCTTCATTTAGCCCATCTTCGAACCTTTTGCACATTGTTGTTTCGATAGAAACACATTCGCGAGCATATTTGCTGAGTTGAACGAACTCTCTCTCGTATTCAGTTACAGACATTCGACCCTGTTTCAGCTCTAAAAACTCTTTTCTTTTCTGATCGATGAATCGTTGACTGATGTATTTCTTTCTGAATTCCGTCTGGAAGATATCCCAATCGACTCGTTCTCGTGGTACAACCGAGGTCAATGTATTCCACCATTAATATGCTGAATCCCAAAGCAAAGAAATAGCACATCTCAGGCACTCATCAGGAGTACAAGCCAGTTCATTAAAAACTCTGATCGTATTTTCAAGCCAAAATTCAGCCCTCTCAGTATCACCACTTGCTGAAGCTCGGAATTCCTCAGCACCATACTTCCGTATCTTATCGACAGGAGGTCTGTTCAATCTCAGAGGATCCACAACTCGTACATTATCAGGGTTAAGTTGTGGGACGGGAGGGGGTGGAGGTTACGGAGTAGCCGGGTTTGCTCGCACAAACTTACTAAACCATCCAGACATCATTTGGAAGAAAGCTTGTTTAATTTCTTCCTGATTGGCCACAGCAGGGTCCGATTCAGAAGGCACAGCCCCTTGAGCGGGTGCTGGTGCAATACTTTCAACATCATCAGCTAAAGCTCGATTCCGATCCATTACTATATAAAACAGATTTCAAAGGATGTCAGGAGATATCACACTATCACATTTCATGTACATGGCATGTATAGCTAAACTAATACTCACTACGGTAGTCCTAGAATCGACTAAACCGTGGCTTTGATACCAATCAAATGTAACACCCCTATCCCGTAACCGTCGCCGGAATAGGTAAGGGGCATTACCGGACTTGTAACATATATCGGAACAGTAAAATTTCAAACTTTTTAATCGAGAACCATCACGTATCATCTGTCATTAGAGCATGCTTCAATTGATCATAAAATGATGTATATAATTATTGGAAATCTAATTGGAAACATGCTAAAAGATAGGAGAACATTTGCAAAATTTCAAAGTTAGGGACACACGGCCGTGCCCCTTGCTCGTGTTCTTCACACACGGCCGTATCCCTCCAGACACGCCCAAACCTTTTAGCCCGTGGTCGAATCTGACTTATCCCACATGGCTGTCCAACACGCCCATGGGGTTAGGCCGTGTGTCGCCCACGGCCTAGGCACGCCCGTGCCCTTACCCCGTGGTCGAAACTATCAAATATCACACGGTTACCTGACACGCCCGTGTACAAAACAGAGCAGACCGTGTGACTATACTGCCAAATTTCACACGGCTACAAATTACCAGACACGCCTGTGTGTCTAGGCCGTGTACCAAAACTGACCAAAACATTAAGGTGCAGGGGACACACGGTCGAAGCGCACGCCTATGTTCCCTGGCCGTGTGGCACAAATATAGGCTTGGTTTAAGCCAATTTGCCACCCAATATGGGTCATTTCCACTAGCCATTAACTAACAACATTTCATGCCATTCTACCAACCTAAAACATACCAATTCAAGCACAAAATGGACCCAAAATCATCTCAATTCATTCACAAATCAAGCACACTAACTCAAAGGCCTAAATGACCATTTCCATGCACTTATCCACACATATATACATATCAATTATGCAAGCTTATAATCTCATCAAAATCACATATCTTTCCATAAGCACATATAGCTAAAGGACAACTCAAGTACTTGATTATATTCATATATAACCCAAGCCACATCTCATAGCTTGATCATTTACAAAAAGATATCATGTTCACTAAAGTACTAGCCTATACATGCCATGACCAAACGTTTGCAAAATAATCAAAAGTACCGAAGCTTTATCGATAGTGTGATAGCGATCCCTGACTCGTCCGATATCTGAGCTAGCTTCCGAATCTAGAAGACAGTGAAAGAAATAAACGGAATAAGCTTCTAAAGCTTAGTAAGTCCATATAACATGAAATGAAACTTACCATTTCAATGAGATATCCATAAGTAAGGCCATTACAACATATGATCTTATAGCCTATTGCACAAACTCACACTCATTAGTTCATGTAGTTTCATAACATATCATATATAAAAGCTTATCAAATACTTCATTTCAAGTAACATATACAAATCTTGTAAATCATATGGCATAATATGCCTTCATTTTGCACTTTCTCATATAACATGTTGATCATGTAACTAGTATCATTCCATTCATACAAATTATATGACATGTATTTCATATACTTCATTATCTCATGTATAGCACATAACTCTTATAACATGTACCTTATACCATTCATGTATTCACATAACATCTCTCTCATATATTCAAATATCAATTAACCTTTCCTGTAAGATGTATCGGTATTACCCGTTGAACCTATAACAACATCAAAAGATACTCGGGTGATACACACACAGTGTATATACATATAACCTGTAATCCGTCAATGCGTCATATAAGCTCTTTCGAGCCTGTACAATAAGCCTGGAGGCTGAACATATAATCCCGAAGGATAATCGGTAAGCCCGTAGGCTGAACATGTAATCCCGAAGGATAAACTTGTAGCTCATGAGCACGTGGTGAGTCCGCAACAAATGCAGGAGCTCGAACCACCCTGTAGCCCTAGTGACATGTCACTTGTATCCTATCGACTTCTACGGTTTTAACGGGGCTTGGTATTCAATTTATCACTTGTAACAATTTAACATTTCTATTTCAATCTCATATATACTCGTTCCATTAGGCTATTTAATCATCTAGCATTTCATAATTTCAAATAACAATACGTATGAACATATATAAATACATTAAATTCGTTATACAAACTTACCTAGTAATCCCGTATCTACTCGTCTATTTTCCGTTTTCCCCGATCAAGTTCCGGGATTCAATCGTCTTTATCTCAATTTGAAGCTTGAAGTAGCCGAATATTTGAAAGCATAAAACCCTTAATGTTTTGATGAAGAATCGGTGAGGAACAATTGATTATAAAAGATATTTTGTTTTATTATAACTATTATAACATATATTAGTCATATACCAATTTTGCCCTTTTGTAAAACCATTTAAAAACATGTATCATTAAGGACATGAATGTCCACTAGCTTTAGAAAAGGTAAAATAACCATTTAAGGGCCCTTATTTAAAAAGCCAAGGTCAAATAAGCCATTTACCAAATAGAACCCTAATTTATCGCTTTACACGATTTTATCCTTTTTATCAAATTAACCAGTCAAACGATAAAATTTCTAAATCAAACTTTCACACCGTGATTCTATCATGCTGTAAAACATATTAAAGTAATAAAAATAATAATTCAACTCTGTTAAGTGGTCCCAAAACCACCAGTTCCGACTAGGGTCTAAAGTGGGCTGTTACAACAAGCCTTACTTTATATCTGGGTTCTTCAACTCCTAGAGTCCCTTCTTTCCTTTTATCCATTCATTTACAATGAACAACCTTTTTACCTTTAGGAAGTTTTACAAGGTCTCATGTTTTGTTTTTGTGGAGTGATTTCATCTCCTCTTGCATAGTAAATATCCACTTTTCTGAGTCTTCACAACTAACCACCTCAGAATAATTAGATGGCTCTTGATTTGCATCTATATCTTCAGCCTCATTTAAAGCATAAGCAACTAGATCATCCTTGACATACTTCTTTGGAGGTTTAATTTCTCTTCTAGTTTTGTTTTTGGCTATAGAGTATTGTGGGGAAGAAACAAATTTATTCTCAATTTTTGTACTGGCTTGAAAAGTAGACTCTATTGTAGATTCTGTATCAACCTGAAACTCCACCTATTTTTTATTTTCTTTATTGGAAGAGTCTTTAAGAGATAAGTTAGGTAGCATAGCAGTTTCATCAAAAACAACATCTCTACTAATCACAACTTTTCTATTTTCAGGACACCATAACTTATACCCTTTTACACCAGCTTTATAACTAAGAAAAATACATGTAATGGATCTTGGTTCTAATTTTCCATTATCAATATGAGCATACGCAGGACACCCAAAAATCTTTAAATTAGAATAGTCAGCAAGATTACCAGACCATACCTCTTGTGGAGTCTTTTTCTCAATTGCAATGGATGGAGATTGGTTGATTAAAAAACATGCAGTAAAGCCTGCTTCGGCCCAAATTGACTTTGTAAGTTGGCATTTGACAACATACATCGAACCCTCTCCATTATCATTCTATTCATTCGTTTTGCAACGCCATTTTGCTGTGGAGTATGACGAGCTGTCAAGTGTCTCACGATCCCTTTTGACTTGCACAGTTTATTAAACTTATCAGGACAGAACTCTAAGCCATTGTTTGTGCGGAGGTGTTTTATTTATTTTTCTGTCTGTTTTTCAATCATAGTTTTCCAAGACTTAAACGCAGAAAACACATCATTTTTTTTGCTTCAAGAAGAACGTCCAAACTTTTCTGGAAAAATCATTAATAAAAGTTAGCATATAATTAGCTCCACCTCTCGAAGGCACTCTAGATGGCCCCCATAGATTAGAATGAATATACTCCAATGTTCCTTTCGTGTTATGGATTCTTCTTGTGAATCTGACTCTTTTTTGCTTCCCAAAAACGCAGTGCTCACAGAACTTCAATTTGCAAATTCCTTACCCATCAAAAAGTCTTCTTTGGCTCAATTCTGCCATACCATTCTCATTCATATACCCTAAGCGCATATGCCAAAGTTTAGTAATATCATCATCTGACAAGGAAGAGGAAGCGACAGCTGCATCACCAGTAATAGTAGAACCTTGCAGAACACATAACTTGGCAATCTTTCTTTGCCTTTTCATCACAATGAGGGAACCTTTAGAAATCTTCAAAACCCCACTTTCAGCTGTGTATTTGTACCCTTTTGAATCAAGAGTACTTAACGAAATTTTTCTCTTCAATTCTGGAACATGTCGTACATCACTAAGTGTTCTCACAACTCCATCAAACATCTTAATTTTAATCATTCCGACACCTACGATTTTACACGAAGCATTATTTCCCATCAAAACAACACATTCAGACACTATTTCGTAATTTGTAAACCAGTCTCTATTGGGACTCGTGTGGAAGGTGCAGCTCGAATCAAGGATCCACTCCTCGCTCACTTTAGAATTGATGACTGAAGCGACTAGAACTTCACCATCACTGTAGTCTTCTACAACATCAGCTTTACCAGAATTTTCTAGTTGTTTTCCCTTTTGATTCGTAGCCTCCCTTTTGATCTTATTCTGTAACTTATAGCACTCAGATTTAATGTGTCCTTTCTTTTTACAGAAGTTACAAGTTTTACCTTTGTTTGAAGACTTCGATCTACCTTTAGATTTACTGCGAGGATTCCGTTCTTGTGTCCTTCTATGATTATCATCAGCATTCTGATCTTGTCTTACACAAACAATGAGACCCTCACCCTGAGAGTCAGTTTTAACCAAAAGATGCTTCATCTTATCTTACGAGGTTAAAGATTCATAAACCTCATCAACTGTGAGAGACTCGCGGCTATATAAAATCGTGTCTCTAAAGGTTGAATAAGACGGGGGCAATGAACAGAGTAGAATCAACCCTAGATCTTCCTTATCATATTGAACCTCCATGGCCTCCAAGTTTGAGAGGATTTCTTTAAACATTGTTAAGTGTTCGTGCACAGACGCACTTTCCTCCAAACGATGAGCATAAAGACGTTGCTTCATACGAGCTTACTTGTTAGAGTTTTCGACATGCATATTTGTTCTAGCCTCTTCCATAATGCAGCAGCGGTCTTTTCCTTCATCACATCCTGCAAAATTTTATTAGACAAATGCAGATGTAATTGTGTTAACGCCTTTCGATCCTTACGCTTCTTCTCTTCATCCGTTAATGTCGATGGCATCTTATCTATCCCTAGCAAGGCTTCTTCTAAATCCATCTGTGCAAGAACTGCTTGCATCTTAATCTGCCACAACGCAAATTTGGTGTTGCGATCCAACAGCGGAATTTCATACTTCAAAGACGCCATTACCGTGATCGAGATGAAAAACCCAGAAGCTCGAATACCAATTTGTGAAAATATATATAATGTCGGTAATAACAATATATCAAAAAATAAATTAATTAATTAATAAATAAACACACAGATTTTTACGTGGAAACTCTTTCGGGAAAAAAAACCACGGGCAGAGGAGAAAAAAATTCACTATGTCGAATTTGAATGATTACAAGAGGAATAGACTATGTCTATTTATAGGCTTGTAAAACCATATTCTAGTACGATTGAAACACCTTATCCTAATCAATATAAAATAGATCGAGTTTAATAAGGTTTAAAAAACCTTATTGTAAAATAAAATAAAAGAAGTGTAATTCTATATGGATTTTACTTTTATTTTATTTTACCATTGTATTTTATTTAAATAAGGATTCGGGTCACTTAATTCTAACAAATCCAATTTGTCATTTTATACATGAACTTTGGTTTTGTGCAATTATTGAGATTAAACTTTGATTTTAGTTCAAATGTATACATAAACATTTGCTTTTAATTCCATTGTACACATTTAAAGAAAAAATACATCAATTTTATATTGGATAAGTATAATTATCTGTATATGTATTATGTAAACATAAAATGGTGTTGTATTGATAATGATATTAGTTGTTTATGGAAATTGAATCAAATTGAAATAAAATCAAAGTTCATGTATAACATTGCATATTTAACCAAATTTCATGTGTAGTTTTGGGATTTATCTCTATATACAATTGGTAAAGGTAATAAAGTGTGCATAATATAATTAAAATGTATAAAACACATTAAACTAAAGTTTTGGTTGACTGGTAAAGAAAAAGTTTTATCAATCAAAATGTCATTCAAATCTCACCAAATACAAATTACTTATTCATTTTTTAAGAAAAATAAAAAGATTAAAAGTACCGTAGAATAATATAACTTATTTTAAATACGAACAGGCATTTTTGTAATTTCTCAAATTGAAATATCATGTATAAAGTTGTACAAAATCAAAGTTCATGTATGACATTGCACATTTAACCAAATTTCATGTCTAGTTTTGGGATTTATCTCTATATACAATTGATAAAGGTAATAAAGTGTGCATAATAAAATTAAAATGTATAAAACACATTAAATTAAAGTTTTGGTTGAGTGGTAAAGTTAAAGTTTTATTAATCAAAATGTCATTCAAATCTCACATATACAAATTACTTATTCATTTTTTAAGAAAAATAAAAAGATTAAAGTACCCTAGAATAATATAACTTATTTTAAATACGAAAAGGTATTTTTGTAATTTCTCAAATTGAAATATCTTGTATAAAGTTGTACAAAATCAAAGTTCATGTACAACATTGCACATTTAACCAAATTTCATGTGTAGTTTTGGGATTTATCTCTATATACAATTGATAAAGGTAATAAAGTGTGCATAATAAAATTAAAATGTATAAAACACATTAAAGTAAAGTTTTGGTTGGGTGGTAAAGTTAAAGTTTTATTAATCAAAATGTCATTCAAATCTCACCATATACAAATTACTTATTCATTTTTTAAGAAAAATAAAAAGATTAAAGTACCCTAGAATAATATAACTTATTTTAAATATGAAAAGGCATTTTTGTAATTTCTCTAACTGAGCCTTTTTAATAATTGAGGGTGGGGATGGGGTTGTTTGAGATCGAACCCAAGCTCTTATGCCTCACAACTTAATGCTCTTGCCCCTAAGATAAGAGGTTGTTGGCAATTTTCCTAATCGAGTTGGTACTTGGTTAACTAATGACACTAACTCAATTAGGAGTTTAAATAATTAGTGAACTAATATCTTTGCTCTGGGCTATGCACCTGAGTTTTTATTCGCCCAACTTTTCTATTTATCGATCAAAAGCAAAGAAGAAAAGAACGAAAAAGTAAAAGTTGCTAACTCAAAACCAAATCCTAGAAGATTTCGTTGCTATCAATATAGTAAAACAATATAGATTTATAGTAATAGTAAATAATAACAATAAGTAATACAACGATTTCTAACTCTATTTAGAATCAAACTATAGTATAGTATTTTCTTTAAGTATATTGTAGGATACTGTTGTTCCAGCCACATTTCTCTTTTCACTCTATTAGGAATTTAAATGGGGCTTGAATTCGAGTTTCGGTGAGGTTGAATGCACTTTTTTCGTTCTACACTCCTTATTTATTTTATTTAATTTTTATCTAATTCTAAAAAAAACCAAAAGAATAAAAATAAAAAGGGGGTGATAGAGTAGTCACAAATATTTGATTGTATCTCAATCTAATCTTTTTTGCCCCGTAATAACAAGATTTATAAAAAAGGGAACGTTAATGCATCCGGGAAGGAACAATTGATCTCTATCAATAAACCTGCTAAAGAACCGAACCATAGAGTACTTAGTACCAATGCTACAAAAAGATATGTTTTCAGATCTCGCATTTAAAATTCTCTTTCTTTATCGTATTACATTATGGTAATACATATATAACCACATGTATGTATGGTTAAAGACCACTTGGCGTTGTCTATTTGTACTCGAAATTCCTAATTCAAAATTCAAATTTAAATGTACAATGATTCAATGGATAAGATTTTCCCTTTCATAAAACAGGAAAACAAAATAGATCTCTTTCTGCCTGAAAATCCCTGCTAAAAATATTCATTTATTATCCATTATATGGTTATTGTATGTATGGGACCAAAAGAGAAAATGGAAAGATCATTTTTGTAATAAAACTGTGCATAATAAGATTAAAATACATAAAACATATTCAGTTAAAGCTTTGATTTAGTAGTAAATTAAAATTTTATCAGTTCAAATGCTATGAGTTCAAATCTCATCATATACGAATTATTTATTAATTTAAAAAAAAGACTAAAATAACTTAGACTAATATAACTTACTTTAAATATGAAAAGATATTTTTATAATGTCCCTCACCGAGTTGATACACTCAATTAGGAATTTAAATAATAATATAGATTTTATAAAAAAATAATAGTATAAATTAAAATAATTTAATTCAACTTTATATTTGTTAAAACTTTCTAAATTAAAATTTTAAAATAACCATTAACAAGTTTTTTAAGCCATGAGCTCTACTTCTCTAGAAAATTAAAATAGAACAAGAAAACATCAACCTTTTGGCAGGTTGAAACACACGCACGGGCGCGCGCGCACACAGACATATTTACATATTAATAGGGGATAAAGTAGATAATTTAATCTAGTGACGTGATAAGTCTTCGAAAGAAGGTCCTGAAAAGGTTATGTTTTCAAATTATAGCAATTAAAGATAATGATGATGATGATGGAGATACATTATTGAAAGCGAACGTCGTGTTGGCAAATATCATCATCAATACATATAATATATTCGGCTTGGGGATGGATTATTGGCAGCAACATTGATCGTTTGAAGGTTTAACATCTTCAGGGGCTGCCACAGTGTTATCAAATATCTATCATGTTGAAATACTTGAATGATTTGAGTTAAAGCAAACACTTGATGGCCTGTAAATTTTGGGGTGGAATCGGGATCAACCTTCCAATGTGGGAACCTGTACATCTTGGATAGCTCTTAGGATTGCTTTGCCGCCGTACTCCACTGGCAAAGCTTCTTCACCTATCTCCTCTATAAAGATTTTCTTCTCATCGTCATTGGTCACAATTACAATCTGTATTCATGGTGTTGCAAAAAAAGCAAAGACAGATATATCACATAAAAATAATCTAAGAATTATGCTAATTGTGTCGTACGGATACTCTATTAATATCTTCGCCCGATGTAATGGAAAGGATGAGTAAAGTTATCAGACTGTTCTAATTAACAAAATGTGTTTACTATTAACAATCCTTAAAAAGAGCACTCTACGTTTATGTACAAAGGAAGCAGGGAAAGTTGAGGAAAAAAAAGTTCCGGATGCTGGAACTGAAGAATGACTACATGAACCAACTGATTTGAACTCCGGGATCTCTAAAAATAATCATTAGCAAAACTCTTGATCCAGTAACTATTTTTAAGGTACAAAGATGCAGTAACCTCCATTTAGGAAACATATATTCACCACCATTAAGCAAGAACAATTCATTTGGGACAGTAAGTTCACTACCTATATCTGCTAAGAATCTGAAAGGAAAAAAAATAAAACAATAACAAATACCTTTTCAAGTGTAGATTTCTCAATGAAGCGAGAAACCATCCTCCAAACACTAACAAAAAACCTCGGCATATGCACAATGTAGCACTTTGCCAAGCGCTCTGGGAAATATGCCTGCATTTAAGTGAAGATTGGGGCTAATGAAACATGGAAGAAAAATGTAACAAGTTTCCAGAACAGTATCTGGGGATAAATTCAGTTTACAATGGCCACGATTTAGGAGACTGAGCCTAATTTCTTAACTTATTAGCTAATTCCTATGTTAAATATGGTACATTTAATAGCTTAATCCCTTTGGGACAATTTTTTGAAAATGAAGAAGCGGGTTAGAAAAACAACAGGACAAGCTGGGTGAATTGGGAGACAAAATAGCCCAATTCATGGTTTTAAAGAATGCTACAAATAAATTCTAAAACACGGCCTTGTAAATCATAATCAAATTGTACACGAAGTAAACAGAAGATAGATATCATGCATTAGCGTGTCATTTAGAAAGATTTTGCTCACTAACCGTTTCTACTTGTTTCTAAGACCTATGTTAATCCGACTCTTCACTTTTTCTCGAAGTACTCCAATCCAACACTGATGTCTAACAGGACACATATCTAGACATGGCATGCATTAGCGTGTCATTTGAAAAGATTCAGCTTATCAACTGTTTCCACTTGTTCCTAAGACTTATTTTAATCCAACTCTTCACTTTTCTCGAATTACTCCAATCCAACACTTATGTCCAGCATTGAAGGATATAGTCCTAAAAGTACTTTCCAGATATATGAAAAAATTACATCCTTGTACCTGAGACATGCCCATATCCATTACTCAACAAAATTTTAGCAACATAATCTAAAACAGAACCAAACATTTAGTGGCTAAAAGTATTATAGAGGTCTTTGTATTAGAAGTTAGATTGTATTTTGCTCTTTACTCAAAAAATAAGTAAATTAATCCTTTAAAGTTAATCAAAGAGCAAATTAGTTATTTTTGTTTAAATTTTCATCAATTTACTAGACAGTTACACTTATAATGCCAAATGTATCTCATTCTAACAGACATGAATCAAATTTTTCAGTAGAAATAGATGGATTTTTTAACAGAAGAACCAGTTTGCCTTGCTCTTTAATATAACGAACAAGGACTAATAATGAGACAAAATGCAGTTCAACTCTTAATATAAGAGCCTTCATGGTACTTTTACCACATTTAATTGCATTTTCTTTAAGTATTTAATATAAAAGCTGCCATGGTACTCTTAATATAAGACGAAGGAAATGTTTCAAGTATTTCATTACATTCAGATTACTAGAGATTTATTCCATAAAAATGTCAAGATTCTTACACGCAACAGAGTTAATGAGAAATCAAGTTACCAGGAAAAAAAGAATGTCATGAACTTTCACTTATCTTTTATGAATATATCCCTGGTATATGTAGCCTACATGAAACATATAGCTTGTTTGTACAGTAACTGATATAAAGAACAGCTCAGTAATTCAAATGTGACCTTCCCTCCATAGAAATGGAGTACGTATGCACTAGCCAACCATTAATATTTCAACATCTGTACTTGCACTTGGTGACCTTTTGTTACTTGGTTAGTTATTTCTTTTGTTAGGCAATAATAATGAAAAAGGCTAGACCAATATACTGTTGAAATATTAAATGAGGCCCTAAGGTGATGTTGAAGTCATTAGGCAGGAAATCTTGACCATGACCCAGGTTCCACACTAAACTTAAACATAGCTCAGGTTCCAGAAGCCTTTAATTCAAATAGAACAGTATGACATAAATCTAAGGGATATGAATTTGAATTTGTAACAAGGTCACAAATTGAATGATATTTCGGATGAAGAAAGCATAACTTCCTATCCCTTGAAAGATTGACCCCAAATTTCATAATTAGTTAAAGATCAATAAAATGAAACAAAAAAATGATAATAGTTAAATCTCGGGTTTTTCATTTTCTTGAATTACTTGTATCTGACGTCCCTATCTAAAAATAATTTTATACATGGGTTGGTGTATGACCTTCTAAGGCATATTATGAGAAAAAATAAAACTTCTTTGAAAATAATAAATATACCCATATCAGGCAAAAACCCTATCCGACACTTACACAGTAAAATACCTTAATGCTATGGAGTCAACTCCACAGCCTATACTCTCGTCAGTTGTGCATTTCTTTAGGTTATGTAATATGTTCACCTTTTCCCTTCATTTTCATCGAGGGAAGACGGATGAAGGGCAGAACTCTTCAAACAGCTATAGAAATCGCCATAAAATTACAAGAGACATCAAAGTACTTTGAGAAAACTTAACAAGCTCTCTTATTATTATTATTTTTTATTTACCATGCACTATCCTCGTTCTGTTTCTCTTATATAAGACACATGAAACAATGTTCTTTTCAACATAATTCGGAGAACATACATCACCTGTAAGAACTGAAATCCAGTTATTAATCCACGTGCATCGACATTTCTGTATGTAATATTCTGAAAATCAAGAACGCCAATCAACTTTTCATTTCCTATTTCTCTTCCTTTGACGGCACTGAGATTGGTACAACTCAATGAGTCAAAAATAAATGAATGTATGTCTTTGGAGCTTGTATCTCAAAAAAAAAAAAAAAAGCTCCTTCTGTTTTTCTATTCTTTTTTTTTTTTTTTTTTTTTTTTTACTGTCAGAACTCAGAATACTACCTTGCTATGGTTTTGTCTAGCAGATAAACCACGAACTCTGCATCAAGAGATAGAGAAAACATATAAGAGTAAATTTTGCAATATGAAAGAAAACTTGCTTGCAGCAAAAACAAAAACATGTAAAATAAATAAATCTTGAATAAACTTGTAGTATCTCCTATTTTAATAGTAATTGATGAAGTTCACCAGCAAATATAAAATAGGGTAAACTACAGAAATTATCACTAAAGTATTGCCCATGATCTTGGTCACTAAATTTTTTTTCGCACCATCTAATATTTACATATTCTATCAATTTGATTCTAAATATATAAATTCAACAAATTTAACCCTCAATGTTACATAATTTGTCATTTTAATTCAAAATTTTAAAAATTCAATAAATTTAGCTTTCAACATTTACAAAATAACAAATTTTGATTTTTTAAAATTCATTAAATTTTAATTCAAACAATAACTTGATAATCGCCAGCTACAAACCACATACAACAAAATCATACAACCCTGCTTAATTGCTTTATTTTGGTAATGCAGTCTTCTTCTCTAACTGAACCCCTCCTATGCCAGCTTACCAAGTTATTGATACAAACATCTTGTTTTTCAATAGTTTCAGTTGTTGCAGGGTCCATTCACCCAAAATCTCAGATTTTGCTGCAGACTTTGCGTCCATGGTTATTTCAAGTTGAAACCTTGCTCCCCTTTGGTGGTGTATTGATAAACTTCCAATTGAATTGACTTGAATTATTAGGCATTAGATTACTTGCTACCTCATTTATCGGAACCTCATCCAAAATTTCTTTCAAATATTCTGCGGTGAGCTTTACTTTTAGTTAATCAATGTTACTATCCAGATATTTTTATCTTGGTTGTTCTTGTGGAGAAAATGAAAGAAAGGGTCACAACTTTTTAAAAAATACAGAAATTTAAAAACTAAAATTTGTCATTTTTATAAATGTCGAGGGCTAAATTTATTAATCTTTTTAGAGTTTGAACAAAAATAACAAAGTTTATAAACATTGAGAGCTAAATTTGTTATTTTTTTATATTTAGAATCAAATTCATAGAATATATAAAATTAAAAAATTAAATTTATTATTAGACTAATAAAAAAAATCACCACAACATTCCATCAAAATCAAATTTCAAAATGATGTTAATGTTTTAAAAAAACATTAAATAATGTAATGACTAAAATAAAAAAAAATTAAAAATTTAATGACCGAAATAAAATCAACAACCATTTATCTACTTTACCTATAAAATAAACTAAGCCCATAATGGCAAACCACATCAAGTCCTGGGTTCGATTAACGGATTACCCTGTCTATTGCTCTTAAAGAAAAAAAAAAAACAACTTTGAGGGGCCACAGATTAAACTCCGACATTTATGAGCTACCTAAAATATTAAACAAGATCTAAAAAGTATAGCATCGCAGATTTATGTGGCTTTCCCATTATGTCCCACCATAATGATGAAACCTTTCTACCATGAGTCTCATGACCAAAAGTTATCATTTCAACAATCGGAAAAGAATCAAATTTCAGGCAAGGCTTATCAACATGCATGAATTATAAGAAAAAAAAAAGAATATGCTAATTAATCAATCATGAGAAAGAAGAGTCAAAGTAGTGAGGCTGGGCTAACTAATTACTCTTGAACTGGAGATGGTCCTTGGGAGGATAATGCTTGCAAGCTTGGACAATCATCACTGGATATCCTGTCTTTGACAAACATTGCAAAAAAATCTTTCTGGCTTCTAATTGGTCAGGCACTTCAGATTCTACAACGAACCCATTAGGAACTAAAGAAGACCTCCATTTCAGCCACTGGACAAACATCTTTGAAGCTTTATCTGTGTCCATTGATCTTGCAATCAAGAATCTCATGAGTGTCGGATCCCCGTATTTCTGTAACAAAAAAAGGGGTCAAAAACACCGACTTGAAGTATAAATATACAGGATTTCAGTCACAAAGGGTATTGATAATTTACCTCTGTTGAAAACCCAAGTTTCTCTACTGATTTCCTCATCTGGGTCAGTTCAAGTCCATGGCTTTTCTCCATGTTAGAGCAAATAGAATCTGCTTGGGGCCTTTGGCTTGTTAGAGGGAGAGGTTATGAGGGGGGCGAACTTGATTAAAAAATGGAAGAACAACAGGTGAGAAGAAGACGACAAAAGGAAAACCAAAAAAATTAAACAGAGAGATATGAGAGAGAGAGAGAGAGAGAGGCTGTGAAGTTGGCAGAGAAAATGTGGAAAAAGTCAAGTGATATAAGAAAATGGTTGGCCGTTGCTTGTGGAATTAAGTTCCAACTTGAAAACAGCATTTCTTAAATTTTAATAGATAAATAAAAAAATTCTCCGAAGAAAAAGGAACATAATTTAAAATGATTTAGGACGCGATCCCTTTATGGCCACAAGTCGCATTTGTAATTTAATTAATAATATGATTAAAATATTTTTATAACTTTATTATTTGCAATTAGAAATTATTGAATTTAAAACTGAAAATTAACAAAAATAAATAAGGTAATAATTAATTTATAAAAGAGTAAAATTGTTGTTTTATTTAAAATTATTTAATAAATTAAACTTAAAAGGTTATAATGTTCTTATCAGACCTTATGAAGTAAGCGGGTATTGTTCAAAAAATAAAGAATTTGAATTTTTTTTTATCAGACCTTGCAAGTTTGAATACTTTTTTGCTTATTTGTTTTAAGGTTAGTTGCATATTATTTTCTAATTATAAAGAATTTTAATTTTTTATGTCATATTTAGTAATATAAATTTTTATTAAATATATAGGTACATAATTTATTATTAAAAAATATTAGTATGATAAAAAAATTTTAAATAAGCAATAAAAATTAAAATCAAATCATTGTATGTAACAAGTTAGCCTGATAAAGTAGTCGATAATATGATTGCTAATAAAAATAACAAGAAAAATAAATATCATATGAAATTTTATCTAAATGCTCTAGCGTTTTATATTTGTTAGATTATTCCCTTTTTAACGTTTAAGATATACCCCTTATCATCATTCGTTGGCCTCTACCTAAGTTCTTATCATTTGAATATGGATATATATCATTAAGATGATCAAAATATCTTCTTCTTTTTTTGTATGTGCTCTTCAAAGTATGAATTATCCTAATTCAACCTACAAATGAAGTTATGGAGTATGCAAGATGCTAGTAAAATCTGGCTTCTTTTTTTTTGTACTATATTGAGATGATGTTAGTTTGAGAAATATTTTTTAGAACAACAAATATCCTATTAATCTCCTTTCGAAACTTTGAATGTACAAAATTAAAGAGTTCGTGAGTTATCTTTAGTGTTTGTGTCCAGTTTTGTTCTCTCAAATAATATCATACCCCAATATTATGCAAGAAAACATTTTGCATTTGGGATCATGGCACAAACAATTTGTACCTTTAATTATAAAAACTTATATAAGCTTAATTTGGAAAAAAAAAAACTTATGTTAGGTTATATTATTTTTATAATACGTAAATTAAGTTAAAATAATAAAAAATTATAATATATAATCTTTATAAAAAATATTTTATAAAATGTTGAATAACTTTATATCACTTTTTTTATAAAAAAAAATTGTAACGCCTCTAACCTGTATCTGTCGCCGGATCAGGGTTATGGAGCATTACCGAACATATCACACCAAATCACATACCATTCACATACATTACTCATTTGTAACCACACACCATTCAAATTCATTCATAAAGTCCCTAATACGAGCTCTCAGAGCTCAAATCATACTTTTGAAGTGATTAGAGACTAAACCGATAACTTAGGAGAACTTTGGGAAACTTGAAAAATTTTCCTCAAAACAGGGGACACACACCCGTGTGAACAGCCCGTGTGTCTCACACGGCCACTTGACACGCTAGTGTCATAGGCCGTGTGGATATTCGAATTGAAATCACATGGCCGTGTCCTAGCCCGTGTCCTACCTCGTGTAACTCTCTGACTTGGATCACAGGGTCATCCACACGCCCGTGTGTCTCAGCCTTGTAACTCACTAACTTGTTTCTATTAAATGAATTAGGGGACACATGGCCGTGTACCATGATCGTGTGTCTCACACAGCTGAGACACACGCCCGTGTCTCTGCCCGTGTGGACAAAAATAGACTATTTACCAAGCCATTTTGCCTCCTATCATGCACACACCTACATAAGCTCAATTTGCACCAATTCAAGGTATAATAGGCAGCCAAATTTCATCGACAAATGTACAAATCATAAAATATTTACTCCAACCATTTCAATGCTCAAATCACTACAGTTTTACTAATCAAATATATACCAAATTCACATACTTTACTAACCACAACCTTATACATATCATGATCCATAACTCACCATTTTCATCATTCAAAACCAACCAAAATCATGCATTTCTAAACCATTTACATGCCATATATCAAAATAGTCAATAATACGGTTATATACACATCAAACCAAATGGCACAAAACATAGCATGAATATACCTCTTTTAACTTCAAACAAATATGACTTTTACCAATTCAAAACCAACAAATACATATCTCACCTATACCATTTTATGCCATTCAAATTTCATACTAAAATTCCAATCATAAAACATCAATAAGGTCACCTCCATATATGCATTACTTGACCCAATACCATAAGCACCCTTATCACATATTTTACCCATTTAATGCTGAAATTACCAATTTACATTAAACATGTATATAGCCATTACCAACCATATAACAAATTGGACATTTGCACAACATATTCATGTCATCAAGCTTACCAAAACAAACCACATCACAAGAGCATATACATAACCAAAACATTTTTCATTTACTAGTTAATTCAAATCACCATTTCTTAATCAAATCTTTCATATGACAATTATAGAATAAACTTCATAAGTCATGTACTCATATAATTATACACTCTCACATATACCACATTCAAGCCAAATCACATGGCTAAGTTCATACCAAAACATATAGGCTTCCTTAGCCAAAATTACTTACACTTATCATATAACCACAAAGCCTATACATGCCATATAATCAAAATCATAAAGCTTATAATTACCAACTGATAGTTGGATAGTGTGATGAATTCTCCGATGATTTCTAACTCGAGCGAGCCTCTGAAACACTATAAAACATAGTAAAAGAAAACAAAGTAAGCTAATAAGCTTAGGAAGCTCGTATGGTAATAAACTTAACTTATTAAATAAGCACAATTCAATTAAAATAAGCATGACATGATAGAATTCATATCAAACCACAAACCTTTCCTTTGTTCATTTCATTATTAAACTTGAAGTTCACAAATCACTTTAATACATGGCTCGTATAGGTTTTGTACATACTTGTACCACTTATACCAATCTTACTTTCATCCACATTTCGATTATGCCAGTTGAACCATTCGTAATTATTAAAGGATACTCGGGAATCACACATATATAGTATCAATGCCATATCCCAGATATTGTCTTACATGTAATCTCATATTGATGCCATAGCCCAGCTATGGTCTTACATGAAATCTCATATTGATGCCATATCCTAGATATGGTCTTACATAAAGTCTCATAACAATGCCATATCCCAGATATGGTCTTACACGTAATCTTAGTAACCCTAATGTCATGACATTTGTATCTTATACTATTCCTAAGGTTCGTACGGGACTTTCGACTGTCGTATCTCTATCATGTCTCGTAATTCATATTCAACCAGCTTCACAATACCATTCAATAATAATAACATATTATAACATAATTTAATAGTATTTATTAACATACGAACTTACCTCGTTCATTGTAATGACGAATTAGGTCGACTAATCCGATACTTTGTTTTCCCCCGTTCTAGATCCAAATCTCATTTTTCTCAATCTATATTATATCAAAATTTACTTATTTAATCATCAATTCATTCAATTTAACCCAAAGTTCACATTAAGGCAACTTTACACTTTTTTCCCTAATATTTCACATTTTTTACTATAACAACCCGATTTTGGGCCTAGTCGGAATAGTGGTTTCGGGACCACAAATTTGATTAGGAAAATTTTATTTTTATTATATTTTTATGGTCTACGATTTCATAGAATGATTTTGTGAAATTTTTTTTGAAAATTTCAACGTTTGGGCACTCAATTTAGTCAAAAGGACTAAATTGTAAAAAAGTGAAAAAGTTGAGTTCTACATATTAGAGGTGTCCAATTGTTATGAAATTTTAAATTGGAGGTCCTTAAATGGCAGTTAGACCACTGTTTAATGTTTTGGACAAAAATGGACATGAGATAGGTGAAATAGAATATTTTTAAGTTAAGGGCAATTTGGTCATTTGGTGATTAAAATGAATTAAAAACAAAATTAAAAGCCAATTTTTGTCCATCTTCAACCCCATGGCCGAATTTCACAAGGGGAAACTATGGATAGGGTTTTTCAAGCTTCCAAGCTCGATTCTAAGTCCGTTCTATCCCTTTTTAATAATTTTTACGTTTTTGAAATTCTCGTAACAAGATCTATTTATTTCTACCACTAATTTGAGATATGGTTAAAGTCTAGGGTTTTGACCCATGGTTAATATGTGTGTATTTTTGTGTTTAATGGTAGAAAATGATATTTATGGTTAAAGAAACGACTTTTACTAAGTGATTTTCGGTGAAAATACTTAAAAGGACTAATTTATAAAAGTTATAAAATGTGTCATAAAAGTGTGTTTTAATGGAAATTGTGGCATGTTATAGTTATGAAAATGGTTCAGCTAGGCGTAAAGTACAAAGAAATTGAATGAAAATCATTTTACGAGCCTAGAGGCAAAATTGTAAATATGTGAAACTTTAGGGGAAAAAATGTATTTTTACCATAATATGATTTTTGGGTCACATTGAATAATGTGACTAATAAATAAATTAAATGTGATACTATAGATCAAGGAAAACGAGGTTTAAAACTAAAACGAGGGAAAACAAGAAATTGATGAATAAGTCATTTTCACCGATTGTCCTACCGAGGTAAGTTTATATGTAAATAATGCATCGTTTTTAATTACGTTTTTACGTTTTGATATATTTTATGAGATGTGGCTGAATATTGAATGAATTGACAAAGTATCGCAATGTGAGAAATTTCCCGACTGAACCTTAGGAATAGAATAAAATACAAGTGACATGTCACTAGGGACCTATGTGAAATCTATGTGAAATTGTGACTAAGTGAATCCGGGTGTTGGTCTTAAGTTCTACTAGTGGCTGGGTATACCAGCATGTGTTGCAGATACCTAATAGCTTGTGTGAGCAGCACTGAATAGCAATGAATGACTGACAACTTGTGTGAGCAGGCCCGTGAAAGTAAATTGCTCGAGAACGAGCCTTATGTGAAAAGTGATATGACGTAGCTTTCGCTACAAGTGTGGAATTTATGTGCAAACTTCTGATGTATCCATTAATATTCCGATATGTTCAACGGGGAAAAATGACTAAGTGTAATTGAGTGTGATTTTGCAATGAACAAGTGCAGGTACATGTGTATATATATTCATGAGCAATATGCTCGATATGTGATCGAACTTTGGTAAGGTTGATGTGAAGTAAGTGTTACAATGAAGACTTGTAAATATTTGATAATGACTAGTTATTGTAATGGCTAACTATGAATATACTTTAATGTTATATGTGTGTAAATGAGAATTAATACAAAGGAAACATGAAAGAGTAAAATTAGCAATAAAACAGTTTGGACAGCAGCAGTTGTATCACTTTGAAAAATCACCAAAAATGGTAAAAATTGAATTATAGGTTGAATAAGATATGAAATTAAATCTTATTGAGTCTATTTTCATATAAAAGGAACGATCTAAGCAAAAGAATTTCATATTATGAGATATTTGAATTCTTGTGAGACAGAGTTAGAATGATTTTGGAATCCCCTATTCTGAATTTGAAAAATCATTAGAAATTGTACAAAAATAATTATGGGTTATAATTTATATTCTTAAAATCCTTAATGAGACTATTTTCAAAATAAATAAATAAGAACATCATCCAGATCCCGTACGGGGAGATAATTAATTTTTAGTGAAGAGTGGTCAGAACTATCAGCAGCAAAACAGGGGTGACTTTAATGAATAAAATGAACTTATTGGCTAAACTAAAAATTCTGAAAATTTTATTATAAGAATATATGTGAGTCTAGTTTTAGAGAGAATTTTCATATCTTAATTTGGAGTTCAGTAACTCAAGATATAAATAATTTAGTGACTATGACTCGAGTAGATAGCTAGATATGAACTTTAGTAAATTGTGGAACTATGTGCAATTATGATTGTATTATCTTGAGAACATATTGTGAAGATTTATAGAAGCATGTTAATAAATTACTTATTATTTACATACCTACTTATTAAGCTATAATGCTTACCCCCTTCCTTTCCTTTTTCCTATAGTGTCATAGATGCTAGCTCGAGTTGGAGGTCGTCGGAGATTCTGTCACACTAACAAGTTATTGATTGGTATTGTAACAGTTATTTTCAAGTATTTTTAAGGTTATGGAATGTATAGGGACTTGATTATTTGTGTATATGTTATTATGAGTTGGCCTAGAATGTTGGCCAATGCTATTTGAAGGTTATTGTTGGATAAGGCGGTTTAATGTGGTTAATAATTGTTATGTTATAAGTCTATGATGATGCATTTCAAGGATGTGTATGCTTGCATGTGTTGGATGAGTAAATGTGTGTTAATTATGAGTGGTAAATGTGATTGGTTGTGTACGTTGCATGATCTGAATGGTTAAGTGTGTGTGTGTGTGTGATTATGCATGATGAATGTGATTTGTAAATGGTATGTGGATGTCTCAGTGTGGATGTTTTAATGTTTAATAATACCATGTTGTATGATGATAAATTTGAATAAGTGTATAAGTGTTTTGGGGTGGCAAAGGGCTTGGTAAATAGCCTTATTTGTGGCCACACGGGTGTGTATCTCGGCTGTGTGAAGGACATGACCTTGGACAAGGGCGTGTGCCCCTATTTTTCAAGAAATTTTTCAATGTTTTCAAAAGTTCTTGGTTTAGTCCCAGACCACTTTCAAAGTATGTATTGGACCTCCTAGGCCCTATTTAGGGACTCAAAGATAAAAATTTGAAAATTTTTTATTTGGATAAAATTTTATGACTCGATTTAATACGTTTACAAGTGTATGTGTTCTGGTAATGCCTCGTACCCTGATTCGGCGTTGAATACGGGTAAGGGGTCTTACATTTACAATTTAGTCCTTAGCTCATAAAATACAAAATTCATGAAATTTAAATAACCCCATGCTTAGCCGAATATCAAATTAGACCCAAGTAGCCCATATTTCTCAATTCTTCACACATTTAACCATACATTTTCATCTTTTCACAATTTAATCCCTACTTTGCATTTGTACACAAAATCACTTTATAAAACTAGTAAATCTATCAACAAATACTCATTTTTCACCATCAAACATTCAAGAGCTCATGAATTCATCAATGGCATCTTTCAAAACATTTAACAGTTTTGCAAAATAGTCCCTCGGCTAACTAGTACTAGTTACAACGATCACAAAAACATAGAAATCATCAAAAACCAAACAAAAATGGACTTACATGCATGGATGATAGCTAGACGAACCTTTGAATGCTTCAAACCCTATTTTCTCTTCTATATTCAGTCACAAGGATGAAGATGGACAAAATATGGCTTTTGTTTTATTTTAATTAACCTTATAAACCAATTTACTAATATAACCTTAATGAATAAACCATTTATAATTCATAATTCATGTCCATTAATGTTCACTCACCTATTGAATGGTCTAATTTCATCATAAAGACTTCCAATTTAATAATTCATAGCTATTAAGCACTTTAAACTAATAGAACATAAATTTTACATTTTATGCGATTTAGTCCTTTTTACCGAATTAAGCATTCAAACGCTAAAATTACTTCACAAAATTTTCACACATACATGCTAACATCCTGTAAACACAAAAAATAACAATAAAATAATTTTTTGACCTCGAATTTGTGGTTCCAAAACCACTGTTTCGATTTAGCTAAAAATAGGTTGTTACAAAAATATATATATTTATCATAACTTCATAAAATTGTATTTTATAAATAAGTTATGGAAAAAATTATGACACTTTTTTAAAAATAAGTGTATTATTTTTTATAATATATAACATGAACACTATTATATATTAGTTATCACCAAATCAAATCCTAAATAGGACCCGAGTTGCCTATCCGTGACCTGGGTAGGTCCCACTAAATGATTGAGTGCGAGGTAAACTACGAGATGACAGCGAGGGGAGTTTGCAGATCTAGCTCGCAAGGTGTGTTTGCAGATCCAGCTCGCACAAACCAGGTGAGGGTCACGGTCTCTATCAGCATATACCCAAAGGGGGATCACGTGCTCTGCAGGCAACCCAGAGTGAAACACGTGTCTAGCAGACCTAAAACACGCTTAGAATGTTAGTCCCAAGTACAGAGAGGACCGCTGCACTGCAGGAAATCGGAGCGAGACACGTGTCTAACAGTATAAATACCTGAATGCTCCTCTTAATAGGATACGAGACAAAAATTACTGAACAATTGGTGCGATGAGCGTGGACAGACTTCCGATCATCAGGTTTGGTTTTCTTTTCTTCACTAGGAGAATAGAAATGGCTCACCCAAATGAGAAATTTCCCTTTAACCTTTCATCAGAATAGGCTAGAGCCTTAGGCTCTGGTGGTTAACACAATGAAGTAGATTTGTTTGTTGGTGTAACACCACTTACCCAAGTCCAACGCCGGGACGAGGTACGAGGGGTTAGTGGACTTAATCATTCTTAAATATCTTAACTCGAGCCATAAAATTTCATTCCAATTTAAAACTTTTCATTCATTCTCTTCATAACCTTATCATAGGCCTACGAGGCCCAAAACATGCATCGGTTGCAATTCGGAGTCAATCTGAGAACTTTCGGGCACTTAGAAAATTTTGACCTAAAACAGGGCCACACGCCCGTGTGGAGTGGAACACGCCCGTGTGGGCAGGCCGTGTGGTCTCACATGCCCATGTCCCTAGCTCGTACTGAATTTATTTTATTTTCAACCTTTAGAGGTTTTGGCACGGCCTTGGGTACACGCTCGTGTCTATGGCCCGTGTCTCTCACACGACCTAGACACGTCCGTGTCAATATCTTGTGGAGCATCCTAACTTAAACATTGTAATCATCAGGGGTGCACACGGCCAAGGCACATGCCCTTGTGCTCATCCCATGATTTATACTGACCTAGCTAATTTAGATGCAGGGGACACACGGTCTACTAACATGCCCATGGGGGCTGGTCATGTGTCACACACGGCCTAGGCACATGCTCGTGTGCCCAACCGTATGGATAACTATAGGCTATTTTCCAAGCCTTTTTGCCACCCTGAAATAGAACTAGAATAATACCAATTCATACCAACTATAAACTCTCCAATCATTATATGAACATACATATAACATTCATCATTGAGGCACTCACATGCCAACATGCATAACATAAATTTCATCTTCATTTCATAATTATCACTTATGCAATATTAGTCAATTTATATGGCTATTACAAAATTGACACTTAACAACACAATTCAACATCCTATACATGCCATACGACAAAAGACTAATTTCACTATACCAAAATGAATTCCTTGATAGATTGACTTTGAGCTTCGACTTCGAGTGATCCCCGAGCTAATTCCAGCAAACCTACATAGAGTGGGGAAAATGAGAGAGAGTAAGCACAGAAAATGCTTAGTAAGTTGCATGAATAAAAATAGAAATAAATCATTAGACATCACTCAAGCAAATATCATGAATTTCATGTAGTTTCTTAATCATTCTCATGGCTCACTCAATCATATACTTACTCGTGCTTCTCATGCTGTAACTATCATAACTATGTACTTTCAATTACCAGTACTTACTCGAATATAAACCTGCAACACTTAACATGAAACTTTAGCCTTTCTCTTGAAACTTATCTGCTTGAATACTTTTCTCATCTAAGTTCTTTTAGAAATACCGAAGGATACCTATAGGTCAATCTCATAAGATGATGCCAATGCCATGTCCCAGACATGGTCTAATAAGGGATCACATGTCGATGTCGATGCCATGTCCCAGATATGGTCTTACATGAGTTCATACTTTGATGTTGATGCCATGTCCCAAACATGGTCTTACACGAGATCTCATATCGAATACCCATGCCATATCCTAGACATGGTCTTACAGGGGGTCCTTATCACATCTCGGTGCCAAAGCCATGTCCCAGACATGGTCTTATACGGGACCTCATCTCGGATGCCCATGCCATGTCCCTGACATGGTCTGACAGGGGATCACATCTTGATGATAATTCCATGTCCCAGCCATGGTCTTACATGGGATCTCTGTTTGGTGCCGATGCCATGTCCCAGACATGGTCTTATACGGGACCTACAAATGCTCATAACTTGGTTACAGTATCCTTTGTATTCTTATTCCCTTGCATGTAATATCACTTTTATGTTTCATCATTTTTCAATAGAATTTCACATCACTGTTCTCAAGGAAATTATACATTATCTCGATAGTCAATATCATGAATCTTATTCAAAATTCACAAGGTCATTTTCATGGTATCATGGAATATCATGATTTCATAGAAAATCATCATAATAACACATAACATATAAGCTAAATTATCACATACAACTTACCTCGGGTCCAAAATGTGGGTGATACTCGGTTTAGTCTATAACTTTACTTTTTTCCCGGTTTAGGCCCGGGCTTCGTGTCTCTTGACCTAAAATGATAAAATTTAACTTACTTAGCACCCACATTGACCAAATAGCTCATAATTGACACTTGGGCAAAATTTATAATTTTTCCCCTAAACTTTTACATATTTGTAAAATAGTCCTTAGGCTCGTATAATGAAATGTATATATTCTTTTGGCTACCCAAGCCTAGCCGACACTCACTAGTGTCCATAGAAGTCCACATTGCTCATGATTTCTTATTTTTACTACACATTATCGTACTTTACAATTTGGTCCTTATTAGGGACCTTCATGCAAAATCCCAAGAGAAAGGTGTTTACTACACTTTAACCCTTCATTTTCTACCACTAAACATCAAATTACTTACATGTCATGCATGCGTAGATTTTTAAATATGAACCTTAGCTCAAATTAGTGGTAGAAATAGCTAGATTAAGCTACGAGGATTTCAAAAATACGAAAAGCATGAAAAAGGGGCTTGGAGTCACTTACTTGGAGCTTGAAAATGAAGAAAACCCTAGCTATGGAGGGCTTGAAATTTTCGGCTGGTATATGGAGAAGATGAGTCTATTTTTGGCTTATTTTCCCTTTTTATTACTTAACTTTACCAAATGACCAAAATGCCCTTAGGTCCTTTCTTTGATATTTTTCCCTTCTATGGGCATTGTTGTCCATCATGCCAAAAATTGGTCTAATTGCCACATAAGGACTCCTAATAATTTCTCTTATGCTATTTCATACTTAAACCTTCTAGAAACTCATAATTTGCATATTTTGCAATTTAGTCCTAATAGACAAATTAGTCATTATTTTATAAAATTTCTTTCATGAAATTTTCTCAATATCATGTAAGCATAACATAAACTCAAAAATAATCATGAAATAAAATTTTCTACCTTGGATTTGTGGTTCACCAATAGACTGGAAAACTTTAGTAATGCAATTCATCAGGGAGTTTCTGACCCTCTAGACTTGAATGTTTCCACCGGCCCGGGGTTGTCACTTCCTTCAACCAAGAGGCACCCCATAGTAGTTCTTTGCTCTTCAGGAGAAAATAAGGTTCATAAGGAAGAAAATGGCCACTTAAGAGGCACGGTTCCAACAGTAACAAAATCTTCAGTAGGAGCTATTGAAAGTAGATCAAGGAATTGAGAAGAAATATTATAACAGCCCGATTTTGGGCCCAGTGGGAATAGTGGTTTTGGGACCACAAATCTGATGAGAAAGACTTTATTTTTATTATATTTTTATGGTCTACGATTTCATGGAATGATTTTTTGAAAATTTTGTTTGAAAATTTCGACGTTTGGGCACTTAATTTAGTCAAAAGGACTAAATTGTAAAAAGTGCAATAGCTGAGTTCTACATGTTATAAGTGTCCAATTGTTATCAAATTTTAAATTGGAGGTCCTTAAATGGTAATTAGCCCATTGGTTAAGTGGGTGGACAAAAATGGACATGAAATAGGTGAAATAGGATATTTTTAAGTTAGGGGCATTTTGGTCGTTTAGTGATTAAATGAATTAAAAATCAAATTCAAAGCCAATATTTGGTCATCTTCTACCCCAAGGGTGAAACTTGCATGGGGAAGACATAGCTACGATTTTTCAAGCTTCCAAGCTCGATTGTAAGTCTGTTCTAGCCCCGTTTTTAATGATTTTTACGTTTTTGAGATCCTCGTAACCTAATCTACTTATTTCTACCATTATTCTGAGCTAGGGTTCATATTTTAAAATTAACCCATGTGTGAAATTTGTGTATTTTGATGTCTAATGGTAGAATATGAATGCTTGGTGTGTAATAAATGATTTTTACTAGGTAATTTTCGAAGAAATTGCTAAAAAAGACTAGTTTGTAAAAGTTGTAAAAATGTGTGTAAATGTGTGATTAAGTGGGAATTGTGAGATACTATAGTATGAAAGTGATTCGCTAGGCCTAAAATACAAGGAAATTGAATAAAAATTATTTTACGAGCTTAGGGGCAAAAGTGTAATTTTGACAAACTTTAGGGGCAAAAATGTAAAATTTTCAAAGTGTGACTTTTGAACTAATTTGAATAATGTGAATGTTAAATAACTATTATTTGATATGTTAGATCAAGAAAAATGAAATTCGAGCTAAGATCGGGAAAGAACGAGGTTATAGACTAAGTCGAAATAATTAGCCATCTTTGTATTCGAGGTAAGTCGTATGTAAATCATAAATATTTATTTGATCAATTGATGAATAATTTCAGAATTTAATCATATTATTGTGGTATAACTGAAATTCGATGTTCGAGATTTTCGAATGTAAAGTGAACACTTACGTTCAGTACTAAATGATGTATTGACGGAAAGGACCATGAATGAGTCATGGCCAAGTGAAATTGTATAAAAAGAGTGGAGTTATGTGCTGTGACCACTCGTATAATGTATTGAGACAATGGTGTAGAGCTATGTGCTGATACTACAACCATAACGTACTGAGATAATGGCGTAGAGCTATGTACTGATACTACGACCATAATATATTGAGATAATGGCGTAGAGCTATGTGCTGATACTACGACCATAATGTATTGAGACAATGGCGTAGAGCTATGTGCTGTTACTACGACCATAATACTTTGATATAATAGCATGGAGCTATGTGCTGTTACCATGACTATAACGTATTGAATCTAAAATCGTGGAGCTATGTGCTGTAACCACGAATATATTGTATGAATTTAAAAAGGGTGGAGCTATGTGTTGAAACCACCATAAATCTGTTATCATTCCGAAGTGTATATCGGGGAAGACTTATTAAGTGGAATCTTCTTGTGATGTAGTGATGACAAATGCAAGATTATGTGTATATGTGCTTGTAAGTAATGTTTGTAATATATGGATGAACCTTGGTAAGGTGTAAATTGAGTAAGTGCATGTGAATGGTGAGTGATGTGTTCAGTATGTGATCAGAATGCGGTAAGGTTGCAAACGAGTAAGTTACACATATGAGGATAATTTTACGATGACCTTGTGATTATAGGTCTATACTCATGATGTATGGATATGTGGTACATTTGATTGGTGATATATATGCAGAAAAGAAAGTTAAGATAACGAAATCATGAAAGAATGGAATTAGAGGCTGAATTAGAGGCTGAAAGTTAAGATAACGAAATCATGAAAGAATTGGTGATATATATGTGGTACATTTGATTGGACAACAGCAGTTATGTGACTTTGAAAAATCACCATAAATGGTGTGAATTGAATTAGAGGCTGAATGAGATATGAAATGAAAGCTTGTTGAGTCTATTTTTATATAAAAAAAATAGAGTAAGCAAAAGAATTTTATATCATGAGATATTGGAATTTTAGTGAGAAAGGGTCAAAATGAATATGAAATCCCCTATTCCGGCTCGGGAAATTCATTAAAAATTGTACAAGAATCACCATGGGGAAAAATTTATATGCTTGAATTTTTTATTGAGTCTATTTTCAAATGAAATAAACAAGAACATCATTCGAGCTTCCTTATAGTAGAATAATGGATTTTAAGTGAAGAGGGGTTGGAACTATCAGACAACAAAATAGGGGAGAATTAAACGAATAAACTATACTAATTGGATAAACCAAAAATTCTGAAAATTTTATGGTAAGAAGATATGTGAGTCTAGTTTTAAGGAAAATTAGCAGATCTTAATTTGGAGTTCCGTAGCTCTAGATAAAAATAATTTAGTGACTATGACGCGAGTAAATAGTGAAATTTCATGCTTTAATGGTGATATCACATTGAGATCATGTAATGAGGGTTGCTAAAAGCAAGTTAATCAATTGCTGATACATATGTACTTACTAAGCTTAATGCTTACTTCATTATTTTTTGCGTTTGAAATGTATCTAGATTAGCTCAGGTTGGAAGCCGTCGGAGAACCTATCACACTATCGATCTTGCAATTTAGGTATCAATGATTTTTAATACGTAAGGTTATAACATATATAGGAAACTTGGTCATGTGTACATGTTAGCATGAGTTGGTCTAGAATATTGGCCTATGATATTTGAAGTTTATTGTTGTATAATGCCATTCAATGTGGCCAATAAATTTCTTATGTTATAAGCTTACAAAGATGCATTTCATGGTTGAGTAAAATGTATGCTATGACTTGTTAAGTATGTGATGGATGTTTTGGTAGCTTTTTTATGTCATGGAATGCGTCACTAAAGTCATGCTCGAGATCAGGCATGATAGGGTAGAAAATGGCTTGGAAAATAGTCAATTTATTGGCCACACGAGTAGAGATAAGGCCGTATGTCTTAGCTGTGTGGAGGACACGGCCTAGCACATGGGTGTGTGACTTGGCCGTGTGCCCTTAAATGTTCGATGACATCATAAGAAGAGAGTTACATGGGTGGAGGGCACGGGCGTATCCTGAGCCACATAGGCATGTGAGACCACACGGCCTGCCCACACGGGCGTGTGACTCTCCAAAATATGGAGATTCTAATTGTACCACAAAATTTTAAAAAGTTCTCGGTTTGGTCTCTAATCATTCCCGATATATGTTTTGGACCTTGTAGGCCCATACTAGGGATATTATGAGTATAAATGAAAATTTTTAAATTTGAACAGAAATTCGTGACTCGAAATTAATCTTCTATGTGTGGTTGAGTCCGGTAATGCCTCGTACCCTGTTCTGGTGTTGGATACAGGTAAAGAGTGTTACAAAGGTGCATTCTATAACTCTGGTTTTCAAGACAACATGAACACATAGGACAAGGTCCTAGGCATACAGGTGAAAGAGTGGTAAAATGAGATGGTTGAGTTACGGAGGGATGTAGGGGCATTGCACCTTGAGTCACAAGACATGGACAAGCGATTCTGCTTCAATAATCCATTAGCTCTTGAGATCGCAGTAATGAACTTGCCATGTGACTTTAAAGTCCCAAAGGATATGTTCAAGGGAAGGAGGGACCCGTGAGCCCATTTGATGCAATACAACAACTACATGAATGAACTGGGGACATCAAATGTAGCAAAGTGCAAGGCCTTTTCAACAACGCATAAGGGAAGCTCCAAGGACTTATATTTTTCTCTTCCCCAAAGTTCGATTAGGAGCTTCTCGCAGCTGGGAAAATGTTTTTAGGAAGGTTTAGAACCCACAGAGAAATTATGAACACATCTATAGGGTTAATGTCAATAAAGTAGATAGAGGGTGAGTCCCTCTAGGATTACGTGAAGAGGTTCCATGTAGCGACCCTCAACATGAAGAATTTGGAGGACCAGTGGGCCATATATGCTTTTATAATAGGAGTACAAAATGATCATGTGCAATACTCCTTCACCGGTAACAGATTGCAGAGTTTGGCTAACTTATATGAACAAGCGCACAAATTTGTGGAGGTAAAGAAAATCAAGAAGGAATGCTATGGTACCTTTTAAAAGGAAGATAGATAGTCTAGAAATAGGGAAGGACCTCGCAGTAGACAGGGCTCTCATGGCCAATCGTTGCGAGTGAGAAATGGTAGGCCATAGAGAAATCAAGCTCAAGGTATTTCTCATAGGGCCCCCCAAGAATCTCAACTAGAGAAAGTCAGGAGGTACACTCGCCAAGGTAGGTTTGAAGCTTATACCCCCTTGAATGCCACCTGTACCTATATTCTAAGCCAAGTCAAAAGCCTTGGCATCTTACCCTAGGCATCCCTGATGAAGAGCAGTGCGAGAAGATTGAGTTCAAAGGACATATATGCCTTCTATGATGACATAGGGCACAAAACCAAGGATTGCTTCACGTTGATGAATGCTATAGAAGACATAGTACGGAATGGCGAGCTTGTAGAGCTCGTGAATTAGAGTGGTTCCCAACAGGGTCTAGGCTCGTGTAGTGATCCTAAGAGAAAGCAAACAGTTGGAGGTACCATCGACGTAATTGTGGGCATGGATGAAGAATGACTTGCTACATTTTTCTGGTGAGTTCCTTCTTACTTCCATGTATATGTATTATGTTCTCATTTGTGTTTGGTTGAGGTAAGCACTCTTATCCCATAAGATGAGATGTTTGTGTATGTGTAACAAAGGTTTGTGGTTATAAGTTTGAATTAGATGTCTATGTAAATGGATTAAGAGCCTTTCTTCATGTTCAAGCCTTCACCCATTATTTCTAAAATGAAAAAAATTAACTGAGTTATGAAAATGAAATCATGGCATGCCTTCAATGGAGTGAGCATTGAACTAGCAGATCACGATACATGAAAATAGATCATGTAGCCTTTGGTAGGGCACAAGTTTTGCAAACCAGATTGGCAAATAATGCAGTTGATTGGCTAGACTCATTAGAACTAGATTCTTTTACCATGTGGGACAATTTGGTAGAAAAATTCCTACACAATTTTTTCCAAATTAGACAAAATATTCAACTTATGCAAGAAATCATCAAATTTAAGCAATATGAAGGCGAATCCCTACATGAGGCATCGAAACATTTCAAGTCAATGCTCAGGAAATGCCCACACTATAGATTTCAAGCGTGGCTCCAAATTACATGGCTATGGATTCATATATATGTCTAAATGAAAGATTAACGGACAAATCAAAACCTCCAATGGAAAAAGCGGTAAACGAAGATGATCAATATTAATAAACTTTAGAGAAACTCTATCATTTGGAGTCGATTGTGAAACCAACAAAGCTGGTGCCATATTCTGAGATCCAACCAGAAGAGGCGAGCTATATAGGTAATAAGGGTGGAAATCTTTATTCAGACACCTATAACCCCAATTGGAAGGATTAGCGAAACCTCAAGGAGGGAGGCAACTAAGGAGGTGGAAATAAAGCACAAAATAGACCAAACCCTCATTACCAACCCCCAAACTTACAACAAAGATCCATGGGTATCAACCATGCTGCATGTGGTCAATGATTCGATCGACTAAGAGGGGAGATGCAAACAATAAAGACGAACATTCGATAAGTCCAAGCTATATGTGGATGACTAGAATCGCAAATAGACACCCTCTGAAACCAGATGAGTCAATTGATGGTAATGTTCCAAAAGTAGAATGGCCAGAGTATCCCCAGTAACACGGAGATCAATCCTTGGAGAAATAGGAAAGAGCATGTGAATGCGATCGCTTTACAATCAAGAAAAACACTTATAAAGCCGAAAACACCCATACATGAATAAAAGAAGGCTCCTGAATATGTCAATGAATTCATAGAGGAATTTGAAGATAATGAGCTGATCAAAGAGATAGTGAAACCAGTGTCTGATTTGGTAATCTCAAAGACAGGCACTGTGAAGGTACCCTTACAGAAACAATTAGAAGAAAAGAAAAAGAGGGATAAGGTAGAATTCATAAATTTTCTTAATTGATTTAAATCCCTAATATTGGTTTGTTGCTCTTAAAACTAATCGATAACATGCCAAAATATGGCAAATACTTAAAGGAAATCATGGCATGGTATAAAAAGTTGAAAAAGGGTGAGCAAATTGACATTGATGCCTTGTATAGTGCATTAATGAGAAAATGATACCGCTAAAGTTAAAAGATCAAGGTAGTTTCACGATTCTAATAGAGATAGGGGATCAGTCTTTCAATAGGGCCCTTTGTGATTTAGAGGCCAACATAACCTTAATGCCCTTATCAATGTAAGAGGAGCTTAGACTCGAAGATATTAAAAATACCTCAATAACACTTCATTTAATTAATTGATCTTTGGTACATCCAAAATATATACTCGAGGATGTATTCGTCAAGGTACGGGGATTTATTCATTGTCAAATTTTTAGTCCTTGATTTCGAAGAAGATTAGAAAATCCCCATTATGTAAGGTAAGCCACTTCTGGCCACTTTTAAATCAACCATTAATCTCGAACAAAATAAGCTAATTATGAAAACCGATGGTGAGATAGAAGTGTTCAAGTGTGGTCCTGATTCCCACAGTGAGGGACTAGTTTGGGAGGAGTGTTATGTCTTATTCTATTTAATCCCTCACTGTCACAATCAAAGGTATTTTTTGAGTTATGTTATTACAAGTAAGTAAAATGTAAGAGAACGGGACAAATGGAAAGACCCTGGCAGGATAAGGAGCGATTGGGAGAGCTAAAATGGTCAAGAGCATTGGATGAATATGATGGTTAAATTTAAGGAATTACTGGACAAGTCTTGTAGCAGGACATAATTTGAAACCATCAAACTTTAATTAATTTGTAAATATTGTATATTAGTTTGTATTTAATGTGTTAGAACTAGGAATTAGACTTTTCATTTAATGTTATAATTAGAAGGAAATAGGGTTTCGAGAGAAATGAATGAGCTAAATGTTAGTTGGGTGCAAGTACGGACAACCAAAGGCCTTTAACAAGCCTCGAAGAAGCCATATCAAAGCCATATCATCACATAACAATTCTGGTAACACCCTTGACCCATCTCTGTCATTAGATCAGGGTTACGAAAAGCTACAGCATTTAACAAAATAATAATAAGCAACTTCAATTTTAAATTTACTTTAAAACAATCAATTATAGATAATCATTCAATAATCATGTTATTCACACAAACATGGGCTTAAATCGTGCCTACGAAGCTCTAGAACCAATTTAAGAACAAGTAGGGACTAATTCAAAACATAATATAAAGACAAGGTAAAAATAGAAAACATGAATCACACGGCTATGTGGCCAGGCTGAAGCCGTGTGGTGCTATGGGACATGGTTGTGTTGTTCAACCGTGTGTGTCGGCTATGACCATATAGGTGGAGGCACACTATAGTGTCTTCAGACCATGCAACAAAACTGTGGCTGTGTGTGCCAATTGACACCTAAATCAAATAGAGCACATGGTCGTGCCACATGCCCATATGAAGCACACAGTCTTGTGGTAGCCCTGGTGAACCTAAATGTACCCTCAAATGCAAGTCATAAAATTTCATACTTACTTAGGCCACAAGTATACCATTAACCAATCATTCAACCTGTTCAAATCACACCAAAGACATACTAAAACATGCCATTTACCTAATTCTAGCCAATATGCCATAAGGCACCATCACAAACAACATTCCAACTTCATTTCATATCAATTTGACACTTAGCAAAAAAATGTCATGTGAAGTACCAAAATGCCATAACCTTTACCTCCAACTAACCAAATTACAAACCAAGGCATATTCATCACTACATTTGCCATTAAAGAAACAATACATTCATCAACTATCTTGACATTCAATGTAAATTCAACCAAGACTTCATCTAACCATTTTTCCAACACAAATTAAAACTTATTGGCATTTCATCTCACTCCATATTATACCATACACAAAAATACAAGCAAAATTTCCATAATAATCCATAATCAACCTTACCATTTGGCTATTTACCAAATATACTTTTCACAAACACAAAACATATAGATATTTACATTAACATATCGATACATAAACCAATACTCCTATTACATGCCACAAAACCAAAGCATAACGGTTTCAAAATCTACCAAAAAGAGTCTAGATATTGTGATTTTTTCAATGATCTGATCGCCAGTTCTGCTAAACAGTATCTATAAGGATACAGGAAATGACACGAGTAAGCTACAATTGAGCTTAGTAAGTTCATAGGTTGAACCAATATAACATACCTTATGATTACATTCATAAATTAACAAAATTATTGATCAAATCCTAATCTTGTCATTACAACCATGTCAACGGATGATACCTTATTACATACAAGTTATAAATCCAAAGTGTACAAGATTATTTAAAAACCAAGTCATGATATAAATCCCAAACCCATTTTGTCGATTACATAACGACCCTTCTATAGCCTTCAAATTCTAAAATTTTACATGAAAACCTAGCCAATTTTAACATTTTATCATTTTAGTCCTTAAACTCAAAACTATACAAAATCACTTTACGAAATAGTCCAAAATCATCATCAAGCTTCAAACTAAACCATTAACAAATAAAAAGCTTCAAGAACATCAATGGAAAGTTTTCAAAACTTTGATAGTATTTCAAAATAGTCCATGGGCTAGATAGAGTAAGCTACAACGATTTGAAAAGCATAAAATTCATGAAAAACAAGTGAAAATGGACTTACATGCAAGTATAAAAACACAGTCGAAGCTTGGAGGCATAACAACAATGGTGTTCAGTGAGAAGAAGCCAAACTAAAAAAGATAATGTTTTTACCTTTTATGTTTTTAAGTTTTATTTATTATATTGTAACTTTAATTTAATTAATAACCATTATAAAACTGAATATAAATTGTTCCCTAATAATAGATATGGCATAATTACCATTTAAAACTATCCAATTAATCAATTGAACCCATTTAGTCCATATAAACTCACAGCAATTAACTTTTACAATTTTTTCAATTTAATCCTTTTTCTTTTATTCACTAGCCAAACATCAAAACTATTGGGTCAATGTAACGCCCCCAATTTTGGGCCTAGAAGAAATGGGCTTCGTGTGTCGGAGAAATTGGATTTTAGTTGTGCAAGAAAAATTTCACAAGTTACATGTTTACTTTAGTGGCTAAGTGATTTAGGAAGAGTTGGGAGTGTTGGAGAAGTCCTGGGTTCAAACCAGGGCTCTAGCAAAATTTTTAGTTTTTCCCTTTAGAGGACCTTGGCGTTAGTTGGAAGGCCTTATAAATATGTTTGGTTGAAATATGACACAAGGGATCATGTGGTCTAGTGGCAAGGAGGCGTTAAGTGTATATAGGTGGTCAAGGGTTCAAGCTCTTGCATTGCAAAGTTATTTAATTTTTGCTCTTTAGGGAAGCTGGACAATGGTAGGTAGGCTTTATAATTATTTGTGTGTGTTTTATGTTACAAGGAGTTGGATAGCAAGGAGGCAAGTGGCGTGTTTGATCAATAAAAGAATCCCATTGCATGCAAGATGATACTTATTTTGCTACTTGGGGGCGACAAGAGGTGGAGTTGAATTCAAATTCTAGAAGGTTGTTGTGGACTTGGTAAAAAGGGGAGTTTGAATTGGTGTTGGTTGTTGAATTGAATTTGAATGGGTTTGTTGGGGTGTTGGAGGAGAAAAAGGTGGAGGAAATCGGGGAATTTGAATCTTGGAGAGAGTGTGCCGAATTGGGAGAGTTTAAGTGTGAAAAATCGGCTAGGGAGTGCATTTGGTGCATTTTTCGGTAAATTGTGAGTGTGTAGGTGCTGTGAGTTCCTTTTTGCAATTTTGAGAATCTACATTTCTACTTTCCTCTCTTTTTCTGTTGGTACGTTTTTGCGTTTCGACCATTTGGGTTTCCCTTTTTGATAAACATTCTTTGAGTTTTTTTTCTTCTTATCGTGTTCATCTCGACATTTTTATCCCATATTTTTTTGAGTAGTGGCCGAACCTTCCTTTCTCTTCATCTCTATATCTTCAATTTTCTTTCTTTGATTCCTCATCTCTTTATTTTGTTCTATGAGTGTGGGTGGCTTCTCTTCTTCTTTGGATCTTTTTCGTTTACTACATCTACTCATCTAAAGCTTGGCCGAAATACCCCCTTTCTATTCTTTTATCTCATTTTGTTTTGTATGCTTAAGTTACCACAAATCATTGGCGTTCAGTACATACTCTCGTTCCTGTTTTGATCTTCTTATCGTAAGGTTTTTTCCTTAAGGCTTTTCTGCCGAGTACTGCTAAAGGTACAATTATATTACCTTTAATTTCTTTTATTTGTCATGAACGGCTAGGGATGTGCTGGTTCTAGTTTTGCCTCTATGGTGGAATTTCCTGTTAGGAGAGAATCTTCAGAATTGGTGTTGCGTTACCAGGTAAGTGCTTTAGGTTGGTTCATTATGGAGTTAGTGAATATTAGCATGAACGTGGTTTAAGAGATTGTTGACATCAACGATTGGAGGATTAATGGTGAATCATTTTTGGCTTAGGTTTGTGGAATTCGTTGAGCAAAGTACGTTCGTAAACATGGATGCATAGTTGTGCACTAAAAGCTGTCACCATCGAAAGGGCCGGAAAGAAAGGTGTGTAATCGCACTCATTTCTATTGTAGTTCGGTAATTGCTGAAAAGCCGAATTACTGGCGAATGATGCCACACAAGCGTGCAATCGTACGTGTGGTAGATCGAGCCCACGAATGTAGGCATAGGATGGTTGAGATCACCATGAGCTTTCTCACGCATTGGGCCGAAATGGGCCGTGTGGACCCGATGGGCTTGTGGGCCCTACATGGAATAAATTTGCATATTCTGGTAAATGTTAGACCAGGCTGTGTAGACCATGTGACTAGAGTCATTTCTGGGCTAGATGGGACACACAAGTGTGTGGGCCCACTTGGGCCGAGTAATAGGCCTTAGGCCCATTTTGTTTAGGTTACTTAAGTTGCTCAGGGCGACGGTGGACCTTCTATTGGGCCGTTAAGACCTTGATTTGCAAAATTTCAGAAATACCCCTGGTTTGTAAATTTACCAAAATACCCTCAGTTTGCAAAATCATAGAAATACCCCCGGTTTACAAAATTATCGAAATACCCCCAATTTGCAAAATTACAAAAATATCCCTGATTTTTAAAATCACTAAAATACCCCTAGTTTGCAAAATTACAAAAATACCCCTAATATGCAAAATTACTGAAATACTTCCGGGTTGTAAAATTACCAAAATACCCCTATAGGGTAGGATTACCAAGATACCCCAACAGGATAGGATTACAAAAATACCCCTGTAGGGTAAAATGACTGTTTTGCCCCTAAAGTGTAAATGACTATTTTGCCCTTGTGGGTAAATGAATGACTTGGGCTATGACTGTTTTGACTATGAATGTATGATTGTGTTTTAATTGACTTGGCTACGATTGTATGACTGATTATGAGTATGTCATGCTGCATACTGCATGGGTTGGGATATTCTACGGAGGAAGATCTAATCTATTAGGGTCGCACGGGTCACCCGAGATGACTGTAGACCTACCGAAGGCTTAAGAGTCGTATATCTGTATTAATTTAGTAAGGTTGCATGGGTCGTCCGAGACGACTGTGGACCGATCGACGGCTATGTGCAGATCATGTTACCGAAGGCTGTGTGCCATTATTATGGGCTTCGTGTCGTTATTGTGGGCTTCGTACCTTATCGTGGGCTTAGATCGATATTGTGAGTTTCGTGCTGTTATTGTGGGCCTTGTGCCATTGTTATAGGCTTTGTGCCATTACCGAAGGCTTTGTGCCGACTATAGACCCGTTATCAATGGCTTTGTGCCACGCATATTGCTATGGCTCGGTGCCATTCTGTTTATGGCTTTTGGCCATTCTGATTTTTGGCAGCCTTACAGTGATACCAGTTAGCGCGTACCCGGTGTTAACATTGGAGTGTAGGGATGAGTGGGTCGATTCTTTCCCCACAGGAGTGCACGGTTGGACGGAGTGGTGTGCTGGTTGGATGGGTTTGCATGCATTATACATCTTTCATATCTGCCCTATTCTGATTCTATTTTGGGCAATGCCCAATTGTTTCTGTTATGGGCTGAGACCCATATGATTGTAGTGGGCTTTGGCCCACGTATGCTCTGAACTGGACTGTACTGTTACTGTTAAAGGGCTCAGGCCCAAACTACTTCTGTTTCTGTTCTGTAGACTGACTGTTACATTAATAGGGGATTACACACTGAGTTTTCATAAATTCACCCCGTTCATTAACCTTTCAGGTAATCCCTAGCCTTCGATGGATCGGAGCCGTGAGGGACTCGGAGAGAGCCACATACTGCTTATGTTTTCAGTTTTGATTATCTATATACAAGTATTTTGACTTGGGTTGTAATAAGGCCTTTAAGATTTTTGGATTTTAAATTTTGGAATTTTATTTATGGTTTGATAATCATTAGAGGTAGGACACGGGGTTTTCCACAACAACAACTGTTTTCAAGTATTATGTTTCCGCAACTATTTAAATTAAGCTTCCACATCAAATAAGGTGTTAAAGGTAATAACGACTTTTTAAAAGGGATTAAGTTTTTAATAAACCACGTTTTGGAAAATAAACAAACACAAGTTTTTTGTTAGGAACAAGTTTCAAATAAGACGGGTTTTCAATAAAAACATGGTTTTCGAAAAAGAAACACTTGAATGTGTCACGCTAGATTCGGGCCTAACTTCTAGGCTGAGTTTGGGGTGTTACATTTAGTGGTATCAGAGCCTGGTTGCAAAACTCGACTGTGGAATGGGTTTTCAAAATTTGAATTTTAAAAAGTTGTTTTCAAATATGTGATATGTTTGAGATATTTTTTCTGAAAAGTGTGGCACACCGAGTCCCCGACGCCAAATCCGCATGTTTCTGAAACTGTTGCTTGTTTTGCATTGAAAGTAGTAGATAGGAATACTATGATTTCTTTAATATCAGGCTGTATTTGCTGTATTTAAAGTTAGAGCTTGTATTTATTCTGTGTGTTTGTTTAAATGTGATGTTTTGAATTTAGAAATTGTAACCTATCTGCTCCGATAGGCAGTTGTTTTGGATGTGTGATTAAGTTATTTGAATCAGAGTGCGTAGCAGTAGTGTAGTGGGGTGGATGTTACACGACTACCCTATTAGTTGGAAATTTCGAGGACAAAATTTCTTTAAGGGGGTAGAGTTGTAACGCCCCAGATTTTGAGCCTAGAAGAAATGGGCTTTGTGTGTCAGAGAAATTGGATTTTAGTTGTGTGAGAAAAATTTCACAAGTTGCATGTTTGCTTTAGTGGCTGAGTGATTTAGAAAGAGTTGGGAGTGTTGGAGAAGTCTTGGGTTCAAACCAAGGCTCAAGTAGAATTTTTAGTTTTTCCTTTTAGAGGATTTTGGCGGTAGTTGGAAGGCCTTATGAATATGTTTGGTTGAAATATGACAGAAGGGATCATATGGTCTAGTGGCAAGGAGGCGTTAAGTATATACAGGTGGTCAGAGGTTCAAGCTCTAGCATTTGCAAAGTTATTTAATTTTTGCTCTTTAGGGAAGTTGGACGATAGTAGGTAGGCTTTATAATTATTTGTGTGTGTTTTATGTCACAAGGAGTTGAATGGCAAGGAGGCAAGTGGTGTGTTTGATCAATGAAAGGGGCTTAGGTTCGAATCTCATTGGATGCAAGATGATATTTATTTTGCTACTTGGGGGCAGCAAGAGGTGGAGTTGGGTTCAAATTCTGGAAGGTTGTTGTGGACTTGGTAAAAGAGGGAGTTTGAATTGGTGTTGGTTGTTGAATTGAATTTGAATGGGGTTGTTGGGGTGTTGGAGGAGGAAAAGGTGGAAGAAATCAGGGAATTTGAATCTTGGAGATAGAATGCCGAATTGAGAGAGTTTGAGTGTGAAAAATTGGCTAGGGAATACATTTGGTTCATTTTTCGATAAATTGTTAGTGTGTAGGTGTCGTGAGTTCCTTTTTGCAATTTTGAGAATCTGTATTTCTGCTTTCCTCTCTTTTTGTGTTGGTACGTTTTTGGGTTTCCCTTTTTGATAAACATTATTTGAGTTTCTTTTTCTTCTTATCATGTTCATCTCGGTATTTTTATCCTATCTTTTTTTTTTAGTAGTCGCCAAACCTTCCTTTCTCTTCATCTCTATATCTTCAATTTTCTTTCTTTGATTCCCCATCTCTTTATTTTGTTCTATGAGTATGGGTGGCTTCTCTTTTTCTTTGGATCTTTTCGTTTACTACATATACTCATCTAAAGCTTGGCCGAAATACCCCCTTTCTATTCTTTTATCTCATTTTGTTTTGTGTGCTTAAGTTAGTGCAAATCATTGGCGTTCGGTAAGTACTCTCGTTCCTCTTTTGATCTTCTTATCGTAAGGTTTTTTCCTTAGGGCTTCTTTGTCGAATACTACTAAGGGTACAATTATATTACCTTTAATTTCTTTTATTTGTCATGAATGACTTGGGATGTGCTGGTTCTAGTTTTGCCTCTGTGGTGGAATATCTTGTTAGAAGAGAATCTTCAGAATTGGTGTTGCGTTACCGAGTAAGTGCTTTAGGTTGGTTGATTATGGAGTTAGTGAATATTAGCATGAACGTGGTTTAAGAGATTGTTAACATCAACGATTGAAGGATTAATGGTATATTATTTTTGGCTTATGTTTGTGGAATTCGTTGAGCAAAGCACGTTCGTAAACGTGGGTGCGTAGTTGTGCACTAAAAGCTGTCACCATCGAAAGGGCCGAAAAGAAAGGTGAGTAATCACACTCATTTCGATTGTAGTTCGGTAATTGCCAAAAAGCTAAAGTACCGGCGAATGATGCCACACGAGCGTACAATTGCACGTGTGGTGGATCGAGCCCATGAATGTAGGCGTATGATGGTTGAGATCACCATGAGCGTTCTCGCGTGTTGGGTCGAAATGGGCCGTATGGACCCGACGGGCTTATGGGCCCCACACGGAATGAATTTGCATATTGTGTAAATGTTAGACCAGGCTGTGTAGACCATGTGGCTAGAGTCATTTCTAGGCTAGATGGGCCACACAAGTGTGTGGGCCCATGTGTGTCGAGAAATGGGCCTTAGGCCCATTTACACCTTTAAATCTGTTTAGGTTACTTAAGTCACTCGGGGCGACGTTGAATCTTCTGTTAGACTGTTAATACCTCAATTTGCAAAATTTTTAGAAATACCCCCGGTTTGCAAAATTGTCGAAATACCCCCAGTTTGCAAAATTACCGAAATACCCCAGATTTTTAAAATTACCAAAATACCCCCAGTTTGCAAAATTACTAAAATACCCCCGGATTGTAAAATTGCCAAAATACCCCTGTAGTGTAGGATTACCGAGATACCCCTGTAGGGTAGGATTACCGAGATACCCCAACAGGATAGGATTACGGAAATACCCCAGTAGGGCAAAATGGCTGTTTTGTCCCTAAGGTGTAAATGACTATTTTGCCCTTGTGGGTAAATGAATGACTTGGGCTATGACTGTTTTGACTGCGAATGTATGATTGTGTTTTAATTGACTTGACTGTGATTGTATGACTAAATATGAGCATGTCATGTTGCATACTGCATGGGTTGGGATATTGTACGGAGGAAGATCTAATCTGTTAGGGTCGCACGGGTCGCCCGAGACGACTGTGGACCCACCGAAGGCTTAAGAGCTGTATATCCGTATTGATTTGGTAAGGTTGCACGGGTCGCCCGAGACGACTGTGGACTGATCGACGGTTGTGTGCCGATCTTGTTACCAAAGGCTGCGTGCCATTATTATGGGCTTCGTGCCATTATTGTGGGCTTCGTACCTTATCGTGGGCTTATATCGATATTGTGGGTTTTGTGCCGTTATTATGGGCTTATGCCATTTCTATGGGCTTTGTGCCATTTCTGAAGGCTTTGTGCCGATATCATAGGCTTTCTGCCGACTATAGACCCGTTATCGATGGCTTTTTGCCACACATATTGCTATGGCTCGGTGCCATTCTGTTTATGGCTTTTGGCCATTCTGATCTCTAGCAACCTTACTGTGATACCAGTTAGTGCCGCAACCGGTGTTAACATTGGAGTGTAGGGATGGGTGGGTCGATTCTTTTCCCACAAGAGTGCATGGTTGGATGGAGTGGTGTGCTGGTTGGATGGGTTTGCATGCATTATACATCTTTCATATCTGCCCTATTCTGATTCTATTTTGGGCAAGGCCCAATTGTTTCTATTATGGGCTGAGGCCCATATGATTGTAGCGGGCTTTGGCCCACGTATGCTCTAAACTGGACTGTACTGTTACTGTTAAAGGGCTCAGGCCCAGACTATTTCTGTTTCTATTCTAAAGACTGACTGTTACATTAATAGGGGATTACACACTGAGTTTTTGTAAACTCACCCTGTTTATTAACCTTTCAGGTAATCACTAACCTTTAACGGATCGGAGCTGTGAGGGACTCGGATAGAGCCACACACTGCTTATGTTTTCGGTTTTGATTATCTACAAACAAGTATTTTAATTTGGGTTGTAATAAGGCCTTTAAGATTTTGGGATTTTAAATTTTAGAATTTTATTTATGGTTTTGTAATCGTTAGAAGTAGGAGACGGGTTTTTCTAAAACAACAACTGTTTTCAAATATCACATTTTCGCAACTATTTAAATTAAGCTTTCGCATCAAATAAGGTGTTAAAGGTAATAACGACTTTTTGAAACGGATTAAGTTTTTAATAAACCACTTTTTGGAAAATAAACAAACACAAGTTTTTAGTTAGCAACAAGTTTCAAATAAGAAGGGTTTTCAATGAAAACATGGTTTCTGAAAAAAACACTTCAATGTTACACGCCTGATTCGGGCCTAACTTTTAGGCCGGGTTTGGGGTGTTACAGTCAAATTTCAATATAAAACTAATGACCTCGTAAATATTAAATAATTAATATTTACGAACTCACACGTCAGAATTATGGTCCTAAAACCATTATTTTTGACACCACTAGAAAACGGGTTGATACAATTCCATGGCGCGATTCAACCATCTCAACACTGAAAATTTGGAGATTCATCATTTTGTTGTGCCATATACACCCTATGATGTGACACACACATCCTTTGAAGCAAAAATAAGGCAAAAATTCACCTCGTGTTGTGCCATGTCCCCTCTATGGTGCAGGATACAATACATTTTTAGCAACTTTCTGATCTTGGTTCGACACAATCTTCAAAGATATTCCCCAAGTTTGGATGGCAAGTCAATCCCTAAATGGCCTTTATATATTTTCCTTGTTCCCCAAGTTTGGATGGCAAGTCAATCCCTAAATAGCCTTTATCTATTTTCTTTACCAATAGCTACATCCTCCAAGTCGTCCCAATAAACTAAACAACCTTTCACTACCTTTTTCTTCGACATTCTGTGAATTCTCTGTCTTTCACTTGTTCCATAATCCAAAAATGATGAGGAGCAACCTTTCAAATGTTGAATTGGGAGCAGATAACTTCAAGGAACTTCGTGAAAGGGAGATCAAAATTTATCTTAGAGCCATTCCACGAAAATCTCTTCTTCAGGAGAGAGGTTTCGAGTTCTTACTTTCATTAAGTAGTGAAACGAGGGAGATAATTCAGTTCCACGGATGGAAAAGTTTTGTGCCATCCCCGAGGAATGCACCTATATGCTAATTGTCTAACAACTTTATGTTGCCTTAAGAGAGATCGAGAAAAGTTGAGAATTGGATGTACCATGGTTGCTGGTCTTTGTTCGAGGGAAATAAATTTCCATCTCACCTCCTGAGATAGCGAGGTACTATGACACTCCTTTATTCCACTATGACTTTGTACAAAAAACCATTTTAATGTATCTTCCGAGAGAGAATATGGAGGATATAATCAACCTCCTAAAGGATGGACAACGTAAGTTAAGACGCCATCTAGGAACAAATTTCCTTACATCGTTCTCACAGGAACAACTAACTTCGAAGGCAAGTTTATGGTTATAGTTCATTAGTATGCGAATCAGCCTAGCCTCAAACATGTCTAACATAGATACTTTCCAAGCTACGTTAATAAATGCTATATTACAGAAGAAAAATGTTTGTGTTGGAACATGGTTCTACAAAAGCATGCTTCATTGCACACAAAAAAAAAAAAAACAAGGTAGAATTTTTTTCCACATTTAGTAATTACTTTGTGTAAACAAGTCAAAGTATTGATGGGACGATCTGGACGCTACTGGTAATGGTTAAGGTATCTGATGCGAGAACATAGTGTGAAGTATTTGGTGGGAAATCAAAAATGAAAGAGGGCTATCTAGACAAAACCAGGTGAGAAGATGTTTCCTGATTCAAAATGGATTATTCGGTGGATGTAAGAAATAGGACAAATCTGCAAGGACTATACGAGGAAGACCGATTTAAGGTTAATGTAGTTTTCAATAACTAAATATGAAGCAAAGACAGAATCCAGCAAGATAGAGGTAGAAAGAGAGGAGAATTTGGAAGACTCTGACGAAGATCCATAGGAATACCTAGAAAAAGATCCCGAAGAAAATCCATATTCGAAGGGCAACCCGGACAAAGAGGATTAAGGAGTCGGAGCTTGATTTTTATTTATTCCAAACATTTTTAATTTTTATTTGGAATTTATATTTTCAAGACTTATTTTATTTTTGGGATGATTTTTATTTTTGATTTGTTTTTTATTTAGTTAGGATTTTAGTATTATATATATAGTTTGTGTTTAGTTTTTCTTTGTAGGAACCTTATATATTTGAAGGCACTATAATTTTGAGTCAAAACCACAAAAGAGGAGTAGTTGCACCAATTCTGGTGCATGTACCACGTCAATCGGGTAACCTCTTTCCTTTATATTTTATTGCACATTAGGGACAATGTGCCGAATAAAGTGTAAGGCTAACTTTGGAAAATTTTTAAAATTTTTCTGTTACTTTTCTTTGTTTTTAGTAGTTTTCAATTTTTATTTTATGTGTTTTATATGTGCTTGAGCTTGTAGAAATACAAGTAATTTGTTAGGAGTATGTTAATAGGATTTTGTAAATAAATTTTAGTTTGATAATAATTGATTCTGGATTATCTAATTTTAGACTAATTAGTTCAATTTATTATATTGTGACGAGATTTAAGATGGTAAGTATACCACATGATAAATAGATATATAAATAACATGCATGTTTGATTGAATTATAGGTTGTAGAAATTGATAAACTTGGCTGCTTTAATCCATGTATGGAATTACCTAGGGATGACCTAAGGCAATGTTTGGTAGACAAATTTTGAGCCAAAAAGCTATCCTGTATATATTTCTCTAGTACTTATTTTGAAGCCTAAATCGATTTTCTTAACTAACCGTTAATAGAACCTTGAACCTAAAGAATAATTTATTTAATCCTTTGTTTCTTGGTCTTTGAACAGATTTAAATGCCTAGTAATTGCTATTGAGGGATTATGCAGATAAATCATGGTGGTTTCAAAAGAAAAAAAATGAGTGAACTAAGGAATTGCATGTTATGAGTATAAAATTTTTGAGCTTGTAAAGAAAAAATAGAAAAAAGGAAAAATGCCAACCGAGAAAATCTCGAAGAAAAAAAATAAAAGCAAAGTGAGTTGGAAAAAAAGTACGCTCACATTTGTTTGAAAAATACAAGCTCAAATGATTGTACTCATGAATACTATACTATGCCTTAGTAAATGGATAAATAAGAAAGGTTAGAAAAGTAGATATAAAGTGGTGAGTGTATTCGAATATTGGGGAGTATAGAGGACAATATAATGTGTCAAACTAGTTTCGTGCTTAGCCATTTTGTCGAGCTTGTTCTTGAATTTTGAAGCTACCTATGTCGCAGAATGTTACAAGCTGAAAAGTCTTATGTGACTTAGGTAGCACTTTATATCGATGACATTTTTGCCATGTTTTGATGTTTTTACCACTTATATTCATTTGGACATAATTGAATATTTATATATTTGTTTTGATGGAAACCTATATTTAATATTCTTTTATTTGTTTGCTTTGTAATTTAATAAACTATCTCGTCTAATTTTAGAAATTGTGAGTCGATTGTGTATCATGCTAGAGTTATATGTTTATTTACATTATCTTGTTAATATATTTCTGTCCATTTTCTTGTATTAAGCTTGCATGTTTATTTCTTATTTTCAGTTTGTTTTATTTTTTTTGCTTTTATTTTATTTTTGTTTAGTTTGCTCGAGGGAAAGCAAAGACTTAAATGTGGGGGTATTTGACCTGCCGTCAAATGTAGTAGTAATTCTGGTATATTTTTGCACTTACGGAGCTTGTTCTCTAGCACTTTTATTATTAATTATTGCATTTTTGGTATTTAGTAGTTTAGTATTAAAAGTTAATAAAATAAGTGTTTTTAACCCAATTTTGAGTGTTAGTGACCTATTAGGCCAACACAGGCCTTAGGTAGTTTTAATTCGTGTAATTGAGTGTACAGGATGCTTAATTTAGGGCTCAATGTGTTGGAATGCGGTACTACCATGGTGCAGCAAAATAAAATAAACCGGCGATCCAAACCATGGATCCATGTGCGAGGAATGAATCGAGGTAAAATAATGGTTTCGAAATTACCGAAACTCCAATCTGAGTAGATAGCGACATCTCAGCAACGAGAATTCTGATCTACTATCGAACCAAGCTGCAACCTCTTATGATGCCAACCTCTACGTATTCCACTTGGTGTGACGATGAACAGAAGAAATCTCCAAAAACAGTTTTGGAGATTTCTTTGCTTAACGGCTGCTAGACCTCACAAGCAAAGTTTTTAGGTTTTTTTTTTATTTTTAGGGTTTTCCCTTTTCCATTTTTTTTAAAACTCCCAATCTCTCACCTTTTATAATTGGTAAATATATAATGAATCATAATTCATGAAATTTTTATCCGAACATAATAATCATAATTAAAAATAAATAAATATAATAATGTTTTAACCGAAAACTATAATTATATTAATTATAACAAGGATTTCGGTAAACTATATTTATTTAAATTTATATACGAACCAAATTCATATATTAATAGAACTGTGTTCTCATTATGTGTACAAGATCCTTGTACATATAATATGTTCGATATTTGATTGCCTAATTAATTTGATTCTATAATTAATTTAATTCATGTAACAATCAAACACAATACCAACTATGTTTTATTCCGTTCATTTCAACCATAAGGTGTGACCTTGTAGGTTCTTGTAATGTTAGTAGTAATACTAGAACGATTCTAATGTTACAAACAATGAGTGGCATCTAGTAATGCATCATTGCTACCTAAGTTACAAGAAGTCATGATTCGACATAACCTTTTTTTTTGTGATTAACCTTTCATGCATTAATCCTTAAGCCCTTTATCTCTAGAATGGACAGAAGTCATGGAATAGTCACACTTGCATAGTCCATCCCATATTTCTTGATATCTTGAGTAACTATGATACACAAATAAGTATGACATCTCATATCAACTTATTTGAGCATGACCATGCATTTCTAGTGTCACTCAATCAAGTGGCCTAAGATATTACTCCCATTATGTAGGAGGGACTTATCCTATATTGATCAACCATATCCCTCTACATAGATTGTGGTATATCCAACGTCAGCCTTTATAGAACAACCAGTTATAGTGTACATTTGACTGTATCAAAATATACAACTCACGATGTTGGGATAATGATGATCTCAAGTCTGAGGATCATATACATATTAATCACTATGAGTAATGTTGTGACAATTACATAATAATCCAAGAAACATACTCATAGCGAGTCAGTCCAATATGTTGTTCTCTAACACACATATTCATGCATTGATTTTGACACTCCATATCAATGACAACTCTTTATCATCAATCAACTACATGTTACTCTTAATGCATTATTGTTGTCCTAGTCAACAATAATACTTGACTAAGGATCTTTTAAGAATAGTCATATTATTCTCAGGACATTATTATAAAAAAAATTATTTATACATATAGAAAAGAAACTAAAATAATAATGGCAACGCCTTATATTAATAAACATGGTAAATCAAGTATGTTATTACAACCATCTCATGATTGATCTTTGGGCATACTCTTACACAATGGACATAGGATCAATAGACGAGTGAGGCACAAGCTATTGAGTAGTTAAAGTATGACACGAACCCAAGAATGCAAAAAATCATTGTTGTGACGTGCCATGCATGATCTATGGCACGACAAAGTATCGATGTGCTGTCCAAGTATTTCAAGGCTATTTTCGTTCGCACAATCAAATTTATACGAAGACTTAGGACGTACCAAAAACCTAATTTGAGTTGCTAACACTCCTATAAATAAAACCTTAAGGGTTTGATGTAACTAAATCATCTTAGATGCATCCAAAAATCCTCGAGTTTAGAAGTAGGATTTAGGTTTAGTTTTCCTTTGTTTTTCTTAAACGCTTTGTTCTTTTCGCTTGGACTCTATTTCAGTTTAAGAGTTCTTTTACGCAATTGAAGTATTTTAGTTTATTCTCTTCTGCAATAGACAAGAATCATTATTCTAATAGAAGATCCACTATTCCGCTCTTAATCGACACAAAGTAGGATTATTCTAAATCTCTTTTCTCTATCGGTTTAATTATGTTATTTACATGTTTATTTCAATTGAGTTTAAGATTATGAATACCATGAGTAGCTAAATCTATTAGGGGAGATTAACGAGCGAATGGGGACTTGATTACCGAAGGATTAAGGGTTTTTCAATAATTAGTTGGTATAAATTATGCGTTCTTAAACCCTAGGCTTGACAACCCTAAGAAATAATAAAAGGATAAACGAGGTTGGGACATAAGTTTTTTGAGTAAATTGTAATTTATTTGGTTGAGAAACTGAAGTCAGGAGATAAATGAGTATCAACTAATTAAGCAATTAGTTAGAAGTTGGGAGGTAATAATTTATTAGATAATAGCTAATCCACCTTAAAACCCAAATCCGAAGTTAATTACAACCCCTAATTCCTGATTGGTTTAATTAGTTTAGTCGTTTGTTTGTTTTATTGTTTATTTATTTTCGTTATTTAATTTCTAATATTAATCTCTTTTATGATTTATCATAATATAGGATTTAATTATTACTTATTATTGTAAAGAGATTTTCAATAGATTTAATTTTATCCTTCCTCGGGTACGATCCTCGAAATACTTCCCTGTATTCCGTTGTAACACATTATTATATTACAGTTTAACTCGTATACTTACGAACACCACTGCTTTAATTTCATGTATATTGGATGTAGTACTTTTCAGTCAAATGTTTGAACGTTTGGCAGGGGTCGGTTAGTCCACTTATCATTGGGTCAAAACAAATTATGAAGTCCAATAAGGCTATATTAGGGCGTCCAAAGTTGTACATTTCTAGGCTTGACCTTAACGGTCCAAGGCTATAACAATTCTGTAGGATTGAGCATCAGCATGTGAATTTAAATTCTTTATTTTCTCCGAATCCACCAACCACCTTCAAGGATGAAGAAATCATGTGTTTAGCATATAAAACAATCAAGATAACAAAATTTCCCTAGTATTATTCAAGAGAAACAAAATTATAATAAAAACTACTAAATTTGTTATCACCCACTCGTAATTTGCATGAATTATTAGTTTAAAAGTACCAAAAATAACTCTATATTCTAGATTTATCACCTATTAATTATAAACTTATTTAGCCATCAAATCATTCCACTATAGTATCGTGATGAGCTCTCCCTAATGGCATGCCATTATGAAAGCAACTCAATTAGTGCTCGTCCAATGACATTGTCATAAGTGTGTTACCATCTAGGATATCCTTAACCTTTTTGCGATAATATCCATTCTCCAAATATGATCCTATTTTATCTCATGGTAATCATTACATCTTCCTTCATGAAAAGTTAATTACGATCAAATAGTAATCAAGTCATTCATCACAAGGATGAACGACTTGTGGCCACGTTTACTTTTTATTAACCATGTAATGCCAATGAGAGGATATCATTTACCTATGTCTTGGACTATGAATTCCACTATTGTGAATGATGCTACATATTGCAAAAGTTGTAGACCCAATGCACTAGATTTTGGTTCCTTATCTATTTGAACTTTAACTTTTACTTCCATCATAGTGTATGAGTCACGCATACATAGTTCGTCATCCACTCAAGATTTAGGTATGTCACTGTAACACCCTGAATTTGGGCTTAGAAGTATTGGGCCTTGGGCCTGGGTACGGGTGTGAGATAGTTCGAAATAAAATTATTGATGTGTTGAATTTTGTTATGGAAGGTTATTATTTATGGGTTAATGTGGTATTTTAGTGAACTGCGAAGGATTCATAGTGTGGGGAAAAGTCTTGGGCTAATTTCTGGATTTTCGAGATTTTTGTGATATTTGGTGTAATGTTGAAATTTTGATATATGGATGTATAATTCGTGTTTGGAGTGTGTTATTGGGCCTATGGAAGGCCCAAGTGTTGGTTAAAAACCCGGAGAATTCTTGGATTTTTGGACTTAAGGAATAGAGGACTTGGAAAAGAGGAGTTGTAAGGAATTATGTGTGTAATAAGACACAAAAAAAGGAGTGTGGTGTAGTGGCAAAGTAGCGCCACTTAAAGGACAATGAAGCAAAGGGTCTAAGGTTCAAGTCTTGGCTCTTGCAATTTATTTTGGTTTTTCTTTTAAATAAATCTGGAAGCAAGTAGGTGAGCTTTAAAGTTATATGTGTTGGACTTATGACACAAAAAGAGCTTGTGTCCAAGTGGTGGTCCCTTGACATGACTATTGAGAGGACTTTGGTTCGAATCCCGTTGGACGCAAAGGTTGATTATTTTGCTAATGCTTTAATTTTAGGGGGATTGATGGAGAATCCCACATCGGAAAGCTAACATGAGAGCAGGTGAGGAGCTAGCTTTAAATAGAGCAAACCAGGAGGAGAGTAGGCACAGCCTTCTTGGCTGATCCCTTTCGCTTTATGGCGTGCCCGTTTGGGTTGGGCATCGACTAAGAGTGTTTGGAGCGCGGATTAACTTCAGCCTCCTATCAGGTGTGTATTTCTCACTGCTCTAGCGGTAGGACGGCTACTTCGGGCTGCGATGGGCCGAATAGGCCATGTGGGCCCAATGGGCCTGCGGGCCCAATTGGATAAGTTGTTTGATTGTATAGTAAATGTTGGGCTAGATTAGGTGAATCTCATATCTGTGGCTAGATTTAGGCTAAAAGGGCCACATGAGCGTGTGGGCCCATTTGGGCTGACAATGGGCCCTAGGCCCATTCGCATTGTTATCTCTGTTTAGAAATGCTGTAGTTTACAAAATTACTGAAATACCTTGGTTTACAAAATTACCGAATTAGCCTCGATTTGTAAAATTACAAGAAATATCCCGATTTATAAAATTATCGAATTACCCTTGATTTGTACAATTACAGAAGTACCCTCGATTTGTAAAATGACAGACATACCCTTGATTTGTAAAATTACCATTTTACCCTTGATTTGTAAAATTACCATTTTACCCCTAATTTGTAAAATTACCATTTTACCCTTGATTTGTAAAATTACCATTTTACCCCTAATTTGTAAAATTACCATTTTACCCGTGATTTGTAAATTACCGTTTTACCCCTAATTTGTAAAATTACTATTTTACCCCTGATTTGTAAAATTACTATTTTTACCCCTGATTTGTAAAATTACTATTTTACCCTCGGTTTGTGAATTTACCAAAATACCCCTGTAGGGTAGAATTACCAAGACACCCCTATGGGGTAAAATTACCGTTTTGCCCCTAGGGTGTTAAATGACTGTTTTGCCCCTCGTGGGTAAATGACTAACTTGTGTGATGATTGGGCTAGTTTGACCGTGGATATAAGTTGGTGATATGAATGACTTGACTGTGATCTATTCTTATTTTTGGGATTTGGAAAAGTTGGAATCCCTATGTGTTTAGGGAGGCTGTCGAAATAGTGCCTAAGGCTTTAAGGGGCTGTTACCAATTATTTTACTCTGTGCTTGTAAGGGTTAAAGGCTGCTGACTAAGGGCTTGGATTAGTGGAGCGTCCGGATCCAGATTTGGATATCAACTTCAGCAAAGGTAAGGATTTAGGGCATTGTTCATGGATGCCCGAATATGGTAAGAGTATGTTAAATTTAGTTATCATTGATTCGTGGTCTAATGTTTTACTAATCGAATATAGGATTGAGTTGGAGCAGATATCGTCATCGTTCGTCGTAATCAGGTGTGTAACTAATCCCAACTTTTAGACTAAAGCGGTAAAAGCCGAAATGGCCATAAAGTGACCGACAACTGGTGGAAAGCGACCGAAAACGCACTCGTGTAAAACTTTAGAGTAATCGTTTACTCCATTGGGGTTAGTCATGAATTCGGTAGTGAAGGATTTGCAGAAGGAGTAATTCTGAACGTTTTGGTAAGTTGGGCTGTGAAGGGCCAAGATGGGCCCAGTGGGCTTCCGAGCCTAAATCGGAAAATGATCGTTAAAGACTTTCTGGTAACATGAATAATAAAAACATGGTTAAGTTGGTAAACTAAAACCTAAAATTGGGCTTAACGGGTTTGAGACGATATTGGACATAGTAAGGCCCATTAGGGGTTTTAGGCTAAAAAGGGCAAAATTGGAAATTTGGCTTAAATCGACTTCCGTGGTTATATGGGGGCTGATAATTTATTGGATTTGCACAAAATCTCTGAAAATATGAAAAAGGACTAAAATACCCTTAAATATGGAAAATTACCAAAATACCCCTAGGTGTAAAAAGACTATTATACCCCTAGGGTCAATTCTGTATGAAATGTATGATTTTATGTATCTGCATGAGTTACCATTTAATGTGAGCATATCTGATGCATGAGATGTTATATGTTGCATGCTAGTATTTATATTCTTATGTTGCATGGGGCATGGGTTTATGATGGAGGAAGCGTTCTGGCAGCCTCGCTGCAATCTGGTGACTTTGTCACATTATTATCTGGCAGCCTCGCTGCAATCTGGTGACTTTGTCACATTATTATATGGCAGCCTCGCTGCAATCTGGTGACTTTGTCACATTATTATCTGGCAGCCTCGCTGCAATCTGGTGACTTTGTCACATTATTATCTGGCAGCCTCGCTGCAATCTGGTGACTTTGTCACATTATTATCTGGCAGCCTCGTTGCAAATCTGGTGGCCTCGCCACAATATCTGTATCTGGTGACCTCGTCACAATATCTGGCAGCCTCGCTGCAAATTATATCTGGCAGCTTCGCTGCAATTATCTGTGGTGTGTAGCGGTTGGGTGGGTCGAGTAGTCTCCCCACATGGTGTAAGGCTGGTACGGGGGTGTTATGGATGGATCTGGGTTGGGTTTTCTGTTTGCATATTATATCTGATCTGTATCTGTTATGGGCCTACGGGCTTAACCTAATTTCTGTAATGGGCCAAGGCTAACTAATCTGATTCTGAGGCTTGATCTGTTTTGGCCTCTGGTTGAGATAATGTTGCACACTGAGTTGTCAAACTCACCCCCTTTTTATTTAACCTCTGCAGGTAACACTCAACCATAGCGGGCTTGGAGCTGCGAGAGATTCGGAGTGGCCACAGCATCTGCAGAACTGGTTTTCATTTTGTTTAAAGTATTTTATAATTAAGTTATTTTTGGGTTTTATTTTGTAATAAGGCCGCTGTCTAAGTTTTTTATTTGGTTTAATTTTCTTTGATGATTAAATTACATTTTATAGAATCGCTAGTTTAGGCTGCGCTGGTTTCAAAATCTAAAGAACGTTTTTAAAACTCAACGTGTGAATAATATGGATAACTTGAAGGATTAATAAACTGGTTTTAACAAACTTACTCTTTTGATTCAAACCTCACTTAAGACACAACAAGTCTAAAAGGGCCGTAAACTTAGTTTTAGGATCGTGTGACACACCAGATCTGGTCGTAGCGTCTAGGCCGGGTTTGGGGTGTTACAGTCACACTATGAACATCACAAGTGAATAAATCCATAAATGGATTTAGGATGAATTCTACTTAGGTCCAGCCCGATGTACTGTCTGTCCAATTAGTCATATCTATGTCTCTATCTTCTAGAAGTTATCTGCTCTGATAACCAAGACAAAACATCTCTTCAATTGGACTTGATAGATGACATATTGGTCTTTCAATCAGTTTGCTCATTTTCGATTATACTAGGGACGTTTTTAGGTTCGTCTACTAATATAAGTTGTCTTTTCATATTACGATCCAACCACGTAATACCACTTAGTATTAGTTTAATCAGTAGACAACCAATAAGAAACATTTTCTTCCATTTTTCTTTGCATGCAAAAACCATATGAGACAATAATAAAAAGTATATTAATGTAATCAATGAATTTATTTTATTAACCAATCTATTTGAAAAAATTACAAGTTTACAAACAAATATGCTACACTAAGGGCACCAAATCCAATAGTCTCTCACTTGCCCTAGTGAAGTAGATGAGTTATATTATGCATTCCCATGCTCTCTATATGTTTCTCAAGACTCCTAGCTAGTAGAGTCTTGGTAAATGAGTTTGCAATGTTGTACTCAGATTTGAATTTGACCATATCCACAATTCTATCTCCAACTTCCTCCCTTATGGTATGATACTTTTGATCAATATGTTTTACCATCTTATGGTTTCTAGTTTCCTTGGTATTAGCTATTGTCGTACTATTATCACAATACAGTGTGATAGCTTTTCCCATACCAGGAATGTAACACCCCTTACCCGAGACCGTCGCCGGAGTCGAGCAGAAGGCTTTACCAAACTTATCTTACTAGTTTGGGACATAAAAAATTACTTTAAAATTAATTCGCTCACATTCATCTACTATATAAACATGCAATTATGTATGTACTTCATTAAAACTTTAGTTATTTTTATCTATGTATGTCCATTTTTGTCCATGAAAACCTAATGGTTTAATTACCATTTAAGGACCTTTACATCAATTATGCTCTTCAATTTAATCCCTTCCTATCTAGAACTCATATTTATCAGCTTTTTCAAACAAGCCTTAATAGGCAAATTAAACATGTAATTCATAGAATTTTCTATCGATACTTTATCACATGCATCTAATCACTCAGTAAATTATCAAAATTAATCAGAATAAATTTTTCTATCTCTGATTCGTGGTTTTACAACCACTGTTCCGTTTAGGCCCTATTTTGGGATGTTACATTTCTCCCCCTTTAGGGATTTTTGTCCTTGACAATCTTACCTGTGAATAGATTTGGATACTGTTTTCGTATAGCCTCTTCAGGCTCCCATATAGCCTCGTCTACCCCGTGCCTATTCCATAATACTTTCACAAGCGCAATACTTTTTTTCTTTAGTTGCTTGACCTCTCGAGCTAAAATCTTTATCGGTTCTTCACCATAAGTCATGTCTTGCTTAATCTCAACCTCTATTTGTGAAATTACATGTGACGGATCAAAACAGTAATGACGTAACATGGACACATGGAACACATCATGGATCTTCTCTAACTCTACTGGCAAAGCTAATCGATATGCTAATGGCCCAACTCTTTCAGTCATCTCAAACGGTCCAATAAAATGTGGACTTAGTTTGCCTTTCTTACCAAATCTAAAGACTTTCTTCCACATGGATACTTTCAAGAACACTTTGTCACCAACTTGATACTCAATCTCTTTTTGTAACACCCCAAACCTGGCCCAGACGTTATGGCCAAATCTGGTATGTCATATGACGATGAATTACACCTCATACTTTAATTAATAAGTTTAGGGTGACTTTGCCAAGAATCATTATTAAGAGTTGTGAGAGAAATAAAAGCAGGTTATTTAATTTATGAAAGTCCTATCCACTACCAGTTGGAGTTTATTTCTTTAAAAGATCTTATCTTGTCATTAAGTGATCCATTTGGTGCATATGATATATTTTGAAAATGTTGATTAATTTTGGAATAAAAACCCGCGTAGCCTAATTCTATCGATTTCAAACAAGTAATAAATAAATAAATAAATAAAAATCAAAATAAAAGTAAAATAATTAATGAGCGCCCTTATTACAAATTAAAACCCAAACAGAAAATAAATTAAGAAAATACTAAAATAGATAATTTTAAGAAAATACAACCAAATGTAGTTCACATGGCCACTCCGAATCCCTCAGCTCCAAGTCCTCTAAGGTTGGGGCTCACCTGCATGGATGAAAAGGAAGGGGTGAGTTTGCGAAACTCAGTGTGTAAGCTAAATCCAACCAGAGTCTAGATCAGTTCAAGCTTAACTGAGCCTAAGTCCTATCCAGATACAGCATTAACTTGGCTTAGCCCTATTCAGTAAACAGTGATTACTGGGCCTTAGCCCTATTCAGAAATCAGTGTGACCTTTAGGCCCATTTCAGAAGCAGAACAGTATCGATGCATGAATGCAAAGCCCAGCCCAATCCAACCCTACACACCACCCGTACCAGCCCTATACACCATGTGGGGAATAACTCAACCCACCTAGCCCTACACACCACAGTCGCAACTTAGCTGCTTAATCAGATAACGTGGCCAAGCCACTAAAACAGTAATATGAGGCAGAGCCTCTAATAGTATACGTGGCATTGCCACTTAGCACTTCCTCCATCAAAATAACCCAATCCCATGCAACAGTGTATATTATGACATGACATACAGTGAGCAGATATAATTTAGCATGCAATTCAGTCAACTGAACCCTAGGGGTAAAATGGTTTTTTAGCATCTAGGGGTAAAACATTAATTTTCCACCCTTAAGGGGTATTTCAGTAAATTTTCCAGTTTTTAGGGTTTCAAGCTCCTCACAGTTTGTTAACAGTCTTACTTCCATCTAAGCAGCTTATTTAGCCTGTTTTATTAATTTAGAGTCATCGGGCCCTAGAACCCTTAATGGGCCCTAAGGTGTCCACTAACTATTACAGCCCACTAAGCCCAAATTTTATATCCTTTTTAGTAGATTTATTACTCAGATTATCAGAATACACTTACCGCTTGTTTTCACCTATATGGGCCCGTAAGCCTATTGGGCCCAAATTCGGCCCTCCGAGGCCCAAAACCACAAGTGTGCACAAAAATACGCACACATCATTCTTACTGTTTGTGATTACTGATTTTACTGATTCAAACTGACCCACGAGCGCTCGCACACTCGCAGGCACTTGAAATGCCAAAATTTTAGCATTTCGGTCTTTCGGCTTTTGCCGATCTAGTCTACTAGTGGGGGTCGATTACACACCTGTTTTGCGATATACTGCAACGAGATTTTCCACACGATTAACCTATAATCGTTTGTAAACACTCTGTTAACTAAAATTCAACGGAAACAATGAAATCAACATTTACCCTATTTGGCCAACTCCATTTCAAACCCTTAATCATTTACCTCTGCCGATTCCTTAACTAGATCCAGATCTAGTTTGCTCTAATGGTTCTAACCTTCAATACTCCTCGATTGATAGCCTCTACTCCACATTAGCACATAAGAAACCAAAAGAGAAGACTAATGTAAGTCATAGCCAAAATTGATAATTGCCTTAAGGAATTAAGGGTTTTCAGCTTTTCTTGAATCACAAGTTTACAAATGGAGAGGTTTTGAGTACTTACCAACACTTTATTTGCCAAAGAAGAGTCCCCAAACTAACCTAATCCAGATCTATTATAGATCTAATCAGAACACGAAAAGAAAAGAAAAGATCTAAGTGTTTCAGCTCACTGAGTATGTCGACAAATGAGAAGGCTTTCAAGTTCCGGGATTTTAGACAATCGGCCAAAGAGAGAATATTTGCAAGATAAGTGAGAGGGTTTGGCTAAAAGGAATGCAAGAGTAAACAAGAAATCAAGAAGAGAAGAACAAGAGCTTCGGCTAGGAAGAAAATCGACACAAACTTGAGTATCTTGGAATTTCAGCTTTTAAGATGTCAGCTACGTAAGGTTCCAATTGAATCAGCTCAGTCAGTGAAACAAAGAAGAAAGAAGAGAAGAAAGGAGTACATTCGGCTTTTAGAAGAAAAAGTGAAGAAGAGAGAAAAGTTTGGTTTCCTTGCACAAATCGGCACAAGGAGAGGATGTATGGATCTTGTTTTTGGCTTTTAGATCATAAGAGAGGAGGGAAAAAAAGAACAAAGAATGAAACCCCTTGAGACTTACCTAATCGGCACTAAAACCTGACTCAAAACAAATCCCAAAAAAGAACCAAAGAGGACATTTGGCACACTAAAGCTACACTTGCTGAAAATGCAAGTTCAACACCCAAAAGCCGAATTTGCTCCTCCAAGACCCCTACAATCGGCCAACACAACCTTCCATTCAAAATTCCTAAAATTTCTTCCATTATCCCTCACTAATTCAATCCCATGAAGACCTCAAACTCTTCCCAACAGAGTTTCACTTAGAGTCCACCACATGCCTTGCACATGCATTAAAAAAAAATAAAACATCGCATTGCTTACCAAGAGATTTGAACCTTAGCCCTTGCACAGCTTCCACACACCACCCCTTGTGTCTTAAGTGGCGCCACTTTGCCACTTCAACACAAGCTTACTTGTTTCTTAACTTACCAACAATTTTTTTAAAAGCCCACTTAGTTAGAGCCCCTTTTCCTTTAGGTCCAAAATTTTAAAATTCTACCGGGTTTTAACTTAAACTTAGGCCTTCTAAAGGCCCACTAACACACTCAAAACATAAATTAACACATCCAGACAAGAGAAAAATTAAATTCACGCAAAATTCTAAAAATCCCAAAAACTAGGGCGTTACACTTTTCTTTTCAAGTCTGTATAAGACTTCTATCTATCTGAAGCTGCTTTCAAGCAATCTCTGATAACTTTCACTTTCTCTTTAGTTTCTTTAACTAAATCAACCCCGTAAATCTAATTTTCTTTAAGCTCTATCCAATACAAAGGTGTGTGACATTTACATCCATAAAAAGCTTCATAAGGTGCCATCTTCAAACTCGATTGGTAACTATTATTATAGGCAAATTCTACCAACGACAAATATCTCTCCCAACTACCTTGAAATTCTAATACACAACATCTGAGCATATCCTCAAGTATCTGAATAACTCTCTCTGACTGACCATCAGTCTGAGGATGGAAAGCTATACTAAAACTCAACTTTGTGCCCAAAGCTTCCTGTATCTTCTTCTAAAACTGCAAAGTAAATCTCAGGAATCGATAACGGTACTCCATGTAGTCTGACTATCACTGAAATATACAACTCAGCCAACTTGTCAAGTGAATAATCCTTACGAACTGGAATAAAATAAGCTGACTTTGTTAGCTTATCAATCACAACCCATACTGCATCTTTCTTTCTCGGTGTCAACAGTAATCTTGTCACAAAATCCATGGCAACTCGGTCTCAATTCCACTCAGGATCTAACACAGGTTGCAATCAACTTGAAGGTACTGATGTTCGCTTTTACCTGCTGATAGATCGAGCATCTAGAAACAAACTCTGAGATATCTCTTTTCATTCTTACCCACCAATACATTTTCTTCAAATCATTATACATCTTTGTACTACCTGGATGAATAGACAAGGAACTGCTATGTGCTTCCTCTAAGATCTTTCGAATAAACTCATCATTCTTTGGCACACATATTTGATTTCTGAACATTAAACAACCGTCAGAACTGATCTAAAAATCTGACTCTATACCTGACTCACATTGAGCTCTTTTGGCTTGCAACTCACTTCACAAATTTCTTCACGAAACATTGGTTTAGCTCTTAATTTGGCTAAGATAGAACCATCATCTGATAAGGTTAAACTAGTGTTCAAAGCTCTTAATGCAAACAAAGATTTTCTACTCAAAGCAGCAGTAACTACGTTTGCCTTACCCGGGTGATAATCGATCACTAGTTCATAATCTTTAATCAACTCTAGCCATCTTCTTTGCCTCAAGTTCAAATATTTTTTGAGTCATCAAGTATTTCAAACTTTTATGATCAGTAAATATTTGGCATTTCTCACCATACAAGTGATGTCTCCATATTTTCAATGCAAATACAATGGCAACTAGTTCTAAATCATGTGTCGGATAATTTTTCCCATGTGGCTTTAACTGTCTAGAGGCATAAGCAATTACCTTTCCTTCCTGCATAAGTAGACAACCTAGTCCATTCAAGGACGCATCACTGTAAATCACAAACTCTTTGCCCGGTTCTGGTTGTACTAAGATAGGAGCTTCAGCCAACAATGCCTTTAACTTGTCAAAACTCTACTGACACTTTTCAGTCCATTCAAACTTGACATATTTCTGTAGCAATCTTGTCAATAGGGTAGCTATCATAGAAAATCCCTCTACTAATCATCTATTATAACCGGCGAGACCAAGAAAACTTCTGAGCTCTGATACATTCCTAGAAGGCTTCCAATCAACAATGGCTGAAATCTTACTTGGATCAACTCTAATACCTTCACCTGAGACTATATGTCCAAGAAAACCGACTTCCCATAACCAGAACTCACTTTTGCTAAACTTGGCATAAAGCTGATTATCTCTCAAAGTCTGTAAAACTATTCTTAAATGCTCTGAATGCTCAGTCTTATCATGAGAATAAATTAGGATATCATCAATGAACATAGCTACAAATTTATCCAAGTAAGGTCTGAAAATTCGGTTCATTGAGTCCATAAAAATGGCTGGAGCATTAGTTAAGCCAAATGGCATCTAAAGGAACTCATAATAGCCAAACCTAGTCCAAAAACCAGTCTTCGAAACATCTAACTCTTTAACTCGCAACTGAAAATATTCGGATCTCAAATCTATCTTGGAGAATATAGTAGCTCCTTTCAATTGATCAAACAAATCGTCAATTCTAGGCAGTGGATACTTGTTCTTAATAGTTACTTTGTTAAGCTACTGATAATTTATGCACAATCTCATCGAAACATCTTTCTTTTTCACAAAGAGTACTGGTGCACCCCATGGTGAACAACTAGGTCTTGCAAAGCCTTTATCTGTTAATTCCTGCAACTGAACTTTTGATTCTTTCAATTCTATTGGAGCTATTCTATAAGGGGTAATAGAAATGGGTGTTGTACCTAGAACTAACTCAATACCAAACTCAACTTCTCTGATAGGAGGCAAACCTGGTAGTTTTTCTGGAAACACATCAGGAAACTCACATACCACAGGCACTGATTCAATTTTCAACTCTGGATCTTTAGTATTCAATACAAAAGTAAGATAAGCTTCATATCCTTTCCTTAAACATTTTTAAGTAGACATAATGGAAACCATGGCAATTGAGCTATCTAACTCATCTGAATTAACCTGAAGAATTTCGCTATTTTCACATTTCAACTCACTGAAATTCTTTCCACAATTCACTATCACGTCATGCGTAGTCAACCAATCCATACCAAGAATCACATCAAACTCATCAAATGGCAATAGCATGAGATTGGCCGGAAAACAGTAACCTCTAATCATCAAAGGGCAATTTTTACATACTTTGTCTACTAATACATACTGACCTAATGTATTCGATATTTTAATCAAAAATCCCGTAGACTCTATAGGCGTGTTCATACTAGGCATCAATTTCATGCAAACATAGGAATGGGTTAAACCCGGATCAATCAAAGCAATAACATTAACATCATGAAGAGAGAATGTACCCGTAATTATGTCGGGGGAGGATGCCTCTTCACGAGCACGGATAGCATAGGTCCTTGCAGGTGCTCTAACACCTGCTCTCGCTACTGAATCTCTAGATGCACCTCTGCCTGCCCCTATTCCCAGATTTCTCTGAGGTCTACCTCTAACGGGGGTATTGCTTGATCTTATACTCAGTATTACTTTTCTTTTAACCATCTCAAGACACTCCCAAATGAAATGAACCGGTGCACCACATTGGAAACAACTAGTCTCAGTTGCTCGACATTGACTTGGATAACGTCAACCACATTAAGGACACTCGGGTCTATCAGGCTGAATACTGCCAACACTTGCATTGAAGTGGTCTGAGCTTTTTGACCCATAAATCTTCTACCTCTGTTTCGGCTAGAATACCTTGCTAAAAAGTTAGATCTCGTGGAGAACTCTCTAGGCCTCTTGGATGTAGACTGAAACGACTTGCTCATCTATCTTTTTTTCGTGTCTTGCATCTCAATTTTAGCTTTACCCTTTCCTTTCAACAACTCCTCTGCCTTATAAGCTCTTTCAACTAAAATGACAAACTCTTTTATTTTTAGAACGCTGACTGACAGTCGAATATCATCATTGAGCCCATCTTCAAATCTCTTGCACATAATAGCTTTGGTTGACACACACTCTTGAGCATAATTACTGAGTCAGACAAATTCACGTTCATATTCAGTCACTGTCATCTTACCCTACTTTAGTTCAAGGAATTCATTTCTTTTCTGGTCGATAAACCCCTGACTAATGTATTTCTTACGGAACTCTTCCTGAAAGATATCCCGGGTAACCCATTCTTTCGGTACTACTGACACAAGTGTCTTCCACCAATGGTAGGCAGAATCTCATAAAAGTGATACAACACACTTTATGCACTCTTTAAGTGTGCAGGATAACTCATCAAAGACGCTGATAGTATTCTCGAGCCAAAATTTAGTTTTCTCTACATTCTCATCTTTAGTAGCCCAAAATTCTGTGACCCCCTGTTTTCTAATTTTATCAACTGGTGGCTTCTCTCTTCTGACTGTATCTATAACTAGATCAAGATCTAGTTGCTCCAATGGTTCTAGCCTCCAAAATCCCTTGATGAATAGCTTTCAATCCACACTAACACATAACAAACCGAATGGTAAAACTCAATAAAGCCCTAATCGACAGCCACCCCATGCCCTTAGGGGTTTTCGGCTTTTCTTGAACTATAAATCACTTGAATGAAAAGGGAATCTGAGTACTTACTGAAGATCTACCTGACAAAGAATGCTTGCAATCCTTTTCTAGCCCAGATTCGATGCAGATCTATCCCTAAGACACGAGTAGAGAACGAATCTAGGTGATTTCAGCTTTTAGATCTATCCTAGCATAAGACTATTTCAGTTTAAAAGAAAAATAGATGAAGAGAAGTTCCAGAAGTAAAAGAAACAATCGGTAGAGACAAAGATAAGAGGTTTGAGATTCAGTTTTGAAGAAAGGTAATAGAAAAAGAAGTAGTTTTGATCAAATAGGTAATCGGCAATGGTGGGTTTGGTTTCGGCTTTTATGGAAGTCGACTACTAGGCTTTGAGAAGAGGGTAGAAAAGAAAGAAGTAGGTTCGGCTTTAGGTGCAAATAGAAGAGAAAGGAGATGAAAGAAGAGAAGGGAGGAGAAAGAAAATAGGAGAGAAAGAGGATGGCAAACTTAGCTTGATGAAAAGAAAAGAGATGAAGGTTCGGTTCCTTACACAAGTCGGCATTAGGAGAATATAGAGAACTAGGTTTCAGTTTTTAGGAAAAAGAAGAAGGAAGAAAAGATACTTAAGGCACTATACCCATACGACCAAAAGAAACAACCCCTAAGTGCCAAATCCCGAAGGCTTAACCCTACAACTGTCGACACGCACCACCCCAATTGCCGAAAAAAATCTCCTAACACTCTAGCCGAATATGCCAAGCCAAAGTCCCTTGGCCAGCCACATCTTGCTTCAATTCAAAATTCCTAAATTTCCTCCTCCTTATCCTCTTTGACTCAATCTCATGAGCATCTCAAACTCTTTCCAACAGAGTTTCACTTGGAGTCCATCACATGCCTTGCACATGCATTAAAAATAAAATAGCACATTGCTTACCATGAGATTTGATCCTTGGCCCTTGCATAGCTTCCCCACACGCCACCCTTGTCCTCTAAGTGGCGTTACATTGCCAACTTACCACTGGCTTTTTTGTGTCTTATTTTACCTACTTTTTCTTAAAAGCCTACATACTCAAGACCCCTTCTCTTTAAGTCTAAAATTTTTAAAACTCTACCAGGTTTTAACTTAGGCTTGGGCCTTTTAAAGGCCCACTAACCTACTCAAAGCATAAATTATAACAACAAAATAACAAAATTTCAAGTTCACAACAACATCGCAAAAATCCCAAAAATCCCAAAAATTAGGGCGTTACAACTCTACCCCCTTAAAGAAATTTCGGTCTCGAAATTTACCTGATCCAAATAGGTGAGGGTATTGTTGACGCATTGTCTCTTCCGGATCCCAAGTAGCTTCTTCTTTTCCATGGTTGTGCCAAAGTACTTTTACCAAAGGAACTGACTTCCTTCTTAATACTTTGACCTCTCGATCCAATATTTGCACAGGCTCTTCTTCAAAAGTCAAATCAGTCTTCACCTCAATCTCTTCCACTGGTACAACATGAGAAGGATCATATCGGTACCATCTTAGCATGGACACATGAAAACTGTCATGAATTCGGTCTAACTCCGGTGGTAACTCCAGTTGATAAGCTACCGAACCTACCTACTTAAGAACTCGATAAGGCTCTATAAACTGCGGACTCAACTTGCCCTTCTTACCAAACCTTAATATCTTCTTCCAAGGCGAGACCTTCAAGAAGACCATATCCCCTACTGAGTACTCAATCTCCTTACGCTTTAAGTTAGCATAAGATTTCTGCCTATCAAATGCTTTCTTTAATCGCTCTTTGATTAACTTAACCTTGTCCTCAGTGTCTGCCACCAACTCTGGCCCAAAAACCTAAAGTTCTCCCAACTCCGTCCAACAAGTAGTCGTACAACACCTTTGCCCATATAGTGCCTCATAAGGAGCCATTTGAATACTTACCTGATAGCTATTATTATAGGCAAACTCCGCCAATGGCAAGTAATCCTCCCAACTACCTCGGAAGTCAATAACACAATCCCTTAACATGTCCTCCAGAACCTGAATAACCCTTTCCAACTGTCCATCTGTCTGAGGATGAAAAGTAGTGTTGAAATCTTATCGCGTACCCAACGCCTCATGCAACTTCTGCCAGAACCGAGATGTAAATTGAGGATCCCGATAAAAAATTATCGAAACTAGCACCCCATAAAGTCGCACTATCTCTGCCACATACAGTTTGGCCAACTTCTGAAGTGAGTAGTCGGTTCGGACAGGTACAAAATGAGCAGATTTCGTCAACCTATCCACAATTACCCACACTGAGTCCTTCTTGGTAGGTGTCAAAGGTAACCCACTCACAAAATCCATAGTTACCCTCTCCCACTTCCAAAGTGGAATCTTCACCGGCTGTAGAAGTTCAGAAGGGAGTTGATGCTCAGCCCTTATGTAACACCCCTTACCCTAGATCGTCGCCGGAGTCGAGCACAAGGCTTTACCAGACTTAACTTACTCATTCGGGCATAGAAATTTGCTTTTAAAATTAATTTATTTTTCATTCAGTCAATATATCCCTGGAAAGGGTCATTGAGACCCTAAATCAAGCTATTAAAATGGTTCGGGGCCAAACCGGGATCAATAAAATTTTTTCGATTACTTAAACGAACCAAAATAGAATTATTTCTCTGTTCCTTATAAAGCTGTCCAACTACATCACAGTCACTAAATAAATCATAACTCGAGTTATGAAACTCGAAATTTAATTCTATAAATTTTCCCTAAAACTAAACTCATATACCTTCTTAGTAATGTTTTTATAGAATTTTTAATCTAGCCAATTAGTACTGTTTATTAGTTAAAATCTCCCCTATTACGCAGTTCGACTACTCTGACCTTAGTTCACTACAAATTAGTTTTCTCTCTGTACAAAATTCAATTTGGCATCCCATTTATTTTATTTGAAATTAGACTCAATAAGGAATCTAGGAATATAAACTATAATGCCTAATTATTTATGTAAAATTTATGGTAAATTGTTAAAGTCAGAACAGGGGATCACAAAGTCAATCTGGAGTAGTCTCACTCAAATGAAAATAACTCATAATATACAACTCTTTTACTTACTATGCTTCTTCCACATAAAAATAGACTCATTAAGATTTAATTTCATCTCTTACTCACTATTTAATTCCATTTCTACTATTTTTAGTGATTTTTCAAAATCACGTCACTGCTGCTGTTTGAATCTGTTTTTAAGCTATTTTCACCTTTTTCATGGTTTCCATGTGATAATTACCATTTAGGCATACATAGTATTAAACCTATGTTTGATTAGTCATTCCAATAGCTAATCATCAACAAGTATTTACATACCATTCAGTAAACATATCCTAAGGACATTCATACCAAAAGAAGCCAAGTCCCTATACATGCCATACGCGAAATGAAACGTCTAACTATACCAAAATGATCCTGTTGATAGTGTGACCCGATCTCCGACATTCCTTACGATCCCCGAGTTGGCTTGGTAAGAACTATAAAAAGAAGGAAAATAAAGAGAGTAAGCACTAAGCTTAGTAAGTTTACAAGTAAATAAATCACAACATTCACCCTAAATAATAGTTAATCATAATATCATCAAGCATCATAAGCTTTCCTTACACCTTATTTGTTACCCTCTTCCTTATTCACTTACTTTCTTCTTACTTGATTATTCAATAAACTCATGAATATAACTTATCTTTCCTTTGCTGAAAGTTTCCTGTAATTTAACCTGTACAATAGCCCGTTGAACCACTCGGAATACTAAGGATACTCTAGTTTTCCTGCCTGATAATAGCCTGTCAATGCTATGTTCTAGACATGGTCTTGCATGAGATGTTCCTTGTCCTACCAAAGCCATACTTTTAATATGGACTTACATGGGATATTCCTGTCTTGTCTGGTAACCCAAAATGTCATGACATTCCGTATCCCAAACATTCCTAGAGTTCAAACGGGGCTTTCTGATACTTTTTCTCTGTCATCTAGTCTTTAGTTCAACTTCAAATATTTTCATAAAGTAAATGTATATATGCTGAAAATTAACAACATTAATGTAAAATAATGAAATATTGCATTTATTTACCGTAAACTTACCTCGATACAAAATACGATTAAACTTGACAATTTAGTCCTTTACTTTTTCCTTTCCCTGATCTACTCCCAAATTTCGTTCTTCTTGATCTATAATAGCAATTTAGCTTATTTAATACTCACATTTATCAAACAGCCCTTAATTCAAACTATGGCAAATTACATTTTTGCCCCTAAACTTTTACATATTTAAAATTTTACCCCAAGGCTCGGAAATTAAACTTTATCCCAAATTCTTATGTGTTAGGACATGCTGATCATTTATTTACCAACAACAACCTCAAATTCCCACTATAACATGTACTTATGAACAATAGGTATTTTTACCGATTAAGCCTTTATACTCGTTTTTACTTAAAACCGAGTAGCACAAGTTGTCTAGCATAAATTAAAACCTCTTATTCTATAATAAAACATAAAAAAAAACACTTTTCACCTATGGGTATTTTTCCAAAAATGAACCCTAGCTTAAATTATTGCAAGCATAAGCTATATCGAGCTACCGGGATTTAAAAAACGTAAAGAACATTAAAAACGAGGCTTAGAATCACTTACTATGAAGCTTGAAAGTTGAAGAAACCCTAGCTATGGAGACACATGAAGTTTCAGCTAAGCTTGATGAAGATGAACACTTTTTGTCATCTTTTTCCCATTTTATTCTTTTAATTACCTAATAACCAAAATGCCCTTCATTAAAACTTTAGTTATTTTTTTCTATGCATGTCCATTTTTGTCCGTAGAAAATATAATGGTCTAATACCATTTAAGGACCTTTACTTCAAACCCCCATTTCAATCTAGTATTTTATGAATTAGAACCCTTATTTAGGGACCTTTGCAAAAAGTCCTAATAAGCAAATTAGACAGGCAATTCATAAAATTTTCTATCGATACTCTAACACATGTATCCAATCACTCGGTAAATTATAAAAATTAATCAAAATAAACTTTTCTATCTCAGATTTGTGGTTTCGCAACCAATATTCCGTTTAGGCCCTATTTTGGGATGTTACACTTTACTTGCTGGCATGTCAGGCACTTTCCCACAAATTTCGTCACTTCGCGCTTAAGTCCAGGCCACCAGTACAACTCTCGCAAGTCTCGATACAACTTATTCCCTCCAGGATGCATGGCACAAAGTCTGCCATGGGCCTCTCTCAAAATTGACTACCTCAAGTCAGAGTCCTTCGGAATACAAACTCGTCCCCGGAAGCATAGAACTCCTTCACTATTTAGTCCAAAATCAGAAGTCTCATCATTCTCAGCTTTCTGAAATCGAGGAACTAGCGACTCATCCTCTAACTGTTTCTCCTTAATCTGCTTAATCCAAGTTGGTCTCACTTGTAACTCCGCTAACAAGCTCCCATCGTCATATAGACTCAGACGAGCAAACATTGCTCTTAACTCAGTTACAACCCTTCAACTCAGTGCATTAGCCACCACATTTACCTTACCTGGGTGATACTCAATCGAACAGTCATAGTCCTTGAGCAACTCTATCCATCTTCATTGCCTAAGATTCAACTCCTTCTAAGTCAACAAATACTTAAGACTCTTATGGTCTGTGTATAGAATACACTTTTCTCCATGCAAGTAGAGCCTCTAGATTTTTAACCCAAAGATAACCGCTGCCAATTCCAGATCATGCGTAGGGTAGTTCGCTTCATGAGGCTTAAGCTGTCGCAAAGCATAAGTGACCACCATACCCTCTTGCATCACTGTACACAGTGAAATCCTTCCCAGGCTCCAGCTGAATCAACACTGGCGCCTCAGTCAAAACCTGCTTCAACTTATCAAAGGCCTCTTACTGTTTCTCAGTCCAAACAAATGGTACTCCTTTCATTAGAAGTTTCGTTAATGATGCAGCGATCAAAGAGAATCTTCTACAAACCTTCTGTAGCACTCTACTAAACCCAGAAAACTTCGAATTTTTGATACCGACCTCGGCAGCTTCCATTCCAGAACTGCCTCAATTTTTCGAGGATCTACCCTAATCCCCTCAGCAGAAAGAACGTGACCCAGAAATGTCACTTCTCGCAACCAAAATTCACACTTGCTAAACTTTGTATACAGTTGCTTCTCCCTCAATACTTGCAGAACAATACAGAGATGCTCATCATGCTTCTCCTCAGCTTTCGAATACACCAGAATATCGTCGATAAAGACGACTATGAATCGATCCAAGTAAGGTTGGAGTACTCAATTCATCAGATCCATGAAAGTCGTAAGTGCATTCATCAGTCCAAACGGCATTACCAGAAACTCATAATGACCATACCGAGTTCTGAATGCTGCCTTATGAATATCCACCTCCTTGACCCTTAACTGATGATATCCAGATTGAAGATCGATCTTGGAAAATACTGAAGCTCCTCTAAGCTGATCAAATAGATCATTGATCCTTGGTAAAGGGTACTTATTCTTTATCGTCTGTTTGTTTAACTAGCGATAATCGATGCACATACGCATCGTCCCATCCTTCTTCTTCACGAACAGCACTGGTGCTCCCCATGGAGACACACTTGGCCTAATAAAACCTCTATACAATAACTCTTGAATTTGTGCTTTCAGTTCCACTAACTCCTTTGGTGCCATCCTGTAAGGTGCGATGGACACTGGAGCCGTTCCAGGCAACAAGTCGATTCCAAACTCGACTTCGCGATTCGGAGGCAATCCAAGAAGCTCATCAAGAAAAATATCTTAAAATTCTCTAACGGTTCTAACCTTCTCTACAGTCAAACCTTCAGCCTCCATTTGACTCACAAATGCTAAATGCGCCTCGCAACCCTTGCGAATCAACTTCTTAGCCCTCAAGGCCGAGACAACATTGGACAAGTAGTCCCTTCGCTCCCCTATAACCATTACCTCCTCATCCTCTGTTGTCTTTAACACCATTTGTTTAGCAGCACAATCTAGAGTCGCCTTATGCTTAGCAAGCCAGTCCATTCCCAATATGAGATCGAATTCTTCGAACGGTAGCTCCATTAAGTCTCCAGTGAAAATCCTACCTCGAGTTTCTAAAGGCACATTTTTATAGAGTTTGTCTACCCTAACCGAGTGACCCAGTAGACTTATCACAGTTACCCCACTCACAGTTTCCTCAGAGTGCACACCTAACGACCCAGATATATCACATGCAACATACGAATGGGTAGAACCAACATCTATCAAGGCAGTGTATGGCATGCTAGAGATCAAGAACGTACCAGTTATGACATCAGGTGCGTCACCCTTCTCTCGACGACAAGAAGCATACACCAATGCTGGCTAATGAGGCTCAGCATTTCTAGCACCCCTGCCAGGTGCTCTACGTCCACGACCATTTTCGTTGCTGCCCTTACCTTGGCCACGGCCTCTCGGCGGTTGTACCTCGCACTGGTTGAGCAACCCTCTGTTCAGCTACTTGCGTCTAAGCTAGCCTCTGAGGACAATCCTTAACTCTGTACTCCTTGGATCTGCATCTAAAGCAAGCCCCAGTACGCTTCCAGCACTCTCCCAAATGTACTATACCACAGTCCCCACAAGCCTTCAGTCTAACTGTATTTACCGGAACCGTTCGAACCGGTTCATCCACTCTAGCTCTCTTGACATTCTTGTTTGCAGTACCAGAGGGTCCAGAATCCCTCCTGAATCGTTTTTGGTTCTTATCACGGTTCTGTAGTTCAGTTCGCTTCACCTTTTCGGCTATCTTAGCCTTTTCCACCAATGCAGCAAAGTCACGCTCCCTCTGCGGAGCTATCAGCACCCTAAGCTCATCACTGAGGCTATCCTCAAATCGAATGCTACGTTCGTACCCAGTAGCAACTATTCCGCTGGCATACCGGCTCAATCTTAGAAACTCCACCTTATATTCAGCAACAGACTTGTTACCCTGGGTCAGGTTCAAAAATTCCTTCCTACGAGCATCCACATAGCTAGCCCCGATGTACTTTCTCTTGAAAGACGTCTTAAACAGTTCCCAAGTTACCCGCTCAGCTGAGATACTATCCCTTACAGTGATCCACCACTGATACGCCTCATCTCGTAGCAGAGACACCGTTCCTTTCAGCTTTTGCTCCACTGAGCAATCCAGATCGTCCATGATCCACTCCGTGGCCTCCAACCAGTACTCAGCCACATTTGGGGCTACTCTAGATATGCCCCTGAAGACCTCTGCTCCGTTAGCCCGGAGTCGCTTAGAAATGGATCCCCTATTCACAGTCCCAGTACTAGCTCCAGCAACCCTTTCCAGAACCCTTAACATTACCTGGGACAAGGCATCGTCCCCTGCAGCCTGATCATACGGCCCATTCTCGGTTACAGGTGGTGCTCGTGCCTCCTCAAATAGGATATTTTGAATATGAAGACCCAGCTTATACACTACTTCGACCACGTCCACGGCCTCGTCCACGGCCTCGTCCACGAGCTGCCCTCGTACTCATATCGACTTATCTAATTACGAATTTTATGAAATTAGTTTAATATTTCAGTGTTTATTACAAATGTCTTATGCACAGATAGTGTTTCAGAGTTTGTTTTCGCAAAATCGTAGCCTAGCTACAATCTTAGTCTTCTAGGGTTTAGTTTCCCTACTGTCTCAATCTCTATAATTTTAGTATAGCTCTAACTATAGTATCATAGTAGAGTCTCAGTACTATCTACAGTCATATTTCAGTACAGTACAGTATAGGAAAAAGAAATACTTACAGACTTGGTGCCGGGGATTCAGTGTGCCACTCTTCAGAAACCAGGTTTCAGAAAGCCCAATTTTATGTAGAAACTAAACTTTGTTTTTAAAATGAAACCTTAGGTGTTTAGTAAAATATGGATATTTTGGAGAAATTCGGTTGTAAAAGGGTTTCCTTGAGAAACTTCCAAAAACCAATTTGAAAATACCCTTTTTTGGCCTTTATTTAAAATTATGAGAAAAACTTTTTAGACCCGTTCACAGCCAAGTTGTTGCAACCGAGCTTTGATACCACTAAATGTAACACCCCAAGCCCAGCCCAGACATTACGGCCAAGTCTGATGTGTCAGATCAACGATGGGTTGATCATGTTCTTGAGCTATTACAATTAGGGTGAGTTTGTAAAACCGCTATTAAACGTTTGGAAAGAAATCTAGGTTTTGAATTGGTGAAAGTCCTATCCACTACCATTTTAGAGTTTAATTCGTTTAAAGATTTTGTTTTTCGTTAAGTTATCCGTTTGACACGTGTGTATTTTTTTGAAATCATTGATTAATTTTAAATAAAAACCCGCGCAGCCTTAATCTATCCATTTTAAGCAAGTTATAAATAGAGAAATAAAATCAAAATAAAAATACTTAGAAGTGACCTCATTACAAAACAAAACCCGAAAAGAAAATAATTTAAGTAAAATATGGAAATAAATAATCTTAAATAAAATCAACCATGTGCAATCCACGTGGCCACTTCGAATCCCTCCAGCTCCAAGTCCACTAGTTTAGGGCTCACCTACATAGATGGAAGGGAAGGGGTGAGTTTGGAAACTCAGTGTGTAAAGTAAACCTAACCAAAGCCCAAATCAGTTCAAGCTTATAGGGCCTAAGCCCTATCCAATTTCAGTATTAATTGGGCCTTAGCCTTATCCAGTAATCAGTGCGACTCTTAGGCCCATTACAGTAACAGAACAGATATTATGCATGTATGCAAAACCCAGCCCAAATCCAGCCTTACACACCACCCGTACTAGCCCTACACACCATGTAGAGAATAACTCAACCCACCCAGCCCTAAACACCACAGTCGCAGTATAGCTGCTTAATCAGATAACGTGGCCAAGCCACTAACGGTATAACAAGGCAAAGCCCCTAACAGTAAACGTGGCATTGCCACTTAGCACTTCCTCGATCCAAACCCAGTCCCATGCAATAGTATAACATGTCATGGCATACAGTGAACAGATAAAATATAGCATGCATTTAAGTCAAATTTAACCCTAGGGGTATAATGGTCATTTTGCACCTAGGGGTAAAATAGTAATTTTCCACCTTCAAGGGGTATTTCAGTAAATTTACCAATTTTTAGGGTTTCATGCTCGATACAGTTACTAATTGTCCATTTGTCATTTAGGTATCTTACTTAGCCCATTTTAGCAATTTAGAGTTATTGGGCCCTAAAACCTTTAATGGACCCTACGGTGTCCATAACTATTTTGGCCTACAAAGCCCAAATTTTAAGTTCGATTTTACAGTTTTATCATTCAGTTTATCAGAATATGCTTACCGCTTGTTTTTACCCATATGGGCCCATAAGCCCATTGGGCCCAAATTTAGCCCCTCGAGGCCCAAATTCACTACGGTGCACGAAATTGTGCACACATCAACCTTACCATTTGCGATTATTGATTTAACTGACTCAATCGACCCATGAGCACTCACATGCTCGCAAGCCCACGAAACGCCGAAATTTCAGCATTCAGCTTTTCGGCTTTTGTCAATTTAGTCTACTAGTGGGTGTTCGTTTACACACCTGATTTGCGATAGACGTTGATGAGATCTCCCACACGATTATCCTATAATTGACCACTACAATATTAGACTTATGAATCGATGATAACTAATGTAACAACCACTTACCATATTCAGCCATATCCCTTTAGGCCCTAGAATCCTTACCTTTGCCGAAACTAATGACTAGATCTAGATCTAGTTGCTCCAACGGCTCTAGCCTCCAATATCCCTTGATGAATAGCTTTCAATCCATACTAACACATAACAAACCGAATGGTAAAACTCAATAAAGCCCTAATCGACAGCCACCTCATGCCCTTAGGGGTTTTCGGCTTTTCTTGAACCACAAATCACTTGAATGAAAAGGAAATCTGAGTACTTATCGAATATCTACCTGAAAAAGAATGCTTCTAATCCTTTTCTAGTCCAGATCCGATGCAGATCTATCCCCAAGACACAAGTAGAGAATGAATCTAGGTGATTTCAGCTTTTAGATCTATCCTAGCGTAAGACTATTTCGGTTTAAGAGAAAAATAGATGAAGAGGAGTTCCAAAAGTAAAAGAAACAATCGATAGAGACAAAGATGAAAGGTTTGAGATTCAGTTTTGAATAAAGGTAATAGAATAAAAAGTAGTTTTGATCAAATAGGTAATCAGCAATGGTGGGTTTGGTTTCAGCTTTTGTGGAAGTCGACTACTAGGCTTTGAGAAGAGGGTAGAAAAGAAAGAAGTAGGTTCGATTTTAGATGCAAATAGAAGAGAAAGGAGATAAAAGAAGAGAAGGGAGGAGAAAGAAAAGAGGAGAGAAAGAGGATGGCAAACTCGGCTTGAAGAAAAGAAAAGAGATGAAGGTTTGGTTCCTTGCACAAGTCAGCACTAAGAGAATATAGAGAACTAGGTTTCAGTTTTTAGGAAAAAGAAGGGGGAAGAAAAGAAACCTAAGGCACTATACCCATATGGCCAAAGGAAACAGCCCCTAAGTGCCAAATCTCGAAGGCTTAACCCCTATAACTGTCGGCACACACCACCTCAATTGCCGAAAAAGAAATCTACTAACACCTTAGTCGAATATGCCAAGCCAAAGTCCCTTGGCTGGCCACTTCTTGCTTCAATTTGAAATTCCTAAATTTCCTTCTCCTTATCCTCTTTGACTCAATCTCATGAGCATCTCAAACTCTTTCCAATAGAGTTTCACTTGGAGTCCATCATGTGCCTTGCACATGCATTAAAAATAAAATAGCACATTGCTTACCATGAGATTTGATCCTTGGCCCTTGCATAGCTTCCCCAGACGCCACCCTTGTCCTCTAAGTGGCATTACATTGCCAACTTACCACTGGCTCTTTTGTGTCTTATTTTACCCACTTTTTCTTAAAAGCCCACATACTCAAGATCCCTTCTCTTTAAGTCTAAAATTTTTAAAACTCTACCGGGTTTTAACTTAGGCTTGGGCCTTCTAAAGGCCCACTAACCTACTCAAAGCATAAATTATAACAACCAGATACCAAAATTTCAAGTTCACAATAACATCGTAAATATCCCGAAAATCCCGAAAATTAGGGCGTTACAGATTTCCCTGAATCTCAACAAGTTTGAGAGTTCATCAAATTTGTAATAGTGGATTGTCGAGCCAATGCAACATGGCTTCTGAGCAAATCCTCCAAATTTGTCATGATCCCTTTAGCAATACATAAATTCTCATGTTACTTTTGCAGCACATTTCTCATACTCGCTAACATAAAACGTCGAGCAATCAAGTTAGAATTTTTCTAGCAATTTCTCTCTTTAGATTGAGCTTTAGGTGGGAAAGATTAGTCAATGATAGATTTGTATTTCTCATAGCTGAGGACTATCATCAAGTTCGATTTCCATTCTCGAATGTTATCCCTATTTAATTTATTTTCAGTAAGAATGCTAATAAGAAGAGTAGGAGACATGTTTGAACTGAAAAACAATAAAGATTCACTAATTACTATCTTTGTATTAAGCAAATATTTTCATTTCAACAATATATCAAGAATGTAGTATGATGCATTGGAAACACGAAAATACATAGACTTTTCCATGCCTTTTTTTAACTCAAATTCATGTAATTTCGGTGTAATTCTTGTCGAATAATATATAATAATTATAAAATAGTTGAATTGCACTTAAATTATTAACATATTGAATTTAATTAATTTTATAATTAATTTTGATAAATTTTGATTTATTTTCGATAAATTCGCACAAAGGGTAAAAATTGGCTCGGCAGACACTACTAGAAGCACAAAATCGGGGAGCAATTTTTTAACTATCGAGGCGAATGAAATTTTCAGCCTAAGACTATCTAAATTATGAATGTTAATTCATAATATAATTAATTTTAATTTTAATCCAATTTATTTTGGGTTAAGTAATTATTATTAATTAAATTATGAAAGAAGGCCCAATTGTACTGAACCGAGAAGATTGATCCAACCGAGCAAAAGGGTTACCCAAAACTGTCCAACATGCTGACCCAATCAGCTCAAATTAGTTGATTATTTTACTTTTAAATAAGCCCTTGAAGTTTCCTAGAAATTGCATTCAAACCCCTCCACTTATCAAGCTTTTATAGATTTGCCCCTAGCTAAATTTAGCAAGTTTGAAACCTTCAAACTTGCCACTTGTGTGGCCGGCCGAGGGGTGGTTTATGGCTACTGATATTTTGCTATTTTTAGCAGCCAATCCCACCTAAAAATACCCCCTTTTGCTACTCATTTCCACACACCTCTTACACCCTTCATTTTTCACTTTTCTCTCATTTTCTCTATTCCAAACCTTCCCTAATTGTGTCATCTTGATTAAAATCATCTTTTGAAATTGTGTATGGACTTTTATTTTTATTTTACTTAGTTAAATTTTAGTTTTTAATCACTTCCTCAAAATCAAAATATTTTTAATCACCATAGTGTTTTTAATTGTATTTCATAAATATTTTCTTATACAATCCTGTGGGTAGATAACTCAACATTTACTTGTCACTTTATTACTTGTTGCGATTGTGTACACTTGCACATTTCTATCATTCCAAGTTTTTGGCACCGTTGTCGAAGACTGTTTTAAAAGACATTATTTGTGGATTTGTTAATTTTGCATTTTGGTTTATTTTTCTGTTCAATTTTAATTTAGTTAATTTTTTCTGTGTTGTTTCATGTGTTTATGAGCATTGATCGAATTATCAATTTACTTCCTGTTGACCCTGAGATGGAAGGAGCTTTTCAACAACGAAGAAGACAAGTAGTTCAAAGAAAGACCGAAGAAATGAACTACGAAAATTCGAATCAAGGAAACAAAGCAAACCCTGCTCAAAATCCTATCCTTATTGTTGATGATAGGGATAGAGCTCTAAGACAGTATGTCATGCCAGTGTTTCATGATCTTAATTCGAGTATTAGGAAACCCGAAATCGAGGCACAATAATTTGAGTTGAAGCCGGTCATGCTCTATATGTTTCAGACAGTGGGCCAATTCAATAGAATGCCTACCGAAGATCCTCGATATCCTCAATCTTCAAAACTTTACTACTGATGGGTTTAGTAATCTTGCAGCTCAGCCATAGAATCAATTCAAAAATGTAGCCTGTGTTTATTGTGGGAAAGGACATTCATTCGAAGAATGTCCATCAAACCCAGAATCCATGTATTACATTGGTAACCAGAACCAAAACCAAGGAAGGCAAGGATGCAATCCAATTTCTACAACCTATCTTGGCGAAACCACTCTAATTTCTCTTGGAGTAACAAAGGGGTTGGACCTAGTAACACATATGCCCAACTTAGACTGACCCAACCACCTATTTTTACCCAATAAGTTTAGAAGCAACCTCAAGCTGAATCTTCCAATGGCTTAGAAAACTTGTTGAAGGCATACATAGTGAAAAATGATGCCTTAATCCAAAGCCAAGCAACCATATTGAAAAATCTGGAAAACCAAATGGGCCAGCTTGTAACTGAACTTAGAAACCAAACACAAGGTGTTTTGCCAAGTGGTATAGAGAATTCGAGAAAACTCGAGAATGGGAACTGTAAAGCATTGACATTGAGGAGTAGAAAGACATTAGTGGCCAACACTATTGAGGTTGAAGAAGAGTTAGCTAATACTCAAGACTCAGTGGAAGTTCAATCGACTCTTGAAATTACAGCTTCATTAGAACCAGAATCTACAATATTTGATAAGGTAACTTCTAAACCAGTCAATTCTGATAAACTAACAACTTCGTTAGATGTAGAATTGCCACAGAAAATGAATCAACAAGTTCCAATAAAGAAGCCACCACCACCCTACCCTCAAAGACTTCAGAAGTAGAAGTAGGAAGTCCAATTCAAGAAATTTCTAGACGTATTCAAGCAACTTCATATCAACATTTAGTTGGTAGAAACATTTGAACAGATGTTGAATTAAGTCAAATTCATGAAGGATATTCTGTCCAAGAATTAAAGACTAGGAGAATTTGAGACGGTAGCCCTGAAGAAGAAATGCATTGCATATCTCCAAGACAAACTACCCTCAAAGTTGAAGGATCCTAGATGTATTGTCATACCTTGCAACATTGGAGCAACATATTATGGTAAAGCACTAAGCGATTTGGGTGTAAGCATTAACTTGATGCCTATGTCTATATTTAGGAAGTTGGGGATAGATGAAGTTAGACCTACTAGGTTACACTTCAATTAGCAGATCAATCCTTAGCACATCTAGAAGGAAAAATCAAGGTTGTATTGGTATGTTTAGACAAATATTTTTCCTACTGACTTTGTTATTCTAGATTTTGAAGCATAAAGAGGTGTCAATCATCCTAGGAAGGCCTTTCTTAGCAACTGGAAGGAACCTTATTGATGTGCAGAAGGGTGAGCTTACTATGCATGTTCAGGATGATCAGGTAACATTAATGTGTTTAGGTTTATGTGATTTCCTAATGTAGTTGAAGATTGTTCTGCAGTATTTGAGTTAGAGGAATTAGTCATGGAAAAGGAATTCAACTATTTTGAGGACCCATTGGAGCAAATTTTGATGTCAGACCCTCCAAGTAATGAAGAGGGGGAGGAATACTTAGCTTTGCTAGAAGCTAATCAAAGGGGTTTTAATCCACATTCACACTTTGAATCTTTGGAGTTAGAAAGTTGAGATTTTTCTAGCCAAAAGTGTCAATTAAGGAGTCACCTAAATTAGAACTAAAGGTACTTCCCTCACATTTAAAATATGTTTATTTAGGTAATGCTTCTACTTTGCATGTGATTGTTTCAGTAGAATTGACCAAAGAGCAAGAAGAGAAACTCATCGTAGTGTTAAAACAATTCAAGAAGGCTATCGGATGGACCATAGCTGATATTCATGGCATTAGTCCATCTATATGCATGCACAAGATCATCTTGGAAGATGGCGAGAAACTGGTGATTGATGGACAACGAAGACTAAACCCCATCATGAAGGATGTGGTAAAGAAAAAATCATTAAGTGGTTAGATGTGGGTATAATTTACCCCATCTTCGACAGTTCGTGGGTAAGTCTGGTCCAATGCGTGCCAAAGAAAGGAGGTACTACGATTGTTGAGAATGGGAATAACAAATTAATACTGACTAGAACGATTATGAGATGGAGAATTTGCACAGATTACTGGAAGTTGAACAAGGTGACTAGGAAATATCATTTTCCTTTATCGTTCTTAGACCAGATGTTGGATAGACTCACGGGGCGAGACTATTTTTGTTTTCTCAATGGATACTCAAGGTATAATCAAATTACAGTAGCGCTAGATCGATCAACACAAGATAACATTCATGTGCTCGTACGTCACATTTGCATTTAGATGTATGCCATTTGGTTTATGTAATACACATGCTACATTTCAAAGATGTATGATGTCTATTTTTATTGACATGGTTGAAAAATATTTGGAAGTATTTATGGATGATTTTTCTTTATTTAGAGATACGTATGATGAATTCCTAGCAAATCTTGCCAAGGTACTAAGGTGATGTGAGAAACAAGCCTCGTACTCAATTGGGAAAAGTGCCATTTCATGGTACGAGAATGTATTGTTCTGAAGCACCAAATAATGAGACATGGAATCGAGGTAGATAAAGAAAAGGTTAATGTTATTGAGAAAATCCCACCTTCAACATTTGTAAAGGGTGTTCGGAGCTTTTTATGCCACACTAGTTTTTATCGAAGATTTATAAAGGACTTCACTGAAATTGCTAAACCCTTATGTAAATTATTGGAGAAGGACACGATGTTCAAATTGATGAGGAATGTTTAAGAGCTTTCAATGATTTGAAGAGTTGGTTACTTTTAGCACCCATCATCGTCACACCAGATTGGGAATTGCCATTTGAATTGATGTGTGACACAAGTGACTTTGCGATGGGAGCTGTGATGGGCCAATGAACGAACAAAGTTTTCATCCCATCTACTATGCAAGTTGGACTCTTACGAGAGCTCAATTGAATTATATGATAACAAAGAAAAGGTTACTTGTTATTGTGTCTGCTTTTGACAAGTTTTGATCATATCTAATAGGTACCAAAGTGATGGTTTATACAGATCACTCGGCGATGAATGTGATAGCCCTAATTTGACCCTAATCGGGAAGTGGTTTCGGAACCACAAAATCGAGTCGTATAAATAATTGAATCTTAAATTTTATTTTAAATATTTATTATATGTGAAGATGCATGTTTGCAACTTTGATGCTTTAAATTTCGTTATTTGAATGTGAATTTAATTAAAAGGGGCTTGTGTGAGAACTTTGAAAATGTGTTAGGTATTTATGTAATGGCCTAACATTTTATAGTTTAAAAGTATAAGGGTTTGCATGTTAAATTGCCATTTTTGGAGATAGTGGCCGGCCATGTTGTTGATAATTGAAAATGCATGTATTTTAATTATATAATTATATATATATGCATTATAATAGACAACCATAATTTTATATTATAAAATATATGAAATGACATAAATTGATTATAATAAAATAGAAATGGGTGAGAAAAACAAAGTTTGGTTCATTCTTCTTTATTGCCGTAGTAAAGAAAGAATAGAGAGAATGAAGCTTAAACAATTGGCCATTTGCATAGATTAATTTCTAAAGGTATGTAATGTGATTTTAGTTAAATTAATTATGAAATTTAGTTGTTAAGGACATGTGGTAGATGACCCATGATTTTAATTCTAGATTAAACGAGCATAGTGCATTCGGCCATTTGTGAGAAATGTGGAAATTTTATTTAAAGCTTGTAATTCATGCTTAATTGTTGAATGGAGTCTTGAATGGGTGGAATTAAGTTTTAAATGTAAGAAATGAGTGATGGTTGTAAGGATTTTTAAAGTTCATATAAAGTTTACCTTCGGTCATGTTAAGGAATTTTAAATTGGTTGTAATATTCTAAATTTTGATAGTACATTAGATTGTTTGAGATTTGAGCTAGTTACATGTGCTACTATGAGGATTTATGGATTTTGGAATCGGCCTATGTGTTTTAGTCATTACCCTATATTGCCGAATGTAGACTTAAGGAATTGGTTAAGTAGATTGTTGTTAAGTCTTGTAATTGAGAGCTAAAATTTACCATTTGGTATTTGGGTGAATGAAGGGAGCAAAGTCTATGGTTAAAAGCAATGGTAACCATGATTTAAGTGATAATCCGAAATCCTATGAGAAATTATATATGTATATGTTTTATGTGTTCATTAATTTCCTAATTTATATCATTCGGCTATAAGTTATCATGATAGAATTGTAATATGTAAATTTGTTAATCTTAAAGCTCAAGAGCATCAAGGACAAAAGTCGGATAAAGGGAAGGCAAAATTAAATGAATAGCCGTAGATATATAGCCGTCGACAACTCCTAAGGTAAGTTTTAGTAAATTAAGCTTAGAGTAAAGTTGAATATGTATATATATATATATCATGTAATATATATATATATACGTGCAACCTTTGAGAATCAAAATGTTTGATATGTGTGTACATATAGTCGAATGTAAATATATGTTATACATGTATGAAACATATTAAATGATCAATGTAAGTCATAGGAAGGTGTATACAAATTAAAGTTGAATGATTAAGGTGATCTATATATATACATGCTCATGTGTATGTGTTGTGATCGAATGTGCAAATATGAAATGTACCTATGCTTACATATGTGTGGTGTGGTCGAAAGACAAAATGTGAAATGTGTATATTATTAGGAATGTAATGAAGCTAAAGTGGTTAATGTAAAGTGTATGAATGTATATGCTTGAGGTGAGACTGAATGGCCTTTAGCAAATAAGTTGGATTATGTTAAATAAGGTTATGTTTGAAAGGGGTAAAAACTCCTTATTAATGTGCTTATTTCAAGTGAATAATAGAAGTAGTGAATATGTTATGTGACAAACCTGTGAAAACAACTATCGTACGATGTTATTCGGGTTTGAGACCTAGCAAGCTGTAAAGCTGGTGATAGAATCGAACTTAAAAGTTCAGCAGGCTACAAGCCGGTGATAAAATTTCGGATTTTAAAGTCCAGCAGGCTTAAATGCTAGTGATGAGTTACGGACTTTTAGTCCAGCAGGCATTGAGCCAGTGACAAGATCGGGTAATACCCACCAGGCTAAAAGCCGGTGTTATGTTAATGAAGTAAAGCCAAGATATTCGTACTTTATCGCATCCAAATTAGATCAACGGGTTTAAACTGTTAAGGTACGTAATGCTACTATACATATGTGATTAAAGTGAATTGTTGTTGAAATGGAATGAGACATGGTTGAGATGTGAATGTTTGTATAGGCATTTGGATACCATGAAACCAAAAATATATGAGATTACATGGTATGTTTATGTGATTTATTATGAAAAGCTTATGTTCATAAAGCACCTTGATTTATTTGGAATTAATGGATAAAGGAATGACTAGAAAGTTTTGGTATGTGCTTCTTTTAAGTTTTGGATGAAAGAAATTCTAGTGAAATGAGTTTGATGTGTACTTAAGTTTTCGGCTCAAGTGAGTTTATATTGATTTGATATATATATATTTTTATATATGTGATTAATGTATATTCTTCTGTTATCAAATCATTATTATTCATTCGAAACTTACTAAGCCTTTAAGCTTACTTCATTTGTTCTGGTATTTCTGTTTTATAGATTACTGTTGCCAGTTACGAGCTCGGGGATTTCAAAGTCGAAGTCATCCACACTATCTAAGCACTTTTGGTATCTTTAACGACTTATTTTGATAACGGCATGTATAGGTTTAACTCTTTTGTCTTGAGTTCTGTTTAAATGAAATTTTAAAACAAGCTATACGAAAATGGCTTGTGTTTTGTTCAATACAAATGTTTGGCTTGATGATTAGTAAGTAATATTTCAAAAGTGATATTTTATAATATGGCATAGTGATGTGTTGGGTTAAATAACTTTCATGGTTTATTATTATGCATGAAATATAGTGATGCATTCGAATTATTAACATGATTTGTTTTCAGCACTTGTTATTAAGTTGTAAGAATTCTTCTATTAATTTATGATCTGTGTGGTAATAATTCGTACTCTATTCCGGTGACAGATAAGGGTCTTGGGTGTTACAATGAAAACTTACTTGCTAAGAAAGATGCCAAGCTGAGATTGATCTGATGGATACTTCTACTCGAAGAGTTCGATCTAGAAATTTCGGATCGAAGGGGAGTAGAAAACCAAGTAGCAGACCACTTGTCTAGATTGGAGACGTAAGAAGGGACTTCTCCACTCATACGCATTCAGGAGACATTTCTAGACAAGCACATACTTAAGGTAAACCATGTCTATAATTGTAACACCACTAAAGCGTATTCGTCGTTAGAATAGGGTTACAGAGCATTACCAGACTTATCACATAAGCAATCACACATTTCATATTCATTATTCATAACCAAACATAAATCATTCACATACATTCATATAGTCCCTAATAAAAGCCCTTTAGGCCCAAAACAAGCCTTAAAAATAATTCGGGATTAAATTGAGACCTCATAGAAATTTTGGGAAAATATTAAAAATTTACAAAATACAGGGAACATACGCCTGTGTGGCTAGGCCATGTGTCTCACATGGCTAAGAGACACACTCGTGCCATAGGCTGTGTAGACATTCAAAATAGGATCACATGGTCGTGTCCCAGTGTAACACCCCTAACCCGTATCTGTCGCCGGACTAGAGTTAGGAGCATTACCGGACAAATCAGAAATTTACTGGCATTTCACATTCATTAACATCATGACACAATCATACATCATTAAAGGGTCCCTTATGAAGGTCTTCGACACATTAAACATGCCTTAGAAGAAGATCGGGACTAAACTGAACACTTAGAAAATTTTTTCCGAAACTTGAACATTTTCAAAGCTGTTTAGGTCACACCCCCGTGTGGTCAAGCTGTGTACCTCACACGACCACCAGACATGCCCATGGGTCCAGGCCGTGGCAAAACAGGGCATACATACTAACTTGTTCACATGGCCACGAGACACACCCGTGTGCTCAACCGTGTGAAAATTAGGGAGGCTACTGACTTGCACCCACGGCCACTAGACATGCCCGTGTACCTAGGCCGTGTCATTCTTGTAGGGTATACTGACTTAATCCAATGGGTACCCCAGGGGACACACAGCCGTGTACAATGACCGTGTGTCACACGCTGAGACACACGCCCGTGTCTCTGCCCCTGTAGAAAAAAATAGGCCATTCAAAAAGCCAACTTTGCCACCCAATTTTGGTCCTCCCTACAATCCAAAATACACCAAAATTCACAACCAAAACATGCCCAAAATATCCATCAATAAGATAAAAAATATCACTAACCAATTCATGCACATTAGCCAACTAATCATTCACAAATCAAGCCAAAACCATAACATATCAATTGTTATTATACCATATCATGAATCTTATCAATTAATAACCAAAACTTACCAAAATTTCCTCCTTTACTCATACCAAAATGATTATATTAAGTTAGGCTATTCTTGCATTATAAGACATACTAAAGTTACATCACCTATCATATACCCAAACAACCATATTCATAACTTAGCTAGCCAAATCACATGGCTTAGCCTATTTACAAGTCAAAATATACATCTAACGCTCCCTAGCTTATACATGCCATACTTAGCTTTTCAAAAACACAATAAGTAGCAAAATGAGTTCAGATAGTGCGATGATGATCCTCAATGATTCCCGAGCCTTCATTAGCTTCGATGATCTAAAAACTAAAAATAAACAAACCAAGTAAGCTTTTAGAGCTTAGTAAGTAATAAGCAAGTAATTTAACATATAATTGTAGAATAAAACTACCATTCCATCAATTTGAACCATGAACAAGCATTACAAACCTTTATCCATGTCTTACCACATGGTTATTCATTTAATTGAGATTCATACCTCTTTGATTCAATTCATATCATCTCACTTATGTACTTTGTCTCCACAGTTAACATATCGTACATACTTGTTCTATTTCATACCACTACTTCCATAAGCATTTCACGTTCACTTATTAAACCATCTGGCTTAAGAGTCAGACATTCAAACATAATATCTGATAAGTACCCATACTTATCTCAGAGCACCTATACCATGGCCCATAGCCAAATCAAGGTTACTCCCAAAACATCTATACCATGGCCCAAAGCCAAATCAAGATGTTTCTCGCACTTGAAGTGCCAATATCATGGTCCGAAGCCAAACACTTTATACTAGTAACACGTTACTACCTTCTGAAACTAATCCTACGGTTCAACCGAGCTTTTTCAATCTCAGTTTCTATTACTAACTCATCCATAACAATGATATCACTAATTCCACCTTTTTTGAGGTTCCACTCATTCCAATTCATTCAATATTAATGCAATTAATAGCATTATAAAGGAAATTACTACTTATGAACTTACCTTGAGTGTGTTTTGTCGATTTAGTTTATTAGTCAACAACTTTTGATTTTTCGTTATCAAAGTCAAAATTTCACTTTTCTTGATCTATACTTATTAAAAATAACTCATTCAATCATACACTCAATCAATTCAATACAAGGACACACAATTAGGGCATTTTACAAATTTACCCTCATAATTTCACATTTTAACTATTAAGTCCCTATTTCATAAAATCATCAAATACTCTAAATTCCTTTATACAAGGTCTAGCTGAACTTTCCTATAGTTCAATCAAGCCCACATAATTCATCTATTTCACATTTTAGTCCTTCTATATAATTCATTTTCACAAATTAGCCCAAAATAGCTAATTTCATTGAAAATTCAATACAAATATATCAACCCAATTCATATCTTTCATTTACTACTAACAAACTTCATAAAACTCACATTTTCATCAATGACACATCTCATAAACATCAATAATTTCTCAAATTACAACGTGGGCCTGATAATAGACTAAACAACAATCTCAAAAACATAAAAATTATTAAAAATCGAAACCAAAACATACCTTAATCACGCAATTTAATGGCCGAACCCTAGCTTGTGTTTTTCTTTTCTTTATTTTGTGAATTTTGACTATATGAACAATTAATGGCCAATTTCTATGCTTTGATTTTATTAATCTAACATTAATTTGTCATTTACCAATTTGTCCTTATTAATTAAACAAAAACATCATTTAATGGTTGTCCATAAAAGTCCATTAACCAAGTTAATGGTCCATTTCCTTAATAAGGACTTCTCAATTAAAAAGCCATAATAATTAAACACTTTAATAAATAGAAAGTTACATTTTCATTTTCTGCGATTTAGCGCTTTTTCATAATTAAGCCCACAAATGACTAAATTGTTATTCAACACTCTTACACATGCTAATTCACATATTATAAGCACATAAAATAATAATAAAATATTTTTTGACTCGGATATGTGGTCCCAAAATGACTATTTTGACTAGGGTCTAAACTGAGTTGTTACAACTCTCCCCCTTAGGGATTTTTGTCCCCGAAAATCTTACCGTGAAATAGATTTGGATATTGTCGTCTCATGACATCCTTGGGCTCCCACGTAGCCTCTTCAACCCTGTGTTTTTTCCACAACACTTTGACTAAAGAAATTTCTTATTTCTTAGTTCTTTGATCTCACAGGCTAGAATTCGAATTGGTTCTTCACTATACAACAAATCAGGTTAAATCTCAACCTCCGTAAGAGAAATCACATACGTAGGATCCGATCGGCATCTCCGTAACATCGAGACATGAAATACATTATGAATTGTTTCTAGCTCAAGTGGCAACATCAATCTATAAGCAACCGACCCGATACATTCTATAATATCATATGGTCTGATGAATCTCGGACTCAATTTGCCTTTCTGACCAAACCATAGCACTTTCTTCCACGGTGACACTTGTAGAAACACTTTATCACCAATCTCAAATTCGATGTCTTTCCATTTCAAATCTGCATACAATTTTTGACGATCTGATGCTGCTTTCAAACTTTCTCGAATAACTTCCACTTCCTGTTTTATTTCTCAGATCAAATAGACCCCGTGCATCTTTTTCTTAATGAGCTCAGTCTAGTATAACAGCGTTCTACATTTTTTGACCATAAAAAGCCTCGTACGGTGCCATTTTCAAACTTGATTGAAAACTATTATTATAAGCCAATTAGATCAATGGCAGGTATCCGTAATGCCCTAAATTCTGGGCCTAGATGAATTGGGCCCTGAGCTTTGGGGCTCATAAAATTTTTAAGTGAGCAAGGAAATGACACAAATGTCATGTTGGCTTTAAGGGCTTAATAAATTTGGAGTGTCTAGCGGTGTTGGAGAAGTTTTAGGATCAATTTAGGGTATAGGAAAAATTTTGGTTTTAACCTTAAGAGAACCTTGACTTCAAGTAGGAAGTCTTTTAAATAAGTGGGGATAAGATACAACACAAGAAGGCATGTGGTCTAGTGACAAAGTGGCGCCACATAAGAGGCATGAAGGTGGCATCATAGAGAGGCAGGGAGGTCCAAGGTTCAAGTGTTGGCATGGTATTATGTTGGGTAATTATTTTGCATCCTTGGACAGTCAGTAGTGGAGTTAGAATGGAACTTTAAAGGGGAGAGTTTTAATTGGTCATATGAGAAATTCAAGGAGGGGATTCTGGAGCATATCTTGGAGAAAATTTAGGAGATTAGGGTTGTGAAGTGTTGGAGCCCATTTGGGAAGTGGTGAAAGGTAAAATTCAGCTAGGGTAGGTATTGTGTGCCATTTTTGGGTCTTTTAGGGGGTATAGCCGAATTCTTTTGGTCATTTTTAGCTTTTGTTTTGTGTGGCTTTGATTTCATTGGCACAGCTAGGTGATATTGTTTTTCTCCTCAATCGTGACTTGGTAGTTCTCATTCAAAAGCCAAAAATAGCAACTTCTCTATCAGGTGATTCTTTTCTTTCCAAACTTAATTGCTACTTGCCAAACCGTACCTCCTTGAAAGTCCCTAAAAACTGAATTATCTTATCATTCTTTTGGTTGTGTCGTCATCATCTTCTTCTTTTTCAAAATACCTCGACCAAAAACCTCTTCTCTTTATTTCTTTCTTTACTTTCTCTCTTCCTTTTCTATTTTTGGTCGACTATTGTTCTTTCGCTCTCCATTCACTTTGTTTCTTCTCTTGTTCTCTGAAGCTAAACACCTCATTCTTTTCCTCTTATCTGCACTCCTTTACTCTCACAACTGGCTTTGCTAGAACCGACTTCTTTTCGCTTTTTCTTCTTAATCGTGGGACCGATTCTCCTTCTCTAAACCTCTACTTAATTACTCCTTTTGCATTTTGGGTTTTGGTGTGTGAAGGGTTCTGGCAATTAGTAAGTGTATTCATCCTTGTTCTTTATTTTTAGTGGTGGCCAAATGTTCTTATTAGATGTGAACTGTGACTTAAGATGGATGTAAGTCACTTGTTTATTCAATCTTTGATGGTTAAGGGTTTTATGATGCAGATCTCAGAAACAATCGTGACTAGCGATTAGTGTAGGGTTGATAAGGCTTAATTGTTCAGGGTAAGGGGATTAGTGTGATTTTGGCTTTTTGAAAAGGAGGAAAGCTATACTAAACCTGTGATTAACTATTAGTTTTGAATGATTGTAGGTTCGTGGTTAAGGAACCATAGCGAGTGTCGTAATCAGGTGTGTACACACACTGCACACACGATAGATAATCAAAAGCCAGAACCCCAAAAAGCTGAAAAGCTTAAAAGTCAAAAAGCTGGCGTCGGCAACCACACTGGTGTACGGACGCCCGTGTAGAAAGATCGATATGACGATAGAGGCCCTATGAGCGGTCTCATAGACTTGGGCCACTTTTTAGCCTACTAGGCCAAAATGGGCCAAATAGGCTCGATGGGCCCGTGGGCCCGACACAATCAAAATTGATGGATGGGTAAGAAATGATGAGCCGGTCACGTTGACTACATGGCCTACGAAAAATTTGAGCATAATGGGCCATATAAGAGTGTGGGCCCCTCTTGGGCCACATATTGGGCTTTTGGGCCCTAATGAGTTTGTAATTGTTGAAAGTGACATAAAACGCGCTGAATGATTATACACTTGTTAATGGGGCGAGTTATGTATTTAGGCCCATAATGAAAAATGATCGTCATGCCCTTTAGGGCAAAATGACTAAAATACCCCTACATGTTATATGTATGATTTGTATGCCATGTATATGTTTGTGTTGCATTCATGTGATATTATGCTGCATGGGGATGAGAACATTGTTGGAGGAAGTGATTGATTTGTTATGGCCACACGGATTGCCCGAGACAACTGTGGACTTGATCGCACGGGTCGGCCAAGACGACTGTGGACCCACCGATGGCTTTTAAGCATAGTATGTGGTTGACAGCTATGCAAAAATATTGGTTAGTGCCGCAACCGATGCTACATTGGAGTGTAGGAATGGGTGGGTCGATTTAATCACCATAGGAGTGTAGGGTTGGAAGGGATACAGAGTGCATGGTTGGATGGGATATTATGCATTGCAAATATTGGTATTGTTAGAGATATGGGCTCTAGCCCAATTGAGGCTATTATGGGCTAAGGCCCAAATGCCACTGTTATTGTAGTGGGCTTAGGCCCAAATTGATTAATGCATATTATATGATTGATGAGGGTTCTACACACTTGTTTTCAAAAACTCACCCCCTCTTTTTAATTTTGTAGGTGATCCTCAGTAGATGGTTGACGTGCGAGAGGACTTGGAGGTCGCCACTCTTCGAGTAGTTTTTAAATTCAGTATTTCATTTTACATTAGCTAGTCTTTGCTTTCTTTCGGAGATTTGTTGTAATAAGGCATGTTCTCTAGTTTGATTTTGTTTTTGGGTTTTATTATTATATTTGCTTGACTATCAAGTTTAACTTGTTTTCTAGAAAAAAAAAAGCTAAAGTGATGTTTTCAAACCCAACTTAAAAACACGAGCGTTTTCAAAACAGGAGCTTCCGCTTTAAATAAACCAAGGAAATTAATAAGTAATATAAATTAAGGTTTTCAAATGACAACTCAAGGTTTCTCTAAACTTGCAATTAAACAAGTCTCTACTGGTTTTCGTTTTTAAACTAAAGTACTTCGTTTAGAGGCTGATTTTAAATAAAAGAGTTACAACATGTAAACACTATTTAAACCACAAACAACCAAATGTTTTTTTTGGTTTTCCAACATCATCGATCTGTACAATCTACCTTTTAATGTGACACCGCCAGATTCGGCCATAATGTCCGGGCCATTTTTAGGGTGTTACAATATCATTCTCACATACCTTCAAACTCGAGAATACAACATCTCAACATATCCTAAAGAATCTGAATAATCCGCTCAGACTGGCCATCTGTCTGTGGATGAAAAGCTATACTAAAATGAAGTTTCGTACCTAAAGCATCCTATAGTTTCTTCCAAAACCGCGATGTGAATCTCAAATCTCTATCTGAAACGATAAAAATAGGTACCCTGTGCTGCAACACCCAAAAAATCCCAAACCTTCATTTTTGTGATTTTGGATGTGGAATGTGTGACTGATTTTCTAGATAGGAAATTTTTTTTAGTGGGGGAGAGCCTCCATGAAGTTCAAAATCTGAACTTAAAAGTAGGGAAAATTTTAGTTTAAGTACTAAAAGAACCCTGACATTGAGTAGTATAGCTTTTAAATAAATGGGGTAGAAATTAGACACAAATGAGCTTGTGGTGCAATGGCAAAGTAGCGCCACTTAGGGAGCTGTAGGTGGCATCATTAGCAGGTAAGGGGATCCTAGGTTCGAGTATTAGCACGATAATATTGGGGATTTATTTTTACTCTATAGATGGCTAGTGGTGGCATTGGATGTGGACTCTGAAGGAAGTGATCAGAGGAGAAATTTAAGGAGGGGATTAAGGAGCTTATCATGGAGAAATATTAGGAAGAGATTAAGGGGAAGAGGTGGAGCTGAATAGGTAATTTGGGGAGAGTAATTTCGACTATAGAAGTGCTACAACAAATTTTGTTGACATTTTCAGCATTCTCTTCAATTAGGTTTCGATTTTCTCTGAGAAACTAGGTAGCATTTGATTTATTTCATGCCTTATTTGTTTTTAGAGCCGAATATAGTATCCACCCTTTCGAGTTTAAGCCATTCAAAACACTTTTCTCTTAAATTATTTAAAAGCTAAAATCCCTTTTTCTTCCTTCATTGAGTGTCGATTTCTTCTTCTTCTTCTTCCTATTTTGTGTTGATTTCTTCGATTTAGATTCTCAATCCCTCACTCCAACGACTGTCGACCCTGCTGTGAACTAGGTATTCCTTTCTCTTCTTTTCTAACTTCCCTTTTCAAACGGCTCTAGGCCATAGCTGAATTCTTCTTTCTTGGCTAGGCTGAACCCCTCCCTCATTCTTTCTAAGTCGATTTCTGTATGGGAATGATATCGGATCTCTATTCTCCAGATCTCTGCCAAATCTCTCCGTATGCATTTTGGGTTTTAGATCTAAGAAATAATCATGGTTGGTGATTAAGAAAGGGCAATTAGGGCTTTACGCACAAGGTAAGGCTAGTGGTAAGATTTTGATTTTTGGTAAAGATATTTGTTAAACATATGATTAATTGAAGAGCGATATTGATTGTAGGTTCGTGGCTAAGGAGATCGTAGTGTGTTTTGTTCTCAGGTGTGTACACACACTTCCCCACACACAATAGATCAGCAAATCCCAAAATGCCGAAAAGCTAAAGGTTTGGCTATGGTAGTCTTGCAAGTGCGCGAACACTCATATGAGGGTAATCGATACAATACCAAAGACTCCATGAGCGATCTCATGGACTTGGGTCACATTTGGCCAACTAGGCCAGAATGGGCCAAATGGGCTGACGGGCTCGTGGGCCCAAATAAGCAAAAATTGGTAAATTGGTAATAAGTGACGAGCTGATTAAGTTGGTTGTATGGTTTGGAATAGATTTGGGCCTGATGGGCCGTAAAAATGTGATTGGGCCTAGTGGGCCATATAAATGTGATTGGGCCTAATGGGTTATATGAATGTATGTGGACTCGTTAGGGTTATGTAAGGAACTTTTGGGCCTGGTATCTAATAATTGCTTAAGTAGACATAAAACTTAATTAACCAACTAAGTGTAATTGTGGAGAAGTCATAAGGTTAAAGTATGGCAATGGGTATATGCATGTCTAAGATTGGATCTAGGGACAGCTTGGTACTTAAGCGGTCTTAATGACTCACCTCCTCTTCTCTGGAATCCTACCTGATGCATAGTATCTATTCACTTTATCCAACGAGGACTTGTTGTCAGGACAAGGTACGTAATTAGACCTATGGTGTTAAGAAATTACTAAAATACCCCTATATGGTAGCATTACTAAAATATGCCTATTGGGTAGAATTACTGAAATACCCCTGTAGGGTAGAATTACTGAAATAACCCTGTAGGGCAGAATCATTGAGATACCCTTGAGCGAAAAAATTACAGAAAAACCCTTAGTTGGCAAATTACCAAAATACCCCTATGTGCCATGTGTATGACTTATGCATGCTACATGTTATCTGTTGCATTCATGTGTTATTATATTACATATGGGCTAGGATTATGATTGGAGTAAGTGTATATAAGGGTCACACAGTTGCTTGACGACAGTGGATCCGCCACAAGCTTTTTAGCCACTAGCAACTATGTGGCACCGATTAGTGGTGCCGCCACTGGTGCCACACCGGGTGTTAAGGATGGGTGGGTCGAGTATCTCCCCACAGGAGTGTTGGTTGGAAGGGGGTGTACAGCTGGATAGGGTATATAAGCATTGCATACATGTGTTTTGATCAGATAATGAAATGAGCTTTGGCCCAATTAAATGTGATATGTGAAACTTAACATAGGCTCGGGCCCTACCAAGGCTAATGTGGGCTAAAGCCCAAAGGCCACCGTAATTAAGTTGGGCTCAGGCCTAAAACGATTTGTTTATTACATGCTGTATTATTTGATAGAGGTCGTACACATTGAGTTTTCAAAAACTCACCCCTCTCTTTTATTTTCTCTTAGGTGATCCTCAGTAGGTGGTTCGACGGATAGAGGGACTCGAAGGTGGCCAACTCGCAAGATGTTTTGGACTTAGTTTTAATACAATTTTCAGTATTTTAAATTATTTTGATTGGGATGTAATAAGCCCTATTCTCTGGATATTATTTCAAATTGGCATGATTGGTATTATGATTTATGCTTTAGAGGCAGAACATGGTTCACTTTTAAAAAAAATTAAATTAAGCTTCTGCATCGGAAAAAGGTTTTATGGAGTAATTAATAATGTCTTTTTAGGGATTAACTTTTTAATTAACCACATTTTAACAAACACAAGTTTTAGCTGGCAACAAGTATTTTTTTGAGAAGGGTTTCCAATGAAACCATGGTTTTCAAAAAACACTTCAATGTGACACGCCAAGTTTGACTGCAACGTTTGGGCTGAGTTTGGGGTGTTGCATTTAGTGGTATTAGAGTCTAGTTGCAAAACTCAGGCTGTGAAATGGGCATTAGATTTTGGGTTAAAATTGCTTTCAAAGTTAATCAAAAAGTTTTGAAGTATTTCGATGAGTGGCACACTGAGTCTCTGACGTCGAACCAAGCATATATTCTTGACATTGAATTGTTATTATACTACTATACTGTAGGAAGATTATTAGGGTTACTTCAGATAGAAAATTACTAAGACTCTTTAGTTAGAGAAAAACTAAAACCTTAGAAGAACTGAAACTGTAGAGGGTTCACGACTGCAAAAACAACTGTTCACTCTCTGCTTTTATAAAACATCAGCTTAATTACTGGAATTAACTAAAATTTCATAAAATTTCTAACTCAGATAATATGTGGATCAAAGATGAGTGCTATAAGAGGTGCAAGAGGCCGCGGTAGAGGCCATGGGAGTGTTAGGGTTGTGTCGTCGGCATCGGGCCATATGCCCAATGTTGGAGCAGAAGAGGCTCTGGCCTCACCCATGGCTAAGACGGGGCCGTATGATCGGCCCACTAGGGACGATGCATTGTCGCAAGCCATGCTGAGAATTTTGTAAAGGGTCACTGGGCCCAATAATGGTGTAAGAAATTGTAGGTCAATTTCGGAGCGACTTCGATCCAATGGAGTCGAGATCTTTAAGGGTATTGCTAGTGTGGCTCCCAACGTGGCTGAATATTGGTTGGAGGCCATTGAAAGGATAATGGATGATTTAGACTACACACCCAAGCAAAAGTTAAAAAGGGCAGTTCGCTGCTTAAGGAGGAAGCCTACTAGTGGTGGCTAACAGTGAAAGAGGGCACCCAACCGGAGTGGATCACTTGGGATTTCTTTAAATCCATGTTTCAAGGGAAGTATGTGGGTGCAAGCTATGTGGATGCGTGAAGGAAGTAGTTCTTGAACTAGCTGCAAGGAAATAAATCGGTGGCTGAATATGAGGCAGAATTTCTACGCCTGAGTCGATATGCAAGGGTGGTGGTGTTAACGGATTGCGCGAGGTTTGAGGATGGTCTCAGGGATAGTCTTAGGGTACTAATAGCTCTGCAAAGGGATTGAGATTTTATGGCTCTAGTGGAAAAGGCGAAGATAACAGAGGAGGTAAAGCGCACTGAGCGCTTAAACCAGGAAAAAGAAAAGGGTAGGAACAAGAGGGATGCCTAGCCTTCCGGTGCTGGACAGAGGCCTAAGACTAGGGCCAGAGTGAATAGGCCGGTTAGAGCAGGACTGCCTACTACTAATCCAAGGGTGCAAATTTGTGCTACCTATGGGAAAGGTCATTCAGGTGAGTGCTGAAGAAGGACAAGAGCTTGTCTGGCCTATGGATCTTTGGGGCATAAGATTAAGGAATGTCCTAGGAGACCGGATCTGGGTCAAACGGTGGAAAGAGGTAATGTGCAGCCACCAAGGGGCCGAGGTTAGGTCAGGGGTGATAATGGTAATGGACGTGGTTGTAGAGCACTAGGCGAAGGTGCAGGTCATGCTGAGGCGAGGCAGCCAGCCTTGGTCTATGTTGCTCATCACTGGGAAGATAGGGATGCCCTAGATGTGATAACGGGTATGTTCTTTATTCATGAGCTACCTTACACTGCATTAATTAATATTGGATCGACACATTCATATGTTGCATGCAATATGACTAAACCTTTAGGTGATATGTTTGAAATTACTGCAAATGAGATTACTGTGTTAAGTCCATTGGGGCAGTCGGTGGGAGCAAATAAGTTGTTTAGGGATGTATCCTTAGTAGTCTAAGGGGTTACCTTTTTAGCAGATTTGATGGAACTGCCTTTTGGCGAGTTTGATTTAATCCTGGGTATAGATTGGCTAGTAAAGCACCGAGCAACTCTGGATTGTGCTGCAAAGTGAGTGGTGTTAAGAACTACGGAGGATGAGGAAGTGGTGGTAATTGGTGAAAGCAGGAATTATTTGTCGAATGTAATTTCAGCATTAAGGGCTGAGAAGTTGGTATGTCAGGGTTGTGAAGCCTATTTGGCTTATGTAAGTGATACGGAGGCTAAGAGTCCTACTGTAAAGTATTTAAGAATAGTTAAGGAGTTCCTGGATGTTTTTCCCGATGAGTTGCCTGGGTTACCGCCCAGTAGAGAGGTGGAATTTGGAATCGATTTGTTACCTGGTACGGCTCCGGCGTCCATCGCCCTTTATCGGATGGCGCTGAAGGAGTTGGTAGAACTTAAGGTGCAGATTCATGAATTATTGGACTGAGGATTTATCTGGCCAAGTGTGTCTCTGTGGGGAGCACCGGTATTATTCGTAAAGAAGAAGGATGGGTCTATGCGAATGTGCATCGACTACCGGTAGTTAAACAAGCTAACCATTAAGAACAAGCACACTCTGCCAAGAATCGATGATCTTTTTTATCAGTGTAGGGGAGCCTCGATTTTCTCAAAAATTGATTTGCGTTCGGGGTACCTATAACACCCCACACCCGTATTCAACGTCGGAACAGGGTTCAAGGTGCTACCGGACTTAAACTCAACCAATCAGGTAAAATCGGGTCGTAAAATTTCTTTTTGATCAATTTAAAACTTTTCACTTCACACACGTATTGTCCCCTAAACGGGCTTACGAGGCCCACAACATTCATCCAAGGTGATCTGGGACCAAATCAGGAATACTCAAGCACTCAAGAAGCTATCTTAAATAAAATTTCTAACATTCATGCTATGGACCACATTACAAGAATTAATCACATACAAGCATAAAAATAATTATAGAGATCCTTAACAATATTAGCCGACATAGACCAATTTACAAAAATACATACTACCTTAACCACAAGTCAATGCTTTTGGCTAAATCATAATATTACCTACTCAACTTTACAACCCTATACATGCCATAGACTTGGAAACACTTGGATTTACTTACGCCAATATTGTAGACTCGACAGTGTGATATTATCTCTGACGGCCTCCAACTCGAGCTAACCTGTCAACCTAGGGAATATGGGAAAGAAGAGGGGAGTAAGCTTTATGCTTAGTAAGTTCATATGAAAACAATAAGCAACTCATTAACAAGTTTAACCAATGTTTACAACACAATCACAAGTTTACTACAAGCTGTCTTCCTGAGCAATAGTCACCAATTTATTCATATCTGGAGCTGCGAAACTCCAAATCAAATTCTGTAAATTTTCCCTGAAACTAGACTCATGTACCTTTCTACCATAAAATTTACAGAATTTTTGACTTGGCCAATTGATACAGTTTATTTCTCAAAGTTACCCCTGATTCACTATCTGACAGTTCTAACCCTTATGTACTAAAGTTTAATTATCTCATAGCTCAGAACTCAGATAATGTTCTAGTCTATTTCTCTTGAAACTAGACTCATTAAGGATTCTAATCATATATATTACATCACATGTATTTTTTTTACAATTTATAATGATTTTCTCAAAACAGAACAGGGGATTTCGGAGTCACTCTGACCCTATCTCACCCAACTTCAAATATCTTATTATAGGAAATTCTTTTGTTTTCATGGTTTCTTTTATGTGAAACTAGATTCATTATCCTTTAATTACATATTTTATTTAGCCTACAACTCATCTCTCACTATATTTAGTGTATTTTCAAAGTTACACTACTGCTAAAACCCGAAGCTGTCCAGGCTCTCATTTACAATTATTGCTTACTAAATCGGTACCATATCATTTCTTTAGAAAAAATGCAAAATCACATATGACAAAACATATCCTCTGTGTATACAATATCATAAGGGCGGAATATATCTAATCACATATATGCACTAATGGCAAGTCACTCGATTAGCTTCAATTTCATATAAACAAGAACACTTCAAAATCTCAATGCCGACTTTAATTCACTCAAATTGAGCTATAATTTAATACCATTTCCACATTAAAACATTCCTTCTTTATTCATAACCACATACATAATTAATAGAGTTCCATGAATAAATTCACATGAACCAAATGTTCACAAATGAACATAATCAAAATCCAATACGAATCGTTTACACATAAATAGGTAAGTATCACATACCTGAGCCACTTAATAAATAATACGAATTCAATTTGCCATCTTAGCACAAGATCTCGTAGTCACATACTTTCATTAAATTCACCAGCTCTTGGCCTGCTAGGTATAAAACCCTGAATCATATCACTGGTATATTGCCTGTTAGGTTTATAACCTAGATCACATCACAGGCATAATGCCTTGAATCATTTCGCACACCTAGTGCCCCAACAACCGATCTCGCACACATAGTGCTCGGTTAAAGAATTCGCACACACAGTGCCTCTATTCATTCGCACACATAGTGCTCGTATTCATTCGTACACATAGTACTTATTTCCACTTGTTATTACCCATCAAAATGACTTAATCAAGTCTATAAAACATTATATGTATATAACATTATCAAAGCATAGTACCATCTGGCCGAATATACAAAATTTCATATAAACACCTATAGTCAAATATATCACTTGCATACGACTTTGCATATAACTGAAAATATTCCTTCCTTACAGTCTATATCTGACCAAATATTTCAAAACCATATAAGCTCACATTTACTTACTCAAAAAGGATCAAATAAATAAATATTTAAAATATTTTATTTTCTTACTTTCCACTTCGGTAATGAAGCACATAGATATAACTTAATTTAGAACAGCTGTATAAACCTACTAGGCATAAATCCGAGTCACGCCTCTATTTAATTCTCATTCAACAATTTGATTTACATAGGCACTAAGCCTCTTAAGCTTAAAGCTCGATACTATTCACCGGCTCAAAGCCTGCTAGGCGTAAAGCCTGTTTTTAACAAGTACACTTGGATAAGTCACTTCCAAATCAACTCATATTGGGCACATTCGATAAAAAAAATCCATTTGATAAATTTTACCGTCGCATAGTTCAATAGGTACTTTCAATGATACCATAATTAATACGTTTTAACTAAATAAAAATCACACACGGCATATTCAAATATCGTGGCTAAAATACGGCAGTTAATTTCATTGTATTATATGTTCTTTACATGGCAATTAAAGCACATTCTTCATCCACGTAATAATTCACTTTCAATCATTTCAAAACTCAACAAATAAACCGTTCAGCCGCATAAATTACATTCCACAATGCCATATCCATCTCCAATATTTAAATTCGATTAATACCATGAGCCATGAGTGTCACAACTCAATTATTAAATTTTCAAACGGTAACCATGTAAAAACCGTAGCTATTATACATTAACATCATCTACTGATTCGGTTCTAACACAAATACACCTCAAACATTTCAATTCAATTCAAATTTTTATCTCTATTTAAAATACCAAACTCATTTAGTGACTTAAGAACTTACCTCAGATATTGTCTAACAACTACGGACCAGCTACTCGACTATCTTTACTTTTCCCCTAGCTGAATTTTGCCCTCTTTGTTCTTGAGCTTGAATTTAGCAAATTTACTTCTTTAATCACTTATCCAAGTAAAAATCTAGTTATAGCAACTATACAATTGAAAACATTTAGACCATATTTAACCAACAACAAGCTACAATCGAAATTATCGAACAAAACATGGCCGAACATAACCTCAACAAGATAGCACTTAATTCAACCAATTTTGTCTTAACATTTTCGTATTGGGCAGCATATAATACTTCGATCGGACATACATTTAATTAAATTCAAGCAAAAACAATTTCTTTTCCTACTATCACATATACGGGAACCTTATGTATATACATACTAACAATTTGATTATCAATTTCTAATATTAAACACAAATCTCCCATTTCACTTTAATAACCTTATACACTTAACATATAACGAAACATACATTTTAATCGAACATATAACATAAGATTTAAATGTCCATAGATACATATATCTTCGGCAAGCTTCAATGAATAACACAAGATCATTCCTTACTTGTAACTCATTCGGCATTCATGTATATAAAAGCCAATATTTAAACCTTCCTTTCTAATATCATACCAAAATCGTATCTCTCATTTAACCAATACAGATCTTTCACTTGTTTTATTCACACATACATAACTTTTGCTTTCCAATTATCTCAATACACAACAAAATTACTCAATAATTATTTAAATTCACATTCGGCAGCCCTATATACTCATGTTAATATTTTAGCATTTCATTTCTAGAATTTAACATAAACTACTCATATTTCCACACTAACTGATTATCCTTAATCATCCAAAGTGTACCTTTTTAAACATCAAACACCCAAATTCTATCATATAACAATCATGGCCGAACCTAATTTGCCATCTTAACAAAAATTAATGAGTGGGTTTTGGCTAGAGTAAGGTAAGAAGCTCAAATCCATCAAAAATTAGTAAAACTAAGTGAAATTTACCTTGAAATTCTTGGTTTCAAGAATGCCGAATGCTCCATCCTCCTTCTTCAACAATCGGCTTACAACTTAAGAGCATGCAAAATGTTTCTTCTTTTACTTAATATTTTTCGGCAAGTGGGGAGAAGGATATGATAAAGTTTTGTTTTTATCATCCTATTTGTCTTATTATAACATGTTTTCTAATTATAAAATATTTTAATATTATAACATTCATAATAAAGTGCAAGCCATAACACTTACCTATTTTCTTTGATTCATTTTATTCACCTTTCATATTATAATTACATGCATAGAATGACATTTACTAGCTCCCACTACCGTACAGCTATTACTTAAATGGCTTAATTTCCATTTAAGTCCCTTATTTTAAAGAAACATTTAAAATTCAGCACTTGCACAATGCCCTACTAATTTTTCGTTTTATGCAATTTAGTCTTCAACTTATAATTCAACATCCAAATGACAAAATCAAGACATGAAAATTTCAAACATGACCATTCACATAATAAAAACATAGAAAATAATATTTTAAAAATTTTCTGACTTGGTTTAGTGTTTTCGAAACCACTGTCCCGATTAGGACTAAATTAGGGCTGTCACAGTACCACCAACTGAGTGTTAAGGAGGTAGATGTTTATAAGACATCTTTCAAAACTCATTATGGGCACTACGAGTTCCTGGTGATTCCGTTTGGACTAACAAATGTGCCTGCCGCTTTCATAGACCTCATGAAGCGGGTTTTCCAACCCAACCTGGATCAATTCGTAGTTGGTCTTTATAGACGATATCTTAGTGTACTCAAGCAGTAAAGATGAGCATGATGCGCACATAAGGGTTGTGTTGCAGATTCTAAGGGAAAAGCAATTATATGCCAAATTCAGAAAGTGCGAATTCTGGCTAAAGGGAGTTACTTTTCTAGGGTATGTGGTGTCAGCTGAGGGGATTAGGGTGGATCCTTGGAAGATTGAAGCGGTGCTAGACTAGAAGCCACCTAAGTCGGTGTCTGAGATTCGAAGCTTTCTAGGCCTAGCAGGGTACTATAGGCGTTTTGTTGATGGTTTCTCATTAATTGCTGCACCTTTAACTAAATTGTTGCAAAAAAGGGTATCGTTTGTTTGGTCAAACAAGCAGCAAGAGAGTTTTGAGAAGCTTAAAAAGGTTTTTACTGAAGCCCTTGTGTGGATTCAGCTAGAGCCTAAGAAAGAGTTTACGGTTTATAGTGATGCGTCGCATGTGGGCTTGGGTTGTGTATTGATGCAAGAAGGAAAGGTGGTTGTATATGCGTTACGACAAATTAAGACTCACGAAGTGAATTACCCCACCCATGACTTGGAATTAGCTGCGGTGGTTTTCACGCTAAAAATATGGAGACATTATTTGTATGGGGAAAAGTGCATAATTTACACGAATCATAAGAGCTTGAAGTACCTCCTTACCCAAAAGGAGCTAAACCTCAGGTAGCGTAGGTGGATGGAATCATTGAAGGATTATGATTGTACGATCGAGTACCACCCTGGTAAAGTGAATATGGTAGCTGACACATTGAGTCGTAGGGCTATGTTGGACTTGAGGGCTATGCTCGCCCGTTTAAGCTTGTTTAATTATGGTAGTTTATTAGCTGAGCTTCAAGTAAAGCCGGTATGGGTTGAGCAGATAAAAAGTAAGTAGTTATTGGATGAGACCTTGGGTCCTCGTTTCAGACAAGTGGAGAATGGAGAAACGTCAGACTTTGGAATGAATGTGAGGCGGTGCTGTACTTCCAAGGGAGAATGTGTATACCAAAGGATGATGAGCTAAGGCAGTCTATTCTGCGGGAAGCGCATAGCAGTCCCTATGCTATGCATCTTGGCAGAAACAAGATGTATCGAAACTTACGAGAACTTTATTGGTGGCCAGGACTTAAGCGCGAGGTGGTGGAGTTTGTAAGTAAATGTTTGATATGTCAGCAGGTGAAGGTGGAGCACCGGTTGCCTTCAGGATTGCTTAAGCCAGTAAAGATTCCACTTTGGAAGTGGGAAAGGGTTGCTATGGACTTTGTTAGTGGGCTACCCTTGACGCCTACTAAGAAAGAGTCGATATGGGTTATAGTGGATCGGTTAACTAAGTCTGCCCATTTTGTATCAGTCTGCACCGATTATTTACTGTAGAAGTTGGTTAGGTTGTATGTGGCTGAGATTGTAAGATTGCATGGGGTGCCGGTTTCCATAATATCTGATAGGAATCCACGTTTCACGTCCCGATTTTGGAAGAAGCTGCATGAGGCACTGGGTACTAGATTGAACATCAGTACAGCGTTTCACCCTCAAACTGATGGCCAATCGGAAAAAGTGATCCAAGTTTTGCAGGATATGTTGAGGGGATGTGTAATAGAGTTCTGAGGCTGTTGGGAGGACTATTTGCCTTTAGCCAAATTTGTGTACAATAATAGTTATCAAGCAAGTATTGGGATGGCACCGTATGAAGCACTGTATAGGAGGAGGTTTCGTACTCCAACATGTTGGACAGAATTGGGCGAACGACGAGTTTTGGGACCTGAGTTAGTAGCAGATACTGAGGATAAGGTAAAGTTGATTCTGGATCGATTGAAGGAGGCCTTGGATACGTAGAAATTGTACGTTGACCTTAAGCATCGAGAGAGTGAATATGCAGTGGGGGACTAGTTTTTTTGAAGGTCTCTCCATGAAAGAAGGTGTTAAGGTTCGGTTGGAAGTGAAAGCTGAGCCCTAGATTCATTGGGCCATATCATGTTTTGAAACGAGTTAGGCCGATTGCTTATCAGCTGGAATTGCCTTCTGAATTGAGTCAGATCCACAATGTGTTTCATGTTTCTATGCTAAGGCGTTATTGCTCAGATCTTTCGCATGTGGTGTCGATCGAGGAGATCGAGGCTAGGCAAAACCTGACATTTGAGGAAGAGCCTGTGCAAATTATTGATCGAGTTGTTAAGGTGTTAAGAAGAAAATCTGTTCCTTTAGTCAAGGTGCTTTGGCGTAACCACAATGCTGAGGAGGCTACAAGGGAATCGGAGGAAGCGATGTGACGTCAGTATCCTCAACTATTTGGGTCAGGTAATTTTAAGGATGAAATTTCTTTTAGGGGGTAGAGTTGTAACGCCCCAAAAATCTTGAACCTTCATTTTTTCGATTTTGGATGTGGAATGTGTGACTAATTTTCTAGTTAGGTAATTTTTTTTGTGTGGGAGAGCCTCTATGAAGTTCTAACTCTGAACTTAGGAGTAGGGAAAAATTTAGTTTAAGTACTAAAAGAACCCTGACATCGAGTAGTATGGCTTTTAAATAAATAAGGTAGAAATTAGACACAAATGAGCTTGTGGTGCAGTGGCAAAGTAGCGCCACTTAAGGAGCTATAGGTGGCGTCATTAGTAGGTAAGGGATCCTAGGTTCGAGATGGCTAGTGGTGGCATTGGATGTGGACTCTGAAGGAAGTGATCAGAGGAGAAATTTGAGGAGGGGATTAAGGAGCTTATCATGGAGAAATATTAGGAAGAGATTAAGGGGAAGAGGTGGAGACGAATAGGTAATTTGAGGAAAGTAATTTCGGCTATAGAAGTGTTATGCCGAATTCTATTGACATTTTCGACATATTCTTCAATTAGGTTTCAGTTTTCTCTGAGCAACTAGATAGCAATTGATTTATTTTGTGGCTTATTTGTTTTTAGAGCCGAATATAGTATCTACCCTTTCGGGTTTAAGCCATTCAAAACACTTTTCTCTTAAATTATTCAAAAGCCAAAATCCCTTTTTCTTCCTTCATTGAGTGCCGATTTCTTCTTCTTCTTCTTCCTATTTTGTGTCGATTTCTTCGATTTAGATTCTTAATCCCTCACTCCAATGACTGTCGACCCTGTTGTGAACTAGGTATTCCTTTCTCTTCTTTTCTAACTTCCCTTTTCAAACGGCTCTAGGCCATAGCTGAATTCTTCTTTCTTGGCTAGGCCGAACCCCTCCCTCATTCTTTCTAAGTCCATTTCTGTATGGGATTGATATCAGATCTCTTTGTTCTAGATCTCTATTGAATCTCTCCGTATGCGTTTTGGGTTTTAGATCTAAGAAATAATCTCAGTTGGTGATTAAGAAAGGGCTATTAGGGCTTGACACACAAGGTAAGGCTAGTGGTAAGAGTTCGATTTTAGTAAAGATATTTGTTAAGTATATGATTAATTGAAGAGCGATATTGATTGTAGGTTCGTGGTTTAGGAGATCGTAGCGCGTTTTGTTCTCAGGTGTGTACACACACTTCACACACACAATAGATCGGCAAATCCTGAAATGCCCAAAAGTCGAAATGCTAAAATGCCGAAGGTTTGGCTACGGTAGTCTTGCGAGTGCGCAAACACTCGTATAGGGGTAATCGATACAATACCAGAGACTCCATGAGCGATCTCATGGACTTGGGTCACGTTTTGGCCAACTGGGCCTAAATGGGCCAAATGGGTCTATGGGCTTATGGGCCCAAATAAGCAGAAATTGGTCAATTGGTAATAAGTGAGGAGCTGATTAAGTTGGTTGTATGGCTTGGAATAGATTTGGGCCTGATGGGCCGTATAAATGTGACTGGGCCTGGTGGGCCATATAAATATGATTGGGCCTAATGGGCTATATGAATGTATGTGGACTAGTTAGGGTTACGTTAGGGACTTTTGGGCCTGGTATCTAATAATTGCTTAAGCAGACATAAAACATAATTAACCAACTAAGTGTAACTGTGGACAAGTCATAAGGTTAAAGTGTGGCAATGGGTATATGCATGTCTAGGATTGGATCTAGGGAGAACTTAGTACTTAAGCAGTCTTAATGACTCACCTCCTCTTCCCTGGAATCCTACCTGGTGCATAGTATCTGTTCACTTTAGGCAACGAGGACTTGTTGTCGGGACAAGGTACGTAATCAGACCTATGGTGTTAAGAAATTACTAAAATACCCTTAGAGGGTAGAATTACTGAAATACCTCTATAGGGTAGAATTACTGAAATACCCTTGGAGGGTAGAATTACTGAAATACCCCTGTAGGGCAGAATCACTGAGATACCCTTGACCTACAAAATTACATAAAACCCTTAGTTGGCAAATTACCAAAATACCCCTATGTGCCATGTGTATGACTTATGTATTCTATATGTTATCTGTTGCATTCATGTGTTATTATAATGCATATGGGTCGGGATTATGATTGGAGAAAGTGTATATAAGGGTCACACAGTCACTTGACGACTGTGGATCCCCCGCAGGCTTTTTAGCCACTGAGCAGCTATGCTGCACTGATTAGTGGTGCTGCCACTGGTGCCACACCGAGTGTTAAGGATGGGTGGGTTGAGTATCTCCCCACAGGAGTGTTGGTTGGAAGGGGGTGTACAGGCTAGATGGGGTATATAAGCATTGCATACATGTGTTTTGATTAGATAATGAAATGGGCTTTGGCCTAGTTAAATGTGATATGTGAAACTTAACATGGGCTCGGGCCCTACCGAGGCTAATGTGGGCTAAGGCCCAAAGGCCACCGTAATTGAGTTGGGCTTAGGAGCAAAACGATTTGTTTATTGCATGCTGTATTGTTTGCCAAGGGTCGTACACACTGAGTTTTCGAAAACTCACCCCTCTTTTATTTTTTCTCAGGTGATCCTTGGTAGGCGGTTCGAGGAATGGAGGGACTCGGAGGTGGCCAACTCGCAAGATGTTTTGGAATTAGTTTTAATACAATTTTAAGTATTTTAAATTATTTTGATTGGGATGTAATACGGCCTATCCTTTGGATATTATTTCAAATTGGCATGATTGGTATTATGATTTATGCTTTAGAGGTAAAACATGGTTCACTTTGGAAAAATTAAATTAAGCTCCCACACCGGAAAAAGTTTTATAGAGTAATTAATAATGTTTTTTTTAGGGATTAACTTTTTAATTAACCACATTTTAACAAACACAAGTTTTAGCTGGCAACAAGTTTTTTTTGAGAAGGGTTTCCAATAAAAATATGGTTTTCGAAAAACACTTCAATGTGAATTGCCAAGTTCAGCCGTAATGTTTGGGCCGGGTTTGGGGTGTTACACGTGCAATCTCACAATCTGTGGAATGTACAACTCCGTAAGTTTATCAAGTGAGTAATTAGTACGAATTAGAATAAAATGAGCCGATTTAGTTAATCTATCTACAACGACCCATATCGCATCTTTCTTACTCGGTGTCAATGGTAAAACCGATACAAAATCCATTGTAACTCTATCCCATTTCCACTCAGGAATCATAATTGGCTGAAGTAACCCAGATGGAAATTGATGCTCAGCTTTAACTTGCTGACATACTAAACACTTTAAAACATAATAAAAAATATCTCGTTTCATACCGTGCCACCAATAGTGCTGTCTCAGGTCATGATACATTTTCGTACTCCCCGGGTGAACAGAAAATCGGCTATTGTGAGCTTCACTCAAAATCATTTGAATCAACTCAAAATTCCTCGGTACACATATTCGATCTCTAAATCTCAAACAACCCTCAGCATCAACTCGAAACATTGAATCCTCACTTAAATCACATTGAGCTCGTTTTGCTATCAATTCATTATCAAGTTTTTGAGCTCCGTAAATTTGTTTAAGGAATAACGGTTTCGCTTTAAAGTTGGCTACTATCAATCCGTCATCAAACAATTTCATATGTGCATTTATCGCACGGAGAGTAAACAATGATTTTCGACTTAAAGCATCGGCAACTACGTTAGCTTTTCCCAGATTGTGACACCAAATCTAAATATTTAATAACTCTAACCATCATCTCTATCTCAAATTTAAATCTTTCTGAGTCACTAAATATTTTAAGCTTTTATGATCGAAACAAATATGGCATTTCTCACCGAACAAGTAGTGACACCAAATCTTTAATGCAAATACAATAGCTGCTAATTCTAAATCATGAGTCAGATAATTATTTTCGTGCTGCTTTAACTGTCTCGAAGCATAAGCTATGACTTCGCCTTCCTGCATCAAAATACAACTGAGGCCATTAAATGAAGCATCACTATATATCACATATTCTTTACCCGATTTAGGCTGTACGAGTACTGGAGCTTCAGTTAACATAGCTTTCAACTGATCAAAATTATTTTGACATTTATCAGACCATTCAAACTTCACATCTTTTTGTAGTAATCTTGTTAACGGTGTTGCAATCATAGAGAAACTTTTCACAAATTAAAAATAATACCCGACAAGTCCTAGAAAACTACGAACTTTGGACATACTCCTCGGGGGTTTCCAAGCAAATATAGCCAAAATCATGCTAGGATCAACCCGAATGCCCGATGCCGATATAACATGTCCTAGAAAACTAACTTCTCTTAACCAGAATTCACATTTACTAAACTTTGTATACAACTCTTTATCCCACAAGGTCTGAAGCACTATTCTTAGATGTTTAGCATGTTTGGACTCATTATGTAAGTAGATCAAAATATCATCTATAAATACAACCACAAATTGATCCAAATATTGTCTAAAAATATGGTTCATCAAGTCCATAAAAATAGCAGGTGCATTAGTAAGTCCGAAAGGCATGACTAGAAATTCATAATGTCCGTACCTTGTCCGGAAAGAAGTCTTTGGCACATCAAAGTCTTTAACTTGTAGCTGATAATACCCTGATCTCAAATCTATTGTAACACCCTGAATTTGGGCCTAGAAGTATTGGCCTTGAGTTTGGGTTCGGATAAAAGAAAACCTGAATAATTGAGAAGTTTTAATATTAATGTTAAAAAAAATACACATATATAAAATTATTGTTGTTAATTTGGTGTTTAAATTTAGTGTTTAAATAAATTTAGAAGGATTTATAGTGTGAGAAAATCTTAGGTTAGATCCAAGACTCTAGCAAAAATTAATAATTTTTGCTTCCTTAAGTGAATCTGGGCATTAGGCCTTATAGGTGATTTGGGCTAATTTTAGGCACAAATAAAGCGCCTGGCCCAGTGGTTGGGGGCGCTAGGCAACAGGAAGGGAGACTGGGGATCGATTCCCAACATGTGCATAAGGATTTTTTTTAAGTAACATGGGTTGTCGCAGGAAGGCCTTATAAGCGGATGAGACTAGCTCATGACCCAATGGAGCGTTCGGTCCAGTGGCGGAAGGCGCTAAGAAGATGGGAGAGGGGCCTAGGTTCGAGGCTTCGCTCGCGCAGCATTTTTTTTAAGTAATCTGGTTCCATTAAAATAGTCGTTAAGAGAAGTTGCGAACACAATTCAGCACAAAGAGCGCCTATGGCGCAGTGGCTGCAGCGTGCTAGAGGGGTCTGAGTGGGCATGAGTTCGAGTCCAGGCGCTGGCGGGATTTTGGTTTTATTTTTTTAAATAGCAGAGGCTTCAGCGGGTATGGCTTATAATTAAATGTGACGGTATATTATTGAAAGTGAAAGCATATTCCAGTGGCTAGCAGCGTGGGTGTGTGCCTGGAGGACCCAGGTTCGAGCTGCAGTGTGCGCGAAGGATTGCTGTAACAGTCCACTTTATACCCTAGTCGGAACGGGTGGTTTCGGGACCACTTAACTGAGTTGAAATATTATTTTTACTGCTTTAATATGTTTTATAGCATGATAGAATTACTGTGTGAAAGTTTCGTATTGAAATTTTACTGTCTGATCGGTTAATTTGATAAAAAGGATTAAATCGCATAAAGCGATAAATAGGAGTTCTATTTTATAAAGGGCTTATTTGATGATGGCTTTATAAGTGGAAGGCCTTAAATGGTTATTTCACCATTTTTAAAGCTAATGGACACATATGCCCTTATTATTATGGTTTATAAATGATAAAATAAAGGTTAGTTTTGGTTTTTAATTAATATATGTTAAAATAGATTTAATGAAACAAAATGCCACCTATTTTCATTTGTTTCTTCACCGATTCTTCATCAAAATATTAAGGGTTTTCAAGCTTTTAACATTCGGTCACTTTAAGCTCCAATTTGAGGTTCGTTTTTGTCCCGTTTTCGATAATTTTTATGTTTTTGTAATCGTTGCTTCATATACTAGTGGACCCGTACCTCAATTTCTGATTTTGTGAATATCTTTGAAAAATGTCATTGATGAATCCTTGATATTTTGATAGATTTTGATGAATTATTGTATATTATGTGAGAAAATACAAGAATTTTAAAGTAAATTTTGATGGAAATGAGTTTAAGGATTTATTTGCAAAAAGATAGAGTTTTTGAGGTTAAATTTGTGATTAATTGAAAGATATATGCTTGTATAAGTCCCTTGAATATTCGGCTAAGGGAAATTGTGGATTAATTGGGTAAATTGTCATTTTTGTGATAAAGGACTAAATTGCAAAGTATTAAAAATATAGGGGCTAAATTGCAAATATGTCAAAATATATGTTTTTGGAATTGAATTGAATATGTGAGTTAGTAAATAGCTAAATTTTTTATTAATTTAGATAAAGACGATTGAATCTCGGAACTTGATCGTGGAAAACGAAAAATAGACGAGTAGATATCGGGATTACGAGGTAAGTTCGTAGAATTTGGAATTCACCTTATAAATGCTTATAAATGTTGTTTAATGATCATGTATATGTATAAAGTTGCTGAATGGATTTCCTATTAAGTATATACATGTGATTTGGAATGGAAATGTTAAATGTTTCAAGTAATGCATGAATACCGAGTTCCCGTTAGAACCGTAGAAGTCGTAAGGGTACAAGTGACATGTCACTAGGGCTACAGGGTGGTTCGAGCTCCTGCATTTGTTGCAGACTCACCACGTGCTCATGAGCTACACGTTCATCCTTCGGGATCACATGTTTAGTCTTCAGACTCACCGTTCAGCCTACGAGCTTACTGTTCATCCTTCGGGATTACATGTTCAACCTCCGGGCTTACCGTACAGGCTCGTAAGGGCATACATGACATATTGACGGATTTCAAGTTATCTGTATATACACTATGTGTGTATCACCCGGGTATCCTCGATATTCTTATAGGTTCAACGGGCAATACCGATATAAGTTACATGAATTACAAGATGATATAGATATAAGTATATATGATACCTGTTATATGAACTACATGAAAGGTATGATCCAACTCATATGATTTATATGTTACATGAGATATATGAAAGTGAATGCATTATATGTCATATGAATTATGATGTTTATATGTGCTAATGGATATGAATTATATGGTAAACTCTTGTATAAGATGGTTTATGAAGTCCTATGAACTAACTTGTGTGAGCTTGTGAAATAGGCTACAAGAGCATATGAATAGAATTGGCCTTACTAGTATATGTAGGGATTACCTAAATGAATTGGTAAGTTAAATTCTAAGTTTTACGAGCTTACTAAGCTTTAGAAGCTTACTCCGTTTATTTCTTTCATTTCCTTATAGATTCGGAAGCTAGCTCAGATAACGGACGGGTCGGAGATTGCTATCACACTATCGATAAAGCTTCGGTACTTTTGAGCATCTGGCAAACATTTTGGTCATGGCATGTATATGCTAGATATTTAGTGAACATGATATATTTTGGTAAATGATCAAGCTATGAGATGTGGCTTGGTTCATATATGTATATAATCAAGTATTTTGAGTTGTTCTTTGGCTATATGTGCTTATGGAAAGATATGTGATCTTGATGAGATTATAAGCTTGCATAGTTGATATGTTTATTATGTCATATGTGCAAGTTATGTGCATTGTTAGTCTAGAGGAAAGGTAAGGAATGATTATGTATATTTATGTGTGGATGAGTTCATGAATATGGCTATTTTAGCTATTGAATTGTTATGCCTAATTGGTGTAAGATTTATGATGATTTTGGGTCTACTGTATGCTTGAATTGGTATGTTTTGGTTGACAAATTGGCATGAGATGTTGCATAATTATGGCTAGTAGAAATGACTCAGATTTTGGGTGGTAATTTGGCTTAAACCGAGCCTATATTGTGCCACACGGTTAGGGAACACGGGCGTGTATTTCGACCGTGTGTCACCTGCACCTTAAATGTTTTTGACAATTTTGGTACATAGCCTAGACACACGGGCGTGTCTGGTAACTTGTAGCCGTGTGAAATTTGGCAGTATAGTCACACGGTCTGCTCTGTTTTGTACACAGGTGTGTGACCAGCCGTATGATTTTCGACAGTTTCGACCACGGGCTATGTGGTTTGGGCGTGTCTGGTAGGACACGACCGTGTGAGAAGAGCACGGACAAGAGACACGGCCGTGTGCCCCTAACTAGAAAAATTTATGAATTTTTCCCCATCTTTTGGCATGTTTTCAATTAGACGCTAAATGTGTTATATGTATCTTGATATGCTCAATTGATCTATGTTTTGATGGTTGTTGATACAAGTTTATTAATGATTAAAAAGTTTAAAATTTTTCTATTTCGACATAAGTTACAAGTCCGGCAATGCCCCTTACCTACTCCGACGGCAGTTTCGGGATAGGGGTGTTACAATTGCCTTTTTGCTGCACGCGTGGAGAGAGCATTTGAGATGGACCGAAACTCTTCCTAGCAGCGTGCTGAAGCGGTCAAGTGGTGGATAAGGGCTGCTACTGTTCGGTGAAGGGATTTGGATAAAATCCAAATCTATTGGTTGCTAAAATTAAGGAGCAAGGCATGGTATTTGAATTTATGAAGAAATCTTCTTTTTTGTTATGCCGAAATACACCATTCGGCTATAGAAATTTAGTGCCGAATTGCCTTTGTTACTTTGCTTTTAAGATTTATTTTCTTCTTTGATTAGTTTTGAGTGTTAGCCGATTGTGTTTTTCTTCAATCGAGTCCTTGTTTTTATTATCATTCTATCTATTTTCTTTTGCTCTTTTTCTCTTTTATTTTCTTTTCCACTCAAAAGTCGAAGTAACCTTTTCTTCTTACCCTTTTTTTTCCAAAGCAAAGTCCTATTTAATTTTTCCTTTCATTGTTCTTTCCATAATAGCCGATTATGGGGTTCCTTTTCCTATAATTAAAGTCACAACTTGCATCCCTTTTTGATCCATTCGGATATTTCTTCTTCCTCTTTACTTATAAATTCTAGAAGCCAAAGCCAATTCACCATAGCCGATTACCATAGTAAACAAGATCAGTTCTTCTCATCTTGTCTATCAAAAACCTGAAACTTACAAGTCTTTCGTCTCTCTGTCACATAATCTATGATAGATCTGTGTTTAGACTAATGGACGTGGATTCTCTTTTCTAGCAAGGCTAGTCAACAAACGTTGGGTAAGTGACCTTCTTCTTTGTTAATAGAAAATCGAAACCCCTAATTCTTAAAGGTGACTATAGTTTGGGGCTGCAAACTCTATAGATCTTATTATTATTCGTGGCGTTATGTGTAAATGTAGATTAAAGGCTATCGATCAAGGAACTTTGGAAGGCTAGGACCATTTGGGTGACTAGATTTAGACTTAGTCACCAGTTTCGACAAAGGTAAGTGTTTTAGGGCCATTAAGGATGTTGGCCGAATATGTATGTGGGGATATTGGTGAGCATTCGATTTGGTTTTAGATATTAATGTGATCTAAATGGATGTAGGATTGATTTGAAGCAGATATCGTCACCGGTAGAATCGCAAATAGGTGTGTGCATCGAACACCCTTCCATAGTTCAATTCGGCAAAAATCGAAAAGTCGAAATGCCAAAATTCCGGTATTTTGTGGGCTTGCACGCTTGCGAGCGCTCGTGGGTTGTTTGGGAACATTAAGATTTGGTAATTAGTATTCGTAAGACAAATGAGTGTGCAATTTCGTGCACTTCGGTAAGTTGGGCCTCGATGGACCGAATGTGGGCCCAATGGGCTTTCGAGCCCATATGGGTAAAAATAGGCATTAAGAGTATTCTGATAGACTGTAGGATTGAAACTACTAAAACTAGTAACTGAATATGAAACTTGGACTAAATGGCTTAGGTAGCCAATAGACACTGTAGGGCCCATTAGGGGTTTTAGAGCCCAATAGCTAAAACTGTTAAACTAAGTTAAATGGACTACTGTGACGGCAAATAGATTAGTAGTGACTGTAATATGCATGAAAACCCTAAAAACTGATAAAATTACTGAAATACCCCGATAGGTGGAAAATTACGATTGTACCCCTAGGTGCAAAATGACTGTAATACCTCTAGGGTTAATTCTGTATGAAATGCATGATATTATGTTTTTGTATGTTATATGTCACGATATGTATATCTGATGCATGGGATCTGGGTTTATTGATGGAGGAAGCGTTCTGGTGGCTATGCCACAAATATCTGTTTTTGGTGGCTATGCCACAAATATCTAATTTGGTGGCTCTGCCACAATATCTGTATCTGGTGACTCAGTCACATTATCTGTTCTGGCAGCTCTGCTGCAAATTCTATGGTGTATAGCGGATAGGTGGGTCGAGTTGTCTCCCCACATGGTGTAAGGTTGGTATAGGGGTGTATACGGATGGATATGGGATGGGTATTCTGCATGCATGATATATCTGCTTTGTTTCTGTAATGGGCCTATGGGCCGTACTGTTATCTGTACTGTATCTGAATAGGGCTTTGGCCCAGATTACTATATCTGAATAGGGCTTCGGCCCAGTAACTGCCACTGAATAGAGCTTCGGCCCAGTTGATATTGTGACCGGATAGGGCTTAGGCCCAGTGGGCTTGAGCTGACTTGGGCTTTGAATGGGCTTTCTGCACACACTGAGTTTTCCAAACTCACCATTTTTTCCTTCCATCCTTGCAAGTGAGCCCTAGTATGTGGACTTGGAGCTGGGAGGGATTCAGAGTGGCCACGAAGACTGCTTTTCTGGTTTTAAAGTTGATTATTTCACTATTTCATTTAATCGATTTATTTTCAATTTGGGTTTGTAATAAGGCCGCTCTTATTATTTTTATTTTGGGTTTTTAATTATTTAAATAGTTTTTAGTTTAAGTAGGATATTGTTAAATCATTTTGAAATCGGTTAGCTCTAAGGCGCGGTTTTATAAAAGTTACTTGTTTTCAAAATAACACGATAACATAGCAAAGCTTTCGCAACGTAAACGTTTTCATCAATAAATATTTTAAATAGACTTAAACCTACTTTGTTGTTCATGGACAAGTCATAAGGTTAAAGTGTGGCAATGGGTGTGTGCATGTCTAGGATTGGATCATGGAGGAGCTTGGTACTTAAGCAGTCTAATTGACTCACCTCCTCTTCTCTTGAATCCTACCTGGTGCATAGTACCCATTCACTTTAAGCCACAACAAAGAAGATCTGATTTTCCGATACTTAAACTGTTTTAAAAATAACATGTTTCTGCAAGCTACAAAGGTTTTCAAGCTTTCACAATTTTTCATAAAATTTTACAAAGTTGTTAACAATGTTTGAGAAAGGAATGATTATTACAATAAATTATGTTTTGGAAAAATAAACAAGCACAAGGTAAGGTTTTATCCAAGTTTGACGGTAAAAGTTTCTAAACATTAAGAAGGGTTTTCAATGAAAACATGGTTTTCGAAAAACACTTCAATGTGATACACCAGACTTGGCCGTAACGTCTAGGCCGGGTTTGGAGTGTTACATCTATCTTTGAAAATATAGCAACCCCTTTCAATTGATCAAACAAATTATCAATTTGGGGTAGAGGATTTGTTCTTTACAGTAACTTTGTTCAATTGACGGTAATCTATACACATTCTCATTGTGCCATCTTTCTTTTTCACGAACAAAACAGGAGCACCCCAAGGTTAGAAACTCAGTCTCGCGAAACCTCTATCCTTCAATTCTTGCAATTGTTCTTTCAACTCTTTAATTTTTCCGGTGCCATTCTATACGGTGCTATCGAAATTGGAGTAGTTCCTGGCATCAATTCAATGCCAAACTCACCTTTTTGAACAGGTAGTAATCCTGGAAGTTCTTCAGGAAGCACATCAAAAAACTCGCAAACAATAGGTACTGATTCAATTTTCTTATTAGTCACTTTTGAATCTATCACATAGGCTAAATAAGCTTCATAGCCTTTATTCACATATTTCCGAGCTTTTATTGTAGATATAATAGTAGGCAACCCACTCAAATCATAGGATTCAATCCGAATTATTTCATCATTCTTTCATCTGAGGTCTATAACTCTCTATTTACAGTTCACAACAGCATTGTGCAAAGTTAGCCAATCCATACCCAAAATTATATCAAATTCATCGAAAGGAAGTAACATCAAATCAACTGAAAAATAGATATCTCGAATCATTAACAGACAGTTCTTGCATACTTTATCAACCGGGACACTTTTGCCAAAGCGGTTCGATACTCTAATTACGAATTCAATAAACTCTATAGGAAAAGTCTTACTATATACCAAATTCATACATATATAACAATGCGTTGATCCAAGATCTATCAATGCAATCATAGAAGTGTCATAAAGAGTAAATGTACCCGTCATAACGTCAGGAGATGTAACTTCCTCTCTAGCCTGGATAGCATATGCTCTGGCAGGTGCTCTGGCCTCTGACCTCACTATTGTATCTTTCAAAGTCCCAAGATTACCACTCACATTTCTAGTACCTCTGGGTGTCCTTCCTATAGTCACAGTGTTACTTGGCTTTACGTTCTGTACTGTCTCTTGTTCAATCATCTCCGGACTATCTCATTTAAAATGATCTAGTGATCTACACTTATAACAAGCTTTGTTATTTTTATTCCAACATTCACCAAAATGTCATCTTTTGCACTGCTGACACTCGGGTTTATTATCCCAAACACTACTAACACTCGATATTGAAGTAGTTCGAGCCTTAGAATAAAAATATTGTTTTGCACAATCTCTTCCTATCGTAGCATTCGAACGAGCATAAGAATCTCTGAATTTCTTTGAAGAAGATTGGTGTTTTTTACTCATTGATTGCTTTCATGTCTCATGAGCCTCAGAATCAGCTTTCTTTTTCTCTTTGGTGAGATCTTCGGCTTTACAAGCCCTCTAGGCTAACACAACGAACTCTTTCAACTCAAGAATTCCAACCAGAAGATTTATATCTTTGTTTAATCCATCAACGAACCGTTTACACATGATCTCTTTGGTAGCAACATATTCTCGAGCATACCTGCTCAGTCTTACAATTCTCGTTCATATTCTGTTACTGACATTCGACCTTGTTTCAGTTCCAGAAATTCTTTATGCTTTAGATCAAGAAATCATTGGTTAATGTACTTTTTTCGAAATTCTATCTAAAAGAATTCCCAGGTGATCCTTTCTTTCGGCACCACCAATGTCAAAGTCTTCCACCAATGATATTTATTATCTCGGAGTAAAGATATTACACACTTTATACATTCGTCAGATGTACAGGATAGTTCATCAAACACTCTCATCGTATTTTCAGGCCAAAACTTGGCTCTCTTAGCATCATCATCAACTGTAGCCATGAATTCTTCAGTCCCAAATTTTCATATCTTATCAACAGGTGGCTTACCCGATCTCAACGGATCAACGACTTGTGGAATCACTAGAGTTTGTTGAATAACAAGTGAGGATGGAGGGTGTTGTGCAGCCAGATTCGTACGAAAGAATTCTAAGAACCATTCATTCATCATCTGGAAGAAGGTTTGCTTAGCCTCTCCCTCATAGCTACTAGTAGCAATTCTAGATTCAGTTGGCACCGCCCCTTGAGTAGGAGTCGGCGCATTACTTTCTACATCATCAGCTAGGCTATTTCGGGATCCATATACTATATAAAAACAGGTTTCAATTTTCAGGATTCATCACACTATCACAATTCATGAATATGGCATGTATAGCTAGACTTAAACACGCTACGTTAGTCCTAGAATCGACTAAACCATAGCTCTGATACCAACCAAATGTAACACCCCTAACCCGTATCTATCGCCGAAGTAGAGTTAGGAGCATTACCGAACAAATCAGAACTTTACTAGCATTGCACATTCATTAACATCATGACATAATCATACATCATCAAAGAGTCCCTTATGAAGGTCTTCGAGACCTTAAACATGCCTTAGAAGAAGATTGGGACTAAATCGAACACTTAGAAATTTTTTTCTGAAACTTGAACATTTTCAAAGCTGTTTAGGTCACACGCCCGTGTGGTCAAGTCGTGTGCCTCATACGACCACCAGACACGCCCATGGGTCCACGCCCTGGCAAAACAGGGTATACATATTGACTTGTTCACATGGCCATGAGACATACCCGTGTGCTCAACCGTGTGAAAATTAGGGAGGCTACTAACTTGCACCCATGACCACTAGAAATGCCCGTGTGCCTAGGCCATGTCATTCTTGTAGGGTACACTGACTTAATCCAACGGGTACCCCAGGGGACACACATCCGTGTAAAATGATCGTGTGTCACACATGGCTGAGACACACGCCCGTGTCTCTTCCTGTGTGGACAAAAATAGGCCATTTGAAAAGCCAACTTTGCAACCCAATTTGGGTCCTCCCTACAAGCCAAAATACACAAAAATTCACAACCAAAACATGCCCAAAATATCCATCAACAAGATCAAGAATATCACTAACCAATTCATGCACATTAGCCAACTAATCATTCACAAATCAAGCCAAAACCTTAACATATCAATTGTTATTATACCACATCCTGAATCTTATCAATTCATAACCAAAACTTACCAAAATTTCCTCATTTACTCATACCAAAATGATCATATTAAGTTAGGCTTTTCTTGCATTATAAGACATACCAAAGTTACATCACCTATCACATACCCAAACAACCATATTCATAACTTAGTTAGCCAAATCACATGGCTTAGCCTATTTACAAGTCAAAATATACATCTAATCCTCCCTAGCTTATACATGCCATACCTAGCTATTCAAAAATAAAATAAGTACCAAAATGAGTTCAAATAGTGCGATGATGATCCTCGATGATTCTCGAGCCTTCAGTAGCTTCAATGATCTATAAAATAGAAATAAACTAACCAAGTAAGCTTTTAAAGCTTAGTAAGTCATAAGCAAGTAATTTAACATATAATTGTCAAATAAAACTACCATTCCATCAATTTGAACCATGAACATGTTAGAGTATGCCCAAAGATCAATCATGAGATGGTTGTAATAACATACTTGATTTACCATGTTTATTAATATAAGGCGTTGCCATTATTATTTCAGTTTCTTTTCTGTGTGTATAAATAAACTGTTTTATAATAATGTCCTAAGAATAATTTGATTATTCTTAAAAGGTCCTTAGTCAAGTATTATTGTTGACTAGGACAACAATAATGCATTAAGATTAACATGTAGTTGATTGATGATAAAGAGTTGTCATTGATATGTAGTGCCAGAATCAATGCATGAATATGTGTGTTAGAGAATAACATATTGGACTAACCTGCTATGAGTATGTTTCTTGGATTATTATGTAATTGACACAACATTACTAATAGTGATTAATATGTTTATGACCCTCATACTTGAGATCATCATTATCCCAACATCGTGAGTTGTATATTTTGATATAGTCAAACGAACACCGTAACTGGTTGCTCTATAAAGACTGATGTTGGATATACCACAATCTATGTAGAGGGATAGGGTTGATCAATATAAGATAAGTCCCTCCTACATAATAGGAGTAATATTTCAGGCCACTTGATTGAGTGAGACTATAAATGCATGGCCATGCTCAAATAAGTTGATATGAGATGTCATACTTATTTGTATATCATAGTCTACTCAAGGTATCAAGAAACATGGGAAGGACTATGCAAGTGTGACTATTCCATGACTTGTGTCCATTCTAGAGATAAAGGACTTAAGGATTAATGCATGAAAGGTTAATCACAAGAAAAGGTTATGTCAAATCATGACTTCTTGGAACTTAGGTAGCAATGATGCATTGCTAGATGCCACTCATTGTTTGTAATATTAGAATCGTTCTAGTATTACTGCTAACATTACAAGAACCTATAGGGTCACACCCTATGGTTGAAATGAACGGAATAGAACATAGTTGGTATTGTGTTTGGTTGTCACATGAATTAAATTAATTGTAGAATTAATTTAATTAGGCAATCAAATATCGAACATATTATATGTACAAGGATGTTGTACACATAAGGAGAACATAATTCTATTAATATATGAATTTGGTTCGTATATAAATTTAAATAAATATAATTTACCGAAATATTTACTATAATTAATGTAATTATAATTTTCGGTTAAAACATTATTATATTTATTTATTTTGATTATTATGTTCGAATTAAAACTTAATGAATTAAGAATTCATTATATGATACCAATTAAGAAGGGGTTTATATATATAGAAAGGGGGGGAAAACCCTAAAAAGTGAATAAATATAAAACCTCATTTTTTGCTACAAGGTCTCGTAGCCGTCAAAGCAAAATACCTCTGAAAATAGTTTTGGGGATTTCTCTCGTTCATTGTCGACTGGGTGGATCAAGTGGAGGCCGGGATTATAAGGATTACGACTTGGATTCGATAGCACAATTGTATTCTTGTAGCTGAGGCGTCACTGTCTACTCAGATTGAAGTTTCGGTAATTTTGAAACCTTTTATCACCCCGATTCGTTCCTTACACATGGATCCATAGTTTGGATCACCGGATTATTTTATTTTTTTGCTATGCCTTGGAGGCATCGGCATTCCAACAGAACAAGCATTACAAACCTTTATCCATTTCTTACCACATGGTTATTCATTTAATTGAGATTAATACCTCTTTGATTCAATTAATATCAGCTCACTTATGTACTTTGTCTCCACAGTTAACACATCGTACATACCTGTTCTATTTCATCCCACTACTTCCATAAGCATTTCCTGTTCACTTGTTGAACCATCCGGCTTAAGAGTCGGACATTCAAACATAATAGCCGATAAGTACCTATACCATGGCCCGTAGCCAACTCAAGGTTACTTATCTCGGAGCACCTATACCATGGCCCGTAGCCAAATCAAGGTTACTCCTGAAACATCTATACCATGGCCCAAAGCCAAATCAAGATGTTTCTTGCACTCGAAGTGCCAATATCATGGCTCGAAGCCAAACACTTTATAGTAGTAACATGTCACTACCTTCCGAAACTAATCCTACGGTTCAACCGAGCTTTCTCAATCTCATTTTCTATTACTAACTCATCCACAACAACGATATAACTAATTCCACGTCTTCCGAGGTTCCATTCATTCCAATTCATTCAATATTAATGCAATTAACAGCATTATAAAGGAAATTACTACTTATAAAGTTACCTCGAGTGTGTTTTGTTGGTTTAGTCGATCATTCAACAACTTTTGATTTTCTGCGATCAAAGTCCAAATTTTGCTTTTCTTGATCTAACGCATTAAAAATAACTTATTCAATCACACACTCAATCAATTCAATACAAGGACACACAATTAGGGCATTTTACAAATTTACCCTCATATTTTCACATTTTAACAATTAAGTCCCTATTTCATAAAATCATCAAATACACCAAATTCCTCTATACAAGGTCTAGCCAAACTTTCCTATAGTTCAATCAAGCCCACATAATTCATCTATTTCATATTTTAGTCCTTCTATATAATTCATTTTCACAAATTAGCCCAAAATAACTAATTTCATCGAAAATTTAATACAAATATTTCAACCCAATTCATATCTTTCATTTACTACTAACAAACTTCATAAAACTCACATTTTCATCAATGAAACATCTCATAAACATCAATAATTTCTCAAATTACAACATGGGCTTGATAATAGACTAAACAATAATCTCAAAAACATAAAAATTATCAAAAATCGAAACCAAAACATACCTTAATCAAGCAATTTAATGGCTGAACCCTAGCTTGTGTTTTTATTTTCTTTCTTTTGTGAATTTAGGCTATATAAAGAATTAATGGCTAATTTCTATGCTTTGGTTTTATTAATCTAACATTAATTTGTCATTTACCAATTTGTCCTTACTAATTAAACAAAAACATCATTTAATGGTTGTCCATAAAAGTCCATTAACCAAGTTAATGGTCTATTTCCTTAATAAGGACTTCTCAATCAAAAAGCCATAACAATTAAACACTTTAATAAATAGAAAGTTACTTTTGTATTTTCTGCGATTTAGGCCTTTTTCATAATTAAGCCCACAAATGACTAAATTTTTATACAAGACTCTTACACATGCTAATTCACATATTATAAGCACAGAAAATAAAAAAAAAATTCAGACTTGGATATGTGGTCCCGAAACCACTATTCCGACTAGGGTCTGAACCGGGCTATTACACCCAGCTCGTGTCCGACCCCCATGTAACTCACTGACTTGGGTCACACAGCCAACCACACGTCTGTATGACTAGCTCGTGTAACTCACTGACTTGCTTTCATTAGAAGTCTCAGGGGACACACGGCTGTTTCATCTGACAGTGTGTCACATACGGTTGAGACACACGCCCGTGTCTCTGCCTGTGTGGATGAAAATAGGCTATTTTCTAAGCCATATTTCTCACCTAACTTGGTACCAACCTACACCTTTTAATAGCATATAACCATAACCAAAAATAGGCATTCAAACCAACCCCAAAATCAAACCTAAAACATGCAATATCCATCCGTACAATATGATATCCATGTACATTCACTTGACCACTTTTAAGCATACCAAGTATACTTCCAAAATCTACCTAAATGGTCAAAGGCATATATACATTATCTTACCTATAACATAGCATACATACCCTATCACAATCTTAACCATTTGATCCTCACCACACCAATTCACAACAAGCCATTCACATATCAATATATCAACACATCACATAAGGCTATTTACACTTATATATACATACCAACACATATGCCAAATCACATGGCTAATCACATATCAAAATATATAGGCTTTATTAGCCAAATGACCTATACATGTCATATAACCAAAATACAAAAAGTCCAAAAGTACCAAAACAACTGCTGGATAGTGTGATGAGATCTCCGATGACTTCCAATCTGAGCGAGCTTTCGAATCACTATAAAACACGAAAAATTAAACAAAGTAAGCTATTAAGCTTAGTAAGCTCGTATGGCTAATAAGTACAATTTACCATTCATCGACAATTTAAAGAAGCATAAATAAACATAAATAAGCTTCAATCAATCCAAAAATTAGCACATTATCACAACCATGTGAGACATCTATGAATTTATCAACTATCACTTACTTGTCATACTTCTCATAAATACCTGAACAGACCCATACCATCTCTTATATCCTCGTACCATTATCTTTGCCCAGTTGAACCATTTGGAATAATATCAGATACTTGGGTATCTCGCACACTCACTGCCATATACGTGGTTAAACCACCCTCTATCTCATATGTCATATAGATGCTCACTCTCGAGCCATCATTGGGTGTAACACCCTTTACCTGCGACCGTCGTCGGAATTGAGCACGAAGTGTTACTAGACTTGCATCATAGTCACTAAATTAGTTATAACTCGAATTACGAAGCTTGAAATTTAAATCCGTAAATTTTACCTAAAACTAGACTCATATATCTTTTTACCATAATTTTTCCAGAATTTTTGATGTGGCCAATTTGCACAGCTTATTAGTTAAATTCTCCCCTGTTACACAGTCTAATGGTTTTGACCTTTCCTCACTAAAAATCAATTAACTCATGGTATAATTTTTATTTAATGTTCCTGCTCATTTCTAATGAAAATAAACTCATTAAGGAATATAGAAATATAAATTAACCCTTAATTCTTCTTTTACAATTTCTAGTAAATTTCTAAAATTAGAATAGGGGATCACGAAGTCATTTTGAACCAGTCTCACAAGAATTTAAATATCTTAGTATATAGACTTCCTTTGCTTTCTCTATTTCTTTCCTATGAAAATAGACTCAATAAGCTTTAATTATATATCTCATTCACCATTTAATTCCGTTTTTACAATTTTTAGTGATTTTTCAAAATCACATCACTGCTGCTGTCCCAAAACTATTTCATAACCAACTTTTACTTTTTCATAATTTCTTTACATTAAACCTCCTTTAGGCATACATAACATCAATACATGTTGTAACACCCTGAATTTGGGCCTAGAAGTATTGGGCCTTGGGCCTGGGTGCGGGTGTGAGATAGTTCGAAATAAAATTATTGATATGTTGAATTCAGTTATGGAAGGTTATTATTAATGGGTTAATGTGGTATTTTAGTGAACTGCGAAGGATTCATAGTGTGGGGAAAAGTCTTGGGCTAATTTCTAGGATTCTGGGATTTTTGTGATATTTGGAGTAATGTTGAAATTTTGATATATGGATGTGTAATTCGTGTTTAGAGTGTGTTATTGGGCCTATGGAAGGCCTAAGTGTTGGTTAAAAACCCGGGGAATTCTTGGATTTTTGGACTTAAGGAATAGAGGACTTGGAAAAGAGGAGTTGTAAGGAATTATGTGTGTAATAAGACACAAAAAAGGAATGTGGTGTAGTGGCAAAGTAGCACCACTTAGGGGACAAGGAAGCAAGGGGTCCAAGGTTCAAGTCTTGGCTCTTGCAATTTATTTTGGTTTTTCTTTTAAATAAATCTGGAAGCAAGTAGGTGAGCTTTAAAGTTAAATGTGTTGGATTTATGACACAAAGGAGCTTGTGTCCGAGTGGTGATGGCATGACAGGGTTACTGAGAGGACTTTGGTTCGAATCCCGTTGCACGCAAAGGTTGATTATTTTGCTAATGCTTTAATTTTGGGGGGATTGATGGAGAATCCCACATCGGAAAGCTAACATGAGAGCAGGTGAGGAGCTAGCTTTAAATAGAGCAAACCAAGAGGAGAGTAGGCACAGCCTTCTTGGCTGATCCCTTTCGCTTTATGGCGTGCCCGTTTGGGTTGGGCATCGGCTAAGAGTGTTTGGAGCGCGGATTAACTTCAGTCTCCTATCAGGTGTGTATTTCTCACTACTCTAGTGGTAGGACGGCTACTTCAGGCTGCGATGGGCCGAAGGGGCCATGTTGGCCCAATGGGCCTACGGGGCCATTTGGACAAGTTGTTTGATTGTATAGTAAATATTGGACTAGACTAGGTGAATCGCATATCTGTAGCTAAATTTGGGCTAAAAGGGCCACACGAGCGTGTGGGCCTATTTGGGCCGAGAATGGGCCCTAGGCCCATTTGCATTGTTATCTCTGTTAGAATGCTTTAGTTTACCGAATTACTGAAATACCTTCGACTTGTAAAATTACTATTTTACCCCTGATTTGTAAAATTACTATTTTACCCCTGATTTGTAAAATTACCATTTTTCCCCTGATTTGTAAAATTACCATTTTACCCATGATTTGTAAAATTATCGTTTTACCCCTGATCTGTAAAATTACTGTTTTACCCTTGATTTGTGAAATTACTGAAATGCCCCTTTAGGGTAGAATTACTAAAATACCCCTTTAGGGTAGAATTACTGAAATATCCCTGTAGGGTAGAATTACCGAGATACCCCTATGGGGTAAAATTACCATTTTGCCCCTAGGTGTTAAATGACTGTTTTGCCCTTCGTGGGTAAATGACTAACTTGTGTGATGATTGGGCTAGTTTGACCGTGGATATAAGTTGGTGATATGAATGACTTGACTGTGATCTATTCTTATTTTTGGGATTTGGAAAAGTTGGAATCCCTATGTGTTTAGGGAGGCTGTCGAAATAGTGCCTAAGGCTTTAAGGGGCTGTTACCAATTATTTTACTCTGTGCTTGTAAGGGTTAAAGGCTGCTGACTAAGGGCTTGGATCAGTGGAGCGTTTGGATCCAGATTTGGATATAAACTTCAGCAAAGGTAAGGATTTAGGGCCTTGTTCATGGATGCCCAAATATGGTAAGAGTATGTTAAATTTAGTTATCATTGATTCGTGGTCTAATGTTTTAGTAATCGAATATAGGATTGAGTTGGAGCAGATATCATCATTGTTTGTCATAATCAGGTGTGTATCGAACCCTTCTTTAGTCTAATTCGGCAAAGGCCAAGTAACTAAAAAGTTGGTATTATGTGGGCTTGTGAGTGTGCGAATGCTCACAAGATGATTGGAAATCCTGAGATCTGTAACCCTAAGTGGTAAGTTAGTTGAGTGTGCAATTTCGCGCACCTCGGTAAGTTGGGTCTCGATGGGCCGAACATGGGCTCACGGGCTTTCGGGCCCATATAGGTAAAAATAGGAAATAAATGTGTTCCATTAGACTGTAGTATCGGAACTGCTAAAACTGGTAGCTAGATAGGAAAATTTGGGCTGAATGGGCTTAATTTGCTAAATAGACACTGTAGGGCCCATTAGGAGTTTTAGGGCCCAGTGACTGAAATTGTTTAAATCTGTTAAATTGACTGCTAAGATGGAACTAAAGCTTATATGTGACTGTAACATGCATAAAACTCGTAATATTGGAACAAGTACTAAAATACCCCTAAGTATGGAAAATTGCCATTTTACCCCTAAGTGTAAAATGACCTTTATACCCCTAGGGTAAATTCTGTATGAAATGTATGATTTTCTGTTTCTGCATGTCATATCTCATAACATATGCATATATCTGATGCATGTGATTCTGTATGTTATGTGTCATAGCATGTATGCCTACTGCATGGGGTTTGGGTTTATGATGGAGGAAGCGTTCTGGCAGCCTCGCTGTAATCTGGTGGCCTCGCCACATATATATCTGTTCTGGTGGCCTTGCCACATATATCTGTTCTGGTGGCCCTGCCACATATATCTGTTCTGGTGGTCTCGCCACAATATCTGTATCTGGTGACTCTATCACAATATCTGGCAGCCTTGTTGCAAATTCTGTGGTGTGTAGCGGTTGGGTGGGTCGAGTAGCTTCCCCACATGGTGTGATGGTTGGTACGGGTGGTGTGTAGCGGTTGGATGGGTTGAGTAGTCTCCCCACATGGATCATGGGCTTGCATTCATGCATTGTTATCATTAATATTGTTCTGTTACTGTAATGGGCCTATGGGCCGTACTGCTATCTAAAAAGGGCTAAGGCCCAGTTTACTGTTATCTAAATAGGGTTTTGGCCCAGTATTTGACTATGATGGGATAGGGCTTAGGCCCAATGGGCTTGAGTTGACTTGGGCTTTGGATGGGCTTCTGTACACACTGAGTTTTCCAAACTCACCCCTTCTTCTTCCATCCTCGTAGGTGAACTTAGATTGGTGGACTTGGAGCTGGGAGGGATTCAGAGTGGCCACTTGGACTGGACTGATGGTTTAAATCAAGTTAATTATTTCAGTTTAAACTTAATTACTTTTATTTTGATTTTGGGTTTGTAATAAGGGCCTTTTAATAATTTTTAATTTGTTTTAGCTTAAGTATGATATTATATAAATTGTTCTTAATGGGTTAGCTTTAGGGCACGGTTTTATTAATGCTACTTGTTTTCAAAATATCTCGATAAGTAGAGCAAAGCTTCCGCAACGTAAATGTTTTTCACAAATAACTTAATTTGTTCGTAGACAAATCACAAGGTTAAAGTGTGGCAATGGATTTGTGCATGTCTAGGAGTGGATCTAAGAAGAGCTTGGTACTTAAGCAGTCTAAATGACTCACCTCCTCTTCTCTTGAATCCTACCTGGTGCATAGTATCCATTCACTTTTAGCCATGACAAAGAGGATCTGATTTTCTGATAACTTAAACTATTTTTAAAATAACATGTTTTCCGCAGCTACAGATGTTTACGAGTTTTCAAAAAATTTCCCATAAGATTTTACAAGGTTGTTCACAATGTTTTGATTATTACAATGTATCACGTTTTGTTAAAGCTAAGGTTTTATACAAGTTTAGCGATAAAAGTTTCTAAACATTACGAAGGGTTTTCAATGAAAACATGGTTTTCGAAAAATACTTCATTGTGACACACCAGACTTGGCCGTAACGTCCGGGCCGGGTTTGGGGTGTTACACATGTTCTTATTTAGCCACATCATAAGGACATACACACAAAATGGACAGGTCCCTATACATGCCATAACTGAAAATGTTTCAATGAAAATACCCAATTGGTAACTTGATAGTCGAAAGTGTGAAGCGATCTCCGACGACCTCCAACTCGAGCTTGTTTGATAAAACTTTAGAATAAGGAAAAGGAAAAAGGTAAGCTTATAAAGCTTAGTAAGTTCACATGTAAAATAATAGGCATTAGTAATAAATTTAGCTTATTATTAAGCATTCATAATTTGCATAAATAATGTTAAGTTATTACTTTTCCATCTTACTCATTGATGACCTTACCAAAGGCTCGAAATAATAAAAAAATACCTTACTTAATAGCTTGCTTATGTACCTGTAACATCTCACTTAACACATTAATACTCTTTCATAATATATAGGCATATTGCCAACCATGTCACAAAGCGTCATAAGTATAATTGAAAACTTATCACTTACTTAATACTTGAATATACTCAATAAAATACTTTTAATATCATCAACTTATAACCTTAATATTAATAAGCCTTATGTACATACCTATGCTCTTTCCTCATGATCTTACCTTGTCATCTTTTTGAATTACTGTTTGGATTACTCAAGTACCTTTCCTTTTGAAATTTACCATTGCCATGTCTTGACATGGTCTTATGTGGTATCCTTGCCTTGTGAATTCACCAATGCCATGCCTTGGCATTGTCTTACATGTGATATTTGTCTTATAGTAACTTATCAATGCCATGTCTTGACATGGTCTTACATGGAATTTTTTCCTTATAGTAACTTATCAATGCCATGTCTTGACATGGTCTTACATGATTTCCTTGCCTTGTAAAACTTACCAATGCCATGCCTTGGCATGGTCTTACTTGGTATCCTTATCTTATGTTGCCATGGGTCAACCATGGTATTTTTTCGTCAATTCTTCCTTAATTGCCATGTTATAAACATGGACTTTTCCATCAATTCTTCCTTATTTTCCATGTTATAAGCATGGACTTTGAAATATTAATGCCTTGGCAATTCATAGCTAAAACATACTTACTCAAAATTATCAAGGTCAGTCACATAACTCAATAATAATAATAGCAACAATTTCATAATAATTAAATGCTACTCAACTTACATACTTACATTCTTAATCTCATCACATCCTTAATTTGCTACTCAACTTACATACTTATATTCTCAATCTCATCACATCTTCAATTTATCTTACGTTCCTCAATTTATGCTATTCAATACTTTCTTGATCTTATACAAAGCCACATTACCACTATGGTCTTATATGTAAACTTATTCAAATTCTCACTTTTAATGTTGAATCATTTCTCAATTATTGTCATTATATTCAAAAATCAATACTAACATTTATAACTAATATATCAATTTAGCATTCAAACATGCTTAATTAAATTATTATTAAACACATGAACTTACCTCGATACCAACACGGCCATTTTGACCAACTTTCTCGATTTTTGATTTTTTTCCTGTTCTAGGTCTAAATCTCATTTTTCAGGAACTAAAACATCATAGTTCACTTATTTAATCAGTGCATTAATCATTTTGGACCTAAAACATATTTTTACAAATTTTACATTTTTGCGCCTAAACTTTTGCATATTTATACTTCTGCCTCAAAGCTCAGAAATTAAACTTTATCCCTAATTCTTAAGTTTTAGGACATGCTGATCATTTTTTTTACTTCTATGGCCATCAAATTTTCGCCCTAACATGCACTTATGAACAATAATAATTTTTACCGATTATGCCGTTTTACTCGTTTTCACTGAAAATCGCTTAGAAAAGTCGCTTAACATAATTCTAAGCTTCATATTCTGTCAAAAAACATCGAAATACAAACTTTTCACCTATGGGTAATTTTCCAAATATAAACCCTAGCTCGAATTAATGGTAGAATTAGCTTAATCAAGTTACCGAGATTCCAAAAATGTAAAGAATATGAAAAACGGGGCTAGAACGGACTTACTATGAAGCTTGGAAGATGAACAAACCCTAGCCATGGTGTTCCCTTGCTACATTTGGCCATGGAGAAAAGAAATGAAGAAGATGATAGCTTATTTCATATTATTTTGTCTTTATTCATTAATTAAGGCATTTCACCAAAATGCCCTTAAATACCTTACTTACTAACCATGTCTATTTTTGTCCATCAAACTTTAATGATCTAATTACTATTTCAGGACCTCTACTTTAAACCCCCATTTCAATCAAGTACTTTATAAACTAGAATACATATTTTGCAACTTTAGCAAACAAGCCCTAATAGACAAATTAAACATGCAATCTATAAAATTTCTTATCGGTAGTCTAACACATGCATCCAATCAATCGGTAAATCATGATAATTCATCGTAATAAACTTTTCTATCTCGTATTTGTGGTTTCACAGCCACTATTCCTTTTAGGCCTTTTTTCGGGATGTTACACTAGGTTTGCTCACACAAGCTGTGGTTTAAGTCGTAACTACACGGTGCTGCTCACACAAGCTATTGAGTAACTGCAACACGTGCCGAAAAACTCAGCCATCGGTAGAACGTACAGGACCAGCACCCAAACATAAACACGGTAACCCCTAATGACATGTCATTTGTATCCTATCTATTCCTAAGGTTCAACCGGGATCCATTCACTTGTCGATATCTCGTCGATAATTTTTGTGGTGTCATATCGTCACAATTATATAAATTTAGCATTTAAACACATATAAATTAATGCTTTTTAAACATACAAACTTACCTCTATATAGTACGGATGAAAACGATTGTCTAGTCCAAAACTTTATCTTTTCCCCGATCTAAATCCGTACATGGCTGTTCTTGATATGTATAATCAAATTTAACTATTTTAAGTATCATTCTATTCAATTCAATTTCATATTTTGGTAAATTAGTATTTTACCCCTAAACTTTTGACTTCTTTACAATTTAGTCCTTATCTCATAAAAATGCAAATTCATGCAATTTAGTCTACACCTATGCTAGCCGAATTTCATCCATGCTTATTACAGCCCATATTTTTCATTATTTCACACATTTACCACATAATTTTCACTTTCCTCAATTTAACCCCTAATTTGCAATTTCATTCAAAATCACTTAACAAATGTTTTTTTAACTAACAACAAGGATGCATTTTCTATCATCAAACATCAAAATACTCACACATTCATCAATGGAAAAACTCAAATACTTTAGCAGTTTTATAAATTAGTCCCTAGACTATCTAGATTAAGCTACAATGACCTCAGAAACATAGAAATCATTAAAAACGGGATGAAATTCACTTACATGCAAGCTAAGGGATTGAGCTGAATGCTTCAACCCTAAAATTGGCTTCTCTCCTTCTAATTTTTGGCTAGGTGAAGAAGATGGACAAAAAAAATGGTTTTGTCTTTACTTATTTTGGTTTTATTATTAAATTACATATATAACCTTTAATTAAACATAACAAATCACTTAAAATATGTCCATCCTTGTCCACTCAATATGCCAATGGTTTAATTACCACAGAAGGACCTCCATTTAAAGTTCTATAGCCATTAGACACCTTTAGCTATTAGAATACAACTTTTACACTTTACGCAATTTAGTCATTTTTCACAAATTGAGCATACAAACGGTAAAATTTCTAAACGAAATTTTTATGCAATCATACTATCATGCTATAGACCTCAAAATAATATTAAAATAAATATTTTGACTTTAGATTTGTGGTCTTGAAACCACTATTCTGATTTCACTAAAAACGAACTGTTACAATAATACCCATTAGTTTGCTCATTTTTCTAACTATTTAGCTTGTGGCTTGATGCCGATTGATAAGATGTATCAACAAAAGAAAAAGTTTCTTCACGATGTAAAGTACTATTTTTTGGAAGAGTCATATTTGTTTAAAAAGTGTGTAGATCAAATGATTAGGAGATGCGTGGAAGAAAATGATACATAAGATTTTATATCATTGCCACACAGCTCTGAGTGGGGGATACTTCAGAGGAACATGTATTACAAGCGGGATTCTTTTGGCCAATGCTATTCAAAGATGCATATGCCTACGTAAAGAGTTGTGATCGATGCTAGAGGGTTGGAAACATCACTCATAGAAATGAGATGCCTCGAACAAACCTCATTGAGGTAGAATTATTTGATGTTTGGGGTATTGACTTTGTCAGTCCTTTCCCTCTGTCTTTTGGCCACAAGTACATATTGGAAGTAGTAGACTTCACATCTAAGTGGGTTGAGGACGAGGCATATCTGACAAATGAAGCTAAGGTTATGATGAAGTTTTTGGAGAAGCATGTGTTCACAAGGTTTGGAACCCCAAAAGCTATCATCATTGATGAATGGTCTCATTTTGTGAACAAATGGTTGAAATGGTTACTCGACAAACATGGAGTGAAGCATAAGGTTGCCACAACTTACCATCCGCAAACAAATGGGCAAGCCGAACTTGCGAATAAAGAGATAAAAGGCATACTCGAAAAGGTCGTTTGTTTAAATCAATGAGATTGGTTCAAAAGACTGGACGATGCTTTATAAGCTTACACGACAGTATATAAGACACCTTTAGGGATGTCACCCTATAGGTTGGTTTTTGGGAAAGCATGTCATTTGGCTTTAGAGTTAGAACACAAAGCTTATTAGGCTCTCCAGCAACTCAACTTGGACCTTAAGCTTGCTAAAAAGAAACGGATGCTTCAACTCAATGAGTTAGAAGAGTTCTAAATGTTCTCATACGAGAATGCCAAACTATTCAAGGAAAAGTTTAAAAGGTGGCATGACAAGCACTTTCGAGTTTGAGAATTTGAAGCAAGTTAACAAGTCTTGTTATTCAATTCCAAATTAAGGTTCTTTCCAGGTAAGTTAAAATCACGTTGGTCTAGTCCATTTATGATTCACCAAGTTTTTCCATATAGAGTTGTCAAATTTCAAGGTAAGGGAGGTAATTTTCGAGTTAATGCTCAACACTTAAAATATTATTGGGGGGATAAAATTGAGCGGGATAAAGTCTCGTTCATTTTATCAGATACTTATTTTTTCCTCGTTTTCTTTTAAATAAATGATTTAGGGTATATATTCGGGATTAGTATGTTAAAATAAATTCTGTCTAAGAGATTGGAACTTAAGCATGACCGCTTGTAACCCGTCCAATCTTTCTTGGGAATTGATTTGAACATAATCTTCTGAGAAATTATTCCCTAGATAGCAAAATATGTTTTTAGTTTTTCAAATAAAAAAAGTCAATTTTGATCTAAGTTTTAATTGCACCTCAACTTTCAAATTTTCTTTAAGTTTAGGTACTTAATTGAATTATTTGAAAATTTTGGTTGTTCATTTTGTAAATATTAAAAATTAGATGTATCTTTTTGTAAATATTTTCAAAGGCATATAAAATAAAAGTTTTTAATTTAACTCTAAATAAATAAAGTGTAATAATTAATATGTAATTATATTTATTATAATATATTAATCATTATCAAATTTATATAGAATTAGGATTAGTTTAAATTTGATCATATTTTAATTAATAGTTTTTATTTCAATAAATTAATAGCAAATAATATTTTAATATGCATCATATTAATTATTAATTGTTATGAACTTTGTGTAGAATTAAGATTTAGAATATTTTAATTGTAACACCCCTAACCTATATCCGTTATCGAAATAGGGTTATGAAGCATTACCGTAAAAATGTAACTCGAATCATTCATTTCCAATTATTTCATAAATCATGACATAATCCATTCAAACACATGCATATCATCCCTTATTCGAGCCATCGAGGCCTAAGAAACACTTTAGAAACAATTCGAGACTAAATCAGAAACATTTTAAACTTTGAAGAAAAAGTTAGAACAATTCACACTACAGGGATCACAAAGTCGTGTGGCCAGGTCGTGTAACTCACACAGTCGAGACACAAGCCCCTACCTCAGGCCGTGTAACAATTGAAATAGGGACACACGGCCGTGTCCCAGCCCATGTTCGTGCCTGTGTAACTCTCTGCCTTGGCTCACACGGCCAAGCCACACGCCCGTGTACCAGGCTGTGAAACACTCAAAATGGCTGCTAGGCTGTGTGCTAGGTCGTGTAACTTTCGAAAATCAACATTTAAAACCTATAGGGGACACACGGCCATGTTGCATGGTCATGTGCCTCACAAGGCTGAGGCCCACGCCCATGTCTTAGGTCGTGTGAACAAGAAATTGGCCAAAATCAAAACATTTCATTCACCCACCTCAAACATGCACCTAAATATCATTTGCACACTTGATCAATACGTCAAAACATGTTTAAACATGCATAAAATGACCAATTTCAAATGGCCAAATTCCATTAAACCAATATGTTATATAGGCACCTCAAATGCAAACATACAATTTACCTAAACATTTACATGTACTTAACACATTTCAATCATCAACCCATAATTCATTTTCCATCTCAAAACTCAACATAAATTGACCTGTATCACTTCAACATAAACTTACCATATTTGACCACATTTAGACCATTACAAATAGATCATATCTACCTCAAAGCATAACTCCACATGGTCTCATTATAAACATACCAAATATGGTTATTCCAAACATGCATCAATTTAACCATATTAATAACCACCAACAAGCATCAATATACCATAAGTACCTCAAACCCGAAACAACATTACATGCCATAACATTAACTAAACATGAGACATAAGTCAACCTATACATGCTATTATAACATAATAAGAACATTCAAATCTACCGATATAATCGCTGGATAGTGTGATAGATATCCTACAAGCTTCCAAACTGATCGAGCTTCCGATAATCTGTAAAGTAAGAGAAAGATGACTACATAAGAAATGAATGCTTAGTAAGCTCATATAAACTTGAAACATAACTTATCACTTCAATACTATCATACATAGATTAAACATATTCAACACCAATACTTTAAACTTAATATAAACCTATTAAACACCACTGAACTCACAATTGAGTATATTTACAAACATCACATACACTTTTTTTTCATAACATGATAAGGTGTCATAGGTTAACTTACATATTTATCAACCTTTCCTTAAAATGATGAAGCATTTCATCCACTTACTTACCATCCCATTTACTTAGCATAAGCTTAATTACATTATTAACTCACGAATTAGTGTATTTATTCATGACATAAGTAAATTTCTTCTTTACAAGGAAGTCCCTTAACTCAGCAAATCCTTTTCTTTCATCACATTACATCTCAATTATGAACTTATCATTTCATTACCTATTCTTACCCATTTCATTTGCATAACATAAACGATATAAACATAACATTAATCATAGCTACAAGTTAGTGCATTTAAGCATAACTCTTTTAGAATCAACTACATAATAAACCATTTCATAAGAAATTACATACTTTGATTCTTACGTATCTTTCATGCACATAAGCATCTTTCGATTTGGTCACTTACCTTTTCAATGCATCTCTTTAAAACTAACATTATACGATCCAACCAATAGCTTAGCACAAGCCTAATCAACATCAACAACACATGTTAATGCATCAATTCATAGTTCACTTGAATAACATAAGATACGTCATTAAACATGAATAACCTCACTAGAAATCATAAATTCCATGAACATTGTCTTACTATTATTTAACCTTTCCATTTCATAGTTTACATGATATAAGTCATTTGAATACTTACCGTTCCTTCCCTTTTCATGCCTATTGAACCACATAGAATAAAAGTAGATACGCAGGAAAGCTCACACAAAGTGTGCTAAAAATAAAGCCGTAGTTCATACAAGATGTAAAATGTGCCTATTCACACAAACTGATGGTCAAAATGTAAGCTACACGATGCCGCTCACACAAAATTGATAAGTATTCGTAACTAATGCTAGACTTTAGCAAGTGCTAGGACATTCAGGACCAGCACCCGAAACATAGTAACCTGGGACTGCTCACACAAGCTGACGGTTAGAATGTGGCTACACGATACTGCTCACACAAGTTGATGAGTATCCCTAACTAATGCCAAAACTCAACCATCAATAGGACATTCAAGTTCAGCACCCAAAACATGGTAACCCTAATGACATGTCATTTGTATCCTATAGATTCCAAAGCTTCATCCGGGGCTCGATAGTTCTCGAACGTCGTTGGATTTCCATCGTCACTTTACTTGATAAATTGAATAATAACATATATATATATATATATATATATATTGATTCAGTAATAATAGAATCACACATTAAACAATCATTTTAATCAACATTTAAGTGATTTTATTTCATACGAACTTACCTGGCTAAATTGTAGAAATGTCAAAGTACAGGGGCTTTTTGGTAATTTTTTGTTCTCCTAGATTTTCCAGTTGATCTTTATCTAAATTAATAATTTCATTTAATTTATTAATTTAGATAGTAAAACAATTTATTTATGCAATTTAGTCATTTTTACAAAATTACCCTAACATTTTACTTTTATTCAATTTAGTCTCTGAGCCTAAAACATGCAAATTAACTAATTTTAATGCAAACCTATGCCAAACGAATATTCATGGCATCCAACAAAGCCCACATTTGTAATAATTTCAAAACAAATTCTTGTATTTTTTCTATTTCAACAATTTAGTCCCTAATCGGCAAATTCATCAAAACTACTTAACAAAATACTTATAAATAAAAACTAATGCTTCAAATTCATCATTTAATATCTAAAAACACATAAATTCATCAATGGAAACATTCAATATCTTTAAAATTTTCAAAATCGAAGTTACATGCTAGCTGGACCTAGTTGCAACGGTCTTAAAAACATAAAAATTAAAAGAAATGGGCCCTAAATCACATACGATGCTAGCTTTAAAGCTTTCCGAAAATTCAAGGTATAAAATTTGCTTCCTTCCCTTAACAATTCGGTGAAGAAGACAAATTAAAAGATGATAAAAGCATTTAATTTTATTTAATTTAATTAAATTATCAAATTGCCATTTTAACCTTGGTTAATAATTAAATAAAATACCAAATCCAAGCCCATATTAGTCCACTAACTCCTTAAATGGTTTAATAATTAAATAAACTTGACTTTAGGGTCTTACCACTTAAACTTAATCAATCATTTATATAACATAAATTACCAAAGAAAAAACCCTCTTAAAACCATATTTGACTTGTAAATATTAAATAATAATATTTATGAACTTACTCACCAAATTTGTGGCCCCGAAAGCACTATCTTCGATACCACTGCAAAACAGGCTGTTACAACTTTCCCCTCCTTACTAAAATTTCATCCTTGAAATTTCTCACCTGATAATAGCGATCAAGTCGAGTCTTTCTTTCACCTTTTCAATGGTAGTCCATAAATAAATCAATCCTAACTTGTCTCGACTCAGAACTCATATTAACACTTGATACTATACCTGGGCTTAACTGAATAGGATGATGTTCTTCAGTCATAACTTTATCATTAGTAGCACAACTATGAGAAATTTCCAACAATCATCTATCGAAACATAACCGAAAGAGAACCCATATTATCAGATTCTAAGCACATTAGACAATTCATAATGTTTAGCTAAAGTTTAAAATTTTCATAACGAACTTTAACTGATGTTTCCAAAACATCTAAATCTGTAACTTTCAACTGGTAAACGTTCTATTTCATGAAAAATTTCAAGCAAAATCATTTAAACACAAGTGTGATAGCTGCAACTATATCGTAATTTTTGCCATTACAAGATAGTCCAGACATACAGTATATCGTAATTTTTCCCAAAATACCCACCAAGATGCTACAAGCTGCATTAACTCAAATGAAATATGACAAGCCGTTTTGGACTCATTGACATAATCCGAGATTACCTGAGTAATGAGAACTAATATATGAGATTAAGCTTGATCCTCCACGTCTATACTTTTGCCATTACCTATCCCCTTTATGAAAGCTAGAAAGGGGATATATAATAAAATTATTTCAATTATTAACATAGAAACTTTGAATCATACTGAAGCCAAAATCATCAGATGGATTAAAACCATAGTGTTATAATAAGACGAAGTTACAACCGTATAGATAAAACAATAGCTCAACCATCAATACTGCAATTCAAAACAAAAGAGAAAAATAGCATGAAGTTCCATTAACAACCAGTGTAGCAACACAACCTCTAAAAATTTGAGATCTGTATCTCTGTACTCCCATGATCCAACGAAGAATTATAACTGTAATAGATGTAATTACCTCCTGCCAATGAATATCCTTTACAAATGAACCATGTTTGATAGATTAAACAATAAGAACGATAAGAAAACTGAGATAATAAAATCCAAGATATGAAGCTCTACTAAATTTTTTAAAGTACAACTCGTATTGAATGATAAAGAGATCGATGATACCTTAGAGAAAATCCAGAAGATGAGTATCACTCATATACACTAGAATCAGTTGTGACAAAGACAACATAAATTGCATATATATAAAGCAGAGCAAAAACCAATAGAAGTAGAAAAAATATCATCATATGAGTCTTATTGTCGAGTATTCTATCATACGTAATGGAATAGAATGCCAAAGAAAAATAGAGCAATGTCACTCATTAGTCAACCAAACTAACAATACCTTTGTCTAACTTATGGTTAACCAGCATTTCCATATGATAAGAATCACATCTGAAGATGAACAGTTGCATATATCTCTAAGGATAAAAGAATATATAGAATATGCTGAGGAGATCATTGTAAGATACTTGGCGATAACAGTTGCATTCAAATATATTTGCAGTTTAAACATTATGCCACTGACTACTAAAATCATCAATGACTACATATTATCTCGTTCCACTAAAGAAATCAATTCAGAAAAAACTCTGATTAATTTATTCCTTAGATATCATACCTGATGAAGTCAATACTCGTGAATCACTTCTTCTTTAGCAGTGACGTTACATGTAACACCCTGAATTTGGGCCTAGAAGAATTGGGCTTTGAGTCTGGATTCGGATAAAAGAAAACCTGAATAATTGAGAAGTTTTAAATATTATTGTTTAAAAAAATTGAATTAAATTATTATTAGAAAATTTTTTCTGTATTTACTATTACTGATATTTATGAAAATTATATATTATTATTACTATTATTATTGATAAAATATTTCTGTTATGATTATTAATGTTTTAAAATTTGTATGAAAATTATAATTATTATTATTAGAAGAAAATATTACTATACTATTGATATTTGAAATTTTTATTATTAGATAAAAATATATTTACAAAGCTATTATTGTTATTATTATTATTAATTTATTATTTTAAATATATATAATATTTGGTGTTTAAATTTAGTTTTTAAATAAATTTAGAAGTATTTATAGTGTGGGAAAATCTTGGGTTTGACCCAAGACTCTAGCAAAGAAATTAGATTTTGCTTTTAAAGGGAAACGGGAAAATAAGGCTGTCAAAATAAACTGGGCAAGATTAGGCACAAACGAACATGCCTGGCCCAGTGGCTGAGCACGCTAGGGGTTCGTGGGAGTGCCTGGGTTCAAGGTACGGTGTGCGTAGAGTTGCTTTTATTTTTTTTAGAAGCCAGGTTGCGCTACAATAGGGTTTAAGATTAGATGTGACCGAGTTATGCCACAAACACGCTTGTGGCGCAGCGGCAGCGGCAGCAGTGCATTAGGCACTCCATACTGGCACGGGTTCGAGTCCAGGCGCAGGTATGTTTTAATTTTATTTTTAAATTGTAACGCCCAAATTTTTGGGTCTCTCTTGAATTGTTGTTCATCTGACAAAATGTTTTAACTCTGGTATTTGGGTGTGTAATTCTAGTTTGAGGAGTATTAATGGGCCTATGGAAGGCCCAGGTGTTGGCTAAAAACTCGGGAAAATTTTAGATTTTTCACTTAGTGGATAGGGGGCTTTTGCAAGTAGGTGTTTTAAGAAATTGTGCATGGAATATAGCACAAAAGGAGCCTTGGTGGAGTGGTTAAGTGACGCCACTAGTCTCCTAAAAATATGGCGTGTGGAGCTTAAAGGAGGGCCAAGGTTCAAGTCCCAGAATATGCAAGTGTGGCGTTTTATTTTGTGCAAAAAGCATGTAAGAGTTTGAAGCAGAGTAAAACTCTGCTTGGAAGAAATTTGAATCGATCATAAAGAGTGAATCAAGGAGCAAATTATGGACTTTTGAATTTGAATGAAAGTGGCCGGCCAAGGGACTCTTAGTGGTACATTTTCGGCAATTAGGTGCTAGAAGTGCTGATTTCTCCCTTAGGTCTTCTTGTGTTCTTATGCCGATTTTTATCTTAGGTTAGTGAATTCTTTTCTTTTGTTCATTTGACATAGCATATTAGGTTCGTTTTGCCATTTTGTTCTTCTTTTTGTTCTAGTAGCCGAACCCTAATACACCCCATTGCCAAATCCTCTTTTCTTTTCATTTGCCGAACATAGATCTTCCAAAACACCATCTTGTGCTATTCTTCTTCTGTTAAACCGATTGCTCATTTCTTTCCCTCTCAAATCTGTTTTCTTATTTTCTTCTTTTCCATTTTCTTCTTCTATCATCCATATATCTTCTTCTGACGTTATTCTCTGGTTGATAGTCACAAAAAGCCGAAAGCAAACACTTCATTACCGATTATCCCCTTGACCAAAACCTTGTGGTTCCATTGCCGATTTATCATCAGTCACATAACTCTCTTCTTTCTCTCCTTTTGTCGACATCTCCCATAACTCCTTAGTCGAATCTTCTTGTGTTAAACCTCATTTGCTTCTTCAAAGAGAGAAACCGAAACCTCCATACCCTGTGATGCTCAAAGCCGAGCGTTAGATCATATTTTATCTCTTCTCGTAGTTGCAAGGGGAATCGTTGTAGATCGAGGCTAGGTTGGTAAGTATTCGGGAACTTGTCTTTGTTAGATGATCACGTTTTAAGTATAAAGCCGAAACCCCTTTAGGGGAGGCTATCGTTTGGACTAAGGCATTGTGGCCTCTTGTTTTGGTGTTGTGTTAGGGTGAGCAAGAGACTTTTTGCAAGGACTTGAAGGTTGGCACGGTTGGGCTCATAGACTTAGTCTATTTTTTTCGACAAAAAGGTAAAGGCTTTTAGGGACTTCAGTCATGTTGGCCGATTGTAGTAAGGGGATTATGGCTTATTGGTTGTCAATTGTTAGGCTAACACTTTAGTGATCAACTGTAGGTTTTTGTGCGAGGTTCTCATCATCACTTCGACAGCTAACAGGTGTGTATCATATCTCCACTTTAGACTAGAACGGTAAAAGCCGTAATGACCGAAAGGTTGACCGAAAACTGACCGGAGATGACCGAATAATCGGTCTTGGGAGAACCTAAGAGTAATCATTTACTCTGTTATGGGCAAATTTGGTTTCAATTATGACAGAATTGCGGAAGGTGCAATTCCAAGCATTTTGGTAAGTTGGGCTTCGAGGGGCCAAAGATGGGCCCAATGGGCTTTCGAGCCCATATAGGTAAAATTGGCGAAAAGGCAATTTAACGGTGTCAAACTTAATAATATGGTTAAATTTAGTAAACTGAGCATAAAATTGGGTTTAACGGGCTGAGGATGTTAATGGACTCAGTAAGGCCCATTAGGGGTTTTGGGCTAAAAAGGGCAAGACTGGAAACTAAGGTTAAATGGACTTCCGTAGGCATAATTTGACTAGTAATTACTTGGACATGCATAAAATTCTCAAAAAATCTAGAAAAAGACTAAAATACCCCTAAGTATGGAAAATTACCATTTTACCCCTAAGTGCAAAGTGACCTTTATACCCCTAGGGTAAATTCTGTATGAAACGTATGATTTTCTATTTCTGTATGTCATATCTCATAATACATGTGTATATCTGATGCATGAGATTCTGTATGTTATATGTCATAACATGTATGCCTGTTGCATGGGGTTTAGGTTTATGATGGAGGAAGCGTTTTGGCAGCCTCGCAGCAATCTGGTGGCCTCGCCATATATATATCTGATCTGGTGGCCTCGCAACATATATATCTGTTCTGGTGGCCTCGCCACATATATATCTGTTCTGGTGGCCTCGCCACAATATCTGTATCTGGTGACCTCATCACAATATCTGGCAACCTCGCTGCAAATTTCTGTGGTGTGTAGCGGTTGGGTGGGTCGAGTAGTCTCCCCACATGGTATAAGGCGGGCACGGGGGTGTTATGGATGGATTTGGGTTGGGCTTTCTATTTGCATATTATATCTGATCTGTATCTGTTATGGGCCTATGGGCTTAACCTGATTTCTTTAATGGGCCAAGGCCCAATTAACTCTGATTTCTGAGGCTTGATCTGTTTTGGCCTATGGTTGAGATTATGTTACACACTGAGTTATCAAACTCATCCCTTAATTTCATCTCTGCAGGAAACCCTCAACCATAGTGGGCTTGGAGCTGGGAGAGATTCGGAGTGGCCACAGCATCTGCAAATTTGGTTTTCTTTTCATTTTAAGTATTTAATTATTCTATTTTGGGTTTTAATTGTAATAAGGCCGCTATTTAAATTTCTTTATTGGTTTTATTTTCTTTTATGGTTTAATTCATATTTTATCGAAACCGCTAGTTATAGGCTGCGCGGGTTTTCAAAATCTTAAGAACGTTTTCAAAACTCAACGAGTTGAAAGTATGGATAACCTAAAGGCTTAACAAAATGACTTTTCACAGACTTGCGATTTTAATGAAAATTTCACTCAAGCCACAACTAGCAAAAAGGTCATAAAATTAGGTGTAGGTCCATGTGACACACCAGATCTAGCCATAACGTCCAGGCTGGGTTTGGGGTGTTACATTTAGTGGTATCAGAGCTAAGTTGCAACAACTCGGCTGTGGATCGGGTCTAAAAATGGAAGTTTTCAAAAAAGTCAAAACAAAGATTTTCGAAAGATCATGTTTTTAACAAGTGTTTTCAAAATTAATTGGAACTTGTTTTGATGAACTCCTTTTGTACATAAATAATTTATTTTCAAAGAATAAATTAAGTTTTCATATGTAATCTTTTGAAAGAGTGGCACACTGAATCTCCGGCTCAAGCCTGTAAGTTTCCTAAACTTTTCTGAATAATTTTGCAATTCTGATTATATGCCTGACTAAGACTCTGTTATGATACTTTAGTTAGGGTATTACTAAAACTATAGAAACTTTGATAAGTAGACTGAGATTGTAGCTAGGTGTCCGCGAAAGAAAACAAACTTTGAAATCCTACTTATTCATAAGACATCTGTAATAAACACTGGAATATTAATCTGACTCATAAAATTTCTAAAACAGATAATACGAAATGAGTACGCGAGCAGCTCGTGGTAAGGGCCATGGACGTGGCCGAGGTAGTGTACGAGCTGAATCTTCATCCTCGGGTCATGCGCCAGCAGCTATCGTACTGATACCACCGGCAATAGAGGTGGAGTCTCATGATCGGGGTGTAGGGGATGACGCCCTATCGCAAGCAATGCTACGAGTTCTGGAAAGGGTTGCTGGGGTAAGTACCGGTAATGGATTCCGAGGATCTATCTCTGAACGACTCCAGGCTAATGGAGCAGAGTTCTTTAGGGGCATGTCTAGTGTAGGCCCAAATGTAGCCGAGTATTGGTTGGAGGCCACAGAGCGAATCATGGATGATCTGGACTGCTCCGTGGAGCAGAAGCTAAAGGGAGCTGTATCGTTGCTTAGAGATGAAGCCTATCAGTGGTGGCTTACAGTGAGAGATGGAACTTCAGCTGGTGAGGTAACTTGGGAGCTGTTTAAGACAGCCTTTAAAGGGAAATATGTTGGGGCTAGCTATGTGGACACCCGCCGAAAAGAATTCTTGAATTTGGTTTAGGGAGGTAGGACAGTATCTGAGTACAAGGCTGAATTTCTGAGGCTGAGCCGATATGCTTCTGGGATAGTTGCTACTGAATATGAGAGTAGCGTGTGCTTTGAGGATGGTCTGAGGGATGAACTGAGGGTGCTGATTGCTCTGCAGAAGGAGCGTAACTTTGCTACTTTTGTTGAGAAAGACAAAATCGCGAAAAGGATAGGAACCGCTTCCCGAAGGATTCTGGACCATCAGGTGGGGCCAACAGGAATGTTAAGAGAGCAAGAGTGGTGGAGCCAGTACGAGCAGTACCCACGAACACCGTTAGACCGCAAGGTTGTAGAAGCTGTGGTAAGATACATATGGGTAAGTGTCGGAAACGTTCTGGAGCTTGCTTTCGATGTGGATCTATAGAGCATAGGGTTAAGGACTATCCCGAAGAATCGGATCAGGGACAAGTTATGGATCGGAGGGTTGTTCAACCAGTGAGGGGTGGACCACCAGCTCCGAGGGGTCGTGGACAAGGCAGAGGTGGAAATGGTAACGGTCGAGGATGAGGAGCACCTGGTAGGGGTGCTGGTTTTGCTGAGGCTCGTCAGCCAGCGTTGGTGTATGCAGCTCGTCGCCGAGGGGAGGGTGATGCTCCTGACGTCATAATCGGTACGTTTTTGAGTTCTAGTATGCCATACACTGCGTTGATAGATGTTGGATCTACCCATTCTTATGTTGCATGTGCTATATCTGGGTTGCTGAGTGTGCGCTCTGAGGAAACAGTGAGTGGGGTATCTGTACTAAGTCCTTTGGGTCACTTGGTTAGGGTAGACAAACTGTATAGAGACGTGCCTATAGAGACTCAAGGAAAAATCTTTTCTGGAGACTTGATGGAGCTACCTTTCGGAGAATTCGATCTTATCTTGGGAATGGATTGGCTTGTTAAGCACATGGCTACTCTGGATTGTGCTGCTAAGTGAATGAGATTAAAGACCGCAGAGGATGAGGAGGTTATAGTGATCGGTGAACGTAGAGATTATCTGTCCAATGTGGTGTCAGCATTAAGAGCCGAGAAATGGATTCGAAAAGGATGTGAGGCTTATTTGGCATTCATTAGTCAAGCAGAAATTGGGGAACTGACTGTGGACAAAGTTAGAACTGTTAGCAGTTTTCAAGATGTGTTTCCTGAAGAGCTTCCAGGTTTACCTCCGAATCGAGAGGTTGAGTTTGGGATCGATTTGATGCCTGGTACAGCACCGGTGTCCATGCATCTTATAGGATGGCACCGAAGGAGTTGGTGGAGCTGAAAGCTCAAATTCAAGAACTATTGGATAGAGGCTTTATTAGGCCAAGTGTGTCTCCGTGGGGAGCACCAGTGTTGTTCGTGAAGAAGAAAGATGGGTCAATGCGAATGTGCATCGATTATCGATAGTTGAACAAATTTACGATTAAGAATAAGTACCCGTTGCCAAGAATCGGTGACTTGTTTGACCAACTTAGAGGAGCTTCAATATTTTCTAAAATCGACCTTCGATCTGGATATCATCAGTTAAGGGTGAAAGAGGTGGATATTCACAAGACAGTATTCAGAACTCGATACGGGCACTATAAGTTCTTGGTTATGCCATTTGGGCTGACCAATGCACCTGCAGCATTTATGGACCTGATGAATCGAGTATTCCAGCCATACTTGGATCGTTTTGTAGTCGTCTTTATCGATGATATTTTGGTCTATTCTTAATCTGAGGAGAAGCATGATGAGCATCTCTGTGTGGTGCTGCAAGTGTTAAGGGAAAATGACCTTTATGCGAAATTCAATAAGTGTGAGTTCTGGTTGAGGGAGGTAACTTTCTTGGGGCATGTTGTTTCTGCTGGGGGGATTAAGGTGGACCCTCGAAAGATTGAAGCAATTCTGGAATGGAAACCACCGAAATCAATGGCAGAAATTCGAAGTTTTCTGGGTTTAGCTAGGTACTATAGAAGGTTTGTGGAAGGATTTTCAGTGATGGCAGCACCGTTGATAAAACTCATAAGGAAGGGAGTACCATTTATTTGGACCGAGCAGCAGCAGGAAGCTTTTGAGAAGCTGAAGAAGGTTTTGACCGAAGCACCTGTACTGATTTAGCCGGAGTCTGGAAAAGATTTTACCGTGTACAGTGACGCATCACATGTTGGGTTGGGCTGTGTGTTGATGCAAGAGGGTAAAATGGTTGCTTATGCATCGCGATAGCTTAAACCTCACGAAGTAAACTATCCTACCCATGATCTGGAGTCGGCAGCAGTAATCTTTGCCCTTAAGATTTGGAGACATTACCTGTACGGCGAAAGGTGTATTATATACACAGATCATAAGAGCCTTAAGTACTTGCTGACTCAGAAGGAGCTGAACCTTAGGCAACGGAGATGGATAGAGTTGCTTAAGGATTATGATTGTGCGATCGAGTATCATCCAGGCAAAGCTAATGTGGTGGCTGATGCCCTAAGTCGTAGAACTGTATCTGATCTGAGAGCGATGTTTGCCCGATTGAGTCTGTATGATGACGATAGTCTGTTAGCAGAACTGCAAGTAAAGTCAACCTGGGTGGATGAGATTAAGGAAAAACAGTTGAGAGATAAGTCTCTGGTTTCTCGATTTCAGCAGATTAAGGATGGGAATACTTCTGAGTTTGGACTTAACAGTGAAGGAGTTCTATGTTTTCGAGGTAGAGTTTGCATTAGGAAGGATTCTAATTTGAGGCAAGCAATTCTGAATGAAGCTCATAAAGGACTGCGTGCTATGCATCCTGGAGGTAATAAGATGTATTATGACCTAAAGGAGTTGTATTGGTGGCCTGGGTTGAAGCGTGAGATTTGTCGGAAAATGTCTGACTTGTCAGCAGGTGAAAGCTGAACATCAGTTACCTTCTGGACTTCTGCAACCAGTGAAAGTACCACTTTGGAAGTGGGAAATGGTGACCATGGATTTTGTAAGTGGGTTGCCCTTGACACCGTCAAAGAAGGACTCGATTTGGGTGATTGTAGATAGGTTGACTAAATCTGCTCATTTCATCCCTGTACGTACTGATTATCCACTTCAGAAGTTAGCCAAATTATATGTCGTGGAGATTGTGCGACTGTATGGGGTGCCAATGTCTATTATTTCCGATCGATATCCTAGATTCACATATCGGTTCTGGCAAAAGTTGCATGAGGCGTTGGGAACACGACTGAACTTTAGCACGGCTTTTCATCCTCAGACTGATGGTCAGTCAGAAAGGGTTATTCAGATTCTGGAAGATATGTTGAGGGGATGTGTTATCGACTTTCAAGGCAGTTGGGAGGATTATCTTCCGTTAACAGAGTTTGCGTATAATAACAGTTATCAGGCTAGCATCCATATGGCGCCTTATGAGGCACTGTATGGGCGTAAGTGTCGTTCACCTAGCTGTTGGACCGAATTGGGCGAGCGGCAAGTTCTTGGACCTGAATTGGTAGCAGAGACGGAGGAGAAGGTCAAGGTGATTAGGGATCGGTTAAAAGAGGCATCTGATCGGCAGAAGTCTTACGCAGATTTGAAGCGTAAGGCGATTGAGTACTCAGTGGGTGACATGGTCTTTCTGAAGGTTTCGCCTTGGAAGAAGATATTAAGATTTGGTAAGAAAGGCAAGCTAAGTCCACGGTTTATTGGGCCTTATCGGGTTCTTAAGCGAGTAGGTCCGGTGGCTTATCAGTTGGAATTACCTCCGGAGCTGGATAGGATTCATGATGTGTTTCACGTATCCATGTTAAGACGATATCGTTCTGACCCTACCCATATTCTACCAGTTGCAGAGGCAGAAGTACAGCCTGATTTGACTTTCGAGGAAGAGCCTGTGCAGATTTTAGATTGAGACGTAAAGGTTCTAAGAAGAAAATTAGTCCCATTGGTAAAGGTACTTTGGCGTAATCACGGCAGAGAGGAAGCTACTTGGGAACCAAAAGAGGCAATGCGGCAGCAATATCCCCATTTGTTTGGATCAGGTAAATTTCGAGGACGAAACTTCTTTAAGGAAGGTAGAGTTGCAACGCCCAAATTTTTGGGTCTCTCTTGAATTGTTGTTCATCTGATAAAATGTTTTAACTCTGGTATTTGGGTGTGTAATTCTAGTTTGAGGAGTATTAATGGGCCTATGGAAGGCCCAGGTGTTGGTTAAAAACTCGAGAAAATTTTAGATTTTTCACTTAGTGGATAGGGGGCTTTTACAAGTAGGTGTTTTAAGAAATTGTGCGTGGAATATAGCACAAAAGGAGCCTTGGTGGAGTGGCTAAGTGACGCCACTAGTCTCCCAAAAATGTGGCGTGTGGAGCTTAAAGGAGGGCCAAGGTTCAAGTCCCAGAATATGCAAGTGTGGCGTTTTATTTTGTGTAAGGAGCATGTAAGAGTTTGAAGCAGAGTAAAACTCTGCTTGGAAGAAGTTTGAATCAGTCATAAAGAGTGAATCAAGGAGCAAATTATGGACTTTTGAATTTGAATGAAAGTGGCCGGCCAAAAGACTCTTAGTGGTGCATTTTCGGCAATTAGGTGCTAGAAGTGCCGATTTCTCCCTTAGGTCTTCTTGTGTTCTTATGCTGATTTTTATCTTAGGTTAGTGAATCCTTTTCTTTTGTTCGTTTGACATAGCATATTAGGTTCGTTTTGCCATTTCGTTCTTCTTTTTGTTCTAGTAGCCGAACCCTAATACACCCCATTGCCGAATCCTCTTTTCTTTTCATTTGCCAAACATAGATCTTCCAAAACACCATCTTGTGCCGTTCTTCTTCTGTTAAACCGATTGCTCATTTCTTTCCCTCTCAAATCTGTTTTCTTATTTTCTTCTTTTCCATTTTCTTCTTCTATCATCCATATATCTTCTTCTGACGTTATTCTCTGGTTGATAGTCACAAAAAGCCGAAAGCAAACACTTCATTGCTGATTATCCCCTTGACCAAAACCTTGTGGCTCCATTGCCGATTTATCATCAGTCACATAACTCCCTTCTTTCTCTCCTTTTGTCGACATCTCCCATAACTCCTTAGTCGAATCTTCTTATGATAAACCTTATTTGCTTCTTCAAAGAGAGAAACCGAAACCTCTATACCCTATGGTGCTCAAAGTTGAACGTTAGATCATCTTTTATCTCTTCTCGTAGTTGCAAGGGGAATCATTGTAGATCGAGGCTAGGTTGGTAAGTATTCGGGAACTTGTCTTTGTTAGATGATCACGTTTTAAGTATGAAGCCGAAACCCCTTTAGGGGAGGCTATCGTTTGGACTAGGGCATTGTGGCCTCTTGTTTTGGTGTTGTGTTAGGGTAAGCAAGAGGACTTTTTGCAAGGACTTGAAGGTTGGCACGGTTGGGCTCATAGACTTAGTCTATTTTTTTCTGACAAAAAGGTAAAGGCTTTTTGGGACTTCAGTCATGTTGGCCGATTGTAGTAAGGGGATTATAGCTTATTGGTTGTCAATTGTTAGGCTAACACTTTAGTGATCAACTGTAGGTTTTTGTGCGAGGTTCTCGTCATCACTTCGACAGCTAACAGGTGTGTATCATATCTCCACTTTAGACTAGAACGGTAAAAGCCATAATGACCGAAAGGTTGACCGAAAACTGACCGGAGGTGACCAAATAATCGGTCTTGGGAGAACCTAAGAGTAATCATTTACTCTGTTATGGGAAACTTTGGTTTCAACGATTACAGAATTACGGAAGGTGCAATTCCAAGCATTTTGGTAAGTTGGGCTTCGAGGGGCCAAAGATGGGCCCAATGGGCTTTCGAGCCCATATAGGTAAAATTGGCGAAAAGGCAATTTAACAGTGTCAAACTTAATAATATGGTTAAAGCTAGTAAACTGAGCATAAAATTGGGTTTAACGGGCTCAGGATGTTAATGGACTCAATAAGGCCCATTAGGGGTTTTGGGCTAAAAAGGGCAAGACTGGAAACTAAGGTTAAATGGACTTCCGTAGGCATAATTTGACTAGTAATTACTTGGACATGCATAAAATTCTCAAAAAATCTTAAAAAAGACTAAAATACCCCTAAGTATGGAAAATTACCATTTTACCCCTAGGTGCAAAATGACCTTTATACCCCTAGGGTAAATTCTGTATGAAACGTATGATTTTCTATTTCTGTATGTCATATCTCATAATACATGTGTATATCTGATGCATGAGATTCTGTATGTTATATGTCATAACATGTATGCCTGTTGCATGGGGTTTGGGTTTATGATGGAGGAAGCGTTCTGGCAGCCTCGCTACAATCTTGTGGCCTCGCCACATATATATCTGATCTGGTGGCCTCGCCACATATATATCTGTTCTGGTGCCCTCGCCACATATATATATGTTCTGGTGGCCTCGCCACAATATCTGTATCTGGTGACCTCGTCACAATATCTGGTAGCCTCGCTGCAAATTTCTGTGGTGTATAGCGGTTGGGTGGGTCGAGTAGTCTCCCCACATAGTGTAAGGCCGGTACAGGGGTGTTATGGATGGATTTGGGTTGGGCTTTCTGTTTGCATATTATATCTGATCTGTATCTGTTATGGGCCTATGGGCTTAACCTGATTTCTGTAATGGGCCAAGGCCCAATTAACTCTGATTTCTGAGGCTTGATCTGTTTTGGCCTATGGTTGAGATTATGTTACACACTGAGTTATCAAACTCATCCCTTAATTTCATCTCTGCAGGAAACCCTCAACCATAGTGGGCTTGGAGCTGGGAGAGATTCGGAGTGGCCATAGCATCCGCAAATTCGGTTTTCTTTTCATTTTAAGTATTTAGTTATTCTATTTTGGGTTTTAATTGTAATAAGGCCGCTATTTAAATTTCTTTATTGGTTTTATTTTTTTTATGGTTTAATTCATATTTTATCGAAACCGCTAGTTATAAGCTGCGCGGGTTTTCAAAATCTTAAGAACGTTTTCAAAACTCAACGAGTTCAAAGTATGGATAACCTAAAGGCTTAACAAAATGACTTTTCACAGACTTGCGGTTTTAATGAAAATTTCACTCAAGCCACAACTAGCAAAAAGGTCATAAACTTAGGTGTAGGTCCATGTGACACACCAGATCTAGCCATAACGTCCAGGCCGGGTTTGGGGTGTTACATAAATGGACCGAGCTTCAGCAGGTAAGGGTTAAGATTAATTGTAACCGTATATTACTAAAAGTAAAAGCCTGTCCCAGTGGTCAGCAGCATGCTGGGTACCTTGGAGGTCCCAGGTTCGAGCTGGGGTGCGGGCAGGAGGAGTGTGTTTTTACTGGGCGCGCGTGGGAAGGTGCCGTGCTGGACTAGGGCGCTTCCTAGCAGTGTACCGAGGCTAGTCAAGCGGTGATAAGGCTGCCAATCGGTGAAGAGTTTGAATTTAATTCAAACTTTTATTTTTTAGCTAAAATCAAGAAAGAATTTGAATGCAATTCAAACTTGTTTGGATGGAAATTAAATTCGGTGATAGCAGAATTGAAGGAGAAAAATGTGGGATTTAATTTTGGGGAGAATCCTTTTTTATGCCGAAATAGACGCATTCGGCTATAAGCATTGGTGCCAATTTGAACTTGGAATTTTAGCCTTTAGGAATTGCTTTCTTCTTCAATCAGTTCTTGCTTTATTTTATATTTTTTGTCACTTTATATTTTCTTTTGTTCATATTCTTTTCTATTTTCCCAAAAGCTAAACAATTCACTACTTTTCTATTTTCTTTCCTCGAAGCCAAATTCTATTTAAAACAACTTTTTCTTCTTAATATTGGTTGCCGATTATCTTCACTCTTCCTTACACAATTTCTTTTGATTCTTTCATCCCCTCTTTCAAAGTCGAACCTCCATATTTTAGTGATTCAGGAATTAATATTTAGATATATTTTTCTACGCACGTTTAAGTTGGATTCACAACGGATCTAGGGTAGAAAGGTATTTGGAAATGTTCTTCAACAAGTAGATCTCTTGGTAAGTATTCGAACCTTTTTTCCATTCGTATCTTGTGGTTTAAGAAAAGCTGAAAACCCCTATATACATAGGGTGATTATCAACTAAGGCTAAAAGGATTTTTGGTGTTGTTATTAATTCGGTTTGTTGGTACTAGTGAGGATTAAAGGCTGCTGATCGAGGTGTGTGTGAAAAGCTTGAATCATCAGAGTGACTAGATCTAGATCTATTCATCAATTTTGGCAAAGGTAAGGAATTTAGGGCCTTGTTTTGGGCTATGGCCGAATATGGTAAGAGTGTGCTCATTTGTTATCATCGATTCTTAGTTTAATGTTTTAGTAATTGACTGTAGGGAAATTGCATAGGATATCCCGTCAAGGAATATCGCAAAACAGGTGTGTAACAAACCCTTCTTTAGTTTAAATCGGCAAAGGCCATAGTGACCAAAAAAGTGACCGAAAGGTCGACAGTATGTGGAATTGGGAGTATGTGAATATTCAATAGATGGCAGAATCAGTAATCGCAAGTGACAAATGGACTATGCGCGCAATTTCGTGCGTTTCGATAAGATGGGCCCCGATGGGCTGAATATAGGCCCCATGGGCTTACGGGCCTACATGGCTAAAAACGAGCTATAGACATGCTTTAATAGACTGTAGGCTTAAAATTTGTTAAATTAATACTTAATTGTAAGATCTGGAATAAATGGGCATAAATCGTTAAAAGACACTGTACGGCCCATTAGGGGTTTTAGGGCCTAGTGACTAAAAGTTACCAAAACGAGTTAAATAATTTACAGTGACGAAAGTAGGGTTATTAGTTACTAAAATAGGAATAAAACCCTAAAAAAAGTGGAATAATTTCTAAAGTACCCTAAAAAGTGAGAAATTACAGTTTTACCCCTAGGTGCAAAATGACTATTATACCCCTAGGGTTAAATTGGACTGATTTGCATGCTTTATCGATTTTGTTTATTATATGCCATGTCATGATTATTTAATGCATGGGGTTGGGATTTATATGATTGGAGGAAGTGCTAAAGGGCTTTGCCCCAGTTTACCGGAAAGGGCTTTGCCCCAATTTATTAAAAAGGGCTTTGCCCTAGTTACCGAAAAAGGCTAGGCCTCATGTTATATGATAAAGCAGCCATGATGCCAGTGGAGAGTATTGGTTGGGTGGGTCGAGTTATTCTCTACATGGAGAGCTTGGTTGGTACGGGCGGAGAGTAGCGGTTGGGTGGGTTGATAGTTTCCCCACATATGGATATGGGTTTGCATACATGCATTGATATTTGCATGTATTATTGAAATGGGCCAGTGGGCCATACCGTTTACAGAATAAGGCTTTGGCCCAGTGAGTTATATATATGAAAAAGGGCTAAGGCCCAATAACCGATATATGAAAAGGCTTCGGCCCAGTGACAGATGAGATTGAATCAGGGCTTAGGCCCAGTATGCTTGTGTTGATGTGGGCTCTGAAAAGGGCTTTGTTGCACACTGAGTTTCCAAACTCACCCCTTTCCTTTTATACGTGCAGGTGAGCCTTAAGTTACTGGACTTGGAGCTGGAGGGATTCAGAGTGGCCATGAGGACTGCAAATGGGCTGTTTAATTTAAGCACTTGATTTATTTTTAGTATTTTTAATTAGTTTACTTTTATTCGGTTTTGGGGTTGTAATAAGGCCTCTCTAATTATTTTTATTTTGGGTTTTTAATTATTTAAATTGATTTTAGCTTAAGTAGGATATTATTTAAATCGATTTGAAAATAAATGGTTATAAGTCGCGGTTGTTATAAAAGTACTTGTCTTCAAAATATCACGATAATAGAGCAAAACTTCCGCAACATAAATGTTTTCATAAATAAATATTTTAAATACTTAAAGTGTGGCAATGGTCATGTGCATGTCTAGGAGTGGACCCAAGAAGAGCTTGGTACTTAAGCAGTCTATTCGACTCACCTCCTCTTTTCTGGAATCCTACCTGGTGCACAGCTGCCATTCACTTTAAGCCATAACAAAAAAGGTTTAATTTTTCTGATACTTAAATTGTTTTTAAAAATAACATGTTTTCGCAACTACAAAGGTTTACAAGGTTTCAAAATTTCCATAAGGATTTTACAAGTGGTTAAACAATGTTTTAATTATTACAATGAATCACGTTTTGGGAAAAATAAACACAAGCTAAGGTTTTATACAAGTTTAACGGTAAAAGTTTCTAAACATTAAGAAGGGTTGTCAATGAAAACATGGTTTTCGAAAAACACTTCAATATGATACACCAGACTTGGCCGTAACGTCTAGGCCGAGTTTGGGGTGTTACATTTCATATCCCGATTGATCTTTAGAAAAATCTAATATCTCTTCTATAACTCTTTTTACTTACTAACCAATTCTCGGCTCTAACCACATTATTACTAATTCAATCGCTGAATTCTTTAGCTTCTCTTTTTTGCAGACTTAATCAACATAAATCTTACTTAAATTCAATTGTATAAGGCTTAATCACTTCTTCTTTAAATTTAACTCTCAAGAATACACAAAAGATAACATTCGTTTTCAACATAACATTAAGAACTTTTTCTCTTACATTTATGAGTTTCTACTCATCAATATCAACTTTTTAATCATATACATAAGTATCGCTTTGAGCATTATCGGAACTAGCTCAGTTGGAAAACATTTTTGTCTATAAGTAAAAAAAATCTCATAAAAGTCAAAAGATATCACACTACCAGAAGATATATAATAACATGTATTTATATACTTTATACATGCTATGTTCAGTCTGAGAACCGACTAAATCATAGCTCTTATACCATTAAATGTAACACCCAAAACCCATATCCGTAGTTAAAATAGTGTTACGAAGCATTACCATAAAAATGTAACTCAAATCATTCATTTCCAATCATTTCATAAATCATAACATAACCCATTCAAAAACTTGCATATCGTCCCTTATTCGAGCCATTGAGGCCTTAAAAACACTTTAGAAACAATTAAGGACTAAATCAGAAACATTTAAAACTTTAAAGAATAAGTTAGAAATATTCACACTGCAAGGGTCACATAACCGTGTGGCCAGGCCATCTAACTCACACGGCTTAGACACATGCTCGTGTCTCAGGCCATGTAACAATCAAAATAGGGACACACATCTGTATCCCCACCTGTGTACGTGCCCGTGTAACTCTCTGACTTAGGTCACACAGCCTATGTGACAGCCCAAAAATCAACCATAGTCAAGAAGTGGTTTCGGGACCACTAAACTGAGTCGTTTAAATTAATGGATGGTAAATTCCGTGCCTAATATATGTGTAAAATGTATGTGTGAGATTGGGGTGTTTTGATTTTGGCCAATTGATGCGAAATTTATTTATATGGACTTGTATGAGATTTATGAAAAACATGATAGGTAAATGTGAAATGGCCTAGTTCTATATGGTATAAATTCAAAGGGGTTTGCATGTCAAATATGCCATTTTTCTTAAAAGTGGCCGGCCATGTGGTGTAATCATGAAAAGTTTGCATGTTTTATATATTTATATAATATATATTCATGCATTATTATAAGAAATATTTATTTTATCTTATAATTAAAAGAAAAGGCATAAAATGAGTTAAAAGGGTGACAAAAACAAGGTGTTTTCATTTTTTTTGTTTCTTCTCTCCTTATTTTCTTCATCTTTGCCGAACCATGAGAGAAACTAAGAGAGGAATTGAAGCTTGAGATATTCGGCCATTGAAGCTCACATGGTAAGAAATTCTTGATTCTTTGGTTTTGTTTTGGTGTTTTTGAGCATCATGGCCGATTATATTCTAAAACCATGACCCATCCTTTGGGAATTTCTTCGTTAAGTTGATATACGGCAATGGTGTTTTAAAGTTATGAAATTCAAAAAAAAAAAATTGGGTGTTAGAATTTAGTGAATGAGTATTAGATAGTTAATATGATGTTGATTCCATGAGGTTCTCTTCTTTGCCCATCATGAAATTCTTTGAGTTTTGAGTAGTTGAAGCTTTCGGCCATAGTAAATTTTGCTAGAAATGAGAGTGTGATGTTTGTACCTCATATTTTGAATAAATAAAGCAAAATTCGGATATATATATATATGTTTATATCAAAGTTTAGTCCATGTGTGTATCCTTGAGTGAATTTCTAAGTTTATAAGACATGGAGCTTTCGGTTTAGGTTGGAATGTGCTAAGGGGTTGAAGTTCAGAAATTTTAAAAGCTATGGGCGAATTTAAGGGATTGTGTTGTTAAATTCATGGAATGGTTAGACTAATTGGTCAAATTGTGCTTGTGGTAGTTTCTTGGCTAAAGAAATGGCCTATTCGGCCATGTACTTAAATTCTTTGATTTTTGTTTTGACAATTGGTGTCTTGAGAATGGTTGATTGATCAATTGAATTTGGATAATTTTGGACTTACGGCAAGGGTTGATTAGGTCAATCGCTAAAATATTTATGTTTATGTTTGGTGCCGAATGTTTTCTTGAGGTATTGATAAAATTAGCTTTGAAAACAAAATGTGAAATATTTACATTGGTTATAAGTATTCGGCCAAAAGTGAAATTTTGGGTAAAATACATTGAAATGTGATTGTTGAATGTGATATGAGGATTGTATGTATATTTGGTTATATGATATTTTTTAAATAGGGAAATAAGCTCAAAGAAATGTGAACTATCTGTGTTCCCTTATAAGTTGCCGCATAAATCTATATGTGTTTCATTGTGAAGATTTTTGCATTTCTGTTTATAAAGATTTGGCAAGGCTATTAAACTAGTTAGAATTTGGTTTTGAATTAGCTCAAGAGCAAGGAAACAGAGTCGGATCGAAGTTAAGCAGAGCTGGTCGAGTAATCAGAATATATCGTACGAAATTGTCGAAGTAAGTCTTTAAGTGTTTGGTTGATTTTTTTTGCATGCTTATTGGTCTAATGAAAATAGCTAAGAGATTATCGTCAAAATTTTACTATTAAGCCGAATGAAATTAATGGCATATATGTATGTTATGTATATATTGAACGATTAATGACTAAGGTGGAAAATACATATATATTTGCGTATATGTAGGATGGCTGTAATAGGTAAATGTGATTCGCATATATGCTTAGGTGCTTGTAGCGTAGCCGAATAATCAAATTATGAATGAGAAGTGAGAAGTAAATGAGAATTGGTTGTATACTCTTATATTCGGCCTAATGGGATTTTATATGTGAATAAAGGTTACATGTAAGTATGTGTTTACAAATTGAGCTTGGATAGTTGATTCAAGAACGACATGGTAAGTTTTTGAGTAATGGATTTTAGTCCATGACATGATGAAATTAAAGTACATATGCATAACATATAGATTCCGACTTAAAGGTCATACTTGAATGTTGTAGTGGAAAAGCTAATTTGTGCAAAGGTTGGAAGTCGAGTATTACCTTGAATCTGGTCATCATTTGAAATGAAATTTTACCCTTTGTTTATGATAAGTGAACTGAATGACCTATGATTTGTAAACATGCCATGATTGTATTCGAGTAAGGGGAATAATTTTTGAATGTGATATGATATATAGATATATATGCGAATAATACGCATAAGTAAGTTCTTAAGTATTTGAGTTGATTCTTTTCTAAAAGTTTTAAGTAAATTAGCATGTCTAGTATCTTTGTCAATTGATGCTACTTGCATGAATGATCTTGGTTGAGTGTCAGATTATAAACGAAAGGTACATAAATAGATATGTTCCTTTTGGTTAATAGTATGCGTAAGATTAAGGTAAGAGTCCTATATGTGCTAAGGTGTATCAAAACTGATTTACTAAATTGTTTATTAAGGAAGAGACTAAGATATGTATTAATATCGCATGTGCTAGTGTGTATATGTGATAAGGCCGATCGGTAAATATTAGATATGTGTAAGATGTGTATTAATTTATGTATACAAAGTGAGAATGAATAACATATAGAATACGGGGCACGGCCTAACGGCTATTACAAAGAATGAAAGTGAATTATGTAATCTATGAGTTAGTCTGAATAGAAGCATTATTCTGTTAATATGTTGTGATATGTAAATACAACCAGCGTATATCATAAAGTGTAATAAACCTTCTGAATAGATTATGGTACAAAATTATTCGAGATATTGACTTAGTAAGCTTCAAAGCTGGTAAATTGGATCGGGTTTTATAATTTGCTGGCCAAGTGCCTTTGATTACAAGATCCCACAGTAAGATGACGAATGAGGCTTATAGTATGCATTAAATGACTCAGGTATGTGATACTTATCTTTTGATGTAAGAATGACTCGAATTGCATTTGTTTATGTTCAACTGTAAAACTATTCATTTGAAGGTATGATATTTATGCGTCTGTGTCTTCGGTTATCGAAATTTAATGAAGATGGAATCCCTTATGTTGGCCAGGTATGTATCCCCCACTCAGAATTAAATCTGCTCTGCATTGAATCATAAGAAGGAGTTATAATATAAACTTATAGAAATGAGTACAGATTACTATGCGATTGAGCCATGCTCGCTTGATGTGAAGAGTCATGTGAAGTTACTGATTTTAAATTGTTGTTTGAGCCTAAAGTTCAAATGACTTATAAATTTTAAATAATATGCATCGTGTGCTTGGGTATATTTTGGTCATTTATGAAAAGAACTCGGAAGTAGATATAGCCCCGAGAAATTTGAATTGTGGTTGAGTACCTTTACAAATGGCCATTGTGGTAACGACATATTGAAGTGGTTAGGTGATATAAATTTCTATGTAAATGAGTCTATGAGTAAAGTATGTGTAGTTGTGATTAGATTCATTCACCAAACGTTTTTTCATTTACCAATTTGAATAGGAAATTATGTTTTTAAATTCAGTAAAGTTAATTGTATTACTTAAAGACTTACTAAGCTTATGAAAGCTTACTTCGTTGTTTTGTGTCTTTGTTTTATAGATTGTGGAATCTGACTACCAGCTCGGGGATTTTCAGCTCTTCGTCACACTATCTACTATTGTGGTAACCCAGAAATTTGGATTTATCTTATGGCATGTATAGGATAGACTATAGTAAAATGATAATTTGACTATTGTGCATAAGCTATGCGAAAATGGCATCTTTTGAATGTTCACTTATAGAAGTTTAAATTTTATCCCTGGCAGTGTTTAGTACTTATCTAAATGAATGTTCTTTATTTCAAGAAAAAGTTCAAATTTTTACTATTCTGATATGGGTTTCAAATCCGGTAATGCCCCTTTTCCTATTCCGGCGACGGTTACGGGATAGGGGTGTTACAGCCAAGCCAGACGCCTGTGTGCCAGGCTGTGTAACACTCAAAATGGCCTCACACGCCTGTGTACCAGGCCGTGTAACTTTTTAAAAGCAACCTTTCAAACCTACAGAGGACACACAACTGTGTCGCATGGTCCTGCATCACACACGGCTCAAACACACGCCCGTGTCTTAGGCCATGTGGATAGGAAATTTGCCAGAATCAAACCATTTCCTTCACCCACTTAAAACGTGCACCTAAATATCATTTGCACACTTGACCAATGCATCAAAACATGTTTAAACATGCATAAAATGACCAATTTCAAATGGTCAAATTCCATTCAACCAATATGCCATTTAGGCACCTCAAATGCAAACATACAATTTACCTAAACATATACATGCACTTAACACATTTCAATCATCGACCCTTAATTCATTGTCCATCTCAAAACTTGTCATAAATTGACCTATATCACTTCAACATAAACTTAACATATTTGACCACATTTAAACTATTACAAATAGTTAATATCTCCCTTAAAGCATAACTCCACATGGTCTCACTATAAACATACCAAATATGGCCATTCTAACCATGCATCAATTTAACCATATTAACAACCACTAACAAGCATCAATATACCATAAGTACCTCAAACCCAAAACAACATTACATGCCATAACATCAACTAAACATCAGACATAAGTCCACCTATACATGCCATTATAACATAACCAGAACATCTAAATCTACCGATATAATCTATAGATAGTGTGATAGATCTCTAATAAGCTTCCAAATCAATCGAGCTTCCAATAATCTGTAAAGTAAGAGAGACGATTACGTAAGCAATGAATGCTTAATATGCTTTTATAAACTTAAAACATCACTTATCACTTCAATACTATCATACATAAGTTAAACGTTATTCAACACCAATACTTTAAACTTAATATAAACCTATTGAACACCACTCAACTCATAATTGAGTATATTTATAAATATAACATACACCTTTCATTCATAACATAATAAGGTCTCATAGGTTGACTTACATATTTATCAACCTTTCCTTAAAACGATGAAGCATTTCATCTACTTACTTACCATCCCATTTGCGTAGCATAAGCTTAATTACAATATTAACTCACGAATTAATGTATTTATTCATGACATAAGTAAACTCACTTATAGCATAAGTAAATTTCTTCCTTACAAGTAAGTCCCTTAACTCAGCAAATCCTTTTCTTTCATCACATTACATCTCAACTTTGAACTTATCATTTCATTACCAATTCCCACCCATTTCATTTGCATAACATACAAGATATAAACATAACATTAATAATAGCTACAAGTTAGTGCATTTAAGCATAACTCTTTTAGAATCAACTACACAATAAACCATTTCATGAGAAATTATATACTTTGATTCTTACCTCTCTTTCATGCACGTAAGCATCTTTCGATTTGGTCACTTACCATTTCAATGCATCTCTTTAAAACTAACATAATACGATCCAACCAATAGCTTAGCCCAAGGCTAATTATCATCAACAACACATGTTAATGCATCAATAATAGGCCATTTTACATGTAACACCCTGAATTTGGGCCTAGAAGAATTGGGCCTTGAGTCTGGGTTCGGATAAAAGAAAACCTGAATAATTGAGAAGTTTTAAATATTATTGTTATAAAAAAATTGAATTAAATTAAATTATTATTAATAAAATATTATTGTTATTATTATTGATGTTTTAAATTTTTATGAAAATTATAATTATTATTATTAGATAAAAAATATATAATATTATTTTTATTAATTTGGTGTTTAAATTTAGTGTTTAAATAAATTAAGAGGGATTTATAGTGTGGGAAAAGTCTTGGTTTCGATCCAAGACTCTAGTAAAAATTCTTAATTTTTGCATTCTTAGGGAAATCTGGGCTTAAGGCCTTATAAATTAGTTGGGCAAAAACTAGGCATAAAGAAATACCTGGCCCAGTGGTTAAGGCGCTAGGCAGTAGGAAGAGGAGCTGGGGTTCGATCCTCAGCGTGCGCAAGTGTGGGTTTTTTTTATAAACCCAGGGACAGTCACAAGGAGGCTTTATAATTAGGTGGGGTTAAAACAGGACACAAAGGAGAGCCTGGCCCAGTGGCTAAACACGCTAGGAAGCAAGGAGGGGAACTAGGTTCGACTCCCAGCGTGCGCAAAAGGTATGTTTTTTTAAGTAAATTGGGTTGCGTTAAAATACCTTAAAAGAGGTTGTGTCTGGAGTATGCCACAAGAACGCCTACAGCGCAGTGGCAGCAACGTGCTAGGGATTCTGTAACGCCATGATTTTTGAGATTTCTGTGATTTTTGGGTAATTCTTGAATTTCTGTGTTCTGACTGTATAAATTATGTTCTAGTACGTTAGTGGGCCTCCAGAAGGCCCAAGCTTAGGTTGAAACCCGGTGGATTTAATAAATTTTTAGTTTTAAAGAGAAAGTGGTTCTGGTGAAGAGGGCTTTTAAGATTAAGTGAGCAGAATGGATCACAAGAGAACCCCTGGCAAAGTGGCTAAATGACACCACTAGGTGCTATCAAAGTGGCGTGTGGATGTTATGGAGGAGCCAAGGTTCAAGTCATAAGGTAAACAAAGGGTGGAATTATTTTTATGCACAGGAGAGTTAAGTGGTGGACTTTGGGTAAAACTCTGTCAGGAAGAGTTTGAATGGTTCAAAGGAGTGAGTTAAGGAGGGATAAGGGGAGAAAATCAAGAAGTCTGAGGAGAGAGCAAGAGTTGGCCATACAGGGGACTCTGTAGGTGCAAATTCGGCTAGGAAGCTAGGTGCTTCCAATTTTGGCATTTTAGGGAGTGTTGCCGAATTCTTTTTGTGCATTTTCAGATTTTGGGTTGTTCACTCTTTTGTTTTGCTGAAATAGGGTAGGGTACCATAGGTTTTCTTATTTTTCTTTCTTTTTCTAGAAGCCGAACCTACACTACATTTCTGTCGTTTGGGGTAAGCAAAAATTACCATATTCTCTTTACTTTCAAAACTGAATTCTCCTCTCCTCTCCTCTTCTTCTTTTCATCCATTCTTTCCTCCTTGATTCTCTTCTAAACCAAACACTTGCTGCCATTTTCTACTCTTGGTCGAATCTACCTTTTCTTTTGTCATTTCCATACTACTCTTCCCTCTTCCTCTAAAGCCGAATATATCATCATTTTCTTGCAAAAGCTGAAAACCCTCATACCTTGTGGCGTTCAAAGTCGAATCTTAGATTAACCTACCTCGCTTTGTGTTCGTGGATGGAGCTATTGTAGATCGGGATTAAATCGTTATCGAGGAACTTTTTTTGCCTGAACAACATTTTGGTAAGTGTACAAACCTTGTTCATTAATTAATCCATAATTTAAAGGAAAAGCTGAAACCTCTTTGGATAGTTAATGTTATGGATTAAAGACTCCTAAAGTCTCATTGTTTTGGTTCGTATGTGTTTAGTAAGGCATAAGGGCAAGCAGTCAAGGAGTATTGTGGAGTATCACTTGAAGAGCATCTAGTTCCAGTGGTTGGAAATCGACAAAGGTAAAGGTTAGGGATTATTTTGGTCTATGGCCGAATATGGTAAAGGGTATAGTGGGTTAGTATAGTCGATTATTAGACTAATTTATCAATGACTGATTGTAGGCTTTACGTGCGAAGAGTCTCGTCAACGCTTCATCACAAGCAGGTGTGTAAACAACACCCACTTATAGACTAGATCGGCAAAAGCCGAAATGCCAAAAAGCAGGCATTTTGAGAACTTGTGAGCATCCGAGCGCTCGTGGGATAGTTGTTGTTAATCTTGGCAATCTCAAGAGGCAACAGTGCATAGTGCGCAATTCTGTGCACTTTGGTATATTTGGGCTTAATGGGCCGAAATCAGATTAGTGGGCCAACAGGCCCAATTCGATAAAAACACTCGGTAAGTTGTTCTGTTAAAATGTTAATGGCTGTAGTATGCATGGAAACCCTAAGATAGTGAATTTACTAAAATACCCTTAAGTATGAGAAATTACCATTATACCCCTAGGTGCAAAATGACCGTTATACCCTTAGGGTTAATTTTGACTGAAATGCGTGACACTCTATTTCTGTATGTTATATGTCATAATATGTATATCTGATGCATGAGATTTGGTATGTTATATGCCATAACATGTATACCTGTTGCATGGGATATGGGTTATATTGATGGAGGAAGCGTTCTGGTGGCTCTGCCACAAATATCTGTTCTGGTGGCTACGCCACAAATATCTATACCGATGGCTACACCACAAATATCTGTTCTGGTGGCTCTGCCACAATATCTGTATTTGGTGACTCTGTCACATTATCTGATTTGGCAGCTCTGCTGCAAATTCTGTGGCGTGTAACGGGTGGGTGGGTCGGGTAGTTTCCCCACATGGTGTAAGGTTGGTACGGGGGTGTATATGGATGGATATGGGTTGGGTTTCTGTATGCATGATATATCTATTCTGTATCTGTTATGGGCCTATGGGCTTTATTCTTATTTCTGTATCGGGCTAAAGCCCAAATTAATCTGACTCTGAGGCTTAATCTGATTTGGACTATGGTTGGGCTACTTTACACACTGAGTTTCTCCAAACTCACCCCTTATTTTTATCCATGCAGGTAATCCCCAACCATAGTGGACTTGGAGCTGTGAGGGATTCGGAGTGGCCACATATTCTGCAAGTTGGTTTTCATCGCACACTTTATTCAGTATTTTAAAATTTTTTTCTTTAATTATTTTGGGTTTTAAGTTGTAATAAGGCCACTCTTAATATTTTTTTTGGTTTTAATATTTGGTTATAATTACACATGGTTGAAACTGCTAGCTCTAGGTCGCACGAGTTTCTAATCAAAATTAAAATAACGGTTTCAAAACACAACGAATGTAACAAATGGATAACCTAAAGATATAAAAAGTCAGTTTCTCATTAAACAACTGTTTTACAAGCTCATTTTTGTCACCATAAGCAAAGAACTTAATCAGTCATAAGTCCATGTGACACGTCAGATTTGGCCATAACATTCAGGCCGGGTCTGGGGTGCTACATTTAGTGGTATCAGAGCTGGGTTGCAACAACTCGGCTGTAGAGCGGGTCTAAAAACGAAAGTTTTTTTCAAGTAAGGTAAAATAAAGATTTTTGAAATTCATTTTAAGAATTTGTTTTCGAAATTGTTTTCAAGATTTTGTTTCTATAAAGGAATAATTTTAAAGAATGAATTCAGTTTCTAAATTTGGTTTCTAAGAAGGTGGCACACCGAATCTCTAGCGCAATTCTGTAAGTTTTTTTTTTAATTTTTCTGATTGCTTCTGAAATTCTGTTATATAACCCTATTATGATACTCTAGTGAGGGTAAAACTAAAATTATAGGAATTCTGATAGGTAGACTGAGACTGTAGCTAGGCTACGATTCCGCGAAAAGAAAAAAAACTCTAAATTACTGTCTGTTCATAAAACATCTGCAATAAACACTAAAATATTTAACTGATGCATAAAAATTCGTAATCAGATAATACGAAATGAGTACGTGAGCAGCTCGTGGAAGAGGCTGTGGACGTGGCCGAGATAGTGCATGGGTTGAATCTTCGTCTTCGGGATATATGCTGGCAGTAGATGCACCAGTACCACCGGCAACTGAAGTGGAGTCTCATGATCGAGGTGCTGGGAATAACGCTTTATCTCAAGCTATGCTATGAGTTTTAGAAAGGGTTGCTAGGGCAAGTACGGGAAACGAAATTCGAGGATCTATTTCTGAGTGACCCCGGGCTAATGGAGTGGAGATCTTTAGAGGTGTATTTGGTGTAGCCCCGAATGTGGTTGAATACTGGTTAGAGGCCACAGAGCAGATTATGGATTATTTGGACTGTTCTGTAGAGCAGAAGCGGAAATGAGCCATATCGTTACTTCGGGATGAGGCTTATTAGTGGTGGCTCACTGTGAGAGATGGAACCTCAGCTGACGGGGTGACTTGGGAGCTATTTAAGACGGCCTTCAAAGGGAAGTATGTTGGGGCTAGTTATGTGGACGCTCGCAGGAAAGAATTTCTGAATCTGGTTCAAGGGAGTAAGACAGTTACTGAATACGAGGCTGAGTTTCTGAGGCTGAGCCGGTATGCTATTGAGATAGTCGCTACAGAGTATGAACGTAGCGTGCGCTTCGAGGATGGACTTAGAGATAAGCTGAGGGTGCTGATTGCTCCGCAGAGGGAGCGTAACTTTACTGCTTTAGTGGAGAAAGCTAAGATAGCTGAGGAGGTAAAGCGTACTGAATGGTAGAATCATGAGCAGGATTGAAATCATTTTCGGAGAGATTCAGGACCTTCAGGTGGTGCCAACAGGAATGTTAAAAGAGCAAGAGTGGTAGAGCCAGTCTGAGCAGTTCTGATGAATATTGTTAGACTGTGAGTTTGTGGGAGTTGTGGTAAGGTGCATTTGGGCGAGTGTCAGAGACGTTCTGGTGCTTATTTTCGATGCAGATCTTTGGAACATAAAGTTAAAGACTGCCCTTAGGAGCCAGATCAGGTTCAGGTTGTAGATCAGAGAGTTGTCCAACCAGTGAGAGGCGAACCACAGCCACTGAGAGGACGTGGACAAGGTAGAGGTGGTAACAAAAATGGTCGAGGATAAGGAGCACCTAGCAGGGGTGCCGAAAATGCTGAGGCTCGTCAGCCAGCATTGGTGCATGCAGCTCATTGCTGAGAGGAGGGTGATGCCCCTGATGTCATAACTGGTACGTTTTTTATTTCTAGTATGCCATACACTGCTTTGATAGATATTGGATCTACCCACTCGTATGTTGCATGTGCTATATCGGGGTCGTTAGGTGTACATCTTGAGGATACTGTAAGTGGGGTATCTGTACTAAGTCCCTTGGGTCATTCGGTTAGGGTAGACAGGTTGTATAGAGACGTGCCTTTAGAAACTCAAGGTAAGAATTTCTCTGGAGATCTGATGGAGCTACCATTCAGAGAATTTAACCTCATCTTGGGGATGGATTGGCTTGTTAAGCATAGGGCTACTTTGGATTGTGCTGCCAAGCGAATGGTGTTAAAGATCGCGGAGGATGAGGAGGTTATAGTGATAGGTGAGCGAAGAGATTATCTATCCAATGTGGTGTCAGCATTGAGAGCCGAGAAGTGGATTCGCAAGGGTTGTGAGGCTTATTTAACATTTGTAAGTCAGTCGGAGACTGAGGGTCTAACGGTGGATAAGGTTAGAACTGTTAAGGATTTCCAAGATGTTTTTCCAGAGGAACTTCTGGGTTTGCCTCCGAACTGAGAAGTCTAGTTTGGAATCGACTTGTTGCCTGGAATGGCACCAGTGTCCATCACACCGTACAGGATGGACTGAAGGAGTTAGTAGAGCTAAAAGCACAGATTCAGGAGTTGTTGGATGGAGGCTTTATTAGGCCAAGTGTGTCTCGGTGGGGAGCACCAGTGTTGTTCGTAAAGAAGAAAGATAGGACGATGAGGATGTGCATCGACTATCAGCAGTTAAACAAACTAACAATTAAGAATAAGTACTCTTTGGCAAGAATCGACGATCTATTTGACCAACTTCGAGGAGCTTCAGTATTCTCCAAGATCGATCTTCGATCTGGATATCATCAACTAAAGGTTAAGGAGGTGGATATTCACAAGATGGCATTTAGAACACGGTATGGTCACTATGAATTTTTAGTTATGCCATTTGGGCTAACGAATGCACCTGTAGCATTTATGGATCTGATGAATCGAGTTTTCCAACCATACTTGGATCAATTTGTAGTCGTTTTTATCGACGATATTCTAGTATATTCTAAAACTGAGGAGAAGCATGATGAGCATCTCTGTATTATGCTGCAAGTGTTTAGGGAAATTGAGCTGTATGTGAAATTTAGTAAGTGTGAATTCTGGTTGAGGGAGGTAACTTTCTTAGGTCATGTTGTCTCTGCTGAAGGGATCAAGATGGACCCTCAAAAGATTGAAGCGATTCTGGAATGGAAGCCACTGAGGTCGGTATAAAAAATTCAGAGTTTCCTGGGTTTGGCTGGATACTATAGAAGGTTTGTGGAGGGTTTCTCTGTGTTGGCTACACCTTTGACAAAGCTTATAAGGAAATGAGCACCATTTATTTAAACCGAGAAGCAGCAGGAAGCTTTTGAGAAGTTGAAAAGTTCTAGCTGAGGCACCTGTATTGATTCAGCTGGAGTTTGGGAAGGATTTTACCGTGTATAGTGATGCATCACATGTGGGTTTGGGCTGTGTGTTGATGCAAGAGGGTAAGGTGGTTGCTTATGCATCGCGACAGCTTAAGCCTCATGAAGTAAACTATCCTACTCATGATCTGGAGTTGGTAGTGGTAATCTTTGCACTCAAGATTTGGAGACACTACTTGTATGGAGAAAGGTGTATCATATATACAGATCATAAGAGTCTAAAGTACTTGCTGACTCAGAAGGAGCTGAACCTTAGGCAACGAAGATGGATAAAGTTGCTTAAAGATTATGACTGTTCGATCGAATATCACCCAGGCAAAGCTAAAGTGGTGGCTGATGCCCTAAGTCGTAGAGCTGTATCTGATCTAAGAGTAATGTTTACTCGTCTGAGTCTGTATGACGATGGTAGTCTGTTAGCGGAACTGCAAGGAAGGCCAACCTGGGTTGATGAGATTAAGGAAAAGTAGTTGAAAGATGAGTCTCTAGTTTCCCGATTCCAGCAGGTTAAGAATGGGGAAACTTCTGAGTTTGGATTGAACAATGAGGGAGTTCTATGTTTTCGAGGCAGAGTTTGTATTCCGAAGGACACTGAGTTGAGGCAGTCAATTCTGAAGGAAGCTCATAGAGGACCTTGTGCTATGCATCCTGGAGGGAATAAGTTGTATCGCGACTTGCGAGAATTGTATTGGTGGCCTGGGCTTAAATGAGAAGTAACGGAATTTGTGGGAAAATGTCTAACTTGCCAGCAAGTGAAAGCTGAACATCAACTACCTTCCGGACTTTTGCAGCCAGTGAAGATACCACTTTGGAAATGGGAAAGGGTAACCATGGATTTTGTGAGTGGACTACCTTTGTCACTGTCGAAGAAGGACTCGATTTGGGTAATTGTGGATAGGTTGACCAAATCTGCTCATTTCATACCTGTTATTACTGACTATTCATTTTAGAAGTTAGCCAAATTATATGTGGCGGAGATTGTGCGACTGCATGGAGTGCCAGCATTGATTATTTTTTATCTGGATCCTAGGTTCACATCTCAGTTTTGGGAAAAGTTGCATGAGGCGTTAGGTACGCGGCTGAACTTTAGCACAGCTTTTCATCCTCATACTGATGGTCAGTCAGAAAGGGTTATTCAGATTTTTGAAGACATGTTGAGGGGATTCGTCATCGACTCCTGAGGTAGTTGGGAAGACTACTTACCGTTGGCAGAGTTTGCTTACAACAACAGCTATCAGACAAGTATTCGAATGGCACCAAATGAAGCGCTGTATGGGCGTAGATATCGTACACTTAGTTGTTAGACTGAATTGGGAGAACGACAGGTTCTTGGACCTGAGTTGATAGCAGAGACTGAAGATAAGGTCAGAGTAATTAGAGATCGGTTAAAGGAAGCATCTGACAGTCAGAAGTCTTATGCAGATTTAAAGCGTAAGGAAAGTAAGTACTCAGTGGACGATATGGTCTTCTTGAAGGTTTCACCTTGGAAGAAGATATTAAGATTTGAGAAGAAGGGCAAGTTGAGTCCATAGTTCATTCGGCCTTATTGAGTTCTTAAGCGAGTGGGCCCAATGGCGTATCAGTTGGAATTACCTCCAGAGTTAGATAGGATTCACGATATTTTTCACGTCTCCATGTTAAGGCGTTATCGTTCTGACCCTACTCATGTCATGCCGATTGCAGAGATTGAAGTACAAACTGATTTGACTCTCGAGGAAGAGCCTGTACAGATACTGGATCGAGATGTTAAGGTTCTAAGAAGGAAGTCAGTTTCATTAGTAAAGGTGCTTTGGCGTAACCATGGCAGAGAAGAAGCTACTTGGGAGCCAAAGGAGGCAATGCGTCAGTAATACCCTCAATTGTTTGGATCAGGTAAATTTCGAGGACGAAATTTCTTTAATAAGGGTAGAGTTGCAACGCCTTGATTTTCAAGATTTCAGTAATTTTTGGGTAATTCTTGAATTTTTGTGTTTTGACTGTATAAATTATTCTAGTACGTTAGTGGGCCTCTAGAAGGCCCAACCTTAGGTTGAAACCCAGCGGATTTAGTTTTAAAAAGAAGGGGGTTCTGGTAAAGAGGGCTTTTAAGATTAAGTGAGTAGAATGGATCACAAGAGAGCCACTGGCAAAGTGGCTAAATGACGCCACTAGGGTGCTATCAAAATGGCGTGTGGATGTTAGGGGGGAGCCAAGGTTCAAGTCACAAGGTAAATAAAGGGTGGAATTATTTTTATGCACAGGAGAGTTAAGTGGTGGACTTTGGGTAAAACTCTATCAGGAAGAGTTTGAATGGCTCAAAGGAGTGAGTTAAGGAGGGATAAGGGGAGAAAATCAAGAAGGCTGAGGAGAGAGAAAGAGTTGGCCGTATAGGGGACTCTGTAGGTGCAAATTCGGCTAGGAAGCTAGGTACTTGCAATTTCGGCATTTGGGGGAGTGTTGCCGAATTCTTTTTGTGCATTTTCGGGTTTTGGGTTGTTCACTCTTTTGTTTTGCCGAAATAGGGTAGGGTACCTTAGGTTTTCTTCTTTTTCTTTCTTTTGCTAGAAGCTGAACCTACACTATATTTGTGCCGTTTGGGGTAAGCAGAAATTACCATACTCTCTTTACTTTCAAAGCCGAATTCTCCTCTCCTTCCCTCTTCTTCTTTTCATCCATTCTCTCCTCCTTGATTCTCTTCTAAACCAAACACTTGCTGCCGTTTTCTACTCTTGGCCGAATCTACCTTTTTGTCATTTCCATACTACTCTTCCCTCTTCCTCTAAAGCCGAATATATCATCATGTTCTTGCAAAAGCTGAAAACCCTCATACCTTGTGGTGTTCAAAGCCGAATCTTAGATTAACCTGCCTCACTTTGTGTTCATGGATGGAGCTATTGTAGATCGGGATTAAATCGTTATCTAGGAACTTTTTTTAGCGGAACAACATTTTGGTAAGTGTACAAACCTTGTTCATTCATTAATCCATAATTTAAAGGAAAAGCTGAAACCTCTTTGGATAGTTAACGTTATGGATTAAAGGCTCCTAAAGTCTTATTCTTTTGGTTCGTATGTGTTTAGTAAGGCAAAAGGGCAAGCAGTCAAGAAGTATTGTGGAGTATCACTTGAGGAGCATCTAGTTCCAGTGGTCGGAAATTGACAAAGGTAAAGGGTAGGGATTGTTTTGGTCTATGGCCGAATATGGTAAAGGGTATAGTGGGTTAGTATAGTCGATTATTAGACGAATTTATCAATGACTGATTGTAGGCTTTACGTGTAAGGAGTCTTGTCAACGCTTCATCACAAGCAGATGTGTAAACGACACCCACTTATAGACTAGATCGGCAAAAGCCGAAATGCCGAAAAGTTGACATTTTGTGAACTTGCGAGCGTGCGAGCGCTCGTGGGATGGTTGTTGTTAATCTTGGCAATCTCAAGCGGCAAGAGTGCATAGTGCGCAATTCTATGCACTTTGGTATATTTGGGCTTAATGGGCCGAAATCGGATTAGTGGGCCAACGGGCCTAATTCGGTAAAAATGCTCGGTAAGTGGTTCTGTTAAAACGTTAATGGCTGTAGTATGCATGGAAACCCTAAGACAGTAAATTTACTAAAATACCCCTAAGTATGAGAAATTACCATTATACCCCTAGGTGCAAAATGACCATTATACCCCTAGGGTTAATTTTGATTGACATGCGTGATACTCTATTTCTGTATGTTATATATCACAGTATGTATATCTGATGCATGAGATTCTGTATGTTATATGCCATAACATGTATACCTGTTGCAAGGGATATGGGTTATATTGATGGAGGAAGCGTTCTAGTGGCTCTGCCACAAATATCTGTTCTGGTGGCTACGCCACAAAAATCTATTCTGGTGACTACGCCACAAATATCTGTTCTGGTGGCTCTGCCACAATATCTGTATCTGGTGACTCTGTCACATTATCTAATCTGGCAGCTCTGCTGCAAATTCTGTGGTGTGTAGCGAATAGGTGGGTCGACTAGTCTCCCCACATGGTGTAAGGTTGGTACGGTGGTGTATATGGATAGATATGGGTTGGGTTTCTGTATGCATGATATATCTGTTCTGTATCTATTATAGGCCTATGGGCTTCACTCTGATTTCTATATCGGGGTAAAGCCCAAATTAATCTGACTTTGAGGCTTAATCTGATTTGGACTATGGTTGGGCTACTTTACACACTGAGTTTCTCCAAACTCACCCCTTATTTTTATCTATGCAGGTAATCCCCAACCATAGTGGACTTGGAGCTGTGAGGGATTCGGAGTGGCCATATATTCTGCAAGTTGGTTTTCATCGCACACTTAATTTAGTATTTTCAATTTTTTTCTTTATTTTGTTATTTTGGGTTTTAAGTTGTAATAAGGCCGCTCTTAATATTTTTATTGGTTTTAATATTTGGTTATAATTACACTTGGTTGAAACTGCTAGCTCTAGGTCATGCGGATTTCTAATCAAACTTAAAATAATAGCTTCAAAACACAACGAACGTAACAAATGGATAACCTAAAGACATAAAAAGTTGGTTTCTCATTAAACAACTGTTTTACAAGCTCATTTTTGTCACCATAAGCAAAGAACTTAATCAGTCATAAGTCCATGTGACACGTCAGATTTGGCCATAACGTTCAGGGCAGGTCTGGGGTGTTATAGATTTCGAGTGGCGCGAGTTCGAGCCTGGGTAAGTGAAATTTTTGAATTTATTTTGAAAGAACCCAGGACTTCAGCAGGTAAGGTTTAAAGTTAAACACGACGCTATTATATCAAAGAAGAAGCCACGGCGCAGTGACCAGTAGCGTGCTAGGTTACCTGGAGGTCCCGTGTTCAAGTTGAGGTGCGCGCAGGAGGATGGCCTTTTTATTGTGTACGCGTTGAAGGAGCCGTGCGGAATTGGAGGACTCGTAGCAGTGTGCTGTGCGGGAATCGTGCGGTACAAGCGGTGGATAAGGGCAGCAGTTGGTGAAAGAATTTGAATTGCATTCAAATTCGGTGGGGGGCTAAATCCAAGGCTGGTTAAGTGCCGAAGGAGTTCTCAAATTTTGGCCATTATTTTCTTCCTCGATTAGTTTAGGGTATAGTTTTAGTGATTAGCTGATTTTGCATTCTTTATTTTTTTTTCTTTTCTCTCTTCAATCGGTTTTGCTTTTTATTCTTAGTTTTTAATTTTTGCTCGTCTCTCCTTCGCCAATTCTACCACCCAACTTCTTGAATTTTTCCCTTTTATTTTCTTTCCATGATAGCCATAACCTAGGATAGATTCAAACGCCGAAATCATTTAGATCTACTCTCTACTTATAATTTGGGGTTAGATTTACAACGGATCTGGGGTAGAAAGATATTTGGAAACGTTCTTCAACAAGTAGATCTCTTGGTAAGTATTCAAACCTTCTTTCTATTCGTATCTTGTGGTTTAAGAAAAGCCAAAAACCCCTATATACATAGGGTAGCTGTCGACTAAGGCTAAAAGGATTTTTGGTGTTGTTATTATTCGATTTATTGGTGCTAGTGAGGATTAAGGGCTGCCAATTGAGGAGTGTGTGAAAAGCTTGGATCATCGGAGTGACTAGATCTAGATCTAGTCATCAATTTCGGCAAAGGTAAGGAATCTAGGGCCTTGTTCATGGTTGGCCGAATATGGTAAAAGTGATTTAATTAGTTATCATTGATTCTTAGTTTAATATTTTAGTGACAGAATGTAGGATAATCGCGTGGGAGATCTCGTCGGGGAATATCGCAAAACAAGGGTGTGTATCGAATACCCTTCATAGTTCAAATCGGCAAAAGCTGAAAAGTCGAAATGCTGAAGTTCTAGCATTTTGTGGGCGTGTGAGTGTGTGAACGCTCACAAGTCAGTTGGAATTCGATGGATCTGTAATCGCATGTGGTAAGTTAGTTAAGTGTGCAATTTCGTCCACTTCGGTAATTTGGGCCTCGATGGGCTGAATAGGGGCCCAATGGGCTTACGAGCCCATATGGGTGAAAATGGGCAATAAATGTGCACTCATAGACTGTAGGTTCAAAACTATTTAACCTAGTAAATTGATCGTAAAATCTGGACTGAATGGGCTTAAGTAGCTATAGACACTGTAAGGTCCATTAGGGGTTTTAGGGCCCAATAGCTTAAGACTGTTAAAATGGGTTAGTTAAGTTATTGAAATGAAGATGAAACTGTTACCAACTGAAATAGGTAAAATGTAACACCCTATAACCCTCGTCCGTCACCGGAACAGGGTCACAAGGTATTACTTATCAGAATACAGACCAGGCTTGACATTCATAATTAAACATGCTTAAAAATGTAGTTTCTTTGATCGTTCAACCATGAGCAAATTTTCAAACGAAGACACTTCACAGAATATAACATCAAATAGCCTTAGTCGAATACAATGATGCATTTTCCAAGATTAAGTCTTACATCTAAACAAAATTTTAAATTTCCTATGTTAAACATAACATAACCTAATCAATGTACTATATAATTGCACTTGATGAAATTAATATACTATATGCCGATTGCATAACATGCATAATCTATACTATTCATTTGGTAATTCATTAATACCATAGCCGAATATAAGGACATCCTATACTAGTGAATTTAATAATTAATACTTGTAACAAAAATCAAGACATCAACAGTGAACTTTTATCAACTGAGCAACCACTTAAATACATCAACCCATACACTTATACTTAGCAAATAGGCAAGCCATTTTCGCATGGCTATATATATATATATACAATTTCAAAATATCATTCAATTCAAAAGAAAGTTAAGCCTATACATGCCATCTTTCAAAATAAAACTATCAAAGTACCAAAACAATGACGATAGTGTGGATGACTTGAACTTAAATCCCGAGCTCGTAGCTTCAAAAGAGATCTATAAAACAGAGTAACAAATACACTCGAAGTAAGCTAGTTAGTTTAGTAAGTCTTAAGTAATTAAACAACAAAACTTATTTATGTCCATTATTCACATAGAACAAATTTGAAACGAAACACTTATTGGCCGAATATGCATAGTCATATTATATCCATTTCAATGACATATCATTTCTTCAAAATTCGAAGTCACATAATCACAACATCTAAATGCCTCGATGCAATTCTTTAATTCAACTAAATAAGGTTAATTCAAAGCACCACATTCACATATGATTTCAAGGTTCATAGTCACACATAACACATACTTTCATATATTAAATTTTACAATGGCCAAATATAGATATACAAAATCGCATTCAATTTTCTAAGGTTATTTCCAAGTATGAAGTACTTTTACTTCCATAATGACTTCCACATGAGCCGAATGTTCACAAATGAACATATTCATAATCCAAATCGAATCATTCTCATATAAATAGGTAAGTATCACATACTTGAACAACTTAATGCATAATGCGTGACCAATTCGCCATTTTAGCAATGATCTCATTGTCATATACTTTTACTAATTCACCGGAACTTGGCTTACTAGGTATATGACCTGAATTTTATCATCGGCTCAGAGCCTGCTAGACTTTTAAGTCCGAAGTTACTTCTCCGGCTTTATACCTGCTAGGCTCAAGGACTGATATTTTTTCATTGGCTTTATGCCTGCTAGGCTCAAGGCCCGATATCACAGTACAATAACTTATTCACACTTTCTTCGTAACCAATGCTTCAATTTACATAAAGCCAAGACACATATCTCTTATACAAAGGCTTCCATATTTCAATAAAACACATAAGAATAATTTACATATCGTAACACATAATGTATTAAAGTTGACATCGATACACTAGCCATGTTCGGTTTATGGCATAAATTCAATGCATTTTCGGTATAATGAATGCAAAAAATCATACATTCACTTGTCACATACATAATCTTAAGTATACAAAGAAATCAAGCTCAATTACTTAAGAACTTACCTCTATTGTCATCGAACAACCACGGATCAACTATTCTACGAGTTTTGTTTTGCCCCTATCTGAAACTGGCTCTCTTTGCTCTTGAGCTAGATTAGATAAAATTTAACTTATCACGACTCAATCAAAGATAGCCTTACACACCTCTATATTTGTATATACTAAATCAACTTTGCTCATTCAATACACATACACAGAAATCTTATTACTCTCTCATCTCAATATGTACAAGGTTTTCAAATCATTACTTAACCACATTCGATAACCATATATAAAAAAATAATGTTAAACACTTAACAGTTTATCAATTGCTATTTAAACCACCTATAAATAATTTCCGATTTCATGAAACACTTTGCAACGAAAAATTATGCAAGACATCCCTAGGCCGAGTTTAATTCACTTAACAACTTGCTTACTTATTTCCACCATTAAACTCATTAGGCAAAATCCTCATTCCAACCCATCATAGTACACTTAAACTAAATTATTCCCTAACCTTTATCCACATTCGGTCATTAAGAAGTAATTTTAACAATTTATAATTCTTCCATAAGCAGGAGATTTTACAAATTTTAGCCGAGTAACCATTATAAATAAAACTAACTTTGTTACAAATTAACAAGTTTAGAGCTCATTTAACCACTAATTCCATTTCAAAAATATCAAAACACCATTGAAAAAGTACCCATCTTAATGACTGAATGTCATATAATTCTTGTATTCATTCTTAACCAAAATTTCTAAGCTTCAAGCTCAAATTTTAACTATATGCATCAAATAAATCATCAAACACCAAACCTTCATGAAATTTGGCTATATCTGAATGCTTTCTTTTAACAAATTAAGCCACCCAAAACACTAATTGCTCAATTTAATCTTATAAACTTATAGTCACATGGATTTAACCTCATAATATCCCTCACACACTCATTCCTCAATTTCTATCAAAATTTTGCGTTCATATTTTCTTATCCATTACCGAACATGAATTCAACACGAAATCAAAAGATACATTCATGAGTTTAAGATAGAGTTGGCAAGAAGCTCAAGAACATTAAAATACAATCAAGTTAACAAATTGGAGCCATGACTGAATGCATGCTCCACCAAAATTCAAAATTCACAAATGGGTTCACTCAATAGCTTTACAAGCAACTCAAATTCACAAAAATTACCAAGAAATCACATAGAAACATACCTTAATTAGACTCCTACTTAGCCGAATGCCTTATATTCTTTTTATTTTCTTTTCTCTTGATGAATTCGGCAAAAACAATAAGAGAATGAGCACTCTAGTTGTTTCACTATTACATGCATGGATAATACTTGTTAATTTACCAACTTAGCCTCACTATAAACATTTCCTCTCCACTATCATATAGCTGATTTTGTCCATGCAAATTTTGCATGGTTTAATTGCATTTTAAATCCTTCAACATTAATGCTCACTCACCATTCGGCACTTACAATCTAGTCTTCAAATTTTTTTCTTTTATGCACTCAACTCCTTACTTAATAAATCAACATCCAATTGACAAAATTAAACCACCAAATTTTCACAATAGACTATTCACATAATAAAAACATTGAAAATAATATTTTAAAAATTTTCTAACTCGGTTTTGTGGTTTCGAAGCCACTTTTTCGATTAGGGTCAAATTAGGGCTGTCACAACTCTCCCCCCTTTGGGATTTTCGTCCCCGAAAATCTTACCGGTGAATAGGTGAGGATAACGTTCTTTCATTGAATCTTTAAGCTCCCAAGTCGCTTCTTCAACCCCGTGTTTGAGCCACAACACTTTCACTAATGAGATTTTCTTATTCCGTAATTCTTTCACCTCGTGAGCCAGAATGTGAACCGGTTCTTCCTCGTAACTCAAATCGGACTGAATTTCAATCTCTGACGGGCTAATCACATGTGATGGATCGGATCTATATCGTCTAAGCATCGAGACATGAAAAACATTATGGATCTTTTCAAGTTCGGGTGGCAAATTTAATCTATACGCTACCGGTCCAATTCGTTCATAAATTTCATACGGTCCGATAAATCTCGGACTCAATTTGCCTTTATGGCCGAATCTGAGCACCTTTTTCCACGGTGAAACTTTAAGAAACACTTTATCTCCGACCTGATACTCTATATCTTTCCGTTTCAAATCTGCATATGATTTTTGACGATCTGACGCTGCTTTCAAACTTTCACAGATTCTTTTACTTTTTGTTCGGCCTCTTTTATCAAATCGACTCCATAAATCTTATTCTCACTGAGCTCGGCCTAAAAAAATGGTGTACGACATTTGTGACCGTATAAAGCCTCGTAAGGTGCCATCTTAATACTCGATTAAAAACTATTATTATATGCGAATTCAACCAAAGGCAAGTATCGTTCCCATGAGCCACTAAATTCAAGGATGCAACACCTCAATATATCCTCGAGTATCTGAATAATTCACTCGGATTGACCATTGGTTTAGGGATGAAAAGCGGTGCTAAAATGCAGCTTGGTACCCAAAGCTTCTTGCAATTTCTTCCAAAATCGCGATGTAAATCTTGGATCTCTATCTGACACAATAGAAGTAGGCACCCCGTGCAATCTCACAATCTGAGAAATGTACAATTCAGCTAACTTATCAAGCGAATAATCGGTATTATGAAAAGTCAGTGTGTAATCCCCTACTATATAAAAGGAACAGTTAGTCATATAAAAGAATTAAAAGTCTGGGACCCAGCCTTACTATAGTTTCAATATCAATTGGGCCTTAGCCCCTTATAAAAGGCAGTACCAGATGGGCCTTAGCCCAATACAAAATCAGAGACATTATCCAAACCAAAATCAGTATCAGAATCAGAATCAGAGTTAGTATCAGTATTAGAACTAGAATCAGAATCAGAATCAATTAACAGAATCAGAATCAGAATCAGAATCAAAATCAATTAACAAAAACAGAATCATAATCAAAATGTGAATGCAATCCCAACCCAGTCCAGCCATTACACCACCCGTACCAACCAGCACACCATGTGGGGAATAACTCAATCCACCCAGCCAGCACACCTCAGTTGCAGCATAGCTGCCAGTAACAGTATATCGTGGCAGAGCCACCAGAATCAGATATCGTGGCAAAGCCACTTAACAGAATACGTGGCACAAAGCCATTGGTAACGTGTCTGTAATACCCCAAACCCGACCTGGACGTTACGGCCAAGTCTGATGTGTCACATTGAAGTGTTTTTCGAAAACCGTGCTTTCATTGAAAACCCTTGAAGTTTTTAAAAACTCTTACCGTTAAACTTGTATAAAACCTTAGCTTGTCTTTTTCCAAAACGTGATTCATTGAAATAATCATCCCTTTGCAAACATCGTTAAAACCTTTGTAAAAGTTTTATGAAAGCTTATACACCCTTGTAGTTTGCAAAAACCTATTATTTTAAAGACAGATCAAATATAAAAAAAAAAATCAGATTCGTAACCTTTATAAAACATGTTATCTTGAAAATGGTTTAAGTATCAAATAAATTTGACCTTTTTCGTTAAGACTTAAAGTGAATGGAAGCTGGGCACCAGGTAGGATTCCAGAAAAGAGGAGGTGAGTCGAATAGACTGCTTAAATACCAAGCTCTTCTTGGACCCACTCCTAGACATGCACACTACCATTGCCACACTTTAACTATTTGAAATATTTATCTACAAGATCATTTAAAATTGCGGAAGCTTTGCTTGGTTATTGTGTGATTTTGAAAACAAGTAACTTTTATAAAAATCACGTCTTAAAATCATTTATTTTCAACTCGATTTAAATAATATCCTACGTAAGCTAAAACCAATTTAAATAAGTAAAGAATAAAAACCCAAAATAAAAATAATTAAAGAGGCCCTTTTTACAACCCAAAACCAGAAATAAATAATTAAATCTAAATTCAAATAGGTAACTTAATTAGAAATCTAATAGTCCAGTCCATGTGGCTACTCTGAATCCCTCCCAGCTCCAAGTCCACCAGTCTAAGGCTCACCTGCAAGGATGGAAGGAAAAAGGGTGAGTTTGGAAAACTCAGTGTGCAATAAGCCACTTACAGAGCCCAAATCAATATCAGCATACTAGGCCTAAGCCCCCAAATCAGTCTCAACATATAACTGGGCCGAAGTCCTTTTCAAATATCGGTTACTGGGCCTTAGCCTTTTTCATAAATCAATTCACTAGGCCGAAGCCTTTCATAAATCATATCTCTGGGCCGAAACCTTTTCTGTAAACGGTATGGCCCAAAGGCCCATTTTAACATCACATATAATATCAATGTATGTGTGCAAAGCCTATTTCAATATCACATGTAATGTCAATGTATGTATGCAAAGCCCAGTTGGGGAGACTACTCAACCCACCATCCGCTACTCTCCACCCGTACCAACCAAGCTCTCCATGTGGGGAATAACTCAACCCACCCAACCAAACTCTCCACTGGCAGCGTAGCTGCTTTATCATATAACTAGAGGCCAAGCCTCTTTTAATAACTGGGGAAAAAGCCCTTTTCGGTAAACTGGGGCAAAGCCCTTTATCACTTCCTCCATCATATAATAACCCAACCCATACATTTTATGAGTAAAACATGGCATATCGTATACATGTCATAGCATATCATGTGCATATCATGTGCATATCATGTCATAGCATGTAAAATAACAATATCATAATCATCATATTCAGAATGAAACCCTAGGGGTATAATAGACATTTTTCACCTAGGGGCAAAATAAACATTTTCACGTTTTAAGGGTAATTATGTAATTTTATCCATTATTAGGGTTTTCCATGCTTATTCATCAATTCCAAATGTTTAAACAGCAATTTTAGCCTATTTTAGTAAAACCGAGTTATGGGCTAAAAACCCTTAATGGGCCCTATGTAGCTAGTTCAGTCGTCTAAGCCCACTTAGTCTAAATCCTACAATTAACTACTAATTTAACTAGTTTTAAGCCTATAGTCTATTAAGAAATGTCTATTGCCCATTTTTACCCATATGGGCCGGTAAGCTCATTGGGCCCAATTTCAGCCCATCGAGGCCCAACTTACCATCATGCACAAAATCGTGCCCTTACCTGTTCTATCGATCCAATCACTAATCTTATCGTATGTATCACGTCTCAAACCATTCACAAAACCATAAGTTCGAAATGCCGAAGTTTAGGCATTTTGGCTTTTCAGCAAATATTAATCTAAGCTACTATGAGGTTCATTACACACATGCTTGCAACGAACGATGACTATATCCGATCCAAGTCAATCCTACATTCGATTACTAAAATATTAGACCACGAATCAATGATAACTAAATTTAACATACTCTTACCATATCCAGGCATCCATGAACAAGGCCCTAAATCCTTACCTTTGCTGAAGTTGATATCCAAATCTGGATCCGAACGCTTCACTGATCCAAGCCCTTAGTCAGCAACCTTTAACCCTTACAAGCACAGAGAAAAATAATTGGTAACAGCCCCTTAAAGCCTTAGGCACTATTTTGACAGCCTCCCTAAACACATAGGGATTCCAACTTTTCCAAATCCCTAAAAATAAGAATAGATCACAGTCAAGTCATTCATATCACCAACTTATATCCACGGTCAAACTAGCTCAATCATCACACAAGTTAGTCATTTACCCACAAGGGGCAAAACAGTCATTTAACACCCTAGGGGCAAAACGGTAATTTTACCCCATAGGGGTGTCTCGGTAATTCTACCCTACAGGGTTATTTCGGTAAATTTACAAATCGAGGGTAAAATAGTAATTTTTACAAATCAGGGGTAAAATAGTAATTTTACAAATTAGGGGTAAAACGGTAATTTTACAAATCATGGGTAAAATGGTAATTTTACAAATTAGGGGTAAAATGGTAATTTTACAAATTAGGGGTAAAATGGTAATTTTACAAATCAAGGGTATGTTCGTCATTTTACAAATCGAGGGTACTTCTGTCATTGTACAAATCAAGGGTCATTTCATAATTTTATAGATCGGGATATTTCTTGTAATTTTCCACATCGAGGGTAATTCGATAATTTTGTAAACCAAGGTATTTCAGTAATTTTGTAAACCAAGGGTATTTTAGTAACTTTGTAAACTAAAGCATTTCTAAACAGAGATAACAATGCGAATGGGCCTAGGGCCCATTGTTGGCCCAAATGGGCCCACACGCTCGTGTGGCCCTTTTAGCCTAAATCTAGCCACAGATATGAGATTCACCTAATCTAGCCCAATATTTGCTATACAATCAAACAACTTATCCACTTGGGCCCGTGGGCCCATTAGGCCCACATGGCCTCTTCGGCCCATCGCAGCCCGAAGTAGCCGTCCTACCGCTAGAGCAGTGAGAAATACACACCTGATAGGAGACTGAAGTTAATCCGCGCTCCAAACACTCTTAGCCGATGCCCCACCCAAACGGGCACGCCATAAAGCGAAAGGGATCAGCCAAGAAGGCTGTGCCTACTCTCCTCCTGGTTTGCTCTATTTAAAGCTAGCTCCTCACCTGCTCTCATGTTAGCTTTCCGATGTGGGATTCTCCATCAATCCCACCAAAATTAAAGCATTAGCAAAATAATCAACCTTTGCGTGCAACGGGATTTGAACCAAAGTCCTCTCAATAACCCTGTCAAGCCGTCACCACTCGGACACAAGCTCCTTTGTGTCATAAGTCCAACACATTTAACTTTAAATCTCACCTACTTGCTTCTAGATTTATTTAAAAGAAAAACCAAAATAAATCGCAAGAGCCAAGACTTGAACCTTAAACCCCCTTGCTTCCTTGTCCCCTAAGTGGCGCTACTTTGCCACTACACCACACTCCTTTTTGTGTCTTATTACACACATAATTCCTTACAACTCCTCTTTTCCAAGTCCTCTATTCCTTAAGTCCAAAAATCCAAGAATTCTCCGGGTTTTTAACCAACACTTGGGCCTTCCATAGGCCCAATAACACACTCCAAACACGAATTACACATCCATATATCAAAATTTCAACATTACACCAAATATCACAAAAATCCCGGAATCCCAAAAATTAGCCCAAGACTTTTCCCACACTATGAATCCTTCACAGGTCACTAAAATACCACATTAACCCATTAATAATAACCTTCCATAACAGAATTCAACACATCAATAATTTTATTTTGAACTATCTCACACCCGAACCCAGGCCCAAGGCCCAATACTTCTAGGCCCAAATTTAGGGTGTTACAGTGTCTATAATCAGCACAAAGCCTGTGATATTGGCACAAAGCCCATAATAACGGCACGAAGCCCACAATATCGATACGAAGCTCACAATAACGGCACGAAGCCTACAATATCGATACGAAGCCCACAACAACGGCACACAGCCTTCGGTAACATGATCGGTACTCAACCATCAATCGATCCACAGTCGTCTCGGGCGACCCGTGCGACCTTATCAAATCAGTACGAATATACGGCTCTTAAACCTTTGGTGGATCCACAGTCGTCAAGCAACCATGCGATCCTAACAGATCAGATCTTCCTCCATACAAAATCCCAACCCATGCAACATGTCATGTATGCAAAATGTCATGCCCATATTTGAATCAAACAATCACGGTCAAGTCATTTATATCACCAACAGATATTCACAATCGAATCCGTCAAACACACAGTCCAAGTCAGTCACTTGCCCACAAGGGCAAAATAGTCATTTAACACCCTAGCGGCAAAATGGTAATTTTACCCCACAGGGGTATCTCGGTAATTCTACCCTACAGGGGTATTTCGATAATTCTACCCTACAGGGGTAATTCGGTAATTCTACCCTACAGGGGTATTTCGGTAATTTTACCCTACAGGGGTATTTCGATAATTCTACCCTTCAGGGGTATTTCAGTGATTCTACCCTACAGGGGTATTTCAGTAATTCTACCCTAAAGGGGTTTTTGGTAATTCTACCCTACAGGGGTATTTCAGTAATTCTACCCTAAAGGGGTATTTTGGTAATTCTACCCTACAGGGGTATTTCAATAATTCTACCCTAAAGGGGTATTTTGGTAATTCTACTCTACAGGGGTATTTCAGTAATTCTACCCTAAAGGGGTATTTCAGTAATTCTACCCTAAAGGGGTATTTCGGTAATTCTACCCTATAGGGGTATTTCGATAATTTCAAAAGTCGGGGGTATTTTAGTAATTTTGTTATCTAGAGGTATTTCATTAATTTTGTAAAGTAAGGGTAAAACAGTATTTTTACAAATCAGGGGTAAAATGGTAATTTTACAAATTAGGGGTAAAACGGTAATTTTACAAATCAGGGGTAAAATGGTAATTTTACAAATCAGGGGTATTACAGTAGTTCTACCCTATAAGGGTATTTTAGTAATTTTGTAAATCAAGGGTATTTCATTAATTTTGTAAATCAAGGGTATTTCAGTAATTTTGTAAATTAAGGGTATTTTAGTAATTTTGTAATTTAAGGGTATTTTAGTAATTTTGTAAACTAAAGCATTCTAAACAGATATAACAATGCGAATGGGCCTAGGGCCCATTCTCGGCCTAAATAGGCCCACACGCTCGTGTGGCCCTCTTAGCCCAAATCTAGCCACAGATATGAGTTTCACTTAGTCTAGTCCAATATTTACTACACAATCAAACAACTTATCCAATTGGGCCCGTATGCCCATTGGGCCCACATAGCTCCTTTCGGCCCATCGCGGCCCGAAGTAGCCGTCCTACCGCTAAAGTAGTGAGAAATACACACCTGATAGAAGACTGGAGTTCATCCACGCTCTGAGCACTTTTAGTCGACGCCCAACCCAAATGAGCCCGCCATAAAGCGAAAGGGATCAGCCAATAAAGGTATCTTTACTCTCCTCATGGTTCTCCCTATTTAAAGCCAGCTTCGCATCCACTCTTATGTTAGCTTCCCGATGTGGGATCCCCCCATCATCAGAGTTTAAATTCAACACCAACTCTTGCCGCCCCCTGCTAGCAAAATAAAAGCTCTTTGATTGCCATGAGTTTCGAACCCTGGACCTTCTTGCCAACTCTATGACGCCATCTTCCTCCCTCCTATGTGGAGCTACTTTGCCACTAGACAACAAGGCTTTTTGTGGCACAATTTCTCCAACAATATTCTTAAGGCCTACCTACTACACCCAGGGTTTAATTCACCTTAAACCAAAATTTTTGCTAAAGTCCAGATTTGAACCCAAGGCTTTTCCAACACACAGTCCAAGTCAGTCACTTGCCCACAAGGGCAAAATAGTCATTTAACACCCTAGCGGCAAAATGGTAATTTTACCCCACAGGGGTATCTCGGTAATTCTACCCTACAGGGGTATTTCGATAATTCTACCCTACAGGGGTAATTCGGTAATTCTACCCTACAGGGGTATTTCGGTAATTTTACCCTACAGGGGTATTTCGATAATTCTACCCTTCTGGGGTATTTCAGTAATTCTACCCTACAGGGGTATTTCAGTAATTCTACCCTAAAGGCGTTTTTGGTAATTCTACCCTACAGGGGTATTTCAGTAATTCTACCCTAAAGGGGTATTTTGGTAATTCTACCCTACAGGGGTATTTCAATAATTCTACCCTAAAGGGGTATTTTGGTAATTCTACTCTACAGGGGTATTTTAGTAATTCTACCCTAAAGGGGTATTTCAGTAATTCTACCCTAAAGGGGTATTTCGGTAATTCTACCCTATAGGGGTATTTCGATAATTTCAAAAGTCAGGGGTATTTTAGTAATTTTGTTATCTAGAGGTATTTCATTAATTTTGTAAAGTAAGGGTAAAACAGTATTTTTACAAATCAGGGGTAAAATGGTAATTTTACAAATCAAGGGTAAAATAGTAATTTTACAAATCAGGGGTAAAATGGTAATTTTACAAATTAGGGGTAAAACAGTAATTTTACAAATCAGGGGTAAAATGGTAATTTTACAAATCAGGGGTATTACAGTAGTTCTACCCTATAAGGGTATTTTAGTAATTTTGTAAATCAAGGGTATTTCATTAATTTTGTAAATCAAGGGTATTTCAGTAATTTTGTAAATTAAGGGTATTTCAGTAATTTTGTAATTTAAGGGTATTTCAGTAATTTTGTAAACTAAAGCATTCTAAACAGATATAACAATGCGAATGGGCCTAGGGCCCATTCTCGGCCTAAATAGGCCCACACGCTCGTGTGGCCCTTTTAGCCCAAATCTAGCCACAGATATGAGTTTCACTTAGTCTAGTCCAATATTTACTACACAATCAAACAACTTATCCAATTGGGCCCGTATGCCCATTGGGCCCACATGGCCCCTTTCGGCCCATCGCGGCCCGAAGTAGTCGTCCTACCGCTAGAGTAGTGAGAAATACACACCTGATAGAAGACTGGAGTTCATCCACGCTCTGAGCACTTTTAGCCAACGCCCAACCCAAACGAGCCCGCCATAAAGCGAAAGGGATCAGCCAATAAAGGTATCTTTACTCTCCTCATGGTTCTCCCTATTTAAAGCCAGCTTCGCATCCACTCTTATGTTAGCTTCCCGATGTGGGATCCCCCCATCATCAGAGTTTAAATTCAACACCAACTCTTGCCGCCCCCTGTTAGCAAAATAAAAGCTCTTTGATTGCCATGAGTTTCGAACCCTGGACCTTCTTGCCAACTCTATGACGCCATCTTCCTGCCTCCTATGTGGAGGTACTTTGCCACTAGACAACAAGGCTTTTTGTGGCACAATTTCTCCAACAATATTCTTAAGGCCTACCTACTACACCCAAGGTTTAATTCACCTTAAACCAAAATTTTTGCTAAAGTCCAGATTTGAACCCAGGGCTTTTCCAACACTTCTCAGCACACTTAACCACTGAAACAAGCCTTCATTAACTGAATTTACATGCACAACAAAATATTATAAGCTGCTTTCAACCGCTCCCATGCTCAAGGTCCAAAACTTCTAGGCCCAAATTCAAGGTGTTATAGATTTTCTTTTACAATTCACCATAGCATCGTGCACGGTTAACCAATCCATATCGAGGATAATATCGAACTCGTCAAATGGCAATAGCATCAAATCAGCCTGAAAACAAGAATTTCGAATCATTAAGGGATAGTTCTTGCACACTTTGTCTACTAACACACACTGGCCCAAAAGGTTTGACACTTGAATCACAAACTCAGTAGACTCAATAGGTAGAGTCTTACTGGATGCCAAAGTTTCACACACATAGGAATGAGTTGAGCCAGGGTCAATCAAAGCAATAACATCAATATCAAAAAGAGTGAAAGTACCAGTAATAACATCTAGAGAAGAAGCCTCCTCACGAGCGCAGATGGCATAAGCTCTGGTAGGTGCACGAGCCTCAGATCGAATAGCAGTGTCTTTAGTCCCTCTCTGACTGCCACTAGCATTACCCGCATGTCTAGGTGGTCTACCTCGTGCTGCGGTGTTACTCGGTCTCTCACTTGGATCAGTATTCTGCTCAGCTAATTTCAGACAGTCTCGGATAAAATGGTCGACTGACCCACACTTAAAACAGGAGCGATCATGCAATCTGCAGCACCCTGAATGCCATTTACCACAGTGCTTGCACTCGACTCTATTCTGACGGTCATTGCCAGCACTAGCAACAGAGGTAGCTCGGGTACTCACAGGAGGTCGATCTCAATCTCGTCTAGAAAATCCTAAAATAGTCTTGGATCGGCCCGATTCATATTGAAATTTCTTCGAGGACTGCTGAATGTTTTTCCCCGAAGATCTTTTACGAAACTCTCTAACTCTAGCTTCAACTTTTCTTTTCTCAATTCTGAGCTCTTCAGCTTTACAAGCTCACTCGACAAGTACTACGAACTCTTTAATTTCCAGAATACCTTCTAGCAGTTTGATGTCTTCATTCAACCCATCCTCGAAGCGTTTACACATGATGGCCTCGGAAGAGATACACTAACGGACATATCTGCTGAGTCTCACAAATTCCCGTTCATATTCGGTAACAATCATTCGACCCTGTTTAAGCTCAAGAAACTCTTTACGCTTTTGGTCGATGAATCTTTGGCTGATATACTTTTTACAAAACTTCGTTAGAAAGAATTCCCAAGTAACCCGCTCTCTCTGAACAACTAAAATTAGTGTATTCCACCAATGATAAGCAGCATCACGTAACAGAGATATGGCACATTTCAAGCATTCATCAGGTCTACACACTAATTCATCAAACACACGGATAGTATTATTGAGCCAAAACTCAGCCCGTTCAGCGTCATCGCTAACTGTAGCCCGGAACTCTTCAACCCTATATTTTTTAATTTTATCAGCTGGAGGCTTACTCGATCTCAATGGATCGATCACATGAGGCATTATAGGTGTCGGAAGCGGAGTATTCGGGGGCGGGTGATGTGGAACAATTGAGTAAACCAATCATTCATCATAGCATAGAAGGCTTGTCTCGCCTCCTCATCACGGTTACTTGCATTTGGCTGAGAGTCATTCGGTGCTGTCCCTTGAACGGGAGTAGGTGCTAAACTCTCAACATCATCGCGCTACAGCTTGATCGGGATCGGGATCCATTTAGTATACGAAAAACACATTTCAATGTCAGAAGTCACCACACTATCGTATTAACACAAAATGGCATGTATAGCTATACTTACACACGCTATGTTAGTCCTAGAATCGACTAAACTGTAGCTCTAATACCAATAAAATGTAACACCCTATAACCCTCATCCGTCGCCAGAACAGGGTCACAAGGTATTACTTATCAGAATACAGATCAGGCTTGACATTCATAATCAAACATGCTTAAAAATGTAGTTTATTTGATCGTTCAACCATGAGCAAATTTTAAAATGAAGACACTTCACAGAATATAACATCAAATAACCTTAGCCGAATACAATGATGCATTTTCCAAGATTAAGTCTTACATCTAAACAAAATTTTAAATTTCCTATGTTAAACATAACATAACCTAATCAATGTCCTATATAATTGCACTTGATGAAATTAATATACTATATGCCGATTGCATAACATGCATAATCTATACTATTCATTTGGTAATTCATTAATTCCATAGCCGAATATAAGGACATCCTATACTAGTGAATTTAATCATTAATACTTGTAACAAAAATCAAGACATTAACAGTGAACTTTTATCAACTGAGCAACCACTTAAATACATTAACCCATACACTTATACTTAGCAAATAGGCAAGCCATTTTCGCATGGCTATATATATATACACAATTTCAAAATATCATTCAATTCAAAAGAAAGTTAAGCCTATACATGCCATCTTTCAAAATAAAACTATCAAAGTACCAAAACAGTGACGATAGTGTGGATGACTTGAACTTGAATCCCGAGCTCGTAGCTTCAAAAGAGATCTATAAAGCAGAGTAACAAATACACTCGAAGTAAGCTAGTTAGCTTAGTAAGTCTTAAGTAATTAAACAACAAAACTTATTTATGTCCATTATTCACATATAACAAATTTGAAACGAAACACTTATTGGTCGAATATGCATAGTCATATTATATCCATTTCAATGACATATCATTTCTTCAAAATTCGAAGTCACATAATCACAACATCTAAATGCCTCGATGTAATTCTTTAATTCAACTTAATAAGGTTAATTCAAAGCATCACATTCACATATGATTTCAATGTTCATAGTCACACATAACACATACTTTCATATATTAAATTTTACAATGGCCAAATATAGATATACAAAACCACATTCAATTTTCTAAGGTTATTTCCAAGTATGAAGTACTTTTACTTCCATAATGACTTCCACATGAGCCGAATGTTCACAAATGAACATATTCATAATCCAAATCGAATCATTCTCATATAAATAGGTAAGTATCACATACTTGAACAACTTAATGCATAATGCGTGATCAATTTGCCATTTTAGCAAAGGATCTCATTGTCATATACTTTTACTAATTCACCGGCACCTGGCCTGTTAGGTATAAGACCCGAATTTTCTCACCGGCTCAGAGCCTGCTAGACTTTTTAAGTCCGAAGTTACTTCACCAGCTTTACACCTGCTAGGCTCAGGGCCTGATATTATTTCTCCGGCTTTATACCTGCTAGGCTCAAGGCCCGATATCACATTACAATAACGTATTTACACTTTCTTCGTAACCAATGCTTCAATTTACATAAAGCCAAGACACATATCTCTTTTACAAAGGCTTCCATATTTCAATAAAACGCATAGGAATAATTTGCACATCGTAACACATAATGTATTAAAGTTGACATTGATACACTAGCCATGTTTGGCCTATGGCATAAATTCAATGCATTTTCGGTATAATGAATGCAAAAAATCATACATTCACTTGTCATATACATAATCTTAAGTATACAAAGAAATCAAGCTCAATTACTTAAGAACTTACCTCTATTGTCGTCGAACGACCACGGATCAACTATTCCACGAGTTTTGTTTTGCCCCTATCCGAAACTGGCTCTCTTTGCTCTTGAACTAGATTAGATAAAATTTAACTTATCACGACTCAATCAAAGATAGCCTTACACACCTCTATATTCGTATATACTAAATCAGCTTTGCTCATTCAATGCACATACACAGAAATCTTATTACTCTCTCATCTCAATATGTACAAGGTTTTCAAATCATTACTTAACCACATTCGGTAACCATATATAAAAAAATAATGTTAAACACTTAACCGTTTATCAATTTCTATTTAAACCACGTATAAATAATTTCTGATTTCATGAAATAATTTACAACGAAAAATTATGCAAGACATCCCTAGGCCGAATTTAATTCACTTACCAACTTGCTTACTTATTTCCAGCATTAAACTCATTAGGGAAAATCCTCATTCCAACCTATCAAAGTACACTTAAACTAAATTATTCCCTAACCTTTATCCACATTTGGTTATTAAGAAGTAATTTTAACAATTTATAATTCTTTCATTAATAAGCATAAGATTTTACAAATTTTAGCCGAGTAACCATTATAAATAAAACTAACTTTGTTACAAATTAACAAGTTTAGAGCTCATTTAACCACTAATTCCATTTCAAAAATATCAAAACACCATTGAAAAAGTACCCATCTTAATGACTGAATGTCATATAATTCTTGTATTCATTCTTAACCAAAATTTCTAAGCTTCAAGCTCAAATTTCAACTATATGCATCAAATAAATCATCAAACACGAAACCTTCATGAAATTTGGCTATAGCCGAAAACTTTCTCTTAACAAATTAAGCCACCCAAAATACTAATTACTCAATTTAATCTTATAAACTTATAGTCACATGGATTTAACCTCATAACATCCCTCACACACTCATTCATCAATTTCTATCAAAATTTTCGAGATCATATTTTCTTATCCATTACCGAACATGAATTCAACACCAAATCAAAAGATACATTCATGAGTTTAAGATAGAGTTGGCAAGAAGCTCAAGAACATTAAAATACGATCAAGTTTACAAATTGGAGCCATGATCGAATGCATGCTCCACCAAAATTCAAAATTCACAAATGGGTTCACTCAATAGCTTTACAAGCAACTCAAATTCACAAAAATTACCAAGAAATCACATAGAAACATACCTTAATTAGACTCCTACTTTGCCGAATGCCTCATGTTCTTTTTATTTTCTTTTCTCTTGATGAATTCGGCAAAAACAATGAGAGAATGAGCACTCTAGTTGTTTCACTATTACATGCATGTATAATACTAGTTAATTTACCAACTTAGCCTCACTATAAACATTTCCTCTCCACTATCATATAGCCGATTTTGTCCATGCAAATTTTGCATGGTTTAATTGCATTTTAAATCCTTCAACATTAATGCTCACTCACCATTCGGCACTTACAATCTAGTCTTCTATTTTTTCTTTTATGCACTCAACTCCTTTCTTAATAAATCAACATCCAATTGACAAAATTAAACCACCAAATTTTCACAATAGACCATTCACATAATAAAAACACTGAAAATAATATTTTAAAAAATTTCTGACTCGGTTTTGTGGTTCCAAAACCACTTTTTCGATTAGGGTCAAATTAGCGCTGTCACATAAAAACCCTAAAAAGTGGAATAACTACTAAAATACCCTTAAAGGTGCGAAATTACTATTTTACCCCTAGGTGCAAAATGACTGTTATACCCCTAGGGTTTAATTAGACTGATTTGCATGCTTTACTGATTCTGTTTATTATATGCCATGAGATGTTTATATGATGCATAGGGACTGGGTTATATGGTTGGAGGAAGTGCTAAGTGGCAATGCCATGAATACCGAAAAGGGGCTTTGCCCTAGTTTACCGAAAGAGGCGATGCCTCGTATTACCGTTCTGGTGGTTTGACCACACTATTTGATTATGCAGCTATGCTGCCACTGTGGAGAGTAGTGGTTGGGTGGGTTGAATAGTTTTCCCCACATGGAGAGTTTGGCTAGTACGGGTGGAGAGTAGCGGTTGGGTGGGTTGAGTAGCTTCCCCACATGTTTTGGGCTTGCATTCATGCTTATTATCTGTTCTGTTTCTGTATTAGGCCTATGGGCTGTACTGTTATCTAGATAGGGCTTCGGCCCAGTATGGGCCGTACTGTTAGCTGGATAGGGCTTCGGCCCAGTAACTGAGCATTGAATAGGGCTTCGGCCCAGTAGCTGAGCACTGAATAAGGCTTCGGCCCAGTTGACACTGAGGCTGGATAGGGCTTAGGCCCAGTAGGCTTGAGCTGACTTGGGCTTTGGATAGGCTTTTTACACACACTGAGTTTTCCAAACTCACCCCTTTCTCTTCCATCCTTGCAAGTGAGCCCTAATTTGTGGACTTGGAGCTGGGAGGGATTCAGAGTGGCCACGAAGACTGTATTTTCTGGTTTAAATAAATTATTTATTTTATTACTCATCTCAATTGCTTTATTTTCAATTTGGGTTTGTAATAAGGCCGCTCTTGTTAATTTTATTTTGGGTTTTTAATTATTTAATTTTTTTTAGTTTAAGTAGGATATTGTTTAAATTGTTTTGAAATTGGTTAGCTCTAAGGCACATTTTTATAAAAGTTACTTGTTTTCAAAATATCACGATAACATAGCAAAGCTTCTGCAACGTAAACGTTTTCATAAATAAATATTTTAAATAGACTTAAACCTAATTTGTTGTTCGTGGACAAGTCATAAGGTTAAAGTGTGGCAATGGGTGTGTGCATGTCTAGGATTGGATCATGGAAGAGCTTGGTACTTAAGCAGTCTAATTGACTCACCTCCTCTTCTCTTGAATCCTGCCTGGTGCATAGTACCCATTCACTTTAAGCCATAACAAAGAATATCTGATTTTTCGATACTTAAACTGTTTTAAAAATAACATGTTTCTGCAAGCTACAAAGGTTTTCAAGCGTTCACAATTTTCCATAAAATTTTACAAAATTGTTAACAATGTTTGAGAAAGGAATGATTATTACAATAAATCACATTTTGGAAAAATAAACAAACACAAGCTAAGGTTTTATACAAGTTTGATAGTAAAAGTTTCTAAACATTAAGAAGGGTTTTCAATGAAAACATGGTTTTCGAAAAACACTTCAATGTGACACACCAGACTTGGCCGTAACATCTGGGCCGGGTTTGGGGTGTTACATTACAAGCTATATTTCTCACCCAATTCTATGTCAATCTACAATCAACATTGCTCATATCAGGAAGCCATAATTAGACATCCAAAACAACCCAAAATAAGTGGCTAACCCAATAAATTATGTATAGACCATCATTAAACAAAATACCTATACATGCCATTATAACCAAAATCAAAACATTCAAAAGTACCGATAGAACTGATAGTTATTGTGATACAACTTCGACAAGCTTACAACCCAATCGCGCTTTTGATAATCTCAATACTCATGAAGTTATATTCATCAATTCCAAGGTGAATAAATCCACAATATCATATATACATATTGTCCCAAGCTTAGTAAGATTTTATACAATTTTAACTCTTCCAAATTTCTTTATTTTCATTTGCATTTCTTTACTTTACACACTTATTCCATATGCATATAACACAAGTCATAAACATATCATTCAACCATGGTCATAAGCTAGTGCATTTAACCAAAGCCTTTTTTGATTTGATCACATGATAAGTCATTTCATAAGAAATTTCATAATTTAAACCTTACCACTTTTTCATGAGCACTAGCATATTCTCACTTAAATACTTACCAATTCAATGCATCTTATAAATAATCATATTACCATTCAACCAATAGCTTGGCACTTACCTAAGTATCAAGAAACATCACCAGTTAGCGTACTTGCACATATTACATATAAGTTCAACATTAATAAACTTATTTTCTCGACATGTCACACTTGAGTTTATTACTCATCTCAATATACAAAATTTCCTTTATCAATGTATCAAAGATAGTTAAATATTTACATGTCATGATACATATCATTCTCTTGCCGTTTCTTCATAAACATAAATCCTTCAATTCATTATATCAATATTTCATGTACCATCATTTTCATGAATTTCATGTATATTTATTCTGATAACAGTTCATAATCATGAATATGCATAATTATCAGGCAAGTTTCACATTCATGCATGTTCCATGTCATATTTCAATATATCAAACAAATATCATTTCCATGTATTTTGGGTATATACCGGTAATAGTTCATTTCGATCTCATGTTATCTCATATCAGAAATTTACCCATTGAATCATTTAAAATATAGATGGATACACAAGTAGTACACATGAAGTGTACAAATATAAAATTCGCCAATTCATATTCGAGAGTGCTTTTATGAGAAATTAAACAGAAAGCTCTCTCTCTAGCACTATAACAGAATACTCATGTGAGCATGTAACGGGAAGCATATCCGGGCTTAATACGGGAAGCTCACAAACAACACTTAATTGGGAAGCTAACAAAGAGCACTTAACGGGTATCTTCGAAGAGCACTTAACGGGTAGCTCCGAAGAGGACTTAATCAGGAAGCACCGGATAGCCTTATATCGTGGAGTTCAAGCGAGCCATATCAGGACGCTTAATAAGAGCTGAGTTTGTGTCCGTAACATATGTAGGATCACAGCCGATCGCATAACAAGACACTCATAAAGAGCTGCGTTTGTGTCCACAACATATGCAGGATCACAACCGATCGCATAATAGGACGCTCACAAAGAGCTGCGGTAGTCTACAATATATGCAAAATTGCTATCGATCGGGATGTTCTGAAGATCTATTAACAGGAAGCTTGCAAGAATAATATAATGAGAAGCTTGGGAGGGCTTATAACGGGATGCTCTTTTGAGCTATGGTATGTTCGCAACACATGCTAGACCATAACCATTACGGGAAATCCTGTATCCATCGAATTTCTTTTATTTAAATAGGACTTAGCATTTATCGGGTATTATCGAACATGTGATAAATTTATTATTTTCATAGCACTTATACATTTTACATATAAACAACATTCAATTCAAACATATAAAAATATAAAATTTAATTACACGAACTTACCTGGCTAAATTGTAGAAATACCAATATTTAGTGGTATTTTGGTAATTTTCTATTTTTCTCGATTTTCTACCGGATCTTTATCTACATTAATAATTTCATTCAATTTATTATTTTAGACAATAAAATAATTCATTTCCTACAATTTGGTTATTTTTACATATTTACAAAATTTCCCCTAAAGTTTTACTTTTATTCAATTTAGTCCCTAAGCCTAAAACATGCGAAATAGTCATTTTTAATGTAAACCCATGCTAGCTAAAGATTCATATATATTTTCCTCCTCCTCTCCATTCCACATCCTTAATGTATATAACATGCTTATATGTAACATTATCTATAATTCCACTATTACTTATATGTTCATATCAAAGCTATCCACTTGAGTCGTAGTCACTAAATTGTTTATATCTTGAGCTACAGAATTCTAAATTAAGATCCACTTGATGTTGTTGAAACTGGACTCCAATATATTTCTATCATAAAAATTTCAAAATTTATAATTTAGCCAATAAGTACAGTAAAATCTTCAAATTTATCCTATTATACTATTTGACAACTTCGACCTTTTTTACTGAAAATCAATTATCTCTTAGTACAGAGTTTTGATGATGTTTCCATTTGTTTCTCTTGAAAATAGACTCATTAAGAATTTAAACATATAAATTTGAATAACTAATTTTTTTTTTACAATTTTTGATGATTTTCGAAAGACAGAATAGGGAAACCCGAAATTATCCTGACCTTGTCTCACAAAATTTTTTATATATCATAATTTACAATTCCATTGCTCACACCATTTCTTTTATGAAAAACTAGACTCAATAAAATTTAATTTCATATTTTATTCAACCTCTAATTCGATTTCCATAATTTTTGGTGATTTTTCAAAGTTGAACTATTGCTGCTGTCCAGAAACTATTTTAATGCTAATTTTACTCTTTCATGGTTCTTTGCATTAACTTTCATTTAGACACGCATAATCATTATACTTTTAATTATTGTCCAATTGAATCCTTAAAACTCACTTATCATCAACTTTTATTGTAACTTCTCTTATTTAAATTATAAATTTCACAAGTTTACAATTTAATTCATAATATCTTGAAAATTAATTATTTACTATAATTTCACCTTAACATCACTTTGTAACTAATTCACTAACACTTAAAATTCCATTTAAACTTCATAACACAATACTTTATTTTACACATAAACTTTTGTACACTTTACAATTTAGTCCTTACAAAAATTTAATGTAACTTGAAATTTTCCCACACATTCACTTTTTGTATCATCACACTTCATTTGTATTCTCTTTTAAACATTCAAATTCACATAGCCTATTTTGTTTACTTTACAATTTATTTTCTTTTTCTACTACTTCAATATACCATTTTAATTTTCACACATAATATTAGCACATTCATAAGTAATTCAACTAATTTAGCATACTCTATACTTAGTTAAAATTTAAATAAAGTAAATTTCTTGAAGTACTTGCCTTGTCTCTTTAATTTTATCACTTTTTCTACCATTTTCTCCACTTTCAATTCTAATTTCTCCATTACAAGATGATATTTTAACTCTCTAGTGTCTCTACTTCACTTCTTCTTTTTTGGTGGTTATGAAAATTTTTAAAGAATTTGAGAGAAAAATTGGGATTTCATAGTAAAAGATCAAATTGTAAAGAAAAGAAAATTTTTTTTCTCCCTCTCCTTCTTACGTTATAGCATGGAAAGATGAATAGAATTCTTCATCTTTCTTTGCTTTTATACTAAAATAATAAAAAAATAATAATATTAAACATCAAGTCAAAATATTAATAAACTATTATTTATTTATTTGATTTTAATCTAAAATATCACCAACATCATCATTACTCTTTAAAATTATCTTCCTTACTAAATGACCATTTTGTCCTTGATGATCTTTTAAAATTTCATCATTGAGTCATCACTTTATTTGGTAAAATTATGCTTTAGTCCCTCATAATTCTTCAATATTTAATTTGGTCCTAATTCATCCATTTTCCTTAATTTCTAGATCATTCCACCCTTAAAATATTTTCATGATTGGTCCTTCAACTTTTTCATATTTACACTTTAACACCTCAAGTTTGAGTATTTACTCTTGAGCCACAAAATTTTTCTCACTTTTACAATTTAGTCCTTTCTTGGAATATATAATAATATACTTTCCAATGTTGATAGAACTCAAAATTTCCCTTTTTGTCACTTTATTTAGTTATTTTACTATATCAAGGATAACATCTTACTTTCTTATTGTAGTAATTTTTAGGGTATTACAAAACAATCAATTTAATCAACATTTAAGTGATTTTATTTCATATGAGCTTACCTAGCTAAATTGCAGAAATGTCAAAGTATAGGGGCTTTTTGGTAATTTTGTAACGTCCCAAAAATCCCTTACATATTTATTTTCTTATGCTTGTGACAACTATTTGTCTACTTCAGTGGTTAAGTGTTCTGAGAAATGTCTGAGAGGTCCCAAGCTTAAGCCTTAGCTTGGGCAAATTTTTGTTTCTGTTTTTAAATAAATAAACCCCTATCTCTAATTAGTAGGCTTATAAATAAATGTTGGTAAGATATGTTTGAATGGGCCTGCAGGTCTGGTGGGTAAATGGAGTTGCAAAGTGCTAGTGGTCTTGAGTTCAAGTCTTGGTGTGCGTAGGGGAGAATTTTATTTTGTTGCTTGTGCTATGTGGGTGTTCTAGTTTAGCCGAAATACTGAAGAGTTTGAGTGGAATTTGAATTAGCTGGTTGAGGGAGGGGTGGATGGTTTTGGGGAGAGGATTAAGGGATTTGGTGAGAAAATTAAGAAGTGAGGAGTTTGAATGCATTCAAACTGTGGTTGCAAGTTCGACTTTCCCCTCACTCTTTCTTTTCTGACAATTTGCCCTCTGATGTTTTGTTTCCCCATTACCAAAATTTTCTTTCTGGTTTCTAAAAGTTCTCTGCTGAACTTTTGCTAGTTTCCCTTCCTCTTATTTTGTTTCCCTTTTGCAATTCCAGTGTAACAGCCCAATTTAGACCCTAATCAGAACAGTGGTTTCAGGACCATGAATCCTAGTCAAAATAATAATTTAAAAATTATTTTCCGTGTTTATTTTGTGTGAATTTATATATGTGAAATTTTCATGATTTAATTTCATAGTTTGGATGTCCGATTAAATAAAAGGACTTAGTCGCGTAAAATAAAAATTTGGTGGTTTAATGTGTAAGGACCAAATTGAATGTGTCTTTATAAATTGAAGTGCTTATGTTGCAATTATGCCATTGAGTAAATGAAGGAACGGTAATGGCATGCATTATTAAGTTGTTAATACAACATTAAAGCTATATTAGTAAATAAATAATAAAATGTTATTATAATAATATATGTTATAAAATAATTTATCATGCATTTGTTTTTGTTTCTTATCACCGAATATGCCCTTGAAACATAGGTTTTAGTCATTAAGTTTAAAAGGGTAAAAATGGAAAACATGTATTAATAATATGTTTTTTTATATTATATTATATGATAGTTAAAAACAAGCTTATTTCATTTTCTTCATGCCGAATAGCCAAATAAGAAAGAAAACAAAAAGAAAACCTAGGTTCGAACATAGTCAAGCTCGATTAAGGTACGTAATTAGCTTAGTTTTCGATAATTTTTAAGTTTTTGAGATCGTTGCTTACTAACCTTCAAGACCCATGCTTTAATTTTTGATTTTGATGAATATTTTGAATTGTGCCATTGTTGAGAGCTTGTGATTTTTTTTTTGTTTGATGATGAATTATGAAAGATATGGATTGGGTTAATATATATTGTAAAGGAATTTTTGATAATTTTGAGTAATTAGGACTTAATTGCAAAAATAAAAAAATGAGGGGACTAAGATGTGAAACTTATGGAAAATATGAGCTTATTTGGACACTAGGGGTATTCGGCCTTCCTTAGATATAATTAATTTTGGATAATTTTGTGTTTTGTGTATTAGGGACTAAATTGTAAAAAAATTGTAAATGTCAGGGTAAAATGGTAATTTGCCCATTTATGTGTTTTTGGACTAAATTGAATGAAAATATGTTTGAGTGAGCTTAATTTGAATATGTTTAGATCAAGAATTAAAGAAATCGAAATTGGATCGAGGAAAGGCTAAAGTTGTTTACTAGTCGTCCTGCTCCGTTTTTCATCGTCCGATGTAAGTTTATAAGCAAATAGACATACTTAAAATTAATTAAATGCAAATTACATATGCTGAAATGAAATGTGAGAATATATACTTACAAATGCCGAATGTGTATAAGCTTGGTAGCCATGTCCATGTGTTCAATCCGACCGAGTTACGACATTCAGAAGCCCCGTATGAACCCTAGGAATAGTTAGGATATATATGTCATGACATAGGATCCGATTTATGTGTGCGGTAAGACAATGGCATCGATGTGAGATTCCGATAAATGTGTTTGAGAAAGACCCTATATGGGATAGTGGCATTGATATGTGATTACATGTAAGACCACGTCTGGGACGTTGGCATTGTACGATATATGTGATGATCCGAGTGTCCTATCCAATTTCAAAAGGTTCATCGGGCAAAGACAAGTTATGTACGAAGGTGTAAGATGAACTAAATGATCAGGTATGAGTTAGTTTATCACTTATTGAATTAAGGTAAGTTGGCCATTCGATATGTTATGCTAAATTTTACAAGTTAACATACACGTATTTGAGTAGTATATCCGATCATATACTATGAATATGTATATTCAGTTATAATTCGATTCATGAGTATGTGTAATAGCCCACTTTATACCCTAGTCGGAACGAGTGGTTTCGGGACCACTTAACCGAGTCAAAATATTATTTTAAATGCTTTAATATGTTTTACAGTATGATAGATATATGGTGTGAAAGTTTCGTATTGAAATTTTACTGTCTAATCGGTTAATTTGATAAAAAGGATTAAATCGCATAAAGCGATAAATTAGGGTTCTATTTGGTAAATGGCTTATTTGAGCATGGCTTTATAAAAGGAGGTACTTGCATGACAATTATGCCATTTATAATTGGAGTGGTTGGTAATGGACCATTATGTCCATGTTTTATAATGTTTTATAATTATTTTACAAAGGTTAAAATAGTCATTTAGCTATATTATATGTTTTAATTAAGAAAAAAAAAACATGAAAATGCTTTCATAATTTCATGTTCTTCACCGATTATACAAAAGCAAAAGAAGGGTTTTAAAGCTTTCCAACATTCGGTTATTTCAAGCTTAATTCAAGATAAAGATGATCGAATCCCGGAACTTGATCGGGGAAAACGGAAAATAGACGAGTAAATACGAGATTTCGAGGTAAGTTCGTATAACGAATTTAATGTATTTATATATGTTCATACGTATTGCTATTTGAAAATATGAAATGCTAGATGATTAAATAGCCTAATGGAACGAGTATATATGAGATTGAAATAGAAATGTTAAATTGTTACAAGTGATAAATTGAATACCGAGCCCCGTTAGAACCGTAGAAGTCGATAGGATACGAGTGACATGTCACTAGGGCTACAGGGTGGTTCGAGCTCCTGCATTTGTTGCGGACTCACCACGTGCTCATGAGCTACAGGTTCATCCTTCGGGATTACATGTTCAGCCTACGGGCTTACCGATTATCCTTCGGGATTATATGTTCAGCCTCCGGGCTTACCGTACAGGCTCAAAAGAGCATATATGACGCATTGACGGATTACAGGTTATATGTATATACACTGTGTGTGTATCACCCGAGTATCCCTCGATGTTCTTATAGGTTCAACGGGCAATTACCGATACATGTTACATGAAGATTGAATGATATATGTATTACATGTTATATGAGACATGAGAATTACATGGATTATATGGTATAAGTTATATGAAATACATGTACAAGTATTGGAGCAATGATATGATACATGAATGTTGTGGTTGGTACATGAATGAATTTATATGTTACATGAACTAACAAGTGTATACTTGTGAAATAGGCAACTTGAGTATATGAATTGAATTGGCATTGTTGTTGTAATTATCGCATTGATTCGGTAAGGTTTAATCTCTATATTATACGGACTTACTAAGCTTTAGAAGCTTACTCTGTTCATTTCTTTCACTATCTTATAGATTCAGAAGCTCGCTCGGATATCGGACGAGTCGGGGATCGCTATCACACTATCGATTAAGCTTCGGTACTTTTGAGTATTTTGCAAACGTTTGGTCATGGCATGTATAGGCTAGTACTTTTGTGAACATGATATATTTTGATAAATGATCAAGCTATGAGATGTGGCTTGGGTCATATATGAATATAATCAAGTACTTGAGTTGTCCTTTAGCTATATGTGCTTATGGAAAAATATGGGATTTTGATGAGGTTATAAGCTTGCATAATTGATATGTATATATGTGTAGATGAGTGCATGGAAATGGTCATTTAGGCCTTTGAGTTGGTGTGCTTGATTTGTGAATAAATTGAGATGATTTTGGGTCCATTTTGTGCTTGAAATTGGTATGTTTTAGGTTGGTAGAATGGCATGAAATGTTGTTGGTTAATGGCTAGTAGAAATGACCCATATTGGGTGGCAAATTTGGCTTAAACTGAGCCTATAACGTGCCACACGGCCAGGGAACATGGGCGTGCGCTTCGACCGTGTGTCCCCTGCACCTTAATGTTTTGGTCAGTTTTGGTACACGGCCTAGACACATGGGCGTGTCTGGTAATTTGTAGCCGTGTGAAATTTGGCAGTATAGTCACACGGTCTGCTCTGTTTTGTACACGGGCGTGTCAAGTAACCGTGTGATATTTGACAGTTTCGACCACGGGGTAAGGGCACGGGCGTGCCTAGGCCGTGGGCGACACACGGCCTAACCCCATGGGCGTGTTGGACAGCCGTGTGGGATAAGTTAGTTTCGACCTCGGGCTGAAAGGTTTGGGCGTGTCTGGAGGGATACGGCCGTGTGTGAAGAACACGGGCAAGGGGCACGGCCGTGTGTCCCTAACTTTGAAAATTTTGCAAATTATCTCCTATATTTTAGCATGTTTCCAATTAGACTTCCAATAGTTATATGCATCCTTTTATGATCAATTGAAGCATGCTCTAATGACAGATGATACGTGATGGTTCTTGATTAAAAAGTTTTAATTTTTTACTATTCCGATAAATGTTACAAGTCTGGTAATGCCCCTTACCTACTCCGGCGACGGTTACGGGATAGGGGTGTTACAGTATGTGTGTTTGAGAGTAAATTTACTTTGTTAATATATGCATGTACATTCGGTTTCAGTTTATTCTACATGTGAAAGTATATAGTTTACATGAAATCGTAAGTTGGTGATTTAAAGTGAATGTGATAGTGTATGATTCGGTTTGTGAATGAACAACTAGGATCACTGAAATGTCTCTTAAATATGTGCATATATGATTGGGCTTATTCGGCCACATAAGTAATATATATATGTAAATGTGATTGTATACTATGATTTTTGAGTTTGCGTATAGGAATGTATGTATGGTATATTAAGACAACTTAGCTTGGAAGTTGAGTAATATATGTTATAAGAACTACGTGAGTATTCAGCCTAGGTGAGTAGTTGTGAAGTATATTCGGCTATAAGTTAAATGTAATTATATGGTATAAAGGTTTGATGCTTGAGTATGTGTAATCAAATGTCTAAAGGTTCTGCCTTATGCATTAATGATATGGTTTTAATAATGTATGGTATTTTGGTATAGATATATATATATATGGATACATGAAACATATAGGAATGGGATATTAAAGTTGGTTTTAAGAACATATGCTTACGAATGTGTATATGCATATTTAATTATATAAGGGTACTATAATTTTGAAATTGAATATTACTATGACTATAGACATAGCCCATTCGACCAGAGGTTATGTAAAGAGATATCATATTTGTAACCTATGTGCAAACATATAGAAATGGTTATGTGTGGCCTTAATGGTGTAAAATATGAATAATTATAAAGTGATCCATGAATATTTGTGAAGGAGTTTATGTATATTTGGCAACATGAAAGTATTTGTCTTTTACGAAAAATCAGTTCGAAACTAAATGGGGTTATGATAGTTGAGTTGGCTTGGTTATTGAACTAATACTGTTATTAAGTTATCTATTTGCTTATGACTTACTAAGCTATGATAGCTTACTCTGTGTTTTCATTTTTATTCTATTTTATAGATTTTGAATTCGAAATGCAAACTCGGGAATCGTCGGAGAAGTTATCACACTATCGATCATCTTCGGTATTTTATAAACTAAATCTTCAAAATTATGGCACGTATAGGCTGGCTTGGAGTTAGTTATTTTAAAAGTGTATGTATATTTGGCCATGCGAAAATGGCTTAATTATCTTGTTTGATTTTGGTTTTGGTTTAGTTAAGGTTTAAGTCTATTTTGATGGTGATGCCGTGTGTTATGAATAATTATAATTTGCATTATGTGAAGATACATTAAGGTTGTTTACAACTTTATATAGCATGGTAGAATCGGTCATAAGCATGTTTAATTAATTTAGAAGTGTTTCATACTAAGATTAAGTGTATACATATATTTGAATTTGTTTAATATACTTTGACTCTATCAAGTATGTTCTTAGAAATAGAAATTGATGAGCCTAGACTTAAGTGATATAATTCGGTGAGTAAGGGTATTAGATATTGAATATATCCCATGTTTGCTTAACCTATTACCTGACATTTATTCATATGTTAAGTGTGGCTTTAAAGTTTGGATAAAATGCACACCAAATGTATATATATGTATTAACAGCATATACGGTCATGGTATATAGCATCACTGATGCACATATGATTGCTCACTAAATTATGTACTATGATTTCTACCAGTTAATTATGAGTGTGAGCAAAGGTGGATAACTATGAATATATAACTGTTTAATGGTATGGTGAATTTATCCATGAATTGGTATTAATTTATAATTAGGGCTAGAAATGATTTAGGCTTAAGTATTTGTAAAATGGGTGTTTGGGCTCAGTAACATATGCTGCATCTCTTGTACGTTGATTAGTTATTAAATCATAGACATGACTTGCTATAAAGTTTTATTCCGATTTATTAAATGCCTTTGATTGCACAAGTACATGTGACTGAACGGATGTAGTGAATTATACTAAGACATGAAATACAAAATTTACATTGAATAATATGATGACAAGGTATGAACGAATGCCAAGTTTGGTATTGAAATTTGTTTCATATGTATAAATTTCATAAATGCAACATGTAGATGTGCAAGGATTTATGAACACTAGATTGACACTCCTTTAATGTAGTTGTTGGGTTGATATATGTTTTGTCTATAAACACACTTATAATTTGTTACATTAAATGCTAATCTATGTTTTAATTAGGTGACCTTATGAATGTTATGAAATTTTTGGTTTTTATATTTGATAATGTCCCAAACAATTATGTGTTCAAATATTGAATTGCTATTAATGAAATGTTTATAGTATGAAGTGTGACTTGTCAAGTAATACCTCATAACCCTTATCAGCGACGGATTCGGGTTAAGGGTGTTACATTCAGTTTCCTCTCTCTGACGCTTTTTGTTGTTTCCTTCCTTACCAATTTTCTTTTATTTTTTTAGCCTCATTGTGTCGATTCTGTTCTTACTGCTTTCTGTTGAATTAGTATTCATGTGGTCTCTCTCTTTTGGCTTTCTAGAATATTACTCTTCAGAAAAAGGTGAGAAAAGGTTTCCCTTTTCCCTTGGCCAAATTTTCTCCCTCTTTTCATCCTTCCCCTTTTATTTATTTTGTTGATTCATTTCTTTCCCTTACAGTTGGCTATTTGTCATTCTTTGTTCTTTTTGTTATCGTTCTCTACTTGTTGATAAGCTCTTAAACTTTGTAGTTGGTACGCTTCTCGCGTTGTTGGTAAGTGTAGATGGCAAACTATTATCCTGTTGCCTGATGAATCAATACTTATCTGATTTTGGTTGGTACCTAGGAGTTATTCGAGGGGTGGAGGATCATTAATTGACGTTTACATGGGCGAAACCTTCCTCTTTACTCGATTGAAGGTAACGTTGTTGCTAGTTAATGCTTGGTCAACTTGTGTGTTTTCGATTGAGTAGGGGTTTAAGTGACTAATTGGCGATTGTTTGCTTAAACGTAGGTTTCAAGGGCTCAGGGCATTCCTTCTCAGCGAGTAGAAACCAGGTGTGTAACCATAACATTGTAAACAGGAATCGGCAAAAAGCCAAAAAGTGAGGCTGTCGACGCTACACGGATGTGTTGGCCCACACAGACAAATATCATGGGCTTGTGGGCCCATTTTCACTGCTAGATTGCTAAGGTTGCATGGGTCGCCTGAGTCAACTATAGACCTACTATAGGGTTGGCAAGCTTACTAAACCCCTAATTAACTGAAAGGCTTGTATGACTGATATGAATAAGCATGATGATGTTCCACTAATTTGTTACTGTATGCCCTGACTACATGCATGATATTATGTTATAGCATGTCATATTTGTATATTGCATTACATTGGGTTGGGGGTTTATTTTGCTTGAAGGAAGTGTACTAAAAGGCCTCAAGCCTAAATTATTGGTAGATCAGCTAGAAACTACTGTCTAGTGCCGCATTTGGTACTTTTTGGAGTGTAGGGATGTGTGGGTTGATTATATCCCCACATAGAGTGTAGGGTTGGACAGAGTTGAGTGTAGAGGCTGGCTATGTAGGATTTGATATTGTATATCTGTTGCTGTAATGAATATTGAAACTATAATGGGCCAAGGCCCAAATTCATGACTGCTTCTGTATTGTAATGGGCTAAGGCCCTAACTGAAACTGAAACTGTTTTTGAAATGGGCTTAGCAAGTGGCCACATGACCCCTTTTTACACTATTTCATATTTAATTAGGTTTTTAAAATTTTATTTGGGGTATTTTACTGTAATAAAGGCCTCTAAGGACTGTTACTTAAAATTTGGATCTTATATTGTTTTGGGTTTTACATTTGCTAGAGGTAGGTAAAATACAGATTTTTTAAAGAAATGCATGTGTCTTAGCAAAATACCCACAAGGACACAGACTATTTTAAAAGCTTCTTCAACGTATAATGTTTTGAAAGCTAACGATTGAATAGGAATCATGACTTTAGAATTAATATAAGATAATGACGAATTCTAAATGGAAAATGTTTTAAGCAAAGTTACGGTTTCTTCAACATAAGTTACGGTTTTCAAACACCCTACCATATGACATCGCTAGTGATAAACGTTGAATTATACATATTTTTACCCCATGTTTAGCCTATATTTTGGATGAATTATGATCAATTTTGTGCGAATCGATGCTCTTAATCTTCCTTTTTCATATCTTATACTCAGGAGAGCATAGTAAAGAGAAAAGAACGGAAAATAGGCTAAAAACGGTGAAAAATGGGCCAAAATGTGCGAACGACACGGCCCAAGACATGCCACACGGGCATGCCACATGAAGATCACACGGTCAAAGCCCCGACAAGCACGGCCAGGCCACATGGCCAAGAAAATCACACGGCCTCTGTCGAAGTCACACGGGCGTGGCACACGGGCGTGTTCTAGTCGTGAGGAAGGGGAATTTCACTCAATTTGGGATGCTTAGAGGCTAAGAAAGGCCCCCCAAAAGCTCTATATAAAGACCCCATGAGGCAACAACTAAAGATACTTTTATATACTTTTTAGATACGAATAGAAGCAAGGGATTACTCCAAAGGAGAAAGCCGATTGATTTATCTCAGAAGTTGGAATTCTGCAGCAACATAGAGGATCTCCCTAAATTCCTTCAGGGGTTTTTGGTTTCTTTTATGTTTTATTATTTTATATCTTCTGTGATGTCTCTTTTCTTTATCATGAACTAAACCTCTCAATACTTGAGGGGGATGAAACCTAAGACAGATCTTGTTATTTATTCTTGATTTTTTTTATAGATACTTGAATTGTTCTTAATTATGTGTTCTTCATTCTTGATTTAATAATCTTAGGCATTACTTCAAGAATTAGATGTGCTTAGAGCAGAGGAGCAAAAGTCCCTGTGATAAGAGTAAATCTACCATAATTAAGCGGAGTTGCATGCAACCCTAGACATAGGGCGACATAAATCTGCTGGATTAGGGTCAAACCTAATATGGGGAGCCATAGATCGAATTAATGCAACCTAGGGAGTTAATTAATAAGGGAACTTTAATTAACCATTTAGGCCTAGTTGCTCTACGCCTCGACGGAGGGTTTAGCATAAGTTAGGGATCTCTACGGATCAAGTCAAGTAAAGAAATCATATGGTTCAAGAAAATAATAACAAGTGAAGTCTAGGTGGATTCTCCCTTGAGTATTGCCCATATCAATCAGCTTTTTTCCCTAAAAGTTTTCCCAATTTACTCTTTACACTTTCTTAGTTAGTTTTAGAATTAGTTTAAACAACTCTCTTTTATTTTTAGGCTAGATAATAGAAAGGAAGTAAGTACTAGTAGTTTTGGTTCCCTTAGGTACGATAACTCGGTCTTGCCACTAAGCTATACTACTGTTCGATAGGTGCGCTTGCCTCAACGTCGTGATATTAGTTAGTTTTGGTGTGATCAAGTTCTTTATAAATTTTATTACTTCATATCACGCATATCATGCATATCAAGTTTTTGGCGCCGTTGCCGGGGAACTAAAATATTACGAAAGCTCGATTTCTATTACTTTAGCCATTACTATATATATATATATATTTATTTTTCTTTTATTTTTATTTTTAGTTTTTATTTATTTATTTTATTTTAAATTTTTGAGTTTTTCTTTGCTTTTTCTTTTCAGGTATTTTTAGTTTATAACTAGAAACAACCCAACAGGACCACTACTTTTTGACGAAGATCTAGAAGCAACAATTCGCAGAAATCGTAGAGAAATTAGACGCAGTCTACATTATCCTGAACAAGAACCTGATCAAGAGCTAGAACCTACAGAAGAGATGGAAGCAAATCAAAACGTTCCACCACCTCCCGTAATAGTCGCGCCACCAGCAAATCAAGAAGAAGCTCCTTGCACTATGTATGATTATGCTAAACCCAGTTTGGCTGGTACCCAAACTAGTATTCTTAGACCTACTATTGCTGCTAATAATTTTGAGTTAAAGCCTAACACTATTCAGATGATACAGCAATTGGTGCAGGTTGATGGTTTACAGGACGAAGATCCAAACTCACACATAGCCAATTTCTTGGAACTTTGTGATACCTTCAAAATAAATTATGTTTCTAATGATGCCATTCGATTGAGGCTATTTCCATTCTCTTTGAGAAATAAAGCCAAACAGTGGTTAAATTCTTTACCACGAGGCTCAATTACCACATGGGAGAAGATGACCGAAAATTTTTACTCAAATATTTTCCTCTAGCTAAAATAGCCAAATTACGAAACTATATTTCTTCTTTTGTGCAGATGGATTTAGAAACACTATACGATGCATGGGTGAGATACAAAGATCTTTTGAGAAGGTGCCCTCATCATGGTCTACCTTTGTGGCTACAAGTTCAAACCTTCCATAATGGTTTAAACTCGTCAACCAGACAAATGATCGATGCAGCCGCAGGAGGGACGATCAATAATAAAACACCTGAAGCAGGTTATGAATTTATTGAAGAGATGTCATTGAATAATTATCAGTGGTAAGTCATGAGGACAAAGCCAACAAAAGCTGCAGGAGTTTATAATATTGATGCTGTCACCATGCTTACTAACCAAGTAGAACTTTTAAATAAAAAGTTTGATAATAAAAAGTTCTACGTAGGCACAACCAGTGATGCAATGTGACGCGACTCAAGGAAACACGTTCAATCCAGATTTCGCATCCTATGGACACAGCATGGAAACTGAACAAGCCAACTATATGGGTAACAATTCTATACCTCAGAATAACTCTTATAGTAATACTTATAAAGCAGGTTGGAGAAATCACTTAAATTTTTCATGGGGAGGACAAGGAAATCAAAGACAACAGCCTCCTACAGGATTTCAGCAGCCGCTACCACAACATGAGAAGAAACCGAATTTGGAAGAGCTGTTTACCAAATTTATGGCCGCATTAGAGACCCGTTTTCAAAGCACTGAAACGGCACTGAAAAATCAGCAAGCATCAATTCAAGGGCTTGAAAACCAAATTGGTCAACTTGCAAAATTAATTTCAGAAAGACCACAATGAGGATTACCAAGTAACACTGAGCCAAATCCCAGAGAACATGTCAAAGCGATTACTTTAAGAGATGGAAAGGTCCTAGCTGAGCCAGAAAAGAAGACTATTCCAGAACTTTCAGAAGAAAAGACAGAGGAACCCAAAGACAACACTCCACCACCACTCAAGGAATACAAACCACGCATCCCATATTCAGCAAAATTGAAGAAAGACCATACAGATGCTCAATTCGGTAAGTTCCTTGATCTGTTTAAACGGTTACACATTAACTTACATTTTGTTGAAGCGATTTCACAGATGCCGAAGTATGCAAAGTTCCTTAAAGAACTTCTGGCAAATAAAAGGAAGCTGGAAGAATTGGCCACAGTAGAACTCAACGAGGAATGCTCAGCTATTCTCCAAAATAAACTGCTGGTAAAACTAAAAGATCCAGGGAGTTTTACTATTCCTTGTTTGATTGGTAGTCTAATTATTAATAAAGCATTAGCTGATTTAGGTGCGAGCATTAATATCATGCCTTATAAAATGTTTAAACAACTAGGTCTAGGGCAACCTAAACCCACTAGGATGAGTATTCAATTAGCCGATAGATCTGTTAAATATCCTAGGGGAATCATTGAAGATGTGTTAGTAAAGGTATATAAGTTCATATTCCCTGTTGATTTTGTTGTGCTTGACATGGATGAGGACATTGAAGTACCCTTGATTTTAGGACGCCCATTTTTAGCCACTGCTAGAGCTGTTATTGATGTAGGGGATGGCAAATTAGTACTTAGAGTTGGCGAGGAAGAAGTTGTCTTTAAAATCTATGATGACATGAAATTTTCTAAAGAACAAGATGATTCTTGTTATTTTGTTGATATGATTGATCACTTTGTTCAAGACAATTTTTAGGAACTTTCTCTCACAGACACGTTGGAACTGTGTCTTGTTCAATGTGGGGGGAAAGATGAAACCACCCCCGAAATTGATGAAGTAAAGAAAGAATTGGATTCTAATGAAATCATCGCTAGGCACATAAGTTATGAAAATTTAAAGATGAGTGATGAATTGAGATAAAAACCTTCCATTACTGAACCCCCTAAATTAGAACTAAAACAACTGCCAGATCATTTAGAATATGCCTTTTTAGGGGAAGAATCAACTTTACCAGTCATTATCGCATCCGATTTAAGCATTGCAGAGAAAGAGGAACTACTCCATGTGTTAAGAGAACACAAACGTGCTATAGCTTGGAAAATTTCAAATATTAAGGGAATTAATCCTTCCTTCTGCACCCACAAAATTTTAATGGAGGACAAATTCAAACCATCAGCGCAAGCCCAAAGACGGTTGAATCCCAACATGAAAGAAGTTGTGAAAGCCGAGGTAATTAAACTTCTAGATGCAGGTATTATTTATCCTATTTTTGACAGTTCTTGGGTATGCCCTGTGCAGGCTGTTCCTAAGAAAGGTGGATTGACCGTGGTGACTAATGACAAAGAAGAGTTGATACCTACAAGAACTGTCACAGGATGGAGAGTTTGCATTGATTACAGGAAATTGAATGATGCCACTCAAAAAGACCATTTTCCTTTACCTTTTATTGATCAGATGTTAGAAAGACTATCAGGTCACATGTATTATTGCTTCATAGATGGCCTCTCTAGTTACTTCCAAATCCTGATAGCTCCAGAAGATCAAGAGAAAACGACATTCACATGCCTATACGGTATGTTTGCTTATCATAGAATGCCTTTTGCTTTATGTAACGCTCCTACTACTTTTCAGCGATGCATGCTAGCTATCTTCAATGAATTTGTGGAAGACATCATGGAGGTATTTATGGATGATTTCTCCATTTTCGATAATTATTTCCAACACTGTTTAAACAAATTTAAAGCATGTTCTGATGAGATGTGAAGAGACAAATCTAGTGCTTAATTGGGAAAAATGTCACTTTATGGTCCAAGAAGGTATTGTATTAAGACATAAAATCTCTAGTAAAGGAATAGAGGTAGACAAAGCAAAGATAGAAACTATTGAAAAACTACCTTCTCCTAGTTCAGTTAAGACTATAAGAAGCTTTTTAGGTCATGCTGGTTTTTATCGTAGATTCATTAAAGACTTTTCTAAAATAGCTAAGCCTTTAACTAAATTACTAGAAAAAGACGTACCCTTCAAATTTGACCAAGAATGTCTAGAATCCTTCATGACCCTTAAGGAAAAGTTAGTCAACGCCTTGGTTATGATCTCACCTGATTGGAATCTACCTTTTGAGCTAATGTGTGATGCAAGTGATTTTGCAGTAGGTACAGTTTTAGGATAGCGAAGGGACAAGCACTTCCATCCGATCTATTATGCTAGCAGAACTTTGACAGCCGCTCCAGGAAATTACACTACCACAGAGAAAGAATTGCTAGCTGTTATTTTTGCATTTGACAAATTTAGATCTTACTTAATTTTGTCAAAAGTCATTGTTTATACTGATCATTTGGCTCTTCGCTACCTCTTAACTAAAACTGATGCAAAACCTCGATTAATAAGATGGATTCTATTGTTACAGGAATTCGACTTGGAAATAAATGACAAGAAAGGAGCTGAAAACTTGGCGGCAGATCACCTCTTAAGACTAGAAAACACACAGCCCAAGTACCTCGACAAGATAAACGATCTATTCCCTGAGGAACAACTCCTAGCCTTAGCAGGTACGACAGCTCCTTGGTTTGCTGATTTTGCAAATTATTTAACAGCTCACATAACCCCAAAAGGGCTAACCTATCAGCAAAAGAAGCGATTATTTGCTAATGTGAAGAGCTACTTTTGGGAAGATCCTTTTCTTTTTCGAATTTGTGCAGATCAGGTTATACGAAGATACGTTGATGACACAGAAGCATATCAAATTTTGAATCACTGCCACTCAGGGCCCACAGGAGGACATCACAACCAAACTAGAACTGCTCATAAGGTACTCGAATCAGGCTTTTACTGGCCTACACTTTTCAGAGATGCCAACAGGTATGTGACCTCTTGTGATAAATGCCAACGAACATGTAATATCTCTCAGCATAATGAAATGCCTCAGAACTATATACTTTAATGTGAAATATTTGATGTATGGGGTATCAATTTCATGGGTCCATTCCCTAATTCATTTGGGAATAAATACATATTATTAGCAGTAGATTACATGTCAAAATGGGTAGAAGCCCTAGCTTTACCTACAAATGATGCTAGAATGGTAGTATAGTTTTTGAAAAAACTTTTCTCTTGATTTGGAATGCCTAGGATAATCATTAGTGATAGGGGCACACATTTTTGCAATACCCAATTTGAAAAGGTTTTGAAAAGGTATGGAGTACATCATAGAACAGCCACCCTTTATCATCCACAAACCAGTTGTCAAGTCGAAGTGACCAATAGGGAGCTAAAACGCATTCTAGAGAAAACCATAGAAACAAATAGGAAAAACTGGTCAAGAAAGTTAGATGATGCATTATGGGCTTATAGATCTGCTTTTAAAACACCCATAGGAACATCTCCCTATAGACTTGTTTATGGAAAAAACTGCCATCTACCATTTGAACTTGAACATAAAGCATTTTGGGCTATAAAATTTTTAAACCTTGACTTTAAAAGTGTAGGAGAGAAGAGATTAATGCAGTTGAATGAACTTGATGAATGGCGCTACAATGCTTACGAGAACTCACGACTATATAAGGAAGCCATGAAGCGACGTCATGACAAAAGGCTGAAACAACCTAAGCAATTCAAAACAGGTGATCTCGTCTTACTTTACAACTCAAGGCTGAAACTATTCCCTGGAAAACTCAAGTCAAGTTGGTCAGGACCATTCACTGTTCTAAATGTCTTTCCATACGGCACCATTGAGGTAACTCACCCTAACCACGGTACGTTCAAGGTAAATGGCCATAGGCTTAAACATTATAAAGGTGGGAATTTTGCAGAAAACAGGGAGGAGCTTCGGCTCCACCACACCCCTTCTTAACACATCCAGGTAGAGTCGAGCTTAGACTCTAAATAAGCACTTCTCGGGAGGCAACCCGAGCACTAACTTAGTAACTTTCTTTTCTTTAAAATTTTTTAGTATTTTTTCATGCATAAACTAACTCTTTGAATGCAGAAATTTAGAACCACAAGGCCAGGCACACAGGCGTGCCTTAGGCCGTGCAAACACTTAAAACAGGGGCACAGTAGTGCACTCAGACCGTGTAGAAACAGAGCAAAATTTTCCCAAAACACGGCCGTGCGATATGGCCGTGGTGACCTTACGAATTCCACACAGGCTATAAACAATGGGCCACGGCCGTGCGACATGGTCGTGGCAACCCTGCAATACCAACACGGGCTTGTACAAATCCCCACGCTCGTGTCATTAGCCTGTGGAAGACACTGTCAAAATTCACACGCTCGTGGCACATAACACACGATCGTGTGAAACACGAACACGATCGCACACGGCCGTGTATACCATCACACGACCGTGTGAGTAACGAAGACTTGATCTCCCACGCCCGTGTGAACCAACCACATGGGCGTGCTCATCTGAACATGGCGCGCTAAAGCCTCTGAATTTTGAAAAACACGGGCTGAATATGACTCACACGGGCGTGTGACATACCCGTGTGACCCAAAATGTATAAATAAGAGGCGTTTTTCACTTTCCTTTTTCACTCAAACCCTAACATTTCTCACCCAAACTTCCCCCTAAGCTACCATAAACGCCGCCACAGCCCTCCAAACGCCACCATACATGATTTCATCCTTCCCACGCCCGTGTAACAGCTCCCACAATCGTGCAACATCATAATTGGTTCTATTTTCTCATTTTTCTCATTTATTATTGTTTTATTTCATTTTTATTTCATTTTACTTTTGTCTAAATTGTTGATTTAAGCATGGAATTAGGAAACATGGGATGAATACTCTAGAACAATATAGAATCAATTAGGATTGCATGCCACTTAATTGAACTTTTGCTTGCCATTTAGACTTCCATCTCTCTGCCATTTAAACTTCTATTTGCATGCCATTTTGCCATAATTTCCCTTTATATATACCCATAGTTCTCAGTTTTTGTTATAAGATTTTAACATGATTAGATTCTACTATTTAAGTTAGTCCTCACTTGTTATTTTAAGAACATTATCATGTTATTTTATTACCTATCTAGTTTAAATCCAATTTTATTTTATTTAGGACTAATGCTTTTGTTATTTCAGATACTATGTCATCTTCACGTGCCAGAAAAGCTACTGTCCCCGCCTCTAAAAACCGAAAGGGACCCGGGAGTTCATCTTCGCGACCCACCTCTGAGGCACGCCACCCGTTCATCACTTTCACCCAAGACTCCCAAGAGGAACGCTATCAGCTACTCCGGGCATGCACTATCTCTATGGGACGGTGTATTGACTGGGAGGCCCTTACGCAAGTAAACCTGATGGACAATGTCCGAGCCCTATTAGCGACTGACCCATGGGACCATTTCTTCAGGATTGTGGAGCCCACTTACCTAGAGCTCACCCTCGAATTTTGCTCCACATTCCACCTCCAGACCGTAATGACCAGATTTGATGATTTAGGGACGGTCCAATTCTGTTTGGGAAGACTCGTATGACACCTCAGCGTGCCAGAGTTCGGTGCAGCACTTGGGCTCTACACTGAGCAGTTCATGACGGAAGAGGACTTCCCTACCCTCGCTCGACGTATCCACATTCAGCCCATCAAATGCTGGAATGAGATAGCCCCAGGACGTCAGACTTATAACCCCAGCATCAGCAAGGCAACCTCCATCGTGCCATCTCTGAGGTACATTCATGCTCTTCTTGCTCACACTCTTACAAGTTGACGAGAGAGCACAAGCATCGTCAACACTCACGACGTCTACTTCCTGTGGTGCATGGCGAACAGGCACGTCATCGACTTAGCATACTTTATCGCACTTGCCATGCAGCACCAGACCGAGAGGCACCGGAGAGGCGTTATTTCCATGGGTCCGTACATCACGAGACTAGGCCGCTACTTTGGCCTATTCAACACCGTAACCCAGACATCCTCTTATACCCTACTTGGCTAGATGTCCTCCCAGGGCATCCAGAGCATGCTACATATTAGGATGGTAGAGCGACGGCCAGGTGGCGGCCACTTTCACTTCCGCCTTGTCTAGGAAGGTGAGGACCCAGAGGACGTTGCTGATGATGTCCCACCACCACCACCACTTGAGGATGATGCACCCACTGAACCACCACGTCCCAAACGACCCACCCAGACAGCAGCCCCACATGCTGACATACATGAGCACCTTGATCACTTTGAGCAGTGCCTCGATTACATCGACGCCACCTTAGCGCACATATGTCAGCACCTTGGCATTTCCCCACCACCACGAGATCCATCAGAGGACTAGATCCTCTTTTATCTTTATTTTTATCTTTATTTTGTTTTACTTTTATTTTTTATTTTATCTTTTATTATTACTTTATTCTAACTCTTAAACACTGATCCTTATTTTCACCTTTTCTTCTAACTTTATTTTCCTTTTTAGGTTTTTTTTTCATTTTTTCTTTATTTGAATTTTCATTTTTTATTTATTCTGTTTATTTTATTTTCTTCAGCCATCTCCTAATGAAGTAACCCCTCTTCATCTTCACCTTCCACGACTAATAAATCCCTTCGCAGTTTCAAAGGAGCTCTACAGCTCAAACTTCTATGAAAAAGGGAGCACCCTGCCACAATTGCCAACTCTTCCTCACAAAATTCATCCACAATTCAGGGAGTTTCGATTCTCTCTTTATCTTATGATATTATACTTTTATTGCTATTTTTATATCTTTGTACATTGAGGGCAATGTACATCTTAAGTGTGGGGGGGAACATACTTTAATTCAGTATATCTTTCATGAAAATCCCTGAATTTGTACTTCATGCATTGTTCTCTGCATTTTCCTCAGTTTCCTATTAGGAATTAATTCTAATTGATTTATGATTTTTATTAATATATTGAGAACTAAGAGATAGGCAATTGTACTTTGATTATTCAAACATTAAAAACATTAGGGAATCAAGCATGATAAGTTGAAATTTTTGATAACCCCATTTTTTGCATAAGTTATCTTCCTTAATTTTAAGTATTATCTTGAGATTTGAATTTCACAGGAATGACATCAAAAGCCATAATTCTAGTGAGAATTTGAGCCTTTTTTAGCATACATCCTTTCGTGCTCACTTCTATTATTGCTTTGAGTGAGTCAATACTGAATTGTTATTCTAGAACTTGCTTTCATTATACATGTCGAGACCACATCATTGATTTGATATACCAAAATGATAAAGGCACCTAGGATTTAACCCACTTACTCTACAAAAAGCCTACCTCCATCAATTAACCCCTAGAGAACCCCGTTGAGCCTAACAACCCATTCTTTGACTTACCTGCTGATTATTAACCATTAACCTGTTTTTGTTGAATTTTCCATTCAATTACTTTTGATCCCTATTTTTGTCGAGATTTGAGTTGAATTTATTATCTAAGCTTTATTCTCTTTTCCAGTATGTAAATCTTTATTCAATTTATTGTATTACTTGAATTGTTCTTAAAAAAAACAAACAAACATGTTTATATATAGTGAAATTCAATTGTAATCTATAGTTCAATTAAGTTTTTTGCATATTTCTACTTTAACTCAGAAGTTGGAATTCTATAGCAACATAGAGGATCTCCCTAAATTCCTTCAGGGGTTTTTGGTTTCTTTTATGTTTTATTATTTTATATCTTCTGTGATGTCTCTTTCCTTTATCATGAACTAAACCTCTCAAATACCTGAGGGGGATGAAACCTAAGACAGATCTTGTTATTTATTCTTGATTTTTTGATAAATACTTGAATTGTTCTTAATTATGCATTCTTCATTCTTGATTTAATAATCTTAGGCATTACTTCAAGAATTAGATGTGCTTAGAGTAGAGGAGCAAAAGTCCCTGTGATAAGAGTAGATCTACCATAATTAAGCGGAGTTACATGCAACCCTAGACATAGGGCGACATAAATCTGCCGGATTAGGGTCAAACCTAATATGGGGAGCCATAGATCGAATTAATGCAACCTAGGGAGTTAATTAATAAGGGAACTTTAATTAACCACTTAGGCCTAGTTGCTCTACGCCTCGACGGAGGGTTTGGCATAAGTTAGGGATCTCTACGGATCAAGTCAAGTAAAGAAATCATATAATTCAAGAAAATAATAACAAGTGAAGTCTAGGTGGATTCTCCCTTGGGTATTGCCCATATCAATCAGCTTTTTCCCTAAAAGTTTTCCCAATTTACTCTTTACACTTTGTTAGTTAGTTTTAGAATTAGTTTAAACAACCCTCTTTTATTTTTAGGCTAGATAATAGAAAGGAAGTAAGTACTAGTAGTTTTGGTTCCTTTGGGTACGATCACTCGGTCGCCAATAAGCTATACTACTGTTCGACAGGTGCGCTTGCCTCAACGTCGTGATATTAGTTAGTTTTGTTATGATCAAGTTCTTTATAAATTTTATTACTTCATATCACGCATATTAGCTAGATTCAGCCATAACGTCCAGGTCAAGTTTGGGGTGTCACATTTAGTAATGTTAGAGCCAGGTTGCAAAACTCGACTGTGGATTTAGGTTTTTAAAATTCTATTCTCTAAGAACTGATTTTTAAATGACGTGAAATATTTTTACTAAATGTGTGGTACATTGAGTCTCTGATGCCGATACCGTAAGTCCTCTGAACTGTTATTTGTGTATAAACTGAAAATGCTATAGATAGTATACGCCGAGACTACTATAGATAGACTGTACTGAAAGCACTCAAGTTAGTGTATACTAATACTATAGTAAAACCTTTAAGACACTGATAGATACTGCAATGTAAGAAACAAACTATACACTTCTGATGTTATTTTCATAAAATATCTATTAATAAACACTAGAACTGTAATTTGATGCATAAAACTGTTAACATAGATAAAAAAAATATTAGACAATGAGCACAAAAGGTACTCGCGGACGGGGTACAAGAGGCATGGTAAAGGCCATAAAACTATTCGACTAGGTCCTCATCTTCTGGCAACTTGCCTAATTTGGATACAACTGAGACGCCGGCTTCACCAGAGACTGGATCTGGGTCTCATGATCATGTGACTGGGGACGACACACTGTCCCAAGCCATGTTACAGATTTTAAAGAGGGTCACTGGGCCCAATACTAAAGCTGGAGGCTGAGGGTCAGTTACGGAACGACTTCGGTCTAATGGAGCTGAGATTTTTAGGTGTATTGCTAGAGTTGCCCCTAACGTGGCTGAGTACTAGATCGAGGCCACAGAAAAGATTATGGACGATTTGGACTGCACCCCCAAGCATAAATTAAAGGGTGCAGTGTCACTACTGAGAGATGAGGCTTACCAGTGGTGGCTTACAGTTAAAGAGGGCACTCAGCCTGACCGACTGACATGGGAGTTCTTTAAGATCACTTTCTAGGGGAAGTATGTGGGTGCCAGTTATGTGGACACCTGTAGGAGAGAGTTCCATAATCTGACTTAGGGAGATAGATCAGTGGCTGAGTACGAGGCCAAATTTCTGTGATTAAGCCGCTATACGCGTGGTATGGTGGCAACTGAGTACGAGCGATGTGTTTACTTCGAGGATGGCCTCAGGGATAATCTGAGGGTTCTAATAGTTCCATAGAGGGAGTGAAACTTTGCTGCACTGGTTGATAAGGTGAAGATCGCCAAAGAAGTTAAGCGCGTTGAGCTCCAGAACTGCAACAAAGAGAGAGGTAGGAACAAGAGGGATTCAAAGCCCTCGAGTTCCATTCAAAGGCCTAAAAAAAAGGCCAGAGTTGATGGGCCGATCAGAGTTGGGGCTCCTATTATTGCTACTGGATAGCCGCCATGTACAGACTATGGTAGACACCATCAGGGCAAGTGTTAGAAAAGAACTGGGGCTTGTTTGAGGTGCAGTTCAATAAAGCACCGTATTAAGGACTATCCGTGGAGGTCCGATCAGATGCAAGCTTCTAGCATGGGTACTGCACCACCACTGAGAGTAGTTCAGCAGCCATCAAGAGGGCGTGGTCAGGTTAAAGGTGGTAATGGGTTGGGCCATGGTCAGAGAGCACTAGGTAGAGGTGCTGGTCATACTGAGGCGATGCAGTCGGCTCTGGTATATGCTGCACATTGCTGAGAGGTGGGAGATGCTCTGGATGTCATCACGGGTATATTCTTTATTTATAATGTACCTTATACTACACTGATAGATATAGGATCTACTCACTCCTATATAGCTTAGACTATGACTAAAAACTTGGGCATTTTGATTGAGAGCACTACGAGTAAAGTGGCTGTATTGAGTCCACTGAGGCAATCACTAAGGGTAAATAAGTTGTTTAGAGACATTCCTTTAGAGGTTCAAGGGGCTATTTTTCTGGCTGATCTGATGGAACTTCCTTTTGGAGAATTTAATCTGATACTGGGAATGGACTGGTTGGTCAAGCACCGAGTGAGCTTGGATTGTGCCACAAAAAGGGTTGTATTGAGAACTAAGGAGGAAAACGAGGTAGTCGTAACTGGGGAATGCCAGAATTATCTATCGAATGTGATTTCTGCATTGAGGACCGAAAAGTTGGTTCGTAAGGGATGTGAGGCTTATTTGGCCTACATTAGTGTTTCAGATTCTGGGAATTCTTTTATTAAGGATATCAGGATGGTTAAGGACTTTCCAAACATTTTTCCTGAGGAGCTACTTGGGTTACCACCAAAACGTGAAGTAGAGTTTAGGATTGACCTGTTCCCTGACACAGCTCTGGTGTCCATCACTTTCTATAGAATGGCATCAAAAGAGCTTGTAGAGCTTAAGGCTTAGGTTCAAGAGTTACTAGATCGTGGGTTCATTCGTCCTAGTGTGTCTCTGTGGGGAGCACCAGTTCTCTTTGTGAAAAAGAAGGATGGATCCATGCGTATGTGTATTAACTACCGACAATTGAACAAGTTGACAATCAAGAATAAGTATCCCTTACCAAGGATAGATGATCTGTTTGACTAGTTCCGAGGGGCTACGGTTTTCTCTAAGATTGGCCTTCGATCAAGATATCATCAGTTGAGGGTTGAGGAGACTGATGTACACAAGACAACATTTAGGACTCGATACAGTCATTACGAGTTCCTAGTGATGCCATTTGGACTGATGAATGCATCAGCAGCTTTTATGGATCTGATAAACCGAGTGTGTAACAGCCTAGTTTAGACCCTAGTCAAAATAGTGGTTTTGGGTCCACAAATTTGAGTCAGAAAAATATTTTAATATTACTTTTCCGTGCTTAAAGTATGTGAAATGATATGTGTGAAATTTTCGTATGAAAATTTTATTGATTGTGTGCCGATTTGTGAAAAAGGATTAAATTGCATAAAAGATAAAAGTGGCATTCTATATGCTTAATGTGTTAAGTTACTTTGGCTTTTGAGTATGATAGTCTTTAACGGTAAATAGACCATTAATAGATTGGATGGACATTTATGCCAAGAGTTAGTGGATTTTAAAGGTGAATAATAAGGTTATTATGGTAAATCGTAAATTACTGTTTGATTAATAAAACAAATGCTAAAGCCATTCTCATCCATTTTGCTAAAAATTCATAAAGAAAAAGAAGAAAGAACACAAGCTTAGGGTTTCAGCACTTTAACCTTAAATTTAGGTATGTGTTCTGATCTGTTTTTAATGATTTTTATGTTTTTGTGATTGTTGATTAGTAATCTATCAAGCTCAAGCATAAATTTCAGAATTTGATGATGATTTTGAGATGTGCCATTAATGATTTTGTGAGTTTAATGGTGTCAATTGATGAATTATGGAAGCTTGGTATGAGATTAATATGTTTTGTATTGAGATTTTTAACGAATTTGACTATTTTGGATTAAATTGTGAAAATGAGAAATTGGGGGATTAAAATGTGAAATAAATTAAATATATAGGCTTAAATGAACTCCATGAAAATTCGACTAAGCATGAAAAATGTGAAATTATGTATATTTTGTGATTTTGTGAATTATGGACTTAAATGTCAAAATGTGAAAATGTGAGGGCTAATTTGTAAAATGCCCTAAATATGTGTTCATGGATTGATTTGAATGAATGTGAGATTGAATGAGTTAAATTTGAATATGTTTAGATCAAGAAATAAAGAGAACAGAATTAGATCAGGGAAGGTCAAAAATAGTTGAATAGCCATTTATTCCGTCCGAATTCATACGAGGTAAGTCTATATACAAATAAATGTGTTCAATTGATTGAATTATGCTTATATGATATTTGAATTGTAATGAATGAAAATGAGATTTGAATATGTGAAATCAAGATAGTTTCGACAATGGGACGATGTCCAAAAAGCCCCGTACGAACCTAGGAATAGCTAGGATACATATGTCATGACATAGAATTTCGATATGCATTATCATGTAAGACCACATCTAGAACGTTGGCATTGATTTGAGATTTATGTGTAAGACCATGTCTGGGATATTGGCATCGTATTTGATTTCGTGTAAGACCCTGTCTGGGATAGTGGTATCGACAATTGATTACATGTAAGACCACGTTTGGGACGTTGGCAATGTACGAGCTTTTTGAGCTTTTCGAGTATCCTATTTGATTCTGAACAGTTCAACGGGCACTCTGACAAATGTATGACTATGTTAAGATATATCCAATGTAACACCCTTAACAGTATCTGTCCTAGGAAGGATTACGAAATATTACTGAAATAATTTATATACAAATAGTCAACCAAACACAAAACAGAATAATCATTTTATCTATCTTTGCAACTAAACTAAACTAAATTCTCGAATTACTTATCTACCATATATAAACCATATCACAACATGCGTTGAACTTCTAATTTCATCATAAAAAGAAGGTCAGTATTCCTTTGGTCATTTGCCATTATAAGTGAAGGCCTAACCATTTACAAAAAGTTGATAATACTTAGCTTATTTATTTTAGTAGCAAATACATCTCATAAATCTAACTTATAATTCAGTTTTAAGTAACCTATCTAATTTAGATAATAACCATCCATTTAATAACTCAATTCACTTAAACAAAGGTGATGTATTATACTAACCATAATAATTTATAAATCTTAAGATTTAGGCCATCTTCGTATAGCCATAATTACAAAATAGATCATTAAAACATTTAGGACATAACTTAAAGTCTATACATGCCAATATGATAAACTTAGAACTCGACAAAAGAGATACCAAAATGTTGACGGTAAGTGTGATGACTTCGACGATAGTCCCGAGCGCACAACGGATCAAAAATCTAAATAAGAAACAAGCAATCACACCACATGAGTTTATAACTCAGTAAGTTATAAGCAATATAATACTAATAATCAACTTAATCTATCGAAATAGAAATTTAACCTTTTCATTTAATTGTTCAAAGTTCATGTTACTTCTTGTGTTTCACTTCTATAATCATATACTTTTTATACAAGCTCTTGTGCAAAAATCCATTATTATAATCCTACTAATCCATGACACATTGCATTTAGCTTATTAATTTCATGACAATTTGGGTAGTACTATTCAATCCCATTTATACACAACCAATTTCCAAAATCTTTTCTTTCAAGCAATCAACAAAGATGAATTATATATAAACATACACACATACGATTCACATATATATAAATTTTCATTTCAGTCAATATTTCCATTTATTCCTATGATTTTATACACTTGTTGTACTATCAACTAATTTTGCACACATAATGCTCGATCATAATAATCCGCACAAATAGTGCACCTAAATCCGCACACATAGTGCCTTATAATTCCGCACACATAGTGCCACCTAAATTCGCACTCTTAGTGCCACATGAATCCGCACACTGAGTGCCACATAAATCTACACACATAGTGCACCTAAATCCGTACACATAGTGCCTTATAATTCCGCACACATAGTGCCACCTAAATCCGCACTCTTAGTGCCACATGAATCCAATCCGTACACCTAGTACCATGCTAGATCATTTTAAACACATCAAATGGTTTAATCCAAATTATATTTACTATCACATAACCATCAACCAAGTACACACATTTAAGCATCATTCATGTATAACTTAAATCAACTTTTAGTTACTTATAGACTTACCTAATGTGGGATGGAATGACTTTAATCGGCTACTCAATCACCTTTGTCTTCCCTTTATCCAACTCTCCTCCTTTATGTTCTTGAGCTTAATTCAAATAACACAAATAGTTTAATCCCTTGATCAACTCATTGCAAACAACAAAATAACTCTTCAATAAAACTCATACATACGGCAATTACTTTTAGTCAACCATACATACATTTGACATTTACATGTCTATTCATTACAATATATTTAGCTAACTCATACTTTTGCATCAAACTCATTTGATCTCTAATTTAACAATCTAACATCTTCTTTTATACCTACTCTTAAGACCAAGTACACACATAATTCATCCTATTAATGCCTACAAGCTAACCTATACTTATGTTTGACATATTTGACCCCTTTTTACTTTAATTACTCAATTAATTGTTTTAGTTCACACTCGGCAACTACTATTACACATAAGCACATTAACTAATCATTATTTGTCCTCAAATTCAACTTTAACCAATCTCATATCACAATTAACATTCGATTCATAAATTAAAAGGTCATTTCAGCAATTCAACAACAATGCATAATCTATTAAACTAAAACTGAATGCTCCCTTAACAAGTTAGACCATCCCAAACATAAAGTTCATATATTTGGCTTACAACTCAACATTCACATATATTTTGCTATCACGAAGCTCATTAGATCTTCCTAAATCCAATTCTATTTTAAAACACTTTAACTAAACCATGTATTGGCATTAGTTCATTAGGCCATTATCAATTAATTAACTTAACAATCAAACTTTAGCTACATCACTTAAGATGAATTCCATTATTTCATAACCATACCCGTAAGTCACCTTTGCAATTTAAACATTCATTTCTCAATTTAAACCAAATTTCTCACTAATCCACAATGACCGAACACACCTTTACTCTTAAGGCCCTAATTTATCAAGAATTTCCTCACTTAATTGATAAATCCACATTCGGTACTTAAATACAATATAAGTATATTAGCCGATTCTTGCTTATCAAAAAATTCACACAATTATACATTCAACTAACTTAAATTTCATCTATCTACTATGACAATTTAGTTAGAACATGAAAACATAATCATTTCCTTCAATCTTCACATGGCCGAATGAATAACTAAACATCACTTTGTAATTTAATCCATGGGTTAAAAACTTGACTTAATTACTAACTCAAAACACCAAAATTTAATGAAAATCAATTCAAAACTCACATTAATTCAAGCCACCACAATGCCAAATGCTCCAATCTATATTTCCTTTTCTTTTTTACTTAGAATCGGTTAAGAACATGAATGGGATGATCAACCAAATTGTTTTACTATTACATGCAATTTCTATTTTAATTTAATTACCAAATTAACCTCATTATAAACATTATTCTTCCACTAAGCAAGGGCCGAATGTGTCCATGCAAATTTTGCATGGTCAAATTGCATCATGACTCCTTTCTATTACTAAAACACTCATAATTCGGTAATTACACATTAACCTTCCAATTTTTCTATTCATGCACTTAAGTCCTTAATTACTAAATTAATAACCAATTGGCAAAATTAAAGTACCAAATTTTCACACATGATCAATTACGAAATAAAAATTTAAAAAATAATATTTTAAAACTTTTCTGACTCGGTTTAGTGTTTTCGAAACCACTTTTCGACTAGGGTCAAAATAAGGCTGTCATAACTCTCCCCCTTAGGAATTTTCGTCCCCGAAAAGTCTTACCAGTGAATAGATTTGGATAACGTGTTCTCATTGAGTCATCGAGCTCCCAGGTCGCTTCTTCAACTCCATGTTTGAGCCACAATACTTTAACTAGTGGAATCTTCTTATTTCTCAATTCTTTCACCTCTCGAGCGAAAATACTGACTGGTTCTTCTTCGTAACTCAAATCAGACTAAATTTCAATTTTCGATGGGCTAATCACATGCGAAGGGTCGGTTCTATATCGACGAAGCATTGCGTGAATCCTTTCGAGTTCGGGAGGTAAAATCAATCTATATGCAACTGGTCCAACCTGTTCTGAGATTTTATACGATCATATGAATCTCGGACTCAATTTACCTTTACGGCCAAATCGGAGTAATTTTTTCCAAGGCGAGACCTTCAGAAATACTTTGTCACCAATCTGATATTCAATGTCTTTGCGCTCCAAATTTGCATAAGATTTCTGACGATCCGATGCTGCTTTTAGATTATCGCAAATTACCTTCACCTTATCCTCTGCTTCCCGTATCAAATCAATTCCATATATCTTCTTTTCATTCAGTTCAGTCCAAAACAGTGGTGTACGACATCTATGACCGTATAATGCCTCGTATGGTGCCATTTTGATGCTTGATTGAAAACTATTGTTGTAAGCGAATTCAATCAAAGGCAAGTATCGTTCCTACAAGTCCCTAAACTCGAGAATACAACATCTCATCATGTCCTCAAGTATTTGAATAAATCGTTTCGATTGACCATCGGTTTGGGGGTGAAAGGCGGTGCTAAAATGCAACTTAGTGCCCAATGCTTCTTGCAATTTCTTCCAAAATCGTGATGTGAACCTCGGATCTCTATCCGAAATAATAGAAGCAGGCACCCCGTGTAATCTCACTATCTGGGAAATATACAACTTAGCCAATTTATCAAGTGAGTAATCGGTACGAACGGGAACAAAATGAGCAGATTTAGTCAATCTATCAACGATAACCCAGATTGAATCTTTCTTGCTCGGAGTCAATGGTAAACCAGCTACGAAGTCCATCGTAACGCGATCCCATTTCCACTCAGGTATCATAATCGACTGTAACAATCCCGAAGGCACCTGATGTTCCGCTTTCACTTGCTGGCATATCAAACATTTAGAAACAAAATCAGAGATGTCCCGTTTCATACCATGCCACCAGTACTGACTTTTCAGGTCATTATACATTTTTGTGCTACCCAGGTGAATAGACATTCTGCCACTATGAGCTTCACTCAAAATCATTGAAACAATCTCTGAATTCTTCGGAACACACAATCGACCTTTGAATCTCAAACAGTTATTATCATCAATTTGAAATTCTGAATTTACATTCGAAGCACACTGAGTCCGTTTATCAACCAACTCACCATCAGTTTTCTAAGCCTCACTGATTTGTTGAATTAACACAGGTTTTGTTTTCAGTTCTGCTATTATCACATCATCAGCAGACATAGACAACTGCACATCCATCACCCGCAATGCAAACAGCGATTTTTGACTGAGAGCATCGGCAACTACGTTCACCTTACCCGGATGATAATCAATGACAAGTTCGTAATCTTTCAGCAATTCAAGCCACCGTCGTTGTCTTAAATTCAAGTCTCTCTGAGTCATTAAGTATTTTAGACTTTTATGATCAGAATAAACGCGGCATTTCTCTCCAAATAAGTAATGATGCCAAATTTTTAAAGCGAACACGATAGTAGCTAATTCGAGATCGTGCGTCGGATAGTTTTTCACGTGAGGCTTTAGTTGTCTCGAAGCATACGCGACAACTCTACCTTCTTGTATCAATACGCAACCCAAACTGTTCAATGAAGCGTCACTGTAAACTACAAACTCTTTACTGGACTCTGGCTGAACTAACACTAGAGCTTCCGTCAACAGAGTTTTCAGCTGGTCGAAACTTGTCTGACACTTCTCGGACCACTCAACCTTGATATCTTTCTGAAGTAATTTCATCAACGGTGTTGCGATCATCGAGAAACCTTTAACGAATCTTCGATAATACCCAACGAGTCCCAAAAAGCTACGAACTTCAGAAACATTCCTTGGAGGCTTCCAGTCAAGAATAGCTGAAATTTTATTCGGATCGACTCGGATACTCGAAGCGGACACAATATGTCCCAGAAAGCTAACCTCGCGCAACCAGAACTCACATTTATTGAATTTTGCATAAAGCTGATGATCTCGCAAAATCTGAAGCACGAGTCTCAAGTGTTTGGCATGCTCGGTCTCATCGTGAGAATAAACTAAAATATCATCTATGAACACAACCACAAATCGATCTAAATACAGTCTGAACACCTGATTCATCAGATCCATGAAAATCGTGGGGGCATTAGTGAGCCCAAACGGCATCACTAAAAACTCATAGTGCCCGTATCTCGTTCTAAATGCGGTCTTAGGCACGTCTGAATCTCTAACTCACAACTGATAAAAGCCAGATCGCAAATCAATCTTCGAAAACACTGCAGCCCCTTTCAATTGGTCAAATAAGTCATCTATTCGCGGTAACGGATATTTATTCTTTATCGTAACTTTATTGAGTTGACGATAATCGATGCACATTCGCATAGTTCCATCTTTCTTCTTCACGAACAGGACTGGTGCACCCCAGGGTGAGAAGCTGGGTTGTGCAAAGCCTCTGTCAGTCAACTCTTGTAATTGAGATTTCAATTCCTTCAACTCAGTCGGTGCCATACGATACGGAGTAATCGAAATCGGGGTCATACCCGGAACCAACTCTATGCTGAACTCAACTTCTCTAACTGGTGGCAATCCCGGTAATTCTTCAGGAAACACATTTGGATACTCACAAACCACAGGCACAGTTTCAAGCTTTTGTTCCGATATCTTGCTATCCAGTACATATGCAAGATAAGCTTCATACCCCTTTTTCACATATTTTCGAGCCAACACAGAAGATATCATCATCAGTAACCCGCTCCGATCATTAGATTCAACTCGAATCATTTCACCATTTGAACAGTGCAAATCTATTGTCTTTCGCTTGCAATTCACCACTGCGTCATGTACGGTTAACCAGTCTATTCCGAAAATAATATCGAACTCAACAAAGGGTAATAACATCAAATCAACCGGAAAACAGGAATTTCGAATTATCAGGGGGCATTTCTTACACACCTTGTCAACCAACACATACCGTCCCAAAGGATTTGACACCCGTATCACAAACTCAGTAGACTCAACAGTTAGAGTCTTACTGGATACTAAAGTTTCACACACATATGAATGAGTCGAACCAGGATCAATCAAAGCAAGTACACTAGTATCAAAGAGAGTGAATGTACCAGTGATTACATCAGGGGAGGATGTCTCCTCTCGTGCGCGAATAGCATAGGCTCTACCGAGTGCACGTGCCTCGGATCGAACCGCTGCATTAGAATTTCCTCTCTGGTTACTACTCCTGCCTCCTATGTTTCTCGATGGTCTACCCCTAGCTGTTGCATCACTTGATCTTGCATTCTGTATCTTATTTCTTTCATTAGGTTTCGTGCAATCTCGAATGAAATGATCTCGCGAACCACATCTATTACAAGCTCTGTTGATCGACTTGCCCCAACATTCACCCACATGTCGTCTACCACACTGTAGACACTCAGGTTTATGTTGTCGATTACTGCTAACACTAGCTACCGAGGTAGCTCGAGAATCTGCTAGAGGTCGCTCTCGAATAGAAATTCCCGCAGAAGCCTTTGATCTAGCACTGTCATCTCTAAACTTCTTTGCAGATGAGAAAGAAGCTTTACTCGCTGTTCTCTTACGGAAATCTTTAGCTTCAGATTCGGCTTTTCTTTCCTCTTTTCGGAGCTCTTCAGCCTTGCAAGCTCGTTCAACCAGTATTACAAACTCTTTTATTTCAAGAATACCTACTAGCAGCTTTAAGTCTTCATTCAAACCTTCTCCAAATCTTCTACACATGGCAACTTCATCAGCAACACATTCTCGAGCATAGCGACTAAGTCTCACGAACTCCCGCTCATATTCAGCGACAGTCATACGGCCTTGTTTAAGTTCAAGAAATTCTTTACGCTTTCGATCAATGAATCTCTGGCTGATATATTTCTTGCGAAACTCTACCGGAAAGAAATCCCACGTAATATGTTCTTTCAGAACAATCGAACTTAGAGTTCTCCACTAATAATAAGCTAAATCTCGTAATAAGGATATAGCGCATTTCAAACACTCCTCGGGTGTGCAAGATAGCTCGTCAAAAACACGGATGGTGTTATCAAGCCAAAATTCAGCTTTCTTAGCATCATCGGTAACTGTGGCTCTAAACTCCTCGGCCCCATACTTCCTGATCTTATCAACAGGGGGTTTGCTTGATCTCATCGGATCAATGATTGGAGGCATTATAGGTACCAAGGGAGGGTTATTAGGGTTGGAGGTTGTTGAGCAGCCGAATTTGTTCGAGCATATTGAGCAAACCACTTATTCATCATAGAAAAGAAGGCTTGCTTAGTTCCATCATCTGGATTACTCGTAGAAGGTTGAGAATCAACCGGCACTGACCCTTGCGCGGGAGCAGCCGCCATACTCTCAACGTCGTCCGCTATAGCTTGCTCGGGATTAGGCTCTATTTTTTAAATGAAAACAAAATTTTAGCTGTCAGAAGTCATCACATTGTTATAATTTCACACATTGGCATGTATAAGCAGACTCACACGCGCTACGTTAGTCCTAGAACCGACTAAACTATGGCTCTGATACCAATTTAAAATGTAACACCCTTAACAGTATCTGTCCTAGAAAGGATTACGAAACTAAACTAAATTCTCGAATTACTTATCTACCATATATAAACCATATCACAACATGCGTTGAACTTATAATTTCATCATAAAAAGAAGGTCAGTATTCCTTTGGTCATTTGCCATTATAAGTGAAGGCCTAACCATTTACAAAACGTTGATAATACTTAGCTTATTTATTTTAGTAGCAAATACATCTCATAAATCTAACTTATAATTCAGTTTTAAGTAACCTATCTAATTTAGATAATAACCATCCATTTAATAACTCAATTCACTTAAACAAAGGTGATGTATTATACTAACCATAATAATTTATAAATCTTAAGATTTAGGCCATCTTCGTATAGCCATAATTACAAAATAGATCATTAAAACATTTAGGACATAACTTAAAGTCTATACATGCCAATATGATAAACTTAGAACTCGACAAAAGAGATACCAAAACGTTGACGGTAAGTGTGATGACTTTGACGATAGTCCCGAGCGCACAACAGATCAAAAATCTAAATAAGAAACAAGCAATCACACCACATGAGTTTATAACTTACTATAATACTAATAATCAACTTAATCTATCGAAATAGAAATTTAACCTTTTCATTTAATTGTTCAAAGTTCATATTACTTCTTGTCTTTCACTTCTATAATCATATACTCCTTATACAAGCTCTTATGCAAAAATCCATTATTATAATCCTACTAATCCATGACACATCGCATTTAGCTTATTAATCTCATGACAATTCGAGTAGTACTATTCAATCCCATTTATACACAACCAATTTCCAAATTCTTTTCTTTCAAGCAATCAACAAAGATGAATTATATATAAACATACACACATACGATTCACATATATATAGATTTTCATTTCAGTTAATATTTCCATTTCTTCCTACGATTTTATACACTTGTTGTACTATCAACTAATTTTGCACACATAATGCTCGATCATAATAATCCGTACACATAATGCACCTAAATCCGCACACATAGTGCCTTATAATTCCGCACACATAGTGCCACCTAAATCCGCACTCTTAGTGCCACATAAATTTGCACACACAGTGCACCTAAATCCGCACACATAGTGCCTTATAATTCCGCACACATAGTGCCACCTAAATCCGCACTCTTAGTGCCACATGAATCTAATCCGTACACCTAGTACCATACTAGATCATTTTAAACACATCAAATGGTTTAATCCAAATTATATTTACTATCACATAACCATCAATCAAGTACACACATGTAAGCATCATTCATGTATAACTTAAATAAACTTTTAGTTACTTATAGACTTACCTAATGTGGGATGGAATGACTTCAATCGACTACCCAATCACCTTTGTCTTCCCTTTATCCAACTCTCCTCCTTTTTGTTCTTGAGCTTAATTCAAATAACACAAATAGTTTAATCCCTTGATCAACTCATTGCAAACAACAAAATAACTCTTCAATAAAACTCATACATACGGCAATTACTTTTAGTCAACCATACATACATTCGACATTTACATGTCTATTCATTACAATATATTTAGCTAACTCATAATTTTGCATCAAACTCATTTGATCTCTAATTCAACAATCTAACATCTTCTTTTATACCTACTCTTAAGACCAAGTACACACATCATTCATCCTATTAATGCCTATAAGCTAACCTATACTTATGTTTGACATATTTGACCCCTTTTTACTTTAATTACTCTATTAATTGTTTTAGTTCACACTCGGCAACTACTATTACACATAAGCACATTAACTAATCATTATTTGTCCTCAAATTCAACTTTAACCAATCTCATATCACAATTAACATTCGATTCATAAATTAAAAGGTCATTTCGGTAATTCAACAACAATGCATAATCTATTAAACTAAAACCGAATGCTCTCTTAACAAGTTAGACCATCCCAAACATAAATTTCATATATTTGGCTTACAACTCAACATTCACATATATTTTGCTATCACGAAGCTCATTAGATCTTCCTAAATCCAATTCTATTTTAAAACACTTTAACTAAACCATGTATTGGCATTAGTTCATTCGGCCATTATCAATTAATTAACTTAACAATCAAACTTTAGCTACATCACTTAAGATGAATTCCATTATTTAATAACCATACCCGTAAGTCACCTTTGCAATTTAAACATTCATTTCTCAATTTAAACCAAAATTCTCACTAATCCACAATGACCGAACACACCTTTACTCTTAAGGCCCTAATTTATCAAAAATTTCCTCACTTAATTGATAAATCCACATTCGGTACTTAAATACAATATAAGTATATTAGCCGATTCTTGCTTATCACAAAATTCACGCAATTATACATTCAACTAACTTAAATTTCATCTATCTACTATGACAATTTAGTTAGAACATGAAAACATAATCATTTCCTTCAATCTTCCCATGGCCGAATAAATAACTAAACATCACTTTGGAATTTAATCCATGGGTTAAAAGCTTGACTTAATTACTAACTCAAAACACCAAAATTTAATGAAAATCAATTCAAAACTCACATTAATTCAAGCCACCACAATGCCAAATGCTCCAATCTATATTTCTTTTTCTTTTCTACTTAGAATCGGCTAAGAACATGAATGGGATGATCAACCAAATTGTTTTACTATTACATGCAATTTCTATTTTAATTTAATTACCAAATTAACCTCATTATAAACATTATTCTTCCACTAAGCAAGGGCCGAATGTGTCCATGAAAATTTTGCATGGTCAAATTGCATCATGACTCCTTTCTATTACTAAAACACTCATAATTCGGTAATTACACATTAACCTTCCAATTTTTCTATTCATGCACTTAAGTCCTTAATTACTAAATTAATAACCAATTAGCAAAATTAAAGTACCAAATTTTCACACATGATCAATCACGAAATAAAAGTTTAGAAAATAATATTTTAAAACTTTTCTGACTCGGTTTAGTGGTTCTGAAACCACTTTCCGGCTAGGGTCAAAATAGGGCTGTCACATCCAATTTAGGTACGTTTGAGATATGTCCAATATTTGATAATGAAAGGTATGTATATGTGCAATTGAGTATATGTGAAATAAGAATGAAAAAAGTGTGTTATATATATATGAGTACATGGAAATGAAATGTGATATATGTGCAAGTGAGCTTTGATTAAATGAGCTATATGAATAATATGGAATTACGATTGTGTTTGGCCATGAGATATATGAATGAATTGAGATATAAATGTGATATGTGAAAAGTTTATTTGTATATGGCTTACTAAGCTTTTGAAAGCTTACTTTTGTGTGTTTGCATTATTTTATAGATATCGAAGCTACTGGGAGCTTAGGGATCATCAAGGATCATCACCACACTATCAAACTTAACTTTGGTACCTTTTGAAAGTGTAAATGTTTAAGTGTGGCATGTATAGTCTAGATAATTTGAGATATGATTTTGAGTTGTGAATATTATGTCATGTGATATGGCTATATCTTGGTTTGAAATATGGTTTGGTTTTGGTATAGAAAATGTAATGAGAAAATGGTATGTTTTGATGCTAACGAGAGACCAAATGAAATGGTCAATGAGATATGTTCTTGAATGAGAATTTGGCATATTTTAACTTGTGAATGATTGTATTAAATTGGTATAATGATCATGAATGTTTTTGTATGATTTTGGATTATGATTTGGTATGATTTTGTATGGGAATTGAGTATGAATTGGGGTGATGAATATGTGATATGAATTGTACATGATTTGGTTGTGATTAGCTAAAAATTTGGTATGAAATTCATTGGTTTTGAACTTGTAGGGATGACCCAAAATTGGGTGGCATATTGGCCTTACAAATGGCCTATTTTGTGCCCATATGGGCAGGGACACAAGCATGTGTCTCTACCGTGTTGCTCGAGGGCCACTTCGAAGTGAGCCTTGGCAGACCACACGGTTACACACACGGGCATGTGCCAGGATGTGTGGCCAAGTCAGTATACCCCATTTACTTGGCACGGTTGAGCACACGGCCTAGACACCGGCATGTGACTGGCCGTGTGAGCAAGTCAGTATGTATGCCCTATTTTGTCATGGCCTAGACACACGAGCGTGTCTAATACTGTGTGAGGCACACGGCCTGCCCACATGGGCGTGTGACCTCTGTAGCTTTGAAAAATGTTTAAGTTTAAAAAAAAATTTGTATGAGCTCGAATTAGTCCCAACCTTTTTCTAATGCATATTTAAGGTCTAGTTGACCTAAGAAAAGGGACTTATGGTTGATGATTGAATATGATATGATGATGATGTGTATTAAGTCCATGAAATGTTAGTAAAAGTTGTTTCGATTTGTCTAGTAATGCCCCTTAACCCTAGTCTGGCGATGGATACAGGTTAAGGGTGTTACAAAGTGTTCTAGCCCTATTTAGATCGATTCGTGGTGGTATTTATTAATGATATACGGGTGTACTCGAAGACTAAGGATGAGCTCGATGAACATCTCAGAATGTTCTACAGATTCTACAAGAGAAACAACTGTACGCTAAGTTCAGTAAATGTGAGTTCTAGTTACGTGAGGTGACGTTTTTGGGACATATGGTTTCTGCTAAGGGGATTAGAGTCGATCCTTGAAAGATTGAGGCTATCTTGGATTGGAAGTAGCCTAAGACTGTATCTGAGATCTTCAGTTTTCTAGGACTGGCAAGGTATTATCAAAATTTTGTTTAAGGGTTTTCACTGATTGCGGCACCTTTGACTAAGCTACTACGCAAGGGTGTGCCATTTAACTAGACTGATGTGCAGCAAGAGAGCTTTAAGAAGCTCAAAATTGTATTGATTGAAGCTCTTGTTTTGATACAGTTAGAGTTTGGAAAAGAGTTTACTATTTACAACGATGCATCACATGTTGGTTTAGGATGTGTGTTGATGCAAGAGAGTAATGTTGTAGCGTATGCATCTCGTCAGCTTAAGACTCATGAGGTGAATTATTCGACGCATGACTAGGAGTTGGCCGCTGTGGTTTTCGTACTAAAAATCTGGAGGCATTACTTTTATGGTGAGAAGTGTATCATTTACACCGATCACAAGAGCCTCAAATACCTTCTCACTCAAAAGAAGCTAAATCTTAGGCAGCGTAGGTGGATTGAGCTACTTAAGGACAACGGCTATACAATTGAATACCATTTGAGTAAGGCCAATGTGTGGCCGATGCACAGAGCTGTAGAGCTGTAACTGATCTAAGGGTGATGTTTGCTCGCTTCAGTTTATCTGATAATGGTAGTCTGTTGGCCGAACTTCAAGTTAAACCGACATGGATTGAGCAAATTAAAGGTAAGCAGTTGGAGGATGAATCTTTGGGTCTGCGCTTCCTACAGGTTGAAAGTAGAAATACTGAGGATTTTAGACTGAATAGCGAAGGGGTAGTCTACTTTCATGGGAGAATTTGTGTTCCGAAGGATACTATATTGAGGTAGTCTATACTACAAAAGGAGCATAGTAGCTCTTGTGCTATGCATCCTGGCAGAAATAAGATGTATCGCGACCTTCATGAGTTATACTAGTGGCCAGGTCTTAAATGAGAAGTTACCAATTTTGTGGCTAAGTGTTTGACATGCCATCAAGTTAAGGCTGAGCATCAGTTACCTTAGGGTTTGTTGCAGCCAGTCAAGATTCCGCTTTGGAAGTGGGAGCGTGTAACTATGGACTTCGTTAGTGGGTTACCGTTTACACCCACTAAGAAGGATTCTGTGTGGGTCATCCTAGATCGATTGACCAAGTCTGCCCACTTTATACCGGTTTGTACTGACTACTCTCTACAAAAGTTCGCTAAATTATATGTGTCTAAGATAGTGAGACTTCATGGGGTATCAGTTTCAATAATATTTGATAGAGATTCTCGCTTGACGTCTCGGTTCTAGAAAAAGCTACATGAAGCTCTAGGTACAAGGTTGGACTTCAGTACTACATTTTGTCCTCAAACAGATGGTCAAACTGAGAGGGTGATCCAGATACTAGAAGATATATTGAGGAGTTGTGTGATTGACTTCCGAGGTAATTGGGAGGATTACCTGCCACTAGCAGAGTTTGCTTATAACAACAGCTATCATCTAGCATTCAGATGGCACCCTACAAGGCATTCTATGGTCGTAGGTGTTGCACACCTTCATGTTGGACTGAGTTACGTAAGTGACGATTTCTGGGCCTTGAACTAGTTTCTGATACCGAGGATAAATTTAGACTGATTCGAGACCGATTGAAAACGGTATTTGATAAGCAGAAGTCCTACACAGACCTGAAGCGATGTGAAATTGAGTATTATGTGGGAGACTCCGTTTCCTTAAGGTCTTACTATGGAAGAAAGTACTGAGATTTGGTCGTAAGGGCAAGTTGAGCTCAAATTCATTGGGCCTTATCATATCCTAAAGCGTGTAGGACCGGTTGCCTACCAGTTGGAGTTACCTCTGGAGCTAGATTGGATTCATGATGTATTCCATGTCTCGATGTTGAGGTGCTACCGCTCTGATCCCACACATATTGTCCCTATTGAGGAGATCGAGGTTAGGCCAGATCTGACCTTTGAGAAAGAGCGAGTTCAAAATTTAGATAGTGATGTAAAAGTTCTAAGAAGAAAATCCATTCCACTGGTTCAAGTTCTTTGGCGTAATCATAGCTTCGAGGAGGCCACTTGGGAGCCTGAGGATTCGATGTAGCAGCAGTATCCTCATCTGTTCTAATCAGGAAAAATTTCGAGGCCCAAATTTTCTTTATGGGGGTAGAGTTATAATGCCCCCAAAATCCCTTATATATTTATTTTCGTATATTTGTGACAACTATCTGTCTGCTTCAATGGTTAAGTGTTCTAGGAAGTGTCTGAGAGGTCCCAAGTTCAAGCCTTAGCTTGAGCAAATTTTTGTTTTTATTTTTAAATGAATAAACCCCTATCACTAATCAGTAGCCTTATAAATAAATATTGGTAAGATATGTCAGAATGGGCCTACTGGTTTGGTGGCTAAGTGGAGTGGCAAAGTGCTGGTGATCTTGAGTTCGAGTCCTGGTGTGTGCAGTGGAGTGTTTTATTTTGCTACCTGTACCGTGTGGGTGTTCTAGTTTAGTTGAAATACTAAAGAGTTTGAGTAGAATTTGAATTAGGTGATTGAGGGAGGGGTGGACAATTTTGGGGAGAGGATTAAGGGATTTGGTGAGAAAATTAAATAGTAAGGAGTTTAAGAGCATTCAAACTATTATTGCAAGTTCGGCTTTCCCCTCACTCTTTCATTTCTGACAATTTACCCTCTGATGTTTTGTTTCCCGATTACTGAAATTTTCTTTTTTGTTTCTAAAAGTTCTTTGCTGAACTTCTGCTAGTTTCCCTTCCTCTTATTTTGTTTCCTTTTTGCAATTTTGGTTACCTCTCATCTTCCCAAATATTTCTGACACTTTCTATCGTTTCCTTCCTTGCCGATTTTCTTTTTTTACCCTCATTGTGCTGATTCTATTCTTACTGCTTTCCGTCAAATTAGGGTTCCTGTGGTCTCTCTCTTTTGGCTTTCTAGAATATTACTCTTCAGAAAATGGTGAGCAAATGTTTCCTTTTTCCCTTGGCTGAATTTTCTCCCTCTTTTCATCCTTCCCCTTTTATTTCTTTTGTTGATTCATTTATTTCCCTTGCAGTTGACTGCTTTTCCTTCTCTATTTTTCTGGTTATCATTCTCTACATGCTGATAAGTTCTTACACTTCATAGTTGGTACTCTTCTAGCATTTTTGGTAAGTGTAGATCGTAAATTATTATCCTGTTGCCTGATGAATCAATGCTTATCTGATTTTGGTTGGTACCTAGGATTATTCGAGGGGTGAAGGATTGATAATTGGCATTTACATGGGTGAAACCTTCCTCTTTACTTGATTGAAGGTAACGTTGTTGCTAGTTAACGCCTGGTCAACTTGTGTGTTTTCAATTGAGTAGGGGTTTAAGTGATTAATTGATGATTGTTTGGTCAAACGTAGGTTTCAAGGGCTCGGGGCATTCCTTCTCAATGAGTAGAAACCAGGTGTGTAACCATAACACTATAAACAAGAATCGACAATAAGTCAAAAAGTGAGGCTGTAGACACCACATGAGCGTGTTGTCGCCCGTGTGGTTGGCCGTGTGCGCCACACGAGCGTGTGGGCCCACACGGAAGAACCACACGGAAGTGTGGGATTATTGGGCTAGGCTGTGTCATTTTGGATCGTGTGGGCCTACACAGACAAACATCATGGGCTTATGGGCCAATTTTCACTACTAGATTGCTAAGGCTGCACGGGTCGCTCGAGTCGATTGTGGACCTACTGTGGGGTTGCTAAGCTTACTAAACCTCTAATTAACTGAAAGGACTGTATGACTAATATGAATAAGCATGATGATGTTCTACTGATTTGATATTGTATGCCTTGATTACATGCATGATGTTATGTTATAGCATGTCATATTTGTATATTGCATTGCATTGGGTTGGGGGTTTATTTTGTTTGAAGGAAGTGTACTGAAAGGCCTCAAGCCTAAATTACTGGTAGCTCAGCTACAAACTACTGTCTAGTGCTGCATTTGGTACTTTTTGGGGTGCAAGGATGGGTGGGTTGATTATATCCCCACATGGAGTGTAGGGTTAGACGTAGTTGGAGTGTAAAGGCTGGCTGGGTAGGATTTGATACTGTATATCTGTTACTATACTGAATATTGAAACTGTAATGGGCCAAGGCCCAAATGCATGACTGCTTCTATATTGTAATGGGGTACGGCCCTAACTAAAACTAAAACTATTATTGAAGGCTTAGGCCCAGACTGTGAATGTATTCTATTTGCTTGTTTATATGGGGATTACACATTGAGTTTTTGTAAACTTACCCTTCTGTTTTATCTGTACAGGTAATCTCCAGACTTAGGCAAATCGGAGCGGTGAAGGACTCAGCAGTGGCCACACGACCCCTTTTTACACTGTTTCGTATTTAATTAGGTTTTTAAAGTTTTATTTGGGGTATTTTACTGTAATAAAGGCCTCTATGGATTTTTGCTTAAAATTTGGATTTTATATTGTTTTAGGTTTTACATCTGCTAGAGGGAGGTAAAATACGGATTTTTAAAAGAAATGCATGTGTTTTAGCAAAATACCCACAAGGACATAGACTGTTTTAAAAAGTTTCTGCAACGTATAATGTTTTGAAAACTGACGATTGATTAGGAATCACGACTTTAGAATTAATATAAGATAATGAGGAACTCTGAACGGAAAATGTTTTAAGCAAAGTTACGGTTTGTCCAACACAAGTTACAGTTTTCAAACACACTACCATGTGACATCGCTAGATTCGACCATAACGTCCAGGTCGGGTTTGGGGTGTTACAAATTTTCCATTCTCCTCGGTTTTCCACTCGATCTTTGTCTAAATTAATAATTTCATTAAATTTATTAATTTAGATAGTAGAACAATTTATTTATGCAATTTAGTCATTTTTTACAAAATTACCCCCAACATTTTACTTTTATTCAATTTAGTCCCTGAGGCTAAGACATGCAAGTTAACCAATTTTAATGCAAACCAATGCCAACCAAATATTCATGGCATCCAATACACCCCACATTTGTTATAATTTCACAACAAATCCTTGTATTTTTACTATTTCAACATTTTAGTCCCTGATCGATAAATTCATTAAAATTACTTAACAAAATACTTATAAATAACAACTAATGCCTCAAATTCATCATTTAATATATAAAAACTCATAAATCCATCAATGGAAGCATCCAATAACTTTAACAGTTTCAAAATCAAAGGTACGGGCTAGCTAGACCTAGTTACAACTATATCAAAAACATAAAAATTAAAAGAAATGGGGCAAAATCGCATACCATGCTAGCTTCAAAGCTTGCCAAAAGTTCAAGGTATAAAAATTGCTTCCTTCCCTTAACAATTCGGTGAAGAAGAAAAATTAAAAGATGATAAAGCTTTTAGTTTTATTTAATTTAATTAAATTATCAAATTGTGTAACACCCCAAACTCGGCCTAGAAGTTAGGCCAGAATCTGGCGTGTCATGTTGAAGTGTTTTTCGAAAACCTTGTTCTCATTGAAACCCTTCTTAATATTTAAGAACTTGTGTAAAGACTTAGTTTATGTTTGTTGAATTTCAAAAACATGGTTCATTGAAAAGTTAATCACCTTTAAAAAAATGTTATTAATCTTGTTGAAAATCTTTTACAGTTACGGAAGCTAATTTGACGTAAAGAAGTTTAAAACGTATGTTTTTGAAAATAGAAATTAGTTTGAAAACTCGTCTACGACTAACAGATATAAAGCGTAATAAAATCCCAAACTTAAAACAAAATCCATAAAGGCCTTATTACATAAATTAAAACCCAAATCGAAATTCAAAACATATATAAAATCCAAACATAATAACTGTAGTCGTGTGGCCACCTTCGAGTCCCTCACAACACCGATCCTTCTAACGCTGGGGATTACTTGCACAGTTAATAAATGGGGTGAGTTATGAAAACTCAGTGTGTAATCCCCTTACTAGAGTAATAGTCAGTATACAGAAACAGAAATAGAAATAGTCTGGCCAAGAGCCCTTTAACTGTAACATTACAGTCTAGTTCAGAGCATACGTGGGCCAAAGCCCGCTACAACATTATTTAGGTCACAGGCCATAACAGAGTCAATTGGGCTTAGCCCCAAACCAATAATAGAGCAAGTGAGCCTAAGCCCAAAATAGAATCATAACAAAGTAGATATGAAACCCAACCCAATCCAACCAACACACCACCCTACCAGCCAACACACCATGTAGGGATTAAATCGACCCACTCAGCCAACACACTAATATCACAGCAAGGCTACTAATAACAGAGAACATGGCAGAGCCACTAGCACAGAACTTCCTCCAAATCAAGCCCAACACCATGCAGAAGATCGTGTATGTCATGCTTAACCATCACACGTGTATGCATAATGGCCATGCTCAGTAACAGTCATTTAAACATATGTTAAAAGCATATCAGTCATACAACCATAGTCAAATCAGTTAAAACACAGTTATACAATCACAGTTGAATCAGTTAAAACACAGTCATACCATCAAAGTCAAATTAGTTGGATTCATAGTCTAAGTCTGTCACTTGCTCACAAGGGCAAAACAGTCATACCATCACAGTCAAATCAGTCGGATTCATAGTCCAAATCTATCACTTGCCCACAAGGGCAAAACAATCATTTTACACTTTAGGGCCAAAACGGTCATTTTACCCTACGGGGGTATTCCGGTAATTTTACAACTAGGGGTATCTCATAATTTCACAAATCGAGGGTATTTTAGTAATTTTACAAATCGAGGGCATTTCAATAATTTTACAAAATGAGGGCATTTCAGTAATTTTACAAATTGAGGGTATTTTAGTAATTTTACAAATCGAGGGCATTTCAGTAATTTTACAAATCAAGGGCATTTCGATAATTTTACAAATCGATGGCATTTTGGTAATTTTACAAATCAAGGGCATTTCGGTAATTTTACAAATCGAGGGTATTCAGTAAGTTTACAAATCGAGGGCATTTCAGTAATTTTACAAATCAAGGGCATTTTGGTAATTTTACAAATCAAGAGCATTTCGGTAATTTTACAAACTAGGGATATTTCAGTAATTTTACAAACCAGGATCTTAACGACCCCACCAAAAGTCTATCATCGCCTCGAGCGACTATCGCAACTAAACTGACATAACGGTGCAGATGGGCCTAAGGCCCACTATCCGACCTAAGTGGGCCCACACGCTCGTGTGGCCCAATTATCCCAGAAATAGCATCAACTATACAAACTACACACTCTAAACTAACAGTAGCCATATAACATACATTTCAAACATGTGAGGCCCACAAGCCCATGGGCCCACACGACCCACTTAGCCCAAAATAATTCTATCCACGTGGACTACACAACTCGGTCTAAAATCCACCACAATATGTGAATTTAATCCGTTTGGGGCCCAAAGGCCCATTGGGCCCACACTACCCATTTTGGCCCAACGCGGCCCAACGTGGCCTCACTCATCCGACGCCCATGTTCGTGTGCTCGATTCACCACACTAGCATTCGCACAATTGTGTGGCAACATTCGCCTGTATTCCGGCTTTATCGGCATTTTGCCGATCAACAGTCAAATTAGGGTGTGAAGAACACACTTCTGAATTTTCAACTGATTATCAAATATGACACTAATACACACACTTTTGGCTTACGCTGATCCACAGAAATAGGTTATACATTTACACACCTGATCAAGTAAAGTACTAAGAATTGCTGAGCATCGGAACCTTGACCAGAGCGATCGACTATGATTAACTTACTCGAACCAAAGTTTGGTGCAGTCACCCTGCCACATCCAGGCGGGAAGTCTCGAATAGCCGATACCTTACACTTTTTAAACTTGGGGGCAGAGCTACACGCCCACTGCCCACCGGCATCACCGCCTTCCTTTTATCGCTAGAACCTTTACTCATTGAAAGTTCTAGAAACAACTAAGTAAACACCTTTACCTCGGTTTAATAACAAAAGACAGAGTTTTGATCGTTTCCATAATACTTGCAATCCAACACTTCTTGTAGAAACCCAAAAATCCGAAGATCCACCTAGGAAACTAACAATCGGTAATCAAAGAGTAAGAAGGAGAAGTATTCAGCTTTTTAGAGGAAGAGAAATACATCCAGTTTAGAAAAACAATTCGAAAAAGAAGAGAAGAAGTAATAATAATTGGCTTAGGGGAATGACGCAAGAGAGAAAAGAGAAATAAAGTAGTGTTCGGTCAAAGAAACATGCCGAGAGTAGAAAAGATGATTGAGGAGGGAATTTCACTTACGAGAGGAGAGGGACAAGGTTCAGCCGAATGGAGAAATAAGAAGTTAGGATTCGGCTTAGAAAGGAAGTAGAGGAGAGTGTAGTATGATTCGGCAAAAGTAGCATACAAAAGAAAGGAATTGGTACTAGGGATTTTGGCTTTAAAACTTAATCTAACCAATTTACCAAAAGACACGAATGGTTACCGCAAAAACGCATAAGAAAGAAAAGAGGCGGAAAGAAGCACAAAATGACCAAAAAGAGTAAAACTTGCACTGCCAAAAAGAAAAAGAAATCGACTCCTACAGTCTCACAATTGCCAAATTACACAAATTGAGATCCCTTAGCTGAAATTTGCCTAAACAACTCGCCCTCCAATCGGCCACTCACTCTCCAAACTCAAATCCCTTGACTCACTCCATACTTTGCTCTACCGATAACTCTCATTTATTTCCTCCAACTCTCTAATTTCAAATTCAAATAACAACCTTGACCAGTTCAAATTTCCTTTTTTTACCAAGTCCACAACAACCTTCAAAAGTTTACATCCAACTCCACCGCTTGCTGCCCTTATGTAGCAAAATAATTACATTTTGCTTGCAAGGGGATTTGAACCTAAGCCCTCTCAGTACCCATAGCATGCTACTTGCCATTAGACCAATAAGCTTTTTGTGTCATGAAGCAACCACAATTAAACATAAGTCAACTTGCTAGCATCGTTCTCTCATTAAGAGCACAAATTCAAAACTTTGCAAACACTAGGACTTGAACCCCAGTCCTCCTATTCTACCTTTGGCGTTACTTACCACTAGAGCCTAAGCTCTACTTGTGTCATAAATCCACCACAAATATCAATAAGGCCTTCAAACTAACGCCAAGTCCACTTAAGGGAAAAACTAAAATTTTTGCTAAAGCACTGGTTTAAACACAGGAGTTCTCAGACATCCCCAAACACTCCAAATCACTTAGCCAACAAGACAAACATGCAATTTCTGATATTTTCAAGCATAATTACATATTTATAAGCTTCTTTCTAACCAATCCCAGCTCAAGGCCCAATACTTCTAGGCCCAATTTTAGGATGTTACAAATCATCATTTTAACCTTGGTTATTAATTAGATAAAACACCAAATCCACGCCCATATTAGTCCACTGACTCCTTAAATGGTTTAATTACCATTTAAGTCCCTTTAACTTTTTTTATTAAGCCATTTAATCACTCGAATGAAATAGTGATCAAATTTCACATCTTTTATGATTTAGGCCTTTTTAATTAATTAACTATCGAAACATTAAAATTTCTTAACCAAAATTTAATGCAACCTTAATAACACTCTGTAAATATATATAAAAATATTTATAACTTTAGTTTATAGAAACAAGGTCCCAATACCTTATTTTCTAAAATCACTTGACTTTAGGGTCTTACCACTTAAACTTAACTAATCATTTATATAACATAAATTACCAAAAAAAAAACCCTCTTAAAACCATATTTGACTTGTAAATATTAAATAATAAAATTTACAAACTTACTCATTGAATTTGTGGCCCCGAAACCATTATTCCCGACACCATTTAAAAACAAGTTGTTACATTGATTATTACTTTGTTCTAAGAATTCTAATTGAACTCTTACCCTCTTAACTATAATTCCACCAACCTTCTCCAACTATTCACATCACATTGACCAAGCACACCGGTACCCACCATTGGCACACCAGTAGCCCTAACACACGCCAACTTCCTACTTCTAGCTCTAGCACACGCACAACAACAACACATTAGTTGCTTCTTGTTGTCGTACATACTTGCTACCTACGCACCTGTACACGCACCAACCTACCCGTGTGCCCAGCAACTTACCAGCTTCCACATGGCACACTCACGCCCAACTACTCCCCAGCATCTGCGTAGCACACGCGTGCCCTACTACTCACAGCAGGCTCCACACATTGCTGTTGTCTTCATCACACAAAGCTGTGCCTAGTGCACCTCTGCTCCTTTATGGACTATTGTTACCCTTGCCTCTACTCCGTGTGCCCCTCCATCACATTGAACCATCAACTGATTACCCTTCTAACCAACTGTAAATCAAAACCTTTTGCTTCTAATTTTATTTATTAAGTACTTAATTTTTGTACAAATGTGGTACAAAAATTTCTCCTAAATTTCAAATTTATTTGGTTAATTAATTTTTCAATTTATTGAATTATTAATATTTTATGCAAATTGAATTTTTGAGAAAAATTTGTTTCCGTCTTATGTTCAGGTTAGTCATGCCTTACAAAAGAACTCATGCCTCTGTCCAAATTGACGAATCATAAAAAAAATTTCACTGCGAAGAACCCAAAGTGAGAGATGATAACGTTTTCAAGAATTAACAAATGCACCTTGAAAAAGGCTTTACGTTGAAAAAAAAGCAACTACATTGATTTCATGGCACACATTCGACAAATTGCTGAAGCCCTCAATTGGGAATTGTTTTGTGAGAAAAGACCTAATGTAGATAAGAAATTAGTTCGTGAATTCTATTTAAATTTGACCTCAAGCGAATTAAATAAATTTTTTGTCTGAGGAATCAAGGTACCAATAAGCTCAAACACTATTAATGAATCCTTTGAATTACCTAATTTTGAAGACGACAAATATTCTTCCTTGATAAAAAATATTGAGGCTAAAAAACTGCGAGAAATTCTCAAGGAACTTACAGTTCCAAGTTCTAAGTGGACTTTGTCAAAGCATGAAATTCACACTTGTTGCAGAGAATATTTGACACCACTAGCAGACGTATGGTTCTATTTCATTTGGTTCAGCCTTATGCCAATTTCACATGGGACCACAATTTTAATAGAGCGAATGGTCTTGTTGTACTCGATTTTAACAACAAAGACCATTGATGTGGGAAAAATCATTCTAATAGAAATGCAGAATTGTGCCGCTAGACATTCTGCCCAGCTTACTTTCGATTTACGATAACAATTTTGTGCCTGAAAGCTAAAATTCTTGCAAACATAAAGAAGATAGGTTATAGCCAGGGCACAATCATAGATTGGGACCTCTACCGAATAGCCAGAGATTCTTTTTTGCATCAACGAGTTGAAGAGAGTAAGGATCCCAAAGAAGAAGAAGAAGATCCCATAGAGATTAAACCAATGCAGTGAACTGAAATCCCTGATAAGTTAAAACCAATGGACCCAGTAACCGAACCTGACATGGTAACCTTAATGTTCAGAACTCAATCGCATTGCCCAGATGTTTGAGATGAGATGTCAAAGTTGATGGACATAATGCAACATATGCAGTGGCAACAACAAGCTTATTGGAGATATTTAAAAATACTAGATGATTCAATAAGAAGTGCTCTTACTAAAATATTCAATGACCAGTTTGTTTTTGTGCCCTAGTTTTTAGATTTTATATTTGAACCATGGAGTCCACTGTCTAAGAGGGAATGAAGTGATTCATGCAAAAACAAATATGATGGAGCAAAATATGAGTCAAATTCTGAAGGATCTGCAAATAAATAAAAAGCGGGGGATCTTTACCTTATGTTATTTTCTTTCCTAGGTTATTTTAGGATTAGGATCTATTAGGATTTTTATTTTTCGCATAATAAAACAAGAGATGGAAATCATGAATAAAAATGAACAAGTTTTAATATAAGAAGTGTGGCAATATATATACATGTCGAGAACTGGATCTAGAGAGAGCTTGGTACTTAAGCAGTTAAATTGACTCACGTCTTCTTTTCTAGAATCGTACTTGGTGTATAGTATTTATTCACTTCTAACAATGAGGACATTGTTCATCTTAAGTAGGGGGACCAAAAAATTGAAATTATTTTCTCTCAGAATAAATTTTTCTTTTAATTATGATTAGGTTATATTTTGTTAAAAAATATGAACTTTTGTTAAGTAAGCTAAACTTCAGTGTGAATAAAGTTCTATTATTTCAATAAGTGTTATCTTAGTTTAATTATGACATAAATTTAATCTTAATAAAGTATGTAAATCATACCATAAAATTTTAGTTCCTTAGGAAAGCTAGGCATGCATGAGAGTTTAAGTCTCTAGAATTGACTTAGTAATTTCTCGAGGCGAAATCCTAGGAAGCATGGAATGTTGAAAATGATTTAGGCAACTTTTGTTTCGACAGTTTGAGCCTTTCAAGCCAACCTTGAAGAATTTTTATCCCTTGAAACCCAGCTTTGAGACTACATAACCTAATTCTGTAACACCCATAACCCTATTCCGTCGTCGGAGGGTTATGAGGCATTACAAGACAAACACCTAATTTCATTAAACTTCTTTCGCATAAATCATGTTAATAAAACTTATGGATAATAACTTAAAAGTATAAAAAAAATTTCAAATAAAAGATATATATACATATACATAAACGTACATCCATCCATCAACCCAATCTGATTTCGACACTCTCATATAAGCGTGTACAACAATTTTCACCTTGAATCCATTATACATGTAAAGTGGCAACCTACTATTCATATGGTGATATTTAAAGTTAGTCGAATGCGCCACTTATTCTACTAATACCATTTATAAAAGCATAAACATATTTTTCGGTGGGTGTCCAAATTCATGATGTTTTAAACATTCACTAGTCATACCACCATTCACATTAACTATACAAAAACACATATGATAACTTGGCAAGCCATTTTTGCATGGCTAATCATATTTACAATATCAAATGCTACTTATTAAAATCTAAAGTCAAACCTATACATGCCATTATCAAAGTTTAACTACCAAAAAGTACCGAATTAAGTTTGGATAGTGTGAATGACTTTGACTTTGAATTCCCGAGACCGTAGCTAATGAACGAGACTTATAAAACAAAGAATTAAGGGCAACAGAGTAAGCACTTCAATGCTTAGTAAGTTTTAAGCAATGAGTTCATTATGATTTAAAAACATAGTTTTATTAATACTAAACCTTTTCACTTTGGCCGAATATATCCTTGATAAGAAAAAATACTACTATCTTTCATACAAAACCATTTCACTTCCTTTAAACATCAGTTCATATCACATAGGTAATTTCATTGTACCCATTTAATTTCTCCCTTAGCCGAAAACATACATTGCAATTACAATGCTAAACTTAAGCTTATACACATACTCACAAATTTATATAGCTTCACACTTTGATCTAATATGCTCGTATACTAAAAAAAAATCCATCTTAGTTCAAGTCCACTTGGATTGAAATTCACTCATCATAAGTAAGTCATAGACTTTCATGTAACTGTAAACAATAGCCAAAGCATTCCCTATCGAAATGTGTATTCGTAATCTACAACAAATCAATTTCATAATGAGCATGAAGTACATACCTGACAAACTTAGGGTAGTGAGCATATTTGTTTGAGATTATTACGACATAAATTTCGTATTTCTAGTATGAATGCCTTCGGGGCTTAGCCCGGATATAACACTGGCACGAATGCCCTTCAGGACTTAGCCCGGATATAACACTGGCACGAATGCCCTTCAGGACTTAGCCCGGATATAACACTGCACGAATGCCTTCAGGACTTAGCCCGGATATAACACTGGCACGAATGCCCTTCAGGACTTAGCTCGGATATAACACTGCACGAATGCCTTCGGGACTTAGCCCGGATATAACACTGCACGAATGCCTTCGGGGCTTAGCCTGCATATAACACTGCAGGAATGCCTTTGGGGCTTAGCTCGGATATAAATCTCTAAACCTTAGTGCATTTTTATCCATCGGTTATATGATTCACAAAGCCTTTCACATTCGAATTTCATTTGTCTCATTCGCATACAAGTGTATAATAAATAACTTTCAATTAACATTTGATCCTATATGTACACAAGGATCACATATTCATCTAATTATCATGCATATTATTTACATATTAACTCATCTCACATAACATAACACATTAGTAATTCATTTGCTTCATTCGAATACAAGCACAACATGATTGCCATCCATTTAACCTTCGGTTCCATAGTCACATACAAGAACACATATTCATTTCACTAACCAACTTAATTTCTAACAACCATTCGGCTATAAACCATATGCACAAATTATTTATCACACAACTTAGTTCAAGTAGAACCAATAGGTCCCAATTTATCTATTATACACATATCACGACATCATCAATTATACACTAAAAGTGACTACTCAAAACTTACCTCGTATCTTTCTGGAAAATTTTTGGGTCGACTATTCTGCGACTTTGGCTTTCCCCTTATCCGATGTTGCCCCTCTATGCTCTTGAGCTTAATTTGAATAATGCAATTATATCAAACTTTATTTACACATCTCTATTGATAGTCACACTTCATTTCAAACAAGACACACACACATACTTCCTTTGACATAGACATTCGGCCAAGTACAAATACATCACAAATCACAACCAAATCATTGATTTATTTCGGTAAACAAAGTCTTTTAATCCAACTCATTACTCATGACACCCTAATTAACAAGAGCCGAATATGTTAACACCTAAATGCTTTAGCCATAAGTCATTTTCCATCATTTTTAGTATATAATTCACCTATTCGGTTTATGCTCAAACATTTACAACCACTTTAGCAAATTTCATGTCATCACTTAGTAAACTCAAAATCATGTGAATTTTAGTATCAAAATGTCTATGAAATAATTTCCTACTATCTTCTATCTTTAAACTCAAGTCCCTAGTTCATATTCACTAAAACTGAACCTAAAATGCAAAACGGTATTCTTAGCTCTCAAATTTCAAGCTTTAACAACAATCTACTTAACCAATTCCTTAAGCCTACATTCGGCAATATAGGGTAATGACTAAAACACATAAGCCGATTCTAAAACATCCATAAATCCTCATAATAGCACATGTAACTAGCTCAAATCTCAAACAATCTAATGTACTATCAAAATATAGAATATTACAACCAATTTACAAATCCTTAACATGACTGAAGGTAAGCTTTATATGAACTTTAAAAATCCTTACAACCATCACTCATTTCTTACAATTAAAACTTAATTCCACCAATTCAAGACTCCATTCACCAATTAAGCATGAATTACAAGCTTTAAACAAAACTTCCACATTTCTCTCAAATGGCCGAATGCTCTATGCTCATTTAATCTAGAATTAAATTCATGGGTTATCTACCACATGTCATTAACAACCAAATTTCATAATCAATTTAACTAAAATCACATTACATACCTTTAGAAATCAATCTATGCAAGTGGCCGATTGTTTGAGCTTCATTCTCTCTATTCTTTCTTTACTACGGCAATGAAGAATAATGAACCAAACTTTGTTTTTTCACCCAATTCTATTTTATTATAATCAATTTGTGTCATTTCATATATTTTATAATATAAAATTATGGTTTTCTATTATAATGCATATATATATATAATTATAATAAATAAAATACATGCATTTTCAATTTTCAACAACATGGCCGGCCACTATCTCCAAAAGTGGCAATTTAACATGCAAACCCTTATACTTTTAAACTATAAAATATTAGGCCATTTCATAAATACCTAACACATTTTTGAAGTTTTCACACAAGCCCTTTTGAATTAAATTCACATTCAAATAATAAAATTTAAAGCATCAAAGTTGCACACATGCATCTTCACATATAATAAACATTTAAAAAAATAAAAATTAACATTCAATTATTTATACGACTCGATTTTTGTGGTTCTGAAGCACTTCCCGACTAGGGTCAAATTAGGGCTGTCACAACTCTCCCCCCTTTAAGAAATTTTCGTCCCTGAAAATCTTACTAGAAAATAAGTTAGGGTATCGATCTCTCATAGAGTCCTCGAGTTCCCAAGTCGCCTCTTTGATCCCTGTTTGAGCCACAACACTTTCAGCAACTGAATCTTTTCATTTCATAACTCTTTCACCTCGCGAGCCAGGATACAAATTGGTTCTTCCTCGTAACTCAGATCAGACTGTATTTCAACCTCTAATGGGTTAATTATATGAGAGGGGTCGGATCTATAACGACGGAGCATCGAAACATGAAAAACGTTGTGAATCCTTTCAAGTTCAGTGGGCAGAAATAGCCTACAAGCAACCAGCCCAAGTTTCTCTGAAATCTCATACGGTCTGATAAATCTCGGACTCAATTTGCCTTTATAACCAAAACGGAGTATCTTTTTCCACGGTGAGACTTTCAGAAATACTTTTTCTCCAATCTGAAACTCTATATCTTTACGCTTCAAATCTGCATATGATTTCTGACGATCTGATGCTGCTTTCAGACTATCACGGATTACTTTCACTTTCTACTCAGCTTTTTTAATTAAATCAACCCCGTATAGCCTATTCTCACTGAGCTCAGTCCAAAACAAAGGTGTACGACATTTACGATCGTATAGGGCCTCGTAAGGTGCCATCTTAATACTCGTTTGAAAACTGTTATTATAGGCAAATTCAATCAACGGTAAGTATTTTTCCCACGAACCACTAAACTCAAGAACGCAGCATCTCAACATATCCTCGAGTATCTGAATCACTCGTTCAGACTGATCGTCTGTCTGGGGATGAAGGTGCTAAAATGAAGTTTAGTACCTAATGCCTCATGTAATTTCTTCCAGAATCGTGAGGTAAATCTAGGGTCTCTATCTGAAACGATAGAAGTAGGTACTCCATGCAATCGCACCATCTGAGAGACATACAATTTCGCTAGTTTATCGAGCGAAAAGTCCATACAAACGGGGATGAAATGAGCTGACTTCGTTAATCTATCCACAATAACCTATATGGAGTCTTTCTTGCTCGGCGTTAGTGGTAAACTAGGCACAAAGTCCATCGTAACTCGATCCCACTTCCACTCAGGTATTAGGATCGGCTGAAGTAATCCCGAAGGCACCTGATGCTCTACTTTTACTTGCTGACATATCAGACACTTAGACAAAAAATTGGAGATATCTCTCTTCATATCGTGCCACCAATACTGCCGTTTCAAGTCGTTATACATTTTCGTGCTACCCGGGTGAACCGACAGTCGGCTATTATGAGCCTCGCTCAAAATCATCGATATAAGCTCTGAGCTTCTCAGAACACATAGTTAGTCTCGAAACTTCAAACAGTTATTATCGTTAATTTGAAATTTTGAGTCCACATTCGAATCACACTGAGCCCACTTAGTAGCCAAATCATTGTCGGTTTTTTGAGCTTCACAGATTTATCGTATCAATACTGGTTTTGCTTTTAATTCTACTATCAACGCATCATCAACAGACACTGACAAATGAACATTCATAGCTCGGCATGCTCGATCTCATCGTGGGAATAAATCAAAATGTCATCGATGAACACCACCACAAATCGATCCAGACACTGTCTAAACACTCGATTCATCAAGTCTATGAAAACTGTAGGGGCATTTGTGAGCCCAAACGGCATTACTAGAAACTCGTAATGACCGTATCTCGTTCTGAAAGTAGTCTTTGGCATGTCGGAATCTCTAACTCTCAACTGATAATAACCGGATCGCAGATCAATCTTTGAAAACACTGAAGCTCCTTTCAACTGATCAAATAAGTCATCGATTCGGGGCAACGGATATTTATTCTTTACAGTTGCTTTGTTCAGCTATCTATAGTCAAGACACATTCTCATAGTCCCGTCTTTCTTTTTCACGAACAAGACTGGTGCGCCCCAGGGTGAGAAACTTGGTCATGCAAAACCTCTATCTGTCAATTCTTGCAGCTGAGATTTCAATTCTTTTAACTCGGTAGGTGCCATACGATATGGAGCAATCAAAATCAGAGTCGTACCCGGAACCAACTCTATACCAAACTCAACTTCTCTAATAGGTGGCAATCCCGGCAATTCCTCGGGAAACACATCCGAATACTCGCAAACCACAGGTACAGTTTCAAGCTCTCGTTCGGATACTTTGCTGCCTAATACATAGGCCAGATACGCTTCACAGCCCTTTCTCACATATTTCTAAGCTAACATGGTAGTTATTATGGCAGCTAGCCCATTTAAATCAGTGGACTCAATCCGAAGTATCTCATTATTCGAGCATCACAAATCAATAACCTTTCGCTTGCAATTCACCACAGCATCGTGCACAGTCAACCAATCCATTCCGAGAATAATGTCAAATTCATCGAAGGGTAAAAGCATCAAGTCGGCCGGAAAGTAAAAATCTCGAACCATTAGGGGACATTTCTTGCACACTTTATCAACTAGAACACAACGACCCAAAGGATTTGATACTCGAATCACAAACTCAGTAGACTCAACCGGAAGAGTCTTACTAGATACTAAAGTTTCACACACATACGAATGGGTTGAAATGGGATCAATCAGAGCGATAACATCAGTATTAAAGAGAGTAAAAGTACCGGTAATAATATCCGGAGAAGAAGCCTCCTCCCAAGCACGGATGGCGTAAGCTCTGGCAGGTGCACGAGCCTTGGATCTGACTGTGGTGTCTCTAGTCCCTCTCTGACTGCCGCTATTATTTCCTCCACGCCTCGGTGGTCTACCTCGTGCTGCCGTGCCACTCGGTCTCTGACTCTGATCAGTATTCCGTTCATTCAATTTCAGACAATCTTTAATAAAATGATCGGTGGATCCACACTTGTAACAGGAGCAGTCATGAAATCTACAGCTCCCCAGGTGCCATTTTCCACAATACTTACAATCAGATCTGTCCCGACGTTCATTTCCAACACTGGCTACTGAAGTAGCTCGTGAACTCACAGGTGGTCGATGATGATTAAGTCTAGAGAAACCTGAAGTATTCTTAGATCGGCCCCAATCATCTCAAATTTTCTTGGACGATTGTTGAATAGGCTTTCCCGCAGATCTCTTACGGAACTCTCTGGCTCCGTCTTCAGCCTTTTTCTTTTCATTTCCGAGCTCTTCAGCCTTGCAAGCTCGCTCGACTAACACAACGAATTCTTTGATTTCTAGAATTCCCACCAGCAATCTGATATCTTCATTTAATCCATCCTCAAAGCATTTACACATGATAGCTTCAGATGATACACATTCACGAGCATATCAGCTGAGCCGTACGAATTCTCTCTCATATTTGGTTACTGTCATAAGCCTTGTTTAAGCTCAAGCAATTCCTTCCGTTTCGAATCGATGAATCTCTGGCTGATATACTTTTTTACAAAATTCGGTTTGGAAAAACTTCCAGGTGACCTGCTCTCTCGGCACTACCGAAACCAACGTATTCCACCAATAGTAAGCAGAATCGCGTAATAGAGAACCGCACATTTCAAACATTCCTCGGGTGTACACGATAGTTCATCAAACACTCGAATTGTATTATCGAGCCAAAACTCGGCCCGCTCAGCGTCATCATTAACTGTAGCCTGGAACTCTTCAGCCCTATATTTTCTAATTTTGTCGACTGGGGGTCTACTCGATCTCAAAGGATCGGTCACAGGAGGGGCCACATATGTCGGAAGTGGAGTATTCGGGGGTGGGGGTTGTGGAACAGTCGGATTAGTTCGAAGGAATTGAGTAAACCAATCACTCATCATTGCATAGAAGGCTTGTCTCGTGTCATCGTCTCGATGACTGGTATTTGGCTGAGAGTCATTCGGCGCTGTCCCTTGTATAGGAGCAGGCGCTACACTCTCAACATTGTCTGCTACGACTCGATTAGGATCGGGTCCATTTCTATACAAAAAATCATATTTAAATTGTCAGAAGTCATCACACTATCGCATTAACACATAATGGCATGTATAGCTAGACTCACACGCGCTACGTTAGTCCTAGAATCGACTAAACCGTAGCTTTGATACCAAATAAAATGTAACACCCCTAACCCTATTCTGTCGCAGGAGGGTTATGAGGCATTACAAGACAAACACCTAATTTCAGTAAACTTCTTTCGCATAAATCATGTTAATAAAACTTATGGATAATAACTTAAAAGTATAAAAAAAATTTCAAATAAAAGATATATATACATATACATAAACGTACATCCATCCATCAACCCAATCTGATTTCGACACTCTCATATAAGCGTGTACAACAATTTTCACCTTGAATCCATTATACATGTAAAGTGGCAACCTACTATTCATATGGTGATATTTAAAGTTAGTCGAATGCACCACTTATTCTACTAATACCATTTATAAAAGCATAAACATATTTTTCGGTGGGTGTCCAAATTCATGATGTTTTAAACATTCACTAGTCATACCACCATTCACATTAACTATACAAAAACACATATGATAACCTGGCAAGCCATTTTTGCATGGCTATTCATATTTACAATATCAAATGCTACTTATTAAAACCTAAAGTCAAACCTATACATGCCATTATCAAAGTTTAACTACCAAAAAGTACCAAATTAAGTTTGGATAGTGTGAACGACTTTCACTTTGAATTCTCGAAACCGTAGCTAACGAACGAGACTTATAAAACAAAGAATTAAGGGCAACAGAGTAAGTATTTCAATGCTTAGTAAGTTTTAAGCAATGAGTTCATTATGAATTAAAAACATAGTTTTATTAATACTAAACCTCTTCACTTTGGCCGAATATATCCTTGATAAAAAAAATACTACTACCTTTCATACAAAACCATTTCACTTCCTTTAAACATCAGTTCATATCACATAGGTAATTTCATTGTACCCATTTAATTTCTCCCTTAGCCGAAAACATACATTGCAATTACAATGCTAAACTTAAGCTTATACACATACTCACAAATTTATGTAGCTTTACACTTTGATCTAATATGCTCGTATACTAAAAAAAAATCCATCTTAGTTCAAGTCCACTTGGATTGAAATTCACTCATCATAAGTAAGTCATAGACTTTCATGTAACTGTAAACAATAGCCAAAGCATTCCCTATCGAAATGTGTATTCGTAATCTACAACGAATCAGTTTCATAATGAGCATGAAGTACATACCTGACAAACTTAGGGTAGTGAGCACATTTGTTTGAGATTATTACGACATAAATTTCGTATTTCTAGTATGAATGCCTTCGGGGCTTAGCCCGGATATAACACTGGTACGAATGCCCTTCAAGACTTAGCCCGGATATAACACTAGCACGAATGCCCTTCAGGACTTAGCCCGGATATAACACTGCACGAATGCCTTCGGGACATAGCCCGGATATAACACTGGCACGAATGCCCTTCAGGACTTAGCTCGGATATAACACTACACGAATGCCTTCGGGACTTAGCCCAGATATAACACTGCACGAATGCCTTTGGGGCTTAGCCCGGATATAACACTGCACGAATGCCTTCGGGGCTTAGCCCGGATATAAATCTCTGAACCTTAGTGCATTTTTATCCATCGGTTATATGATTCACAAAGTCTTTCACATTCGAATTTCATTTGTCTCATTCGCATACAAGCATATAATATATAACTTTCAATTAACATTTGATCCTATATGTACACAAGGATCACATATTCATCTAATTATCATGCATATTATTTACATATTAACTCATCTCACATAACATAACACATTAGTAATTCATTTGCTTCATTCGAATACAAGCACAACATGATTGCCATCCATTTAACCTTCGGTTCCATAGTCACATACAAGAACACATATTCATTTCACTAACCAACTTAATTTCTAATAACCATTCGGCTATACACCATATGCACAAATTATTTATCACACAACTTAATTCAAGTAGAACCAATAGGTCACAATTTATCTATTATACACATATCACGACATCATCAATTATACACTAAAAGTGACTACTTAAAACTTACCTCGTATCTTTCTGGAAAATTTTTGGGTCGACTATTCCGCGACTTTGGCTTTTCCCTTATCCGATGTTGCCCCTCTATGCTCTTGAGCTTAATTTGAATAATACAATTATATCAAACTTTATTCACACATCTCTGTTTATAGTCACACTTCATTTCAAACAAGACACACACACATACTTCCTTTGTCATACACATTCGGCCAAGTACAAATACATCACAAATCACAACCAAATCATTGATTTATTTCGGTAAACAAAGTCTTTTAATCCAACTCATTACTCATGACACCCTAATTAACAAGAGCCGAATATGTTAACACCTAAATGCTTTAGCCATAAGTCATTTTCCATCATTTTTAGTATATAATTCACCTATTCAGTTTAGGCTCAAACATTTACAACCACTTTAGCAAATTTCATGTCATCACTTAGTAAACTCAAAATCATGTGAATTTTAGTATCAAAATGTCTATGAAATAATTTCTCACTATCTTCTATCTTTAAACTCAATTCCCTAACTCATATTCACTAAAATTGAACCTAAAATGCAAAACGGTATTCTTAGCTCTCAAATTTCAAGCTTTAACAACAATCTACTTAACCAATTCCTTAAGCCTACATTCGGCAATATAGGGTAATGACTAAAACACATAGGCCGATTCTAAAACATCCATAAATCCTCATAATAGCACATGTAACTAGCTCAAATCTCAAACAATCTATTGTACTATCAAAATATAGAATATTGCAACCAATTTACAAATCCTTAACATGACTGAAGGTAAGCTTTATATAAACTTTAAAAATCCTTACAACCATCACTCATTTCTTACAATTAAAACTTAATTCCACCAATTCAAGACTCCATTCAACAATTAAGCTTGAATTACAAGCTTTAAACAAAACTTCCACATTTCTCTCAAATGGCCGAATGCTCTATGCTCATTTCATCTAGAATTAAATTCATGGGTTATCTACCACATGTCATTAACAACCAAATTTCATAATCAATTTAACTAAAATCACATTACATACATTTAGAAATCAATCTATGCAAATGGCCGATTGTTTGAGCTTCATTCTCTCTATTCTTTCTTTACTACGGTAATGAAGAAGAATGAACCAAACTTTGTTTTTTTCACCCAATTCTATTTTATTATAATCAATTTGTGTCATTTCATATATTTTATAATATAAAATTAGGGTTTTCTATTATAATGCATATATATATATAATTATAATAAATAAAATACATGCATTTTCAATTTTCAACAACATGGCCGGCCACTATCTCCAAAAGTGGCAATTTAACATGCAAACCCTTATACTTTTAAACAATAAAATATTAGGCCATTTCATAAATACCTAACACATTTTTGAAGTTCTCACACAAGCCCCTTTTAATTAAATTCACATTCAAATAATAAAATTTAAAGCATCAAAGTTGCACACATGCATCTTCACATATAATAAACATTTAAAAAAATAAAAATTAACATTCAGTTATTTATACGACTCGATTTTTGTGGTTCCGAAAGCACTTCTCGACTAGGGTCAAATTAGGGCTGTCACAAATTCTATTTTGAACCTTTGCAATATTTAGCCATCACTTCTCTTATAATTATCTTTAAATTGTCCCAAACACTAGATTCAGTACTATTTAGAATATTCTGTGAAAATAAGTTTGGGGGAGTTCAAAAGAAGTATCAAATGCTTAAAAAAATTATAGTTCATCTAACAAAAGCTTGTAAAAAAAAGAGAGCATATGTACAGGAAAGAAATAGATGTACAGAGCATGTGAAACCAAAATAAGTTGGTGCATTAAAGGTAATTGTTCTAAAGGTTTGATTCAAGCTGAGTCTAGGGTTTTAACCTAAATTTATCTATCTTTTACCTACCCTTAGCATAGCCACGTTACAACCTATTTAAAAGATCTATTGATTCAAGTTTCTATGCTACCTATATTAGTGAAAAGAAATTTCTATGTTCAACATATAAAGGCATAAATTAAAATTAATGGTTGCAGCTTAATCTTAAATAAGGGAATAAAATCAAATTGGTAGGAATTTAACATGTCTTTATTGTAACACCCCTAACCCTTATCCGTCGCCGGGATAAGGTTACAGAGCATTACCACAAAAAATGTAACTTAAAACATTTAATCACATACATTACATGAATCATATCTAAATTCATTCAAACACATGTATATTGTCCCTATTTTGAGACCTCGAGTCCTTAAAAACACTTTAGAAATGATCTAGGACTAAATAAAAAACGTTTAGAATTTTATAGAAAAGATAGCAAATTTTACACTGTAGGGGTCATATGGCCATGTGACTCACACGACCGAGACACTTACCCGTGTCTCAGGTCATGTGGACATTTGAAGTGGGGACACAAAGCTATGGCTCAGCTTGTGTCTGTGCCCGTGTAACTCTATGACTTAGGTCACACGACCAAGCGACACGCCCGTGTGCCAGGCCGTGTAACTCTCGAAATGGCCTTACATGCCCGTGTGTCAGGCTGTTTGCTAGGTTGTGTGACTACTTGACTTGCAACCCTTTGAAACCTACAGGGGACACATAACCATGTCGCATGGCCATGTGTCACACACGGTTGAGACACACGCCCGTGTCCTTGGTCGTGTGGAAGAGAAATAGGCCAATTTCAAACCATTCTATTCACCCTAAACAAACACACATGCACAAGCCATTTTGCACATATCACCAAGCCTTTAAAACATACCTAAACACGCTTAACGATGACTAAACCATTGATCCATTAATCCATACAACCAATATGCCAAAAGGCACCTCAATCACAAATCATCAAATCAACCAAAGCATAAACACATTTGGCATAAATCAACCACACACAACTACCTATTTTGATGCCAAGCCATGACACAATTAACCATATGCCAAACCATATCTAAACATACCAAATTGGTCTTTTAAAAACATACATTCACTTGACCATTTCGACATTAGCCATCAAAGCACTAAAATGCCAAAATGTCATCAACCATGTAACAACATATTAACATGCCAAACATAACAACTAGATCATCAAACATAAGTCCCCTATACATGCCATTATAACTATGACTCAAAACATCAAAATCTACCAATTTAGTCGCTGGATAGTGTGACACGTCTCTAACCAGCTTCCAAACTGAACGAGCTTCCGATTATCTATAAAACATGAGAAAGGAGATTACGTAAGCCTATAATCTTAGTAAGTTCTTATAACTTAAAACACAAATTACCATTTCATTTCATAACATTAAAATTTAACATGGCATAATCCAACTTTTAGCTTGGCACAAGCCTAACCACCAACACAAACATGTTAGCATACTTGAACATAATTCATATGAATTTAACATGGATAACCATTAAACTTGAGCATAATTCAATTGGATTTGCCATCCATCATAACATAACATATTTCCATGTAGCTTATCATTTCAATGTATTTCATATATACATGTCTTGGTTCATATTGAACACTTACCATATCCTTTCAAGTTCATGCCTGTTGAGCTGTTAGAATATCATTGTATATGTGGGATAGCTCACATGAAGAGTGCTAATCATATAATCGTAATCTTTCATGTCATATATATAGTTGCTCACATAAGCTGTGAAATAGATATGCTTAGACGAGTTGTGAAATGGGTCTGCTCACACAAGCTGTTGGTCAGAATGTAAGCTACACGATGCTGCTCATTTGAGTTGTAGAGTATCCGTAGCACATGCCAAACCTCAGCCATCGGTAGGACATTCAAGACCAACACCTAAAACATGTAAACCCTAATGACATGTCATTTGTATGCTACATATTCCCTAGGTCCAAATAGGGCTCGATAGACATTGTAACATCATTGGATTTGCATCGATCATTTAGCTCAAAAGATAGCATTAAAACATTTCATAGTTACACGAACTTACCTTGAGGATAAAGGCATAGAAACAGAGTTGACTAATCCCAAGCTTTTTCTTTACCCTAATCTAAAGTCGTACAAGTTCAATCTTGATCTAAATAAATAAATAAATTCACTCTATTTAGTAACCATTCTATCAATTCAATCGAAATTCATATTTTTTGCAAAATTATACTTTTGCCCCTACTATTTTGATTTCATTACAATTAAGTTGTTAAGCTCCTAATTTAAAATTCATGCAATTTCATCCCTACCCAAGCTAGCCCAATTTCATATAGGTCCACATCAACTCATGCAATTCATTATTTCACAATATTTGCCATGCATTTTACACATTTTACAAATAAATCCCTATTTGACATTTTCAACAAAATTCACTTTAAAAAATTGTTTATCAATCAACAAAGATTCATTTTCTTCTTTCAAACATCAAAAACCACAGAATAAATTCATGAAAAAATCCTAACCTTGTAACAATTTTGTAAATTAGTCCCTGGGCTAGCTAGATTGAGTTAGAACGACTCCAAAAACATAAAAATCATTAAAAATTAGATCGAAATTCACTCACATGCACAATGTATTTTTGGCCGAACCTTCAAGCTTCTTTGATGGAGTTTCCTTAGTCTAAATTAGGTGGTAGATGGACAAAACAATGATGATGACTTTTTTTTAATTATTTTACTATTATATATTTATTAATTTATAATTATAATAATATTACTAAACATTAAAATCACTTAATAATATATACATAATTGTCCACCCATAATAAAAATGGTATAATTACTACGTAAATCCTTTAACTAATTAATATCATAGCCCTTTAGTACCTTTAACTTGTAGAACTCAAATTTTGCACCGTTTCTAATTTAATCCTTTTTACTAAATAAAGCATGCAAACGATAAAATTTCTTAACAAAATTTTTATACGACTTTGCTGATTTTTCGTAGAATCTAAAATAATAATAAAATAAATATTTTCACATTGGATTGTGCTCCCAAAACCACTATTCTGGTTTCATTGAAAATGAACTATTACAACTCTCCCCCTAAAGGAATTTTCGTCCCCGAAAATCTTACCAAAAAAGAGGTTCAGATATTGCTTTCTCATAGCTTCTTCTAGTTCCCAGGTGGATTGTTTTAAACCGTGTCGTTATCAAAGAACTTTGTAACACCCCTAACCCGTATCCATCACTGGGATAGGGTTAAAGGCATTACCATACATAAAACTCAGATACACATTCATTTATCGTACAATTGACAATCATAAGCATTTCATAAGTAAACACTACTACATTGTCCCTTGATAGGACCTACGAGGCCTTAAACATGCTTTAGAAGTGGTTCAGGACTAAACCGATAACTCATAACAGTTTAGGGAAACTTAGAAAATTTTCACGAAAACAGGGGACACACGCCCGTGTGAATAGGTCGTGTGTCTCACTTGGCCACCAGGCATGCCAGTGTCAAAGGCTGTGTGGATATTTGAAATGGGAGCACATGGCCGTGTCCCAGACGGTGTCCTACCCCGTGTAACTCTCTAACTTGTGTCACATAGTTGACTGTACACCTGTGTGCCTAGGCCGTGTAACTCACTGACTTGCTTCTATTAAATGCTTTAGGGGATACATGGTTATGTACAATGATCGTGTGTCGTACACGGCTGAGACACACTCCTGTGTCTCTGCCCGTGTGGACAAAAATAAGCCATTTACAAGGCCATTTTGCCGCCCATTTCAAGCATACCTACACAAGAGAAAATGGTACCATTTTTATACAAAAATAGTCAACCAAATTAATCTCAAATAATCATATTATAAATCATTCAATACCAACCATTTCAAAGCTTAAATCATAATCATTTGGCTAACAAAATCACATACCGATATACTATGATTCATTAGCTATAATTAATATGTATAACATATGCCAAACCATCACAATTTACTAACCAAATTGGCACCCAATTATCAACCAAAGCTAAGCATATACATAATACATACCAAATAGCCATTTGAACTATTTTAACCATAATCAAACATACCAAAATGGTCTATAGCACATGGCAATACATACATCACATATCATATACCTTTTGAACCACACATCATCATCATAACCACATTGCTAAACTCAATAAACAAGCCAACCTATATGGCCATATACATAACAACCTTTACATCATTCACAAGCCAAATCTCGTGACTATAATTTCATACCAAAAGACAACATAGCCTATACATGCCATATGCCATATATACACAACTTTAAAAGTAACAAATTGGATGTCCGATAGTCCATAAAGTCTCTGAAGATGATCTGGGCTAGCTTTGAAACACTATAAAACAAGGAAAAATAAAACGAAGTAAGCTTTGCAGCTTAGTAAGCTCGTATGATAATAAACTTAATTTAACAAATGAATGCAAATCAACCAATTAAGCATAGTATAGCATAATACTAACAATCCACAAACATTTCTCATGATCATAACATTGTTACACAGGAATTTCTCCACTTACATCAATTCAATACTCATATAAGTTCCATAGTACCTTTGAAATTTAGATCGATCTTACTTATTCACATCTTTGACATGTCCGTTAAACCTTTCGGAATATTTTTGGATACTTGGAAAACTCGCACACTTAGTGCCAAATAAATAGCCAAAGCTATATCAATTGCGCACACTAAGTGCCAATATATTTATACATAGCCAAAGCTATCTTGATCTCGCACACTAAGTGCCCATAATTAGCCAAATTGTCTTCGAACACAACTGTAGTCCCGTATTCACAATTTATGCAATAATAAAGCATTTAAAATATAATGATAATAATGCTTATTACATACGAACTTACCTCGAATGTAAAAACGGCGACACAAGTCAATTAATCCGAGACTTTGTTCTTTCCTCGATCTAAGTCCATATATCGCTTTTCTTGATCTATATAATATCAAATTCACCTTATTTATTCATCTCTTTATTCAACTCAATCCAAAATTCACATTAAGGCACTTCTACAAATTTGCTCCTAATGTTTCACATTTTTACAATTTAATCCTTATTTCATAAATTCACAAATTCACACAATTCAATATATACCTAATATTAGCCGAATTTAATACAAGTCTATAGCAGCCTATGTTTTTCATTTATTTCATAAATTAACAACCAAACTTCATCATTTCACAATTTAATCCCTAATTGATATTTTTATCAAAAAACACTTTACAAAACTTGTATAACTATCATCAAACATTCATAATCTATCATCAAACATCAAAACACACATAAACTCATCAATGGAAAAACTCAAAATCTTTAACAATTTTGCAAATTAGTCCCTGGGCTAGCTAGACGCAGTTGCAACGATCTCAAAAACATAGAAATCATTAAAAAGGGAACAAAATTAGACTTACATGCACAAGGATAATTGGCCGAATGCTTCAAGCTACATCCATGGTGATTTTGTTTCTATATTTTCAACTAGAAGAGATGAATGGATAAGAAATTGATTTTTGTTTTATTTTAATTAACCTTTATGAATTAATTTCCTTCTATAACCTTATAAAACTTTAATAATTACACAAATACCAAGCCACTATCATCCACTATCTCTAAAATGGGTTAATTACCACTTAAGAACATCCACTTTAATATTCCATAGATAATAAACACCTTTAGCTAATAGATCTATACTTTTTCACTTTACGCGATTTAGTCCTTTTTATCAAATTTACCACTCAAACGCTAAATTTTTTCAACAAGACTTTCACACAATCATAGTATCATACTGTAAACATTAAAATAATAATAAAATAAATATCTTGACTTCAAATTTGTGGTCCCAAAACCATTATTCTGATTTGACCAAAAATGAGCTATTACAACTCTCTCTCTCAGGGATTTTCGTCCCCGAAAATCTTACCAGTGAATAAGTTGGGATATTCCTTTCTCATAGCATCCTTGGGTTCCCACGTAACTTCTTCAACCCCATGTCCATGCCATAAGACTTTCAATAACGCTATTCTTTTATTTCACAATTTTTTGATCTCTTTAGCTAGAATTTGGATCAGTTCTTCACTATAGTCAAATCTGACTAAATCTCACCTTCGGTCAAAGAAATAATGTGCGAATGGTCTGATCAGCATCATCGTAACATTGATACATGAAACACATTATGTATCTTTTCTAACTCAGATGGTAAGAACAACCGATATGCCACTGGCCCAATTCGTTCTATAATCTCGTACGGTCCGATAAATCACGGACTCAATTTCCTTTTTCGGTTGAGTCGTAATATCTTTTTCCATGGTGAGACTTTCAAAAATACTTTATCTCCAACTTGATCCTCAATGTCTTTTCGTTTCAAATCCACGTACGACTTTTTTCAATCTGAAGCTACTTTCAAACTATCGCAAATTACTTTCACTTTCTCTTCAGTTACTCCGATCAGATCAACCCCGTGAACCTTATTTTCTCTAAGTTCAGTCCAGTACAATGGTGTTCCACATTTATGACCATATATAGCCTCGTATGGTGCCATTTTGATACTCGATTGAAAGCTATTATTATAAGAAAATTCAATCAACGGTAGATATTTCTCCCAACTACCTTCAAACTCAAGAATGCAACAACGCAACATATCTTCGAGAATCTTAATAACTCTTTCGGATTGACTGTCTGTTTGCGGATGAAACACAGTGTTAAAATGCAACTTTGTACCCAGAGCTTCTTGCAATTTCTTCCAAAACCGCGATGTGAATCTCGGATCTCTATCTGAAATTATAGATAGTGGCACCCCGTGCAATCTAACGATCTCAAAAATGTATAATTCAGCAAGTCTATCAAGTGAGTAATCCATACGTACAAGAATGAAGTGCATAGATTTCGTCAATCTATCAACAACAACCCAGATCACATCTTTCTTTTTCGAAGACGGGGGCAAACCTGATATGAAATCCATTGTAACCTATCCCATTTCCACTCGAGAATCATCATGGGTTGTAGTAACCCCGACAGTACTTGATGTTTAGCTTTCACTTTTTGACAAATTCGACATTTCGGCACAAATTCAGAGATATCACGTTTCATGTCATGCCACCAATAAAGCTATTTCAAATCGTTATACATTTTTGTTCTTCCTGAATGTACTAACAAACAACCACTGTGTGCTTCGTTTAGAATCTTCTGAATCAGTTCAGAAATTCTTGGTACACAAATTATATCTCTAAACCTCAAACAATCATCAAACCCAATTTGAAACTCTGAATCAGAAGTCGTCTCACACCGAATTCGCTTAGCTTGCAATTCACTATCAAATTTTTTAGCTTCACAAATCTGCTGTACAAATAATGGTCTCGCTTTCAACTCAGCCACAAACAAGCCATCATTATACAAAGCTAAGTGAGTGTTCATTTCATGCAAGGCAAACAAGGACTTTTGGCTCAAAGCATCAGCAACAACATTAGCTTTCCTCGGATGATAATCAATGTAATAACCTGATTTTGACCCTAATCAGAACGGTGGTTTTAGGACCATGAATCTGATTCAGAAAAATATTTAAATATTATTTTTTGTGCTTAGAATGCATAAATTTTGCTTGTGTGAAAGTTTCATTTAAAAATTTTACCGTTTGGATGTCGATTTAATAAGGGCCACTAGTGGTTTTCTATGTTGGAGTATTTATATTGTAAATAGACCATTAGTCTATTTAATGGCTGGTCATGACCTTGATTATATGAGTTTTGGTGTTTATTTAATAAGGTTTTTTTGTAAAATGATAATTATAAAAAGTTAATATAAAACATAAAAAAATTAGAAAGCCATGCATGTGTTCATCCTTAGTGCCAAAACTAAAAAGAAAAGAAACTAAAGCTTCGTGACATTTGGCCATTTCTGAAGCTTAATCCAAGGTATGTTTGAGTTTGGTTTTTAGAAATTTTTATATATTTGAGATTGTTGTTAAGTTGACTATCTAGCCCATGTTTCAATTTTTGAAATAAATGAGGATTTTGTATTCGGCCATGGATGAAAGCTTCTGAAATTTTGTGTTTGATGTTGGAAAATAGAAGATATGTGTTAGATTATTAAGCTTTGTATTAGAAATTTTCATGAAATTTAATAAATAGGGCTTAATTGCAAAAATGGTAAATGGAGGGGATAGATTTTGAAATAAATTAAATGGGAGAACTTGTATAAGCTTAGGGAGAATTTAGCCTAAGCATGTCATGTTGAGATTTTGGATATTTTTGTGTTTAAAGTATATTGGATTAAATTGTAAATGTGTGTAATGTGAGGGACAAATTAGTAATTTGCTTAATTATGCGGTTGGGATTAAACTGAATGAAAATTTATTGAATAAGCTCAATTTGAATTTGAATAGATCAAGAACAAAAAGGATCAGGGGAAAACAAAAATAGTCGAATAGTAAAAAAATACAGTCTGTCGATATCCAAGGTAAGTTTTTAAGCAATTAAGCTATGTTGAGTTAATTTATATATGAATTATATGAATTTAATTGAAGTATGTATATATATATCATTTATAGCCGAATGTGATATTGGTTTGGGAGACAATCAAGTTAACATATATGTATGTGATTGATATTTTGGCACAATGTTTGTATTTATAAACTAGTTACAAGTCTGAGAAATGCACTGTGTGTGCGAGTTGATTTTTAAGCATCAAGTGTGCGAATTTGATTACCGAGCACTATGTGTGCGAATTCGACTATTGAGCACTAACAGCATGTTTGGTTGAAGGTAATAGCTATGCTATTACATGCCTATTACAAGCCTATTCTGCAGGCCCACATAAACTGACGTTTGGTTCAATGGAATACCCTATTACAGGTGTATTCCATTCCAGCCTTAAGCAGAGATTTTTGCGGATTTCTATTCCCTTCCCTCATCACCGTTTAGCCATTCGTTGCTTAAAGTACCCTGTCTTACCCTTACCAAATTTTCACCTCAAAAACACTCAATCGCCAGCCATTTCACGTGCCCTTCGACTTCGGCATTCCTCCCCTTCATCCAAGGTCAGGTAAGCATTTTTCCTTCTGCTGTTACTTTCATTTTTTGTCTGCCTTTTCTTGTTGCTGACAAATTTTTTCTACCTATATTTTTTACTGCTTCCTTCACCATCATCTTGTTTGGAAATTATCAAATTATCAAATTATCAAATTATTTCCGATTTCTGATTTAGGAATTTCTTGTTTTTGATTTTTGATTGTGAATCAGAGATGGGTTTAGGCTTTTCAGTCTTAATAGCTATGAAGGCAACGACACGGATGTTATTATATCTCTTCTTTAGTAGATTTGGGTTCACAGTGTTGGCAATACCATTGTTGTATGCATCATTGATTTCATGGCTTGTTTCAATTACTTCACACCCTTCAATCGATCTTCCCATGCTATTGGGCAAAAACCCAGATGGGACTTTCCCAATTTTGTGTACTATCATGTTCTCTCCATATCTGTATTTTGCTAGAGCGCTTTCAATGGCGAGAAGGTTCCTTAGTGGTGAAGAACCTTACTCTCAAATATGTATCTGATAGAATATATTCATTTAAAAAAAAAGTTTTTCATGTTCTTAAAGAATTCTTGGAGGGTCATATCTCTATACCAATGTCCATATTTGTGTCAGACATGGCTACTTCAAAAAAAATGAAGAGTCAAAGAAACATAGTTGAAATGTGCATGATATTTTGTAACTTATTAAGTATGACTATTTGTAAGATTTGTGGGGCTTGCACTTATATTGTTTATATACTTGCTTTTGCTTAAATGTATTTGGATTCTCAACTTTTAATGCATTTAATGTTTCTTTGAGTTAATTTCTACAAAATTAAAATGGGACAGTAAGCCATAATTAACCATGAATCTGAAGTATATTTGTTGCAGGATATTCGAATTATGATATGATTAATGATGTTATAAGATGAGATAGGACAGGTATGTATTCGAACCAAAATGATAGATAATATGGAATTAAACCTATGTGGTTGATATTAGAAAATATAAAATGTATGAAAGGAAAATGTGGTACAATAATGAGATGGTATATTACATGCTTATTATAAGTTATTTATGATGTTGTTGAATGCAAATGAATATTCGGTCTTGTGTGAATACATAATGGTTGGAGTTCCGAATAGTTTTGTGCTTTGATGTATATATTAATGATATAATAAGATGATGTTTATACTTGAAAGATAGATTGTAAGATGAGATGTAGTGATATATGTATATTATATTGATATTACATGGTGAAGGAATGCTACAATGCATTCAGCTTTGTGTTTTTATGGTTGAGTGAATGCGTGTTGGATTTAGTTGAAATTTTATTATAAGATAAGTTAAATGCTTGATAAGTTGGTAAGCTAGTGATTATGGGAATTGGTAGTATGAATTAGTTAAATTAAGAGTTTAATTGCTTATAACTCACTAAGTTAAATTAGCTTACACTATGTATGGTTACTTGTTTTTGATTTTTTTTAGATTTTGAAGATCACTACATGCTCGGGATCATCAGTGAAGTCATCCACACTATCATCTACTACTTCATTATTTAAATATTCAAACTTGGCTATGGCATGTATAGGCTAGACAGTGTTTTGAGTGCTAGATTTTTGAATTATGTATAATTATGCCATGCGAAAATGGCTAAGTTGAATTATTAAATTATGCTATCAAGTATACTTTTCATATGTGTTATGTTTGGATGGTATTAGAGTAAATTTGAATTGATCTTGGTGATTGGATTATGTGTTGATTTATGTGATAGATGTGTATTCATTAAAGGTTGATATTTTGGTTATAACATGCATTTTTGAATTTGAAACAAGTTGGTATAATTTAGTTAAGTTTTAGTTATGAGATTTGATAGGCTTGCGAATGGTAGTGAAATTTTTTTGAGCATGATATATGTGTTAGGTAAATAATGATTTTACTTGGTTGTCTGATTCGGCCAAAGTATGATAAATTGTGATGTGTGTGGTCGTGTATACTCAAAAAAAAAAAAATGATGGACATGTTTGGTTTTGGTAATTTGGGAAAATATTATTTGTAGAACTGAAATAGGTTAATATATGCTTGCGATTACAACTGAAAAAAAAATTTACCAAATGAATAGTACTTTATACTATAAAAGATTATGTATATGTTTAGTGAAAAATATGCATAAGGCAATGATGTTATGCACAGTTTGTTTTATTAAATGAGTGTTCAGATATTGTTGTGTTCGTTTGGTAATATCTCATAACCCCTCCAGCGACGGATTCGGGTTAGGGTGTTACAATCAATTACTAACTCTTAGTCTCTTAGCAACTCTAACCATCTTCGCTGTCGCAAATTCAAATCTTTTTGAGTCTTAGATACTTTAGACTTTTGTGAGTAGTATAGATGTGACATTTTTCACCAAACAAGTAATGACGCCATATTTTCAATGTGAACACTATTACGACCAGTTCTAAATCATGCTTCAGATAATTCTTTTCGTGCGGCTTTAACTATCTTGAGGCATAAGCTATAACTTTGCCTTCCTGCATCAAAACACAACCCAAGCCATTCAACAATGCATCACTAAAAATTTTGAATTCTTTACCCGATTCAAGCTGAACTAACACTGGTGCCTCTGTCAATAATGCTTTCAACTATTCAGAGCTCTGCCTACACTTCTCTGACCACTCAAATTTAACATCTTTCTAAGGCAATCTTGTCATCAGAGTTGCAATAATTGAAAATCCTTTCACAAAGCATCAAAAATAACCTGCTAGTACCAGAAAACTACGGACTTCAGATACATTTCTTAGGGGTTTCTAACCTGTAATCGCAGAAATCTTGCTTGGGTTGACTCGAATACCTTCAGTAGAAACTATATGTTCTAGAAATCCAACCTCTCGGAGCCAAAACTCGCATTTACTGAACTTTACAAATATTTGCTTGTCTCTCAAGGTTTGCAATACTATTCTAAGATACTCAGTGTCTTCGAATTCATCTCGGGAATAAATCAAGATATCATCAATAAACACAACAACAAAACGATCTAGATACGGTCTAAAAATTTGATTCATCGAATCCATAAAAACTGCAGGTGCATTAGTTAATCCAAAATGCATAATAAGGAATTCATAATGTTTGTACCTCATTCTAAAAGTAGTATTCAGTACATTAGAGTCTTTAACTCTCAACTGGTAGTAACCTGATCTCAAATCTATTTTTGAAAATACAGTGGCACCTTTCAGTTGATCAAACAAATCATCTATCTGGGGCAGAGGATATTTATTCTTGATCTTCACTTTATTCAGCAGTCGATAGTCTATACACATTCTCATAATGCCATTTTTCTTCTTTACAAACAATATTGGTGCACCCCAGGGCGAGAAACTCGGTCTGGCAAATCCTCTATCAGTTAACTCTTGCAACTGAGCTTTTAACTCTTTCAACTCTGTCAGAGCCATTCTGTACGGAGCTATCGATATCGGTGTAGTTTTCGACACTAACTCAATACCAAACTCAACCTCTCTGATCTGTGGCAAACCCGGTAACTCTTCAGGGAACACATTTGGATACTCGTACACAACTAGTACTAATTCAATCTTTGATTCTGATACTTTTGTATCAAGTACGTATGCATGATATGCGTCACATCCCTTTTTCACATATTTCTGAGCTAACACAGACGAAATCACAACTATTAAACCACTCAAATCATCTTATTCAATTTGAAGAGTCTCATTATTTTGACACTTCAATTTAATTGTCTTTTGTCTACAATTCACAACGGCATCATGCTTCGTCAGCCAATCCATACCCAGAATCACATCAAACTCATCAAATGGCAACAACATTAAATCGGCCAGAAAACAGTAACCTCGAATCATTAACGGACAATTTTTCCAAACTTTGTCAACCAGGACATATTTGCCTAAGGGTTTCAACACTTTTGTAACAAAATTAATAGACTTAACAGGTAAAGTCCTACTTTATACTAAATTCACACGTATAAGAATGAGTTGATCCAGAGTCTATCAATGCAACCACATTAGTGTCATAAAGAGAGAATGTACCGGTAATAACATATGGAGATGATGCTTCTTCGTAAGCTCGAATAGCGTAAGCTCGGGCAAGTGCTCTGGCTTCAGATTTCATAGTAAAGTCCTTTGTCGCCCCTCGACTACCACTCATATTTCCAGCATTACGAGGTGGCCAACCTCTCACAGCCATGTTGCTCGGTCTTGCATTTGAACATTATCTTTCTCAGCTAGCTCAAGACAATCTCGAATAAAATGATGTCGTGAACCACGTTGGTAAAAAACTCTATTATTATATTTAGCCCAACATTCTCTAAAATGCCATCTTCCACATTTTTGACACTCGGGTTTATTATTTTTCACACTGCCAACACTCGATTCTAATGTAACTTGTGCTTTAGGACTTGAGAATTGTTTTCCACGATCTCTGTTCAAATGCTGGATTGAAACATTTGGATGATTGAATGAATATCTGGATTTCTTTGATGAAGATTGATATGACTTCTTCATCGATCTTTTTCTCGAGTCTATAGCCTCTGAATCTGCCATTCTCTTTTCTTTGCTAATCTCCTTGGCATTGCAAGCTCTATAAACTAGGACAACAAATTCTTTCAATTCTAGAATTCTGACTAGAAGTTTAATATCATCATTCAACCCATCAACAAACTATTTGCACATGATTTCTTCAGTAGAAACATACTACCGTGCATACTTGCTCAACCGTATGAATTCTCTTTCATACCCAGTCATAGTCATCTAGCCCTTTTTCAGTTCTAAAAACTCTTTGTTCTTTTGATCAAGGAATCTTTTACTTATATACTTCTTCTGGAACTCTATCTGAAAGAATTTCCAGGTAACTCTTTCTCTCGGTACCACAAACACTAAAGTATTCCACCACTGATACGTCTCTTAATAATGAAATGGCACACTTTAAACACTCAGTTGGTGTGCACGAAAGTCCATCAAATACTTGAATAGTATTTTCAAGCCAAAATTCAACTTTCTTAGGATCATCATCAATAGTGGCCCTGAAATCTTCGGCCCCATATTTTTTAATCTTATCAACCGAAGGCTTGTTCAATCGAATAGGATCAGTAACTTGAGTAGCTACGGGGATAAGTTGAGGAATTAGTAGGGTGGAGGTTGTTGAGCAGCTGGATTCGTTCGAATGAATTCTTTGAACCACTCGTTCATCATTTGGAAGAAGGCTTGTTTAGCCTCTTCTCCCTGACTACCCGTAATGGGCCTAGATTCAGACTGCACAGCTCCGTAAACAAAAGCTGGTGCATTACTTTCCACATCATCAACTACAGCTCGATCGGGATCCATTTACTATATGAAAACACATTTTAAATTGTCAGGAGACATCACACTATCACAAGTATATACATCATGTATATCTAGAATCTCACACATGCTATGTTAGTCTGAGACTCAACTAAACCGTAGGTCTAATACCAATAAAATGTAACACCCCTAACCCGTATCTGTCACCGAAATAGGGTTAAAGGCATTACCAGACTTAAAACTCATATACACATTCATTTATCATACAATTAACAATCATAAGCATTTCATAAGTAAACACTAGCACATTGTCCCTTGATAGGACCTATGAGGCCTTAAACATGCTTTAGAAGTGGTTTGAGACTAAACCAGAAACTTAAAACAATTTAGGGAAACTTAGAAAATTATCACAAAAATAGGGGACACACGCCCGTGTAAACTAGCCATGTGTCTCACACAGCCACCAGACACGCCCGTGTTACAGGCCGTGTGGACATTTGAAATGGGAGCACATGGTCATGCCCTAGACCGAATCGAAGGACTTTCTTCCAGGGCAACACTTCAAGAACACTTTATCACCGACTTGGAATTGAAGGCCTTTACATTTTAAATCCGCATATGATATCTGTTGATCTAAAGCTGTTTTCAAACTATCTCGAATAACTTTAACTTTTTCTTTGGTTTCTCGTATCTAACCAACCTCGTAAATCCTTTTCTCACTAAGCTCGATCCAATATAATGGAGTTCGACACTTTTGATCATACAAAGCTTCATATATAGCCATCTTTATACTCGATAGATAATTGTTGTTGTACATGAATTCAACTAACGGTAGAAATTTCTCCCAGATGCCTTCGAACTCTAACACACAACATCAAAGCATGTCCTCGAGTCTCTAAATCACTCGCTCAGACTGGCCATCGATCTATGGATGAAATACAGTGTTAAAATGAAAACGAGTATCTAGAGTCTCATGAAATTTGCTCCAGAATTGTGACATAAATTGCGGATCTCTATTAGAAATAATAGAAATTGGTACACCATGCAATCTGACAATCTTAACAACATATAACTCAGCTAATCTCTCAAGAGAATAATCCGTACGCACTAGAAGAAAATGTGTAGACTTCGTCAGACGATCAATAATAACCTAAATTGCATCTTTCTTTCTCAGAGATAAAGGCAATCCCGATACAAATTCCATTATGACGTGCTCACATTCCCATTTCAAAATCATCACAGCCTGTAAGAAGCCAAAAAGTACCTAATGTTCAATGTTAACTTGTTGACATACTAAACATCTCGATACGAACTCAAAAATCTTTCGTTCCATACTCGACCACCAGTACATTTGTTTTAAATCACTGTACATTTTGTTGCTACCAAGATGAACAAACAAGCTACTATTATGAGCTTCTCGTAAAACTTCCTAAACGACATCTAAATTTCTCAAAACACAAATTCTACCTTTAAAGTATAAACTATCATTAGATCAAATCTGAAAATTTGAATCAGGAGTCGACTCAATCTATTTCCATTTAGTTATCAACATGTCATCACATTTTCGAGCCTCATAAATTTGTTGCAAAAACATCGGTCTAGCTTTCAACTCCGCTAAGACTAAACCAGTATCAAACAACGTCAATCGCGTGTTCAACGCTCGCAAAACAAACAAAGATTTTCTATTCAAAGCATCAACAACTACATTTGCCTTGCCCAGATGATAATCAATGACCAAATCATAGTCTTTCAATAACTCGAGCCACCTGCGCTGTCTCAAATTCAAAATCTCTCCGCAATATTAAATACTTCAAACTTTTGTAATCAATAAAGATATGACATTTTTCACCATATAAATGATGTCCCCAAATCTTCAAAGTAAACACAATCTCTGCAAACTCTAAATCACTCGTTAGATAATTCTTTTCATGTAGTTTCAACTGTCTAGAAGCATAAGCTATCACTTTGCCTTTCTGCATCAGGGCACAACCTAAACCATTTAAAGATGCATTACTAAAAATCACAAATTCTTTACCCAACTCATACTAAACTAACATTAGTGCCTCGGTTCACAATGCTTTCAACTGATTGAAACTTTGCTAGCATTTTTCTTACCACTCAAACTTAACATCTTTTTGTAATAATCTCATCATCGGTGTAGCAATCATCAAAAATCCCTTAACAAACCTTCTATGATATCCAGCTAATCCCAGAAAACTTCTAACCTCAGATACATTTTCAGAGAATTCCAATCAACAACTGCTAAAATTTTACTCGGATTAAATCTGATGCCCTCATTTGATACAACATGTCCTAGAAATTTGACTTCCCAAAGCAAAAATTCGTATTTGCTAGACTTAGTGAATAGTTTCTTTTCACGTAAAGTTTGCAATATAATTCTTAAATGCTCGACATGCTTAGAATAAATCAATATATCACCAATGAATACCAGGTCAAATTGGTCTAAATATGGTCTAAACATTCTGTTCATCAAATCCATAAATACTACAGCTGCATTAGTTAAACCAAACGGCATCACAAGAAATTCATAATGTTCGTACCGGGTCCTGAACATGGTTTTCTGCACGTCTGAGTCTTTAACTCGCAACTGGTAATAACCAGAACGAAGATCAATCTTCAAAAATATTGTTGCACTTTCAATTGATCAAACAAATCATCAATACACAGTAACTGATACTTGTTCTTGATTGTGACTTTATTAAGTTTCTGATAGTCAATACATAATCGCATAGATCTATCCTTTTTCTTAACAAATAGAACTAGTGCACCCTAAGGTGAGAAACTAGGTCGAGCAAAACCCCTATCTGCCAACTTTTGTAACTGCGCTTTCAATTCTTTCAACTCTGTAGGAGCCATTCTGTAAGGAGCTATCAATATCAGAGATATTCCTGGTATTAACTCAATAGCAAACTCAACCTCCCGAATTGGTGGTAACCCAGGTAACTCCTCTAGAAACACATCTAGATACTTACATACCACTGAAACCGATTCTAGCTTCAACTCAAAAATTCTAGAATCAAATATATAAGCACGATACACGTCACAACCTTTTCTAGCATATCTCTATACTGACATAGTCAAAATAACATTAGGCATACTATCTAGTCTATCTAATTCAATCTGAAGCTTTTCACTATTTTGACATTTTTACATAATAAGCTTTTGTCTGCAGTTTACAATAACATCATGCAAAGTCAGTCAATCCATACCCAAAAACACGTTAAACTCATTAAATGGTAATAGCATAAAATCAGTCAAAAAATTACAACCCCAAATCATCAAAGGATAGCTTTTACAAACCTTATCAACAAGTACATACTGACCTAGGGAGTTCGTTACTTTAACCACAAATTCAATGAACTCAATAGGTAAATTCTTACTTGACACTAGATTTGTGCATACATATGAATGTGTAGATACTAGATCAATCAAAGCAGTAACATCAGTATCAGAGATAGAAAATGTATTAGTAATAACATCTGACGCTGAACCTTCATCTCGTGCGCAGAATGCGCAAGCTCTAGCCGGTACTCGTGCCTCGAATCTCACAACAAAGCCTTTTGTTCCAGTACGACTGTTGCTCACATTTCCAGGGTTCCAAAATGGTTTAAGTCTCGCAACAATGTTGCCCAGTTGAACACTCTGAGCCTTTTCTTTCACTGACCTCTCCGAACAATCTTTGAGAAAATGTTCAAATGGACCACATCTAAAACATGACCCATTTTTTTATCTGCACTCATCAAAGTGTTGTCTATTGCATTGTTGGCAATCAGGCCAGTTGTCTCTGACACTACCCACACTGGCTACAGACGTAGGCTGAGGTTTTGGACTTGCACGCTATTTACCTCTATCTCTACTGGAATATTCCACTGAGGCTGTTGAACGGTTATGATGTTCTTTTTTATTTCTTCGATAATGACTGATATTGTAACACCCCAAACCCAGCCTAGAAGTTAGGCCCAAATCTGGTGTGTCACATTAAGGTGTTTTTTGAAAAGCTTATTTCCATTGAAAACCCTTCTTACTAAAACTTGTTGCCATTTAAAACTTGTGTAAAATCTTGAATTTCGTATGCATATTTCTAAAACATGGTTTATTACAAGACATTTTCTTATAAAATGTTATTACCTTTAAAACCTTAATAGTTACAGAAGCCTAATTTAAAACAGTTACGGAAACATAATATTTTGAAATATAGTTGTTGTTTTGGAAAAACCGTGTCCGACTTCTAACAATTATAAAACAATAAATAAAATCCCAAATGTAAAAACCAGAAAGTTTAAAAGGCCTTATTACAACCCAAACCGGAATAAAGTACTTAAAAGTAAATCAAGACAGAGCATAAGCAATGTGTGGCCTTCTCCGAGTCCCTCGCAGCACCGATCCTCCTAAAGATAGGGATTACCTACGCAGTTATTAAACGGGGTGAGTTTTATGAAAACTTAGTATGTAATCCCCTACTATATAAAACGAACAGTCAGTCATACAAAAGAATTAAAAGTCTGGGCCCCAACCCTACTACAGTTCCAGTATCAATTAGGCCTTAGCCCACTATAATAAACAGTACTAGATGGGCCTTAGCACGTTACAGAATCAGAAACATTATCAGAATTAGAATCAAAATCAGAATCAGAATCAGGTAGGCCTAAGCCCAAAACAGAATCAGTAACAATATAATACAAATATGCAGAACAGACTAGGCCAAAGCCCTATACAAAACAGATCAGTCTGGGCCCTAGCCCTATACAGAACAGTGTAGGCCAAGCCCATAGCAGAATCAGAACAATATGCGAATGCAATCCCAACCCAGTCAAGCCATCACACCACCCGTACCAACCCAACACACCATGTGGGGAATAACTCAACCCACCCAGCCCTACACACCAATGACGCAACCATGCTGCTAATAACAGATAACGTGGCAAAGCCACCAGAATCAGAATACGTGGCAAAGCCACTAGCACAGAACATTCTCCAAATCGATATACCAACCCAATATGTCATGTATGCTATGCTCAATCATCACACTTGTATGCAGAATGGCCATGTTCAGTATCTGTCATTTAAACACATATTAAAACATATCAATCACACAACCACAGTCACGTCAGTCAAATCACTGTTATACGAACACAGTCAAATCCATCAAACACACAGTCCAAGTCAGTCACTTGCCCACAAGGGCAAAACAGCCATTTAACACCCTAGGGGCAAAATGGTAATTTTACCCCACAAGGGATCTCGGTAATTCTACCCTATAAGGGTATTTTGATAATTCTACCCTACAGGGGTATTTCAGTAATTCTACCCTATAGGGGTATTTCGATAATTCTACCCTACAGGGGTATTTCGATAAATATACCTTACAGGGGTATTTTGGTAATTTTACCCTACACGGGTATTTCTGTAATTTTGCAACCCAGGGGTATTTCAGTAATTTTACAAACCAAGGGAATTTCAGTAATTTTGCAACCCAGGGGTATTTTGGTAATTTCACAAACCAAAGGTATTCGGTAATTTTGCAACCAAGGGGTATTTCGTTAATTTCATAACTAAGGGTATTTCGGTAATTTTGACATATGGGGTATTTTCGTAATTTGTAAACTGGGGTATTTTTGTAATTTTGTAAATTGAGGGTAAAACAATAATTTTACAATTCAGGGGTAAAACGATAATTTTATAAATCAAGGGTAAAATAGTAACTTTACAAAACAGGGGTAAAACGGTAACTTTACAAATCAAAGGTAAAACGGTAATTTTACAAATTAGGGGTAAAATGATAACTTTGCAAATTAAGGGTAAAATGATAATTTTACAAATCAGGGGTAAAATGATGGCTTTACAAATTAGGAGTAAAACGATAATTTTACAAATCAGGGGTAAAATATTACTTTTACAAATTAGGGGTAAAATAGTAACTTTACAAATCAGGGGTAAAATAGTAATTTTACAAATTAGGGGTAAAGCGATAATTTTACAAATTAAGGGTAAAATAGTACTTTTACAAATCGGGGATATTTTTGTAATTTTACAAATCGGGGGTATTACAGTAATTCTACCCTATAAGGGTATCTTGGTAATTTTATCAGTCCCTCAGAAAGTCTACAGTCGCCTCGGGCAACTCAAATATTCTAAACAGAGATAACGTTGCGAATAGGCCTAAGACCCGTTCTCGGCCCAGGTGGGCCTACACGCTCGTGTGGCCCTTTAGCCCAAAACCAGCCACAGATATGAGATTCACCTAGTCTAGTCTAATATTTACTACACAATCATACAATTTGCCTGATTAGGCCCCCGGGCCCATTGGGCCCACAGAGCCTATTTCGGCATTTCGGCATTTTCCGTTCTACAGCTAGAGTAGGGTGAAGTACGCACCTGATAGGTATCTGAAGTTAATCCACGCTCTGAATGATGCTATGCCCAGAAGCCAACAATAATCTCTCCTTTGACTCCCTAAGAGGGTGTGTCGATCAACTGCGGTCACCACCACCGTGACCCAACGGCATACAGATCAATGAATGATCCAACGCCTAACCCAAACGAACACGCCACAACGTGAAAGGGATAAGCCAAGAAAGGTATGCTTACTCTCCTCATGGTTTGCTCTATTTAAAGCCAGGTCCTCACCTATTCTCATGTTAGCTTCCCGATGTGGGATTCTCCATCAATCCCCCAAAACTAAAGCATTAGCAAAATAATCAACCTTTGCGTGCAAAGGGATTCGAACCATAGTCCTCTCAATAACCATGTCACACTACCACCACTAGGACACAAGCTTCTTTGTGTCATAAGTCCAACACATTTAACTTTAAAGCCTGCCTACTAGCTTCTAGATTTATTTAAAAGAAAAACCAAAATAAATTGCAAGAGCCAAAACTTGAACATAAGACCTCCTTGCTTCCTTTATGGCGTCACTTCCTTGTCCCCTAAGTGGCGCTACTTTTCCACTACACCACACTTCTTTTTGTGCCTTATTTTACCCTGATTTATTTAAGAGTCATACCACTTGAGATCAGGGTTCCACTAGGGCTAAATATCAAAATTTTTCCTATGGCCTAACTTGAACTCGGGACTTCATAGTACCCTTCAAACAATCCAAAATCACACATTTGAATTATTTAAGCCACCTTTTAACTGATCCAAAACTCAAGGCCCAATACTTCTAGGCCCAAAATTTAGGGCGTTACATAGGTACTCCTACTCTTTTACACAATTTTGTTATTAAATAGGGGGAAATATTATCTTTCCCAGATTTCTCGCATGTTTAACCATATTATTGTATATCCATGTACCAATACATATTTGCTTCTTTTGGAGTATCCCGTTTGTTATGATAGCATGGATTAGAATGATCTCAAACATATCTACTATAGGTTGTAGGCCAAATTCTTGAACAGAAAAATTTCATCCACATCTTGGCTTTTGGTGTCATTAACTCTTGATTGAATGTTTCAGGTATTGTTGTTCTTGTTTGATATGTTCACATCTCTTTCCCTTCTGTCAAGAATTTTAGTACTTCCTCCGTGTTTAATTTTTGAATTCCTTCAGATCTATTTTATATAAATAGTCATGATAATAATATGGTGCATCATAAAATTGACAAATACTCATTTTCGTTACCGTGACATTAATCTCTCTAACCTTCACAAAAGACTGCATCTCATAGAATGGTTTGGTTGCTTCCCTTTATGTCAATGCTAGATGAAATTCATGTATTATAAGAATTATTGCAGGCTCTTCAGACGGCAAACAAAAATTGGTCCATTCTATTTCTGTTGCATTCTCTTATACCCCTTTATAATTTTGCATTAAAGGATCAAATCCTTACTCTTGGATGAAAGTATACAGACTAAAACTGCCATCTAGTAATCTTTTTTTGTTGAAGTCTCTTGTACAATCTTCTACGTCCGTAAATTCATATTTTTTTCGGTAGTGGTAAAAATAAGAGGATGGATGTAACCTATTTATGCTTTAGAAGAAAATAATAATATATTCAAGAGTTATAATTTATTTCTACTTAGCAAGAAGTGAAAGAAGTAGAAACCTAGTATAATTAAACTACAAAAATGTTAGCAATTAGTGTTAGTTCAGAAAGCAGAGTTACGCAGAGGTGTCACGACATCCCTTAATGGTGTCGCAACATCGAGAGTAGTTTCCCTATTTTGAATGTGGTCTGCTATCACGACAATAAATATGGGTGTCGCGATGTGCAAGTCAGATTCCATTATGTTTTGGTGGTCACTTTCTTCATTATTGCCCTTTTTCATTTGTCAATATCCCCTTTTTTCCTCCTGAATCACATAGTGTGTTACATTGCAAAAATTGTTTTATCAACTACCATGTTTTTCATTCCTGAAAATAATGTTTTCTTCTTTGGCCATTTACAAGACAAAGCTGCTCTCCTTTTCCGATAAACTCTATTGCCCCAAGAGGTGTCACCTAGTGTATAGTGTACAGGCTTGCCCATCTCAAATTAAGCTTGCTAGGAAATTCACTTGACCAAAGGAGAACTGTAACACCCCAAACCTGGCCTAGAAGTTAGGCCCGAATCTGGCGTGTCACATTGAAGTGTTTTTCGAAAACCTTGTTTCCATTGAAAACCCTTCTTATTAAAGCTTGTTGCCATTTAAAACTTGTGTAAAATCTCGAATTATGTATGCATATTTTTAAAACGTGGTTTATTAAAAGATGTTCTATTGTAAAATGTTATTACTTTTTAAACCTTAACTGTTACGGAAGCCTAATTTAAACCAGTTGCAAAAACGTGATATTTTGAAAAGTAGTTGTTGTTTTGGAAAATCCGTGTTTGACTTCTAGCAATTATAAAACAACAAATAAAATCCAAATGTAAAAACCAGAAAGTTTAGAAAAAGCTTTATTACAACCCAAACCAGAATAAAGTACTTAAAAGTAAATCAAGACAGAGCATAAGCAATGTGTGGCCTTCCTCGAGTCCCTCGCAACACCGATCCTCCTAAAGCTAGGGATTACCTGCACAGTTATTAAACGGGGTAAGTTTTATGAAAACTCGGTGTGTAATCCCCTACTATATAAAAGGAACAGTTAGTCATATAAAAGAATTAAAAGTCTGGGCCCCAGCCCAACTACAGTTTCAATATCAATTGGGCATTAGCCAACTATAATAGACAGTACCAGATGGACCTTAGCCCATTACAGAATCAGAAACATTGTCAGAACTAGAATCAAAATCAAAATCAGAATCAGAATCAGAATCAGAATCAGGTAACAGAATCAGAATCAAAATCAGTATCAGTATCAGTTAACAGAATCAGAATTAGAATCAGGTAACAGAATCAAAATCAGAATGTGAATGCGATGCCCAAGCCCAACCTAAATCCAACCGCTACACTCCACCCGTACCAACCATATACACACCATGTGGGGAAACAACTCGACCCACCCAGCCGCTACACTCCACAGACGCAGCAAAACTGCTAATACAGATATCGTGGCAGAGCCACCAGAATCAGATAACGTGGCAAAGCCACTTAACAGAATACGTGGCACAAGCCATCGGTAACGGGTCTATAATCGGCACAAAGCCTGTAATATTGGCACAAAGCCTTCGGTAATGGCACAAAGCCCATAATAACAGCACGAAGCCCACAATATCGATACGAAACCCACAATAACGGCACACAGCCTTCAGTAACATGATCAGCACTCAGCCATCGATCGGTCCACAATCGTCTCGGGTGACCCGTACGACCTTATCAAATCAGTACGAATATACGGCTCTTAAGCCTTCAGTGGATCCACAGTCGTCAAGCAACCATGCGATCCTAACAGATTAGATCTTCCTCCGTACAAAATCCCAACCCATGCAACATGTCATGTATGCAGACTGTCATGCCCATATTTGAATCAAACAATCACTGTCAAATCATTCATATCACCAACATATATTCACAATCAAATCCGTCAAACACACAGTCCAAGTCAGTCACTTGCCCACAAGGGCAAAATAGTCATTTAACACCCTAGGGGCAAAATGGTAATTTTAGCCCACAGGGGTATCTCGGTAATTCTACCCTACAGAGGTATTTCGATAATTCTACCCTATAGGGGTATTTCGGTAATTCTACCCTACAGGGGTATTTCGGTAATTCTACCCTACAGGGGTATTTCGGTAATTCTACCCTATAGGGGTATTTCAGTAATTCTACCCTATAGGGGTATTTCAGTAATTGTACCTTATAAGGGTATTTCGGCAATTCAACCCTACACGGGTATTTCGGTAATTCAACCCTACACGGGTATTTTGGTAATTCAACCCTACACGGGTATTTCGGTAATTCTACCCTATAGGGGTATTTCGGTAATTCTACCCTACAGGGGTATTTTGGTAATTTCGCAAATCAAGGGTAAAACGGTAATTTTACAAATTAGGAGTAAAACGATAATTTTACAAATTAAGGGTAAAACGATAATTTTACAAATTAGGGGTAAAATAGTAATTTTACAAATTAGGGGTAAAACGATAATTTTACAAATTAGGGGTAAAACAATAATTTTGCAAATTAGAGGTAAAATGATAATTTTACAAATTAGGGGTAAAACGATAATTTTGCAAATTAGGGGTAAAACATTACTTTTACAAATTGAGGGTATTTCTGTAATTTCACAAATCGGGGGTATTTCTGTAATTTTACAAATCGAGGGTAATTCGATAATTTTACAAATCGAGGGTATTTCTATAATTTTACAAATTGAGGGTAATTTGGTAATTTTACAAATCGGGGGTATTTGTGTAATTTTGTAAACCAAGGGTATTTCAGTAATTTTATAAACCAAGGGTATTTCAGTAATTTTATAAACCAAGGGTATTTCAGTAATTTGGTAAACTAAAGTATTCTAAACAGAGATAACAATGCGAATGGGCCAAGGGCCCATTCTCGACCCAAATGGGCCCACACACTCGTGTGGCCCTTTTAGCCTAAATCTAGCCACAGATATGCGATTCACCTAGTCTAGTCCAATATTTACTACACAATCAAACAACTTATCCAATTGGGCCCGTAGGTCCATTGGGTCCACATGGCCCCTTTCGGCCCATCGCGACCCGAAGTAACCGTCCTATAGCTAGACTAGTGAGAAATACACACCTGATAGGAATTTGGAGTTAATCCACGCTTTGAACACTCCTATGCCCAAACGCCAACCAATATATGCTTACTCTCCTCATGGTTTGCTCTATTTAAAGCCAGCTCCTCACCTATTCCCATGCTAGCTTCCCGATGTGGGATCCCTCTGTCAATCCTCCAAAATAAACTCATTAGCAAAATAACCAACCTTTGCGTGCAAAGGGATTCAAACCATAGTCCTCCCAATAGCCATGCCACGCCACCACCACTAGGACACAAGCTCCTTTGTGTCATAAGTCCACCACATTTAACTTTAAAGCCCACCTACTCGTTTCCAGATTTATTTAAAAGAAAAACCAAAATAAATTGCAAGAGCCAAGACTTGAACCTTAGACCCCCTTGCTTCCTTGTCCCCTAAGTGGCGCTACTTTGCCACTGCACCACACTCCTTTCTGTGTCATGCTTTCACCAAAAATATTGTAACACCCCTAAACCCGTCCCGGGTACCGGAGGGTTAAGAGACATTACCCGACCTTCACGAATAGATTCGATGATCAGAGGCAACTATCACTCTAATGGTAGCAAAAGAAATAACGACACTTAATCAATTTCATCAATCAAACACCTAGGCCGATCACACTTATATGTATATAAGCTATACGCTACTTCAAACATATTTACAAAACACATGACTTAATTACCAATCCATATCATGCAACCAAATTTAAAAACATGGACATAGACATAAGACGTTCGGTTTAGCCATTTTCGCATGGCTGATTTAATTACAACTTCAAAACTCAAACTCATATAGCTACCACATGTCTAGTCTATACATGCCATTCACAAAGTTTAGTTTCAAAAATACCCAAGGACGATTTTGATAGTGCGGATGACTTCAGCCCGAAATTCCTGAAACCGTAGCTATCGAACGTGATCTACAAAACAGAGAGTTAAAGCAACAAAGTAAGCAAACATAAGCTTAGTAAGTTTTAAGTCAATAAAAACTCATTATCGAACTAAAACATAGATCTTTTGGTATTTATCTAATCCGATTTGAACCTTGAACAGTAAGAGAGGGAAATAACTATATTAGAATGTATAACGATGTACTTTAGTATATGGTCAAACATAACAAATTCAGTTGTACTCGAATTATGTACCGTACTTTAAACAGAATCGAGTCCTTAATTAACACCTAATACGTACCTGGATATTTAAGCAATACGCTCAATCTTACCTTTGCTAAGATCATAATTCATAATACCAGCATACTTACTTTCAGGCTTAGCTCGGAATAACTTTAGCCTTTAGGCTCTTCGGGATTTAACCCGGATAAACCACTGGCACGAATGCCCTTCAGGCTTAGCTCGGAATAACTTTAGCCTTTAGGCTCTTCGGGATTTAACCCGGATAAACCACTGGCACGAATGCCCTTCAGGCTTAGCCCGGAATAACTTTAGCCTTTAGGCTCTTCGAGATTTAACCCGGATAAACCACTGGCACGAATGCCCTTCAGGCTTAGCCCGGAATAACTTTAGCCTTTAGGCTCTTCGGGATTTAACCCGGATAAACACAGATACATAAAATATGCATATTCAGATCCATTATATAGATTACATCATACCTCTTGGTACTAGATACTATTCATTCAACCAATTACATAAAATCATATGGTATAAAACCCCTTCTACCTATTCGGCAAAAGAGCATCTAGGCAAATCTATTGTCTTAAAATTTCTAAAACCTTCAAGTGTTTAGAAATCATTCGATTCTAACTTTATTTCACTAAATTAGTATATTGGCCATAAACCACGAATTATATTGAATTGTTCGTTCGAGCAATTATATCACATAATGTCTATCAATTTTAATTAACATATAAGGTTCTCAATACCTAAAACTTACCTCGATTTGTTGTTGACTAATTAAGGTTCTCAATGTTCCACCACCTTAGCCTTTCCTTTATCCGGAAGTGCTCCTCTAGGCTCTTGAGCTAAGAGAAATAAATTTTAACTAATTACTAGTGCATCCTGAAATTATCAAAACCGACCATAATATTGCTCTTTCAAAACATATGGAATAATGCTCACGTAATGCCAATAATTCACATATATTCTTAATCAAGTCATCATTCCATTTCAAGGTCACAAAGCCATTATAAGACTAAATATACGTATCTTTAATTAATACACATAATTCACATTTAATTTTACTTACCAATTCATTCGGTCCATATGAATTGAATAACACATTTATATTTTCAATTCAAAACACCAAACATCATATAGTTAGCCCAATGCTACCTTGACCGAATGTTCAATATCTTTAAAATCACCCTTAACAAAATTTACCAACTTTAATTCAAAAATCCAACTTCTTAACTCACGCACATTCAACCGTATAAGTAACAACTATTTGACTAAACATTTTGATCCTCATTACACCATTACTCATACTTAAAAATTTTATAAATCAAATTCATCATTTAATCTTCAAAATCGAATAACCATCCATAGGTTTCTTAGAAATAAAAGTAGGTATACTCGTAGGTACCCTTTCTAAATCTTTTCATTAACAAAACAATATTCAACCAATGCTCAAGTCATTAACCATTATTAGGTTCGACAAACATATATGCAAGTGCTTAGACTTATTTACTAATTGTTTTAATCTAGAATAGAACAATATTCAAAAATAACTCAATGCCACAAAGCCAAAGATTCAATTTAAGAATTTGAGCTAAACTTGGTTTCTCCTTCCAAATCTAAATTCATAAACTCAAGAACCGAAAGCTATCCAACAACACACATATATCTAATTTAAATTTTCAAGCTCATTCATCATTTCATACCTTGAATTTAAAACATCATTCAAAGAACTTTTATTTATGCAAAAAGGATATGGCCGAATGTTCTAATGCATTGCCTAACTCCAAATTCAACTTATCACCTTAATTCGTCTTGATCAAATTTCCTAATACTAAAATAACATCCCTCTAAGCTAAATTCATCTACCTAAACTTCAACAATACTCATTACACTCAAAGCATGAAGACAACCCAAAATTCAAAAATTCATTCATATGGCCGATTGTACATATACCACCAAACTCAAAATTTTCACATGGGTAATAGTAAAGACAAAGGAATGAGTCTAAAATCACAACTTTTACTCAAAATAACATTTAAAACTTACCTAAGAGAAATCAAAGAAGATGCCGAAAGCTTTAGGGATGTTCTTCCCTTTTCCTTCATCAATATTTTCGGCTAAAGGAAGGAAAGAGTGAACAAAAATTCTTTTCTTTAAATTTTATTTCCTATATTATTAACTACATAAATTAAAATTTAATGCACATAAAATAATCAAAGAAATTCATGCTTAGTGCCCCATATCACATCATGGCCGGCCACTCACCTCAAATAGGATTATTTGACATGCAAATCCATACATTTAACAATACTATGATTTTCGCCCCTTTTAAAAATCGGCCACACCTAAATTTATGTTTTCCATCTAGGTCTTTGACTTTAAAACACATGAAAATTTTGCAAAAATCAAAACATTCAATTTCACACATGAATTTGCACATCTACTAGACATGACAATATATATATATAAAAAAAAAATTTCGGTTTAGCGGTTCCGAAACCACTTTTCGACTAGGGTCAAAAATAAGGCTGTCACAAATATTCTTAAAGCCTACCCACTAACGTCAAGGCTCCCATAAGAGAAAAACATAAATTTTTGCTAAGGCCCAAGTTTGAACCCAAGACTTCTCCAACACTTCCAAACCTCTTAGCCATCACACCAACACGTCATTCAGTGAATATGGGCCCGGGGCCCATTATGCAACCCAAATGGGGCCCACATGCTTGCATGCCCCGCTAAGCCAAATTTGCCCATAGCCACGTTTATGACACAGTCGGTCCACTAATTCCCTTAAGTCCAAAGACAACGACATGTATGGGCCCACAAGCCCATTGGGCCCACACGGCCCATTCTTACAGGCCCAATTTCAGGGCGTTACAAGAAGATATATAGAAATGATGTGTGTATACTATACTAACATCCTGAGTGTGAATACTGTAGCAAAAGATATATATAAATGAGGCAGTGTCCGCAAGTATATGGGTCAAGTTGTAATATAGTTACAACGGAGTAGGTGAGTACTCTAAGGATCATACCCAAAGGATACTAATACTAGATTAATTTCAACCTAAACACCAAAAGATCTAATTAGTACTTGAAGTAGGTTATATTATGAAAATATAAATAATAAAGATTTTGGGGGTTTTATAATAATAGTAGTAGTAATAATAATAATAATAAAAGCAAATACAATTGGGACTTTGAAAAGTAAAATTGATCAAACTAATTATGGGTGATTAGCTCACTTCGGTAATATTGATCAACTATCACTTCAGGCTCCTCATCAATCAACTAGTCGAAACCTTAGCAGGAGCATCCAATACGTCCATTAGAATAACGAGTTAGCAAAGACTACTTATCTTCCAACCTCAAAGTCCAAACCGGCTCAAGATTAAGGTGTTCATGGATGGGCCATACCAATATTAGGTTAATTCCCACCTTAATAACTTCCTAGGGGCGTCAAGCCTAGGGTTTAGGTTCTCACTTTCCAAAACAGTTGATCCATTGAGTAACCCTGCAAAATAGTCAATCTATCATACCTCCACTTGCTAATCCCCCATAGAGGGATTAGTTCCTCATGGTTTTCGTAAACAATATAAAACTGATATAAAACATAAACATAAAAGATGAATCAAAAATACAAAGTTTAGGAATAAGCCTAATTTGTATTAAGAACAAGAGTGAATCCACAAAGTCTAATTGCATCTACAAACCAAATTTTCTGAGATAGAACAAAGAACAAATTGAAATAAATCTAAAACCTAAAAGAAAGAGAGAAAACTAAACTAAAAGTGAAAAGAGATATTCTTAGCTAAGTAATTCTTGTCCATAACATGTACCAAATGAGCCTATTTATAGACTTGAGGTAGTCGTTGTCCTTAACCCTAGGTTAGCTGACACTTTTGAGCTTTAAATTGGATTGTACGGATCAAAATGCCCCATATCTCGTATTAATTCTCGTCCAGAGTCGATGTCATGATACATCAGAACACGTGTCGCAACAAAAAAGTTAGTACACTCTTCTTTAGGATGTCTTTAGGGGTATGTCATGACACCTTTAGGCTGTGTCACAACATCGAAGGCAGTCTAGAAATTCCTCTATTTTGCTCCCAATGTTGCAACATCGAATCCTCTGTGTTGCAACATAGCGACTAGCATCAGTTTAGCACGCCTTCTAATGGTCTCCTACACACTCACAAGGTTTATTAGCTCAACCTTAGGCTTCATTCGACCCCTAAGGTTAATAAAAGACTCAATTTGCACACTTTATTGAATTGAACTAAACTTATTAAAACATAATTAAAACCAAATGATAATACTTATTTTCAAACTTCTAAAGTGAAAAAACTAGTTTAATCTGCTACACCGAATTATGACAAATCAAATCCCCTGCTCCTTCTCTAGTGACCATGACAATATTCCCAACATCTAACTCTACAACACGCCCTCTGTTCCTTTGTCCAATCCATCTCGAAGCCTCTGTTGAGTCTGCCAATGTTGCGAACCCACCTACTACCACCTCAACTCCACGTCCTACGAATTTTTACACTCATTGCAAAGCTCCTTATACTTCCCCAATTGGCGCCCTCTATTATACTCCCCTTTTAGTAAAGGTCCAAACCTTCTTCCCCTTGTGGAAACATATCGACGAGAGCCAATATCCCTTCTCTCCTTCGGCTATCCAACAAAGATAGGACAGGGATCTATCCTAGAAATTGAAAGAGTTCATTTATCCTTCCTTCCTTTCTTCTAATGTTCAAAAGTCCACTCTCCTTAAGTTGGCGAGTTCCTTCCCCATGTTATCACCAGAGTGTGGCCTCGCGAGCTGGGCCCTCCAAAAGGCTTGTGTTGAAACATAGGCTAAGCAAGTAAAGTCTGAAAGGGCATTTCTCTCTGGCAAGCAGTCTCTTACCCAGCTTCACCTATAACATCTTAATTTTGGGCCTAGTCGGAATAGTGGTTTCGAGGCCACAAATTCGACAAGGAAAATTTTATTTTAATTATATTTTTATGCTCTGCCATTTTACAGAAAGATTTTGTGAAAATTTCGTTCAAAAATTTCGATGTTTGGGCACTCAATTTAGTCAAAAGGACTAAATTGTAAATAGTGCAAAAGCTAAGTTCCATATGTTAGAAGTGTCCAATTGTTATGAAGTTTTAAATTGAAGGTCCTTAAATAGCAATTAGACCATTGTTTAAATTGTTGGACAAAAATGGGCATGAATTAGACAAATTTGAAAGAAAAGTCTTTAAGGGCATTTTGGTCATTTTAAAAGAGAAAATGAAGCAAAAATCTGCTCATCTTCTTCCTCAAGGCTGAATATAGCATGGAGAAACCATGGCTAGGGTTTAAAAAGCTTCCAAGCTCAATTATCCCAGAAAACGAGATTTGGACCTAGAATGGGAGAAAAATCAAAAATCGAGAAAGTTGGTCAAAATGGTCGTATTGGTATCGAGGTAAGTTCATGTGTTTAATAAGCATTTAATTAAGCATGTTTCAATGCTAAATTGATATATTAGTTATAAATGTTTTAGTATAGATTTTTAAATATAATGATAATAATTGAGAAATGTTCGATAATGATTCGACATTAAAAGTGAGAATTCGAATAAGTTTACATATAAGACCATATTTGTAATGTGGCTTTGTATAAGATCAAGAAAGTATTGAATAGCATAATTTGAGGAAAGTAAGTTAAATTGAGGATATGATGAGATTAGGAATGTAAGTATGTAAGTTGAGTAGCATATTATTATTATGAAATTGTTGCTATTATTATTATTGAGTTACGTGACTGACCTTGAGAATTTTGAGCAAGTATGTTTTAGCTATGAATTGCCAATGCATTAATATTTCAAAGTCCATGCTTATAACATGGCAACTAAGGAAGAATTGACGGAAAAGTCCATGTTTATAATATGGCAATTAAGGAAGAATTGACAGAAAAAGACCATGGTTTACCCATAGCAACATAAGATAAGGATACCAAATAAGACCATGCTAGGGCATGGCATTGGTAAGTTTTACAAGGCAAGGAAATCATGTAAGACCATGCCAAGGCATGGCATTGGTGAACAAGATAGAGCATAAACAATTCCAATATCAATTGGGCCTTAGCCCACTATAACAGACAGTACCTGATAGGTCTTAGCCCATTACAAAATCAGAAACATTATCAGATTAGCATCAAAATCAGAATCAGATGGGCCTAAGCCTAAAACAAAATCAGTAACAGTATAATACAGATATGCAGAACAGACTAGGCCGAAGCCATATACAGAACAGATCAGTCTGGGCCTTAGCCCTATACAAAACAATGTGGGCCAAGCCCATAGCAGAATCAGAACAATATGCGAATGCAATCCCAACTCAGTCCAACCATCACACCACCCGTACCAACCCAACACACCATGTGAGGAATAACTCAACCCACCCAGCCCTACACAACAATGACGCAGCCATGCTGCTAATTTAAATGCGGCTTTAAGCCTTTAGTAGCAGTATCATAATTGGCACAAAGCCATCAGTAACTGTAATAGGATTGGCACATAGCCATTAATTAGGGTAATATAACCGGCACACAGCCATGGGTAAATGTGATCGACACGCAATCATCAGTAAATAAGATAGGCACATAGCCTTAGGCAAATATAATCGACACAAAGCCATGATCCCAATAGCACAGAGCCATATGTTGGTTGGCATAGAGCCATACTCAGAATAACTGGCATTAAGCCCTCAATCGGTCCACAGTCATCTCGTACGACCCGTGCGACCCTATCAGATTATTACTAGATCCACAGTCGTCTCGTGCAACCCGTACGATCCTATCAGAACAGAACTTCCTCCAGAACTTCCTCCATGTCAATGTCCCAACCCAATATGTCGTGTATGAGATGCTCAATCATCACAGATGTATGCAGAATGGCCATGTTAAGTATCAATCATTTAAACACATATTAAAACATATCAATCACACAAACACGGTCACGTCAGTTAAATCACTATCATACAAACACAGTCAAATCTGTCAAACACACAGTCTAAGTCAATCACTTGCCCATAAGGGCAAAATAGTCATTTAACACCCTAGGGGAAAAATGCTAATTTTACCCCACAGGGGTATCCCGGTAATTCTACCCTACAGGGGTATTTCGGTAATTCTACCCTACAGGGGTATTTCGATAATTCTACCCTACAGAGGTATTTCAATAATTCTACCCTACAGGGGTATTTTGGTAATTCTACCTTACAAGGGTATTTCGGTAATTCTACCCTAAAGGGGTATTTCGATAATTCTACCCTATAGGGGTATTTCGGTAATTTTGCAACCCACGGGTATTTCGGTAATTTCACAAACCAGGGGTATTTCGGTAATTTAACAAACTAGGGGTATTTTGGTAATTTTGTAAATTAGGGGTATTTTCGTAATTTGTAAATTGGGGCATTTCTTTAATTTTGTAAACTGAAGGTAAAACGGTAATTCTAACAAATTAGGGGTAAAACGATAACTTTACAAATCAAGGGTAAAAGGGTAACTTTACAAATTAGGGGTAAAACGATAACTTTACAAATCAGAGGTAAAACAGTAACTTTACAAATCAGGGGTAAAACGGTAACTTTACAAATCAGGGGTAAAACGATAATTTTACAAATCAGGGGTAAAATGGTAATTTTACAAATTAGAGGTAAAACTATAATTTTGCAAATTAGGGGTAAAATAGTACTTTTACAAATCAGGGTTATTTTTGTAATTTTGCAAATCGAGGGTATTTTTGTAATTACAAATCAAGGGTAATTTAGTAATTTTGCAAATCGAGGGTATTACAACAATTCTACCCTTTAAGGGTATTTCAGTAATTTTATCAATCCCTTAGAAAGGCTACAGTCGCCTCGAGCGACTCAAGTATTCTACATAGAGATAACGTTGCGAATAGGCCCGTTCTCAGCCCAGGTGGGCCCACACGCTCGTGTGGCCCTTTAGCCCAAAACTAGTCACAGATATGAGATTCACCTAGTCTAGTCCAATATTTACTACACAATCATACAATTTGCCCGATTGGGTCCACGAGCCCATTGGGCCCATATGACCCATTTTGGCATTCTGGCATTTGCCATTCTACAACTAGAGTAGGGTGAAGTACACACCTGATAGGTATCTGAAGTTAATCTACGCTCTAAACGCTGCTATGCCTAGAAGTCAACAATAATCGCACCATTGACTCCCCGGGGAGTGTGTCGATCAACTACGGCCACCACCACCGTGACCCAGCGGCATACAGATCAACAAATGATCCAATGCCTAACCCAAACAAACACACCACAAGGTATGCCTACTCTCCTCGTGGTTTGCTCTATTTAAAGCCAGCTCCTCACCTATTCTCATGTTAGCTTCCCGATGTGGGATTCTCCATCAATCCCCCAAAACTAAATCATTAGCAAAATAATCAACCTTTGCATGCAAAGGGATTCGAACCATAGTCCTCTCAATAACCATGTCATGCCACCACCACTAGGACACAAGCTCCTTTGTGTCATAAGTCCAACATATTTAACTTTAAAGCCCGCCTACTCACTTCCAAATTTATTTAAAATAAAAACCAAAATAAATTACAAGAGCCAAGACTTGAACCTTGGACCCCCTTACTTCCTTTATGGCGTCACTTCTTTGTCCCCTAAGTGGTGCCACTTTGCCACTACACCACACTCCTTTTTGTGCCTTATTTTACCCTAATTTATTTAAGAGTCATACCACTTGAGATCAGGGTTCCACTAAGGCTAAAAATAAAAAGTTTTCCTATGGCCTAACTTGAACCCGGGACTTTATAGTACCCTCCAAACACTCCAAAATTGCACATTTGAATTATTTAAGCCGCCTTTTAATCGATCCAAAACTTAAGGCCCAATACTTCTAGGCCCAATATTTGGGGCGTTATAGATATGACTTTCCAGTTAATCTCTTTCTCGAATCTATAGCTTCATAATTAGCTTTTCCCTTTTCTTTGCTAAGTTATTCGACTTTATGCGCTTGGTCAACTAAAATGAAAAATTATTTCAATTCAAGTATCCCAACTAAAAGCTTTATGTCTTCATTTAACCTGTCTTCAAACTATTTACACATGGCAACTTCGGTTGGTATACACTTCCACAAGGCCATACTTGCTCAGTCTAACCAATTCTCTTTCATACTCGGACACTGTCATTCGACCCTGCTTAAGCTCAAACAACTCTTTGCATTTTTGGTCAAGAAATACCTAACTTATATACTTCTTTTAGAACTCGATTTGGAAGAATTCTCAATCTATACGCTCTCTCGGCACCACTGAAACCAAATTGCTCCACCACTGATAAGCTGGGTCTTTCAGTAAAGATACAGCACATTTTACGCACTCTATTGGTGTACAAGACAACTCGTCTAAAACCTTAATAGTATTTTCTAACCAGAACTCGACCCTATCTAGGTCATCTTCAACAGTAGCTCTAAATTCCTCAGCCACATATTTACAGACTTTATCAACTGGCGGCTTACTAACTCGCGTTGGTTCTAAACCCTTAGGAACTACGAGAACAGATCGGGGAGCAAGTAGGGCTGGAAGTCGTTGAGCCATTGGGTTCGTTTTTATGAACTTAGAAAACCATTCATTCATCATATGGAAGAAGGCTTGCTTAGCTTTTCCTTCTTGCCCCTTAAATACCGGCCTAGTGCCACTCGATGCTACTCCATGAACTGAGTCTTGTGCATTACTTTCAACTTCATCGGAGTCAGCTCGGTTTGATGTCATTTCTATATGAAAGCATAGTTCAAAATATGTAAGGAGTTATCACACTATTAGATGTTATATAATGGCATGTATTTCTAGACTAGTACATGCTATGTTCAGTTTGAGAATCGACTAAATCACAACTCTATTACCATTAAATGTAACACCCCTAATCCATATTCGTCGCCGGAATATGGTTACAGAGCATTATCGCAAAAAACATAACTTAAAACATTCAATCACATACATTTCATGAATCATATCTAAATTCATTCAAACACATGTATATCATCCCTATTTTGAGCCCCTGTGGACTCAGAAACATTTTAGAAATGATTCTAGACTAAATCAGAAACATTTAGAATTTTATAGAAAAACATAGAAAATTTTACACTGTAGGGCTTACACGACCATGTGATTTGGCCGTGTGACTAACAAGGCTAAGACACACGCCCATGTCTCAGGTTGTGTGGACATTCGAAGCAGGGACACACGACCATGTCCCAGCCTGTGTTCGTGCCCCTGTAACTTTTTGACTTGGGTCACACGGCCAAGCCACACGCCTGTGTCCTAAGTCATGTGCTAGGCTATATAACTACTTGACTTGCAACCCTTTGAAACCTACAGGGGACACATACCTGTGTCTTTGGCTGTGTGGACTGGAAATAAGCCAATTTAAAGCCATTCTCTTAACCCTAAACAAACACACACCCACAAGCCATTTTGCACATATCACTAAGCCTTTAAAACATACCTAAACATGCTTAACGATAACTAAATTATTGATCCATTAATCCATACAACCAATAGGCCAAAAGGCACATCAATCACAAAACATCAAATCAACCAAAGCATGAACACATTTGGCATAAATCAACCACACACAACTACCTATTTTCATGCCAAGCCATGGTACAATTAACCATATGCCAAACCACATCTAAACATACCAAACTGGTCTTTTAAAAACATACATTCACTTGACTATTTCAATATTAGCTAGTAAAGCACCAAAATGCCAAGATGTCATCAACCATGTAACCATATATTTACATGTCAAACATAACAACTAGTGTATCAAACATAATTCCCCTATACATTCCATTATAACCATGACTCAAAACATCAAAATCTACCAATTTAGCTGTTGGATAATGTGATAGGTCTCCGACGAGCTTCCAAACTGAATGAGCTTTCGACTATCTATAAAACATAGGAAAGGAGATTATGTAAACATATAATGCTTAGTAAGTTCGTATAACATAAAACACAACTTACCATTTCATTTCAGAACATTAAAATTTAACATGGCATAATCCAACTTTTGGCTTAGCACAAGCCTATGCACCAACACAAATATGTTAGCATACTTAAACATAATTCATATGAATATAACATGGATAACCATTAAACTTAAGCATAATTCAATTGGATTTACCATCCATCATAACATAACATGTAATACCTTTTACCCTGATTCGATGTCAAAACCGAGTACGAGGCATTACCGAAAAATAACACAACCAATCATACAAAGTCGGACCATTAAAATTTTGTTACAATTTAAAACTTTTTCATAATATATCATATAATCCTTAAAATGGGCCTACGGGGCCCAAAACATAATTTGGGAGTGGTCCGGGACCAAATCGAGAACTTAGAAAAATTTTGGAAATTTAGGTCAAAAACAGGGCACATGCTCGTGTAAGGCAGGGACACGCCCGTGTGGGTAGGCCGTGTGGTCACACACGCCCGTGTCCCCTACCCGTGTTGAATTATTGGAAAATTATTTTTCATTTCGAATCTACAGGGGTTTTCACATGGCCAAGCACACGCCCGTGTCCTTGGCCCGTGTCCTTCACACGACCTCAACACGCCCGTGCTTTCTTCCCGTGTGAAAAACTGGGGTATTTTATTTATGATGTCAGCATGCAATTTTGGTCACATGGCCACAAGACACACTCGTGTGACTAGGCCGTGTGACATCCTTATTCTCCGAAAATTTCATGCAAAGTTCACACGCCCTACACAAATGGCCGTGGTAGTCAGCCGTGTGGCCATAAGTTAGGTTAGTTTCCAAGTCATCCTTTGCCCTAATACACATACAAACTTTACCATTTTTGAAACCACATACCATACACATTTTTAGGCATCTAAATAACCTCATTTAACCATTAATCATCCATTTCATCTTATCCACACACAAACACTCCAAGCATTCCATGAATTACCTCACAAGGATTTATAAATAAACCAATATCAATATTGGCCAAGTCACATGACCTTAATTACAAAATGACTTATCAAAAGAAAATTGCCACAATATAGCCAAACCAACATGACACTTACAACACCACTAAGTCCCTATACATGTCATAGTCCAAAAGAGTACATATTACAATACCAAAAGAACGTTGTGGATAGTGTGGAAGATCTTTCGATACATCCAGATTTCCGAATGGGCTTGACTAATCTATAAAACAAGGGAAAAGAGAAAGGAGTAAGCTTTAAGAAGCTTAGTAAGTCTATATGCAAAAAATTAACATCATACCAACTCTCTTAATCACCAAATCATATCATCACATATCAACTTACCACATAACCCTAACAATATCATATACATACCAAACACATTGTTTACATAATTCTAAGTTCACATGCACCCATACACACATATACACTCACCCACATTTTCACTGGCTCATAAATACACCTGCACTTACACACCATATAGCCACACAAATCTCTTTTAGTAAGCTTTTCCCATTGAACCCTTTGGAATAACATTCGATTCCCAATGGTTTCAACACATAGCTCCACCAACACATAATCTGACTCTCGTGTACACATGGTGAACTCTCAATATCACCCATGTGACCTAGCCATTAAATCTCGTAGCTCTCGTGTCTATATGGTGTCCAACGCTCGAAAACACACATGCGACCTAGCTACATATAATATAGCTCTCGTGTCTATGTGATGTACCCTCAGTAACATACATGCAACCTAGCTATTTTAAACCCGTAGCTCTCGTGTACACATGGTATACACCCAGTATTACGCATGTGACCTAGCTACTCATGAAATTATCATCTCGTAGGTCTCTTGTTCACATGGTATACACATCGTATAACACATGTGACCTAGCTACCACATAACATCTCGTAGCTCTCTTGTACACATGGTGTCCTACCCTCAGAAACAAACATGTGACCTAGCTACACATTATCTATATCTTTTGTTTTTCCGAAGGTTCAATCGGGAACAACAAATTTCCATAATTCACCAAATCATAGAAGTTATCCAACATTATCCGTAACATATAATAAATTATATTTATGGAATTAAAATCAATGTATTACTTACATATAAACTTACCTCGATAATAAAATGCGATAATTTGCAATATAGTCCGAAACCTTGCCCTTACCTCGGTCAAGGTTGATTCCTCAATCTTTTTTATCTATAATGACATATTTAGCTCGTTTAATCACTACATTATTCAAAATAGGCCAAAATCTTCCTATAGAAAATTTTGCAATTTCACCCTTAACTTTCTTAATTTTACACTTTAGTCCCTAGGTTCGGTTTATGATTCTCGTTCAATTTTTATGCATTTCAAGCCTAGCCAAACCACTTTTCCTCTTATAACAGCCCCCAATTTCCACTATTTCACAATTTATGTACACTACATGTCACCTTTTACAATTTAGCCCTTTTTACAATATTCACCAAAAATAACCTAGTAGAAGTTGTTCAAAAATACGAAGAACATTAAAAAAGCGGCTAGGAGATACTTACAATCAAGCTTGAAAGATGAAAGAAACCCTAGCTATGGTTTCTTGGTAGGTTCGGCCAAGGGAGGAAGAAAGATGGATAAATTTTTGGTTTATTTTCCCTTTTTATTTCTTTTATTAACTAATGACCAAAATGCCATTCATTAAAAACCTTTAATATCCCACCCTTCCTTGGGTATTTTTGTCCAAACAAGGTTAAAATGGTTTAGTTACCATATAAGGACCTCTAATTTAAAATCTCAATTCAATCAAGTACCTTTATGGATTAAAATCCATATTTTTCACCTATTGCAATTTAGTCCAACCTATCAAATTGGACATGCAAATAATAAAATTCATGCACCAAAATTTCACATAATTATTCAAACACCCAATAAACATCAAAACCCAATCGGAAAAATATTTTAGACTTCGGATTCATGGTCTCGAAACTACTATTCTGTTTAACCCCTAATTTGGGCTGTTACATAACATATTTTTATGTAGCTCATCATTTCAATGTATTTCATACATACATGTCTTGGCTCATATTGAACACTTACCATATCTTGTCAAGTTCATGCTCATTGAACCATTAGAATATCATTGGATACTCAGGATAGCTCACACGAAGTGTGCTAATGATATAATCGTAATCTTTCCTGTCATATATATAGTTGCTCACACGAGCTGTGAAATAGGTATGCTCACACGAGCTGTGGGTCGGAATGTAAGCTACACGATGCTGCTCACACAAGCAGTGGTGTATCTACAACATGTGCTAGACCTCAACCATCGATAGGAGATTCTAGACCAGCACTCGAAACATGTAAACCCTAATGACTTGTCAATTGTATCCTACATATTCCTAAGGTCCAAACGGTGCTCAATAGACGTCGTAACATCGTTGGATTTGCATAGATCATTTACATGACAATCCATAATTTACATATAGCTCAAAAGATAACATTAAAACATTTCATAATTACACGAACTTAGCTTGACAATAACGGTGTAGAAACAGAGTCGACTAATCCGAAGCTTTTTCTTTACCTCGATCTAAAGCCATACGAGATCTATCTTGATCTAAATAAATAAATTCAATCTATTTAATAACCATTCTATTCAATTCAATCCAAATTCATATTATTGCAAAATTGTACTTTTCCCCTATTGTTTTGATTTTATCATAGTTTAGTCTTTAAGCTCGTAATTTAAAATTCATGCAATTTCATCCCTTCCCAAGCTAGTCGAATTTCAAATTGGTCCATATCAACTTATACAATTCATTATTTCAAAATTTTCACCATGCATTTTACACATTTTACAAATAAATCCATATTTGACATTTTCAACAAAATTTACTTTACAAAAGTTGTTTATCAATAAAAAAATTCATTTTTTCCATCAACCATCAAAAAACACATGAATACATTCATGAAAAAACCCTAACCTTTTAACAATTTTTCAAATTAGTCCCTGGGCTAGCTAGATTGAGTTAGAACGACTCCAAAAACATAAAAATCATTAAAAACGGGATCGAAATTCACTCACATGCACAATGTATTATTGGTCAAACCTTCAAGCTAATTTACTAGAGTTTCCTTAGTTTAAATTTGGTGGTAAATGGACAAAACAAAGATGATGAGTTCGTTTTAATTATTTTACTATCATATATTTATTAATTTACAATTATAACATTATTACTAAGCATTAAAATCACTTAAGAATATGTACATAATTGTCCACCCACAACAAAAATGGTATATTTACCACATAAATCCCTTAACTGATTAATATCAAAGCCCTTTAGTACCTTTAGCTTGTAGAACTCAAATTTTGCACCTTTTGCAATTTAGTCCTTTTTACCAAATTAGGCATGCAAACGATAAAATTTCTTAATGAAAATTTTATATGACTTTGGTAATATTCCATACACTCTAAAATAATAATAAAATAAATATTTTCACCTCAAATTTGTTGTCCCAAAACCACTATTTTGATTTCATTGAAAACGAGCTGTTACATTTATTGAGAAAGCATTAGTATATTTTTGCTATCATAATAATAATTTAGATTAATTTGAACGATATGTGTATTTAAGTAACATAAATATCAAAATTCTTGTTCTTGAGCATAAGTATACTAAATTCATAATTTTGGGAAGAATGTTTTCTAAAGGAATTTTTCAAAGGTGTTTCCAAGAAGTTTTTTTAAATTTGTGCACTACTCGGGATGAGCAATGAATTAAGTTTAGGGGTGTAGAAACATGAAATATAGACTTTTTGATGCCTTTTTTAACTCAAACCCATGTAGTTTCAATGTAATTCTTGTCGAATAATATATAATAATTATAAAATAATTGAATTTCACTTAAATTATTAACATATTGAATTTTAATTAATTTTGTAATTAATTTTTATAAATTTGGATTTATTTTTGACAAATTCCCACAAAGGGTGAAAATTGGCTTGGCAGACACTGCTAGAGTACAAAATGGGGAGCAATTTTTGAAGCATCGAGGCGAATTAATTTTTTTAGCCTAAGACGGTCCAAATTATGAATATTAATTCATAATATAATTAATTTTAATTTTAGTCCAATTTATTTTGCGTTCAATAATTATTATTAATTAAATTATGAAAGGAAGCCCAATTGTCCTAAACCGAGAAGACCGATCCAACCGAGTAAAAGGGCTGCCCAAAACCGTCCAACATGCTAACTCAATCAGCTCAAATTAGCTGATTATTTTACTTGCAAAACTTGTCAAGCTTTTGTAGATTTACCCCTAGCTAAATTTAGCAAGTTTGAAACCTTCAAACCTACCACATCTGTGACCAGCCAAGGGGGGCCTATGGGTGTTGACTTTTTGCTATTTTAGCAGCCAATCCCACATATATATACTCCACTTTGCTACTCATTTCCGCACACCTCTCACACCTTTCATTCTTCACTTTTCTCTCTTCCAAACCTTACTTTGCTTTCCATTTTTCCCTCCCATTCCCTTGTCGATTTCCTCTCTTAGAAAAGAGCACTTCAACCAGCATTGGTAGTAGCATTCAAGTGCTTGTAGAAGCCTTGGTTCAACAGGAACAATCAGAGAAGGAGGAGAAGAGCAAACTAGTCAGACTTCTGAAAAACACGTGATTTGATTCTACTTTCCTATCCTTTAACTTTTATAGTTGTTGTTATGAACATGTCTATGAATACTTGTTATGTTGATATTTTTAATAACATGGCTTAAATTTAATTCATGTTAGGTTGATTGCATTTCATCCACTTAAGTTATTAAAAGTATGTTTGTGTTGTTATAGGTCTTGGTAAATTGTTTGATTAAGTAAAACCATGATTAAGTTATTCTTGCATTATAAATTGTAAGGTAACTAATGAATTAATTATTAATCGTGTTGAAATTGTAATTAATGGACACAATACTTAATTAGTGCATGTTTAATCTTCTAAGGTAGCTGAGGATTAAATTAGCGACGGTATTAAACGGTACATTAGTCTTGCATAACTTGCAAGATTATTGTGATTCAATTGTTTCAATGTAGGTTTATATTGTAACCTCACTTAATCTTTTACTTGCTTATTTAAATTGATTAATTGTTTAAATTGGCATAGTGATATGTTCAAGAGATTAGTTAATTTAGTAAGTTTGTATGTGCTATACTTAACAAATTACCATGTTGCCGTATATTTATTCGTAATAACATGAACATTGTTTTAGTAATATTAAGTTAAGAAATGTAATTAACCTTACACAAATGTCATCTTGATAAATCGTGCATTGAAACTTTTATTTTTATTTTATTTTATTTTAATTAGATAAATTTTAGTTTTTAATCACTTCCTAAAAATCAAAATATTTTTAATCACCAAAGTGTTTTTAATTGCATTTCATAAATATTTTCTTATACAGTCCCTGTGGGTACGATAACTCGACATTACTCGTCATTTTATTACTTGTTGTGATTGTGTACACTTGTAGATTTTCATCATTTCATGGATGCTTCTTGTATTAAAACCTTAAAAACATCATTTTGTTGTTATGATCATTCTCACACCCGTCAATCATGTCTCCTTGGTGTGCCATGATTAACTAGCAAGAACATTGATTACATCCAATCAATTCATGACTCTTTATTCTCAAGACTCCATACGTACCAACGACCATTTCATGTTTGGCCATCATTTCTAGTTTAAATCTTCTTTCTTGAGAAACTGTTTAGCAAGAGATGATCTTGAGTGTGTAACCATTGGCTCAACAGCCATCATGAGCATTCTTTCATTTGTGAGTCATCTTAGGACAATCTTACTAAAAATTGTACATGTCTAGTTGCCCTTAAAAGAGATCTCATCCGGTGAACCCACAAGATAAAATTTACCTTAGGATGCGGCCAAGGTGGTAACTGACTCGAAACTTTAACATGCTATCACTTAGGGACCATCAATGGACGTTTTATGTAACACCCTAAATCCAGCCTAGAAGTTTAGACTGAATCCAGGATGCTACATTGATCACCAAAGTGATCGTAGGAATTTTATTCAAAGCAAGTCAACTTTAATTCCATTTCCGAAACCATTCATATCTTTACGAACCAAAAACATTTAATCACTTAAAATTTCGTTGGTAAAATTACAGTTAAGCTTGGTAAATAACCGAAATCAAACAAACGAGTAAAAATTTCAAAAAAATAGTTCTTTCACCACAGCTTTTACAAATTTCAAAAAAACAGTTCTTTCACCACAGCTTTATAAAATCCTACAACTCAAAATAGCATAATCAAAATATAAATTAAAAATTAGAACTGAAATGATCTTTTGTAATCGTGACTGTCCGAGACTTCTACATATCGAGTCTAGCATCAGAATTCAGAAATGTACCTGAAAGGGGAAAACAGAAAGGGGTGAGCTAGACGAGCTCAGTGTGAGATCAAACCAACTAACTACAGAATCAGAAATGGAAAGCCAAAAAGTAGTTCAGAAGCAAAACATACTTACAGGATTATACAAAACCAAATGGTAGACAAGAGACAGAAGTCCCGACAGACAATAACATTCAAACCACATAAGACAATTCATACAATAACAATTCAGTCATATAGAACATTCAGACAGTCTTACACGCAGAACAATCAAACAGATGCATATGAATGCAGTTGAGTTATAAAACTCACCCATCTAACCAGCATACACCTTTGTCACCCAATCACACCACATAAGAGCTATTTAAGCTCATGCAACCAAACACACCACAAGGACCTCAGAAGGCCCATCTAACCCTACACACCATATATGTGGATTGAGCCACTCAAATATACTACGTAGCAAAGCTGTCGTATCAGCTGTACAGTGCCATGCGGTAAACTGTGGTACAGACATGCACTATGAACTACCAAATCAGATAGTAATGATATTCAGCAAAGCTAACGTATATGTGGTATAGTGCAATGCTGTAATCTGCTATACCTGTAAGTTGCAGTTAAACTTTCAGATCAGATATAATGATACACAACGAAGCTGACGTATATGTTGTACGGTGTAGTGCGGTAATCTATTGTACAAACAAGTTGCCAAAAAAACTACCAAATCAGATCAGAATCAGTCTCCCTTCTCTTCAAAATCCACCCAAAATACTTTATGCAAATGTATGCATGCAGACAAATGTACAGAATTAGAATACAATAATTCCAAACAGTCATTCAGATACAGAAACTTACATCCAGTCAATCAGTTACAGATTTCTCATGCAGTCATAGTTTGTACTCAAGACACGAACATTCATAAACCAATCACATAGAATCAGAAATGTGTACTTTCATATACCCAGAATCACGTTCAAGCTTTCATATGACACAAGACAAAATTTGACGAGCTAGGACCACACACCCGTGTGCCCTGGGCATGTGGAATAACCTAGGTCGTGAGAGGGTCAAAACATCTATGTAGAGGGAGGCACACGGCCGTGTGGCAGAGGCACATGCCCGTGCGAACCAGGGAAACAGCCGTGTGAGCAGGCCGTGTAACTCACTGTCCAATTTTGCTAAAATAACGTGTAGGACAGACACGACCGTGTGAGGGTCTCACACGCTCGTGTGCCCACTAGACATGGTCGTGTGTTCAAAATACACACTCATGTGGGATCCCTAAATCCCTAAATCAGCCACAGGCTGTGCGGCAAAGCCGTGTGACACCAAATCACCAAAACCCTAATTCCCAAACACATACACTATAACACCCCTATCCCATAACAGTCGCCAGAATAGGTGAGGGGTATTACCGGACTTGTAGCTTAGTACGGAACAGTAAAACTTTAAACTTTTTATCAAACATCATTTCATTTCAACAACATCATGCATTTAAAAACATATCATGCTTAAATTAGACATGTAAAACTTCAATCATACATCAGGGTCTTATATGATAACATATAAAAGATATGAGAAAACTTAAGAAAATTTTCAGAATAGGGTCACATGGTCATGTGCCCAGGCTGTGTGCCTCACAAGGCTGCCAGACACACCCATGTTCCAGGCCGTGCGAAAATAAGGCATACATACTGACTTACACCCACGGCCATAAGACACGCCCATGTGTCTTGGCCGTGTGGCATCCGAACTTGGTTACATGGGTACCAAACATGCCCATGTGTCCAGCCCGTGTACACTACTGACTTAACAAGCAACAAAACAACAGTCACATGGTCGAGACACACGCCCGTTTGCTCTGGCCATGTGGCACAAAATAGGCTTGGAATAAGCCATTTTCACACCCCATTTTCTTATATACCTACAAGCATTATTAACCAACAATTTCATATACCAATAGAGCAACCAAAATAAACATATTTATATCAATTCAAAATCAACCAAATTTCATGTCAATTACATCATCAAACATGTACCAAATGAACCAATTCCATACCTATTTTAACTTACCAATTCAATCCCAATAAACCTATCTAACAATCACATTTAAACATCACATATAACATGTACTACTCATTCAAAAATACCATGTAAAAGAGCATAACATATAATGCATTCTAAACAAGCTAACCATTACCATTTCAAGACATGTCTCACAGCTTGAACAAGTATCCAAACATACCACATTCATTAACACATAGATAACCATAACATAGACTTATAAACTAGCCTATACATGCCATATTTACAACATTTACAAAGATCCAAAAGTACTAAAGGTTAACTTGGATAGTGCGATGGCAATCTTAGAATTCGTCCGAATTGAGCTAGCTTTCGAATCTATAAAACACGAAAAATAACCAAAGTAAGCTTTTAAAGCTTAGTAAGCCCGTATAATATAGAAACAAACTTGCCAAAATATCAATAAGCATTTAAATCAATATAAACCAACTCATATTCTCACATTGTCTATTAACATGATTCAACTACATGTTAGTAACATGGCAATCATGTATTCATCTATTCAAAAGATGTAAGAACATATAACAACCTTGTACTTATAATTCATGTATCAATTCATTTATTCATCAAGTGCTCATATAGATAAGATCATATAACCATGTAACCATTTATCAAACATATCACATATCTTAAATAACATAAGAAACATGTATCATATAACATGTATTTTTATACTTGTAACATATAATCCATACCATTCATGTAGTTCATATATCATATACTCTGTAATCATATACCTCTCTATCAAATAATCTTATACATCTTGTGTCATTTATAACATGTATTCACTTCGGTATAATACTCGTTGAACCTTTGAAAACATCGAGGGATACTCGAGTGATACACACACAGTGTATAATCGGCAATACGTTAATTCATCATGTATGCTATTTTGAGCCATGTACGGTATGCTCCTCTTGAGCCGGTAATAGTAAGCCCAAAGGTTGAACATGTAAGCCCGAAGGTTGAACAGTAAGCTCGAAGGCTGAACATGTGAGCCCGAAGGCTGAACATGTAAGCTCATGAGCTATGATGAGTCCGCAACAAATGCAGGAGCTCAACCAACCTGTAGCCCTAGTGACATGTCACTTGTATCCTACGACTTTCTATGGTTCAAATGGGACTCGGTAATCAAATTGAACATGTAACCAATAAGCATTTCAATTTATCACTTCCTAAATCCATTTATACCATATGAAACCCAACATATATTCAATAGGCAATTTGATTTCATAATTCATTATACATTCATATAACATTAAATTTAGCAATTATAAATATAATACAAGTTCAATTCTAATTATATGAACTTACCTCGATTTAACTCGTATCCTCGATATCTACCCGTCTACTTTTTGTTTGCCCCAACAAGTTCCGGGATTTGTTTGTCTTGATCTATATTAATTCAAATTTAATTCAATTATTCACTAACACATTCAATTTAGTCCAAATACAAATATTTTAGCTATTTTTCAAAATAGCCCTTGTATTTCATAATTTGACATTTTAGTCCTTAAAACACAATATAACAAATTACACATTTTCAACTAAAATTCACTATAGCCGAATACTCATGTAGTCCATACAAGCCCATATCTTTCATTTATTCATATTTCTAATGACAAAAATTTCTACTTTTTTCAATTTAATCCCTAATACTCAAATTCCTCAAAAATCTCAATACAAAACATATAAATTTCATACAAAGCTTTCATTATTTATCAATTAACAAAATAAAACTTATATATTCATCAACATCATCACATGAAAATATCAATAATTTCATGAATTAGGACATGGGCTTTATAGAATACTAAGCAACGATCTTAAAAACGTAAACATTATCAAAAACTGATTACAAAACATACCTTAATTAAGGATCAATGTAGCCGAACCCTAAAACCAAAATTTTGAGCTTCTTCTCTTTGTTATTCGGCTATGAATGATGATATTGATGCTTATTTTTGGCTTTGTTTAAGTTAATAATAACATATTAATGATTTTACTCTTTTAACCATACTTAAAAACATATATATAACATATAATAATGTCCACTAATGTCCATTATATAACATATAATAAGTCAAATAAGCCATTTTACTAATTAACCTCATATTTATTGCTTTATGTGATTTAGTCCTTTTTACCGAAATAACAATTTAAATGGTAAAATTTCTTTACGAAACTTCCACACCATAATACTATCATGTTGTAAAACTTATAAAAATAATAAAATAAATATTTTGACTAGGTTAAGTGGTCTCGAAACCACCCGTTCCGATCAGACTCGAAATTGGGCTGCTACATACACCTGTGTAGCCAAGGGACATAGCCATGTGAAAATTGACAAAATTCACAAATTGGCCACAGGCAGTGTGTCCAGGCCGTGTGGCACCCAAATTGGCTCAAAAATCATAATTTCCAAAAGCACATGGCCGTATAACTCGGTACACGTCCGTATGGCCGCCAATGGGGTCACAAAACCACCCTAAAATAGCCCCAAAATCATCATTTTAACCACCAAAATCGTCCCTAATCTTAGTAATATCAAGAATATAACCAAAAATGGAGTAAACCCCTCACTCCCAATGACTAACAACCCAAAATGAATGAATTATCACACACTCAAAATAAGCCAATAACAGTTCACAAAATAAAATAGTGTAGTCAAGATTCGAGTCCCACACCTGAATTGCATATGGAGACATTCAGTCACTAACTAGACGACAAAAAGCAAAGCTCTCCCAAAACTGTAGGCAGGAACTATTTTTGGAGAAAAAGTAAAAGAGCTAAAAAGAAAAGCAAAAAGAGAAAAGGGAAAAGAACGTGAAAAAAGAAATCCAAAAATATAAAAAAATTGTAACGCCCTAATTTTTATGATTTTTCGAGATTTTTGCGATTTTGGTGTGAACTTAAAATTTTGTTGTTTGGTTATGTAATTTATGCTTTGAGTGTGTTAGTGGGCCTTTAGAAGGCCCAAGTCTAAATTAAAACCCGAGAGAATTATCAAATTTTGGACTTAAAGAGAAAGCAACTTGAGTAGGTAGGCTTTTAAGAAAAAGTGGGTAATTTAAGACACAAATGAGTCAGTGGTAGAGTAGCAGTGTAACGCCACTTAGAGGACAAGGGTGGCGTGTGGCAGCTGTGCAAAGGGCTAAGGTTCAAGTCTCATGGTAAGTAGTGTGGTATTTTATTTTTACTGCATGTGCAAGGCATGTGATGGACTTCAAGTGAAACTCTGTTGGGAAGAGTTTGAGATGCTCATAAGATTGAGTCAATGAGGGATAAGGGGAGAAATTTTAGGAATTTTTAATAGGGGAGTGTGTTGGTCGATTGGAGGGGTGAAGATGCACACTTGGCTAAGGCTTTTAGGAGGTTATGTTTTCAGCAATTAGAAGTGGTAAGTGCCGACACCTTGAGGGGCTAATTTTTGAGTTTTAAGACTTGCGCTTCAGATTTTGCGTGATAATCAGTTATACGCGAAATTCAGTGAATGCGAGTTTTGGTTGCGTGAGGTCAGCTTTTTGGGACAAGTAGAATTCGCTTTGGGTATTCGAGTCGATCCGAACAAAATTCAACTATTCTTGACTAGAAACCTCCAAGAAATGTTTCAGAAGTTCAGAGCTTTTTGGGACTTGCCGGTTACTACCGACGATTCGTAAAGGGTTTCTCGATGATTGCAACACTGTTGACGAAACTATTGCAGAAAGACGTAAAATTTGAATGGTCTGAGAAGTCTCAGAAAAGTTTCGACCAGTTGAAAACTCTTTTAACGGAAGCCCCAGTGTTAGTTCAGCCAGAGTCCGGTAAAGAGTTCGTAGTTTTTAGTGATGCATCTTTGAACGATCTGGGCTGTGTTTTGATGCAAGAAGGCCGAGTTGTCGCATATGCTTCGAGACAGTTAAAACCTCACGAGCGGAACTACCCGACCATGATCTAGAACTAGCAGATATTGTGTTCGCTCTAAAAATTTGGCGTCATTATCTATTTGGAGAGAAATGTCACGTCTACTCTAATCATAAGAGTCTCAAATATTTAATGACTCAAAAAGACTTAAATTTGAGACAAAGACAGTGGTTGGAATTGCTGAAAGACTACGAGCTTGTTATTGATATCATCTGGGAAAAGCTAACGTAGTTACAGATGCTCTCAGTTAGAAATCCTTGTTTGCATTGCGAGCGATGAATGTACATTTGTCAGTGACTATTGATGATGTGTTAATAGCTGAATTAAAAGCAAAACCAGCGTTAGTACGACAAATTTGTGAACCTCAAAAAGTCGACGATGATTTGATGGCTAAGCGAGCTTAGTGTGATTCAAATGTGGATTCAGAGTTTCAAATTGACAACAATGATTGTTTGAGGTTCAGAGATCGATTATGTGTTTCAAGAAGTTCAAAGCTTATTTCGATGATTCTGAGGGAGGCTCATAATAGCCGAATGTCAGTTCATCCAGGTAGCACAAAAATGTACAACGACCTAAAACGTCAGTACTGGTGGCACGATATGAAACAAGACATCTCTGACTATGTTTCTAAATGTTTGATTTGTCAATAAGTGAAAGCGGAACATCAAGTGCCTTCGAGATTGCTACAGCCGATCATGATACCTGAGTGGAAATGGGATAGAGTCATGATGGATTTTGTATCTAGTCTACTGTTGACACTGAGCAAGAAAGTCTCAATCTGGGTTATTGTTGATAGATTAACAAAGTCAGCTTATTTCATCCCTGTTCGTACAGATTTTTCACTTAGTAAGCTAGCAGACTTGTATCTCTCTCAGATTGTACGATTGCATGGAGTGCCTATTTCTATTGTTTCGGATAGAGACCCCAGATTTACATCGCAATTTTGGAAGAAATTGCAAGATGCTTTGGGCACCAGATTGCATTTTAGCACTGCTTTTCACCCCCAGACCAACAGTCAATTTGAGCGAGTGATTCAGATACTCGAGGATATGTTGAGATGTTGTATTCTCGTTCATTGAATTCGCCTATAATAATAGTTTTCAAACGAGTATCAAAATGGCACCTTTCGAGGCTTTGTACAGTCATAAATGCCGTACACCTTTGTTTTGGACCGAACTTAGCGAGAATAAGATTTTCGGGGTTGATTTAATCAAAGAGGCTGAACAGAAAGTAATAGTGATTCATGATAGTTTGAAAGTAGCATCGGATCGTCAGAAATCATATGCAGACCTGAAGCGCAAAGATATAAAGTATCAGATTGGGGATAAAGTCTTTCTGAAAGTTTCACCATGGAAAAAAGTACTCCGATTTGGTCGTAAAGGTAAATTGAGCCCGAGATTCATCGGACCCTATGAGATCTCAGAACGAATCGGGCCAGTCGCATATAGATTAATTCTGCCACCTGAACTCGATAAGATTCACAATGTTTTCTATGTTTCGATGCTCTGTCGTTATAGATCTGATCCCTCGCATTTGATCAAACCGTCGGAGGTTGAAATACAATCTGATTTGAGTTACGAGGAAGAACTGATTAGTATTTTGGCTCGCGAGATGAAAGAATTGCGAAATAAAAAGATTCTGTTAGTAAAAGTATTGTAGCTCAAGCACAGGGTCAAAGAAGCGACTTGGGAACTCGAGGACGCAATGAGAGAATGATATCCTAATTTATTCACTGGTAAGATTTTCGGGGACGAAAATCCCTAAAGGGAGGGAGAGTTGTGACAGCCCTATTTAGGCCCCAGTCGGGAAGTGGTTTCAGAACCATGAAACCGAGTTAGAAAAATTTCTGAATGTTATATTTTGTGTTTAATATATGTGAGCTAGCATGTGTGTTAAATTAATTTGAGAATTTGATCATTGGTATGTTGATTTTTTTTATTGAATTGGACTTGTTTGTGAAGCTTGGAAAAATAAAGGGGTTAAATGCTTTGATGGCCGAATGTTGAACCTTAATGTGTAAGGTGTTTGCATGGTAATTTAACCGCTTTTTTTTTAGTACGCGGTAGTGGATTTTTAAAAGAGAAATAATGTGTATATTTTAATAACTAAAATAAAAGTCAATTTAAGCTTTATTTCATAAAATGATTATAATAAAAGTTATTGGGTGAAAAGAACAAGGTGAGATTGCTTTGTTCTTACTTTTAGCCGATTGTTTAAAGAAAAGAAGAGTGAAGCATATCCTTGAATTTTCGGTCAATTGAAGGTCAAAATTCCAAGGTAATTTGTTATAATTTTGTTAAATTATTGATGAATATGTGGTTCCTTCCTTGATCTAGCCGAAACCCATTTGAAAATTTTAGTTTTTGAAGCATGCTAGGTTCGGCTTTAGTGGAGATGAGCTAGGAAATTTAGTTGATGATAGAAGATAGTGAATGAATGTTCATAAGAAATTTTTCACACTAAAATTCGCATGTTTTTGAGCTTGTGAGCTTGTTTTTGAATTGTATGTTACATGTGAGTAAATTGTTCATAAAGGGACTTTCGGCCATGTACATAACTTAAGTGAAATGAGGTGTTTAATTTTAAGGTTTTGGTTTTGTGTACTTTCAGTCATAAAAGAATTCTTATAGCATGATTTATGCTTTGATAATTTTGATTAGTAATGGTAGTAAGTTGGGGTTGAGCTAGTTAAATAAGTGAATGTGTATTAGATGTTTTTTTTATATAATCGACCAATGTGTTCTCTTGTGAAAATTTTTGCCTATTATAGACTTTAGCTTGTAATTCAATGTCGTTGATGATTTCAAAAGTTGATAAGAGGTATTCGATTATAGTTACTAATGAGAGATCATACTTAAAGTTAAGAAACAATGCATCGGTTTTTAAAATGGTTGCTAAGAGATTTGAATTTAGTTTATTGATGGGAAATGATCTTATATAATACATGTATTTTTTTCTTGTGTTGGAAAGAAGTGCCACATTTTTTTGATGTATGAGATTGTTTGTACATGATTTGAAGTGATGCTAGTTAATTTAGATGAGAGTGCCGAATGTTATTTTGTTGTGAGGAGTGGTTCAAAATTTAGCATGATAGAAAGGTCAAAAATGATTTATAATGTGCATGATTGTTGATATGTTCTATATGTGTGGAAACCCAATATAACTATGATAAAACGTTTAAATAGTTGAGTTTTAATAAGTCAACGTTTGTTTAATTTAGCTCAAGAGCTAAGAGAGCCAAACTCAGATCGAGGAAAAGCAAAAATAGTGGATTAGCTGGTCCGTAGTTATTTGTCAACCATCGAGGTAAGTTTTGGTTAATCACATTTAACATATATATATAATTGATAATAACATGATATATGTATAATAGATGAATTGTGGCCTTTTGTCCTTATTTTTAAATACGGTTAATGGTGAAATAAATTGTGCATATGGCATTTAGCCGAATGGTTTTTAAGAGATAAGCTAAGATAATGAAATGGATATGTGATCTTTGTATGTGTGTTTATTGATTCGAAAGTAAATGGAAGGTATACATTATGTGCTTATTCGAATGAAGCAATTGAATTACAAATGTGATATACTATGTGAAATGTATTAATATATGATTAAATATGCATGAAACTCGATGATGTAAAGTATCCGGGCTAAGTCCCGCAGGCCTTATGCTGGAATTGTATCCAGGCTAAGTCCTGCAGGCCTTGTGCTAGAAAAGTATCCGGGCTAAGTCCCGCAAGCCTTATGTTGGTATTAAATCCGGGTTAAGAACTCGTAGGCTTCATGCTGGTGATTTGAGCAAAGTATGAGATTATGATGAAATTGAAATTATACTCAATTGAATATGTTCGAAACATTAAACTGGTAAGTTATGTATAACGTACTCAAATGTTAATTTAAAATTTGATTGAGTTAAGTATCATAGTGAGGTATATGTGATTGAGTACTATGTTACAAAGGAAATGGTGATACACTCGGCCAAAGTACATTGCTATGTGAAAGTATGTGGCTTATTTAAGTTATATGATATTTCAAATTCAATTGAAATAATATGATAGACGTGGCCCTAAGTATATGTGTGTATTCGGCCAAAGTGTGGAACTATGTGGTATAATTTGAATCATCTATGTTATATCAATATCTATTCGATTGAGTTTAAATGACTGTATTACTTAAAACTTACTAAGCTTAGAAATGCTTACTTTGTTTATCTTTGATTCTCTATTTTATAGATCTTTGACTCCAGTTACAAGCTCGAGGATTCCAGTCAAAGTCAACCACACTATCTAAGCTCATTTTGGTATTTTTTAAAGACTTTATGTTTTGTTAATGGCATGTATAGGCTTAACTCCTTATTTTGGTACAAGTGATATTTTAATGATGTATATATAAGAGCCATGCGAAAATGGCTAGTTCATTTTGTTAAAATGTAGTTCACGGTTTCACTGAATGATGTGTTTGGTTTAATTATGTTTAGTATTTTCAGCTGATGCGTATATACATTTTATGCTTGAAATAGTTCTCAATCAATAAGTTATATGTTTGCTTTAAGTGAGTAAACTTTTTTATTGTTATTACATCAATATGTTTTAGAAGATGTTAGTTATGGATTACAAGATGATTTTAAATTTGCTTATGTTTTACGGTATTCAGCTAATTGGTTTGAAAATTATAACATGTACATGTTTGTGTTAGACCATTCGATGATGATTCGTGTTTGCATGTATTGATTTCGGTTATGATATAAATGTTTTCAATTTCTTAGTTATTCACCATTGCTTAATGAACATAGAACTTGTGTTGTTCTATTTGGGTTGTGGTGGATGAGAAATACCTTGTAACCCTATTCCGGCGACGGATGAGGGATATCGGGTGTTACAAGTTCAGTTATTCCCCACATTGTGTGTAGGGCTAGTACGGGTGGTATGTAGGGTTGGATTTGGGCTGGGCTTTTGCATACATGCATAACATCTATTCTGTTACTGTAATGGGCCTAAGGGCCACACTGATTACTGAATAGGGCTAAGGCCCAGATAGTACTGTATACTGAATAGGGCTAAGGCCTAGTTAATACTGAAACTGGATAGGGCTTAGGCCCAATAAGCTTGAACTGATTTGGGCTCTGGTTGGGTTTACTTTACACAATGAGTCTCCAAACTCACCTCTTCCCTTTCATCTATGCAGGTGAGCCCTAAGCTAGCGAACTTGGAGCTGGAGGGATTCGGAGTGGCCATGTGGACTGCATTTGGTTAATTTTACTTAAGTTATTTTATTTTCAGTATTCCATTTAAAATTATTTTCTTTTCAGGTTCTATTTAGTAATAAGGCTGCTTCTAAGTATTTTTATTTGGGTTTTTACTTCTTTATTTATAACTTGCTTAAAATGGATAGACTTAGGCTGCGCGGGTTTTTTTATGAAAAAAATTAAACAATGTTTTCGAAATATAAAACACGTACCAAATGGATAACGTAAAGTTAAATAAGACCTTGAGATTAAATAAATTTTAAACCGGAAGCGGATAGGACTTTCATAAATTAAACCTGGTTTTCTTTCCAAACTTTAAGATAACGATTTTGCAAACTCACCTTAATCGTAGTAACTAAAGAATATGATCAATCCATCGTTGATGTGACACACCAACCTTGGCCGTAATGTCTGGGTCGGGTTTGGGGTGTTACAAAAATAAAAGCAATAAAATAAAATAAAACACAAAAAATATAAGTAGCAAAATAAAACTAAATAATTCACTCAGAAAGTGCACACACGACTCGAACCCAGAACCCAGAGGCAAATTAACACACAATCAACCTCTAGACCAGTAGGCCCATTATGTCACTTAATCGCACAACTAATCACAAAAGTGCGTCCTCTTCACAGATCCTATACACATAACTTCAAACTTCTAACCCCAAGATTCGGGGTGTTACAACTCACCCCTCCTTAAAGAAATTTCGTCCCTGAAAGTTCCAATTAGCTGAACAATCATATATATACAAATTACACCACTATGCTCCCACTGCGCACTTTAATCTCGAATTAGTACCACACTTAACTTGGACCCAAGACCTTTCACACACACCCAGAACACTTAACCACTAAAGCAGATAGATATTTGTCATAGACAATTACTATACTCAAATCAGTACATCAAAACATTTCAATCATACCTGACTCAAAACCGTCAAGGACACTCTCAGATCTGATGTTCGGTGGATCCGCATCGAAGACATGCTCCCAACTTCTTTTAACAGCCACCCGAATGACGCTTCTTGCGATGCTCACAACACGGAACGCTCGTACCACTACTAGCAATACCTTTACTGTCACTCAGATGCGTTCCAACATTTTTTTTCAAAATGAGGCTCCAACCCTGGAGGTCTGCAATCGATCTTCTTCCTATAGTTCTCACACCTACCTTAAACTGATTCCTTATTTCTCACTAAACTAGCCTTAAATACTTTTTCTAAAACCTCTCTCACTACTCGAGTCAATGCCTTAGTCCAAGTTCCGGGTTATTGCTACCCAAAGTTGGCAGAATCGAATTGACTTCTGAATCTTGAACAAACACACATCTTGGGGAAACAAATGATTCCTCGTACTCTTGCTTACCTTCTGAATCCATATCAATCTTGTCACTAACTTAAGATATCTACATTTTTAGAAAGAAAACACGAAACAAAATAAGTGCAAAAACTACATTTCTAAACTTATAGTTTTGAATTTCCACCTAGACCAGCATCAGAGCCTCAGACAGTTCATTTTCATCAAACATTTTTAAAAACATTTCCAAATCACAACCATTCATCTTACTGTGGTAAAGTTCCTCAAAATTTCTTTTCAAAAACAATTACCTGTGCACACGTTTATGTAGAAACACTGGCCGAGTTTTTGCAAACCTGGTTCTAATACCACTAAATGTAACACCCTAAACCCAGCCTAGAAGTTTAGACCGAATTTAAGATGCTACATTGATCACTGAAGTGATTGTAGGAATTTTTTTCAAAATGAGTCGACCTTAATTCCATTTCCAAAACCATTCATATCTTTCCAAACCAAAAACATTTAATCATTTAAAATTTCGTCGGTAAAGTTACAATTAAACTTGATAAATAACTGGAATCAAACAAATGAGTAAAAATTTCCAAAAAAAATAAAACTTTCACCACAGCTTTATAAAATCCTACAGCTCAAAACAGTATAATCAAAATATAAATTAAAAATTAGAATTGAAATGATCTTTTGTAACCGTGACTGTCCGAGACCTCCGCATACTGAGCCCAGCATTAGAATTTAGAAATGTACCTGAAAGGGGAAAACTGAAGGGAGTGAGCTACACGAGCTCAGTGTGATAATCAAACCAACTAACTACAGAATTAGAAACAGAAAGCCAAAAAGTAGTTCAGAAGAGAAATCTACTTACAGGATTATACAAAACCAGATGGTAGACTCGAGACAGAAGTCCTGATAGATAATAACAATTCGAGCATATCAAATCACAATTAGACACACAGTCACAAGTACTTTTCAGTCATATAGAACATTTAGAGAATCTTACACGCAGAACAGTCAAACAGATACATATGAATGCAGTTGAGCTATAAAACCCACCCCTCTAACCAACACACCTCTTCGTCCCTGTAACACCCCTTACCCAAGCTTGACGCCGGAACCGAGTACGAGGTATTACCGGACGATAACACAACCAATCATACAAGGTCAAGCCGTAAAATTTCGTTCCAAAATAAAAAGTTTTCATAGTATAACATACAATCCTTAAAATGGGCCTACGGGGCCTAAAACATAAGTTGGGAGTAGTCTGGGACCAAACCGGAAACTTAGAAAAATTTTGGAAATTTTGGCCAAGTATAGGGCACACGCTGGTGTAAGACAGGGACACGCCTATGTGGGCAGGCCGTGTAATCGCACACACCCATCTCCCCAGCCCATCCTGAAATTATTTTCAATTCAAACCTACAGGGGTTTTCACAAGGCCGAACACACGCCTGTGTTCCATGCTCGTGTGAAAACTCCTCGGTATTCTGTTATGACATCATCGTGAAAACTTCGTCACACAGCCAAGCCACACGCCCGTGGGCTAGGTCGTGTCTATCACACGGTTGGGACACACAATCGTGTCTCCAACCTGTGTGTTTATTACAAAATAATTAATTTTCATAATTTCAGGTGCAAGGGACACACGGCCTATCCACACGCCCATGGAGCTGGCCATGTGTCGCACACAGCCTAGACACACGCGACACACGGCCTAGACACATGCCCATGTGTCTACCCGTATGGACAATTATAGGCTATTTTCCAAGCTAATTGCCACCCTGAAATCAAGCACAAACTTATACCATTTTCACCACCACATATCATGACAATAATAGACAACTAAATGGCCACAATTGATGGTTTAACAACATACACCAACCCATTTCCATACATACACACCAATCAATTCATGAATTACCTCATAATGATATATATATATATATATATAAGAACTAACATTATCATTTGCCATATCTCATGGCATTAGTTACAAAGTAACACAAAAAGAGACATATACCCAGATGGTTACCAATCCTACCCAACATTTACAACACCATTAAGCCCCTATACATGCCATAGTTCAAGGGTTCATTTCACTATACCAAAAGAAAATGTTAATAATGTGGGTGATCCTCTGACACGTCCTGATCCCGAGCTGGCTCAACTGAATCTATAAAACAAGGGAAAAGTAAAAAGAGTAAGCTTTAAAAGCTTAGTAAGTGTATATGTAAATAATTAACATCGTAGCAACATTTAGCTATACCAAGGATTATGTCCCACACACCAACTTACCACCCAAACTTACCAACATTCCCATACATACCCTGCACAATATTTCCACCTACTCAAGTCCTCATATACTCTTGCATCCACATGCAATAACCCACAATCTCATTCGCCCAAAAAGAATGCACCTACACTGACATATCATACTACCACACCAAATTTCTTTAGTAAGCTTTCTCGTTGAACTCTTCAGATTAACATTCGATACTTAGTGGATTTTCAGGTCATAGCTCCACCAACCCATAACTCGACTCTCGTGTACACATGGTGAAGCTCACCTTATCACTCATGTGACATAGCCATTAAATCTCATAGTATATCATGTCTACATAGTGTCTAATCCCTCGGATCTACCCATGTGAATTAGCTACATTCAACAATGCTCTCATGTACACATGGTGAAGCTCACCTTATCACTCAAGTGACATAGCTATCTTTGATCCATAGCTTTCGCGTACACATGGTGAAGCTCACTTTATCACACATATGATCTAGCTACATATTATCCGTATCTCTCATTTTTCCGAAGGTTCAATCGAGAACTCCCATTTCCTACACTTTCAACCTCTTAGAAATTATTCAACATCAACCTCTCATAATATACATTAAAATTATTAATGTACAAATAAAATGGACATACTACTTACATATAAACTTACCTCAACAACAAAAGCGATACTTTGTAATTTAATCCAAAACCTTGCCCTTGCCCCGATCAAGGTTGATTCCTCGATCTTCTCAATCTATAATGACACATTTAACTTGTTTAATACACACATTACTCAATTTGGTCCAAAATCATCCTATGACAATTTTTACCATTTTACCCCTAACTTTGTCAATTTTTACAACTAAGTCCCTAGGCTCGTAAATTGAAATGTATCTATTTTCTTGGCTACCCAAGCCTAGCTGAATCTCAATGGCATGCAAAACAGCCCACATTTCTCATAAATTCATACTTCTACCACACAAATTATTAACTTTACAATTTGGTCCCTATTAGGGACTGTCATGAAAAATCACCTAATAATCATAGTTTACCACACCTTAGACTTTCATATTCCACCATTAGACATCAAAATTCTTGAATGTCATATATGGGTAAAATTTTAAATATCAACCATAGCTTGAAATAATGGCAAAAATAGCTAGAGCAATTTACGAGGATTCCAAAAATACAAAGAACATTAAAAACGGGGCTCGATTGCACTTACTTGTGAGCTTGAAAATCAACAAAACCCTGGCTCTGGAGGGCTTGCTACATTCGGCCAAGGAGGAAGAAAAGATGGACAAATTTTGGCTTATTTTCACTTTTTTTATTTCTTTTATTAACTAATAACCAAAATGCCCTTCATTAAAAACCTTTAGTATTCCACCCTTCCCTAAGCATTTTTGTCCAAACAAGGTTAAAATGGTTTAATTACCATATAAGGACCCCACATTTAAAAACCCAATTCAATTTGGTACCTTTATGGATTAAAACCCATATTTTTCACCTATTACAATTTAGTCCAACCTACCAAATTGGACATGCAAACATTAAAATTCATGCACCAAAATTTCACATAATTATTCAAACCCCAAACAAACATCAAAACTCTGTCAGAATAATATTTTAGACCTCGGATTCATGGTTTCAAAATCACTTTTCCGTTTAGCCCCTATTTCGGGCTGTTACAGTCCCCCGATCACACCACATAAGAGCTATTTAAGCTCATCCAACCAAACACACCATAAGGACCTCGAAAGGCCCATTCAACCCTGTACACCATATATGTGGACTAAGCCACTCAAATATACTACGCAGCAAAGCTGTTATATAAGCTGTACAGTGCCATGCGGTAAACCGCGGTATAGACATGTAATAAGAACTACCAGATCAAATAGTAATGATACGAAGCAAAGTTGACATATATGTGGTACAGTGTAATGTGGTAATCCGCTATACCGGTAAGTTACAGTTAAACTGCTAGATCAGATATAATGATACGCAGCGAAGCTGGTGTATTTGTTGTATGGTGTAGTGCAGTAATTCGCTGTACAGACAAGTTGCAGTAAAACTGCCATATCAAATCAGAATTAGTCTCCCTTCTCTTCAAAATCCCACCCAAAATACTTTATGCAAATGTATGCATGCAAACAGATGTACAAAATCGAAATACAATAATTCCAAACAGTCAGTCAGACACAAAAACTTACATTCAGTCAATCAGTTATAGAATTTCTCGTGCAGTCATAGTTTGCACTCAACACACGAACATTCACAAACCAATTATATAGAATCAAAAATGCATACTTTTTAATACCTAGAATCACGTTTAAGCTTTCATACGACACAAAACAAAATTTGACGAGCTAGGACCACACGCCCGTGTCCCTGGGCATGTGGAATAACCTAGACTGTGTAGGTGTCAAAATGCCTGTGTGGAGGGAGGCACACTATTATGTGGCAGAGGCATACGCCCATGTGAACCAAGGACATGACCGTGTGAGCAGGCCGTGTAACTCACTGTCCAATTTTGCTAAAATAGAGTGCAGGGTAGACACGGTCGTGTGAGAGTCTCACATGCCCGTGTGCCCACCAGAAACAGTTGTGTGTTCCAAACACACGCCTGTGTGGGATCCCTAAATCCCTAAATCAGCCACACGATCGTGTAGCCAAGCCGTGCGACACCAAATCACTAAAACCCTAATTCCTAAACACACACGCCTGTGTACCTAGGGGACACGGCCGTATGAAAAAGTTGCCACATGACTGTGTGTCCAGGCCATGATGTAACACCCCTGACCTGAGTCTGATGCTGGGACAAGGTATGAGGCATTACCGAACTTAAACATAACCAATCATACAAAATCGGGCCATAAAATTTCATTCAATTTAAAACCATTCATACACATACGTATCGTCCTTTATATGGGCCTACGAGACCCGAAACATACATCAGGAGTAGTTTGAGACTAAACTGGGAGCTTTTCAAATTTTTACAACACTGAGAAATTTTTTCATGTTTTGGAGAGTCACACGCCCCTGTGAGTAGGCCGTGTGGTCACACACACCCGTGTGGCTCGGGACACGCCCGTGTCCTCAGCTCGTGTAACTCTCTGTTTATAACGTCATCAGCAAAATAAGGTCACACGGCCAAGTCACACACACCCATGTGCTAGGCCGTGTGGTGAATTTAATTTTCACATTTAAGGTGCAGACTACACAAGGCCTGGGCACACACCCATGTCCTATGACCTTGTCTTCACATGGTTGAGACACACGCCCGTGTCTCTACCCGTGTAGCTAATTCAAAGCTAAAATGCTAGATGTAGGGGACACACGGCCGGACTACACGCCCATGGGGCTGGCTGTGTGTCGCATAAGGCCTAGACACATGCCTGTGTGTCTACTCATGTGGACCATTTTGAGGCTATTTTCCAAACCATTGGCCACCCTCAATTGCTCACTCACATGTACACTTTTAATGAATCTTAAGAAGGCATGATTGAACACTTAACATACATAAACAAGACATGATCATGATCATTTCATCTCTACTTATACATGCGTAAAACTTCATACTTTGTCAAGACCAATTACACCATCTCACATACAAATAAACTTCATTCACTTGCTTGCATGCCTTTTCATACCAACATATACACACACAAAACAATCATCCTTCATCAAACTCAAGTTTAGTAAATCACATGCAACATATCATCATTCGACCATCAATAATCATAGGCTATATCACAATGGCATTGGTACATGCATGCATCTATGAATAGGTTTATAGCCCAATAATCAATATGAGCCACATCTCATGGCCTTATATAAAATGAATCATTTATCACCATGAGCCAACACATTTGGCTAAACAAATATGACATATAACAAAAAGACCAAGGCCCTATACATGCCATACTCAAAATGTTGAGACTAACTATACTCAAATGTTCCAATTGATAGTATGATCAAGTCTCCAACGTCCCCCGATCCTTAAGCTAGCTTGGTGATACTATAAGAAAATGGAAAAGAAAGGGGAGGAAGTATAATGCTTAGTAAGTTTGCATGTAAATAATTAACAACATTAACCATGCATTATTATACAACTAACATAATATAATTTATCGCAATGTCATCAAGTAGCATAGATACATTTGAAATCACGCCATTTACATAATATACGATAAAACTCATGATCATAATTCATTCATTCATTCACTTCTTAGCGAGGTTTTATTGATTCATAATCTCAATATTTATGAGCTTTGTGTACATACCTGTACCCTTTCAACATGATCATACCTTGTCATTTCTTTGACATTATCTTTGGATTACCCATTGAACCACTTAGAATACTAAAGGATACTCGAGAATCTCATACACATAGTACCTTACCAATGACATTTCCCAGAAATGGTCTTACATAGAATCTCACATCGATGCCAATAGCCCAACTATGGTCTTATACGAAGTCTCATTTCAAAGCCATGTCCCAGACATGGCCTTACATGAAATCACATGCCGATGCCATATCCAAGATATTGTCTTATACGGGATCTCAATAACCCTAATGTCATGACATTTGTATCCTATCTATTCTTAAGGTACAACTGGGATTTCGAGGTATCAAATCTTCGTCGAATCGTCATCGAGTCATCATTAATAAAATCCACAAAGACAATTATACAATTCATGCAATATTAAAGAATTAAATACAAATAATGTAATTTTGCATTATTTACATACGAACTTACCTCGGTACCAAAAAATGGCTAACTATTCGATTTAGTCCACAACCTTGTTCTTTCCTCGGTTTAGGTCCGGACTCTATTTTTCTTGATCTATAATAGAAAATTTCACTTATTTAATTATCACATTGCTCAAATCAGTCCAAAAATCATACTTTGGAAAAATTATAGTTTTTCCCCTAAACTTTCACATATTTACAAATTAGTCCCTAGGCTCGTAGAATGAAATATACTCATTTTCTTTGTTACCCAAGCCTAGCCGAACCTATATCAAGCTTATAACAACCCATATTTTCTTTCAAATCAATTTTTTACCACCTATTTTACAACTTTTACAAAAATGTCCTTTTTAGGTGTTTTTATCAAAAATCACTTAATAAAAGATGTTTATCACACATCAAACTTTCAAAATCTATCATGAAACATCAAAACACATGCACGTCACACATGGATAAATTTTTGAACATGAACCCTAGCTCAAATAAATGGTAAAAATAGCTAGATCGGTTGATGACAACTTCAAAAATACAAAAAACATTAATAAGGGGCTAGATGCACTTACTATCAAGCTTGGAAAGTGAAGAAACCCTAGTTATGGCTTCATTAGAGATTTCGGCACCACATGAGAAAGATGAGCAAATTTTTCTTGGTTTTTCCCTTTTTAATCTTTTATTAACCAAATGACCAAAATGCCATTTTTACTAAACTTTCAAATTTTATCCATGCATGCCCATTTTTGTCAAAAATATAGAAATTGAGAAAATTGATATTTAAGGACCTCTAATTAAGATTCCAATGCAATTTCATACTTAAACCTTCTTGAATTTCATATTTTGCAACTTTTGAAATTTAGTCCTAAAATTCAAATTAGACACTTATTCACAAGATTTCTTCATGAAACTTTCACACAATCATGCAAACATGTCATAGACCTCAAAACAATCGTAAAACAAATATTTCTACTTTGAATTTATGGTCTCAAAACCACTATTCTAAGTAGGCCCAAAATCAGGATGTTACACGCGTGGCACCCAAATTGGCCCAAAAATACTAATTCCCAAAAGCACATGGCTGTGTGACTCGACACACGTCCATGTGGCCTCCAGTATGGTCATGAAACCATCCTAAAATAGCCCCTAAATCACCATTTTAACTACCAAAGTCATCCCCAATCTTAGCAATATCAAGAATATAACTGAAAATAGAGTAAACCCCTCACTCCCAATGACTAACAACCCAAAACGAATGAATTAGCACACACTTAAGATAAGTCGACAACAGTTCACAAAATAAAATAGTATAGTCAAGATTCGAATCCCTCACCTAAATCGCAGACAGAGACGTTCAGTCACTAACTCGATGACAAAAAGCAAAACTCTCCCAAGACTGCAGGCAGGAACCGTTTTTGGAGAAAAAGCAAAAGAGCCAAAAAGAAAAGCAAAAAGAGAAAAGGGAAATGAACGTGAAAAAAGAAAGCCAAAAATATAAAAAATAAAAGTAAAAAAAATAATATACAAATAATATAAGTAGCAAAATAAAGCTAAATAATTCATTCAGAAAGCGCACACAAGGACTCGAACCCAGAACCTAAAGGCAAACTAACACACAACCAACCTTCAAACCAGTAGGCCCATTCTGTCACTTAATTGCACAACTAATCACAAAAGTGTGTCCTCCTCACAGATCCTACGCACATAACTTCAAACTTCTAACCCCAAAATTCAGGTGTTACATTTTAGGTCTTTTTCAGGGATCTTTTCCTATTCAATATTTTAAAAAAACATGCAAGGTTGCTTATCCCATATTTTAAGAATGATCATACAATAGTCTTAGTGACATTCTTACCTAATTTATATGACATACTTCCAATATATGCATGGCATGCTATGGTAGTTTTATAATATCTTCATTCATTCACTCATAAAAATCAATTAATCATAAAAACAAATAATTTTGATTCTCCATAGCTTTTTATTTAAGGGAAAAAATAGAAGAAGTGAATGTAAATAGTGCACCTGGTAGGGTGAATGTGAAGGTGAATCTTATTGACCGCTTAAAAACCAAGCCTTTCCTTGCCAGAGCCAATCCTAGACACACACCTTCTCATTATCACACTTCTCAAGTAATTGAAAACCTAAAGAAGTGAATGGAACAATACAACACATGTATTTTTGCATTACCACACTTTTTATTTTTTAATCAATCAACATTGGGTCATCTCATATATATATATCACAATTATAATATAACATAATATAAATATTATAAACAATTATAAAATAGATATATAAAGAGGAGTAATTAAAATAAAACTATCGGCCAAGGTTTCTATGGTTTTATTTTTTTTAAATGAAAAACAAAATTACATAGTTTTTCACCACAATGCATTCCTTAGGTCTTCAACTGTCATCGCTTTACATAGTTTTTCACCACAATGCATTCCTTAGGTCTTCAACTGTCATCGCTCCATCTTCTCCTCATCATGGAATCTTTTTGGAAAAATTACATTTAAGTCCTATGTTCGTTTATGGCCTACAAAAATTCTATAAATTAAAAAAATACCCTACATGGAGATGATAGTCCATGGCCTATTTCCTAAGGACCACAACCTTCGTAAAAATAACAATTATATAACAAATATATAATATTGCATCCCTTCCCATATATAACTCCAAACATGCATAAGATCTAAAAAATGTCACTTTCTATGTAATTGAATCATTCAAGAAGAAAAGAAATCTATTTTGATTACTTCTTTATACTCATAGATAAAGTACAACCTAAATTTGATATCGATTGTTGGAAACTCATGTTTGAAAAATGCAGAAGAAAATAGGTTTAAGAGAACCAAAATTTTAATTTTTTTTCAAAAACAAGAACTTGGTTGTGTTATCTAAAGTAATAAATACTTCATCAAAATTGTACCTTTATGATTCATCTAGGATGAATGCTTCGACCAAGTAGTCTTCTATGCTATCGTCAAGCTCACATGTATCAAGTGTGTGCTCTGTACGAAGAAAAATTTTCACAAAATTACCAGTGGGACAATTTTATAATTTCTCTAAACTTCTAGGGTCAAGTTGTAAATAATAAAAATATCTCCAGAAATTTTCTGAAATAATTTCTAAAGAGAATTTTTTTCTCTACAATTTTTCTTGAATTCAAGTGTATAAGAATAATGACCCATGCTCTCTTTATATAGGGAAAGTTTAGAGAGAGTTTAACTAGGATTAGAATTAATCACATTAATATTAAATTAAAAAATATTATCTAGATAAATATTTAATTTAATTTAATATCTCATATTAATATCTAGATAAATATTAAATTAAATTTAATTTTAAACTCATTAAAATAATATTATCTTTCGAAAAGTTAATTTGAAATCAAGTTATCTTTTAGAGTCCCACTATGACTCTAATTTTTCCACTGCTCTACCACCGAACAACCATCTTCACAAACCATCTACTGATCGTCGGATCACCATCATCGCAACTATCATGTCCAACGATGCCATCGTCGGTGCAACTCCCTAGCACCCCAAACCGTCACTGTTTTAGCCAAATAGGCCTAGCCAGTTTAGCTGTTACTAGTTAGACCATCAGCCTAATTTCGTTCATAGGGCTTAGTTCAACCAATTTTTGGGTTTTAGTTCTCGAGTCCAATTTCCAAGTTCAATTACCCATTGGGTCAATTTTCTGACTTGAAAATTAATTTCCAAAAATATTATACTGATTTTAATGAAGTTGATTAATTTAATTTTACTAGTCAAAATTAATTTTTCCCAACAATTGATAAGATTTTCCAAATTAATTTTTCAAGAAAATTCTTTCATCAAATTCTCTAGTTGAATAATTCTCACGACCACCTAATTTGATTCCACATCAAATAAATCAACTCAATTAAATTATTTCCAAAGTCGTAGAATTTTCTTTTGATTCAAATGTCGTCCGATTGAACTTTCGTTGAGCAAGTAGAGGGACCAATAAGACATATAAAATTAGGTTAGAGTAATTGTAGTTATGTCCAGAAACATTGTTTCGATAATTTGCAATTTACTTAATTATGGAGCCAATCCACAAGAAGTAGCATGACTGAAAACTCCTTATTGTATACTATTTACGAAAGTAGTTCATCCAACTAATTTATCCAATGACCTCGTCATGTGCGTGTTACCCTCATATGATATCATTGTAACCCCTTGATTTTTGGGATTTTTTGCGATTTTGATGAAATTTTGAAATTTGGTTGTTAAATTATGGAATTTATGTTTTCCGTGTGTTAGTGGGCCTTTAGAGGGCCCAAGCCTAAGATAAAACCCGGCAGAAATATCAAATTTTGGATTTAAAGTGAAGGGGACTTGGTTAAGTGGACTTTTAAGAAAAAATGAGTGAAATAAGACTCAAGTAAGCCCTTGGTAAAGTGGCAATGTGGCGTCACTTAAGTGCCTAAAAAAGTGGCGTGTGGACAGGTGTGCAAGGGCCAGAGTTCAAGTCACAAGGTAAGCATTGTGTTGTTTTAATTATTTTTGTGCATGTGCCAGACATGTGATGGTTTTCAAGTAGAACTCTGCTGGGGAGAGTTTGAGTTATTCATGAGATTAGATCAGGTAGGATAAGGGAGAGAGATTTTAGGATTTTTGAATGGGAACATGTAGTGGCCGAACAAGGGGCTCTTGGGGAAACATTGTCGATTTGGTCATTTGGTGTTAGAGTGCATTCGGCTAGGGGAGTTTAGGTATCAAATTCGGCATTTGTTCTTTGTGTGGCCTCTTTTCTTTTGCCGAATTAGGGTAGTATCTACTAGGGTTTCTTTGCTTTCATTTTGTTCTCCTTTCTTGGTTCCAAAAAGCCAAAAACGCAGCCTTTGGTTCTCTTTGTGCCGTTTGACCATAACTGAATCTCTCCTCTCTTCTTTCATTCTCTTCTCTTCTCCTCTCTTTCTTTTTCTCATCCCTTTCCTCTTTAATTTCCACAAAGCCGAACCTACTTATTTTCCTTCTCCTCAAGCCTAGTCGATTACTACTAAAAGCCGAAACCAACCTACCATAGTCGATTACCTTATTGAACAAGATCACTTCTTCTTTCTACTCAAACCTTTCAAAAACTGAATCCCAAACTTCTCCTCCCTCGGTCGATCATTCTTGTTAGTTTGTAAAACATTTTTCGTCACTTTCTTCCCCCATTCACTTCTTAAACCGAATACACATACTCTAAGTCAGATTCAAAAGTCGAAATAGTTAGACTCGTTCTTTGCTCATGTCTTAAGGCTAGATCTGCATTTGATCTGAGAAAGAAAAGGGTTAGAATCATTCGGATTTAGTGAATCTTTGGTAAGTGCTCGGATCTCTTCTCTATTCATTATTTCAGGATTTAAGGAAAAGCTGAAAACCCCTATGTAAGGGGACTGTCGTTTGGGGCTACAAGCTCTATAGATCTTATTATTTGTATAGTTATGTGTTAGTGTAGATTAAAGGTTGCCGATCAAGGAGCTTGGGAAGGCTAGGACCATTTGGGTGACTAGATCTAGATCTAGTCATAGTTTCGGCAAAGAGGTAAGTATTCAAGGGCCTTGGAGGGGTTGGCCGAATGTGGTAGTGGTTATTTCGATTAGTTATCATTTGGTTCATGGTCTGATCTTGTAATGAACGATTGTAGGATTAATCGTGTGGGAGATCTCATCGTAGCATTTCATAAATCAGGTGTGCAAACGAACACCCTCTTGTAGTCTAAATCAGCAAAAGCCGAAAAGCCGAAACGCTAAAATTCTGGCATTTTGTGGGCTTGCGAGTGTGCAAGCGCTCGTGGGTCAGTTGGAAGCGGTAAGATTCAGTAACCGAAATTAGTAAAGTTGGTAAGTGCGCGATTTTGTGCACCTCGGTAAATTTGGGCACGATGGGCTAAATATGGGCCCAATGGGCTACGGGCCCATATGGGCAAAAATAAGCGGTAAGCGTACTCTAGTATACCTTAAGTTAGAACTGTTAAGACATTTATGAAATTTGGGCTAGATGGGCCAAAATAGCTAAATGACACTGTAAGGCCCATTAGGGGTTTTAGGGCCCAATAACTCTAAACTGATAAAATAGGCTAGATAAATTACTTAGATGGAAAAATTGGACTGTTACTAACTGAATTGTGCATAAAACCCTAAATACTGGTATAATTACTGAAATACCCCTTAAGGGTGAGAAATTACTATTTTACCCCTAGGTGCAAAATGACCGTTATACCCTAAGGGCTAAATTTGACTGAAATGCATGCTTTACTGTTTCTGTTCACTGTATGCCATGACATAATTATATGTTGCATGGGACTGGGTTTATTGATGGAGGAAGTGCTAAGTGGCATTGCCACGATTATTGAAAGGGGCTTTGCCTTGTATCACTGAAAGGGGCTATGCCTCATATTACTGAAAGAGGCTTTGCCTCGTTATACTATTTGTAGCTTGGCCACATCATCTGAGCAGCTATGCTGCAACTGTGGAGTGTAGGGCTGGGTGGGTTGAGTTATTCCCCACATGGTGTGTAGGGCTGGTACGGGTGGTGTGTAGCGGTTGGACATAGGATGGGCTTTGGGGCTTTGCCTACATGCATGATATTTGTTCTGTTACTGTAATGGGCCTATGGGCCATACTATTATCTGAAATGGGCTAAGGTCCAGTTAAACTGATATCTGAATAGGGCTTTGGCCCAGACTTACTGTATCTGAATAGGGCTTCGGCCCAGTTATTACTGAGACTGGTTAAGGCTTAGACTAGTGGGCTTGAGCTAATTTGGGCTCCAGATGGGCTTTATTTACACACTGAGTTTCCAAACTCACCCTTTTTCTTCCATCCATGCAGGTGAGCCTTAGACTGGTGGACTTGGAGCTGGGAGGGATTCAGAGTGGCCACGTAGACTGCATAGCTGGTTTTTAATTAAGTTATTTATTTTCTTATTTATTTTTTTAATTGTTTCTATTTCGATTTTGGGTTTGTAATAAGGTCGCTTTAATTATTTTGTTTTGGGTTCTCAATTATTTATTTATACTATACCTTTAATGATTCGAATAAAGTTGCGCAAGTTTTCCTAAAATTAATCAACGTTTTCAAAACAAAACCCTTATAACAAATGAATAACAAATCAACGATCAAGATATGGTAACAAGATAACTTTTAAACGGTTAGTGGATAGGACAAACACTAATTAAACTTAGATTTTCTTTCCAAATTATAGAAACGATTTTATAAAGCTCACCCTAATCATAGTAGCTAGGATGCGTGATTAGTTTTTCGTTAATGTGACACACCAAACTTGGCCATAACGTCTGGGCTGGGTTTGGGGTGTTATAACCATTGATTCCTTTGTGTTAAATATGTTCACTCAATACAATTCTACTTTATCTCATTGTCACCATTGTGTCTTCTTAATGATTAATATGACCACTGTCAACTAATGATTGTGATAAATTACTTGTTTGAGAATTGGAAACCCTTCCATATTTATCAATCCACACAATGTTATGAGAAGATACAGCTAGCTCTTTAATCGAGCTATGAATTTCATTGTTACTAGTAAAGTCATGTCATACACAAGTCATGTAACCAACATATCGACTATTGACTTGGTAATCTTTAGAGCATAAGCCTCCACTTATATCAAAGCACATATGGTCATTGACTAACTTAGGATTTAGGTAAGCCATACCATGAACGTCACAAGTGAATTAATTCAACTTGGATCTAGTCTTCTTCCAATAAATACATTTATGTCTCTACCCATGAAGTCAACTACTCTGATAGCCAAGACTAGCCATCTCCCTAATTGGAAATGTAGAAGACATAATAATCCCTCTATGTATGTGAATCGACTGCTCACTTTGATTCTTTTATAGGATTACAAACTCGTTTAGATTATTTACTAAAGCAAGTTATCTTTTCCGCAATGTAAATGTTATTATAGTGCCACTTATCATCAGTTTGAACTTATACAATCAATAACAGTTTCCCTATGTATGCAAAACATGAAAGACAAAAACACAAAAGATATAATAGTGAAATGTGAAATTAAATTTATTTATTTATCCATTATTCAAATACATAGAAAATAGTTACATGTTTACTATAATATCGACACATTTCCCAACACAATATTGAAATGCAATAAACCATCATTATCGAGCCATCTGAGATGGTAACATATTGCATAGTGTGAATAATCATTGCCTTGCCAAACGGGATGATATAGTGAATATAGATAGTAAATGTCATCGTTGTCAGGCCACCCAAGATGACAAGAATAGTATAAGAAGATATGGAATGTTGATGAATTGGTATTGTCACACCCCTAACCCCGTACCCGTCGCCGGAGGGTTATGAGGCATTACATGACCATCATCGAATCTAATACAACTTTGAAGGTATGAATACATAAGCATGTGTATCAGTCAGGAAGTAAAAATTCACAAAGTATTTCAAGTACTTATCAAATATACCCTCATGCATCCTATACGTTTTCCTTATTAACCTAATCGGAATTTCACCACTCACTTTACAAAGATAACATACCATTCATTTGAGTAGAGTTTTTGAAATAGGTAATACCGAACATTATCTATTAAATGTCAAAAGTTCCCACGAAATAAATTAATTATGCAACCTAAAGTCCATTCAGTTCTACTCACGCTTCATGTCCTTATTATCAAGTTCAAAACATAATTTGCAATATGCATCACTCAAATCATACTCATTCTCTGCATACACACAATCATTCCACAACTTCCACATTTAAACATTCATGATCACATTCGGGCCATACATGTTTATTTGTTAAAACATAGAGTTCAACTTATAATACTTCAAGTGCTAAAAACTGAATACACAAAGCTTACACTTCTATCTACTTTCAACAAGATCAAGCTTAAAACTATAGATGTAAATTTAAAGTATTTAAGTGAGCCATATTCGCATGGCTATAAATATACACAACAAGAACACTTCTTGTTTAACAACTACAAAACGAAACCTATACATGCCATTCATAAGTTTAATTTTTAGATACCGAAAAAGTTCTGATAGTGTGGATGACTTCGATCGAGTGATTCCCGAGGCCATAGCTAACGAACGAAATCTACAAAACAGAAGATTTAAGGGCAACAGAGTAAGCATTTATATGCTTAGTAAGTTTTAAGCATTAAAAATTTCATTTTAAGAACAAGCAAAGTACTCTCAATATCTATCCATTTCTCTCTCAATCCGAATGCATCCAATGGTCAAGTCTATCCCTACCATGTGTATGTGTCAAACATATTTTCTTAACGAAATTCAGATCATACAGATGATTTTATTACATCAACAAGCTCCCTCATTCGATCCAACACATCCCAATTATTCTACAAGTTGAATTATCACATAATACAAAGTCACATGTACATACATGCTTCAATCAAAACATAACACATTTCCTCATAAACCTAATTCCATGTACAGCAAATAAGCCACATGCCCTTATACTTCCGTAAACCATGGTCAAAACAATATTACTCAAATTTACAAATCACAATTCAACAGAAACTAATTCACAATTTGTATACGGCACATAGCTGGATAATTTAAGATAATAAGCTCATTCATAGTTGTTAAGGCTGAAATCTTTGCGTATTTCCAGCATGAATGCCTTCGGGCTTAGCCCAGATTTTTAACACTAGCCCTAAGGCTCTTCGGGACTTGGCCTAGATCTAACACTGGCACGAATGCCCTTCAGGACACAACCTGGATACATCTCTAGCATGAATGCCCTTCAGAACTTAGCCTGGACACATCTCTGGCACGAATGCCCTTCAGGACTTAGCCTGGACACATCTCTGGCATGAATGCCCTTCAGGGCTTAACCCGAATTTAGTTCACTGAAACTCTATGCAACCGAATTCATCGAATATACTTTTCACATAATCATTTCAAATGAAGATTCACATGTCTCATTTACTCATAAACACTTAGCATAACGTTTTTCGCTAAATGTTTGGCCTAATAGCACACATGCTTATCACATAACAAATTGATTATCGCAATCTCTATTACTAAGGAGCCTTCAGTTACATAACCATTTTTACTATTTACTTAATATCAACAAAATCAGCATGTCTCACATATCATTCATATGTATAACTAGATATGTATATCATTTAATCATCTCGTAAGCTAAGTTTCACTACTTAAAACTTACCTCAAACTTTTTCTGAATAGTTACGGGTTGGCTATTCCATCACCTTCGCTTTTCCCTTATCCGATGTTGTCCCTCTATGCTCTGGAGCTTAATTTAAACAATTCGAGTGTATCAACTTTCATATACTTCACTTAATCAAAACAAGAAATACAAAATATCCTCTCTATGTTCCATATACACATTCGGCCTTATATATATATATATATATATATATACACATTCAACTCAATATGACACACACACATACTTCTCTTTCACATACATTCGGCCAAATACCACTATATTACAATTCATGCCTAGCTTAGATCAGATCAAATGCACATATTCTTTTGATTCAACTTATCATTCATGATATAATAGTCATCAAAGGTCGAATATATTTTCATATGGTGAGCTCAATTCCATGGCTCCCATTCGGTACACATTGGCATACACATACATATACGGTATATCTCCCCTTCGGCTATCATAACATGCACCAACTAGCCATTCATCTAATACTTAATCACATTGGCTGAATACACTTACCCCTAAGAACTACAATTGTTAACTTTAACAAATCCACGATTCAACTTGCAGATAAATTAAGCCACGCATTATTATGAGGTTCATTCGGCCTTTATAAAAAAAATTTTAACACTTAGACCTTGACTATTTAACAATTAACAAAAGTTGGCTCATTTATCAACATTAACCGATTGTTAATTAAGGTTACCAAAATATTACCTTAGTAATAACCGTAATTGCAAATTTCAACTTTCATAACATCATTTTAAGATATAAACATTACCTTAACCATTATCTAAATTCACTCTCGTCAACTATTCATACACGGCAAGCCCCAATTTCATCCATCTAAAGATAGATTCACACATTGTAACAACAAAACATTTCATTTACTTATTAATACCCCACACGGTATCCCTTGCTCCCTAAACGCAACTTGGCAACAAATTTTCCCATACTTAAAGGCCTTAACCGAACATCCCTTTTATACCACTAAGCCACATCAAGCTCAAATTCTCTCATTTAACTTATAGACGTATAATTACATGGTTTTAATATCATAATATCCACCTAACAACAAAATTAACCAGCTCATGATCATGGTCGAATGCTCAATTCTCAACCAAAATAAAAATTTCAACGTGGGCTAAATAGGAAGCTAAGAGTCTTACTAAATTTTTACAAGAATTTGAAGAAATCTCATGAAACATACCTTAGATTAGATGCTAGAATGGCCGATTGTCTTAGCCCCCTTTTTTTTTTCTTCTCCCTTTTTCTAAGTTAAGAATAGGCAAAATGGAAGAACTATGGCTTTCATTGTTCTTTTCACCCTTTTTTTTTTTAATTTTATTAACTAATAAGTCAACCACCAATTACACATTTTCTTAATATTATAAAATGCTAAAGTTATCAACACAAAGTTGCATGGCCGGCCACTACATGAAGAAAATGTCAAATTGACATGCAAGTCATCTTGTTAAAAGTCTTTCTAAATCTAATCACCTTAATAAGCCTATTAAAGTTTCTAGGTTTCTCACCTAGGTCCTTATTCTTAAACTCACATTTAATTGACATAATCAAACATTCAAAATTCACACATACAATTATCACATAAATTAGACATGGAATATTATAATTAAATATTTCTATGACTCGGTTTAGTGGTCCCAAAACCACTTTCCGACTAGGGTCAAAATAGGGCTGTCACAGGTATATTGTTCTTATATGTGTGTTTAGACAGATAAGGTGTGTAAACTACAATATAAGTCAGTTGAAAATGAGCCTTGGTGGCCGAACAATTACGAATGAGTCAATAAGCTCTAGAAAGTGATTGAATGGTGGGTTAGCCGACATATATATATATATATATATATATATATATGTTAAATGAAAATAGAATTGAATTTATTGAAATTGAAAATGGTTTAAAGATAGGTAGTTGATAAATGACTTGAATTGATTTTACCATTGATATTATATACATTGTGACAATTGACTAATGCATATGTTATTCTTAATTCATAGAATTAACACAAAGTGTTTTTACTCAACGTGTCATTTGTTTTCTCTATCTACAAGTTTAGTAGATTCTCAATAGTGTGATAAGTAGATCCAATATCTAGGAGGCGATCCCCGACACAGCCAAGTTTGTATAGTTTTGTTTTGTTTCAAGTATAGCATGTACCTAGGTCAAGTCAGTTTATGGTCAAATTGATGATTTTGTTGTATTGAGGCTTGAATAGATAGCTTGAAAATGGTTAAATCATGGAGATACATATGTGAATTGGCTTGCATATTTGGTTGTATGAAAGTTGGTTATTTTGGGAACTTATGTATGAATGTATGTATATCAACTTGATTAATATATGGTTGATAGTATAGTTGTTTAACTAATATATGTGTTTAGGTTGTTTAAAGACATAAGTGATGAAATATACTAGGATTGAACCTTTTATAATGGTATGTTTTGGTTTATTTTGGTGAAATGTAATTGAAAAGAACTGTTGTTTTAAGTGTAACTCGTTAGAGTTAATTAGTATCTTGAGAATCAATATGTCCCGTTGCAACGTCAAGTGTCATCACAACAAGATCATGCCACCATCGAGCATGGATCATTGCAACAAGGAGCTAAGTCAGTATGTGGCGTCATGACAAGGAACCCCTGGTGTCACGACGTCAACCTGGAATTTTGTAACATTACAATTTAATCCTGATTTGACCTTGGGTTAGCATTAGAGATTTCGTAAGCTCGTAGAAGACCCAAAAATGAACATTTATCATTTTATACTCATTTTACTCATATTTGAATGTTTAATGTTATGAATCAAATTATGATTTGTTCGTAGTTGCTCTAGCAACAAATGTGACACCTTATAGTTTAGACTCGACGATTTGGACGAGTATAGGGTGTTACAATTTTTGTGTTCTAATGGAACATGAATATTACAAGGATTGAACCCAAAGGAGATTGGGTGATACGATGAATTAACAATGACAAAGCATGCAACTAAAGAGTCTAGCTAGCTAATGACTAAATAGAATAGTACGCCAATGAATTAAAGGGTTGAATTGAACTAAAGTATAAACTAAAGGTTGAAATTGCAAAAATTCCAAATTCACAAATATGAAAATCAAAGAATGAAAAAGTAGTTGATTAATATCCATGTCACTAATTAATTCTCGATTTAGGGTTTTAAATTCTTCAGTTTACTAATTGGTTCAATTTTACCTCTCAATAATTAATTTACCCAATTAGACGATCCAATCCAAATTATTACTCAACCTCACTAGAATAAATAGGGGCAGTCAAATACATGCTCAATAAGGTCTCATCTTGGTCTCATTTATCTAATTATTCACCTGAACCGATCAATTTCTAAGTTTCTAAGCTTATTAAATTTAGTCCAAATTTTTACAATTTAGTTCCTAAACTTAAGATTAATTAATTGGCATTTCAATTAATCAACTACAAGAGAATTTATTGCATGCCTATCATCAAAACCAATAGCCATTCATTTTGATATTAATTTAAAGAATTAAATTGTACGAAAATAAATAGGTTTTGAAATGTATTGAAAATCGTGTTGAAGTCCTTAATTGATTTGATGGAAATGAGAATAAACTTGAAGTCCATAGCCTTGATTATTGATTTGTAAAGAATAGAACTAGAAATATATTAAACCTTAAAGAAACACTAAAAAATGTACAGAGGTCTATGTACCTTTTGAGTGCCTAAAAGCTAAAAGTGCATAAATTTCCAAGAGAAAAGCAAAACTAAAAACCTAAAAATTGTCTAATTGAAAAAGATCTTCAAAAATATGTTTTAAGATGACTTAAATAGTCTAACATATTTTCACCTAAAATGGAAAAAATGCCCCTATTTAGTAGTTGACCTAGGCTCTGCTATACTGAAAGTTGCCATTGTAGAATTCTCCTCGTCACATTTCAATGCCGTGACACCTAGACCTTGGTGTTGTGACATCTTTAATAGTTTGCTTCAAGAATGTTTTTCAGTTTCAATTTCGCAACCCTAGCTTTTAATGTTGCGACTTGTACCTTTGGACAACTCGACTCCTCAATCTTGGTGGCTACCTACGATGTCACAACCTTGAAGGCTCAATGTTGCGATCTTAAAGGTTGATGTTGCAAATTCAAACATAACCTACCTGTATTGTAGTTTCGTTGAAGTTTAAGTCCTCGTGGTGATGGAAGGCTTCAATGTCGTGACACTAAGGATTTGGTGTCGTGACCTGGGGCACAATGGCAAGATTTCTTCATGTTTTATCCTTCACTTCCTATACAAGCTCAAGTTAACTGTTAAACTCCTAATGGCACAATTTTTCCATTTTGGTTCTAAACAATAATAAAAACACATTAAAACAAAACTCCAATACAAAAAATCTATTAATTATAAAAACATACTAAAGAAAGCCATAAAACACTTGAGAACAAACTCATTAAGTGCCAAGAGAGCTGAATTTGACGTATGGATTTATGGTAGATCAGTACTCATGAATTCTATTCATTTTAAAAAGGATTAAGATGTGTGATAAAATAAGTGTAAAGAATGAGAAGTTAACTAAGATAATAAATAGTGTAAAAGATTTAATGAGAAATGAAACACAAAAGGTATAAGAATTAATAGAGTAAAATTAATTTATTGACTAAAGAAGAGAGAATATAAGAAAATTTTATGTGAATATAAGGTATTAGATAGTGGACTATTGTCACATCCCAAAAATTGGGTTTCTAAAAATTGGGTTAATGAATCGAGAATGGTCACGTCCAAATTTTTTTAGATGACTTTAGCACATTTGATAATAAATAAATATTAATTATGGTGATTAAGCAATGGTGGAGTTGTAATGCCCCTTACCCGTATCCAGAGTTGGAACAAGGTAGGAAGTGTTACCGTTCTAAAACACATGCAATTAATCAATCTCGAACCTTCGAGAATACGTCCCAAATTTTTTTAAACATTTTCAAACAATAATACACGAACCTTCTTATGGGCTTACAAGACCTAAAATTATGGATCAGAGATTATCCGAAACCATTTCGTGCACTTGAGAAAGTTTCTTCAAAAACTAGATTAACCAGGGCACACGCCCATGTGGAAGGCCAACGCGCCCATGTGGTCTCTAAACACAGTCGTGCTAATGGCCTGTGTACCCCACACGGCCTAAGAATATTAAGGACACGCCTGTGCCCCTCGCCCGTGCGTAATTAATTTTCAACATTCAACCCATAGGGGTTTTCACATTGCTGAGCACATGCCCGTGTGCCGAGCTCGTGTCCCCTCACACAGCCATGACACGCCCGTGTCACAGCCCGTGTGTAACAAACTTGACATTCTATTTCTGACGTCAGTAGACACATGGCCATGGCACACACCCGTGGTCTCTGCCTATGTCTATCACACGGCTAGGATACGCCCGTGTCTCAGCTAGTGTGAATGAACCGAGGTATTCTATTTCTAACATCAGCAACCACACGGCCATGCACACACCCGTGGGCTGGCCATGTGTTGCACACGGCCTAGGCACACGCCTGTGTGCCTACCCGTGTGGGCAAAAATAGGCTATTCACTAAGCCTTTTAGCCACCCTGAAACAAAACCAACACAATTTCAAATACCGAGTCTGTTAAGCTCAGCCAATAGCCATAAATTAGCATCCAAAACATTGATAAATATCATCAACCTTTGGCATGATCACATGCTCATTTCATTAATAATAACTAGAATCATTTTACCCAATTCCAATGGCTATTTACAAAATGAGCTTAATGTCAAGAATGGCCAACACAATTGGCTCACTAATGTACCTTACAAAAAAATGACCATTTATCCTATACATGCCATTACTCAAAACGCAAAATATGACCATACCGAGTATTTTGGTGGATAGTGTGTACGCTGCCTCCGAAGCTCTTAGATCCTCAGATTAATTAGGTGGCTCTAAAATAAAATGGAAAGGAGAAGGGTAAGCATGAAGCTTAGTAAGTTGCAAGTAAATAATTAACAATATATCAATTCAGGGTAAACTTGCATTTGTGCCACAATCATGCATATGTCAAGAAGAGTTACCACATAACTTACTCAATTCCATCCTTTATTAATTATACAACATGAGATCATAATACATACAAATCATTTGGGTACCTGGACCACTGATAAAACCATCATATCATCTATCAACTTAATAATAACTGAAATTTTCCCATTGAACTATTTAGAATACGAAAGGATATTCACTGAGCCTTTATATAGGGTAATGAGCTGATGCCATGTCCCAAACATGGTCTTACACTAACTCTCATCTATCAGTGTCGATGCCATGTCCCAAACAGGTCTTACACTAACACGCAACAAGCTGACGCCATGTCCCAGATAGATCTTACACTATCTTGCACATCTCGAGGCTGATGCATGTCCCAGACATGTCTTACACTAGCTCTCGTCTCAAAGCTGACGTATGTCCCAAACGTGCCTTACACTAGCTCATAAAATCTCGAGGTCGATGCATGTCTCAGACATGTCTTACACTGGCACACACAATCACCCAATTCTCGATGTGAATATCCAATTCTATTCTAAATATTCATTTGGGATCTATTACTCATGGCCTCAACACCTTACAAATATAATTCATCATTTCTACCATTAAAGCTCGATTGTCTAATGCATTCATTTTGTAACACCCCTTACCCGAGACTGTCACCGGAGTCAAGCACGAGGCGTTACCGGACTTAACTTACTCATTTGGGCGTAGAAATTTGCTTTTAAAATTAATTTATTTTCATTCCTTCAATATATCCCTAAAAAGGGTCATCGAGACCCTAAATCATGCTATTAAAATGGTTCGGGGCCAAACCGAGATCAATAAAATTTTTTCGATTACTTAAACGAACCAAAATAAAATTGTTTCTCTGTTCCTTATAAAGCTGTCCAACTACATCACAGTCACTAAATAAATCATAAATCGAGTTACGAAGCTAAAAATTTAATTCTGTAAATTTTTCCTAAAACTAGACTCATATACCTTCTTACTAATTTTTTTATAGAATTTTTAGTCTAGCCAATTAGTACAGTTTATTAGTTAAAGTCTCCCCTGTTACGCAGTTCAACTACTCTGACCTCTGTTCACTACAAATTAGTTTTCTCTCTGTAAAAAATTCAAATAGGCATGTAGTTTATTTCATTTGAAACTAGACTCAATAAGGAATCTAGGCATATAAACTATAATGCCTAATTATTTATGTACAATTTATGGTGAATTTTTAAAGTCAAAATAGTGGATCACGAAATCCCTCTGAACCAGTCTCACAAGAATTTAAATATCTCACAATACCGACTTCCTTTGCTTGCCCTGTTTCTTTCCTGTGAAGATAGACTTAATAATCTTTAATTCTATATCTCATTCACCATCTAATTACATTCCTACAACTTTTAGTGATTTTTCACGTTCACGTCACTGCTGCTGTTACAGATCTGTTTCATGGCCAACTTTTTCCTCCTCCATTTCTTTACATAAACTAACATTTAAGCATACATAACATCCATACATGTTCTTACTTAGCCATTTCAATAGCTAACCATCATCAAGCATTCACATACCATTCTTTAGTCATACCATAAGAACATACACACCATAATGATTAAGTCCCTATACATGCCATAACCCAAAACATTTCAAACGACAAAATACCGAGGTAGCCTTTGATGGTGTGAAACGAGCTCCGATGTCCTTTTGATTCCCGAGTTGGCTCGACTACTCTATTAAAGAGAGAAAAGGAAAGGAGTAAGCTACAATGCTTAGTAAGTTTACAAGTAAATAAATAACAACATTCACTATCAACAACTAAATCTTTATTATATTTCTCCACTTACTCTTTAACTTTCATGTTTATCATTCTTTTACCTGAACCTTCTCGTAACATAACTTATATATTAGCCCATTGAACCATTTGGAATACTAAGGATACTTGGATTTTCCTGCCTAATAATAGCCTGCCAATGCCATGCTCTAGACATGGTCTTACATGGGATGTTCCCTGTCCTGCCAAAGCCATATATCTGATATAGACTTACATGGGATGTTCCCTTTCCTGCCAAAGCCATATATCTAATATGGACTTACATGGGATGTTCCTCAATTGTCTCAACCTGCCAATGCCATATGTCTGATATGGACTTACATGGGATGTTCCTCAACTGTCTCAACCCAAAATGTCATGACATTCCGTATCCCATACATTCCCAAGGTTCAAACGGGCTTTCTGATACCTTTTCTCTGTTATCTCATCTTTAATTCAACTTGAAATATTCTCATAAAATAAATGTATATATGCTGGAAATTAACAAAATTAATTTAAAATATTGAAATATTGCATTTATTTATCGTAAACTTACCTCGGTGCAAAATGCGATCAACATGACAACCTAATCTTCTACCTTTTTCTTTCCTCGGTCTATCCCCAAATTTTGTTCTTCTTGATTATGGAGCTTGGAAGCTTGAAACAAACCCTAGCTATGGAGAACCCTTGAAAGTTTGTGCTAATGAAGAAGATGGACATATTTTGCCATCTTTTCCCTTTTTTTTCAATCTTTTAATTACCAAATGACTAAAATACCCTTCATTAAAAACTTTGGTTATTTCTACCAATGTATGTCCATTTTTGTCCATGAAACCTAATGGTATAATTTCCATTTAAGGACCTCTACTTCAATTATGCTCTTCAATTAAATCCTTTAACATCTAGAACTCATATTTATCAACTTTTGCAATCAAGCCCTAATAGGCAAATTAGTCATGCAATTCATAAAAATTTCTATCAATACTTTAACACATACATCTAATCACTCGGTAAATCATAAAAATTAATCGGAATAAACTTTTCTATCTCGGATTCGTGGTTTCACAACGATCATTCCGTTTAGGCCCTATTTCGGGATGTTACACATTTCTCATATCTCAACTCAAGAATTCACAGCAATTTAGTGATTCCAAGTATAAAAATTAGAAACGTTGTATTATTTACCTACGACTTACCTCGGTATACAAAATGAAGGTGACAATTCGGTTTACTCGACTTGTTTGGCTTTTCCCCGGTCTAGGATCGGATTTGGTAACTCTTGATCTATAACAATAACGAATTTTATAATTTAGCCACTAATTTAATACAAACTAACTAAAATTCACAAATTGGTAAAATGACCATTTTGCCCCTAGATTATAGCAAATTGACCATTTTACCCCTAGGCTCGGAAATCGATTTTTATCGAATTTCCTCAACTCCCATGCCTAGACAACTTATTTTATCCCATTACCACCCCAATTTCTCATTATTTCTAACACTTGCCTCTTTATTTTGCAACTTTTACAAATAAGTCCTTCCTAGGTGTTTTCATATAATTCCCTTCACCTAGTTGTTTATTTAACAACAATAACTCATTTTCTTCCCAAAAATTCTATCAAACATCATTTAGGCATTCATGGAAAATTTCAATACTCTCAACCAAAATGCAAAATATGCCTCTTAATAGAAAGCTTATGCCATGAAGATCTCAAAAATGTAAAAATATGCAAGAAAAGGCAAGAAAATCACTTACAAATGAGTGATTAAGTAGCTGAGAATTTTGAAGCTCTAAACCCCCTTTTTTAGCTGATAAAACAGGTAAAGAAGAAGAAGTGATGAAGAAGAAATGAAGGCTAGGCTAATAGGCACTTATTTTATCAATTTAGGCTACCTAAAATACCTAACCTGTAACTTTTCTTTTCTTTTCTTCACCTTGACCGACCATGCTAGATCTAGTGGGCTTATTTGCCCTTTTAAACCCTTAAATTTATATCCTCTAGCTAAATAACTCAAATTATTAGAAATTCTCAACTTTTGCCCCTTATGTGATTTAGTCCTTTTTCGCGATTAAGCCTTCAATCGCGTAAATTTACTCACCAAAATTTTCATGTATACCTATAACAATACTATAACACATAATTTAACACTAGGATAATTTTCTTAAACCTCGGGAAGTGATTTTGAAATCAATATTCTGGCTAGGCCTGATTTTGGGCCATTACAATTCTCCCCCTTAGGGATTTTTGCCCCCGAAGATCTTACCATTGAAGAGGCTTAGGTACTAATCTCTCATCATCTCTTCTGGTTCCCACGTGGCTTCCTCAACTCCATGTCGATGCCATAATACTTTCACAAGTTTTACACTTTTATTCCTCAACTTCTTAATCTCTCGATCCAAAATCTTAACTGGTTCCTCACTGTAGGTCATGTCCGGACTTATCTCAATCTCTGCCAGTGAAATTACATGTGATGGGTCAGAGCGATAACGACGTAACATCGACACATAGAAGACGTCATGAATTTTCTCTAATTCTTGAGGCAATGCCAATCGGTATGCTACCGATCCAATCCTCTTAATCACTTCATAGGGTCCGATAAACCATGGAATCAACTTACCTTTCCTACCAAACTGAAGGACTTTCTTCTATGGAAAGACTTTTAAAAACACTCTGTCCCCTTCCCGAAACTCAATCTCTATTCGTTTCAGATCCGCGTAGGATTCTTGTCAATCTAAGGCGGCTTTCAAACAATCCCAGATTACTTTAACTTTCTTTTCGGTCTCCTTGACTAAATCAACCCCGTGTATCTGATTCGCTTTAAGCTCTGACCAATATAAGGGTGCCCATACAAAGCCTCATAAGGTGCCATTCTCAAGCTCGACTAATAACTATCGTTATAGGAGAATTCGACTAATGGTAAGTATTTCTCCCAACTGCCTTGGAACTCGAGGACACAACATCTTAACATGTCCTCAAGAATCTAAATAATTCTCTCTGACTGACCATCAGTCTGCGGATGAAAAGCCGTACTGAAATTCAACTTTGATCCCAATGCCTCTTGCAACTTTTTTAGAAATCGAGATGTAAATCTCGGGTCTCTGTCTAAAATTATCGATATGGGCACTCCGTACAACCTTACTATCTCGAAAATGTATAACTCGGCTAGCTTTTCAAGTGATAAGTCTATACATACTGGTATGAAATGAGCCGACTTGGTGAGTATATCCATGATTACCCATACTGCATCTCTCTTCTTTGGCGACAAAGGCAGCCAAGAAACAAAGGTACTTGGTGTTTGGCTTTTACTTGTTCACAAATTAAGCACTTAGAGATGAACTCTGAAATGTCTCTTTTCATCCCCAACCATCAATACATTTTCTTCAAGTCATTATACATTTTTAACTACCCGGGTGAATCGAAAAGTAACTACTATGCGCCTCTTGCAAAATCTTTTGAATGAGTTTCACATCCTTAGGTACACATATTCGATTTTGATACAACAAACAACCATCGACACCAACTCTGAAGTCAGATTCTTTTTCCAATTCGCACTGAGCCATCTTAGCTTGTAAACCTTTGTCATTTTTCTGTGCTTCGACAATTTCTTGTAAAAACACCAATTTAGCTCTCATTTCAGCTAAAATCATTCTGTCATCACTTAAATCCAACTAAGCATTCATATCCCTCAAGAAAAATAATGATTTTTTGCTCAATGCATTAGCGATGACATTCGCCTTTCCAAGGTGGTAGTCAATTATCAACTCGTAGTCTTTGAGTAGCTCTAGCCATCTTCGTTACCGTAAATTAAACTCTTTTTGCGTCATCAGGTACTTTAAGCTTTTGTGATCTGTGAATACCCGTCATCTCTCACCATATAAATAGTGTCTTCAAATCTTCAATGCAAAAACGACGGCGGCCAACTCTAAATCGTGGGTCGGGTAATTTTTCTCGTGTGGTTTTAGCTATCTCGAGGCATAAGCTATCACCTTGCCTTCTTACATGAGCACACACCCCAATCCATTTAGGGAAGCATCACTATACACTACGAATTCTTTTCCCGATTCCTGTTGTATCAACACTAAAGCTTCAGTCAACAAGGTCTTTAGCTTATCAAAACTCTGCTGGCACTTTTCGGTCCACTCGAACTTAACATCCTTTTGAAGTAACCTCGTCATAGGAGTAGCAATCATTGAAAACCCTTTAAAGAAACATCGGTAGTAACCTGCTAGTCCCAAGAAACTCCTAATCTCTATTACATTCCTCAGTGGTTTCCACTCCATGATTGCTGATATCTTGTTCGAGTCAACTCTGATTCCATCTCCTGACACAATGTGTCCCAAAAATCCAACCTCCCACAGCCAAAACTCACTCTTACTGAATTTGGCGTATATCTGCTTATCTCTCAAGGTCTGCAATACTATCCTCAAGTGTTCCGCATGTAACACCCCTAACCCGTATCCGTCGCTGGACTAGGGTTAAAGGCATTACCGGATAGATCTGAACTTTTACAGATATTAATCAATCATCCATCTCAACACATAATCAAACATAAACATATAGCCTCTTATTATGGTCTTTAAAACCTTAAACATGCATTAGAAGAAGATCGGAACTAAACCGAACACTAAAAAAACATTTTTTTCCAAAACTTAGAAATTTTTCAAAGCTGTTGAGGTCACAGACCCGTGCGCCCTAGCCATGTGCCTCACACGGCCACCAGACACTCCCATGTGTCTAGGCCATAGCAAAATAGAGCATACATACTGACTTGTTCACACGACCAAAAGACAAGCCCGTGTGCTCAGTCATGTGAAAATTAAGGGAGCTACTGACTTATGCACACGGTCGATCACACGTCCATGTGACTAGCCCGTGTGTCACCCACAGCCACTAGACACGCCCATGTGCCTAAGCCGTCTCATTCCTGTAGGGTATACTGACTTAATTCAAAAGGTACCCTAGGGGATATAGGGCCGTGTACTATGATCGTGTGTCGCACACGGCTAAGACACGCTCGTGTCTCTGCCCGTGTGGACAAAAATAGGCCCTTCAAAAAGCCAACTTTGCCACTTGTTTATGGGTCATCCCTACAAACCAAAAACCAATACATATATACCAATTTTTCTTAACCAAAACACAACCAAAATACTCACATTTCTTGCCATAAACACCTCATCCTAAGCCATATTTAATGACCATGCTATTTCAAATCAAATTACCAGCCAAATCTTATGCATACCATATGTTCCATAGCACAATCACACAATATTCCATTACATAATAAAACCTACCATATTCATACTCGTACATATACCAAAATGACCATATTTCAATTGGCCTTATAAACACCATAAAAACATACCAAAATCAAACTAGAACCATTCTTAGTTAGCCATATCACATAGCATAACTTAGACACATCACAAAACATATTCAACTTCATGTAGCCTATACATGCCATAATTCAACATTTGACATTTTCAAAAGGTACCAAAATCAAGATGAATAATGTGGTGACAATCCTCGACGATCCCCGAGCTTTCAGTAGCTTTGATATCTATAAAACAAAGCAAACATAAACAAAGTAAGCTACTAAGACCTTAGTAAGCCATATACAAATAAATTGTCTAAAAACATATTCACAGCTCAATTTAATCAAGTGATTCATGGAAAAATTCAATTAGATAATCCACATTTCTCATATAATTCACTTATTCACAAATGCCATTTGATCATATACCACATTTGTTCTCATACCAATATATATATCATAAGCTCACCATTAAACATGTACTATATTTCAATCTCAAACATAAGAAATGTTTCATACATACCAAAATCAAAAGCATATCTGTATGCTCATTCATTTTCTTGAAATGCCCGTTGAACCATTCGGAATTATTAAGAACATGCGGAATACTCAGAAAGATTGTCAAATGTCAGTCCCAGACATGGTCTTACATGTAATCAGATATCGATGCCACTGTTTCACACAGGGTCTTACATGAAGATAAGTATGATGTCGATGTCCCAGGCGTGGTCTTACACGTAATCAGATATCAAATCCTATGTCATGACATATGTATCCTAACTATTCCTAAGGTTCGTACGGGACTTTTCGGACGTTGTCACATACTCGAAACATTTTTGGATTTCACATATGCATCTCCCAAAATCATTCATCACAATTCAATTATATGTATAAGCATGAATAAATCAATTTAAGCACATTTATTTGTATATAGACTTACCTCGTACGGGTTCAGACGATAATGATCAACTATTCAACGACTTTCGATTTTCCCCGATCCAATTCCGTTTTCTTTGCTTCTTGATCTAAATAAATTCAAATTTAACTCTTTTATTCACCAAATTATTCAATTCAATCCAAAAACACATAATTTGGGTATTTTACAAAATAACCCCAATAATTTCACATTTGGACAATTTAGTCCATAATTCACTAAATCACAAAATTCACAAATTTCCTTTTATACAAGCTTAGCTGAATCCTTACTAAGCTTATACAAGACCTCACATTTAATTTATTTCACAATTAAGTCCCTCAAAAATATTAATTTCACTATTTAGCCCAATTTGCTCAAATTCATCAAAAATTCAAAGACAAAATATGACAATCAATACATATCTCTCATTATACATAAAATTTCATCACAAAACTCATAGAATCATCAAGGGCACACTTTATAATCTTCAATAAAAACATAAATCAAGACATGGCCTTTGTAGTATACGAAGCAACGATCACACAAATATAAAAATTATCAAAAACTGAAGTAATTTCATACCTTAATCACCAATTTACTTTGTAACATCCCGAAATAGGGCCTAAACGGAATGGTGGTTGTGAAACCACAAATTTGAGATAGAAAAGTTTGTTCCAATTAATTTTTATGATTTACTAAGTGATTAGATGCATGTGTTAAAGTATTGATAGAAATTTTTATGAATTGCATGACTAATTTGCCTATTAGGGCTTAATTGCAAAAGTTGATAAATATGAGTTCTAGATGTTAAAGGATTTAATTGAATAGCATAATTGAAGTAGAGGTCCTTAAATGGTAATTATACCATTAGGTTTTCATGGACAAAAATGGACATACATACGTAGAAATAACCAAAGTTTTTAATGAAGGGTATTTTAGTCATTTGGTAATTAAAAGATTAAAAAGGGGAAAAAGATGCAAAATATGTCCATCTTCATCATTAGGACAAAATTTCAAGGGTTCTCCATAGCTAGGGTTTGTTTCAAGCTTCCAAGCTCCATAGTAAGTGATTCCAAGCCCCGTTTTTAATGTTCTTTACATTTTCTGAGTCCCGATAACTTGATTTAGCTTATTCTAGCAATAATTTAACCTAGGATTCATATTTGGAAAAATACCCATAGGTGAAAAGTGTTTATTTTGATGTTTTATGATAGAATATGAGATTTTAAATTATGTTAAACAACTTGTGCTACTCGATTTTAAGTGAAAACGAGTAAAACGGCATAATCAATAAAAATGCCTATTGTTCATAAGTACATGTTAGAGTGAGAATTTGATGTTGCCATTAAGGGAAAATGATCAGCATGTTATAAAACATAAGAATTAGGGAACAAATTTTAATTTCCGAGCTTTGGGGCAAAAGTGTAAATATGCAAAAGTTTAGGGGTAAGATTGTAATTTTGCCAAAGTTATAGTTAAGGATTGTTTTTATAAATGTGGGTATTAAATAAGCTAAATTTTCTAATTATAGATAAAGAAGAACAAAATTTGGGGATAGACCAAGGAAAGAAAAAGGTAGAAGATTAAGTTGTCATGTCGATCGCATTTTGCACTGAGGTAAGTTTACGATAAATAAATGCAAAATTTTAATATTTTATATTAATTTTGTTAATTTCCAACATATATACATTTATTTTATGAGAATATTCCAAGTTGAATTAAAGATGAGATAACAGAGAAAAGGTATCAGAAAGCCCGTTTGAACCTTTGAAATGTATGGGATACGGAATGTCATGACATTTCGGGTTGAGGCAGTTTCGGAACATCCCATGTAAGTCCATATCAGACATATGGCATTGGTAGGTTGAGACAATTGAGGAACATCCGATGTAAGTCCATATCAGATATATGGCTTTGGCAGGACAGGAAACATCCCATGTAAGACCATGCCTAGAGCATGGCATTGGTAGGCTATTATTAGGAAAAAAAACCCAAGTATCATGAGTATTCCAAACGGTTCAATTGGCTAATATACAGGTTATGTTATGAGAAGGTTCAGGTAAAGGAATGATAAACAGGAAAGTTAAAGAGTAAGTGGAGAAGTATAATAAAGATTTAGTTGTTGATGGTGAATGCTATTTATTTACTTGTAAACTTACTAAGCATTGTAGCTTACTCCTTTCTTTTTCTTTTTCTCTTTTATAGTGTAGCCAAGCTTATTCGGGAACCAAAAGGACGTCAGAGCTCGTTTCACACTATCAAAGGCTATCTCGGTATTTTGTCGTTTGAAATGTTTTGGGTTATGGCATGTATAGGGACTTGGTCATTATGGTGTGTATGTCCTTATGGTATGACTAAAGAATGGTATGTGAATGCTTGACAATGGTTAGCTATTGAAATGGCTAAGTAAGAATATGTATGGGTGTTATGTATGCTTAAATGTTAGTTTATGTAAAAAAATGATGGAGGAAAAAGTTGGCCATGAAACAGATCTGTAATAGAAGCAGTAATGTGAATATGAAAAATCATTAAAAATTGTAGGAGTAGAATTAAATGGTGAATGAGACATAGAATTAAAGCTTATTGAGTCTATTTTCATAGGAAAGAAACAGAACAAGCAAAGGAAGTCTGTATTGTGAGATATTTAAATTCTTGTGAGACTAGTTCAGAGGGATTTCGTGATCCCCTGTTCTGATTTTAAAAATTCACTAAAAATTATATAAAAATAATTATGATTCATAATTTATATATATAGACTCCTTAGTTAGTCTATTTTCATTAGAGACAAGCGAAATTATGATATAAAAACTGTACTAAGAGATAATTGATTTTTAGTAAGGAGAGGTTAGAACAATAGGATTGTGAAATAGGGGAAGTTTTAACTAATAAACTGTACTAATTGGCCACACCAAAAATTCTGGAAAAATTACAGTAAGAAGATACATGAGTCTAGTTTTATAGAAAAATTATGGATTTAAATTTTGAGTTTCGTACCTCAAGTTATAATTAATTTAGTGACCACTGCGCAAGTGGACAATCTTACCATGAGTAGTGAAATAAATTGTTTTAAATTGTGTAATAGGAAAATTTTTAATGTTCCAAGTTTGGTCTCGAACCGTTTCAATTGCACGTTTTAGGGCCTCGAGGGATCTTTTTAGGGATATTGGAGGAATTTGAATGAATTAATTTTAAAAAGCAAATTTTTATGCCTGGAATTAGTAAGGTAAGTTCAGTAATGCCTCGTGCTCGACTCCGGCGACGGTCTCGGGTAAGGTGTGTTACATGCTTAGCCAAACCCTAGGAACTCTTTATTATTTTCTTTTTCTAAGTATGTTTGGCAATGGTAATGAATTAAAACCCATTTTCATGTTTTGTATAATATTAATTCATGATTAAATTATGAATTACCAAAATGTCCATAATAAAATAATATATAAAACACATTATAAGGTCATTTATGACCACATAAACATTCAAGGGTAAAATTGCCACATAAGGCCATTATAAACAAAAACCATTTCAATTAAATATATGGACATGTAACATGCTAATTTTATCTTTTATTCATTTTAATCCTTTTTCAAATTAAACACTCAAACAGATGAATTTTCATACGAAACTTCCAAACATGCTAATTCACATATAATAAGCACAGAAAATAATATTAAAATATTTTTTAGACTCGGATATGTGGTCTCAAAACCACTATTCTGACTAGGGTCTAAACTGGGCTCTTACACCGCATGCTCTCTCTCGTCATGAGAATAAACGAGTATGTCGTCAATAAAAACCACGACAAATTTGTCCAAATAGGGTCGAAAAATGCAGTTCATCAAATCCATGAATACCGCGGGAGCATTTGTCAGGCTGAAGGGCATGACTAGAAACTCATCGTGACCGTATCTAATCTGAAAAGAAGTTTTCGGCATATCTTGTTCCTTGACCCTCAACTGGTAATACCCCGACCTTAGGTCAATTTTTGAAAACACGGTTGCTCCACTCAACTGATCAAACAAATAATAGATCCTCGACAATGGGTACTTATTCTTCACTGTGACCTTATTGAGCTGACGGTAATCTATGCATAATCTCATTGAACCATCCTTTTTCTTAACAAATAACACCAGTGCTCCCCACGGAGAAAAGCTCGGTCTAGCGAATCACTTATCCATTAATCTTGCAACTAGGCCTTTAACTCCTTAAGTTCCATCGGAGCTATCCTATAAGGATCGAGATAAGTGTCATGCTTGGAACTAACTCGATACCAAACTCTACTTCTCTCTCTGGATGTAATCCGAGTAACTCCTCCGGAAACACATACGGGTACTCGCATACCACTGGTACTAAATCAATCTTTGCCTCCAACACTTAGGTGTTCAACACAAATGCAAGGTACGACTCGTACCCTTTCCTCAAATACCTCTGAGCTGTTAGAGAAGATACCATTATAGGCGGACCATCTGATTCACCCGATTCAATCCAGAGAACATCCCTATTTTTACACCTTAGCTCAATAAATTTCTTTCCGTAATTTACAACTACACCATGAGCAGTCAACCAGTCCATGCCCAAGATTACGTCAAATTCGTCGAACGGCAATAACATTAAGTTAGCAAGGAAACATTGACCTCTAATTGTCAAAGGATAATCCCTACACACTTGATCCACTAGCACTTGCTTGCCTAATGGGTTCGACACTTTCACCACAAATTTGGTCGACTTAACTAGCAATTCCATTCTAGACGCTACTTTCATGTAGATGTACGAATGGGTAGAACCTGGATCAATCAAAGCTATTATAGGAATGTCATAGATAAAGAAGGTACCCATAATCACGTCGGGGGATGAAGCCTCTTCACGGGCACGGATTGCATAGGTCCTTGCCAGCACTCTACCCTCTAACAACATAGCATTGTCTCTAGGAGCACCCCAACTACTAGTCCCACTGCCGCGTTCTTCTGTGGTCTACCCTTCATAGGGGCACTACTTGCTCTCAGCTCTTACTTTTTAATACCCTCATCTATCTCAAGACAGTCTCGGATGAAGTGATCAAGTGAGCCACATCGGAAACAACCTCTTTCATTCCCTCGACACTCGCCAAAATTTCGCCTGCCACACTATGAACACCTTGGTCTATCTGGTCGAGTACTAGCCATACTCGCTACTGAGATAGTCTAAACTCTTGACGTTGCATGTTGCTTGCTCTTGTTCTTACCCAAGAATCCCACTGAAGCATTGGATCGAGGAAGGAACTCCTTTGACCTCTTGGACAAGGATTGATGCGATTTCCTCATCTGTCTCTTCTTCGAATCCCGAGACTCCATATCAGCTTTTCTCTTCTCCTTGGCCAACTATTCGGCATTGCATGCCCTCTCGACGAGCATAAAAAATTCCTAGATCTATAAAATTCCCACCAATAATCTAATGTCTTCATTCAATCCATCTTCAAATCGCTTACAAATAATGGCTTCAGAAGACACACACTCTCGAGCATACTTGCTAAGCCTCACGAACTCTTATTCTTACTTAGTGACCGTCATGCGACCTTGCTTCAGTTCAAGAAACTCTTTTCTACTTTGGTCGACGAACCTCTGACTAATGTACTTTTCCTGGAATTCCCCTTGAAAGAATTCCCAAGTCACTCTTTCTCTTGGTACCACTGACACGAGAGTGTTCCACCATTGGTAGGCTGCATCTTGCAAGCGATACTACGTACTTAATGCACTCCTCAGAGGTGCACGACAGCTCATCGAATACTCTAACAGTATTCTCTAACCAAAATTCGGCCCTCTCCAGGTCATCATCCTTGTTCGCCCGAAATTCTTCAGCCCCATGTTTTTTAATCCGATCTACTGGGGGTTTGTCTCTTCTACCCATTTCTGCTCCTTGAGGAGCTACCAAGGCATGGTGATAAATTGAAGGAGGTGGGGGAAGTGGAGTGTTCGGATTCACACGAACGTACTCCGTGTACCAAGCGTCCATCATTTGGAGGTAAGCCTCTTTGGCCCCTCCGCCCTGACTCATCGTCACGGGCCCAATTTCTACTGGCACGATCTTTACAGTGAGACCTGACGCGTTACTCTCTATATCATCCACCAAAGATTGATCGAGATCCATTTTTATACAGGAAAAACATAATTTATAATCGTCAGGAGTCGTCACACTATCATCAAATAATAATGGAAAGTATAGCTAGACTCGTACACAAGCTAGGTTAGTCCTAGAATAGACTAAACCATAGCTCTAATACCACTAAGTGTAACGCCCCTTACCTATATCCAATGCCAGAACAAGGTAGGAAGCGTTACCATTCTAAAACACATGCAATTAATCAATCTCAAACCCTCAAGAATATGTCTCAAATTTTTTTAAACTTTTTCAGACGTTAATCCACGAACCTTCTTATGGGCTTACAAGACCTAAAATTATGGATTAGAGATGATCCAGAACCATTTCATACGGTTGAGAAAGTTTCTTAAAAAACTAGCTTAAACAAGGCACACGCCCGTGTGGTCTCTAAACACGGTCATGCTGATGGCCCATATACCCCACACGGCTAAGAACATTAAGGACATACTCGTTGTAACGCCCTAATTTTTGGGTTTTTCTTAGATTTTTCTTTATCTGATAAAATGTTTAAATTCTAGTATTTGGGTGTGTAATGTATGTTTGGAGGGTGTTAATGGGCCTATGGAAGGCCCATGTGTTGGTTGGAAGCTCGGCAAAATTTTGTATTTTTGACTTAGGAGATAGGGGTCTCTTGAAGATAGGTGTTATAAGAAAATATCGGTGAAATAAGACACAAATTGTTCAGTGGTAAAGTGGCAAGGGAGGCGCCACTAAGCTCCTTAAAAAGTGGCGCCTAAGTGAGCTTGGAGGTCCAAGGTTCAAGCTCCAGAGGTTGCAGGATGGCATTTTATTTTTGTGCAGGAAGCAGGTAAGAATTTGAAGCAGAATCGAACTCTGCATGAAAGGAATTTGAATCGGTCATAAGAGATAATCAGGGAGCAAATCTAGGAGCTTTGAATTTTGAAAGAGGTGACCGGTTTAGGGACTCTGCAAGTGTAATTCGGCTAGGGGGCTTGGTGCTTGCATTTTCGGCAATTAGGTGCTAGATTGTGCTGAATTCTCCTTGGTTCTTTTTGAGTTTTGTGCCGATTTCACTTAGGGTCCTTTAGGGGTTCTTGAGCCGATTGTGTATAGCATTAGGGTCTTCTCTTATTTTTCCTCTTTTGTTATTCAATCTCCCTTTTTCCCCTAATAGCCGCAACCTACTCTTGCCCTAAGTATCATTGCCGAATTCTCTAGTTGCCGAAATCACTCCCTAGTATTCTCTTCTTCTCTCGTTCTTCTTCCTTGCTCTTGCACCCCATACCGATTTCATTAGACCGAAGCCACCTTCTTTCTTCTCATTTTCTTCAAGCTTCTGTCAACAGCACTAAAAGTCGAGACCCTCTTGTTTTGCCGAAACTGAATTCTCCTTCTTTCCTTAATTGTTGTGGTAAGCCGACTCCCTATCTATCACCTCTCTTCCCTTATCGTCAAGCTATCACCCCCATTCTAGTGATTGAAATAGCAAGAGCACCGTACCACCTCCTCAAAAGCCGAAAGCACCTCCTTCTAACCATTCAAAAGCCGAATATCTTTAGGGATATTCTTGTGACGCTAGAGTTAGATTTGCAGTGGATCTAGGATAGATCAGAGATAGTGGAAACGTGGGAGCGATACTCTTCAAGTAGTGGCATTGGTAAGTGATCTAATCACTAAGTGCTTTTGTTTATTAAACATCATAAAGGGAAACCGAAACCCATAGGTCCTTAGGGGGCATGTCGGTATTACTTGTAAGATTCTAACGCTATAGTTTGATTCTATTGCGCATTGGATAGCAAGGAAAGGTGATCAAGCGAGGAGTTTTGAAGGCTAACGCCTTTGGACATCAGGATTTAGCCTATAATCGACAAAAGGGGTAAGATTTCAATGTTTAGGCCACGTTGGCCGATTATGATTAGTGGGTGAAGGCCTTATATGTGGCCGATTCTTAGATTAACACCTAGTGATCAATTGTAGGTTTTCGTTCGTGGATTTCTTCACCGGTTTCGACAGCTAACAGCTGTGTAACTAATCCCAACTATTAGACTAAAGTGGTAAAAGCTGGAAAGGGCGTAACGTTACCGACATCTGGTGTAAGTGACCGAAAACGCATTCGTATGATATTTGAGGGTAACCATTTACTCCATTGGGCTTAACTATGAATTCAGTGCCGGAGGAATTGCAGAAGGTGCAATTCTGAACGTTTTGGTAAGTTGGGCTTCAACGGGCCAAAGATGGACCCAATGGGCTTCCGAGCCCAAATCGGTAAAATGACTATTATAGGCTTTCTGGTGACATGGTTAATAAAAACATGGTTAAGTTGGTAAACTAAACCTAAAAATTAGACTTAACAGGTTTGAGATGATAATGGACTTAGTAAGGCCCATTAGGGGTTTTAAGTTAAAAAGGGTAAAACTGGAAATTTGGCTTAAATGGACTTCCGTGGTAATTTATGGACTAATAATTAATCGAACGTGCATAAAAACTCTGAAAATATGATAAAGGACTAAAATACCCCTGAATATGGAAAATTACCAAAATACCCCTAGGTGTAAAAAGACTATTATACCCCTAGGGTCAATTCTGTATGAAATGTATGATTTTATGTATCTGCATGAGTTACCATTTAATGTGAACATATCTGATGCATGAGATGCTATATGTTGCATGCTAGTATGTATATATCTGTTGCATGGGGTATGGGTTTATGATGGAGGAAGCGTTCTGGCAGCCTCGCTGCAATCTGGTGGCCTCGCCACATATATATCTGTTCTGGCAGCCTCGCTGCAATCTGGTGGCTTCGCCACATATATACATCTGTTCTGGTGACCTCGCCACAATATCTGTATCTGGTGACCTCGTCACAATATCTGGCAGCCTCGCTGCAAATTATATCTGGCAGCTTCGCTGCAATTATCTGTGATGTGTAGCGGTTGGGTGGGTCGAGTAGTCTCCCCACATGGTGTAAGGCTGGTACGGGGGTGTTATGGATGGATCTGGGTTGGGTTTCTGTTTGCATATTATTTCTGATCTGTATCTGTTATGGGCCTATGGGCTTAACCTGATTTCTGTAATGGGCCAAGGCCCAATTAATCTGATTCTGAGGCTTGATCTATTTTGGCCTATGGTTGAGATAACGTTGCACACTGAGTTGTCAAACTCACCCCCTTTTTATTTCATCTCTGCAGGTAACCCTCAACCATAGTGGGCTTGGAGCTGCGAGAGATTCGGAGTGGCCACAACATTTGCAAGTTCGGGTTTTCTTATTATTTTTAGTAATTTTATTTTGGCTATTATTTTTGGGTTTTAATTGTAATAAGGCCGCTGTTTAAATTTTCTTTATGGGTTTTATTTTCTTTGATGGTTTAAATCGTATTTGGTCGAAACTGCTAGTATAGGCTGCGCGGGTTTTCAAATTCTTAAGAACGTTTTCACAACTCAACAAGTTTAAAATTTGGACAACTTAAAAGAGTAACAAACTGACTTTTTCACAAGCTTACTGCTTTACTGAAAATCACACTTAAATCACAACAGACAAAAGGCCGTAAACTTTTAGGTTCACGTGACACACCAGATCTGGTCATAACATCTAGACCGGGTTTGGGGTGTTACACCCGTGACCCTCGCTCGTGCGAAATTAATTTTCAACATTCAACCTACAGGGGTTTTCACACGGCTGAGCACACACCCGTGTGTCGAGCCAGTATCCCTTCATGCGGCCATGACACGCCCGTGTCCCAGCCCATGTGTAACAAACTTGACATTTTATTTCTAACGTCAATAGACACACGGCCGTGGCATACGCCAGTGGTCTCTGCTCATGTCTATCACAAGGCCAGGACAAGCCCATGTCTCAGCCCGTGTGAAAGAATCGAGGTATTCTGTTTCTAACGTCAACAACCACACGGCCATGTACACGCCGATGGGCTGGTCGTGTGTTGCACACTGCCTAGGCACACGCCCCGTGTGGGCAAAAATAGGTTATTCACCAAGCTTTTTAGCCACCCTAAAACCAAACCAACACAATTTCAAATATACTGAGTCTACTAAGCTCAGATAATAGCCATAAATTGGCATCCAAAACATTGATAAATATCATCAACCCTTGGCATGATCACATGCTCATTTCATTAATAATAACTAGAATCATTTTAGCCAATTCCAAAGGCCATTTACAAAATGAGCTTAATGTCATAAACGGTCAACACAATTGGCTCACTAATGTACCTTACAACAAAATGACCATTTATCCTATACATGCCATTACTCAAAACACAAAATACGACCATACCGAGTATTTTGGTGGATAGTGTGTACGCTGCCTCTGACGCTCTTGGATCTTCAGATTAATTAGGCGGCTCTAAAAGAAAATGGAAAGGAGAAGGGTAAGCATGAAGCTTACTAAGTTGCAAGTAAATAATTAACAATATATCAATTCAGGGTAAACTTGCATTTGTGCCATAATCATGCATATGTCAAGAAGAGTTACCACATAACTTACTCAATTCCATCCTTTACTAATTATACAACATGAGCTCATAATACATACAAATCATTTGAGCACCTACACCACTCATAAAACCATCATATCATCTATCAACTTAATAATAACTGAAATTTTCCTGTTGAACTATTTAGAATACAAAAAGATATTCACTGAGCCTTTATATAGGGTAATGAGCTAATGACATGTCCCAGACATGGTCTTACACTGACTCTTGTCTATCTGTGTCGATGCCATGTCCCAGATAGGTCTTACACTGACACGCAACAAGCTGACGCCATGTCCTAGACAGGTCTTACACTAGCTTGCACATCGCGAAGGCTGATGCATGTCCCAGACATGTCTTACACTAGCTCTCGTCTCAAAGTCGACGCACGTCCCAGACGTGTCTTACACTAGCTCATAAAATCTCGAGGCCAATGCATGTCTCAGACATGTCTTACACTGGCACACACAATCACCCAATTCTCGATGTGAATATCTAGTTCTATTCTAAATATTCATTTGGGCTCTATTACTCGTGGCCTCAACCCCTTACAAATGTAATTCATCATTTCTATCATTTAAGCTTGATTATATAATGCATTCATTTCTCATATTTCAACTCAAGAATTCACAACAATTTAGTGATTCCAAGCATAAAAATTAGAAACATTGTATTATTTACCTATAACTTACCTCGGTATACAAAATAAAGGTGACAATTCAGTTTATTCGACTTGCTTGGCTTTCCCCCGGTCTAGGATCAGATTTGGCAACTATTGATCTATAACAATAACAAATTTGCCAATTTAGCCACTAATTTAATACAAACAAACTAAAATTCACTAATTGGTAAAATGACCATTTTGCCCTTAGATTATAGCAAATTGACCATTTTACCCCTAGTTTCGGAAATCGATTTTTATCGAATTTCCTCAACTCTTATGCCTAGACAACTCATTTTGTTCCCATTACTACCCAAATTTCTCATTATTTCCAACACTTGCCTCTTTATTTTGCAACGTCTATAAATAAGTCCTTCCTAGGTGTTTTCATATAATTCCTTTCACCTAATTATTTATTTAAAAACAATAACTCATTTTCTTCCCAAAAATTCCAGCAAACATCATTTAAGCATTCATGGAAAATTTCAACACTTTCAACCAAAATGCAAAATATGCCTCTCAATAGAAAGCTTATGCCATGAAGATCTCAAAAATGTAAAAATATGCAAGAAAGGGCAAGAAAATCACTTACAAATGAGTGATTAAGTAGCTGGGAATTTTGAAGCTCTAAACCCCCTTTTTAAGCTGATAAAATCGGTAAAGAAGAAGTGAAGAAGAAGGAATGAAGGCTAGGCTAATAGGCACTTATTTTATCAATTTAGGCTACCTAAAATACCTAACCTTTGACTTTTCATTTCTTTTCTTCACCTTGACCGGCCATGCTAGATCTAGTGGGCTTATTTGCCCTTTTAAACCCTTAAATTTATATCCTCTAGCTAAATAACTCAAATTACTAGAAATTCTCAACTTTTTCCCCTTATGCGATTTAGTCCCTTTTCTGGATTAAGCCTTCAATCGCGTAAATTTACTCACCAAAATTTTCATGTATACCTGTAAAAATAATATGACACATAATTTAACACTAGGATAATTTTCTTAAACCTCGGGAAGTGATTTTGAAATCACTACTCTGGCTAGGCACGATTTTGGGTCGTTACAGAAGCTGTCTTTGATTATCTAAGTTTGACTCCCTTCCCTTTCATTAATTTCTCACTACAGCAAAACAGATTTTTAGCGGCGTTTTTTTAGGTCTTTAGCGGCGCTAAAGACCGTGACTTTTAGCGGCGCTTTTCCCACAAACGCCGCTAAAGATCGTGACTTTTAACGGCGTTTTTCCCACAAACGCCGCTAAAGACCGTGACTTTTAGCAGCGTTTTTCCCACAAATGCCGCTAAAGACCGTGACTTTTAGTGGCACTTTTCCCTAAAACGCTGCTATAGACCGTGACTTTTAGCGGCGCGTTTTTCACAAACGCCGCTAAAGACCGTGACTTTTAGCGGCGCTTTTCCCTCAAACGCCGCTAAAAGTCATGACCTGTAGCGGCGCTTTTCACACAAACGCCGCTAAAGGTCATAAAATTTAAAAAAAATAAAATATTATAAAATATTATAAAAGTCATGAAAAATATAAAAAATTAAAATTCATCAGCAAAAGATTAAGAAAAAGAATAATATCTATGATATAAATATATATCCCACCAAACAAAAAGTTTATCAATAACAATCAAACAAAATACCGCACTTATCATACTACACCAGAAATCTAACAAAATACAAATAGAACAAGATAATGATTAGAATGCACACTTTAAGATCAGCAGTTAGCTCAAACAAGTCGTCACAGCGCATGTATTCAGCTAATCCTGCACCATGCATCCAACAAAAAATCAAACCTGAGGAAAAAAGAAACAAAAGTTAATGAATGACATATGAAGGCAAGAACCAACCAAAATAACAGAATCAGATTCCAATTATTATGAAAGTAGATAACTTATCTTAAAGTAATGAATTTAACACATTCGAATAGATCAATTTTATGCTCACTAATGGTTAATTTAGCACATGAACAGTATATAAATGTTTTGCATTTACAACATGGTTTAATCAACTTCAAGCAGGAAATTAAATGCTGCAAATTTCCAGCATTCAAAATCATATATGGACAACATTAATATGACATTTTCGAGCACCTTAAAGACACATTTGGAAAATTTGAACAACCACATTCGAACATCTTAAAGACAACTAAATTTTGTCTTGTTTTGGACAACCTTACAGGTCAGCAAGGCATGTATTAAACCATGCCTAACATGTTTATTTCATCATGCTTTGAACAACAATAAAAAACCATTAAGCATTACATTAAATCAACTCTTAAACACACTCGAACAACTTAAAATACATCATTCGAATATCATAAATCACAACTTTCAGACACCATAAATTGCAGCTTTTAACACCTAAATTTTCAGCATTTAACACATAAAATGGTTTTCTCCTTATTAAACACTTATACGACCCTCAAAGCCAAAGTATGCACCTGTAAGCCAAAGTCAGCCCAGTAAGGAAATCACTTACGACCCTCAAAGCCACATATGTCAAATCATATTAACTGATCTCTTTGAATTATGATATGGAAAGATAAATTTTTAATACTGCCACTACAAAGCAAGAATCAGAATTTGTTTCTACAAAAGAGAAATAAAACATTGTTGCTAATAACCGGATAGAACAAAAAAACCGAACAGCATAACTGCACAGGCTCAAGAGCAAGAGGAAATTAAAGGAACTAACCTCCATATCTAAGAAAATCCTTTTGCTGAAAAGAATCTCAATTGTCTACAATAAATGCATCACCAAATACAAATATATGAGAAAATGAAAATAATATTTGAAATCTAATAAGCCCTAATTATAAATCTAAGGATTTGAAATCTAACTTTAGAACAAATTATAACACAAAACTAAAAACAGTTTTAAGCTCAAACTTATACATTTATTCAATTAAATAATTAAAACAGCAATCTTATATAAAAATAATAATATAATATTTAATAAATATTCATAAAAAATGAATAAAATATGTAATTACATATTAAATTAAATGAAATAAGCCGACACTTGGAAGTGCAGAACATAGAGATATAAATGTCAATCTCAAGGATTTCAAACCTCAAAAACAGGCTCTAATAAGCACCTTGGTCATACCTGCCAAAGTATTACAAAGTTCATCAGTGATTGGAAAGGAACTGAACAAGTGGGAATATAATTATATATATATATATATATATATATATATAGCTTTTTCAAGTTGACATATGAAGATATTTGCATAAGCAGGAAGATTTTGTACCAAGTTGTTAGTATATCTGAATGAGTAGAGGGAATAAACTCTATTTCCGTGATTGTTTTAATTAAATAATATTTAAATAATTATTATATTTATAATAATATTTAAATAAATTAATCCAAATTATATAATTTAAAAAATTGTGTATAAAAAGTCGAAAATCGTATAAAATGAAATGTTAATTCTGTTCCATGAAAAAATAAAAATAAAAATAAAAATAAAAATATACTTATATTTTATATAACACAGTAATCTATTCGATTTATTTCAAAATTTGAAGACACACAAACTCCAAGCCAATACCAATACTTAGCAGAAGGTAAACCATGTTGATGAAGCACCATGGCTTAATTTGGTCTAAAAGAAGAAAAGTAAATCAATCAACAATATATATATATATATATATATATTTCTTTTTGAAGAATCAGCAACAAAATTATTTTATCTTTAATTCCTAAATAACAAATATATATATATTTATTTTATCTCACTTCATATATCATCAAACTATAGATGTATAAGAATGTCAGTGTCAAATCAACAAGGAAAAACTAATACATTAAGAACGAAAAACTCTACAAAATTAAGCTTAGTTAAAAGTAGACATGGTTGATAGCAGAAGATGATGTAACATAAGTCACAAACTATACATTGTTTCTTAACTTTGTCATAAATATCAGCACAAATGAAAAAAGGGAAATGCAGTTAAACAACTTGCTGCGAAGTAACTAAGTAAAATGCAGGAAATGAATATAGTTAGTGTTTCGTTATCTTTAGCTGCAAAGTACCCTGGCCTCTTGAACAAATCGATGTGAAGAACACCTTTCCATATGGGGATTTTGTGGAAGAGATATACATACACTGTTATGTCCTGACTTACGAGTCAAGTCACTAAATAAATCTTTAGAAAGGTTACTACAAATGAGAGGGTTTTCCCTTGTTACGATTCTTGCCATATAGTAACCTATGATGAATGAGTGGAACTCATTAAAAAGAGTCCCTTACCTTAAACTCATTAATAGAGAATCTTAGGCCTCATAAATATTGGAATAAATACTGGCTTAATTTATTGCTGCCAATCAACCTCTTAAATAGAGGTTACATGGGTTTACTTGTTTGAATAAAAGATTTACAAGCTAAGAAAATTAAAACAAGGGGAAAACAAATAAGAGATTTGAGAATATATAAGACCTAAAATTTTAAGTTAATTGCCCATTTGCACGCCTGATTTCTTGGTTTAACTATTGATGGAATAAATATGATAAAACCATGAGGAGAAAAAACAAATCACCCTAATTAAAAGAAACTTAAATACATCCATTCCATGTCAAATAGGGTCTAATTATAAACAAGGTAAATGAAATTTAGGAAATTAGAATAAAATATCACCTCGTATGGTTCAAGCAACTTGTCAGCAACCTTTTTATTAATAACTTTGGGAGGTCCCACCATAAATTCATACCCTTCTCTTCGCCTGGAAAGCAGCACCGCTTAATAATATGCACAATGAACATCAAAAAGAAACAAAAAAGCTTAACTTACATGTTTTCTATCAGTATGGTAATATGTAAAGTACCACGCCCACTAACAATAAAATGTATCGGCGGTTTCACTGTCTTCTACTCTCATTGCTAAATTTCGCTCAAGCTCGCGATAGAGTCAATCTCGTAGGTTCCTACTAGTCACATACTTTCCCTAAAAAAGAAACGGAGAAAGGGATATCAGTTAAACAACAAATGCAGTTAAACTCTACAAAATTAAGCTTAGTTAAAAGTAAAATCTCTATCACATACCTAAGTAAGCTAAACATTGTAAATGGAATTCAGCTCCTCAGATTTATAAGTTACTATACCTGTTGAGAGACTGTACTCCAACAACCAAGAACACATCAAAATTTTGATAACAAAATAACTAAATGGAAGAACCAGTAGGGGAGATCAAGCATATAGACAACCTCCATAAATTCTGGCAGTATTCTTGAACTTCTTCAATATCATATTGAGTTAGCATTGAAGAAGAATTCCCCATTGTATCTCACTGATAAAAATCTATAATTTTTTTCATCAAGCAGAAAGAACCAACTAATCATTATCACTGAATAACCAATGTCAATCAATCAGAATACATATTACGTTAAGAAAAGGAAAAAGCCTTAACATTAATATGTTCAATATGGCCATACAAATAAACTAGGCTTGATAATTGTAATACTAGTCATCTAACTTGGAGGAGGTAACTATGCATTTAGTCGAACGAAAGCAAACACATCAATCATTATACCAAAATAACCAACACCCATCAATCAGAACATTGATTACCTTTAAAATTATCTACTTTTCAACGAATTGAAAAGAAGAACAAAACTTTTGAACTATTTGATTCTAGAGAAATAGTATGAACAAGGAAAGTCAAAATTCCGCAAACGAGATGCGCATGCAACCGAGCTTTTGGCCTAAATTTGAATCTATTTTCTGTAGAAATAATCCAGCAACTGAATCAATGCCATTAAGATGTTTATCAGGAACCAAACAGAACCCAAGAAAATAAAGGGAGAAAAATAAGGTAGGTAAAAAGAGCCTAACCTGAAATGGGAAAAAACTAGAAACTTTGTTTCAAAGATAAAAACTTTGGGATGCTTTGACTGAAATAATTGAGGAGATGAAGATATAAGGTGTGCTAAGGGAATGTGAGGTTCCCAGGGTTTTGTAAAGGTTTTGAAATGATATTGAGCAGAAGGAATTTTAACAGTAGGCAAGCCTTCATATTTCCAACCGAAAAAAGCATCTAATGCATTACAACGGCTGTGGCAGTAGAGATCTAGACCGACGGTAACGGCGACGCAGCAGAGGGGTTACTCGAGGGCGATGCACCAGGTTGTCCGGTCGGTGTCTTCGGTGGCAAATGAGTTGGGAACTTGGGGATGAAAATTTAGGGATTAGAGAAGAGAGGGAATTGGGGAAATTAAAAGGAAACCGTACGTTTTTAACTTATTTTTAATTTTAATTTTATTTTTAAAATTTTAACTTATTCTAATTTTAATTTTTTTTATTTTTAACTTATTTTTTTCTATTTTTTTCAAAATTTTTCTACTTATATTATTTTTTTGGAATTTTTTTAATTTTGAACATTAAACTTTTTAACTGAAATATGGACTAAAATATTAAATATTAAATTTTTAAGTTTTTTATTTTTTAATTTTTGATTTTTAAATTTTAAATTTTTTTGAAGATTTTTATAATTTTAAATTAACATACAAAATACAAAAGGAAACTTTAACATAAAGAAAATGGAATCGATCTATTAAAAAAAATACAAAATGACACAGCAATACAAGCATTATTCTTTTAAGTATGGTCTGCATTAGTTGTTTAGATTTTTATATAAATGGCATTTAATATCGATAACAAAGCTCACACTAATTAATTAAACCCTAAATCCCTATCCCTAAACTTTAAACCATAAAACATAAACCCTAAACACTAAACTCTTAACCCTTAACCCCTACCCCATAACCCTTAACCCCTAAACCTATAGTCACTAACCTCGATCTAAACCTTAAACCCCAACCCTTAAACCGTAAATCATAAACCATAATCCCAAAATCCATAATCCATAATCCATAAAACCTCAAAATAGTAACTTTTAAACCTTAAACCCTAAACTATAATGATAATTAATTTAATAATTTAAAATTAATACTATCTCTTTTACGATTATATAAGAAATTATTTAATATATAAATTAAAAAGCAATCAATCATATACCCAAAAAACTTTGAAATTATTTAATATATAATTCATGTATGCTTTTGGGATTTAACCCATTAATTTTGATATGTATATTTTAACATAATAATTTATATTCATGCATGCTTTTGGGATTTAACCCATTAATTTTGATATATATGGTACTTAGATTTATATTCTAAAAAATCCAAAATTAAACCCTAAACCGTATACCTAAACATATTAAACCATAAACCACAAATACCATAAGTCTGAGCATTAGCGACGTTTTTAGAAAAGCGCCGCTAAAAGCTGGAGCATTCGCGGCGTTTTTAGAAAAGCGCCGCTAAAAGCCGGAGCATTCGCGGTGTTTTTAGAAAAGCGTCGCTAAAAGCCGGAGCATTCGCGGCGTTTTTAGAAAAGCGCCGCTTAAAGCTGGAGCATTCGCGGCGTTTTTAGAAAAGCGCCGCTAAAAGCCAGAGCATTTATAAAAACGCCGTTAAAAGCTTGAGCATTAGCGGCGTTTTTTGAAAAACGCCGCTATTTATCTATTTTTAGCGGCGTTTGGTCCAAAAGCGCCGCTATTGCTCTGTTTTTAGCGGCATTTGGACCAAAAACGCCGCTATTTCTCAACTTTTTGCGGCGCTTTCCTTAAAACGCCGCTAATGTATAATATTTGTGGCGTTTTTTATTAAAACGCCACTAAAAACGCCGCTAAAAGTCTGTTTTGGTGTAGTGTCTATTTGGTGAAATTTTGTTTTAGACCTTTAGCAAAGGTCATCCCATGTTTCTAAATATTTTCTGTTAAATTGATAAGAATAAGTTAATTGGTAAAATGGTTAAGTGCTTAATTAGTTTCCTATAAGTCCTAGGTTCAAGTCTCCTTATTAGCATCCTTTAATTAATTTTTTTTGTCATTTTTCCCATGTGCTATATGTGTCATCGTCCAACCTAGCTTGCCATAAGGGAAGGAAGATATTTTCCCTTTCTTTTAGTCAACATGTCTTAAGTGAGGAGACCATGATCCTCTTTTCACTCTATTGTTCCCCTTTATTGTCTTTTTCCTCCATTGTTGTCTTATGCAATGTACAATGAACCTAGACTAGGTTGACCACTTTTTGCCATCCAAACTCCTATTCTCGTCCTCTTATTGCTGCACCACCCTCCTTTCCTCCCTATTGTCTCTCTTTTTTTCTTTTGTTTAGCTCTCAACCTTACCCTTTTTCTTTTCTTTCACTTTTTCCTCTACCCTTCTTAGTTGTGCATCACCAATATTTCACCACCGAACCACCACCCATCACCTCTCCTCTCTTTTTTTCTCTCCAAGCACCGCCCTCCTCCACTATGTCAACCACTGCACGCCACCACTAAATCCCTCCTTTTTTTCTTTTTTTCTTTGTTTTCTTTCTCTTCTCTTCTCCATCAAGAAAGTGACCGAATCATTGTTCATACCTTCTCCTCTACCGAACCGATGCCTCTATTGCTAAGTCGTCGCCACCGCCATAGCACCACCACCGACAGTGGAGATCTTTTCTCTTTTTCTTTTCTTATTTCGAATGTTCATTATTTTAATTTTAATAATCAAAATCATGCATCAATCATTTCATTTGAATCCTAATTCGAAACTCTATTTCTTCCTTAGGTTTATCTTTGAATAAATCCTCCTCTTAGACCATTCCTTCTCCTTTGATTCGTGACCCATTTGATTTGTTAATCCTCCGTTCCATTCGTGTAAGAGTAATTATAAAGGGTGTATAGAAATATTTATTTCCTCGATAATTAATGTTTCATATATCTTGTGTAGAAAGGCCGATTGACATCAACTTGTGAGATCTTTATCATTGGGTTTTAATCACTAACTCGAGAGATCTTTTAAGGGTAAGTGATAATAATAGTCAATAATCAATTTATCGTATTAACTCTTAAGATGGTAGTCCTAACTCAAGATCATTTGTTGCTTAATAAGGTAATCTAACTGTAAATCCACGTGTCAAGGTTTTGAGAGATTAATTGCACATCGGATCTACGATTACGTGTGGGTTTTAACACTAAATAAGTTAATACTCTTATTAAATCAATAAAAATGTTATTCTTAAAATAATGTTGTTTGATGGGGATACAATATGTATCTATAAAGTGAGATAAGTCATCCTTATGGATTTTTATCAAGTAAGTGTTTTTCCTAAATGGTATGCTTGTGAAAAGTATGTTGTGTGATATTGATGTTTGCTAATAATGTGAAAAATATATACATATGTGATATTCGTATGAAAATAAGATCTGAAACTTTGGTACCTTGAGTACGTATGTGATTTGCATGTTAAACATGCCTACATGATTTTGAGTGTTTTGGCCATATCACATGCATGGGGTGGGATATGTGAAAGGTGAAAGTATATGGCAGTTTATCTGCATTAATGTGATATTGTTCATGATTTGATTATATGGCAATTTATCTACGTTACTATAACACTGATCACTTTTGTGTGTTGGTTGGACTACTTTTAGGAAAACTCAATTTTGGCATGTCACAGAGATGGGTAGGGCCATTTTCCTAAAATATGTATCATTTTACAAATTATGTATTGACATGATCATGCATGATATGCTTATGAAATATTGAGACATGTGATTTTATGACTTTGTATCATATATGTTTTATATTGTGAATGAGTTTGTGTTAATCTCACACTGGGCTTAAAAAGCTCACGCCATTAGTGTTTCAATCTCTCAAGTAACACTCAAACATAGGACTTGGATTTAGCACTCGGTGGAGCCTCTCGAAAAATTTTACATCATGGATATTTATTGGAGTTTTAACTATTTCGATTTAGAGTTGTGATTTTGTGGACTTTTGGACTTTGGACTTTACCTTTATTTTTTGTTTGTGATTTACATTTTTATGACATTAAAATTATCATGTATGCATGCAAAATTATGGGATTTTAAGCATTTTTGATAATTTCATTTTTCTAAATTAATTATGTTTTGTTAAATTTTAAACGAAATAATAATTCGTAAATTTTCTAAATAGTTTTAAGAAAATCCACGGCAAGCTTCTTTATAAAAATTATTTTTATATTTATACTATAAGTTCATTCGTTTTTAAATGTTTTCAAATAACATTACAAATAAATGATGTTTTTCTTTTTAAAATAAATATATTTTACTAAGTATTTTTTGAAGAGATAAAATTTGTCAATCTTAGAGTTTTTTTTTTTACGTTTTCAAACTCAAACATCTATTTTTCAAATAAATAAATAATTTTACACGTCGTTAATGTAATTTTTAAGATTCGGCCATAATGTTTAGGTCGGGTTTAGGCGTTACAACTTTATTGAATAAAAGACAAAAGTGTAGTGAAATTGATAGACAAGTGATCTTGAGTGAATATTTATTATGTGATATAAAATAATTAAATAATAAATAGTGAAACAAGTGAAGTGATAAAATAGCAAAAGACATTAAGGTTTGAATAAGTGATTATCATAAGTGAAAAAAAAATGTGACTAAATTCTATGAATAAATTATAAAGTGCATAAGAAAAGAAGTTTGACATTTAAGTGAATAAAATAGTGAAAGTGATAAGAGAAATGAGAAATTTAATGAAAGAATATTTCATAAGTTAATTAAGTGTTAAATTAAGTGAATTATTTGTGTAAAATGTGTAATACATCTACAAGTGTTGTGTAAAAGTGTACATTTAAACAAAAAGTGCAATTAAGATGAGAAATGAAAAGAAATTTTCAAGTGATTATGATTGTATGAAGGCTCTAGTAAAAAAGATAGAACTAGTAGGATGTAATTGGTAAGCCAAAAAAAATCTAGCATGTTCATATGATTAGCACTTCTGAGCTTATGATGTGATTATTAATACTTATGTACTCATATTTTCAACACTTTGATCCTCATGGTTATTAGCACTTACGTGCTCATGATTTCTTAGTACTTTTGTGCTCATGTTATTCGATTCTTGTTTTCCATGGTTTACTAAGAACTATGTGAAGAAAATGTTAAATGACAAATGTGCTAAATGAAATAAAAGGGTAAGTGAAGATTATTATTTAAGATATATTATATTAACTAAAACTTTATATCTATTAATAAAGTATAAATAAGATAAGACATAATGGGATTAAATATGTAAGAAATGGATCAGTGAAATTTTTAATTAAATTTATATTGAATAGTTAGGATAGAATAGAATTCATGTGTGTACTTACTAAGCTTCTATGAAGCTTACACTACAACAAAACAGACTTTTAACGGCGTTTTTTTTAGGTCTTTAGCAGAAAGTATTTCCAGCGCTTTTAAAAGCGCCACAAAAAACGCTGCTAAAGGCAATGCCGCTAAAATTTGCTACGCGTCATGACTTTTAGCGGTGCTTTTCCTACATACGTCGCTAAAAGTCATGACCTTTAGCAGCGCTATTTTAGAAACATCGCTAAAAGTCATGATCTTTAGCGGTGCTTTTCCTACAAACGCCGCTAAAGGTCATGACCTTTAGCGGCACTTTTCCTTCAAACGCCGCTAAAAATCATGACCTTTAGCGGCACTTTTCCTACAAACGCCGCTAAAAGTCATGATCTTTAGCGGCACTTTTCCTACAAACGCCGCTAAAAATATAACCTTCCCAATGTTTTTGCTTTAAACGCCGCTAAAAGTCATGACTTTTAGCGACGCTTTTCCCCCAAACGCCGCTAAAAATCATAACTTTTAAAAAATATATATTTTTATTAAATAATATTTATTTCTAGGATAAATAATTATATTATGTTTTATTTTTGAAATTTCAACTTTTAAACTATATACTTTTAACGATAAATAAAAAATATTAATTAAATTAAATTTTCTATTAAAATTTTAACTTTAAAACTAAATATAAAAATTAATGAATTTAAGTTTAGAATTTAAATAAATAAGCAATCTACCTCACAGCTCATTTGATTTATAAAAGAAGCTACAAAACACGTAATAATTAACCTTCTAATATACACTTTTTTTTTCTTAATAAAGCAGCAAAAGCAAACATATTATTATAATAAAAATAATTTTCACTAGTGATAGCACCAAGTTTGGATATAAAACATATTATTATAATAAAAATAAAAGACAAAAACATACAACCTGGAGATCATAAGTGAGGTAGAAGACACCATAGCATTCGCTCTTACCCTTAAGATGCTCAGCTTGTGCAGTATTGGGGTTTGAACTTGACTGAGAAGCAAAAACAAGTTATAAAGCAAGAAAAGGCATCTTACTTTCTTAATAAGCTAAAAAATATTCAAAACCATGGTTTTAGAATCAAGGTTATCTCAAATGTAAATTGATGAATAAGCAAATTATTTTCTAAATATTTAATTTCTACAACTAAAACACAATAAAAAAAAAAACAAATGAAGGTCAAATTCACAGGTAAAACCAATAATTTTTGAAGCATTTCAAGTTTAAACAAAGTTCATGGCTACTCAATTTGGTATCTAAAGGAAAATGCAGGAAAAAAATGTGAACTTCGAAGTATTTTATAATGGTGTTCATGGCTGCTCAATTTGGTATCTCAATTTGGTTTACATTAACTTCGAAATTCATTATTAGCATGACTAAAAATCTGAAATGGTTTTGGTAAAAGAAATTTTCAAAGAGTCTACAACGCCGTTTAATAAGTATCAATTCAAATTCCAGCATTTAAATTTTTTTCGCTTAATCTTAAGTTGCAATCTCTTTGTACCAAAAGAAACTAGTAAATTGTAATCATTCTCTAGCGGGTATATAAAATCATGATTATGCTCATACATGATCAAAATTTAATGAAGATAAGATTGTTCTATCAAATAAAATGCCAAGATTTAAGTTCATGGTAAACTAGGTCACATGTCTTTTTATGGTGAAAGAAGACGACATTAACGAAGGGCTTTCTGTTTAAATATGGCAATTTTCCATGGTAAATTTAAATGTTAAATTTAGTTGAGTTTACGCTTGAGACTGACATGCTTTTTACTCATTGGACATGAGTGAAAAGGGAGAAGGGTTGGAGTAATAATCTAAAGTATACTACATCAATGTAAATCTATAATAGGACTAACTAGTTTTAACTGTGATTAAAGCCAACTTTTTTAGTTATTGAATCTAGAAAAATAGTTGTCTCATTTTATGCAAAATTCAAAATCTAAATTCTAATGCTTGACCAATTGCCTTTATACTTGATGGTAGATGGTATTTCACATTTGAACTTCGCTAGGTTTAAGGCCATGATCCCCTACCAAATCCCCCTCCCCTAGAATACCGCGATTCAAATGGCAGCATTAACCTAGCTATGGCCTTATTAATATGACACCAGTATCTAATACAAGGGGACTTATTGTAGGCATGCTATACAAAAGAAACCCCTAGGCCCTAGTTACCTTATCCCTAAAAAAAGATAAACATTGAATCTGAAAATGATTTAAATACATGGGGATAAAGAATATTAAAAAAACTTGTGCAGTGCACGAGAGAAAACTGAAAAATTACCCCAAGGAAGAACTGGAAATTCCCACTGTTGTTTAGGGACCGTGACCACATATAAAGCAACCTACAAAAGGCCAACAAGCAGCAGCACAAATGAACGGTTTTAGTATATTTTGTTTGGATTGGGGTGAATACCAGATATTATGCGTCTGGCATAGATAGGTTTACCTTTTTATTTTTTTTTCAACTTCTTCATATATTTGAAAGATCAAGAGTAACAATGTAACATAGGTTTTATCATTTTCTTCTTAAAGCACAAAACTGAAGACTGAAAGAAAATTATTGATTTATTTTACTCTGACTGAAAACATGCCAAGATTGAAGCAGCCAGAGAATGTGGAGCACTAAAAAGAAGTGATGTCTCCTCCTTTTCGTAAAGAAGATCCATAACATCCATACATGCTTCAAAGCTCACCAATCCCCCAACCTTTGCAACTCCCCTATAAGCAAAATCCAAAAAGATTTGATACTAAGATGATAGAACTTTTCAAGTGCTTCAAATGACTAGAACTGGATACTGGAATGGAACCAGAATATTACTTGAACTGAATAAAAAACTCCTCAAGGAATATGAAAGCTACATTTGATATCCCAATTTCAAAATTCAACACCTATACATTAAAAAGAAAAAGAAACGGAAAACATAACAAGAAAAAGAGAAACGATCATGTTTAGTTGAATTTGATAGCCGCTCAAAAAATAATAAAATATAAACAACTTATTTTAATGTTTTAACTAGTAATTCAAGTCAAGTCAACCCTAATTGAAAAACAGCTTATTTAATACCTAGCCCGTATAAACCAGAACAAATAACCTTATATTAAAGCCATAGATTTTACCTGAAGGAAGACCACCTCCTGCAAAATGTTTTACCACTTTAATAATACAAATGATACCAGATATCATTCAAAGTTTGCAATCACAAGATTATTTCAACTTTGTTTAATAATTTTTTTAAAGTTAAATCATCAAACGAAAAGTATTGAAAGACGAAAAGTATTGAGAGATAAACCGTAAAATTAACCATATGAAGTAAATAACTTACAGCTTCCACGAAATCTCTAATGGTAAAATGCTGATCCTTAATGAATTCATCTCCCAACGATTTTAAACATTTTACGGAGAGAGCACGAGATTCGTGTATCTACAATAACAAACAGGGAAAAAATTACTTCTAAAAAGAAGAATAACGAGCATGAAATCTAGAAACTCAACTTTACTTGAAATCAAGCCATGAACTTCGAAGGCCAATAACACACCATCAAATGTTTCATTGAACCTGCAAGAACAGAATCAATTCATATTATAACAGGACAAAAGGAAGCAAATATTCGCACATCATTTTATTAGCTTCTTATGATGTCAATGTTAACTATACAAATGCTAACATCAAAGGGAATGAAAGTTGACCTTTGCTGTAAAGTTTTCATTTAACATGATATTGCTTGAGCTGATGGAGACATGATAAACAGGTGGGTTACTGAAAAGAAGCAAGTATTCCTGCGGTATAATGTATGCATTATTTTATAGAGGTTGAGATATATATTTATAGCTGTGTTAATTTATAATATATGTGTTGAAATTATCTCTAGTACTAGATTTTGTGTTTTACTTGATATATAATTTTGTGTTTCAGGGTACTGGAAGGCTACTGGCACGGATAAAGCTATACACAGTGGTTCTAAATACGTTGGGGTGAAGAAAGCTCTTGTTTTCTACAATGGCAGACCACCAAAGGGTGTCAAAACTAATTGGATTATGCATGAATATAGATTGAGCGATTCGCATAAACAAATCAAGAAGCATAATGGATCCATGAGAGTAAGATTTGTTGTTTTTGGTATTTTGGGTTATGATCATCAACTATTTGATCATATTGTTGTTCGAATTGATCAAGATTATTGTAACAGAAAAAAAAAAAAAAAGAAAGCATACCTTTTCAATTGATAGAGTTTTAGACGAGGAAGACCTTGCAACAGAAGGAGCAGAATACATTTCTACGACTTTCCTTTCCCTTGTAGGCCTATCACTACTAGGCGCCACTGGACCTTTCTTCTCAGTCGAATATCAACCAGATTTCCTAGAACTCCCCTTTCTACTACTACCTTTGACCTTTTTAGTCCCTTCATCTTCACTCTTTTCTTCTTCCTCCTCCTCCCTCTTCTCTTCCTCCTCGTTCTCCTTCTCTTCAACTTCCATTTGTTTCTCCAAAACCTCCTTACTTCCCTCTTCGTTTTCTTTATCTTTCACATCCTCTTCCTTCGATTTCTTGTCATCTAGGGTTTTCGTCGCCATAGCAATCACCAGTAAAATTAAAAGGAAACTATACGTTCCTTTGAAAGCCTAAAATTAAAAGAAACCCTAACATATCGATAGAAAAGGAGAAGCTATGGTGAGTGAATTCAGTGCTGTGAAATGAAAAGGAAAAAGAAGTGTGATTGGTGTAGGTGTATTGACTTGGTGTTGTTGGAAATGGGAGATTTAGGGGTAAATTTTGAGATTAAAAGGAAAAAAGAATTAACTACAAAATTTTTATTTGGGGATTTAGGGCGCTCGACCAAGATGAGAAGAAGAAGGAGTAACGAGCGGGATTTTGATTTCCCTTTAAAAATAATGGCCTTTTGAGGCGTTTTTCAAAAAAAAAAACCCGCTAATTCTTGGATTTATTGTGGCATTTTCACCAAAAACGCCACTATAGTTTAATTTTTTTGGCTATTACTTAATTTTAATTTTTTTATTTTTAACAAATATTTTTTTATTTTTTCTTTTAAAATTTTTGTGCTAAGATTATCAATTTTTTATTTTTTTAAATTTTGAATATTGAACTTTTTAACTGAAATATGGACTAAAATATTAAATTTTTAAGTTTTTCATTTTTTGATTTTTTGATTTTTTAATTTTTAAATTTTAAATTTTAAATTTTTTTGAAGATTTATATAATTTTTAAATTAACATTTTGCGGCGTTTTCTTAAAAAACACCACTAAAATTAATTCATCTCTATATTTTAATTTTTAATATAAACCAAATCCTAAATTTTATTTTTAATATAAACAAAAAATATATATTTTATATACTTATATTAAATAATGTGGGTGTATTCCTATATTTTAATTTCATGTATGCTTTTGGGATTTAACCCATTTTTATATATATTTTTAAAAATAATAATTTATATTTATCTTATTTTGATTTATATTGTAAAAAATTCAAAATTAAACCCTAAACTGTAACACTCCCACGCCCGAGACCGTCGCCGGAGTCAAGCTTGAGGTGTTACCGAACATAATTTATCATTTAAACAACTTTACATCATTTGTTTTGATTTTCGGAATAAGCAGTTTTTCTGCATCATGGTCGCTAAAAAAATCATATCTCGAGTTATGAAACTCAAAATTAAGATCCGTAAATTTTCCCTAAATCTAGACTCACATATCTATCTACTAATTTTTTTCTAAAATTTTTGGTTGGTCCAATTAGTACAGTTTATTAGTTAAAGTTACCCCTGTTTTAGGACTTGACTGCACTGACCTCTACTTACTATGAACCACTTTTCTCCCTGTACAAAATTCATATAACTATACCGTTTATTTCTATTAAAATTAGATTCAATAAGGATTCTGAGAATATAAACTACACCTCCTAATTATTTTTTTACAATTTATAGTGAATTTTCAAAATTGGAACAGGGGATCCAGAAATTGCTCTGGCCCTATTTCACTAAAACTCAAATATCTTATAACATATAACTCCTTTACCTATTTCGCTTCTTCCATTTGAAAGTAGACACAATAAGCTTCAATTTCATAGTTAATTCTTCACCTAATTTGTTTTCTACTATTTTTGGTGATTTTTCAAACTCACATCGTTGTTGCTATAGTGTTCTGTTTTATGGCAAGTTTCATCTTTTTATGAATTCTCATGAACTATATAACACATTAAACTCACAAGGCATCCAACATTATCTAGGCTAGCCATACCAATGTCTAATCATTATCAAGCATTTTCTCAACCAAACCACAACCATGTCACAAGATTATTTACACAAAACAAGTATATTGCTATACATGCCATACATCAAAACATACAAACCAATATACCAATTCTTCCTCGGATAGTGTGAGCGTTTCTTCGACCTTCCCGATATCCAAGTTGGCTCGCTAAAAACTACAATGAATGTAAAGGAGGGAGTAAGCATAAATGCTTAGTAAGTTCACATGCAAATAACAAGTAACATAACAAAGCAATTATATCAACAACAATAGCATTATATCACAAAGATACAAACCACATTTCTAGCTATCGTGTATCATCTTACCACATTATTTCTGTTGTATCAAGTTTCAACCCGAGGGTTAAGTACATACCTGTCCAAATTGTCCATTTCACAACACTTACCAAAATATCATTTTCATCTTGAGTATTCTTCCATTCCGCTAGAATTTTACCCGTTGAACACATCGGAATATAACTCGGATACACGGATCATTTGCACATAAGTGCCACATATGTAATCAATCAATCATGTAACCCGCCCATAAGCGAACTCGGACTCAACTCAACGAGCTCGGGCGTTCGCATCCATAAGTGAACTCGGACTCAACTCAACGAGCTCGGATGCCTAGTTACATCTCACGAACTCGGACTCAACTCAACGAGTTCGGACATTTGCATCCATAAGTGAACTCGGACTCAACTCAACGAGTTCGGATGCCCAACCATCCTAGTGACATGTCACTTGTATCCTAATCTATTCCTAAGGTTCAAACGGGATTTTCCTCAGTCACACATTTCCCAGTCGTTCTCCTCAGAATATTGGAACCAATATGTTGCTTGCATCTCATACTTATCAATTTAATCACATACTTTTCATACCAATACATAATATTTCACAAAGCATAATATTCATAATAACAAGTATCATATCATATAAATAGCATTAAATCACTTAAAATAGCAATCATGTTACATTATTTACACATGAACTTACCTCGGTACAAAATATAGCAATTTTGCAATTTAGTCCACAATCTTTTCTTTTCCTCGATCAAGGTTGATTCCACGTCTTTCTTGATCTAAAATAACACATTTAGCTTATTTAATACTCACATTTATCAAAATAGTCCTTAACTCTAACTTTGGAAAAATTACGATTTTGCCCCTAAACTTTTGCATATTTACACTTTTGCCCCAAAGTTTGGAAATTTAATTTTATCACAAATTCTTATGTTTTAGGACATGCTGATCATTTATTTACCATTAGCAAGCTCAAATTCCCACTAAAACACATACTTATGAACAATATGTACTTTTACCGATTAAGCCGTTTTGCTCGTTTTTACTTAAAACCGAGTAGCACAAGTTGTCTAAGATAATTTAAAACCTCATATTCTATCATAAAACATCAAAATACACAATTATTCAACATGGGTCAATTTTTGAAATCAAACCCTAGCTCAAATAAATGGTAGAAATAGAGAAATCATGTTATCGGGATTTCAAAAACGTAAAAATCATTAAAAACGGGGCTAGAACGGACTTACAATCGAGCTTGGAAGCTTGAAAAACCCTAGACATGGTTTCTCCATGCTATTTTCGGCCTTGAGGAAGAAGATGAGCAAAAATTGGCTTTTAATTTGATTTTTAATTCATTTAATCACTAAATGACCAAAATGCCCCTAACTTAAAAATATTTTTTTCCACCCATTTCATGTCCATTTTTGTCCAATAAATTAACAAATGGTCTAATTACCATTTAAGGACCTCCAATTTAAATTTTCATAACAATTGGACACCTCTAACATATAGAACTCAACTTTTGCACTTTTTACAATTTAGTCCTTTTGACTAAATTGAGTGCCCAAACGTCAAAATTTTCGTACGAAATTTTTTTTACAAAATAATTTCATAAAAATGTAAACCATAAAAATATAAATAAAACACATTTCAATTTAACACCTTTACCATTTGACAAAAATGCCCTTAATGTCTTTCTTTGTAATTTTTCATGTACAAGCCCATTTTTTTCCAAAATTTTATAAATTGGTCAAATTGCTATTTAAGACCTTCTAATTTATATTCCAATGCAATTTCATACTAAAAGCTTCTAGAATGCAAGTTTTGCAACTATTCGATTTAGTCCCTAATTTCAACTTAAGCACTTTATGCATAGAATTTCTTCACCAAGTTTTCACACAATCATGCAATCATATCATAAACCTAAAAATAATTATAAAATAATTATTTCTATCTCAGATTTGTGGTCACAAAACCACTATTCCGATTAGGCCCTAAGTCGGGATATTACATAAACCATATACCAAAACATATTAAACCCTATACCGCAAACACCAACAACCAAACCCCAAGCCCTAAACTCCAAACCCTAAAACCAAACAATGTAAACCCTAAACCATAAGTCCTAGACCATAAAACCCTAAACCTATACCCTAAAACCCTAAACTATAAACCATAAACCCTAAATCCTAAACTATAAAACCATAAATCCTAAACCCAAACCCTAAACTCTAAAATAAATTAATTTTTTTGTCATTTTATCAAAAATCATAACCCTTAAACCCTAATAGCCTAACCCCTAAAACCATGAAGAGTACTAAGACCCTAGCTATAAAACAATAAACCCTAAACCACAAACTATAAATCATAAACACTAAACCCCTAACCCTCAACCTTTAAACCCCTAAACCCTAAACAACAAAACATAAACCATGAACCCTTAACCCTTAACCCTTAACCCTTAACCCTTAAACCCTAAATCCTAAACCTTAAAACCTTAATACCGCTAAACATCAAGATCTTAAACACTAAACACTAAACCCCAAACCCAAAATAATAAACCCTAAACCATAAAATTAACATTCTAAATATTAAACCCTAAACCATAGACCTTAAACCTTAAATATTAAACCCTAAACCCAAAATTAAGAATTATGAAAATATAATTCAAAACAAGAATAAGAAAAAAATATTAAAATTAAATCAGATCAAATCGAAATGAGTCCCTACACAAAAATGGCTACTCAACTTTTAGCAGCGTTTGTATCAAAAATGCCGCTATTGCTAAGACTTTTAGCGGCGTTTCCACAAAAATGCCGCTATTGCTCAGACTTTTAGCAGCGTTTTCACAAAAACGCCGCTATTGCTCAGACTTTTAGCAGCGTTTTTATGAAAACGCTACTATTGCTAAGACTTTTAGTGGCGTTCCCACAAAACGCCGCTATTGCTCAGACTTTTAGCTTAGACTTTTAGTTGCTCAGTTTTTAGCGGTGTTTTTAGCCTAAAACGCCGCTATTGCTCAATTTTTTGCGGTGTTTTCTTTAAAACGCTGCTAATGTATAATCTTTGCGGCGTTTTTAGCCCAAATGCCCCTAAAACGCTGCTAAAGTCCTATTTTGCTGTAGTATTAACGTGTTGTTTTTAAACGCATAGCGTATAAGAAATAATTGTGTGTGGAGAGTTTGATTTGGGCATATCAAACTACATCTCACCAAAGTAAGGTTTGTGAATTATGCATTTGAAACATTAGTGTGACATATACTTAAGTATTCAATTGGTATGATAGTGGAAGTTAATTAGTGCTTTGGACCATAGAAGAGTTGTGTTTAAATGGAAATATTTTGAGAACATGGTGGTCATACATTAATGAATGAACATGGATAAACATGTGATATTTTAAATAATAATTTAGTTTTAAGGTTGAAAAATGATTGAGAATGATTGGGGTTGAATAGGGTATGTTTAGGTAAGATTTTAAGTGTGTTTAAGCTTGATTTTGGCTCTCCTACACCCAAACACTAGTATTTGGAGGACTTGTATCGTTACAACATCAATAGAATGCAAAAGTAAACAATATTAAACAAGGGTATTGATGTTTTGGAGAGTTTTACCGATAGAACTACCTTATTTTACCCTAATTTGATTGTCTTCTCATCAAAAAGGCCCCAAACGACCTCCAATTAAAATCGAATCATAAAGCACGCTTAGAAATTATTCAAAATGTCTTAAAAGAACTTAAATAAGTTTAAAAGGTGAGTAGAACTAGGATAACATACTAGATATTTGAGTGTAGTGTTTGGTTTGAAATGTAATATTCCTTAATCGAGTTTAGGTTTGGGCTCGAGTAAAGGGTGTTACAACCCCATTAAATTCTTCTTCATGCTCTTAACATATCATTTGCTCAATATTTACAGGCCACACATGTTTATCTTAGCTTTAGTGTTATGCATTTATACTATGTGAGTTGTTCTAGTAACAAATATGGCGTCATGCATTTGAATCCGTCGATTGAGTTGGATGTAGCATGTTACATTTATTAGTATTAGAACAAGTTCAAGTTTAATAATTCTAGGCCCGAATAGTGCCAAAATGTATAGGATTGAGTGTTGTTTAACTAGGGTACATGCCTTAGGAAATGCCGAGTCTACACTAAGTTTTGGGATGCTGAAATTGTTTGTTTGATGTTTGTGTAGTGCAAAATGTCTGCAGAATTCCGTAATGCCGTGGATGAGGAGGTTGAAAGCCATGCTACCCAAATTTTACTATTGCCGCAAGCTTCTCATGCCAAAGGCGGAGATGAGAACCAACCAAAGATCTTGGTGTTGGTGGTGCCGGTGCGCAAAATATTTATTTTGTAAACTAAAATTGTATTATTATAACCATTTATACTAAATAAAAGATGAACTAAAATACGATACAAATGCATACAAAATATAATTAAAATACTACATGACAAAATACACAAACAAGTTAAAATATAGTATGCAAGTTTATATAAATTGTTAACGTGTCTAATTTATATAAACAATATAAAACTTTAATTAAAAATATAACACAAAATAAGTAAATCAACTTTTTTTACCTCAAAACCAGGTTACCTAAACCTAAATTTTCATAAAATCATCTCTTCAAGTTACCTAAACCAACCCCCAAACATTAATTAATTGCTTAGCTACCTAAACTAACCCCAAAACATTAGTTAATGACATTACTTAGTTATCATAAAACCATTTCAAATTATAAACCAAGCGACCCGGGGATAACTTTATAACTATTATTAGATAAATGCCGGCATTATGTTCTCGATAAGCTATTATATTTAAATTGTTAAAACATAAAAAAATTGTAAAATAATTTAGATATTTAATAATTTTATTTATATAATATATGACACAAAATTGAGAGTTATTTGAATATGACAATTTCAAACCCATTATAATTATATAACAATATTAATATAGAAATAACCAAATATGAAACAACTCAATACATAATATAAATAAAAAAACTTCTAAAACGTAAAATTTTAATGTCAAAATTGTTATCAAATATAATATACTAAATATAACTATGATTATTGACCAAAAAAAAAAACTAATATGAAAATAAACTAACTTGAAGATACATGAAACGAAAAAATGAGTTATTGTAATAGTAATTGCCATGTTAATATATTCATGTTATATTCAAGTTAATTTTATGGGTTTAAAATAATATAAATATAATTTTACATGTTAATAATTTGTTTTATATAGATTTTGATTTTTTTAAATGCATGTCATTTTTATGTTATTTTTATGTTTTGCATAGGCTTTCATAGCTACTATTTTTAGAGAATAATTTGTGCATCTTTATAATGTTTAAAAGCTATAACATATTTTGTATTATTTTTAATAATGATTAAATTAAAAAAATAATATATTCATATTGTGTTTGTGCTTTTTTTTCATGTTAATAATTATTATATGTAGATTTTGACACGTGTATTTGAACCATTTGTATGTTAGGTTGAGTACTAATTATTCCACTTTGTTTCCATATAATTTCTTAATTTATCTCATATTTGCATAATTTGTTATATTCATTTAATTTTAACTCCAGATCATTTTTTGGGAACTTAAAAAGGTCTAGATATTAAAAACAACCCCTACGCTATTATAGCTCATTTGAATAAGTTCTAGTAGCTTTTTTTTTAGCCTAAACAAGCCAGATTCTTTATTACATATTCATAAAGTACCTTAGTTTTAATTAATTGGCATTGTTTAATTATAGTAAATTTAAATTGAAAAAATTACATGAAAATTATTTGTCCAGTGGGACAAAAACACAAGTAAAGTTTTTTTTTAATATGATACATTTAATGGTAGACATCCATATGGAATTTCTTACAATCAATAGATTTACGATAAAATATTTTTTTTTTACTTGTGTGCTCGTCCAATTAAAAAAAATGATTTATAGTAATTTTGTCAATTTAAAGTTCACGCAAACTAATTAAAACTAAAGGTTTCTATAAGTGAATTAAAGCATAGGTATTTATATAAGTGAATAGAGAGTATAAGGACTTAATTGAATAAGCTATTAAACTTTATGGACCCGTCTAATATATAAACCATATAATTCGACTGTTTCTCTTTTTCCGTCAGTTCTGCTTAATTTTGACAATGATTATTTTTTAAAAATTTTGCAAAGAAAATGACTTAATTACCCCCACCCCATCAAGAAATGTCATAGCTTAGTTGTCACAAAATTAAAGCCCTTCAAAGTCTAATTCTGGCCTCTCATTGAACGGGATTGCTTTAACAGTATAGTACAGATTATTACATTTGGACGAACGCCAATAATATATATTTATGTTTGAATTAAAAAAGTCATACTCTTATACCTTTAACACATTGAATACAAATGCTTTAATACGAAATAAATTAAAAAATCGAGGCTACATATTCCCACTATGAACTAAATGCCGGGTACTCGCCCATCCATGAATAATTAGTATATTAACAGTGTAAAGAGACTAAAGAGTATAAAAAATGTGCAAAAATACACACTCATTTGAGTATTAAATTAAATGATAACTCTAACATCACTACCCAAGTACTCTGCACATTTATGTTGGCAAGAGACCATATTTGGATATAAATTCAAGCTATCATCCTACACAGCTTATTTTTCCTTAAGACTAATTACGACATAAAGATTCTAGGCGGCTAGACATGAGTAAAGCCTACGCCATTGTCCCAAATGTACAAAAGGGAGCAGAATTAAGTTCCTACTATTTTGGAATTCCATATACCAAGTAGCTTCACCGGATTTACTTTCTATAGTAAAAAATAAGACTTCAATTTGAGACCTTCTCAACCTGCTTCTGCATAATAAGCTCCAACAACACAGAGAACTAAGAAAGGTATTCCTCACCACACAATGCAAGCCTGTAGTACAAGAACATCAGAAATGATTCAGTAAATTCTCGATTATTGAAGTCAATATTGTCTATATGCATGCCATTAGTGCTTCATCAAACAACAGCAGACCAACTACCATGTTGGGTTTGATAAAACTCCTAGGAAATTTATTTCAGCCATACAAGATGAACACCTATTTACACTTATGTTGCTCGAACTAGTTAGTTTCTTCCAAGATTTCCATGAATTCAGAAGATCCTTCAATATCCTATACCTAAGTCCATATATGCATTAGACACAGGTACTTCACAAAAATGAAGTGTTGAAACAACAAAGAATCATGCATCATCAAGGTCACTAACCTGATGCTAACATAAATCAAATTAGCTCCATAAGCATAACAAGTCAAATGTTGATTCCTAGATTTCAAATGAAAAGATACATTGCTGTGTTGCCTTCAGGATAAGTCAAACAGAGAAATGGTGAATTTTCCTTAAGAGACTGAATCAAGTGGCAAGTTACTTTTAGTTAAAGAAAAGCCACAGAGAAGCAACTAAAGGCAAATCAACTTATGCACGTGCATGCTGTTAAGCAAATAAAATTTATTAAAGACCAAAACTGAATACCTATTCAGTGAAAACGCTCATGAGATCATTTGGAGGAAATTGTTGTAGCATTGGGATTTCCACTTTTGCATTATCCCCAAACTCCATACTAGGCTCCTGCTTCACTCTAGTACCAATGTTCTCACTAAAATCCTTTCCATGGCTAGAGCTGCACAAATGTGATTGAAATTCATCAACAGCAAACTTGGCTGGAAGGCAAGTTCCTTTATTAATATATCCAAGATTATTAAAAGGTTCTTGATTGAGCAAATCCCCAGACTTAGTAGAACCATAAGGATCCGGGATATTACTCGTGCTATGGACAAATCCTGGCAAACGCCTGGATGCTTTAAATGTCATGCTCGAGGTTTGAACTTGCTGACTAGCACAATTGTCAGCATTTACTGAGCAAGATGAAACAGACGGAGAAACAGAAGCAGGGGGTATGTAACCACTAAGAATGCCTGTAGTTTGGAGATTCACATCTGATACTTGCCCAATATTCAATGAAGGACAATTTGATTGAGATGAAAGAAGACTGTAATCAATAACAGCAGTCCTGCTATAGCTGCCATTTTGGGTCACAGAAACAGGACTATTTCCTGCCCAAAAACTAGCAGATGACTGAGAGGGTACAACATGGCAAGAAGGCTGCACATTGATTGAGCGGTGTAGCTCAGAAACAGTAGATCGCTGCTGTGGTTTCTGGAGTTGTTGCTGTTGTTGCAACAAATCAATAAGCATGTTACCATTCTGAGAACATAACCCTCCACTATTACTGGGTCCTGCCGTACCAATGTTATTAGAGGGCCATGATCTGAACCCTGAAGCAACATCTTCAACAGGTGCAAAGGATTGTGAGAAGTGTTTGGAGCTACTGGATTCGCTTTTTACTAAATGTTGAACAAATGCGACTCCATGATCAACTTGAATACACTTGGGCCCTTGAGGGGTTGCTTGAAGAAGTGCTGGCTGGTCCATAGCCGCAACTAAATTGCCAGCAGGCCGACCTAAGAGCTCAGCATGGAGAGCTGCTAAGGTTTGTGGAGGAATTTGTCCAGAGGCAGCCAATGCTTGGATGTTAAAACTTCCGAGTGAACCAATTTTAACATTTGCTTCTACTGGCCCACAAAGTGGATTAGCAATACCACCTTGTTGAGCCACTCCACTTATTCTTTTCAAGTATAGTCTGAATTTCTGCATATGAGATTACAGTATCTTATGTAAACTTAAAGTTTTTAACAAGCACAAAGAAAGAGCTAAGTATATCTAGCGCGATTAGGAACTTTCATGCGTATATACTATCAAAAGAATGTAAATAAAGGCTTCAAGCTCCTGAACAGGTTATATGTTCAGTTTCAGTATGAGCAGCTGACAGGTGGTCCTGCACTGCTGACAAGGACACATATCACAATCATTATTCAAAAACTGACTAGCAAAACCAAGGTGAAAGTACCTGCTAGCTCTCTCTATTACAAGGACTGGTTCAAATTAGTCCCTTTATAATTAAATGGATCAATTTAGTCCCTATACTAGTAAAAAGATTCAAATAAGGCAAAATTTTAATAGAATTAAGCTCACTGTTGAAAGTGACATGGATATTTTTTGCTTTCTTTTTGAAAGATGATGATGTGAGACTTTATTTTGCAAAATAAGGCACATGGACACCACACCATTTAGCAAATGAAAGGGGCTTTAAAGAAAAATTGTTCAAACTTTTGTCTATACACAGTTCAACACCAAACAAAAGATTTTGTTTGCAAGAACATAAAAGCTTTAAAAATATTTTGGTAGAAAATCACAAACCATTCACCGTTTTTTTCTCTTTCCCAACAGTAAAATTTGGCCTTATTTGAATCTTTTTTACTAATATAGATACTAAATTGACCCATTTAATAGTAGAGGGATGAATTTGAACCAGTCCCCATAATAGAGGTACTTTCACTGCAAAACGAAGTACAAAATATTATCAATGCTACAAGCATCATCGGCCGATATAATTTTTATATGCAAATGGTGTAAATAATAATAATTATAACAACAATAATAATACAAGCTTCTTCACCATTGTGGTTCTTTGTTCTTTTAAACTCCATTATGAGACCCACTTTCAATCAGACAGATTTAACTTGACAACACTAATCCTCTTCAGAGAATTCTTTCACAACTTCATCAGATGTCAACCAATTAAGATTATTTTAAATAGAGTTAATTATGACTCATTTCACAATAGCTTTACATCGAAATCTCCCCATAGATATCCACCCAACAAAATATTATATTGGCAAGCAAAAAATTTATAAAACTTCAGTCTCTAAAGAAGGGGGAAAAATGTACTTAGCTGTATGAAAAATAAAGTCTTGAGTATAGTTGAGGTCTAATACAAGTTTTTCAATCCATAACTTGCATGAAAGTTGGATGAGGAGCTATAGACTTTACTAAATCAGAAAGTAGAGTAACATCAAAAAGAAGAAACAGACCATATCTTCTCACTATAAAATAAATAAAAAACAGAGCATATAAGAATCAGTAAGGCATGATTTGAAGGCATGATTTGAAATACTAAGAAATGAAATGACATGCCAACATCAAACCATCAATTGTTTGTTATCAGCCAAAATATAGAAGTTCAAATTGAACAGCTAACTTGCAAGTAAAACAACAATCAAGTACTTTTAGCTAGTTAACTACACACAAAGCTGAGAGCCAATTACCAAATGCTCAAATATATTTACGATCAGTCCAGATTACTAGTACAAGAGAAGAAAATACATGTCAGATTCACACGGTGAAGAACCAAACCTGCAAATGGCTGGCAACATTTTCTCTAGTTAAACCAGGTACATTCATCAGCTCAAGAATTCTCTTGGGAACAGCCTCTGAAATAGCAGCCACAATGATTATCCAGCAATAATAAGAAAAGCAATTAGTATTAACATTTTCTATTTCAGAGATTGCACAGAATACAAAAGCCTATCCCTGTCTGAATTCAACATAGTAAGAAAAATAAATAAAAGGATCAAATCACTAGAGATCTTACTATCAATCCCTAGCTGGTTTACAGCACTGACAAATTGTTGGTGCAGCTCCACTGACCAAACAACACGTGGTTTCTTTGATGTGGATGGATCATCATTGTCAATTTCACCATCATCCTCTTCTTTTGAGTTGCTCCTCTTTTTCAGAGGTTTCAATGATGTGTCTGTTGCATCATTGACGGAAGAAGCATATTCAGCATCATCATGCCCTCGTTTATGCTGATCAGTATCATCTAAGCTTCCTGAATGTTCTAGCTCCTTATTCTCATTCCATTTCTTCCTCACAACATGCTGCCATATATTCTTTAATTCTTCCTCACGTATGGGCTTAATCAAATAATCACAAGCCCCATGTCTAATTCCCTTCATAACAGCACGTGTGCTCCCATCAGCCGACATCACTACAACAGATTCATCATGTCAATAAGCGGAAGAATAATATTTACCAAAAGTCTTTATGGAAAATAAATGAATACTTACTAATTACTGGAAGATCCATTTCAAGCCCAACATGTTCGAGGAGTTTATAACCATCCATATCTGGCATATAAACATCACTTAGTATCACATCAAAACACCCTTTTCTCTCCCGTAAAAGGTTCAGAGCAACTTTGGCTTGGGGGCAAGTAGTAACTGCAAAAAAAAAAAGGAACTTTACTTTTAAAAAGTAATGAAGAAAATTGAACAAACATCATAACATTTCACTGTGCTCAAAAATAAGAAACTAATACGAAACCCTAAAACTAATTAAGACTCTTTCTTTGTTAGCGCAGAATTTACCACATGCTTGTGAATGGTACACAACAAATGTTAAGAGTTCAACACTTGAACATGTAATTTTAGCTAAATAAAAAGGCTTCATTTCACTTTTAGGAAGTAATTATGTTTAACTTGCCCTGTATTTTAGTGATTCGATAATCTTTCGTCAAATGCAATTTTGTCTTTCCTCGTTTGCTTAAAAGTAACAACGAAAATATACTAAAAACCAAGCTTAATTCAAGATGGCAGCTTTCTAAGCAGAAAATGCATGGAAATATATAAGTGAATCTATAAAATGCAAAATTAAGCACCGTGATAGCGGCAACGGTGAAGCATCTGCTCGAGGATTTTTAAGCAGGTAATGTCATCGTCCACAACTAGAACCCTCAACCCAGCCGGGAACTGATCAGAGATCACAATATCCGCTGCTTTGCATGACGTCAAGCCGTCGTAGCTGGTGGTGGTAGCGTCGCTCGTACTCACACTGGACTGTACAACTCTACGCATGGTAGCCAGTCAGAAAAACACAACTCACTCACACATTTAAAAAGAAACCCTAGAATCACAATCCTTCTCTCTTAACGATTCCAATTCACCAAAATAAACCAACGAACTCCACCAAAACGAGAAACAATAGAAACAGAGAGGAAAAAAAGAAATCCTAGAAATGAGGGGTTAAATTGAAAGGCTTAAACCGGGATCGGACCGACGACTGAATAAAACAAGGATAAATTGGAATCTATTTTCTTTGATGTTGAAAAATTTTGGTGATCCAAAGTGAGTTGATTTTTCTTTTTTTCTACAGAAGAAGAAATAAGAGAATTGGTATATAACGCGCAAAAAAATAGAGAAAAAAGAACTTGTCCTTATCTGTTTATTTATTTATTTTGAGGCAGGTCGGATAATATAAATAAGTAGAAAACATGCCCAAAAAAAGAAAAAAAAGTAGAAAACGGAGGGAAATAATTGGAGAAGCTAAAGGTGGGACCCATTAATGCAGCGATTGTCAGTCAGGCACAGCGGGTAGCGTGCAATTTCCGGTCCGCGATCCTTTGGTTTCCTCGACCCGGTCTGGTCCGTGAGGGAGGGCTCATGCCACTGCAATAAAATGTTCAAGGTTAATCTTTAATAGGGGGAATACTTTTGTTTTTGAAGTTCCTAAATCACTGGAATCTTCAACATGTTCCCAAGTAAGAGAATAAAATTGTAGATAAGATAGTTAAGGTTAGGCGAGACAAAGGACTAGGCTGTAATTGATTGATAAAAATTATGTGATGAATTTTCTTAATGTTTAATATTTGAGTTGTAATATTTTTTTACCAAAAAATATATATATTCAAGGTTAATTAGAGAAAAGGATTGACTTTAAAAATTAATTATGAATTTAGGATGTGTTTTTCTCAAATTTAGGGAAATTGATCAAATTATGGATTTAGGATGGTCTTACAAGAAGCATTTCTGTTGAAGTGGCAGTCAGAGTCGTATTGACCTTCTACGACCACATTACTCAAGCATTTTTTAACATAAAATTATGTTTTTCTATTATTTATTTAAATAGGTGGAAACCAAAGCTAGCAATCAAAAGGGTTCGAGCAGCTCGGATCGAATTTACTTTTGGCTTAGATTTTTTTAGACTTGGATCAGCTCAAGTTTAGTTTTTTCGGGTAAGGGCTTTTACGAGCTTAGATTTTCTCAAGTTCAAATGTTTTTGAGCTTGAATTTTTCAAATTTAGGGTTAGACATTAAGTCGCACAGGCTTTGACAGAATTAGATAATTTTAAATTTTTTAAGTTATAAATATTTTAATTTTGAATGTAATAATTCATTCTATTTTTATAAGATGACAACGTAATTTAAGTTTACCTTATAAAAATAAAAATTATATATTTAATAAAATTATTTTATATAAATTTATTAAAGTGTTAATTGTATGTAAATTTTATTATTTTATGATATTATATGAATTAACCAAAATATCTTTTATTATATTATATTAACAATTGAATAACTTTTTGTCTTTCTTATTAAATTTATAAACTTAATGCTCATATTCTAAAATATTTATTCCAAGACCTAAAAATATATTACACTAAGCCCAAAGCCAAATAATCTATTTATTATTAGAGGTGCTCATGGGTCGGGTCGGGTCGAGCTTGAGTTGGGCTCATACAAGGTATCTGAACCAATTTTCCAAGTCTAGACCTAGTCTAGCCCAAAATATGAGTTTTTTTTCCCCCAAACCTGGCCCAATTTATGAAAGGTAAACCTTGGTCTGCCCTCCCCGCCCATATTTGATTTTTTGTATTAGTTTTTATTTAAAAATATTTTTTAAAAATATAATACATTAAATGCACTAAAAATCCTTAAATAAAATTTTCTAACACATTAAAAATATACTAAAAAGTATTAATATTAAAAAACATTAATAAATTTTTTATTATATTAAAAACACAATAAATGTAATAAATATTTTATTGACTTAAGTATAATTTTAAAATTTTATATTTTAGGTTGGGTTATTTAGTTGCTAAGTTATTTTTTTAAGGTTTTGGGTAATGAATTTAATTGTTATTAGGTTAGTAATTTAATATAAATATAAATATATATAATTATTATTTAATACATATAATTAATATAATATTTTTTATAACATAATATATTCAGGCGAGGCCGGGCTCGGGCAAAAACAATCTTGCCCAAGGCCCACCCATATAGAAAACGGACCTTAAATTTTACCCAAGCTCATTTTTCGAGCCTTTTTTTTTGTTCAAACCCTCCTATTTTTCAGGTAGGCCTTCGGGCCTAGGCAAGTGGTCCGGCCTATGAGCAAGTTTACTCATTATTGTCTAAGCTCAAAATAAACTAATTATAGCCCAAATCTTAAGTCCAAAAAAAAAAAAATAATTAAAACTGTAATGACCTGAAAGTTAGTGGTGTCGGAAAACGGTGGTTGTGGAACCTCACTAAACAAGATTAATATGAAATTTAATTAAAGTTTAGTATTTTAATTTTGTTAATTGGATAGTTAATTAAGGTAAAAGTGTATCGACCCTAAAGTCATTGATATCAAAAAATGAGGTATCGGAACCTCGTTTCTATAAACCGAGCCTAAAATTATTTTTACTAAATATTTATAGAATTACCATATAGATGAATTGAATTTTGGATAAATAATTTTTTCGAATTAGTGATTGATTGTAATACTAAAACTAAATCATAAAAGTAATAAAATTTAATCGTTATAGATTTTTATTTATTAAAAGGCTTAAATAACAATCGGGCATTATTCATTATAGTTGACGATTGGTGACATATACTTGTGTGTGAAACCATTTAAATTATATTAGAATTGAGTTTCAATCTTTCATCCTTTGCATGGTAAGTATTTTTAGTTCGTTTTCCGTAAAATTTATGTTTTTGAGATTGTGGTAGCTCGATTTAGTTAAACTGTATATTATTCCCCAAAACTGTTAAAGTTTCAAAATGTTGCCATTAAAGTTTCAAAGTTTCAAACTGTGAAAATTGTTAGTTTTGAATATAAGGACTAAAGTGTAAATATTTCAGAATTTATATGAAATTTCTATAATTATAGATATTATAGAGCTGTAGAAGGATGAAATTGAGATTAATTTTGAAACCGAAGCGCAAATTCCAAAGTTATAGCAATTTTGGTTTCTAAGGGCTAAATTGAATAAAATGTAAAACTTTAGGGGACATCCAAAAGATGAAATTGAATTGATACATGCTTAACATAGGCTGTTATAAGGTATTTGGAATTGATAAATTGAAATGAATTATTATTTAGATCAAGAATTGAATCAATCGAATGATAATCGCGAAAAAGGAAAATTATAGATTAGTCATCGACATCTAACTGGTAGTTGTTTTGTCTGACAAGTTCATGTGAAACTTACTATGCAAATTTTATGATATATTTGATTATATTTAATGTTTATTAGTTAGATTAATTATAACATTGATGATATTGACTAATAAGGGACTAAATCGTAAATTATGAATTATGGCAAGTACAAATAGGTACATGGGTGTTAGCTTAAATTGATTATATGTTTAATATTAGTAGGATATGCTAGAATTATATAAGTTTGGAATGGAAATGTGGCATAAATAATTTATACCTTATTGAGTTGGGTGAGTTGGAACGATTATACAAATGAGAATGTTGTAAGTTAGTGTAACACCCTATGCCTAACTAGTTTACTGGATCTGGGTATGAAGCGTCACAAATAGACCTATACTTAATTCTTCTAAATTAGTTGTTATAAAACAATTTAAAAATAAAGCTATCTAATAATGAAATTAAAAATAGCAATCATTGCAATGAAAGGCCTTAAGCCACTAAATGCTTGGTTCCTTACGTTCTAGCTTCTAACCAGACTATCTGTTGACAAGGAATTTCTTAAAACTTAGATAAGGACTATCTATCCTAAAAAAATCCAGATCTTGGATATGTTATCTAGTTTTGCTAAAATAGTCCCTAATGCGGAGTGTAACATCTCTAAAATTTTCTAAAGTCTTAAACAATGATAAATAAATAATAGACCAGTCAAAATATGAGAAAGTCATAAATTGGAAATTTACAGAGATATGAGACAAAAAAGACAAGTGTATAAGGTATTTGGAAAAATATAAATATTAAGATAAATTAATTCAAGGTACCAATTAAATTGTAAAACAATGGAAAGTATTGGGACAAAGTGAAAAAAATTAGGTGTTGAAAGGATTAAATTAAATTGATAAAAAAGGAGGAGGGACTAAAGGTGAAAATATACCAAAAGGAAACATGACAGTATTATAGAAAAAGTGAGAGAGTAAAATGGTAATTAATTGAGAAGATAATTATGAAAAAAAAAGTAATCGCTTAATTGAAATTAAATGATGTTGGAAAGGCAAAATGGTAAATAATATAAAAGAGATATTTTTATAGAAAAAACTAGGCTATTTGTGTTTCACATCACCACCATTTTCTAGTATTCCCAAGTTTTACTTTTCTTTTAATTTAGTTCTTCTCACCAAATACAAGCCCATTAAACTAGTTTCTTCCAAATTTCTCCAAGATTAGTGAGTGAAATCAATAGAGGAGTGTAGTAACTACCTAAATGTTATAAGAAATGTATTCATAAATGCTTTGGAGGAGAGAGAAAATAAAGATTAATAGAGAATACAAACAATTAAGATAAGAATCATAAACTTCTCTTGAAATACATGTTGGTTTTGGTTTAAAAACATAGATTATTATATTTTAGAATGATTTTAATGTGAAAATATTGTGTATTTTAATATGGAAAAATGAAGAAAAAAATGAAGGAAGTTGAGAACAAATAAATAAATAAAGCAAGAAAGTGGACAAAAGGAGCAAGAGAAGAAGAAAGTTTAATTTCAAGCTTTGAATTGTAAGTACAACTAGAACATTACTTGTTTTGATTATTTAGCTAATTGTTAGGATGAATGTAATTTTAATATGATATTTAATTAAAAGTGCATGTACTAAAAAAGTGAAGAATAATGCATGATAATGATTAAGTATAATAAATAATAAATGGATTGTGTTTATTAATTAATATGTGATAGAGAAAATGAAAGAAAAGTGAGAAATAAATTATAAAGTGAATAGAAAGATTAAATTGTAAAAGATAACAAAGTTGATAGAATCCTAATTATTATAAGTGTATATATGTGTAAAGTAAAATAACTATACATATATGAGTAATGTGATAAGTCGTATGGTGAAGTCATGAAAGTGTAGAATAAAAACAAACAAGGATTAGAATGTTACAAGTGTAAAATAAAATGTAAAAAGAATTAATAAAGATTAGTGATGAATTATGAAAATTATATTAATTGGTGAAATATGTTACACGTATTTAAAAAAATTGTAAATTCTATTTATGGATTTGATGCCTCAGGGACAAAATCTAGAAATAAGTAAAATGATACGTGAATGTGATAATAAGGTATTGTGGTGGAATTCTAAAATTAAATAGATAAATGAAATATGTTATATACGAAATTGAAAGATTCCTAAACTTATTTTAAAGTTTTGTTAAGGATTTCCAAGGATTTAATGAATTTTCGTGAAAATAGTCATAAACATGTCAAAAATTTTGATACCATGAATTGAGTAGTTTTGTATAGTTTAAAGGATGAGAATTAGTCGTAGGTGAATAATTAAATGAAAAGAATTAGTTTTAGATGAAAATATTAAGTATAGAGAAAGATATTTGAGCTTCAAGTTTGTTACTCGAAATTTCAATTTCACGAGGAATATAACTTAAACTTGCGTTTTTGGTTGGTTTATGTGAGTCTTGACTGAATATTAATTGCATTAATTGTGTGGTTATATGTGTGAAGCGTCGCCATTAGAACTTTCTTCGAGCAATGTGATAACTCTTGAAAAGAGTTATATTTTAGGCCTCTAAATGGAATTAATTATTTCTAATTAAATAAATTCATCTTCATTTTTAGGATAATTTTAGAACATTGTATAACAAAACTTGGATTGCGCTATAATAGTCATCATTTATTACTTGTATTACTTGGGGAAGGAAAAGTTGTGGTTGTGGTTAGACCCAGGTGTAGGTAGAAGAAGAGGATGAAGAAGATGTAAAAGGAAAATATGGGAAGTGAAACATTACCGTGGAAAATGGTGAGATTGATTGTTAACACAATTGCCATGGCAATTCCAAGAAGATGACTTAGCACTTTATCCATGTCACTTTCAACTAGTTGGACGTTTACCAAAAAACCACCCTAAAAAAGAGGAGAAACAAATGTGTGCTGAGAGGGACGAATCTACCTAATAAAAGAAGAAGAGAGAAGAAGAATGAGAGGAAAAGAATTTGTGTGAGAAAATTGGTGACTACAGTTTTTCTCTCATTTTTTGGAGAATTCCAAAGAAAGAAAAGGTAGTAGCTTAAGATAGCAGAATACAGACATGAAGAAGGGGGAGAGACAACTATCTTGGATTCACGTACAATCTAAAGATCAAAGAGAAGCTAGAGTGTGGCGATGATTCCTACATTTATGCTTTTATTTTCTTGATTTTTGTGATTCAAACTTATTTGAGAATGTTGATGAATGATTTTATTTTGATGTTAACTTTTCCACCCATGAAATAAATCTTTTCTAGGTTGGAGTTATTTGGCTGAATGTTTTATCATCTTTAATACCCGTGGTTTGAGATTGTTTATGTCACTGTTTCATTCGATCTATGTTTATTTTAATTAGATGCATGCAAACTCTAAACATGGTTTTTTGTGTGTTGTGTTCTTAAATTTGTTTTTAATTCTGAAAAGGTTAAATATATTGAATCTTGAATCATTTGATGCAAGCGAATACTTGACAGAATATTCCTAGAACTCTAGACATAGATGTTGCAAGTTGTACAGAGAAAAATGTTCATTGTAATTATTAATCCAGAGTTCTGTAGACATACAGTAACTTAGATTTCTAGTTTATGATCTAGCTATCAAAAGAGGCAGGTTACAGTAGTGACTTTCTGAGCAGTTGATTAAACAATATTTTTCCATGGCATTATTTTGATATGAACATTTCATCTAAATAATTCCAACCCTATTCATTCAACAACAGAAATGTTCTTTCTTTTCTCTATAATTTGCCACAGCATTTAATTGCCATATCAATTCTTTGTTTTTAGCATTTGATTTCGTTAATTCATTATACAAACATCTTATTCAACTCGAGAGTATTTCCTACTATTCAGTACAGTCAATAGGATTATAATAACTTACTCAATTTCTTACCAATTTCCGATCCCTGTGGAGATGATATTTACTTATCACTTTATTACTTTAATGACGTGTACACTTGCTTAAGTTTACTTAATTAAAGGTTAATTAAGTTCAATTTTGATTAATTAAACATTAAACAAGTATATAAACAAAAATTAAAAGAAATCTAAAACATTTGTCCTTTTTATTTTTCATTTGAAACAAAAAAAAAATAAAGAAAGGGTTTCAAAGCTTCAAACTTTCGGCTAAAAATAGGTAAGCTCAATCAAGTCATTTTCTTGTAATTTTTATATTTTTTAGGTCATAGAAGCTTGATTTAGCTAGCATATATACCAATTTGCAAAATTATTAAAAGTTTTTGGATGTTTCCATTGATGATTTCTTAAAGAATTTGGTGTTAAAATGATAGATTTTAAGCTTAGATGGGAAAAAGGACTAGATTGTAAAGTGTAAATTATTAGTTTTGTCAAAAGGTCCACAGTGCAAAATATTAAATATTTTATTTGAAATTTCTATAATTATAGATATTAGAGGGTCCTAAAAGGATGTAATTGAGATTGATTTCGAAATTGAAGCTCAAATTTGAAAGTTATGGCAATTTCGATTTTAGGGACTAAATTGAATAAAATGAAAAATTTTAGGAGCATTCAAAAAATGAAATTGAATTCATTCAAGCATATTAGGGGATGTTATAAATGATTGGTATTGATAAACTAAATTGAATAATTGTATAGATAAGGAATTGGATCAAATTGGAAATAGTAGGGGAAATGACAAAATTGTTGAATAGTCCTTGAAGTTTCAACTTAATTTTTTATTTTTCTAGGTAAGTTCATATGGTACAATTGTATTTAAATTGTTATGCATTTGAATTATGAATATGTGTATGTTTGATTATAACTTAAATTGTTTGCGATTTGTACAAAATATGAGATATAATTAAATTGTAGAGAAATGTTATATGTATTAAATCCCGAGTGAATGTAATAAAGGATAGGATACGATTGACATACCAATAGGGTTATATGTGTGCTTGTATGGGATATGTGATAGTATAGTATAATTGGTTGTACAAAGATCATTACTGATTATATTGGGATCTAGTTTTTGTTACGGATCATCAAGTATTGAATGTCTCTACTGAGACATTGGTGTTGTGGAGGGACGTATTATTATACGATTTTACAGATGATTGCCTACAGGATTTGCACTTTAGTGCCCTACTGCTCTTACGAGCAATTTGGTTTGGTGTAGTTACTCGTGTATCCAAACCTGTTCACTTTAGTTCTTCGAGCTAAAAAGGTTAATGAAAATTTAAAAAAGGCAACAGAATGTTACGAGCTTTTTATTCAATTAGTTAAATATTGATTTGATTATGGGAATCATATTGAATTGGATTGATATATGTTTGAATTGCCATTTGATATCATTATATGTTAACTCGCCTTATTGATATGTGAATTATTTTGTTTAGGAAAACTTTGCTAAGTTAAATTGCTTATTGTATCAAATTGTAAATTGAGGTAAGTTGATGTTTAATTCCTATGAACTTACTAAGCATTTGATATGCTTACCCCGCTTATTTTCCTTTTCCCTTGTAGATCATCTTTTAGAACTCGTCAAGACATATAAACTCGAAGCTCACACCATCCTATCACCTATTTGGTAGATGTTTAATCATTTTAAACCTTGGGTCTATGGCATGTATTTAGGTGTTTTAGAACAAACTTGAATGTATGAAGTCTTGATGATGTTTGAAAGTCATTTTGATCCATGGTATTGAACTTTATATGTGTGTATATATATATATATATATGATCTAGATGTTGGTATTTGCATATGGCTTGAAAATGCATGATTTGGCATTTGTAATACCTAGTTAAATGGTTTGGCATAGGTAAGGTTATGTAATGAAATGAAATAACATGTTTGAACATGGAATTACATAGGTAGGAAGTTGGTATTTGAATGGTTAGTAGGTTGATGGATGGTATATAATTTAAAGTATTGAAATGGTTTATTTTGTGATAGATTGAATCTATATTGGATTGGTTTGATTGATATGAGTAATTGGCTTATGTTGGTATGAAAAATTATGTGTTTAGATATGTTTTTAGGTGATTATGTTGAATGGATGATTTGGGGGCCTTGGGGCTAAATGTTGATTAGCATGCTAGGTTGAAGCTTTCTAAAGCAGGGACATAGTGGTCGTTTGTGGTATCATGATACGATATCCTTGATGTCACAATATCCACCTTGTTTTATTTTGTAAATTTTGCAATTTGGTCCTTAGGTTGGGAAGTTTGGCCTTAGATATTGTGATACCCACTTAATATATTTTGATGTTTGGCTACTATCTTCAGGATCGTGAAACTAAACCCTAGATATCACGATGCCCTCTTCTTATATTTTGAAAATTTTCAATTTAGTCCTAAGTCAACCTCAGGATGGTATTGAGCTTTCGTAAACTTGATTACAACCCAAAAATGATTGTTTAATATGTTTTGAAATTTATTAACACTTGATCATAAGTATAAATGCTTGTATGTTGATTAATTGATCGTAGTTGCTCCGAAAATGAATGTGGCATTCTATCGTTCGAACCCGGTGATAGGGTCAGGTGAAGGGTGTTACATACATTTCCAATGAAACATATATTTCATTCCTCAAAGAATATTAATGGAAACAAGATATTTGGTCATAGACAAATATGTGACTAATAATATTCATGTCACATTCATAACATAAGTTATTGAGAACTCTTATTATTCTATTATTTATTATTGTTTCCACTTCTAGTGGTTATTATTATGCCACTTATCATGTCCATGATATTGTGTCACTTATTACGTCCATGATTATATCCTTAAATTTTTTATACTGAAGGGAATGAAAAAGATCTAGTAGGGTGGACTTCTAAACGTACCAATATATTATTTATTTACAGGCAACTAGTATCACAAAACTTATTATGATAATTCAATTAGATTTAAAATAAATAATAATAATCACATATTGATAACACTTGAAAAGAGTTATATTTCATGCCTTTACGTCTAGTTAATTTCCTATACTTAGGTACATTTAGTTGTATTTTAAGACATTCCATTAGTATTTTTCTTGTTTCAACATTACATTAGGAGCTTGGACTGTAATTAAACGCTAGTTATTTTTAATTACTTGTGGAATGGTTGTGTGTGGTGGTGGATTGGCAGGTGCAGGTTGAGGAACGAGAAGTAAATGAGTGAATGTTTGTTGGGCCAAAAGGTTAGACAGTTTGTTAACATGAATGCCGTGGAAATGCCGAGAAGATATCCAGTTAGCACTCAAAGTGTAAAGGTCTTGGCCCAGTTGAACTTGTATTAGATATATCTACCTAAAAAAGAGGGAAGAAAATCATGGACTGTTGGATTTATCCTAAGGAAGACAATTATAAAAGCCAAAAAAAGGAAACTCTAGAAGGGGCAAGAGAACAAAAAGGAAAACCTTAGGCAAAAAAAATAGAGGGTAGTGACTGAGTAGAGATGAGAAAAGGAAGACGAAGGTAGTCTTTCTCAAGCCACCACAGGACATTGCATTGCTGGAATGTGGGTTGGATAAGTGAAAGCTATCTTCCTGAAGTTCTTCCATTATTTCTTGATTACTCTTCGTGAATTGATTTCATGAAAACGATGTTGAATGATACTTTGGATTTGAATTTTAATTGCCAAGTCATGTGCTAGATCTCATAGGGTTGGGATTACTTGATGAAACTCTTATTTTCTTTAATGAATAAAGCGTAGATCTACTCTAATACTTTGTTTCATTCAATGATTTTTTTATAAAATTACATGTTTGCAAACTCTAAATGTAACACCCCTAACCCATATCCATCACCGGAATAGGGTAAGAGGCATTACTAAACTTATTACATCATTTACACATTCATTTCACATACATTATCATATACGAACATCTCTCATTCAAACATAATCACATTGCCCTTTAAATGAGCCTACAAGGCCCTAAACATACATTAGGGGTGGTACGGGAATAAACCAATAACTTAGGAAAAATTTTGGAAAAACATAGAAAAATTTCTCAAACAGGGGACACACGCCCGTGTGAACAGGCTATGTGTCTCACACGGCCACCAAACATGCCCGTGTCACAGGCTGTGTGGACATTCAAAATGGAAGCACATGGCTGTGTCTCAGACCGTGTCCTACCCCGTGTAACTCTCTGATTTGTGGCACACGGCTGACCACACGCCCGTGTGTCTAGGCCGTGTAACTCACTAACTTGTTTCTATTAAATACTTTAAGGGACACATGGTCGTGTACCAGGACCGTGTGTTACACACGGCTGAGACACACGCCCGTGTCTTTGCCCGTATGGACAAAAATAGGCTATTTACTAAACCGTTTTGCCACCCCAAATGAGCACACCTACACAAGCATAAAAGGTACCATTTCATAACGCAATAGACAACCAATTCAACCTCAATTAAGTACGAAATATACCATACCAATACCAACCATTTCAAAGCACATCTCACAACCATTTACATAACCAAAACACATACCAAAATAGCATGATTCACTAGCCATATATCACCTATATAACTTGTCATATAATCATCTCATTCATCTTCCCAAAACCAATTCACAACAAATCAATCTCAACAAATAAATTACCTCATACTAACTAACCATTTGCATCACATAACCATAACATCAACCATATCAAAATATGACATTTCACAAGGCAATATATACACATCACCATATATCATTTACAAGCCATCTCAAATGGCCAAAAACATACTTCCATCAAACATGCCAAAAGACCAAAGTCTATACATGCCATATACCATATATACAAAATCTCAAAAGTACCAAAATAGATGTCCGATAGTGCGATGAAGTCTCTGACAATCCCCGGATCCAATCTAGCTCAATTTCACTATAAAGCATGGAAAGTAAAATGAAGTCAGCTTTGCAGACTAGTAAGCTCGTATGAGAATAAACTTAGCATATCAAATAAACGCAATTCAATCATAAGAACATAGTAAGTATTAAGTATATCTAATCACAAACCTTTCACATATTTTGATACATTAATAAGCATGAATTCATCAAGTTACCTCCATTTGATACTCATATAGTTTCCATACATACCTGTATCACTTAAGTCAATCTCATATTCATCCTCGTCTTGGTTAAGCCCGTTGAACCATTCAGAATCGCTAAAGGATACACGGGAATCACACATTCATAGTACAATGCAGTATCCCAAATATGGTCTTACATGTAATCCCATATTGATGCCATAGCCTAGCTATGGTCTTACACGAAATCTCATATCAATGCCATAGCCTAGCTATGGTCTTACACAAAATCTTATATGGATGGCATATCTTAGATATGGTCTTACACGTAATCTCAATAACCCTAATGTCATGACACTTGTATCCTATACTATTCCTAAGGTTCGTACGGGACTTTCGGCTGTCGTATCTCTGTCAATTATGTCCGTATCTCATATTTAACCAATTTGCAATTCAATTCAATAAAAATAGTACAATTATAACACAATTTAACAACATTTATTAGCATACGACTTACCTCGAAAATGGAAATGAAGAATCAAACCGACTATTCAATCACTTTGCTTTTCCCTTGATCTAAGTCCAAATTCTTTCTTTCTTGATCTATACGTAATCAAATTTAGCTCATTTAACCCTCTATTCATTCAATTTAATCCAAAAATGCATATTTAAGTATTTTTACACATTAGCCCCTAAACTTTCACATTGTTACAATTTAGTCTTTATTTCATAAAATCACAAATTTATACAAATTTCAAGATACCCATGTTTAGCCAAATTACTCTTATGCCCCTAACAGCCCAAGTTTATCACTTTTTCACACATTTAACCACACATTTTCATCTTTTCACAAATTAACCCATATTTTGCATTTTCATTCAAAATCACTTTAGAAAACATGTAAAATTATCAACCAATATTCATAATTCATCATCAATCATCAAAACACATCAACATTCATCAATGGAAACTTTCAAAATCTTTAACAATTTTGCAAAATAGTCCCTGGGCTAGCTAGTAGTAGTTATAACGGTCACAAAAACATAGAAATCATAAAAAGAGGACAAAATTCATACCTTAATCAAGAATTTAAAGTGCCAAAATGTTCAAACCCTAAATAGCTTTCTTCTTCCTCTAATTTCAGTTGAATAAGAATGATAAAAAGATGATACTTGTTTTATTTTACTTAATTTATTACTTAATTACTAATTTACTTTATTAACCTTAATGAAAACATTATAAAATCACATATATAATGTCCATAATTGTCCACTTACACAACCAATGGTCTAATTTCATCATAAGGACTTTCACCTTTCAATTTCATAGCTATTTAGCACTTTAAACTAATAGAACATAAAATTTTCATTTTATGCAATTTAGTCTTTTTTACCGAATTAAGCATTCAATAGATAAAATTAATTCACGAAACTTTCACACATACATGCTAACATGTTGTAAACACATAAAATAATATTAAAATAAATTTCTAACCTTAGATTTGTGGTTCTAAAACCACTGTTTGGATTTAACGAAAAATGGGATGTTATAACTCACCCCCTAGGGATTTTCGTCCCTGAAAATCTTACCAGTGAATAGGCTAGGGTATTGATTTCTCATAGCATCCTTGGGTTCCCACGTGGCTTCTTCAACCCCGTGTCGATGCCACAAGACTTTCACTAAGGCTATTCTTTTATTTATTAGTTCTTTGATTTCATGAGCTAGAATTCTGATCAGTTCTTCACTATATGACAAATTTGGCTGAATCTCAACTTCAGTTGGAGTAATGATATGCGAAGGGTCTAATCGGTATCTAAATGTAACACCCCTCACCCAAGTCCGATGCTGAGACCGGGTGAGAGGCATTACCGGACTTACAAGCACACGACCACTCAATCTCGACTCACAAATTCCACTAAGATTTAAAACATTTTCAATCATATTAAAAACTCTCTTATTATGGGCTTACGAGGCCCAAGAGACCCATTGGGTACGATTCGGAACCAAACTGGAAATTTTCAATCACTTAGAACAATTTTACTAAAAATAGGGCACACGCCCGTGTGGGATAGGGACACGCCTGTGTGGGCAGGCCGTGTGGTCACACATGCCCATGTGCCTAGCTCGTGCGGTCACACACGCCCTTGTCCCTAGCCTGTCTGGAATTAATTTTCATTTCAAACCTACAGGGGTTTTCACACGGTCGTGCACACGCACATGTCTCTGGCCCATGTCCTTCATACGGCCTCAACACGCCCGTGTCCTCACCCCGTGTGAAAAACTAGGACATTCTGTTTATGACATCATCACAAAATGTTTGTCACACGGCCAAGCCACACGCTCGTGGCTAGGCTATGTCTATCCTGGCCGTGTCTCCGACCTGTGTGTTTACTACAAAACATTTAATTTTCATAATTTTAAGTGCAGAGGACACATGACCTATCAACATGCCCGTGGGCTGGCCGTGTGTCACACACGGCTCAGACACACACCCGTGTAGACAATTATAGGATATTTTCTAAGCCAATTACCACCCTGAAATAGAAACCAACTCAAACCAATTTTGCCAATACATAATATAACACAAAAACTCATCCAAACAACCACATTTTGGCATCCACACACTTCATTTTACCAACCACACACAAGTATGCACATCCATACACATTATACATCTAGTATATAATTTGTATCATAAGGGATTACAACACTTTAATTAGAAAATACTCATTCATATAAGGCCCATAGCAATTGGCCAAATCTCATGACATTTGTGACAACAATTGACCCCATAGACTATGACACATAACAGATCATTAGACCATCTATACATGCCATAATCCTAATTGTTTAAACAAAATACCAAAATGCTTGTTGATAGTGTTGATGGAATCCCATTGATCTCCGAACCTCGGGTTAGCTTGACGAACCTATAGGGGAAGGGGAAAATAAAGAGGTAAGCTATAAAGCTTAGTAAGTCTATATGTAAAAGTAATGAGCATTTAAACAAAACGAACATAGCTAATGGAAATATAAGTTTTCCAATCATACAATTAAATTTGGGAATTATCACTTACTCATATGATCTTACCACATGATTCATTACATACATTAAGCACTTAGCACACAAGGGGTACTTGTTCTTTATTGTCACTTTATTGAGCTGCCTATAATCAATACAAGGTCTCATTGAACCATCATTTTTCTTCACAAATAATACGAGAGCACCCAAGGGGAAAAACTAGGCCTTGCAAACCCTTTGTCTATCAACTCTTGTAGCTACACTTTCAATTCCTTTAGCTCAGTTGGAGCCATTCTATAAGAAGCTATAGATATCGGGGCTATCCTCAGTAACAAGTTGATAGCAAACTCAATTTCTCTAGTAGGAGGTATACCCAGTAATTCCTCAGGAAAAGCATTCGGAAACTCACAAACCACTGGCACTGACTCCACCTTCAATTCAGACTCCTTTATATTCAATATGTAGGCCAAATATGTTTTACAACCCTTTCTCAAACACTTCTAAGCTGTCATTGACTAGATTAAAGCAAGCAACACGCTAGACTCATCTGTTTCAACCCGGAGGATTTCATCATTTCCACACTTTAACTCAATAACCTTTTGTCTACAATTCACTTAACATCATGTATCGTTAGCCAATCCATGCCCAAAATGGCATCAAACTCATCAAATGGCAATAACATTAGATCGGCTAAGAAACAATGACCTCGAATCACTAGGGGACAATTCTTGCAAATCTTATCAATTAACACACATTTGCCTAAAGGGCTTGACACCCTAATTACAAACTCGGTTGACTCTATAGGCAATTTCATATCATTTACTAATTTCATGCAAACATAAGATTTGTGGACCCGAGGTCAATTAGTGTAACTATAGTAATATTATAAAGAGAAAATGTACCAATGATTACATCAGGGGATGACGTTTCTTCTTGGGCCCGAATAGCATAGGTTCTTGCAGGCGCTTTAGCTTCTGATCTTGCAGCTGAATCTCTAGTTATGCCTTTGCTACTAGCTCCCTCTTTCACATTTCTGGTAGGCTTCCCTCTAGTATGCATATTACTCTATCTATGCTCTGAGTAGTTTCTTTCACCTCCATTTCAGGACAATCTTTGATGAAGTGATCTTGGGAGCCACACTTAAAACAAGCTCCAGTGGCCATCCAACACTCACCTGGATTTCTCCTACCACAGTGTCAACATTCAGGGTTATTTGACTTGACATTACCAACATTAGCTACTGATGTGGTCTGAGCCTTAGAACCCGTATTTTGTTTGCCATAAGTTCTACTTGGATTCCAGGCGGAAACAGTCGAACGGTTTTGTACATTCCTCACTTTCTTAGACGATGATTGAAAAGACTTACTTATTGATCTCTTTTTCAAGTCTCTAGCCTCTAAATCAGCTCTCCTCTTTTCTTTACTTAATTCTTCAACTTTACAGGCCCGGTCAACGAGCTCAACAAACTCTTTTAGTTCCAAAATCCCTACATACTATTTGATATCCTCATTTAGGCTGTCTTCAAATCTTTTACACATGATTTCTTCATTAGAATCACATTCCTGAGTGTACTTAATAAGTCAGACAAATTATCGCTTGTACTCTGACATTGTCATGTAGCCTTATTTCAGCTCTAAAAACTCATTCGCTTCTGGTCAATAAAGCGTTGACTTATATACTTCCTCCGAAACTCCACTTGGAAGAAGTCCCAAGTAACTCTTTCAATAGGCACTATCGAGACTAGCGTTTTCCACCACTGATACACTGAGTCTCTCAGAAGTGAGACGACACACTTTAAACACTCATCAGGTGTGCAAGAGAGTTCAACAAATACTCGAATAGTGTTCTCTAACCAAAATTTCACCCTCTCGGGGCCATCATTAACATTGGCTCTAAATTCTTTTGCCCCATACTTATGAATCTTGTCAACAGGGGGCTTACTCTATCTTGTCATTTTCGTACCTTGTGGGGCTACTAGGATTGGTTGAGGAATGGGAGAAGGTGGGGGAGGTTGGGCATTCAGATTCATCTAAATGAAATTTGTATACCATTCGCTCATTCTACGGAGAAAGGCTTCTCGGGCCTCTTCTCCTTGACTGGATTCTACATTCCCACTTTCGAGTGGCGTGAACCTTTGAGCGGGAGCCAGCATGTTACTTTCTGTATCGTCAGCCACTGCCAGGTCGAGATCCATTTACTATATGACAACACAATTCAAGGATTAGAAACTATCACACTATCAATATTCATAATTATAGCATGTATATCTAGACTCTCACACTTGATATGTTAGTCTGAAGACTGACTAAACCATAGCTCTGATACCACTAAATGTAACACCCCTCACCTAAGTCTAATGCTGAGACTGGGTATGAGGCATTACTGGACTTACGAACACACGATCACTCAATCCTGACTCACAAATTCCACTATGATTTAAAACTTTTTCAATCATATTCAAAAGTCTCTTATTACTGGCTTACGAAGCCCAAGAGACCCATTGGGTATGATCCAGAACCAAACCGGAACTTTTCAATCACTTAGAAAAATTCTACTAAAAATAGGGCACACGCCCGTGTAGGACAAGGACACGTTTGTGTGGGCAGGCCGTGTGGCCACAAATGCTCATATCTCTAGCCCGTGCGCAATTAATTTTCATTTCGAACCTACAAGGGTTTTCACAAAGCCAAGCACACACCCGTGTCTTTGGCCCGTGTCTTTCACACAGCCTCAGCATGCCCGTGTCCTCACCCCGTGTAAAAAACTGGGACATTCTATTTATGATGTCATCGTGAAATCTTCGTTACACGGCCAAGCCACAGGCCCGTGTCTATCAGACGGTCAGGACACACGGTCGTGTCTCTAACCCGTGTGTTTACTACAAAATATTTAATTTTCATAATTTCAAGTGTAGGGGACACACGGCCTATCAACATGCCCATGGGCTGGCCGTGTGTCACGCACAGCTTAGACACACGCCCGTGTGCCTAACCGTGTGGACAATTATAGGCTATTTTCTAAGCCAGTTGCCACCTTGAAACTCAAACCAACTCAAACCAATTTTGCCAATACATAATATAACACAAAAACTCATCCAAACAACCACATTTCGGCATCCACACACTTCATTTTACCAACCACACACAAGAATGCACATCCATACACATTATACACCTATTATATAATTTGTATAATAAGGGATTACAACACTTTAATTAGAAAATACTCATTCATATAAGGCCCATAAAAATTGGCCAAATCTTATGACATTTGTGACAACACTTGACCCTATAGACTATGACACATAACTGATCATTAGACCATCTATACATGCCATAATCCTAAGTGTTTAAACAAAATACCAAAATGTTTATTGATAGTGTTGATGGAATCCCGTTGATCTCTGAATCTCGGGTTAGCTTGACGAAACAATAGGGAAGGGGAAAACGAAGGGTAAGCTATAAAGCTTAGTAAGTTTATATGTAAAAGTAATGAGCATTTAAACTAAACGGACATAGCTAATGGAAAAATAAGTTTTCCAATCATACAATTAAATTTGGGAATTATCACTTACTCATGTGATCTTACCACATGATTCATTACATACATTAAGCACTTAGCACACACAAAAATTTTCATATAACCTGCACATACACAATCTTAAACACACGGTTAAATCTATTCGCTTGCATTCACATAGTATCATATTAATTCGAATAGCTCGATGAACTATGTAGAATACTAAAGGATACACGAAAATAAGGCACAAGTGCCATTCACATAATGTAGCCGAAGCTACCACTGATATATAGCCAAAGCTACCACTTATCACATAAGGCTCAATAATGAGCTATTATCGGGTCTGCTCATACAAGCTGATGGTGTAGTCAGTTCTACTCAGTGCTACTCACACAAGCTGACAGGTATCTACAATAAATGCAGGATTACCTAGCCACTAGTAGTCAAGCTAGACCAGCACCCAGAATCACATAAACAATCAATAACGGTCGATGGTTTCCTAGTGACATATTACTCGTATACTAATGATTCCTAAGGTTCAACTTGGACTTTTCTTTACTTATCAGTTTATCACATTCCATAATCAATATTTCGATATATAATTTTAGAATTTCAAAATAATTAAACTAATTAAACACAATGATTAAAAAAATAACTCCTTATTTACATATAAGACTTACATTGGTACAATTATGCTAATCTTTTTAATTTTAATCTGACACCTTGCCTTTCCCTCGATCAAGGTCATTTTCATGTTGTTTTTGATCTATAACACCAAATTTAACTCATTCAATACATACAATACTTGATGGGAGACAAAATTATCCTATGGTAAATTGTAATAGCTCGAATTAGGGGCTAAACGGAATAATGGTTTCGAAACCATGAATTTGAGGTCTAAAATATTTTTTCGATTGGGTTTTGATGTTTATTGGGTGTTTGAATAATTATGTGAAATCTTGGTGCATGAATTTTATTATTTGCATGTCCAATTTGATAGGTTGGCCTAAATTGCAATAGGTGAAAAATATAGTTGTAATCCATAAAGGTACTTGATTAAATTGGAATTTTAAATCAGAGGTCTTTATATGGTAATTAGGCCATTTTAACTTAGTTTGGACAAAAATGCCAATGAAGGAAGGAATGTCAAAGGTTTTTAATGAAGGGTATTTTGGTCATTAGTTAATAAAAGAAATAAAAGGGAAAATAAGCCAAAATTTGTCCATCTTTCTTCCTCCCTTGGCCGAATATGGAGAGACACCATAGCTAGGGTTTCTTCCAACTTTCAAGCTTGGTTGTAAGTACCTCATAGCCCTGTTTTTAATGTTCTTCATATTTTTGAAATCCTCATAACTTGCTCTAGCTATTTTTACCACTATTTCAAGCTAGGGTTGATGTTTAAAATTTTTCCCATGAATGACATGTATGTATTTGGATGGCTAGTGGTAGAATATGAAAGTTTAACGTGTGATGAACAACTTTTACTGGGTGATTTTTTGATGGATATTGTAAAAAGGACCTAATTGTAAAAGGTGAAATCTTATGTGCATAAATTGTGAAATGATAGAAATTGGGGTTTTTATAAGAGGAAAAGTGGTTTGGCTTGGCTTGGGATGCATGAAAATTGAATGAGAATCATAAACTGAGCCTAGGGACTAAAGTGTAAAATTGAAAAAGTTAGGGGTCGAATTGTAAAATTTGTTAAAAGAAGATTTTGGGCTGTTTTGAATAATGTGAGTATTAAATGAGCTAAATGTGTCATTATATATTGAGAAGATCGAGGAATGACCTTGACCGAGGCAAGGGCAAAGTTTTAGACTAAATTGCAAATTATCACATTTTGTTATCGAGGTAAGTTTATATGTGAATAATGTATCATTTTTATTTATGTTATGATATTTTATTATAACATGTAAAATGAGATTTAATATCGTATGATTACTTGATAAAAACTGTGAATCGTGGTTGATGAATTTGAATTAAGCGAGGAAGTCTCGGATGAACCTTTAGAATGGAAAAATGTGGTGTTAAGTGCGTATACCACGAATGTGTACATTGATATAAATGTGGCGCTAAGTGCGTATGTCACGGATATATATACATTGATACAAACTTGGTGCTAAGTGCGTATACCACGAATATGTACATTGATACAAATGTAGCATTAAGTGCGTATGCCACGAACATATACAGTGACACAAATGTCGTGCTAAGTGCATATAACATGAAAACTTGTATTGACCTAAAAGTGTGGTGTTATGTTCGTAAACCATGAATTCAAACATTTATTAAAGAGGGTGGAGCTATGTGCAAAATCCACCAAGTATTGGTTACTATTTTGAAGAGTTTATCGGGAAGGCTTACTAATTGACATTTTTATGTGTGACTATGTGATGATAAGTGTAGGAATTTAAATGTATGTTTATGTGAGCAATGTTTATTCTATGAATGTGGATTGTGTAACAGCCCAATCTGGACTCTAGTCGAAAAGTGGTTTCGGAACTACATACCTGAGTCCGAAAAATGTTTTGATATTATTTTCTGTGTTTATGCTGTACGAATTTGCATCTGTGAAATGTCTGTATATTAATTTGATTGTTTCTATGCTTAATTGTGGAAAAGGATTAAATTGCATGAAGGTGAAGTTAGCATTCCACATGTGAAAGGTACCTTTTGTATGTGGCTTTTTAATATGAGGGCCTTATGTGGCAATTAACCCATTTGAAGCATGAGTGGTCATAAATGACCTTAGACTATGTGTTTGTTAAATAGTTTTAATGAGGGACAAAATGGTAAACTAATAATTTATATTCATTAAACAAAACCAAAGCATGAAATTAGTCATTTGTGTCCATCCTTAGTCGATTTTTATCAAGAAAAGAAAGGGAGAAAACCATTTGAGGGTTCGACAATTGTAAACCTTGATTAAGGTATGGATTTTCGTCTGTTTTTGATAATTTTTACGTTTCTGTGATCGTTACTTCGTGTTCTTTCATGCCCATGTCTCAATTTCTATTTTTGATAAAGTCTGTAAATAGTTCCATTATTGATTTCATGAGCTTTGTGATGAATTTGAGTGTATAAATATGAGTAGATGATGAGTTTATATGATTTGCCATGAAATCTTGATGAATTCGGGCTATATGGACTTATTTGTGAAAATACTACTTTGGAAAGACTAAATTGTGAAATGAGTATGATAAATGGGCCTATATGAGAACTATGAAGTTTCGGCTAGGCCAATGTGTAAAGAAATTATGTTTATTTGATGATTTGTGAATTAGGGACCAAAGTGTTAAAAGATGTAAATGTGAGGGTTAAAATGCAAATTACCCTAAATGTGTGATTTTGGATGGAATTGAGTGAGATGATAGATTGAATGATTGAATTTGAATTTGTTTAGATCAAGAACAAAGAAAAACGAACTTAGATCGAGAGAAGTCCAAAATCATCGATTAGTCGACTCGCATCCGTTAACTCCGTATGAGGTAAGTCAAATTACAAATATGTGTTATATATTAACTGTCTGATAATATTATTTGAAATAATAAACTGTATTGAATGGCCTTGAGAGCCTGATTGGGAAATTCAAAATCGTATTCGATTGAGAAATGATGAAATAAGATCATGTAAGACCTCGTCCGAGACGAAGGCATTGATTTGTGATAGTGTGTAAGACCGTGTCTGGTACACTGGCATCACTTATTACTCGTGTAAGACCTTGTCCAGGATAGTGGCATCGACAATGAATAACATATAAGACCACGTCCGGGACGTCGGTATTGTATATGGCCTATCTAAATTCTGTATATTTCTGAACGACTCGAAGAGAACGTTTGTTGAACAGGTAAATGCTTACCTTATATGTCTGATTCAGGTACGTACGTATCGTACGAAATTCTAAGTAGAAAGATTCTGATTACTAATGATCTGTTAAATGCGGAATTTTGTATGGGATTGTGGAATCGAGATATGAAATGCATATGAAAATTGGATAAAGGTTTGTTTCATGAATTGGCATGAAATAGATATGTATATTCACTCATGGTTAGCACATTATGTGTATTTATAGTTGAATTATGTGTATTTGACTTACTAAGCTCTTAGTAGCTTACTCTATTTGTATTTTCTACTATTTTACAGTTTTCGTTGCTACTGAAGGCTCGGGAATAGTCGAGGATCGTCACACACTATCGATTTCGTCTTTGGTACTTTTGAGATTTGTAAATATGTGAATTATGGCATGTATAGGCTAGAAAGTCTTTGTTAAGCTTTGAATGTTAAAATGCTCTGTTATGTGAATGCTTAGCAGTGGATGCTTTAAAAATGCTATGTATGATAAATAGCAAGGTGAGGTTTTGGTATGTGAATTATGAAGCCTTGTGGCTACTTATATGCTTGTTTGAAGAGTGGTTATTTTGGTTATGTGTATAAGGTCACTTTGGTATGAAATCTGTAAACATTTGTTGAGCTATTATACCTGTGCATGATAAATCATGAAATGGTTGAAATGAGGTATGAATTGAGCTCGAAATGGTTGGTAATTGAGGCACATGTGTTACATATCTATGCTTGTAGGTTTGACCCTTATTTGGGTGGCAAATTAGCTTAAACCAAGCCTATATTTATGCCACACGGCTAGGAGACAAGGGTGTGTACTCCAGCCGTGTAAACCCTGCATCTTATTATTTTTGGACAGAATTGCACACGGCCTAGACACATGGGCGTGTCTGGTAGCCATGTGGTTTTTGACAGTGTTGGCCACGGGCTAGACACACGGGCGTGTCTAATGATCGTGTGGGGTTAGTCAGGCTCGACCACGGGCTGGGTGTTTTGGGCGTGTCTAGTGGGCACGACCGTGTTGGGATGCACAGGCTAGGGACACGGCCGTGTGCCCCTAACTTAAGAAATTTCTAAATGTTTCCCTTATCTTTCACATGTTTGCAAATTGTTCCTAAATGAATGTATGTGTCATTACATGAGTTTTAAAGCATGATTGGGAAAATGATTATAGAACTATGTTATTGATGTTGAAGTTCAAAATTTGTCTGTTTTGATCTGTGTTACAAGTCCGGTAATGCCCCTTACGTATTCCGGCGACGGTTACGGGATAGGGGTGTTACAAATTATGGTAAGGTCAAATTGAGTAAGTGTAACCACATGACTCATGTCCAATATTCTTGATATATTATGCTCTTGGGTGCTAAGTTTGTTGTTGTAATTATTATTGTTTACATATAGACTTAGTAAGCTTTTCAAACGCTTACTCCTTTCCCTTTTTCCTTGTTTTATAGAGTAGTCAAACCAGCCTAGAGATCGGGAAGCGTCAGAAGATCACCCACACTATCCACAATGTTCCTTTGTTATTGTAAATGTACTCTTTTGGACTATGGCATATATAGGGACTTAGTGGTGCTGTAAATGTCATGTTGGTTTGGCTATATTGTGGCAATTGTCAATGGATAAGTTATTTTGTAATTAAGGCCATGTGATATGGCGAATGATGATATTGGTTATTTATATATCCTTATGAGGTAATTCATGAAATGCTTGGTGTGTTTGTGTGTGGCTAAGTGAAAATGGATGATTGATGGTTAAAAGAGGTCATTTAGATGCCTAAAATGTGCATAGAATGTGGTAATAAAATTCGTATAATTTGTATGTATTTTGGGATAAAGAATCGCTTGGAAAATAGCCTAACTTAGGGCCACATGGCCAGCCCTACGACCATGTGTGTATGGCGTGTGAACCTTGCATGAAAATTTCAAAAAATAAGGACGTCACACGACTGGGTCACACAGGCGTGTCCCATGGCCATGTGACCAAAATTGCATGCTGACGTCATAAATAGAATGTCTCAGTTTTTCACACGGGGAGGTCACACGGGCATGTTGAGGCTAGGTGAAGGACACGACCGTGTGCTCGGCTGTGTGAAAACCCCTGTAGGTTTGAAATAAAAAATAATTTTCCAATAATTCGACACAGGTAGGGGACACAGGCGTGTGTGACCACACGGCTTGCCCACACGGGCGTGTCCCTATCTCACACGGGCGTGTGCCCTGTTTTTGGCCTAAATTTCTAAAATTTTTCTAAGTTATCGATTTGGTCTTGGACCACTCCCAAACCATGTTTTGGGCCCCGTAGGCCCATTTTATGGATCGCATGATATATTGTGAAAATGTTTTAAATTGGAACAAAATTTCATGGCTAGACCTTGTATGATTGGTTGTATTATCATTCGGTAATGCCTCGTACTCAGTTCCGGCATCGAACTCGGGTAAAGGGTGTTACATAAATTTTAACATTTTACCCCTAACTTTGTCAATTTTTACAATTTGGTCCCTAGACTCGTAAAATGAAATGTATCAATTTTTCTACATTCCCAAGCCTAGCAGAACATATTTCTCTTCTATAGCAACCCACAATTTTTAATGTTTCACAATTTATGCACATATTTTACAACTTTTGCATTTTAGCCCCTAAATGCATTTTCATGAAAAATCACCTAGCAAAAGTTGTTTACTAGACTTCAAGCTTTCATTTTCTACCAATAAACATCAAAATGTTTCCATGTCACATATGTGTAAATTTTTAAGCATGAACCCTAGCTTAAAATAGTGGTATAGAGAGCCAGGTCAAGGTACGAGGATCTCAAAAATACAAAGAACATGAAAAACAGGGCTATGAATCACTTACTTGGAGCTTGAAAAGATGAAACAAAACCCTAGCTATGGAGAAAAGGACATTCGGCTATACATGAGGATGATGGACACCAATTTTGACTTATTTTTCCCTTTTTATTTCATTTAATAACCAAATGACCAAAATGCCCTTAATGGCCTTCTTTGCGATTTTTTCCTTCCATGGGCATTTTTGTCCATCATGCTATAAAATGATCTATTTGCTATATAAGAAACTCTAATTTAAGGATGCAATTCAATTACACACTAAATGCTTCTAGAACTCATATTTTGAAATTTTTGCAATTTAGTCATATCTCTCAATCAAGCACTTTATCGATAAAATTTATTTACTAAATTTTCACTTATGCATTCAATCACACAATAGACCTTAAAACGTTATCGGAATAAAATTTTCTATTTCAAATTTGTGGTCCTAAAACCACCATTCTGTTTAGGCCCTAATGCAGGCTATTACAGTCGTAACATCGATACATGAAACACATTATGTATCTCTTCTAACTCAGACGGTAAAGCTAACGGATATGCCACTGGGCCAATTCATTCGATAATCTCATATAGACCAATGAATTGCGGACTCAACTTTCCTTTTTGGTCGAACCAGAGTATTTTTTTCCATGGTGACACTTTCGAGAACACTTTATCTTTGATCTAAAATTCAATGTCTTTTTGTTTCAAATCCGCATACGTTTTCTGTCGATCTAAAGCTGCTTTCAAACTGTTGCGTATTATTTTCACTTTCTCTTCTGTTTCTCTGATCCCATGAATCTTTTTCTCAGTAAGTTCTATCCAGTATAATGGTGTTCGACATTTACGATCATATAGAGCTTCGTACGGTGCCATTTTAATACTTGATTGAAAACTGTTGTTATACGCGAATTCAATCAATGGTAAGTATTTCTCCCAGATGCCTTCAAACTCTCATAGACAACATCGCAACATGTCTTCGGGAATCTGAATACGTAACACCCCTAACCCGTATCTATTGCCAGAAAAAGGGTTATGAGGCATTTATGTAAGTACACATGTTTGAGTCTCTTAACCCAATCAAACTTTAAATCATATAGCTAAAATAATCACTTACAAATAATTTCATATTATATAACTAATGCATAAGTAGTCACTTAATTCATAAGCACAAATGTTATATATATCATTATATCACATAAGTATGTTGTAAACGGGAAAATATATAGGTTTTTTCCTATATAATTCATGACCTTTTTACTTAATTTTATTACTAAAACTTAGTAATTTTTTATTAAATTAATAAAATATGTGGAAAAATGAAATTAGGACATGGAAATTATTAAAATGTAATTTTATGTTTTATTATATAGTTTTCATGCATAAAATGGCTTATTTTATATTAATTTGAGCATATTCTATTTTTAAGTTATAAAGTGGGCCATGCATGATTTAATTTAATAATAAAATATAAAGTTATATTTAATAAATTATTTCTATATGTCTCATTAATAAAATTGGGCCTAATTAATTAAGTAAAAGTAATTAATTAAAGTGGTTAATTTGCATTGTTTGGTCCCTTGATTTTTCTATTATTTTCAGACAGGTGGGAGAGCTTTAATTCAATTACAAAGTTGCCCCAATTGGACTAAATTAGCCCCTAATTTCGGCTGCACATGGAGGTTAATAAATCAACATTTGCGTTAATTGCATGAAGTCCCTGAAGATTTAAAGAAATTGGAGACTTACCTAAAGATTCACCGGAGACTGAGTCTTGCTCCTGCGTGATGTGGCACGTGAATCAAGCTAAAAATCAGCCACCTTACCTACATATATGGCCGGCCACACTTGGAAGGATTTGAAGTGGATGAACACTTCCATTTTTAGTAAACTCACACCCCAACCTCACCTATAAATAAGATCCTTCACATCACTTCTCAAATCATCCCTCATTCATCCATTCTCTTTTCTTCTCTCATTTTCTCTCAACTCTCTCTTCTCTCCACGCTGTCCACCATCCCTCCTTAAGGGGTTTTAGCTACTTAGCCTATCAAGAAACCTTGGTTGGCCACCTCGGAGAGCCATCAGCAAAGGAGCAAGCAAGAGTCGAAGGAGTTTTCACCATTCAGAGTCCTCTTTCTTTTCTTAAGTTTAATTTGAATATTTGCTATGAGTTCTTTGTTCTTGTTTTCAACAATGAAAGCTTAATTTTATTTAAGCTAGGATGATTATTTTAATTAAATAATATTTATTTGATTCATGCTTAAAATGTTTGTGCCTCAATCGATTATGTTTTCAATTAAAATCAAGTCTGTATTTCATTCATACGTGATTGAAATGCACCTAAATTAGCTGAGCGATCCTAACTAGACGACGGCTAATGGACGCATAATTGAAATGTGCATGCTCAATTTAGATCCTTAAAACCGATTAAATTGCAGGTTGCATAACATCCCTAGTATGGCTCTATTATCTGCATAGTTTTTAGATTTATGTGATTAAATTGTTTCATACCTTAATCCGTCCCTGTTACTTCATATGAATACTAAGAAATCCTCAAATGGTTTTCAAACTCATGAAAGTTCGAGTTGCCATGGAATGTTTTTTCCGAATGTTATGAAGCATGTTGAAAATAAATTAAGTTTAATTAGAGTAATTATCCTAGTTTATTTATGTTAGAATTGTTGCATATCGTGTTAAATTGCTAAAATCTATTTCGTTCATATAGTTGCATACTTAGGATAATTTGCATTAGGGATCATTGCATCTAGTTATTTTTATTCTTTTAAATCATCACTACCAATCAATTTGAGTTTTTATTCACTGAATTGCTAATATAATTTTATAATTAATTGACTTTACGTTAATACAGTCCTGTAGAGACGATAACTCTTTATACTTACTTATTACTTGAGCGACTGTGTACACTTACACAAACTAAGCATTACATATGTACACTTAATCAGGCTAATAAAACTATATCATCCCATTATTCCGTACATGAATCATATAAAACAAATAAATCAAAAACATATATCATTTTATCATAAAATCGTGTGCGCATATCAAGCATGTTCAACTTATAGTCAAGTTGATTTATGGACCTAAATGAATAACCAATCTAGCATAAAGAATGTGCATATATTACCTTTTGTAAAAAAAAAAAAAAATTCTATTCGACTAACAAAATTAAACCAAGGAATTTAAATCCAATTCAAATAATGACAATTGAAATTTACCTATTTCGCATATAACCATTATGTTTCTTATTGCATGAATTATTATTCATATGGTCACATGCAAATGCATAAGCAGAAATTATAAATATACTAAATTCAAAAACTTTATATAGTGTCTACTTTCATTTTATTCAATCACATCATTATACACATCATTAATAAGAAATATGTTTTAGTCGAATAACCAAATGCATATAACATTTGCCATTTCCAAAACGTTTCACCTATATTTCATTTCAAACCATCTACTAAATATTAATAATTAAAGCTTAACTCAATTCATGTTACAAAATATATATCTATATAATAAGTCATTAATTATTCATAATTTAAATATCTCTTTCAACGACATAAATCAAACTCACCAATTGAATAGTCATAAGTTTATCATAACATTGTTTCAAACTATAAATATTTTCCAAACACATCTCACACATATATCATGCATTTCACTCAACAAAAATATATAAAAATCGTAGTTTGCATTTCATATCATGCACATAACCTTTTATATTCATATTTCTTAACTGAAAGCAACTAAGTTTAAAACATCATTCTTATCCATTTCGTTATACACATGTCAAACACTCAACTTACATATACTATACATATTACTTATCTATCACATGATATAACCCAAATTCAACTAATATCAAACACTCAACTTACATATACTATACATATTACTTATCTATCACATGATATAACCCAAATTCAACTAACATCTGAAATTACCTTATTTCAAAACACATCAAGAAACCTTATCAATCCATATCAAGCACCATTCACCCATATTTATATACCATGACTGATTCATCAAAACCACATAAATCCATCATTGATCAAAAGCAATAAAACCAAATTTAACATAATTAAACAAACCATTTCCGCATGGCTTATATATATACATATCCCAAAATCAATATATTAACTGGCCTATACATGCCATAGGTTTAAATTCAAACTTATAAAAGTATCGAAAACAGTCAATAGTGTGATAGACTTCTCTAACGATCCCCAAGCCCGTAACTAGCTTCCAAAATCTATAAAACAAAGAGTAAACATAAATACACAATAAGCTTTCATAGCTTAGTAAGTCATAAGCAAATAAGACATTCAATGACATTCATAGTTTATTTTAACTAAACCGAAATAAGCTATCATAAAATCATATACATTTCCAAGCTCATAACTTCATATATCAAACATATAACTTTGCATAAATTATCTCTTGGTCGAATACACATTTATTCATTAGCATAATTAACTTCATATTCAATAACATGAATACATCATTTGGACGAATATAATAGCATTCAAATATACATATAGCTAACATTGTACATGTACAATTCATATCATCATTTTAAAGTACGAAACTTACCTTATTTTCAATACATCAACAAACACATACCTGAACCCTTTAAGCTCAATTACACATTCGTTCGTAACTTAGCATTGCCCGTTGAACCATTTGAAATTAAAAAGGATACGCGGATATCGGAAAGCTCGTACAATACCAACGTCCTAGACGTGGTCTTACATGAAATCACATATATCGATGCCACTATCCCAGACAGGGTCTTACTCGTACACATATATCAGAATCACATATCGACGCCAACGTATTAAACGTGGTCTTACTCGCACACATATCGGAATCCTATGTCATGACATATGTATCCTATCTATTCCTAAGGCTCATACGGGGCTTTCGGACGTCGTATCTCGATCAAATCGAACTCGTAAACATTGCTCCCAAGCATATATCGTTTTGGCACTTACTCAAACATTTATAATAATTCAATTCAGCATTTATAATTTACATATATTGAAATTTAACCTCTATTTGCTTATAAACTTACCTCAGACAACGATGATCGGAATGGGACGACTATTCAATAACTTTGGTTTTCCTCCGATCCAAATCCGATTTCTTTGGTTCTTGATCTAAACATATTCAAATTAAACTTATCCAAACACAATTTCATTCAATTTAGTCCAAAAACACATAAATGGGCAAATTACTATTTGCCCTTGACATTTTACACTTTTTACAAATTAGTACCTATTGCACAAAACACAAAACATGCAAAATTTCAATATACCATGCTTAGGCCGAATATTCATCTTCCTTATACAAGTCCACACATTTCATTTATTTCACATTTTAGTCCATCAATTTATCATTTTTACAAATTAGCCTTAATAACTCAAATTCATCAAAAATTCAAATACAAAACATGTTAATCCAAAACATATCTTTCATAATTCATCAACTAACATCACAAAACTCATAAACTCATCAATGGCAAAACTCATACAAAAATTACAACATGGGCTTTGTAGATTTCATAGCAATGATCTCAAAAACGTAAAAATTATCAAAAACCGAGCTAGTTACATACCTTAATCAAGCTAACTCTTGGCCGAAAGTTCAAAGCTTTTATTCTTTGTTTTCTTTGTTTAATATTCAGCTATCTAAAAGATGAATGCATGTAACTTTTGTTTTATGTTATTTTATTACATTAATTTTTTCATTTACAATTTTAAACTTTGTTATTTAATTTGTGAACTTTATATACTAAGCCTACTACCGTCCATCCTTTATAATTATGGTCAAATTGCATCTTAAATGCTTCATATTATAAAGACAAATTCAATTAAGAACTTACACAATTAACTACCAACTTTTTCATTTAATTCGATTAAGCCATTTTTCTAAATCGGGCACTCAAACGATAAAATTAAAACAAGAAAATTTCACACATATAAATTCACACATAATAAACACAGATAATAATTTTAAAATATTTTTTTTACTCGAATTTGTGGTCCCAAAACCACTGTTCCAAATAGGGTCTAAATCAGGCTGTTACAGAATAACTCTATTGGATTGACCATCCGTTTGCGAGTGAAACGCGATGCTAAAATGTAGCTTTTTACCCAAATCTTCTTGTAATTTCTTCCAAAATTGCGAAGTAAATCTGGGATCTCTAACTGAAACAATAGATAGTGGCACCCCGTGCAATCAGACAATTTCAGAAATATATAACTTAGTGAGTCTATCAAGCGAAAAGTCTATACGTACCGGTATGAAATGTGCAGATTTCGTCAATCTATCAACTATACCCAGATCACATCTTTCTTTTTCAGAGACAGAGGCAAACTCGATATGAAATCCACGGTCACTTTATCCCATTTCCACTCGAGAATCATCACAAGCTGCAGTAATCCCGATGGTACTTGATGTTCAGCTTTGATTTGCTGACAAATCAAACATTTCGAAACAAACTCCGAGATATCTCGTTTCATACCAGACCAGCAATATAATAGTTTCAAATCGTTATACATTTTAATGCTCTACAGATGTACCGGCAAACAACTACTGTGTACTTCGTTTAAAATCATCTAAATGAGCTCAGGATTTCTTGGTACACCTATTCTATTTCTGAATATTCGATAATCATCAGATCCGATTTGAAACTTTGACTCAGAAGTTGACTCACACTGAATTCGTTTTGGCTTGCAAATCACGACCAAATTTTTGAACTTTACAAACCTGTTGAAGAAATAACGGTCTAGCTTTCATCTCAACTACAATCGAACCATCATGTAACACCCTAAACCCGGTCCAGATGCTATGGCTGAATCCGGCGGTGTTACATGGAAAGGTGCTTCGTACCAACCGCGCACAGTAGAAAACTTTGAAAATAATTGTCCGCTTGTGGTTCAAACAAGGATTTATTTTCAAATCAGCTTCGTTGGTAAAATAATTTAGTTGAAAATGAGTTTCTTTAAATGTTTGCTTAATTTAAAAGTTCAGGGGAGTTTAAGAAAAAGCTTTGATTTTGTAATTAAAACCCGAGTTTGCATACTTTGTTAAGTTTCTTGTTAAATATGGCAAAAGCTCACGTTTTAGGAAAATGTTAAGATATTTAGTTTGAAAAAACATGGTTTAATTTTAGAAATCCAGCGGTTATAATAATAAAGCCAAATGTAAAATCATACCAGAGATTAAAGGCCTTATTACAACCCAACAAAAATAGTTAAAGTTAAAATAAATAAAATTACTAATTTACGAATCAACTTGCAGTGTTGCCACCTCCGATTCCTCTCCTCCGTCGAACTGCCTACTGAGGGTTACCTGAAAAATTAAAGTGGATAGTGAGTTTTCAAAAACTCAGTGTGTACAACCCTCGACGAACACGTTAACATGCAATTAAGAAATTGGGCCTAAGCCTTATCAATATCGATGGCCTTTGGGCCTTAGCCCACAGTGGCCTCAGTTGGGCCTGAGCCCATATCACATCAATATCATACGTATGCAATGATCCCATCCTAATCCAACCCTGCACTCCATTTTCCCTTCCAACCCTACACTCCTGTGGGGATATAAATATCAACCCACCCATCCCTATACTCTAGAGGTAGCACTGGTTACGGCACTAACCCAATCGTTACAGCAGAGCTGCTAATCATATAATGGGCTTAAAAGCCACCGATGGATCCACGGTCATCAAGTGACTATGTGATCCTCACATATCTTCCTCCGTTATCACAAACCCACCCAAAATGCAACACACATCATATGAATGCAACACATACATTTTCACATATTTAGCACCTAGGGGTATTTGAGTCATTTATGCATTTGGGGCATTTCAGTTATTTTTCACTTAGACATACCAATCATATCATATTGTGGGCTTAAGTACCCAAGTTGGGCCATTAACAGTTTACCATTATTCAATGCATTTTATGCCAATTTCATTAGGGTTACCAGTTCATTCGGGCCCAAAAGCCCATTTCATAGCCTAAAAAGGGCCCATACACTTATTTGGCCCAATAGGCCCAATTCTACCAAGAATCACGTAATTAGCTTAACCGACTCGTGAAAACCTACTAGACCGTCAATTTTACTCGCGATGGGCCTACGGAAGGCCCATTTAGCCCATTTCAGCCCTGTTACCCAAAAGGTGGCTCGCGTCTATGGAATCACCCATGGAGCCTCTGTCGTCGTATCAGTATCTCCACATGAGTGTTCGCATGCTCGTGTGGTTGCTGGCACCAACCTTTCAGCTTTTTGGCATTCTGGCTTTTTAGGATTTTGGCTTTTGCTGATTCGTTTTGTGTGTAGTGTATGTACATACCTTATTGGAGAGAACCGTGATAGCTTACACGCGTAGAACCTATATTTCATTTAGAGAACTCGATTAGCCATTTACAAGATCTAGCAATTTTTCCCAATACTGAAACTGAACCTAAGACAAACACTTACCTTGATCGAATCAACTTACACCCTCTTAAGGTGATTGGTTTCGAAATGATCTCCACTTCTTGTGGTTTTGTCCTTCACTGGTTGATTAAGAGATATGTAGATTTGATGAGAAGAGAAGGGTTAGATAGGCCATTCAGCCTTCACCAAAACACAGGAGGAACAAGAATGAATAAGTGCTTACCAGAACTTGACCTTTGATCTCGCGGTCTAGATAGCTTAAAGGTAAGATTCGGCTTCTAAGAATCGAATGAGAGTAGTAGATGACAAGAATAGATTTGAGATGGAGGAGAAATGAGATTCGGCTTCCACTAGTGATGAATTCAATTTTTGTAGAAGGAAGAAAATTAATCCCTTACACGCACATGGAAGAATCGGGTTTGCTTTCAAAGACCCTAATCGATCTTGAAAGAATTAATGCTTGGTGTAAGATGAAAAGAAGTAAAGAAATTCAGAGGCAAAAGAGAAAAGGGATAGATCGAATGCAAGTAAGATAATAATCAGTTGTGGGTTATGGATAAAGAAATAGGTGCAAGAAGAATTTGAGAAGGAAAGGGAGTTTTCGGCTAAGGAAAGAAGAAGGAGAAGAAGAAAGTAATTCGAGAGTAAATGAATGCACACAATGTTGCCTCTAGAGTAAATTTGGCATTAATCCCAAAACAAAGAAAAGGGGCTTCAGCTTTGGCAAATGGTGCTCTAAAAAACAAATGTCGCAAATACAAGTATGAATTTTCCTATAGTCCACTTCCAAAACCCCAAAATCGGTACCTACACACCCTTAGCCGAAATTGCCTTCAACAACTACCAAATCAACTCCAACTCCTCTCATATCAATCTCCTAATTTTTTTTCCCTTATCATGCCTTAATTTACTCTTCATCACTTATTTAATTTTTGAAGACCATTTCAAACTCACTTTAGCAGAGTTCAAATCCATCTCCACCACCTACATAGCCCTATTGCAAAAAAAAAAAAACCAACCCTTTATTACGTTCTACCACACTTGAACCTTGGTCCCTTTTCTCTGCATGTAGTGCCTCCCATTGCCTTTAATGTGGCACTGCTTGCCACTAAACCACTAGAGTTTTTGTGTCAAATATTACCCTAATTTATTTATAAGTTATACTACTTGCGATCAGGGTTCCATTAAGGCTAAAAATCAAATTTTCCTATGGTCTAACTTTAACCCGAGACTTCATAATACCCTCAAAACACTCTAAAATCACACAGTTACCATGCCAATCATGCTTTCAAAGCCTTAACACACAAAGTTTAAAATCCAGCTCAACACCGCTTCAATTTTTTGAGGATCAACCCTTATTCCCTCAGCTGAAACCACATGTCCTAGGAAAATGACTTCCTTTAGCCAGAATTTGCACTTGCTAAACTTGGCATACATCTGCTTCTCCCTCAGAACCTACAACACAACCCTGAAGTGCGCGTCGGGGTCATCTTCTATTCTTGAGTACACCAAAATATCGTCTATAAAGACCACTACGAACCGGTCTAAATAGGGTTGAAAAACCCAATTCATAAGATCTATGAAAGCAGTAGGTCCATTCGTCAGCCCAAATAGCATTACCAAAAACTCGTAATGTCCATAACGAGTTCTAAAAGCTGTCTTATAAACGTCTTCCTCCTTAACCCTCAGTTGATGGTACCCTGAATGCAGATCAATCTTTGAGAAAATTGAAGCTCCCCTGAGCTGATCGAAAAGATCATCTATTCTCAGCAGAGGGTACTTGTTCTTGATGGTTAGCTTGTTTAACTGCTGACAGTCGATGTACATACTCATGGACCCATCCTTCTTTTTCACGAATAATACCGGTGCTCTCCATGGAGACACACTTGGCTTAATAAATTCGTGGTCCAATAATTCCTGAATCTGAGCTTTCAATTCCACTAGCTCCTTCGGTGCCATCCTGTAAGGAGCAATGGACACCGGAGCTGTACCAGGTAACAACTCTATTCCAAACTCCACTTCTCTGTTGGGACGTAACCCAGCAGCTCATCAAAAAAAAATCAGGGAATTCCTTTACTGTTTTTAGATCCTTAACAGTAAGACTCTTAGATTCCACATCACTAATGTAGGCTAGATAAGCTTCACAGCCCTTCCCTACCAACTTCTTCGCCCTTAAAGCTGAAATCACATTTGATAGGTACTCCCGTCATTCTCCGATCACCATTACTTTTTTATCCTCAGTGGTTTTCAATACCATTCATTTTGCAACACAATATAGAGTTGCCCGGTGTGTAACGCCCTAATTTTCGAGATTTTTGGGATTTTGTTTATACTTAATTTTTTTTGCTTGTCTGGATGTATTAATTTTGTTTTGAGTGTGTTGGTGGACCTTTAGAAGGTCCAAGTTCAAGTTAAAACCCGATAAAAATTTTAAAATTTTAGACTTAAAGAGAAGGGGCTTTGAGTAAATGGGCTTTTAAACAAAAGTTGGTAATTTAAGCACAAGATGACCTGTAGTAAGGTGGCAATGTAACACCACTTAAGAGACAAGGGAGTGACGTGGAAGTTGTGCAAGGGCTAAGGTTCAAGTCTCATGGTAAGCAATGTGGTGTTTTATTTTTAATGCATGTGCAAGGCATGTGATGGACTTTAAGTGAAATTCTAAAGGAGGGAGTTTGAAGTGCTCAGGAGATTGCATCAAAAAGGGATAAGGGGAGAAAATTTAGGAGTTGATTGGGAGGATCAAGAGGAGGCTGACTAGAGGACTTTGGAGAGGCAAGTTCGGTTAGGACATTAGGCTTTTGCATTTTCGACAATTGGAGGGTAAGTGCCAATTTCTTCTAGTAATTAGCCTTAGGGATTTGACAAGTGGGACATTTTCCTTCTGCAGATTAGGTATAGTGCTCCTTGCTTCTCTTTCCCTTCCTTCCTTATGTTCTAAAAGCCAAAAATAAGACCTACAAACCCTTTTGTACCGTTTTACCCAACGAGCCGAACCTTCCATCACTTCTCTTCCCAAACCGAATCAACCATCCTCTTTCTTCATCTTTCTCATTTCTTCTTTCTCTTCTTCTTCTCTTCTCAATCAATTAAACTGGTTTCCCTAAAATCTTCTCTTGTCAATTTCCATTTTGGCCGAATATCATAAAACCCGAAACTACAAGTTACTTGCCAATTTCTTCCTTAGCCGATTTCTCTTAAACCAAAATCCTGAAACTTTAAATCCTCTCTTGTCGATTCCATCTTAGACCGAACCTTACTCATTTGTTATTTTGGAAACTGAAATCAAGGTACAATCTCTTCTCTTCTTCTCTCATCTATTTTTTGTTCAAAAACTGAAACTCCTCATTTCTTGGTGTGTTGTTTAAGTTCTTAGATCTATTTCGTTGCGATTCGATTAGATCGAGTGTGGATCTGGGCATGGAGTGGTGAAAATAACCTCTAAGCAAATTTTGGCGGTAAGTGCTCGGAGCTCATCTTCCATATTCTTGCGAAATAAGTAAAGCCGAAAACCCCATGGCTTTGGTTTCTATTGGTTTTGGCCTTTGTTTGATAAACACCTATCCTAGCCTTTTCATTCAGTTCTTATGTGTATTAGTTCAAAGAAGGGATGATCTAGCAAGGAGCAGTGGAGGCTAGGACCATTGAGGCAATCTAGACCTAGATCTAGTGATTGGATTCGGTAAAGGTAAATGATGACAGTGTCTCTGGTGGCCGAATAGGTATGTTAAGTTGATGTGGGTTATTCAATTAGATTTCAGTTGACGTATGGTTTAAATGACTGTAGGTTGATCGTTCGGGGGATTCCTGCAAATCTCGCAAATTAGGTGTGTAAATGAGACCCACTAGAAGACTAGATCGGCAAAAGCTGAAAAGCCGAAATGCCAAAATTCTGGCATTTCGAGGGCTTGCGAGCCTGCGAACACTCGTGGGTCAGTTAAAATGGTAAAATCTATAATAAAAAATGGTAAGAGTTCTATGTGCGCGTTTTCGTGCACATTAGTGATTATGGGCCTCGAAGGGTCGAGTTTGGGCCCAATGGGCTTACAGGCCCGTATGGGTGAAAATGAGCGGTAAGGTTAATCTGGTAGTTAAACCGTTAATTCTACTAAAATAGGCGTAAAATATGGGCCTAGTGGGCCGTAATAGCTAGAGGACACTGTAGGACCCATTAGGGGTTTTAGGGCCCAATGACTCTGGATTAATAAAATGGGCTAAATAAGCTACTTAATTGACATTAAGACTGTTAACCACTGTAGTGGGCATGAAACCCTAGAAATCTGGTTAATTTACTGTAATACCCCTTACGGGTGGAAAGTTACTGTTTTACCCCTAGGTGTTAAAAGACCATTTTACCCTTAGGGTTAAGTTGACTGAATTGCATGCTAAAACTTTATTTGTTCACCGAATGCCATGTCATTATATACACTGTTGAATGGGATTGGGTTTTGATGGAGGAAGTGCTAAGTGGCAATGCCACGTTTATTGTTAGAGGCCTTGCCTCGTTTTACTGTTTAGTGGCTTGGCCACGTTATTTGATTAAGCAGCTAAGCTGCGACTATGGTATGTACGGCTGGGTGAGTTGAGTTATTCCCCACATGGTGTGTAGGGCTGGTACGGGTGGTGCGTAGGGCTGGATTGGGCTAGGCTTTGCATACATGCATATTATACTGTTCTATTACTGTAATGGGCCTAAGGGCTACACTGATTTCTGAATAGGGTTAAGGCCCAGTAATTACTATTTACTGAATAGGGCTAAGACCCAGGTAATACTGTATATGGATAGGGCTTAGGCCCAGATAAGCTTGAACTGATTTGGACTCTGGTTGGGTTTAGCTTACACACTGAGTTTCCCAAACTCACCCCTTTCTTTTCATCCATGCAGGTGAGCCCCAACCATAAAGGACTTGGAGCTGGAGGGATTCAGAGTGGCCACGAGAACTGCACTTGGTTAATTTTTCTCAAAATTACTTATTTCAGTATTTCTTTCTTTAATTTATTTTTTTGGGTTTTTAATTTGTAATAAGGTTGCTCATTAATTATTTTATTTTTATTTATATTTTGATTTTTATTTAATTATTTATAACTTGCCTAAAACGAATAGACTAAGGCTACGCGGGTTTTTTATTTAAAAATTAATCAACATTTTCAAACACATCGTACGTTACAACTAGATCACCTAATAACAAGATAAGACATTCTAAAGAAATAAACACCAATTGATAGTGGATAAGACTTTTACTAAATAACCTGTTATTTTCCTCAGTACTCTTAAGGTGATTTTGCTAAACTTGTTAACAAAGGATCAAGGCGTCTTAACTGTCCATGTGACACATCAGATCTGGCCATAACGTTTGGTCCGGGTTTGGAGTGTTACATTTAGTGGTATCAGAGCCAAGTTGCAACAACTCAGCTGTGGATCGGGTCCAAGAAGTTTTCTTAAAATTAAAACGAAGGCCCAAAAAGGGTATTTTGGAAATCGATTTTGGAAAATTTCTTAAGAAAACCTTTTTTTTTTCAAATTTATTTTCTTCAAGATACACTTATTTAAGGTTCTACTTTAAAAATAAAGTTTAGCTTTACTAAAATTTGGTTTTCTGAAATCTGGATTTCTGAAGAGTGGCACACCGAATCTCTGGCACCACGTCTGTAAGTATTTTTACTATACTATATTGTACTGAGATATTACTATAGATAATACTGAGACCTTACTAAGGTTCTGTATTTAGGGTAATACTGAAACTGTAGAGACTGAGACAGTAGGAAAAACTAAAAACCCTGGAAGACTGAGACTATAGCTAGGCTACGATTCTGCGAAAACAAACTCTGAAACACTATCATACATAAGACATTTGTAATAAACACTGAAATACTGAACTAATTCATAAAATTCGTAATTAGATAATACAATATGACTACGAGGGAAACTCGTGAACAAGGTCGTGGGCGTGGCCGAGGTAGTGCGCAAGCTGAGTCTTCATCTTCGGGACATATGCCAGCTGAGGAGTCTCAAGCATTGCCGGTAACTGAGAATGGGCCGTATGATCGGGCTACAGGGGACGACGCTTTGTCTCAGGTGATGTTAAGAGTTCTGGAAAGGGTCGCTAGAGCGAGTACGGGAACTGTGAATTGAGGATCTATTTCTAAGCGACTCTGAGCTAACGGGGGAGAGAATTTTAGGGGCGTATCTGGTGTAGCCCCAAATGTGGCTGAATACTGGTTGGAGGCCACGGAGCGAATCATGGATGACTTGGATTGCTTAGTGGAGCAGAAGCTGAAGGGAGCAGTATCTTTACTACAAGACGAGGCTTACCAGTGGTGGATTACTGTGAGGGATAGTACGCCGGCTGAGCGGGTAACTTGGGAATTGTTTAAGATGGCCTTCAAAGGGAAGTACGTTGGGGTGAGCTATGTGGACGCCTGAAGGAAAGAATTTCTGAACCTGACCCAGGGTAACAAGTCTGTTGCTAAGTACGAGGCCGAGTTCTTAAGGTTAAGCCGGTACGCTAGTGGAATAGTTGCTACGGAATATGAATGTAGCATACGATTTGAGGATGGCCTTAGGGATAAGCTTAGGGTGCTGATAGCTCCGCAGAGGGAGCATGATTTTGCTGCCTTGGTGGAAAAGGCTAAGATAGTTGAGGAGGTGAAATGAACGGCGCGACAGAATCCTGAGAAGGACTAAAATCGATTCCGGAGGGATTTTGGACCCTCGAGTGCTACAGGCAGGAATGTAAAAAGGAGCTAGTAGAGTTGAAAGCACAAATCCAAGAGTTGTTGGACAGTTAGACCAAGTGTGTCTCCATGGGGAGCACTGGTACTGTTCATGAAAAAGAAAGATGGGACGATACGTATGTGCATCGATTATCGCCAGTTGAACAAACTGACGATTAAGAACAAGTACCCTCTGCCAAGGATCGATGACTTGTTTGACCAGCTAAGAGGAGCTTCGGTATTTTCCAAGATCGATCTTTGATCTGGATATCATCAGTTAAGGGTCAAAGAGGTGGATATTCATAAGACAGCATTCAAAACTCAGTATGGTCATTACGAGTTTTTGGTAATGCCATTTGGATTGACGAATGCACCTGCGGCTTTCATGGATCTGATGAATCGGGTATTCCAACCTTACTTGGATCAATTCGTAGTCATCTTTATAGACGATATTCTGGTGTATTCAGGAACTAAGGAGAAGCATGATGAACATCTCCGTATTGTTTTGTAAGTGTTGAGGGAGAAGTAACTCTATGAAAAATTCAACAAGTGTGAAGTTTGGTTGCGAGAAGTGACATCGTTAGGTCATGTGGTTTCTGCTGAGGGGATTAGGGTGCATCCTCAGAAAATTGAGGCGGTTTTGGAGTGGAAGCCGTCGAGATCTGTATAAAAAATTCAGAGTTTTCTGGGTTTGGCAGGGTACTACAGAAGGTTTGTAGAAGGATTTTCTTTGATTGCTTCACCGTTAACGAAACTTTTAAGGAAAGGAGTACCGTTTATATGGACTATGAAATAGCAAGAAGCTTTTGATAGGTTGAAGAAGGTATTGACTGAGGCGCCAGTATTGATTCAGTCGGAGTTTGGGAAGGATTTCACTGTGTACAGTGATTCGTCGCATGTTGGTTTGGGCTGTGTATTGATGCAAGAGGGTAAGGTGGTCGCTTATGCATCGCAACAGCTTAAGCCTCACAAAACGCACTACCCTACACATGATCTGGAGTTGGTGGCAGTGATCTTTGTGTTAAAAATCTGGAGGCACTACTTGTATGGAGAAAATTGTATTATATACACGGACCATAAGAGTCTCAAGTATTTGTTGACTCAGAAGGAGTTGAACCTTAGGCAACAAAGATGGATAGAGTTGCTTAAGGACTACGACTATTCGATTGAGTATCACCTAGGCAAAGCAAATGTAGTGGCTGATGCACTGAGTAGGAGAGCTGTAACTGAGTTGAGAGCAATGTTTGCTCGTCTAAATCTGTATGACGATGGTAGTTTGTTAGCAGAGTTACAAGTGAGACCAACCTGGATTAAGCAGATTAAGGAGAAGCAGTTAGAGGATGAGTCACTAGTTCTTCGATTCCAACAAGCTGAGAGTGATGAGACTTCTGATTTTGGACTGAATAGTGAAGGAGTTCTGTGCTTTCGAGGAAGAGCTTGTATTTTGAAGGACTCTGACTGGAGGCAGTCAATTCTGAGAGAGGCTCATGGCGGACCTTGTGCCATGCATCCAAGAGGGAATAGGTTGTATCAAGATTTACAAAAGTTGTACTGGTGGCCTGGACTTAAGCTTGAAGTAACGGAATTTGTGGGAAAGTGTCAGACATGCCAGCAAGTGAAAGCTAAGCATTAACTATCTTCTAGACTTTTGCAACCGATGAATATTCCACTTTGGAAGTGGGAGAGGGTAACCATGGACTTTGTGAGTGGGCTACCCTTGACGCCTGCCAAGAAAGACTCGGTTTGGGTAATTGTGGATAGGTTAACCAAATCTACTCATTTCATACCTGTCTGAACTGGCTACTCACTTCAAAAATTAGCTAAGTTGTATGTGGCGGAGATAGTACGACCTCATGGAGTGCCAGTTTCGATTATTTTTGATTGGGATCCTAGGTTTACATCTAGGTTCTGGTAGAAGTTGCATGAGGCGTTGGGGATGTGAATGGATTTCAACACTAATTTTCACCCTCAGACGGATGGACAATCGAAAAGGGTTATTCAAGTTCTGAGTAGATGTTGAAGGGCTGTGTGATCGACTATCGAGGTAGTTGGGAGGATTACTTGCTATTAGTGGAGTTTGCTTACAATAATAGCTATTAGGTAAGTATTTGAATGGCTTCATATGAGGCGCTATATGGGCGTAGGTGTCGTATGCCTACTTGTTGGATCAAATTAGGAGAACGTCAGGTTCTTGGGCTAGAATTGGTGGCCGATACTGAAGACAAGATTAAGTGATTTTCACTAAATAACCTGTTATTTTCCTCAATACTCTTAAAGTGACTTTGCTAAACTTGTTAACAAAGGATTGAGGCATCTTAACTGTCCATGTGACACATTAGATCTGGCCATAACGTTTGGGCCGGGTTTGGGGTGTTACACAGTGTCTCACCAACCAATCCATGCCTAAGATGAGATCAAACTTGCCAAAAGGCAATTCTATTAAATCCATTAAGAAAGTAACCTCTTGGACTACCAAAGGTACATCCCTAAACAACTTATTAACTTTCACCGACTACCTTAAAGGACTCAACACAGTAATTTCATTTGCAGTAGTCTCAAACACATTACCCAAAGTTTCAGTCATGTTGCATGCAATGTATGAATGTGTTGACCGAACATCAATTACTACAATATGAAGTAGCTCATGAATAAAGAACGTACCTGTTATCACATCTGGGGCATTCCCGTCCTCTCTATGACGAGCAACATAGACTACAGCTGGCTGCCTCACATCTTCCTGTCTTGCACCTCTGCCCGGTGCTCCACATTCACGGCCTACCGCCCTTGGCCTGTCCACGGCCCTTTAGTGGTTGTTGACCACCTCTCTGTGGCTAAAAATTACCTCTACCACTGCCTTGCACCAGATCTAGCCTTCTAGGACACTCCCTGATCCTATGCTCCATAGATCTGTAGCTCAAACAGACTCCTGTCCTCCTCCAGCATTTGCCCAAATGCCTTTTCCCACAAATAGCACAAGGTGGTATCCCAGTATTAGCAGCAGTAACAGGGGCCCTATCTCTGACTGGCCCATCTAGTCTGGCCGTTCTCGTAGGCCTCTATCCAACACTAGGAGCTTCTACATTCCGTTTGTTCTTGCCTTTTTCTTTCTCTCGGTTAAGGCACTCTGTGCGCTTCACTTCTTCCACTGTCTTCGCTTTTTCCACTAAGGCCGTGAATTCTTGCTCCCTCTGTGGAGCTATCAACACCCTAAGATTGTCTCTCAAGCCGTCCTCAAACTGCGCGCAATGCTCATAATCCATTGCAACTATTCCTTTTGCATAACGACTAAGGCGTAGAAACTTAGCCTCATATTCTACCACTGATCTCTCTTCCTGGGTCAGGTTTAAAAACTCCTTCCTTCGGGCATCCACATAGGTTGCTCCAATGTATTTCCCCTGGAATGCGAATTTGAAGAATTCCCAAGTAATCCGCTCAGGTTGGGTGCCCTCTTTCACGGTCAACCACCACTGGTAGGCTTCCTCTCTAAGTAGTGACACTGCCCCTTTCAACTTCTGTTCAGATGTGCAATCCAGGTCGTCCATTATTCTTTCAGTGGCTTTCAACCAGTATTCAGCCACATTTGGAGCCACATCAGCCACGCCTTTGAAGATCTCCGCCCCATTAGATCAAAGTCGTTCTGAGATTGACCCGCCACTTCCCATACCATTATTGGGCCCAGTGACCCTTTCCAAAATTCTTAGCATAGCCTACGATAACGTATCATCTATAGTGGTGGCCCGTTTGTACGATCCTGTTTCAGCCACCGGTGAGGTCGGAGCCTTCTCTGCTCCAACATTGGGCATATGGCCCAATGCCGACGACTCAGCCCTAACAGTTCCACGACCTCTGCCGTGGGCTCTCACATCTCTTCTAGTGCTCATCGTTGCTTGCATATTATCTGAATTAGAAATTTTATGGAATTAGTTCATAGTTCCACTATAATAAGCAAGTGTCTTATGAAAGTAGTAGTTTAAGAGCTGTTTTCGTAGTCATAAGTCCACTACAGGCTTAAGTTTCCTATGGGCTTTAGTCTTTCTCTACCTAAGAGTCTATCATCTAAAGTAGCCCAGTAACTATCTACAACACATCAGCTTAAGACAAGCTTGGTAATAAAAGAACTTACTTAGCTCAACGTCGGAGACCAAGTGTGCCACACCTCAAAATCCTTCAAAACTTTTTGATTAACTTGTAAACTATTTTTGAGACCTAAAATCTAAGCCCCAATCCACAGCCTGAGCTTTGCAATCGAGCTCTGATACCACTAAATGTAACACCCTAAACCCAGCCTAAACGCTATGATTGAATCCGGCGGTGTCACATGGAAGGGTGTTTCGTACCAACCGCGTACAGTAGAAAACTTTAAAAACAATTGTCCACTTGTGGTTCAAATAAGGGTTTATTTTCAAATCAGCTTTGTTGGTAAAATAATTTAGTTGAAAACGAGTTTCTTTGAATGTTTGCTTAATTTAAAAGTTTAGGGGAGTTTAAGTAAAAGCTTTGATTTTGTAAGTGACACCCGAGTTTGCATACTTTGTTAAGTTTCTTTTTAAATAAGACGAAAGCCCATATTTTAGGAAAACGTTGAGATATTTACTTTGAAAAACCATGGTTTAATTTTAGAAATCCAGCAGTTATAATAATAAAACTGAATGTAAAATCATACTGGAGATTAAATGCCTTATTACAACACAACAAAAATAGTTAAAGTAAAATAAATAAACCTATTAATTTACTAATCAACTTGCAGTGTGACCACATCTGAGTCCTCTCCTACATCGAACTGCCTACTGAGGGTTACTTGAAAAATTAAAGGAGGGAGTGAGTTTTCGAAAACTCTGTGTGTACAACCCTAGACAAACACGTTAACATGCAATTAAGAAATTGGGCCTAAGCCTTATCAATATTGGTGGCCTTTGGGCCTTAGCCCATAGTGGCCTCAGTTGGGCCTGAGCACATATCACATCAATATCATACGTATGCTATGATCCCATCCCAATCCAACCCTGCACTCCATTTTCCCTTCCAACCCTACACTCCGGTGGGGATATAAATATCAACCCACCCATCCCTACACTCCAGTGGTAGCACCGGTTGCGACACTAACCCAATCGTTGCAACAGAGCTGCTAATCATATAATGGGCTTAAAAGCCACCGGTGGATCCACGGTCATCAAGCGACTATGTGATTCTCACATATCTACCTTCGTATCACAAACCCATCCAAATGCAACACACATCACATGAATGCAACACATACATTTTCACATATTTAGCACCTAGGGGTAGTTTAGTCATTTATGCAATTGGGCCATTTTAGTCATTTTTCACTTAGACATACCAATCATATCATACTATGGGCTTAAGTACCCAAGTTGGCCCATTAACAGTTTTCCATTATTCAATGCATTTTACGCCAATTTTATTAGGGTTACCAGTTCATTCAGGCTCAAAAGCCCATTTCATAGCCCCAAAAGGGCCCATACACTTATTTGGCCTAATAGGCCCAATTCTACCAAAAATCACATAATTAGCCTAACCGGTTCGTCAAATCCTACTAGACCGTCAATTTTACTCACGATGGGCCTACAGGCCTATCTGGCCCATTTGGCCCATTTCGGCCTGGTTGGCTAAAAGGTGGCCCGCGTCTATAGAATCGCCCACAGAGTCTCTATCGTCGTATTGGTATCTCCACACGAGTGTTTGCACGCTGGTGTTGTTACTGACGTCAACCTTTCGGCTTTTTGACTTTTTGACATTCTGGCTTTTTGGGATTTCGGCTTTTGCCGATTCATTATGTGTGTAGTGTATGTACACACCTTATTGGAGAGAACCGTGACAGCTCACATGCGTAAAACCTATATTTCATTTAGAGAACTCGATTAGCCATTTACAAGATCTAGCAATTTTTCCCAATACTGAAACTGAACCTAAGACAAACACTTACCTTAATCAAATCGACTTACACCCCCTTAAGATGATTGGTTTCGAAACGATCTCCCCTCCTTGTGGTTTTATCCTTCACTTGTTGATTAAGAGATATGTAGATTTGACGAGAAGAGAAGGATTAAATAGGCCATTCGGCCTTCACCAAAACACAGGAGGAACAAGAATGAATAAGTGCTTACCAGAACTTAACCTTTGGTCTCGCGGTCTAGGTAGCTTAAAGGTGAGATTCGCCTTCTAAGAATCGAATGAGAGTAGTAGATGACAAGAATAGGTTTGAGATGGATGAGAAACAAAGAAAAGGGGCTTCGGCTTTGGCAAATGGTGCTCCCAAAAACAAATGTCGCAAATACAAGTGTGAATTTACCTTTAGTCCCCTTCTAAAACCCCAAAATTGGCACCTACACACCCTTAGCCGAAATTGTCTTCAACAACTACCAAATCGACTCCAACTCCTCTCATATTAATCTCCTAATTTTTCTCCCCTTATCATGCCTTAATTTACTATTCATCACTTATTCAATTTTTGAAGACCATTTCAAACTCACTTTAGCAGAGTTCAAATCCATCTCCATCACCTACATAGCCCTAGTGCAAAAAAAATCAACCCTTTATTACGTTTCGCCACACTCGAACCTTGGTCCCTTTGCTCTGCATGTATGTAACACCCAAAAATTGGGCCTGGAAGAATGGTCCGTGTTGGCCTAATGGGCTTGTGGGCCCACACGGGTCGTTGTCTTTGGACTTACGGGAATTAGTGGACCGACTGTGTCGTACACGTGGATATGGGAAAATCTGGCTTAGTGGGCCATGCAAGCACGTGGGCCCTACTTGGATTGTGTAATGGGCCCCGGGTCTATATTCAAACCTAAGTTCAAACCTAGGCCTTAGGAAAAATTTATGTTTTTCTCTTATGGGAGCCTTGAAGTTAGTGGGTAGGCTTTAAGAATATTTTTGGTGAAAGCATAACATAAAAAAGAGTGTGGTGTAGTGGCAAAGTGGCGCCACTTAGGGGACAAAGAGGTGATGCCATAAAGGAAGCAAGGGGGTCCAAGGTTCAAGTCTTGGATCTTGCAATTTATTTTTGTTTCCTTTTTTAAATAAATCTGGAAGCGAGTAGGTGGATAATGTGTTGGACTATGGTTCAAATCCTTTTGCACGCAAAGGTTGATTATTTTGCTAATGCTTTAATTCTGGGGGATAGATGGAGAATCCCACATTGGGAAGCTAACATGAGAATAGGTGAGGAGCTGGCTTTAAATAGATCAAACCATGAGGAGAGTAGGCATAACTTTCTTGGCTTATCCCTTTCGCTTTGTGGCATGTTCATTGGGTTAGGCGTTGAATCATTCGTTGATCTGTATGCCGTTGGGTCACGGTGGTGGTGACCGAAGTTGGTCAACACACTCCTTGGGAGTCAAGGGTGCGATTACTATAGGCTTCTGGGCATAGTAGTGTACGGAGTACGGATAAACTTCAGATTCCTATCAGGTGTATCTTCTAACCCTTGTTTGATAGGCCAAAATGGGCCAAATAGGTCCAACGGGCCCATGGGCCCAGATAAGTAAAAATTGGTAAATTGGTAATAAATGACGAGCTGATTAAGTGAGTTGTATGGCTTGGAATAGGTTTGGGCTTGAGGGGTTGTATAAATGTGAATGGGCCTGATGGTCCATATAAATGCGATTGGGCCTAATGGACTATATGAATGTATGGGGACTCGTTAGGGTTTTGTAGAGGACTTTTGGGCTAGTATCTAATAATTGTTTAAGTAGACATAAAACTTAATTAATCAATTAAGTGTGATTGTGGACAAGTCATAGGGTTGAAATGTGGCAATAGGTATATGCATGTCTAGGATTGGATCTAGGGAGAGCTTGGTATTTAAGTGGTCTTAATGACTCACCTCCTATTCTCTAGAATCCTACCTGGTGCATAGTATCTGTTCACTTTAGCCAACGAGGACTTGTTGATGGGCCAAGGTGTGTAATTCGACCTATAGTGTTAAGAAATTGTGAAAATACCCTTGATTTGCAAAATTACCAAAATACCCCTTGATTTGCAAAATTACTGAAATACCCTCATTTTACAAAATTACCAAAATACCCTTAGGTTACAAAATTACAGAAATACCCCCGCTTTGTAAAATTACAGAAATACCCCTAATTTGCAAAATTACTGAAATACCCTCGAATTATGATATTACTGAAATACCCCTAATTCGTAAAATTATCAAAATACCCTCGGATTGTGAAATTACTGAAATACCCCTAATTCATTAAATTATCGAAATACCCTCGATTTTTGGAAAATTACTAAAATACCCCTAGATTGCAAGATTATTGAAATACCCTTGTAAGGTAGAATTATCGAAATACCCTTGTAAGATAAAATTACTAAAATACCCCTGTAGGGTAGAATTACCGAAATACTCTTGTAGGGTAGAATTACCGAAATACCCCTATAGGTTAGAATTACGATTATGCCCACAAGGGTAGGTAATTGTTTTGAAATTGTTTTAGTCTATGAATGTGACTGTCTGTCGTAAGCATGCTATGTGATATACATATTAATGTATGGGCCCACATTGGGCTATGTAACGGGCTTTTAGGCCCAGTAAATTGGTAACTTTCATAGTAGTATCTTAAAATGCTCTGGATAATTATGAATTTGTTAATGGGCCAGAATGTGTACCTGGGCCCACGATGAAATTATGTCTAATATGCCTAAGGGCAAAATGACTAAAATTCCCCTGTGTGATATATGTACGATTTGTATGTCATATGTGTATTATGATGCATTCATGAGATTATATGTTGTATATGGGTTGGGATATGATTGGAGGAAGTGTGTATGAGGGTCGCACGGTCGCTTGACAACTGTGGATCCACTGAAGGCTTTTTAGCCACCGAAGGCTTTATAGCCATCGCAGGCTTTTTAGCCACTGAGCAGCTATGCTGCACTGATAATGTTACCGAGGGCTATGTGCCGTAATTATGGGCTTTGTGCCAATACCGAAGGCTTTATGCCGATATCATAGGCTTTGTCCCGGTTATATGACCCTAATTGATGGCTATGTGCCAATCCTATTACAGTTACCTATGGCTTTGTGCCAATTATAATACTACTACTGAAGGCTTAAAAAGCCACGAGCAGCTTTGCTGCAACGTTAAGTAGTGCTGTAACCGGTATTACACCGTATATAAGCAGCTATACTGCACTGTTAAGTAGGGCCGCACTGGTTCCACACCGGGTTGTAATAAGGATGGGTGGGTCGAGTATCTCCCCATAGGAGTGTAGGGTTGGAAGGGGGTGTACAGGGTTGGTTATGGGTAATTGAACATTGCATAAGCATATTGGTTTTGTGATATGGGCTCAGGCCCAACTGAGGCCACTATGGGCTAAGGCCCAAAGGCCACCGATATTGAATAGGGCTTAGGCCCACCTGATTCTGTTAAAGGGCTTCAGCCTAGATTGATTCTATTTCTATTTTTGTTTACTGACTGTTACTCTAATAAGGGGATTACACATTGAGTTCTCATAAACTCACCCTTTTATTAACCTCTCAAGTAATTCCCAGCCTTAGATGGATCAGAGCTACGAGGGACTCGGAGAAGGCTACACACTGCTTATGATTTCTGTTTTGGACTATTTACTCTCAAGTACTTTATTTTGGGTTTGGTTTGTAATAAATCCTTTTATAATTTCTGGATTTTAAAGTTAGGTTTTTGTTTATTGCATTTGTTATCTGCTCTAAGTAGAACTCAATTTTCTTAAAAATGTTAACTGTTTTCAAATCAATACGTTTTCACAAACTACAAAATTTTATAAAGCTTCCGCAAACTTACTTGGTTTTCACTTATGACAGTAATTAAGGTTTTAAAAGTAAATTACTTTTCAATGAACCATGTTTTTAATGTAACGAACGCAAACTGAGACTTAAGCTTTTAAATAATAAGAAGGGTTTTTAATGAAAACTTGGTTTTTGAAAAAACACTTCAATGTGACACGCCAGATTCAGGCCTAACTTTTAGGCCTGGTTTGGGGTGTTACAATGTAGCACCTCCCTTTGCCCTTAATGTGGAGCTGCTTGTAACAGCCCAGTTTATACCCTAGTCGGAACTGGTGGTTTTGGGACCATTTAACCGAGTCAAATTATTATTTTTATTGCTTTAATATGTTTTACAGCATGATAGAATTACCGTGTGAAAGTTTCGTTTAGAAATTTTATTGTTTGACTAGTTAATTTGATAAAAAGGATTAAATCGCGTAAAGCGATAAATTAGAGTTCTATTTTATAAATGGCTTATTTGAGCATGGCTTTATAAAAGGAGGTACTTGCATGGCAATTATGCCATTTTTATTTGGAGTGGTTGGTGATGGACCATTATGTCCATATTTTATAAGGTTTTATAATATTTTTACAAAGGGTAAAATGGTCAAATGGCTTTATAATATGTTTTAATTAAATAAAACAAGAAAATGGCTTCATATTTCTTCTTTTCCACCGATTCTTCAAACAAAAATAAAGGGTTTAAAGGTTTCCTTCATTCGGCTACTATTTTGCTAAATTGAGGTATGTTTTGACTTCAGTTTTTAGTGATTTTTACGTTTTTGAGATCGTTGCTTCGTATATTAGTCGACCCGTACCTCAATTTCTGATTTTGAACATGTCTTTGAAAAATGCCATTGATGAATTCATGTTATTTTGATGGATTTTGATGAATTATTGATTATTATGTGGAAATATACAAGAATTTTAAAGTGATTTTTGAAGAAAATGGGTTTTGAGGATTTGATTGTAAAAAGGTAGAATTTTTGAGGTTATATTTGTGATTAATTAAAAGATATATGCTTGTATAAGTCCCTTGAATATTCGGCTATAGTGAATTGGGGGATCGATTGTGTAATTTGTCATTTTTGTGATGAGAGGACTAAATTGCAAAGTATTGAAAATATAGGGGCTAAATTGCAAATATGTCAAATTATATGTTTTTGGATTGAATTGAATATGTGAGTTAGTAAATAGCTGAATTTTGCATTAATTTAGATAAAGACGATCGAATCCCGGAACTTGATCGGGGAAAACGAAAAATAGACGAGTAGATACAGGATTACGAGGTAAGTTCGTATAATGAAATTTAATGTGTTTATGTTTATAATTCTTGTTAATGGAATATATGACATATTAGTTGATTGAATAGCCTATTTGGATGTATACATATGAAATTGAAATGAAATTGTTACAAGTGAAAAATGAATACCGAGCCCCGTTAGAACCGTAGAAGTCGATAGGATACAAGTGACATGTCACTAGGGCTATAGGGTGGTTCGAGCTCCTGCATTTGTTGCGGACTCACCACGTGCTCATGAGCTACAGGTTTATCCTTCGGGATCACATGTTTAGTCTTCGGACTCACCGTTAGCCTACGGGCTTACCGTTCATCCTTCGGGATCACATGTTCAGCCTTCAGGCATACCGATACAGGCTCGAAAGAGCATACATGATGCATTGATGGATTACAGGTTATATGTATATATACTGTGTGTGTATCACCTGAGTATCCCTCGATGTTCTTAAAGGTTTAACGGGCAATTACCGATACATGTTACATGAAGATTGAATGATATATGTATTACATGTTATATGAGACATGAGAATTACATGGATTATATGGTATAAGTTATATGAAATACACGTACAAGTATTTGAGCAATGATATGATACATGAATGTTGTGGTTGGTACATGAATGAATTTATATGTTACATGAACTAACAAGTGTATACTTGTGAAATAGGCAACTTGAGTATATGAATTGAATTGGCATTGTTGTTGTAATTATCGCATTGATTCGGTAAGGTTTACTTTCTATATTATACGGACTTACTAAGCTTTAGAAGCTTACTCTATTCATTTCTTTCACTGTCTTATAGATTCAGAAGCTAGCTCGATAATCGGATGAGTCGGAGATCGCCATCACACTATCTATCAAACTTTGGTACTTTTAAACCTTTTGTAAATGAAATGGTCATGGCATGTATAGGCTAGATATTTGGTGAGCATGATATATTTTGGTAAATGATCAAGCTATGAGATGTGGCTTGGGTCATATATGAATATAATCCAGTACTTGAGTTGTCCTTTAGCTATATATGCTTATGGAAAGATATGTGATTTTGATGAGATTATAAGCTTGCATAATTGATATGTATATATGTGTGGATGAGTGCATGGAAATGGTCATTTAGGCCTTTGAGTTGGTGTGCTTGATTTGTGAATGAATTGAGATGATTTTGGGTCCATTTTGTGCTTGAATTGGTATATTTTAGGTTGGTAGAATGGCATGAAATGTTGTTAGTTAATGGCTAGTAGAAATGACCCATATTGGGTGGCAAATTGGCTTAAACCAAGCCTATATTTGTGCCACACGGCCAGGGAACACGGGCGTGTGTTTCGACCGTGTGTTCCCTGCACCTTGATGTTTTGGTCAGATTTGGTACACGGCCTAGACACACAGACGTGCCTGGTAATTTGTAGCCGTGTGAAATTTGGCAGTATAGTCACACGGCCTGCTCTATTTTGTACACGGGCGTGTCAGGTAACCGTGTGATATTTGACAGTTTCGACCACGGGGTAAGGGCAAGGGCATGCCTAGGCCGTGGGCGACACACGGCTTAACCCTATGGGCGTGTCTGGAGGGATACGGCCGTGTGTGAAGAACACGGGCAAGGGGCACGGCTGTGTGTCCCTAACTTTGAAATTTTACAAATGTTCTCCTATCTTTTAGCATGTTTCCAATTAGATTTCCAATAGTTATATGCATCATTTTATGATCAATTGAAGCATGCTCTAATGATAGATAATACGTGATGGTTCTTGATTAAAAAGTTTAAAATTTTACTACTCTGGTATATGTTACAAGTCCGGTAATGCCCCTTACCTATTTCGGCGACGGTTACGGGATATGAGTGTTACATTTGGTTTGTATCAGAGCCACGATTTAGTCGATTCTAGGACTACTGTAGTGAGTATTAGTCTAGCTATACATGCCATGTACATGAAATGTGACAGTGTGATATCTCCTGACATCCTTTAAAATCTGTTTTATATAGTAATGGATCCGAATCGAGCTTTAGCTGATGATGTTGAAAGTATTGCGCCAGCACCCGCTCAAGGGGCTGTGCCTTCTGAATCGGGCCCTGCTGTGGCCAATTAGGAAGAAATTAAACAAGCTTTCTTCCAAATGATGTCTGGATGGTTTAGTGAGTTTGTGCAAGCAAACCCGGCTGCTCCTCAACCTCCACCCCCCCCGTCCCACAACCTAACCCTGATAATGTACGAGTTGTGGATCCTCTGAGATTGAACAGACCTCTTGTTGATAAGATACGTAAGTATGGTGCTGAGGAATTCTGAGCTTCAGCAAGTGATGATACTGAGAGGGCTAAATTTTGGCTTGAGAATACGATCAGAGTTTTTAATGAACTAGCTTGTACTCCTGATGAGTGCCTGAGATGTGCTATTTCTTTGCTTCGGGATTCAGCATATCAATAGTGGAATACATTGACCTCGGTTGTACCACGAGAACGAGTCGATTGGGATTTCTTCCAGACGGAATTCAGAAAGAAATACATCAGTCAACGATTCATCGATCAGAAAAGAAAAGAGTTTTTAGAGCTGAAACAAGGTCGAATGTCTGTAACTGAATACGAGAGAGAGTTCGTTCGACTCAGCAAATATGCTCGCGAATGTGTTTCTACCGAAGTAACAATGTGCAAAAGGCTCGAAGATGGGCTAAATGAAGAAATTCGACTGTTAGTCAGAATACTTGAGCTGAAAGAGTTTGTAGTTCTCGTTGATCGGGCTTGTAAAGCCGAAGAGCTTGCTAAAGAAAAGAGAAAAGCTGATTCTGAATTCAGAGAAGCTAGAAAAAGGTTTGCGGGTAAATCGTATCAGTCTGGATCCAAAAGATCAAAGGATTTTCATCCTCGTCCTGCTGCTTCTACGGGCACATCTATCCGAGAGAAAAGTGTTAAGACTTCTCATTCGAGACCTCGAACGACTTCTGTAGCTAGTGTGGGTAGTGTGAGAATTCCCGGATCAGAGTGCAATCATTGTAATAGAAGGCATTTTGGAGAGTGTCGACTGATGAGTGGGGCATGTTTTCGATATGGATCGTTAGATCATTACTTGCGTGATTGTCCTGAAAGATCTGTACCTAATAGAGAACAGTCGACTAATACAAATAATGTTGCATCGAGAGGTAGACCGTCACGAAGCATTGGGAACCAAAGTGGAAATCGCAATGTGGCGAGAGATGCTAATGTGAGATTTGAGATGCGTACTCCTGCGAGAGCTTATGCAATACGTGCACGCGAGGAAGCCTCGTCGCCTGATGTTATTACCGGTATTTTTTCTCTCTATAACACTGATATTGTTGCGTTGATAGATCCTGGATCAACTCATTCATATATCTGTATGAAATTAGTGTATGAGAAGAATTTAAGTGTTGAGTCTACGGAATATGTAGTTAAAGTATCGAATCCATTAGGAAACTCTGTGTTAGTTGATAAGATATGTAAGAAATGTCCGTTGATGACTCGGGGATATTATTTTTCGGCTGATCTGATGCTCCTCCCTTTTGACGAATTCGATGTAATACTGGGCATGGACTGGCTAAATGCGCATGAGGCTATTGTGAATTGTCGAAGTAAGAGTATAGAATTGAAATGTCAGAATGGTGAGATTCTTCGGATTGAATCAAATGATTCGAATGAATTACCGATAGTGATTTCTGCCATGATGGCTCAGAAGTATATCAGAAAAGGCTATGATGCGTATTTAGCGTATATGATGAATTCTAGCAAGACAGAATTAAAAATTGAGTCTGTACCAGTTGTTTGTGAGTTTTCAAATGTTTTTCGAAAGAATTACTGGGTTTACTACCGATTAGAGAAGTTGAATTCGGTATTGAATTGTTACCGGGCACTACTCCGATATCGATTGCTCCATACAGAATGGCACTGACGGAATTAAAAGAGTTGAAAGCACAGTTACAAGAATTGACGGATAGAGGTTTCGCGAGACCGAGCTTTTCACCTTGGGGTGCTCCCGTATTATTTGTAAAAAAGAAAGATGGAACGATGAGAATGTGTATTGATTACCGACAGTTGAACAAGGTAACAGTGAAGAATAAATACCCTCTTCCGCGGATTGATGATTTATTCGATCAGTTAAAAGGAGCTACTATATTTTCAAAGATTGATTTGAGATCGGGTTATTACCAGTTGCGAGTTAAAGATTTAGATATACCGAAAACTGCTTTCAGAACACGATACGGACATTATGAGTTTCTGGTCATGCCTTTCGGGTTGACAAATGCACCTGCAGTGTTCATGGACTTGATGAACCGTGTATGCAAACCGTATTTAGATAGATTCATTGTGGTGTTCATTGATGACATTCTGATCTATTCACGTGATGAGGTAGAGCATACTGAACATCTGAGAATTGTGTTACAAATCCTGAGAGATAAGCAGTTATTTGCCAAATTTAGTAAATGTGAATTTTGGCTTCGAGAAGTCGGATTTTTGGGTCATATTGTTTCTGCGGAAGGCATCAGAGTAGATCCGAGTAAAATATCTGCTATTATAGACTGGAAACCCCCGAGAAATGTATCTGAGATTAGAAGTTTTTTGGGATTAGCGGGATATTACCGAAGATTTGTTAAAGGATTCTCGATGATTATAGTGCCGTTGACTCGATTGTTGCAGAAAGATGTGAAATTCGAGTGGACTGATAAATGTCAGCAGAGTTTCGAACAGTTGAAAGCCCTGTTAACAGAAGCTCCGGTTTTAGTTCAACCCGAATCAGGGAAAGAATTTGTTATATACAGTGATACATCTATTATCGGACTAGGCTGTGTATTGATGCAAGACGGGAAAGTCATAGCTTATGCCTCCCGACAGTTAAAGCCGCATGAAAAGAATTACCCGACGCATGATCTTGAGTTAGCTGCTATAGTATTTGCATTAAAGATTTGGCGGCATTACTTATATGGTGAGAAATGTAGAATTTTTACCGATCATAAAAGTCTGAAGTATCTGATGTCACAGAAAGATTTAAATATGCGACAGCGGAGATGGCTCGAACTACTAAAAGACTATGAATTTGTAATTGATTATCATCCAGGGAAAGCTAATGTTGTAGCTGATGCGCTAAGTCGAAAGTCTCTGTTTACTCTGCGAGCTTTGAATGCTCAAACGATGTTATATGATGATGGATCTGTTTTAGCTGAGCTAAAGGCTAAACCGTTGATTCTGCAGCAAATTTTCGAAGCTCAAGGGACTGATCCCGATCTGTAAGCTAAACGACTTCACTGTGAGTCTAATTCTGATTCTGACTTTTCTATAAGGAACGATGATTGTTTAATGTTTCGAAATAGAATTTGCATATCGAAAAATAATGAACTCATTCAGAAAGTTCTACACGAGGCACATGACAGTCGATTTTCAGTTCATCCGGGTAGCACTAAGATGTATAACGATTTGAAACAGCAATACTGGTGGTCAGGAATGAAACATGACATATCAGAATTTGTATCGAAATGTTTGATCTGTCAGCAAGTTAAAGCTGAACATCAGGTACCGTCAGGTTTATTACAGCCTATTATAATTCCGGAATGGAAATGGGACAGAGTCACTATGGATTTTGTATCTGGACTACCTCTGACTCTGAAGAAGAAAAATGCAATCTGGGTTATCGTTGATAGATTGACGAAATCTGCACATTTTATACCAGTACGTACTGATTATTCTCTTGATAAATTAGCGGAACTATATGTATCTAAAATTGTGCGATTACATGGTATACCGTTATCCATTGTGTCTGATAGAGATCCGAGGTTTACCTCGAGATTCTGGAAGAAGTTTCAAGAGGCTTTGGGAACGAAATTGAGTTTCAGTACAACATTTCATCCCTAAACCGACGGTCAGTCTGAAAGAGTTATTCAGATTCTGGAAGACATGTTACGGTGTTGTATTCTTGAATTCGAAAGTAATTGGGAGAAATACTTACCTCTGATAGATTTTGCATACAATAATAGTTTTCAGACGAGTTTAAAGATGGCTCCATATGAAGCATTATATGGTCGTAAATGTCGAACACCGCTATACTGGACGGAATTGAGTGAGAGAAAGTTACACGGGGTTGATCTAATCCGAGATACAGAAGAAAAAGAAAAAGTAATACGCGATAATTTAAAAGCAGCTTCAGATAGACAGAAATCATACGCAGATTTGAAACGGAAAGAAATAGAGTTTCAGGTCGGAGACAGAGTATTTCTAAAAGTATCACCATGGAAGAAAATTCTTTGTTTTGGCAGAAAAGGAAAGTTAAGTCCTCGTTTTATAGGGCCGTATGAAATTGTGGAACGAATTGGACCTGTAGCTTACCGGTTATCGTTACCGTCTGAGCTTGAAAAGATTCACGATGTATTTCACGTTTCAATGCTTCGACGATACCGATCTAATCCGTCTCATGTCATTTCTCCCATAGATGTGGAATTACAGTCTGATCTATCGTACAGCAAAGAACCGATTAGAATTCTGGCCCGAGAAATGAAAGAGTTGAGAAATAAGCGTATAGCACTTGTAAAAGTTCTCTGGTGTAAACATGGAATAGAAGAAGCTACATGGGAACTTGAGGAAACTATGCGAAAACAATACCCTAACTTGTTCATTGGTAAGATTTTCGGGGACGAAAATCCCTAAAGGGGGGAGAGTTGTAATAGCCCACTTGATACCCTAGTCGGAACGGGTGGTTTCGGGACCACTTAACCGAGTCAAATTATTATTTTTATTGCTTTAATATGTTTTACAGCATGAAAGAATTACCGTGTGAAAGTTTCGTTTAGAAATTTTATTGTTTGACTAGTTAATTTGATAAAAAGGATTAAATCGCGTAAAGCGATAAATTAGAGTTCTATTTTATAAATGGCTTATTTGAGCATGGCTTTATAAAAAGAGGTACTTGCATGGCAATTATGCCATTTTTATTTGGAGTGGTTGGTGATGGACCATTATGTCCATATTTTATAAGGTTTTATAATATTTTTACAAAGGGTAAAATGGTCAAATGGCTTTATAATATGTTTTAATTAAATAAAACAAGAAAATGGCTTCATATTTCTTCTCTTCCACCTATTCTTCAAACAAAAATAAAGGGTTTAAAGGTTTCCTTCATTTGGCTACTATTTTGCTAAATTGAGGTATGTTTTGACTTCGGTTTTTAGTGATTTTTACGTTATTGAGATTGTTGCTTTGTATATTAGTCGACCCGTACCTCAATTTCTGATTTTGAACATGTCTTTGAAACATGCCATTGATGAATTCATGTTATTTTGATGGATTTTGATGAATTATTGATTATTATGTGGAAATATACAAGAATTTTAAAGTGATTTTTGAAGAAAATGGGTTTTGAGGATTTGATTGTAAAAAGGTAGAATTTTTGAGGTTAAATTTGTGATTAATTAAAAGATATATGCTTGTATAAGTCCCTTGAATATTTGGCTATAGTGAATTGGGGGATCGATTGTGTAATTTGTCATTTTTGTGATGAGAGGACTAAATTGCAAAGTATTAAAAATATAGGGCTAAATTGCAAATATGTCAAATTATATGTTTTTGGATTGAATTGAATATGTGAGTTAGTAAATAGCTGAATTTTGCATTAATTTAGATAAAGACGATCGAATCCTGAAACTTGATCGGGGAAAATAGAAAATAGACGAGTAGATACAGGATTACGAGGTAAGTTCGTATAATGAAATTTAATGTGTTTATGTTTATAATTGTTGTTAATGGAATATATGACATATTAGTTGATTGAATAGCCTATTTGGATATATACATATGAAATTGAAATGAAATTGTTACAAGTGAGAAATGAATATCGAGCCCCGTTAGAACCGTAGAAGTCGATAGGATACAAGTGACATGTCACTAGGGCTACAGGGTGGTTCGAGCTCCTGCATTTGTTGCAGACTCACCACGTGCTCATGAGCTACAGGTTTATCCTTCGGATCACATGTTTAGTCTTCGGACTCACCGTTAGCCTACGGGCTTACCGTTTATCCTTCGGGATCACATGTTTAGCCTTCGGGCATACCGATACAGGCTCGAAAGAGCATACATGATGCATTGACAGATTACAGGTTATATGTATATACACTGTGTGTGTATCACCCGAGTATCCCTCGATGTTCTTAAAGGTTTAACGGGCAATTACCGATACATGTTACATGAAGATTGAATGATATATGTATTACATGTTATATGAGACATGAGAATTACATGGATTATATGGTATAAGTTATATGAAATACATGTACAAGTATTTGAGCAATGATATGATACATGAATGTTGTGGTTGGTACATGAATGAATTTATATGTTACATGAACTAACAAGTGTATACTTGTGAAATAGGCAACTTGAGTATATGAATTGAATTGGCATTGCTGTTGTAATTATCGCATTGATTCGATAAGGTTTAATTTCTATATTATACGGACTTACTAAGCTTTAAAAGTTTACTCTGTTCATTTCTTTCACTGTCTTATAGATTCGGAAGCTAGCTCGATAATCAGACGAGTCGGAGATCGCCATCACACTATCTATCAAACTTTGGTACTTTTAAACCTTTTGTAAATGAAATGGTCATGGCATGTATAGGCTAGATATTTGGTGAGCATGATATATTTTGGTAAATGATCAAGCTATGAGATGTGGCTTAGGTCATATATGAATATAATCAAGTACTTGAGTTGTCCTTCAGCTATATGTGCTTATGGAAAGATATGTGATTTTGATGAGATTATAAGCTTGCATAATTGATATGTATATATGTGTGGATGAGTGCATGGAAATGGTCATTTAGGCCTTTGAGTTGGTGTGCTTGATTTGTGAATGAATTGAGATGATTTTGGGTCCATTTTGTGCTTGAATTGGTATGTTTTAGGTTGGTAGAATGGCATGAAATGTTGTTAGTTAATGGCTAGTAGAAATGACCCATATTGGGTGGTAAATTGGCTTAAACCAAGCCTATATTTGTGCCACACGACCAGGGAACACGGGCGTGTGTTTCGACCGTGTGTTCCCTGCACCTTGATGTTTTGGTCAGTTTTGGTACACAGCTTAGACACACGGGCGTGTCTGGTAATTTGTAGCCGTGTGAAATTTGGCAGTATAGTCACACGGCCTGCTCTGTTTTGTACACGGGCGTGTCAGGTAACCGTGTGATATTTGACAGTTTCGACCACAGGGTAAGGGCACGAGCGTGCCTAGGCCGTGGGCGACACACGGCCTAACCCCATGGGCGTGTTGGACAGCCGTGTGGGATAAGTCAGATTCGACCACGGGCTAAAAGGTTTGGGAGTGTCTGGAGGGACACGGCCGTGTGTGAAGAACACGGGCAAGGGGCACGGCCGTGTGTCCCTAACTTTGAAATTTTGCAAATGTTCTCCTATCTTTTAGCATGTTTCCAATTAGATTTCCAATAGTTATATGCATCATTTTATGATCAATTGAAGCATGCTCTAATGATAGATGATACGTGATGGTTCTTGATTAAAAAGTTTAAAATTTTACTGCTCCGGTATATGTTACAAGTCCGGTAATGCCCCTTACCTATTCCAGCGACGGTTATGGGATAGGGGTGTTACACTACTTGCCACTAAACCACTAGAGTTTTTGTGTCAAATATTACCCTAATTTATTTATAAGTCATACTACTTGCGATCAGGGTTCCACTAAGGCTAAAAATCAAATTTTCCTACGGCTAACTTTAACCCGAGACTTTATAATACCCTCAAAACACTCCAAAATCACACAATTACCACGCCAATCATGCTTTCAAAGCCTTAACGCACAAAGTTTAAAATCCACTTTTTTGGGGCGTTACATGTCATTAGTCAACGTTAACTGAGTGTTCATCACATGCAAAGTAAATAATAATTTTCGACCCAAAGCATCAGCAACTAGGTTCACTTTCCCCGGATGATAGTCAATTACTAATTCATAGTCTTTTAACAATTCTAACCATCTCTATTGTTGCAAATTCAAATCTTTCTGAGTCATTAAGCATTTCAAACTCTTGTGATCAGTATAAATGTGGCAATTCTCACTAAATAAATAATGACGCCAAATTTTCAATGCGAACACTATCGCGGCTAGCTCTAAATCATACGTCAGATAATTCTTTTCATGTGGCTTCAACTGTCTCAAGGCATAAGCTACAACTTTGCCTTCCTGCATCAAAACACAACCTAGACCACTCAATGGTGCATCATTGAAAATTATGAATTCTTTACCCAACTCAGGCTGAATGAAAACCGGTGCCTCTGTCAATAAATAATGCTTTCAACTATTTGAAGCTCTACTGACATTTCTCTGACCACTCAAATTTGACATCGTTTTGAAGCAAATGTGTCATCAGAGTTGCAATCATAGAGAATCCTTTCACAAATCGTCGATAATAACCCATTAATCCCAGAAGACTATGGACTTCGGATACGTTTCTAAGAGGTTTCCAATCTAAAATTGTGAAAATCTTGCTTGGATCGACTCGGATACCTTTGGCTGAAACAATATGTCCCAGAAATCCAACCTCTCTGAGCCAAAACTCAGGTTTGCTGAACTTTACAAATAATATCTTGTCTCTCAAGGTTTGTAACATGATTCTCAAATGCTCAGCATGCTCGGATTCATCACGAGAATAAATCAAAATGTCATCAATAAAGACAACCTTGAATTTGTCTAAGTACGGTCTGAAAATTCGGTTCATCAAATCCATAAAGACTGCAGGTGTGTTAGGTAATCCGAATGGCATAACAAGGAATTCATAATGTTCATACCTTGTTCTGAAAGCAGTCTTCGGTACATCTGAGTCTTTAACTCTCAATTGGTAATAACCTGATCTCAAATCTATATTTGAAAACACTGTTGCTCCTTTCAACTGATCAAACAAATCATCCATTCGAGGCAAAGGATATTTGTTCTTGATCATCACTTTATTGAACTGTCGATAGTCTATAACATTCTCATAGTGCCATCTTTCTTTTTAATAAATAATATTGGTACACCCTAGGGCGAGAAACTTGATCTAGCAAATCCACTATTAGTTAATTCTTGCAACTGAGCTTTCAATTCTTTCAACTCTATCGGAGCCATTCTGTATGGATCTATTGATATCAGTGAAGTTCACGGCACTAAATCAATACCAAACTCAACCTCTTAGATTGGTGGCAAACCCGGTAACTCTTTTGAAAACACATCTGAATACTCGCACACAACTGGTACGGATTCAATCTTTGATTCAAATACTTTTGTATCAAATACATATGCAAGATATGCATCGTATCCTTTTTTCACATATTTCTAAGCTAACATCAACGAAATTATAGCTGGTAAACCACTCAGATCATCAGATTTGATTCAAATAGTCTTATCATTCTGACATTTCAATTCAATTATCTTTCATCTATAATTCACAATAGCGTCATGCAACGTCAACCAATTCGTTCCCAAAATTGCATCGAACTAATCAAATGGCAACAACATCATATCGGCCGAAAAATAGTAACCTCTAGTTATCAACGGACGGTTCTTGCAAACTTTACCAACTAGGACATATTTTTCTAAGGGGTTCAACATTTTTATAAAAAAACTCAGTAGACTCAATGAGCAAAGTCTTGTTGGACACTAAATTCACATATATATACGAATAATTTGATTCGGGATCTATCAATGTAATCACATTAGTGTCATAAAGAGAGAATGTACCCGTGATAACATCTGGGGATGACGCTTCTTCGCGAGCGCGAATAGCATAGGCTCGAGCAGGTGCTCTAGCTTCAAATCTCATAGCTGAGTCCTTTGTCGCCCCTCAACTACCATTCATATTACCGGCACTTCTAAGTGGTCTTCCTCTAGCTATTGTGCTACTCGGTCTTGCATTTTGAGATCTGTCTTTCTTAGCTAGTTCTAGACAACCTCTGATAAAATGATCTTGTGCACCACATTTAAAATAGTCCCGATCCTTCAATTTGCATTCACTAGGATGTCGTCTCCCACATTGTCTATATTCAAGTCGATTAGGTCTTGCACTACCAACGCTCACTACTGATGTGGCTTAAGCTTTAGAACTCAGATCTTGCTGTTCACGATCTCTGCTAGAATACCCCATTGAAAGAACTTTGCCAATAAGAAGAAGGGAGTTACATAATATGGCTAGGGAAGGAAATGATCCTGGTCTTAATAATGCTCCCATTGTCCAGGATGTTAATCCTCCTATTCATCGTATGATAGATGATCGAAATAGACCAATTCGGGAACATGTTGTTCCAATTTTGGATGATTTGAATCTAGGATTAGTGAGACGACACATACAAGCTCAGCAATTTGGGTTGAAACTAGTAATGTTTCAGATGTTGTAAATCATAGGACAATTTGATGGATTACCTACTGTAGATCCAAGACTACATTTAAAACTTTTTCTAGAAGTCTGTGACTCATTTAGGCAACAGGATGTTCCTGAAGACTCCTTGCGGCTTAAATTGTTTCCATATTCCTTGAGAGATCGTGCAAGAGTGTGGCTGAATGCTTTACTATTAGAAAAAATGGCAGCATGGAATGATCTTTTTCAGAGATTTTTGATAGGTATAATCCACTAAATATGAATGCAAAGCTTAGAAATGACATCAGATCTTTTCTACAAGTAGAGGATGAAACACTATATGAAGCTTGGGAATGATTTAAAGAATTCCTTCAGAAATGTCAGAAGCATGGAATCCAGCACTGGATGCAGATAGACATATTTTATAATGGGTTGAATGCACATACGAGGATGGTAGGTGATGCTTGTGCCAATTTTACCTTGTTGGATAAATCTTATAATTAAACGTATGAGATTTTGGAAAAAATTGCCAATAATGATTACCAATATCCTATCACAAGAGTTGGGACAGGTAAGAAAGTTGCTGGTACCATGGAGCTTGATGCAATCACTTCATTACCAGCCTAAGTATCTTCTTTTACTAATACGATCAAAATAATGAATAGGCCTACTACAGTCGAGGAGATGAAGTCAGCTGAACTATCGTGTGTTTATTGCAGTAAAGACCATGTGTTTGATGAATGCCCATCAAACCCACTATTTGTATACTACATGGGTAATTTTAGCCGTAATAATAACCTCTATTCAACACCTAGAATATAGGGTGGAAGCAACATCCGAACTTTAGTTGGAATAATTAAGGTGTGAGGAATTTAAACAATGTTAGACAAAATGCTAATATGTGGACTGCTTGGTTATAATCACCCTATGCTGAGGCAAAATGTTCAATAGGGTCAAGCATCATCTTCTACCTCTATTGAAGCCTTGCCGAAGGAATATATGGTTAAGAATGACACTGTAATTTAGAGCTATGCTACGTCTCTCAGAGCTTTTGAGAATCAAATGGGACATATAGTGAATGTTTTAAATTCGAGGCCATAATGAGCATTGGCAAGCGATACTGAGCATTTGAGAACACAAGAGAAGGAACAGTGCAAGGGAATCACTCTCAAAAGTGGGACACAATTGAATGATGTTGTCTAAGACACCACTGTAGAAGATGACAACTCCAGACTCAACCATGGAAAGACTTTGGAGTCAATTGAAGAGCATACTGCACCTGAAAAGGGTAAATAGAAGAATGTTGTAGTAGAATCAGATCATGTTGCCAACAAAAATGCTATAGCAAAAGAACTATTAATAATCTAAAGGACGACTACCTATACCTTTTCTTTAGCGATTCCATAATTTCAAATAGGATGTTTAGTTCAAAAGATTTTGGAAGTCTTAAAGCAATTCCAATTATGGGAAGTTTATGAAAGATATATTGTCTAAGAAGCACAGATTAGGAGAATTTGAGACTGTTGCTTTCTCTAAAGGGTGAATAGCAATGTTGGTAAATAAATTACCTCCAAAGTTGAAAGACTTAGGGAGTTTCACTATCCCATGTTCAATTGGAAATCATTATGTTAGTAAGTCATTATGTGATTTTGGAGCAAGTGTAAATCTAATGCATATGTCTATTTTCAGGAAGTTGGGAATTGGGAAAGTAAGACCTACTACCATTACGTTGCAACTGGCTAATTGATCCTACACACATCCAAATGGTAAAATTGAAGATGTGCTAGTAAAAGTAGATCAGTTTATTTTTCCTGCAGGTTTTCTTATTTTAGAATGTGAAGCTGACCAATATGTGCCAATTATTCTTGGAAGACCTTTTCTTGCTACGGGTAGGACTTCAATTGATTAGCAGAAAGGCGAATTGAGCATGAGGGTAAATGATCAGTAGATTACTTTCAATGTATTTGAAGCCTTGAAATGTTCCAATGAGAATGAAGAATGCCACACCATTAGGTTGATAGAAATAGTAGTAGAAGTAGAATTTATAAAATTTTGCCACAATAATTCTGATAGTGATGAAGACTCACTTGAGCGAAGTGACACAGTAATTTTTGCGGACATTGGTGAACTTATGGAAGCCAAGTAGTTCATGGGTAGACTAGGGAAGAAGTTTGAATCCTTGGATTTATTTGATCACTCTTTTAATCCTCCTAAACCTTCTATAGAGGAACCTCCCACCTGACGCTAGAATGTGGTACGAGGTATTACCTAACTAAAACTCATGAGAATGTGTCCCAATTAAAAATTTTCCAAGCATTGTCCTACAAGCCTTCTTATTGGTTTACGAGGCCCTAATCATGGTTCGGGACTAACCCGAGACCATTTCGTGCACTTAAGAATTTTTTTGCAAAAATTAGCAAAAATAGGGCACACGCCCGTGTGAAAGGGAAACACATCCGTGTGACCCCTAAACATGGCCGTGCTAATGGCCCGTGTACCTCACACGGCCTAAGCACACTAGGGACACGCCCTTGCCCTTTTACACGTGTGGATTTAATTTCTAACATCAACTTACAAAGGTTTTCACATAGCCTTACGCACGCCCGTGTGCCCAGCCCATGTCCCTCACACAGCTTTGACACGCCCATGTCGTTGCCCGTGTGCAAAATCTTGGGTATTTTATTTCTTACGTCAGCAGTCATAAGGTCATGGCACATGCCCGTGTCCTGGCCACATCCTCTACACGGTTGAGACACATGGCCGTGTCTTCTGCCCGTGGGAGAACCTGATGGCATTTAATGCTATCCATGCAAGGTGCAGGGGACACACGGTTAAGCCGCACACCTGTGTATGGCCCGTGTGTCTCACACGGCCTAGACACACACCTGCTCGTGTTGGCAATATAGGGCTATTTACCAAGCCTTTAGCCACCCTGAAACATGTACACACAAGACCTCAATCTACATACATCATAATATAGCACTAATACTTATCTAATGCCCCTAAATAGGTACTCATACATCAACCAACTCAAGTCCAAAATGCACGCATAAACTACTAAGCAACTTTGCACCAATTCCATATAAATCAACCTCATTTCATTAAGCAACTTGAAAGGTTTTAGGCCAATTCCAAAGGCCATTTACGAAATGAACTCAATAACATAAATGGCCAATATAATTGGCTCACTAATAGATCTTACACCAACATGACTATCTAACCTACACATGCCATTACTCAAATACAAAATGCAACCATACCGAAAGCTTCGATTGGAACAAAGCCTCCAATGTCTATGGATCCTCAAACTACTTAGGCGGCACTAAAAAGAAAAGAGGAAAGCAAAAGCGCAAGCATAACGCTTAGTAAGTCTATATGCAAACATTGTCATGCATTAAAGAATTAAGTATTACATTAACCATACCAATACCTCCTACCATAAGTTCACTTACTCTCCCCACAGTTTATCCAATAGTCTCACATACATTTTTACGCACAAGGCTCATATTGCTTATCATATACAATCCCTGCACTTATCCATCATCACAACACACATAGAGTTTCATTCAAGAACTTTTGCACAACAACTTATCTATACATAATAGGTTCATACATGGTCATCCATAATGTCATTAGCAATACTATGATGACACCGCACTTAGCCCATCATCATTACTAAAATTACGGTGGTATCGCACTTAGCCCACCTTCATTAATTAATTTATAGTGGTATTGCACTTAGCCCACTTTCATAAATTTTGTTTTTGATCGTTTCGCACTTAGCCCATCGATAATAACCGCCAACCAAGTGATTTACACTTAGCTTACTAATTTCAACAATAATTCGGTGGTTCGCACATAGTCCACATTTACTCATGATTTATGGAAAGTCAACCGTACTTTTATTTCTCACGATTTCATTCTAGGTCCATAACATTTAATCACACACCGTACAAGACATTTATGAGCAAAAACTATAAATAAAAGGGTATCGTTTACATATAAACTTACCTCGGTATACAAAATTTGAGAAAAATGGAATTTACTATAAAACCTTGCTCTTGCCTCGGTCAAGGTTGACTCCACGCTCTCCTTGACCTATATGAATAAAATTTTATCCATTTAATTACCAAATTAATTAAAATAATCCAAAATTCATATTTTGGCAAAATGACTATTTTTCCCTTAAGCTCAAAAATCGACTTTTATCAAATTTCCTCATCAACCCAACCTAAACGACTCTTCTTATCCTCAATATTACCCCAATTTCTCATTATTTCACATAATTACTCCTTATTGTTCAACTTCCACAAGTAGGTCCAATTTGAGTGTTTTTATGCAACCTCTTACACAAAAGTTGTTCTATGGACAATCTACATTCAATTTCCTTCCAAAATTTTTAGTAAACAACACTTATTCAACAATGGAAAAACTCTAAACTTTCAACCATTTTGCACAATATACCCCTCAAAATGTAGCTCATGCTACAAGGGTCTCAAATGTGTAAAAATAATCAAGAAAGGTCTTAAAACCAATTACCTTTGAGGGATAAATATTGCTGCAAATTTTCAAGCTTCTAAACTCTTTTCTTGTTGTAAATTTCAGTGGAAGAATGAAGGAGGTGAAAAGAAAATAATGTTTTAATATATTTAAACCAAACTAGCCAAAATAGGTCACCTAACCCCACAAAGTTTTGACTTTTAAGGCATTTCATTGTCCCTATTACCTCCCTATGGCTGACCACCTCAAGAGGGAAGGGCTATTTGCCCTTTAAAGCCTTCAAACTTTAATTCGCAATCTAATTAACACCTTTAACAATTAAATTACAACTTTTAGCCCTTAGCAATTTAGTTCTCTTTTACGATTAAGCCCTCAATCGCATAAATTAATTCACCAAATTTTTCATGCATACCTATTAAAATATTACAACACATAATTTAATACTAAAAAATTTTTCTTAAACCCTCGAGAAGTGATTCTAAAATCACTATTCTGACTAGCCCCTAAATGGGGTTGTTACAGGATTTGAAACCTTTACTGCAGCATTTAAAATATGTGTATTTGGGAGACAACAACACTTTGCTAGTAGTAATTTCTGCAGAGTTGACACCCGGGCAAGAGCTCAAGTTAGAAGTCCTTCAATGATTAAAGAAGTAATTAGGATGGACCTTTGCTAATATAAAAGGAATTAGCCCTATTCTTTGCATGCATAAAATTTTTTTGGAGGGTTTTTATAGCAATTCTATTGAACAATAGAGAAGACTAAATCTGATCATGAAAGAAGTTGTCAAGAAAGAGATCATTAAGTGGCTTGATGCTAGCATTATTTACCCGATCTTTGATAGTTCATGGGTGAGTCCTATACAATGTGTGCCTAAAAAAGGAGGTGTCACAGGAGTGAGTAACGATAAAAATGAGCTCATTTTGACTTGTATTGTCACGGGATGGAGAGTATGTATAGACTATCGCAAGCTTAACAAGGCAACTAGAAAGGACCATTTTCCCTTACCATTTATTGATCAATGTTAGATAGATTAGCTGGAAAAGCTTTCTACTTTTTTGGATGGTTATTCAGGGTATAATCAGATTGTCATCGCTCCGAATGACCAAGAGAAGACCACCTTTACGTGTCCTTATGGAACCTTTGCGTTTAGACAGATGCCATTCAAGTTATGTAATGCCCTAGTAACCTTTCAGTGTTGTATGATGGCCATATTCTCGAACATGGTGGAAAACTTCCTTGAAGTCTTCATGGATGATTTCTCTGTGTTTGGCAATGATTTCAAGGATTACTTAAAAAAATCTAGAATTAGTTTTATGCCGTTGTGAAGAAGCAAATCTTGTTTTGAACCAGGAAAATTGCCACTTCATGGTTCGTGACGGAATTGTTCTTGGGCATAGAATATTGCAGCGAGAGATTGAAGTGGACAGAGAAAAAATTGAAGTAATAGAAAATTTTCCACCTTCTATCAGTTTCAAAGGTATTAGAAGTTTTTTAAGTCATGTGGGATTTTATAGAAGATGCATTAAGTATTTCTCGAAGATATCTAAGCTCTTGTGCACCTTGTTGGAGAAAATAGATCTTTCAATTTTGATGAACATTGCTTGGTTGCTTTCGAAGAAATGAAGAAACGACTGGTAGCAGCAGCAATTGTAATAGCTTTGGAATAGACACTGTCTTTTGAACTCTTATGTGACGCCAACGATTATGCTATGGGAGTAGTGTAATATATTATGCAAGCAGAACCTTGACGGATGCCCAGCTTAACTATGCCACCACAGAAAAGGAGATATTGGTTGTAGTGTTCGCATTCAATAAATTTTGCTCTTATCTGGTTGGTACCAAGGTCATGGTCTACACAGATCACTTTGCTATTAAGTATTTGGTGAGCAAGAAAGATGCCAAACCAAGATTGATTAGGTGGATCCTCTTGTTGCAGGTGTTCAACTTGGAAATTAAAGATCAAAAGAGGACTAAAAATCATGTGGCTAATCATTTGTCGAGGTTAGAATCTGGAAATGAAGATGGCAATGACAAACGTATTAAAGAAGACTTTCCTAATGAGCAGTCATTAGTTGTCATGGCATTACCTTGGTATACTGATATAGTGAAATTTTTAGTAAGTGGGGTAATGCCACTTGATCTCAATAGCCAAAGAAGACGAAAATTCATTCATGATGCCAAGCATTATTATTAGGATGAACCCTTCCTATTTAAGCATTGTGCTGATCGGATAATTAGGAAGTGTGTCCCTGATGATGAAATACATAGCATTTTGTAGCATTGTCATTCAGCTCCTTATGGAGGACCCTTTGGTGGAATGAGAACTGTTGCCAAAGTACTTCAGTTAGGATTTTATTGGCCGAGTCTGTTTAAAAATGCTCATGAATTTTATCAGTTGTGTGACCATTGTCAGAGGACAGGAAATCTATTTAGGAGACATGAGATGCCACTGCAAAATATTCTAAAGAGTAAGTTGTTTTATATATGGGGAATAGAACTGATGGGTCCATTTCTACTGTTAGTGGGCAATCTGTACATACTGTTGGTAGTAGACTATGTCTTTAAGTGGGCCGAAGCTGTTGTGCTTCCTATTAATGATGCAAAGTTAGTAATGAAGTTATTGCACAAGAACATTTTCACAAGTTTTGGTACACCTAGAGGCATTATTAGTGATAAATGATCTCATTTTGATTATATACTAGTGGCTACCTTGCATCGATATGGGGTGAACCATAAGATTGCCATGGCATAGCATCCCCAAACAAATGGACAAGCTAAGGTCTCTAACAAAGAAATCAAGAAGATTCTAGAAAAAGTGGGGAACCTAATTAGTAAGGATTGGTCCTCTAGACTGGATGAAGCTTTGTGGGCCTATTGTACTGCATTTAAAACACCATTGGGGATGTCACCTTTTCAATTTGTTTATCAAAAGCTATGTCACCAATCTGTTGAGCTCGAGTTCAAAGCATTTTGGGCTATTAAAAAACTAAACATTGATTGGCTTGCTATTGGCCATAAAAAGTTGTTAGAGTTGAATGAAGTGGAAGAATTCAAGGCACAGGCATATGAAAATGCTAAACTATAAAACGAGAAAACCCAGCATTGGCATGATCATAGAATTATGCTAAGACAATTTGATCTAGGGCAACGAGAGTTGTTGTTCAACTCTAGGCTCAAATTGTTGCCTGGTAAATTAAAATCTCGCTAGTCAAGTCCCTTTTGTAACAGCTCGTTTTTAGTGAAATCAAAATAGTGGTTTCAGGATCACATATCCGATGAGTATATTATTTTTTATTATTTTATTGTCAATGGAATGTTAGTAAGGTCGTATAAAAATTTCATTAAGAAATTTTAACGTTTGCATGTTTAATTACGTAAAAAGGACTAAATCGTAAAAGGTACAAAAGTAGAGTTCTACTAGTTAAAAGTATCAATTAGCTATAAAACTCTAAAGTGGATGGGCTTAATTGGACATTAGACCATTCAAAATGTTAGTGGACATTTATGGACACAATTTTAAGTGATTTTAAATTATAAGTCAATGTTAAATTAGTAAATTAACAAATTAACTTAAATCTAAACTAAATGAAAGATGGTATCATCTTCCCAATGGAATTCACTACTAAAATTTAGAAGGAAGGAAGCCATTTTTAGGGTTTGAAGTTTGGCTAAGCTAAGTTGGTGCATGGTGAGTGTTTTTCATCCTATTTTTAATGATTTTTATGTTTTTGAAGTCTTTTAGCTTAATCTAGCTAGCCCGGGGACCAATTTGTAAAATTGATAAATATTTAGGGTTTTTCATGAATGTTCTTGCATGATTCTTTATGTTTACTTAAAGATTATGGGCTATTGTTGTTAAATGAACAAGTTTTGTAAAGTGATTTTTGATAAAAATGACATTTAGGGACTTATTTGTAAAAATAGTAAAAGTCCATGTTAAATTTATGAAATAAGGGATTGTATGAGTTGATATATGTCCCTAGAGAAATCAGCTAGCTTGAGAAAAGGATGAAAATACTTAGATTTAAATTTGTAAGCTTAAGGACTAAATTGTGAAATGTTAAAATGTTAGGGGTAAAATTGTAATTTTTCAAAAATATGAAATATGGATTGAATTGATTAATAAAAGTATAAAATGGATTGAATTTTCATATTTTGATCAAGATAGACCTTGTACTGATTTAGATCAGGAAAAAGCTAAAGCCTCAGATTAATCGACTTCGTTGTTACGCTCAAACCGTCGAGGTAAGTTCCTCGTGTTTTAAGACGTAATGAATTTCTATTTGTGTACTTGTATTATGATGCTTTAATTATAACGTTACTAGAAGAATAATGAAGAATTGCACATACGTGTCCCTATTTGTACTTCGATACCCCTGAATTGCACATACGTGTCTCTATTTATACTTTGGTACCCCTGAATTGCAGATACGTGCCCCTGTTTGTACTTTCATACCCTTGAACTGCACATACGTGCCCTGTCTATACTTCGGCACTTTGGGATGTACTTTTTTACCCTGTTTAGGCATTTGTAACTCTAAAATTGAATAATATGTAAATCGTATTCAATTTATTGTTAGATTAAATGATATGCTACGTTCTTACTAAGCTCTATAAGCTTATTCGTTCATGTAGATTGTTTTGTAGATTGTTGTTGCTGACACTTTGGATGGATCAAACCTTCAACTTACACTATCCAACGAATTTGGTAGTTTTGTATCTCCTAGGGTAGTGGTATGTATAAACTTTTGTAGTTGAATTTGAGATTGAAACATATTTAAGATGTACAAAATGGTGTTTGATGAATGCGTATATAATAAGTAATTGTGTTTGTGTTATGATCTCATGTATGCTTAATAGATTATTATGGCATGCATAAGTTGTTTTGGTATTTTTGATGCCGTACTAGTATGAGTTAATGTGGCAATGTTTTGATGCATGTTTGAATGGCCAAAATGGTATTTGATGAGTTGATTTCAATATGGTCAAGGTATGGTATGTTTTGGAAATGGTATTAAACTATGTGTGTATGATTGAGATGTGGTAAGAACATATGTTTAGATAACTTGGAATGTTTGCATTTGAGGTGCCTTATATGGCATATTGGTTTAATGATCTTAGGTTATCTAGTTAGTCATTTCATATAGGTTTTAGTCATGTTTTAAGGTCTTGATGATATGCACAAAATGCTTTTAAGTACATGCTTGATTTTGGTGATGGAAATGGTTTTTCTTGGGAAAATTATTGTCCATACGGCCTGAGACACAGGCATGTAACTTAGCCGTGTGTAGGCAACATGACCACACGTCCCCTGTAGGTTTAATGCATGCAAGTCAGGTTGTTATTGCATGTTCTTTTTCTCTATTTGATATTAATGCATATGCATTGATTGATCCTGGATCAACTCATTCGTATATATGCACTACATTAGTAGACAAAAAAGAAATTACCTATTAAGTTCACTGAATATACTGTCAAAGTTACAAATCCTTTGGGTTAGTGTATTCTAGTTAATCAGTTATGTAGATCATGTCCACTAAAATTGAGGGTTACAAGTTTCCCGCTAGTTTGATGTTATTACCCTTTGATGAGTTTGATGTGATTCTAGGTATGGACTGGTTGACTCTGCATGATTCTATTGTATATTGTAGAAGAAAGCATATCGTGTTAAAATGTCAAAATGGTAAATGGATCTGGATTGAGTAAGATAGATTGGAGGGTACATCTAATATAATTTCAGCTATGACGGCACAAAAAATTGTTAAAAAAGGTTATGAAGCATATCTCACTTATATAGTTGATTCCAGGGTTTCAAAATTGAAATTAAAGTAGGTTCCGATTGTGTTTGAGTTTCCAAATGTGTTTCCAGAAGAATTACTAGGGTTACAGCCGACCAGGGAAGTTGAGTTTGCTATTGAATTAATGTTGGGAACATCTCCGATATCAATAGCTCCATATAGAATGGCACTTACAGAATTAAAAGAGTTGAAAGTACAGTTGTAAGAGTTGATAGATAGGGGCCTTGCACGGCCCAACTCTTCTCCTTGGGGTGCTCCTGTGTTATTTGTCAAGAAAAAGAATGGATTAATGCGACTATGTATCGACTATCTACAACTCAAGAAAGTCATGATCAAGAACAACTATCCATTACCACTTATTGATGATCTATTTGACTAGTGGAAAGGTGCAACAATATTCTCAAAGATCAATCTTCATTCTGGTTATTGTCAGTTATGGGTTAGAGACTCGGATCCATCGAAAACTATGTTCAGAACCAGATATAGACATTATGAGTTTCTTGTAATGCCATTTGGTTTAATGCACCTACTGTGTTTATAGACTTGATAAACAAAATTTTCAAACCATATTTAGATAGATTTTTTGTTGTATTCATTGACGATATTTCGATTTATTCACGAGATGAGACAGAGCATGCCCAGAATTTGAGAATTATTTTGCAAACTTTACGTGAAAAATAACTATTCGCTAAGTTTAGCAAATGTGAGTTCTTGCTCCAAGAAGTCAAATTTTTGGGACATGTAGTATCGGTAGACAGCATTAGAGTTGATTCGAGTAAAATTTCAGCTATGGTAGATTGGGAACCTCTAAAAAATGTATCTGAAGTCAGAAGTTTTCTGGGTTTAGCTGGATATTATAGAAGATTCGTCAAGGGATTCTCGAAGAATGCTACGCCATTGACGAGATTGTTACAAAAAGATGTTAAATTCGAATGGTCCAAGAAATGTTAGTAAAGTTTTAATCAGTTGAAAGCTTTATTAACCGAGGCATCTGTGTTGGTTTATCCAGAGTCTAGTAAAGAATTTGTGAGTTATAGCAATGCTTCATTGAATGGTTTGGACTGTGTTCTAATACAAGAAGGCAAAGTGATAGTGTATGCTTCTCGACAATTCAAATCACACGAAAAGAATTACCTGACTGATGATTTAGAGCTTGCAGCTATTGTTTTTTCTTTGAAAATTTGGTGACACCATTTGTATGGAGGAAATTGTCATATTTTCACTTATCATAAAAGCTTGATATATTTGATGTTGCAAAAAGATTTGAATTTGAGACAGCATAGATGGGTCGAGTTATTGAAATATTATGATTTGATCATTGACTATTATCCAGGAAAGGCTAATGTTGTTGCTGATGCTTTGAGTAGAAAACCTCTATTTGCTTTATGAACGTTGAGCATGCGATTAACATTGATTGATGATGGTTTAATTTTAGTTGAATTAAAAGCTAAACTGTTGTTTTTGCAATAGATTTGCAAAGCTCTGAAATGTGATGATGTTTTGATCACTAAACGAAAACAGATTTAGATGACACCTGATTCATGTTTTCATGTTGGTCCCGATAATAGTTTGTACTTCAAAGGTAGAATTTGTGTTCCGAGAAATTTTGATCTTGCTCAGAAGATTTTATAGGAAGCTTACAATAGTAGCTTGTCAATTTATCCTGGTAGCAATAAAATGTACAACGATTTAAAAAAGATGTATTGGTGGCCAGGTATGAAACAAGAGATTTTAGAGTTCATATTGAGATGTTTGGTTTTTTAGCAAGTTAAAGCCAAGCATTAAGTACATTCTAGTTTTGTTAAAAACTGTAGTGATTCTAGAATGGAAATAGGAATGTGTCATGATGAATTTCGTATTGGGGTTTTATCTCTGAGAAAGGAAGATGTTGTATGGGTCATTGTAGATTGTTTGACGAAGTCTATGCATTTGATTCTAATGCGTATAGATTTTACCCTCAAGAGATTGGTAGATTTGTATGTTACTAAGATCATTAGATTGCATGGTGTGCCACTTTCTATTATTTCTGACAAAGATCCGCGATTTATCTCTCGATTCTGAAGTAAGTTACAAGAAGCTCTAGGTACTTGACTACAATTTTGTACAACATTTCATCTTCAAACTGATGGTCAGTTTGAGTGAGTAATTCATATACTTGAAGATATGCTTCGATGTTGTTTTTTAGAATTTGAAGGTAATTGGGAGAGATTCTTACCGTTAGTTGAATTTTCATACAACAAAAATTATCAATCGAGCATTAAGATTGCACCATACGAAGCTTTGTATGGTCAAAAGTGTCGAAATCCATTGTACTGGACTGAGCTTAGTGAGAAAAAGTTGTTCGATATTTGTTTGATATGGGAAACTGAAGAAAAAGTTAAAGTGATAAGTGATAGTTTGAAAGCAGCTTCAGATCAACAGAAATCTTATGCAGATTTGAGAAGGAAAGACATTGAATTTCAAGTCAGCGATAAAGCGTTTTTAAAAGTGTCACCTTAGAAGGAAGTCCTTCGTTTTGGCCAGAAAGGAAAGTTTAGTCCGCAATTTATCGGACCACATAGAATCATTGAGAGAATTGGGTCAGTAGCCTATAGATTAGTTTTAAAGTCAGAGTTAGAAAAGATTCACAATGTATTTCATGTATTGATGTTACAGTAGTATCAGTCAAATCCTTCACCCGTGATTTCACCTGTTGATGTTGAAATGCAGCCAGGCATGACTTATAGTGAAAAACTGATCAAAATTCTAGCTCAAGAGGTTAAAGAATTGAGAAATAAAAGTATACCTTTAGTGAAAGTTCTCTGGTAGCCTCACAGAATAGAAGAGGCTACCTGGGAACCGGAAGAAGCTATGAAAGTGTAAAACCCAAACCTCTTTTCTGGTAAGATTTTTGGGATGAAAATTCCATTAAGGGGGAGAATTGTAATAGCCCCTTTTCAATGAAATTGGAATAGTGGTTTCAAGACCACAAATTCGATGAGTATATTACTATATTTATATTATTTTAATGTCTATGGAATGTTAGTAAGGTCATATAAAATTTTTGTTAAGAAATTTTGACGTTTGCATGTTTAATTACGTAAAAAGGACTAAAACATAAAAGATGCAAAAGTAGAGTTCTATTAGTTAAAGGTATCAATTAGCTATAAAACTCTAAAGTGGATGGACTTAATTGGCAATTAGACCGTTCAAAATGTTAGTGGACATTTATGGACACAATTTTAAGTGATTTTAAGTTATAAGTCAAGGTTAAATTAGTAAATTAACAAATTAACTTAAACTTAAACTAAATGAAAGATGGTATCATCTTCCTAATGGAGTTCACCACTGAAATTTAGAAGGGAGGAAGCCATTTTTAGGGTTTGAAGTTCGGCTAAGCTAAGTTGGTGCATGGTGAGTGTTTTTCATCCTGTTTTTAATGATTTTTATGTTTTTGAAGTCTTTTAGCTTAATCTAGCTAGCTCGAGGATCAATTTGTAAAATTTATAAAGATTTAGGGTTTTCCATGAATGTTCTTTCATGATTGATGTTCAATGAAAGATTATGGGCCATTGTTGTCAAATAAACAAGTTTTGTAAAGTGATTTTTGATGAAAATGTCATTTAGGGACTTATTTGTGAAAGTAGTAAAAGTCCATGTTAAATTTATGAAATGAGGGTTTTTATGAGTTCATATAGGTCCCTAGATAAATCGGCTAACTTGAGAAAAGGATGAAAATGCTTAGATTCCAATTTATAAGCTTAAGGACTAAATTGTGAAAAGTTAAAATTTTATAGCCAAAATTATAATTTTGCAAAAATATGAAATATGGATTGAATTGGTTAATAGAAGCATTAAATGGATTGAATTTTTATATTTAGATCAAGATAGACCTTATTCGGATTTAGATCAGGGAAAAGCTAAAGTCTCGAATTAATCGACTTCGTCGTTACGCTCAAATCGTCGAGGTAAGTTCCTAGTGTTTTAATACGTGATGAATTTCTATTTGTGTACTTGTATTATGATGCTTTAGTTATTACATTATCAAGAGATCAATGATGAATTGCACATACGTGTCCCTATTTGTACTTCGGTACCCCTGAATTGCACATACATGCCCTTATTTGTACTTCAGTACCCCTGAATTGCACATACGTTCCCCTGTCTGTACTTTGGTACTCCTAGATGTACTTTTGTACCTTGTTTAGACATCGGTAACTGTGAAATTGAATAATATGTAAATCATATTCAATTTATTTTTAGACTAAATGATATGCTACGTTCTTACTAAGCTCTATAAGCTTATTTGTCCATGTGGATTGTTTTGTAGATTGTTGTTGCTGATATATAGACGGATCAAACCTTCAGCTCACTCTATCGAATGAATTTGGTAGTTTTTGTATCTCGTAGGGTAGTGGCATGTATAAACTTTTGTAGTTGAATTTGAGATTGAAACATATTTAGGATGTATAAAATGGTGTTTGATGAATGTGTATATAATAACTAAATGTGTTTGTGTTATGATCTCGTGTATGCTTAATAGATTATTATGGCATGTATAAGTTGTTTTGGTATTTTTGATGCCTTACTAGTATGAGTTAATGTGGCACTATTTTGATGCATGTTTGAAAGGCCAAAATGGTATGTGATGAGTTGATTTCAATATGGTCAAGGTATGGTATGTTTTGGAAATGGTATTAAACTATGTGTGTATGATTGAGATGTTGTAAGTGTATTTGTTTAGTTAACTTGGAGTGTTTGCATTTGAGGTGCCTTATATGGCATATTTGTTGAATGATATTAGGTTATCGAATTAGTCATTTCATATAGGTTTTGGTCATGTTTTGAACTCTTGATGATATTCAGAAAATTCTTTTAGGTACATACTTGATTTTTGTGATGGAAACGGTTCTTTTTGGAAAATTCTTGTCCACATAGCCTGAGACATGGGCATGTGAGTCAGCTGTGTGTGACACACAGCTAGCGACACAACCGTGTGTCCGCTGTAGGTTTAATGCATGCAAGTCAGGCTGTTACACGGCCTAGCACACGGGCGTGTGTGGCTATTTCGAGAGTTACACGGCTTGGCACACAGGCATGTGGCTTGGCCATGTGACTCAAATCAGAGAGTTACATGGGTGAGGACACAGTTTGGGACACAGCCATGTGTCCCTTTTTTGATTGTTATATAGCCGTATGACCCCTACAATCCAGTTTTTCTAACTTTTTTCTTATACTTTCCGAATGTTTCTAATTCGGTCCTGAATTGTTTCTAAGGTATTTCTAGGGCCTGAGGGCTTGATTAAGGGACGTTATGCATGTGATTGAATGTAATAGATTATGTTTTTAGTGATGTATGAAATGAAAGTTTTAATGTTCCATTTGTACGGTAATGCTCTGTAACCCTATTCTGTTGACGGATACGGGTTAGAGGTGTTACACCTTTGAAGCATCTCAAGTCTACCTGCATGAAGCTGTTAGTATCAACGACTTGAAAACAAGGGTCACATTCAAAGTTAATGGACAACATTTGAAGCACTATTGGGGTACTCATGTGGATCGTGACAAGCAATCCATTAACCTTTGAGATGTTTGAGTTAGTAGTTTTGTTTTTATTTTTCCTTTCTTTAATTTCTTTACTTTCATTTTGTTTTTATTATTTGCTATAATTAATTATTTAATGTTTTTTTATTTCTATTTTATTTATTAGTTTAATGAGTAGTTTTTCTAGATTTTCAGAGACAAAATGTAAGTGTGGGATTATCAATTATGATACTAAGAAGACTTTTCCACTACATCTCAGAAGTAATTATGCCGCGACAAAATGGGTAAATGTATGTCGAGGTACGAGATAACATGGGTTGACCTAAAAGAATAGTCCAATAGGTAAATTGTTCTCAGTATCTCACAGCTCCTTCAAACAGCAAGTGTTGCACTTCTTAAAGCAATTAGAGCAAAGGATTTCCCTCTTTAAGATTTAGCAGTTTCAACTAGATGAAGAGATGGTCAAGGCCTAGGAGCAGCAAGCTCAGTTTTGGATTTATGTGAGGAGCAGAGGTTTGTATCTTAAAAGATCCCTATAGAAGAAATTTACAAAGCCAGTGCTAGAATTCCCTACCTTCTCCTTCTCTTTACTCCCAATTCCTAAAGATGCAGAGTCAGCTCAAACTCCTGCTACCAGAGTAGAATCTGTGCATTTGGGACCACTGCCAATGAATGAGACACTATTGCTAAGGAGCCTAAAAAGATGATGTCATTAAATTGTGAGAATGAGGAAAATGACGTAAAAGATGAAATTGCCATTACTGCCACTAAGAAAGGTAAGGACCCTGTTCCACCCACTCCACCAGCTTCCACGACTGCACAAGACTGTGACATCTATCATCTTATTAATGAACTCATTGAAATTGATAAGAAGGGGGACGAAATAAATCCCATGAAGAGGAAGCTACGGTATAAAGTCAGTGCCCGTAAATCCACTTGCAAGGTCGAATGAAGTAATTTACTCCAGTCCAAGCTAGGAAAGTTTTTCTTTTCCTACCTCATGCGTTTTATTTTTTTTGGCCATGACATTTTCTGTACATATCTATATTTTTGTTTTTTTTGTTACATATTTGTACATGCATTGAGGACAATGCATCCCTTAGGTTTGGGGGTGTATTGTGCATTTAGACTGCATTATATATCTAGTACGTATGCTCATTCTAGTCTCGTTAAATTTGTTTTGCCACTGCTATGTAACTACTAAGCACTATTTTGCCTATGCGGAGTATAATCTTTACTTATGATGTTCGATGATGAGCTTAAATTCTTCAATACACTTAGAACATGTGATAGGGGATTAGGTGAATTTAGCTTAGGTTAGGTTGCTTGAAGATTACCTCCTAAAAATGAGATGTCTTAACCTCAATTATTTTTGGACTATAACAAGTATCTTTTAATGAACTTAGAGACTTTTGAAGCCAAATTCAGTCACATTGCCACAACATTATTTAAATAAAGGACAGTAGACACTTCAATGCTTAGAATTGCCAAGTAAATCAGCACCACTTTGTTTGCTCCATCGTGCTATTGACTAGAAAGGTGACTCCAAGTAAGAGTGCGTAATAGAGAAAAGAAAATTAGGGGCACTCCACTTTAGTAATAGGCTGAGTAGCTAAGGAGGTAGTTGTTTGCTCCATCCATCTTCTAAGTTTGGGGGTGTGATAACTCTTGAAAAGAGTTTTACTTCATGCCTTTCGATCTAGCTAATTGCCTGTACAGTACATTTAGTTGTATTTTAGAACATTCGATTAGTATTTTTCTTGTTTAAGTTTTACATTTGGAGCTTGGACTGTACTTAAATGCTAGTTATTTTTAATTGCTTGCGGAAAGGTTGTGTGTGGTGGTGGATTGGCAGGTGCAGGTTGAGGAACGAGAAGTAAAAGTAAAGGTTTGTCGGCGTAAAGGGTGGGACAGTTTGTCAACACGAATTTCATGGCAATGTTGAGATGATGTCCAGTTAGCACTCAAAGCGTATTAGTCTTAGGCCCAGTTGAACTTGTACCAGATATATCTACCTAAAAAAGATGGAAAAATATCACGAATTATTCGTTTTACCCTAGGGAAAATGACTATAAAAGCCAAAGAAGTGTAACACTGGAAATACAAAAATTTATATACTTTTTCATACCTAATTTTACTTAAAATCATGCACTTTCAATAGAATTTTTGTCATAAAATAATTAATTTTTATAAAATAATTAAGTTGTATTAAAAATTTAAAAATTGTATTAAAATAATCAAATCATCCCTCACTTCTTCATTCTCTCTTTCACTTCTCTTTTCTCCATTCTCTGTTTTTCTCCAAAGGCCAAGACTTTTAGTGCCGATTTCCTCTCTTGGAAAAGAGGTGGTTTTCCAGCCATTTGGAGTAGCAATCAAGTGTTCATAAGCCACCTTGGTCACCGAGGACAATGGAGAACGGAGAACGGAACAACCATTCAAAGCCATAAAGAAACACCAGATTTGTTTCTTATTCCCAACTTTATTTATTTTTGTTGTTGTGTAGACAAACATGTTTATGAATATTTATGCTATTGAAATAGTTAATTTAATCAACATAGCTTGAATTTAATTTTTGTTCATTTGATTGCATTTTGTCTTCTTAAATTATTAAAATTGTGTTTATGCTGTTTTATGCCTTAGTAAAATGCTTGATTAAGTAAAATCATGCTTAAGTTATTCTGGCATTATAATTGTTTAGATAACTAATGAATTAATTATTAAGCGCATTGAAATTGTAATTAATGGACACAGTACTTAATCAGTGCATGTTTAATTTTTCTAAGGTAGTTGAAGATTAAATTAGCATTGTATTTGGCGATACGTATGCCTTGCATAACTTAGATTATTGTGATTAAATTTTTTCAAGGTAGGGATACTTTGTTACTTCACATAGTCTTTATTTATTTATTAAGATTTGTTTAATCATCTTGACATAGGGATATGTCAAGGAGGTGAATGGGTTTTGGTAAGCAAATATGTTCATAAGTTAGCAAATTACCGAGTTGCCGTGACATTATTCGTAACAATATAAACATAAGATTAATAATTCTAAGTTAAGAAATGTGATTAATCCAACACAATTATGTCATCTTGATTAAATCTTATTAGAAATTGTGCATTAGAATTTCTTTGTTTTATTTTTAATTGTTTTATTTAGTTTTTTAACCCCTTAATTTTAATCATCGTTTTAAAACCCAAAATATTTCCTGTAATATCCCGAATTAGGGCCTATCGAAATAGTGGTTTTGTGACCACAAATCCGAGGTAGAAATAATTATTTTATAATTATTTTGATGTTTATGATATGATTTTATGATGGTGTGAAAATTTCGTGAAGAAATTCTAAGCGTAAAGTGCTTAATTTGAAATTAGGGACTAAATCGAATAAGTTGCAAAACTTGCATTCTAGAAGTTTCTAGTATGAAATTGCTTTGGAATATTAATTAGGAGGTCTTAAATGGAAATTTGACCAATTTTAAGTTCTTGGACAAAATTTGGACATGGATGGAATTTTTGAAAGTTTAGTAATGAGGGGCATTTTGGTCATTTGGATATTAACATGAAATAAAAAGGGAAAAATAACACAAAATTGGTCATCTTCTTCATTACCACGAAATTTCAAGGGTTCTCCATAGCTAGGGTTTGTTTCAAGCTTCCAAGCTCCATAGTAAGTGATTCCAACCCCCGTTTTTAATGTTCTTTACGTTTTCGTAGTCCCGGTAACTCGATAAAGCTTATGTTAGCAATAATTTAAGTTAGGGTTCATATTTGGAAAAATACCCATAGGTGAAATTTGTGTATTTTGATGTTTTATGATAGAATATGAGGTTTTAAATTATGTTAGACAACTTGTGCTACTCGATTTTAGGTAAAAACGAGTAAAACGGCTTAATCGGTAAAAGTACATATTGTTCACAAGTATTTGTTTTAGTGGGAATTTGAGCTTGCTAATGGTAAAAAAATGATCAGCATGTCCTAAAACATAAGAATTTGTGATAAAATTTAATTTCCGAACTTTGGGGCAAAAGTGTAAATATGCAAAAGTTTAGGGGCAAAATTGTAATTTTGCCAAAATTTGAATTTAGGACTATTTTGATAATGTGAGTATTAAATAAGCTAAATGTGTTATTTTAGATCAAGAAAGATGTGGAATCAACCTTGATCGAGGAAAAGAAAAGATTTTGGACTAAATCGCAAAATTGCTATATTTTGTACCGAGGTAAGTTCATGTGTAAATAATGTAACATAATTGCTATTTTAAGTGATTTAATGCTATTTATATGATATGATACTTGTTATTATGAATATTATGCTTTGTGAAATATTATGTATTGGTATGAAAAGTATGTGATTAAATTGATAAGTATAAGATGCAAGCAACGTATTGGTTCCGATATTTTGAGGAGAACGACGGGGAAATGTGTGATTGAGGAAAATCCCGTTTGAACCTTGGGAATAGATTAGGATACAAGTGACATGTCACTAGGATGGTTGGGCATCCGAACTCGTTGAGTTGAGTCCGAGTTCACTTATGGATGCAAATGTCCGAACTCGTTGAGTTGAGTCCGAGTTCGTGAGATGTAACTAGGCATCTGAGCTTGTTGAGTTGAGTCCGAGTTCACTTATGGATGCGAACGCCCGAGCTCGTTGAGTTGAGTCTGAGTTCGCTTATGGGCGGGTTACATGATTGATTGATTACATATGTGGCACTTATGTGCAAATGATCCGTGTATCTGAGTTATATTCCGATGTGTTCAACGGGTAAAATTCTAGCGGAATGTAAGAATACTCAAGATGAAAATGATATTTTGGTAAGTGTTGTGAAATGGACAATTTGGACAGGTATGTGCTTAACCCTCGGGTTGAAACTTGATACAACAGAAATAAGGTGGTAAGATGATACACGATAGCTAGAAATGGGGTTTGTATCTTGGTGATATCGTGCATTGCTTTGTTATGTTACTTGTTATTTGCATGTGAACTTACTAAGCATTTATGCTTACTCCCTCCTTTACATTCATTGTAGTTTTTAGCGAGCCAACTTGGATATCAGGAAGGTCGAAGAAACGCTCACACTATCCGAGGAAGAATTGGTATATTGGTTTGTATGTTTTGATGTATGGCATGTATAGCAATATACCTGTTTTGTGTAAATAATCTTGAGATATGGTTGTGGTTTGGTTGCGAAAATGCTTGATAATGATTAGTCATTGGTATGGCTAGCCTAGATAATGTTGGATGCCTTGTGAGTTTAATATGTTATATAGTTAATGAGAATTCATAAAAAGATGAAACTTGCCACAAAACAGAACACTACAGCAACAACGACGTGAGTTTGAAAAATCACAAAAAATAGTAGAAAACGAATTAGGTGAAGAATTAACTATGAAATTGAAGCTTATTGTGTCTAATTTTAAATGGAAGAAGCAAAATAGGAAAAGGAGTAATATGTTATAAGATATTGGAGTTTTAGTGAAACAGGGCCAGAGCAATTTCTGGATCCCCTGTTCCAAATTTGAAAATTCACTATAAATTGTATAAAAATAATTAGGAGGTTTAATTTATATTCTCAGAATATTTATTGAATCTAATTTTAATATAAATAAACGGTATAGTTATATGAATTTTGTAAAGGGAGAAAAGTGGTTCGTTGTAAGTAGAGGTCAGTGCAGTCAAGTCCTGAAACAGGGGTAACTTTAACTAATAAAATGTACTAATTGGCCCAACTAAAAATTTTAGAAAAAAATTAGTAGATAGATATGTGAGTCTAGATTCAGGGAAAATTTACGGATCTTGATTTCAAGTTACGTAACTCGAGATATGATTTTTTTAGCCACCATGACGCAGAAAAACTGCTTATTCCGAAAATCAAAATAAATGATGTAAAGTTGTTTAAATGATAAATTATGTTCGGTAACACCTCAAGCTCGACTCCGGCGACGGTCTCAGGCGTGGGGGTGTTACATTTCCATCACCAAAGTGTTTTACAATTAATTTCATAAATAGTCCTTTTTACAGTCCCTGTGGGTACAATAACTCGACATTTACTTGTCACTTTATTACTTGTTGTGATTGTGTACACTTGCACATTTTTCCATCGTTCCAAGTTTTTGGCGCCGTTGACGGGGATTGTTTTTAAAAAGCCATTATTTGTGAATTTGTTAGTTTTACATTTGGGTTTATTTTTCTGTTTAATTTTTAACTTAATTAATTTTTTGTGAATATTTTAGGTGCTTATGAGTATTGATCAAATTATCGTCTTACTCCCTGTAGACCCTGAGATAGAGCGAACCTTTCGGTAGTGCATAAGACAAGCGAATCAGAGAAGGACTAAAGAGATGAATTTTGACAATATGAATCAAGGAAACAGAGCAAACCCTGATCAAAATCCTATCCTTCTTGCTGATGATAGGGATAGAGCCTTAAGATAGTATGCCGTGCCAGTATTCAATGATCTTAATCCGGGTATTAGGAGACCTGAAATCAAGGCACAACAATTCAAGCTGAAGCCAGTCATGTTCCAAATGCTTTAGACAGTGGGCCAATTCAGTGGAATACCTATCGAAGACCCTTACCTGCACTTGAGACTGTTCATGGAGGTGAGTGACTCTTTCAAGTTAGATGGAGTACCCGAAGATGCATTAGGATTGAAGTTGTTCCCATATTTACTAAGGGACAGAGCTCGAGCCTGGTTGAACTCATTGCCACCGAACTCAATTTCCACATGGCAAGAGTTAGCAGAGAGATTTCTTATGAAATATTTCCCGCCTAGCAAGAATGCTAAGTTGAAGAACGAGATCACTGCCTTCCAATAAATGGATGATGAATCCTTGTATGAGGCATGGGAAAAATTTAAAGAGTTATTACGAAAGTGCCCTCATCATGGAATCCCACATTGCATCTAACTTGAGACATTTTATAATGGTCTCAACGCTCACAAAAGGATGGTAGTGGACGATTCTGCTAATGGTGCTCTCTTTTCTAAGTCTTATAATGAGGCTTATGAAATCATCAAGAGGATTGCTAGCAATAATTATCAATGGCCAACCAGTCGAGCAGCATCAGGAAGACGAGTCGCTGGAATACATGAAGTAGATGCTCTCACTTCACTCGCATCTTAGGTATCATCAATATCCTCAATGCTTAAAAATCTTACTACTAATAGGTCTAATAGTTTTGCAGCACAACCACCTAACCAATTTGAGAATATAGTCTGTGTCTATTGTGGGGAAGGGCATTTGTTTGAAGAATGTCCATCGAACCCAGAATCCATGTATTACATAGGTAACCAGAACCAAAATAGAGGGAAGCAAGGGCTGCAATCCAATTTTTATAACCTATCATAGTGAAACCACCGAATTTTTCCTGGAGTAACCAAGGGGCTGGAACCAGTAACACTTACACCCAACCCAGACCAACCCAGTCATCTAGTTTCCTCCAACAAGTTTATAAACTAGCTCAAGCTGAGTCATCCAATAGCCTAGAGAATCTATTGAAGGCATACATAGCGAAGAACGACGCCACTCTAAGAAATTTGGAGAATCAAGTAGGCCAGCTTGCAACTGAACTTAGCAACTGACCATAAGGTGCTCTACCTAGTGATAAGAAGAATTTGAAGAATCCAGAAAAGGAGTAAGTTGATGCTCAAGGCTAAGAGGAAGTTCAACCGAGTGTTGAAATTCTAGTTTCACCAGAACTAGAAACTGCAAAACCCGACAAGGTAACTTCAGAACCAGCTAATTCTGAACAACTAACAAGTCCGTTAGATGTAGAATTACCACAAAAGATGAATCAACCATTACCAGTTCTAATAAAGAAACCAACAGCACCCTACCCTCAAAGACTTCAGAAGCAGAGTCAGGAGATTCAATTCAAGAAGTTCTTAGACATACTCAAGCAACTTTACATCAACATCCCGTTGGTTGAAGCACTTGAGCAAATGCCAAATTATGTCAAGTTCATGAAGGATATCCTGTCTAAGAAACAAAGACTTGGAGAATTTGAGGCGGTAGCTCTGACGAAGGAATGTAGTGCATATCTTTAGAACAAACTACCTCCAAAGCTAAAGGATCCTGGATGTTTTACCATACCATGCAATATTGGAGCAACATATTGTGGTAAGGCATTATGTGACTAAGGTGCGAGCATCAACTTGATACCCATGTCAATATTTAGAAAGTTAGGGATAGGCGAAGTTAGACCTAATACGGTTACACTTCAACTAGCAAGTTGATCCTTAGCACATCCAGAAGGAAAATCGAGGATGTTTTGGTACGTGTAGATAAATTTATCTTTCCTACTAACTTTGTAATTCTAGACTGTGAAGTAGATAAAGAAGTGCCAATTATCCTTGGAAGACAATTCTTAGCAACTAGAAGGACCCTTATTGATGTGCAGAAAGGCGAGTTGACTATGCGCGTTCAAGATGATAAGGTAACATTTAACGTTTTTAAGTCTATGCAATTTCCTGACACAATTGATGATTGTTATGCAGTATCCAATTTAGAGGATTTAATAGTGGAGAAGGAACTCAACTATGTTGAGGATCCGTTGGAACGAATTCTGACATCAGACCCTCCAAATGATGAATAGGAGGATGAATATTTAGCTTTGCTAGAAGCTAATCAAAAGGGATTTAATCCACAATCCCATTTTGAATCTTTGGAATTAGAGAGAAGGGATTATTCACAACTGAAAGCGTCAATCGAGGAGCCACCTAAGTTAGAACTCAAGGTATTACCTTCACATTTAAAATATGTTTATTTAGGTAATGCTTTTACTCTGCCTATGATTGTTTCAGCAGAATTAACTACTGATGTAACACCCCTAACCTGAAATCGTCACCGGAATCGAATAAGAGGCATCACCGGACTCAGAACAATGTTTAAAGAAATAACCCAATTGGTTGTAGAAATACATACAATCCATTGCATAATTACCTTTATGGAGGGTTCTCAGACACCTTACGGACATTGGAGAGGGTTAGGATACGAATCTTATCATAACGGACTCTCAGAAAATTTTTCACCTTACAAACATCGTCACACGCCTGTGTGACTATTGGCACGGCCATGTTATTAGACCATGTGGTCTTTACACGCCCATGCTCTATAACCGTGGACAAAACTATCCATCATGCCACGACCGCTCCACACGACCGTTTGGAGGCCGTGTACCCCACACGGTTGAGACACACGGCCGTGTCTCTTGCTCGTGTGGTACATTAAAATTTAAATTAAGGTACAGGGGAGGCACGGTCCAGAGGCACGTCCGTAGGGTCTGGCTATGTATCGCCCATGGTCTAGGCACGCCGGTGCCATGTACCCGTAGAGCATTCTGCCAAATCCCACACGGTCATGGCACATGCCCGTGTGCCCTGCCGTGTAGGCCATGTCAGGCTATATACCAAGCCTTGTCCTCCCTAAAACACATTCAAGCACATGCTAAATCAAAACCAACCAATTCAAAAGAAATTTTTACTCAAAGGACTTCATATATAAAATTAATTACAAAATATCATATGAGTAATGTAACTTAGGCATACCAAAATAGCCATTCACAACCACAAGTTGTTTTATACATGCCATAAATTACACTTGAAAATGTATAATATACCAAAAGAAACTTGATAGTATGTCGCGTGGCTCTGACTTTACGATCCCAATCTAACAAGCTCAATATCTACAGAGAATGAAAAAAGGGAGGGTAAGCTACAATAGCTTAGTAAGTTATATGAAATTTATAGCAATTCAACAATTCAATACATTATTGTTTTAACATTATAAATACTGTCACATATCATTGTACAATTAGCTTACTCTTTGTACACATAAACCCACCGTGAACATGCTTAACAGTAATAGTCTCAGTATTTCGTACCATTTTCAATTCACCTGTACAACCATTTCATCACAGTGCAGTTAATCTAATCCCATTGACCAAATTTCGAAATATGAACAGATAAACAAAGGTTAGCACATAAGTGCCATACAGACATGGCAAAGCCATGAAGTAGCCAAAGCTACTAACAATAGGGTAGCCAAAGCTACAATCAGTGCGGTAGCCGAAGCTAAAATTAGTAACAGTACAAAAGTTAACCACGGGCTTGTTCACACAAGCTGACAGGTGTCTGCAACACATGCAAGACTACCTAGCACCCGGGTAACTATAACAGTCAGAACAATAGGCCTCAAGTGACATGTCACCTATATCTATGTCTATTCCTACTTCTCAATCGGGATTTACAGATAATGCATAAATCAGTAGTTTCAGAAGCACATAAAATGATCAATCGAAATTTACAGCTAATACTATTTTCCATACATTCAGTCACCTCACAGAGCAATTATCCATGTATCATCATATAAGCAAATATTCTAACAGAACTAATCGAATTCGCTAGAATTACATATAACTTACCTGATTGCCAAAAAGATTTACTTCTCAAATTTAATCGAGGACTTTCTCTTTTCCCTGATCACGGGCTCTTTCAGACTGTTCTTGATCTAAATTAACACAAATAATATAGATAACAATTATCTATTTCAATACAGTCATAGTTCACATTTGGGGCAAATTTCCTGTAACACCCTGAATTTGGGCCTAGAAGTATTAGGCTTGAGTTTGGGTTCGAATAAAGGACGACCTAAATAATTTAGATGTTTTAAATATTATTATTAGAAAAAAAAATATTATTGTTATTAAAATTGGTGTTTAGTTTAGTAATTAAATAAACTATGAAGGATTTATTGTGTGGGAAAACTCCTGGGCACGGCCCAAGGCTCTAGCAAAAAAATTAATATTTGCTTCTTTAGGGGAATTTGGGCATTAGGGCTTATAGTTATGTTGGGTTAAAACTGGACATAGAGGAAAGCTTGGCCCAGTGGTTAGACGTGTTGGGCAGTAGGAAAGGAGCTGGGGTTCGATTCCTAGCCTGCGCAAATGTGGGTTTTTATTTTTAGCAAATCAGGGGTTGTCGCAGACAGGCCTTATAAATGGATGAGGCTAATTTGTGACACAAAGGAGCGTTTGGTCCAGTGGCATGAGGCGCCAGGAAGATGGGGGAGGTGTAGGGCTCAAGGCATGACGCACGCAAAATGGAGGGGTTTTTTAAGTAAACTGGTTGCGTAAAAATAGCCCTTAAGAGAAGTTGCGAACATAGTTCAGCACAAAGAGCGCCTGTGACACAGTGGCGATAGCGTGCTAGGCATGCCGAGAGGACGCGAGTTCGATCCCAGGGGAAGGCAAAGATGGCATTTATTTTTGGTAACCCGTTACTGAAGTAGGTAAGCTTTATAATTAAATGTGACTCTATATTAACAAAGAAGAGGACGCGTCACAGTGGCCAGCAGCGTGTATGGGTGCTTGGAGGTCCCAGGTTTGAGCTACTGGGCACGCGAAGAGCTTTGCTTTTGCTGCATGCGTAGGGGAGAGAAAGCAGACTGGACCGAAACTCTTCTAGTAGCATTGTGAAGTTGTGCAAGCGGTGGACTGTTGCTAATTGGTGGGAAGGAATTTAGATGGAAATCAAATTAGGTGGTAGCTAAATTTAAGGAGCAAAACATGGTATTTGATTTTGGGAAGAATTTTTGTGCCGAAATAGGACTCTTGGTGGCACCTATTCGGCTATAGCAATTGAGTGCCGAAAGAGCTTTGGAAATTTTAGCTTTTATGATTCATTCTCTTTTTGATTAGTTGGAGTATTTTAGTGTTAGTCGATTGTATTTTTATTCTTTCTTCAATCGATTCTTGTTTTTCTATCTTAATTTTTGCTCATCTTTTCTTCGCAAAATCTTCTACCTCTATTCTTAAAATTTTTCCCTTTTAATTTTCTTTCCATGATAGCCGAATATTGCTAAACTCGAATCTTTGTTAGCCAAACTTCTTTTAGCCGAATCTCACTACTTCCATAGCTTTGTCGACACCTTCTCTTTTCTATTGCAACTTCTACTTGCTCTTTTTCATTATACCAAAAGCCGAAACCTTCGTAATCTTAGTGATTCGGGAATTAATTTCTAGATCTATTCTCTACTCGCATTTAAGTTAGATTCACAGTGGATCTGAGATTGGAAAAGTGTTGGAAACGCTTCTGACAAGTACATCTTTGGTGGTAAGTATACGGATCTTATCTTCTATTATTTAGTGATTCGAAAAAAGCCAAAAATCCCTAAATACTTTAAGGAGGCTGTCGACTATGGTGTTAGGTAATGCTAGTTTTTCTAATTGATTTATGTGTTCTAGTTTGCAAGGAAAAGTGATTTAAGCAAGGAAGAATAAAGGCTTGGGACATGGAAGTGATATAGATCTAGATCTAGTAGATTAAAATCGACAGAGGTAAGTAGTTTGAGGCCTTAAGGGAGGTTGGCCGAATATGGCAAGCATGATTACATTAAGTTTTTGTGGTTTATGGTCTATTAAATTTAGTGATCGGTTATAGGCGGAATTGCGTAGGGGATCTCATCAGTATAGTTGCAAATTAGGTGTGTATCGAACACCCTTTTGTAGTGTAAATCGGCAAAAGCCATAATGCCGAAATTCTAGCATTTCGTGGGCTTGTGAGTATGCGAGCACTTGTAAGTCGGTTGGAAATAGTGAGATATGTAATTGCAAATGATAAGATGGATGAGTGTGCAATTTTATGCACCTCGGTAATTTAGGGCCTCGATGGGCTAAATCTGGGCCTAATGGGCTTATAGGCCCATATGGGTAAAACCGAGCGGTAAGCATATTCTGCAATTCGTTTGTTAAATTGTAAAATTGGATATGGAATTTGGGCTAGACGGGCAAAAATAGTTAAAGGGCACTGTAGGGCCCATTAGGGGTTTTAGGGCCTCATAACTTTAAACTGCTAAAATGGGCTAAATAAGCTACTGTGATGAAACTGGGATTGTTGATAATTGAAATATGCTTAAAACCCTAAAACTAGTTTTAATTACTGAAATACCCCTTACGGGTAAGAAATTACTATTTTACCCCCAGGTACAAAATGACCGATATACCCCCAGGGCTAAATTTGACTGAAATGCATGCTTTACTGTTCTGTTCACTGTATACCATGACATGATTATCTATTGCATGGGACTGGGATTTTTGATTGGAGGAAGTGTATATGAGGGTCGCGCGGTCACTTGACGACTGTGGATCCAACGAAGGCTTCTGAGCCACGAGCAACTCTGCTGCAACGATAAGTAGTGTCGCAACCAGTGCTACAATGAAGGCTTTTGAGCCATGAGCAGCTCTGCTGCAATGATAAGTGGTGCTACAACCGATGTCACAACGGGTGTATAAGGCTTGGTGGGTTGAGTTATTCCCCACATGGAGTGTATGGCTTGTACGGGTGGAGTGTAGCGGCTGGATTTAGGCTGGGTTTGGGCATACATGCATTAATACTGATCTGTTACTGTAATGGGCCCATGGGCCGCACTGTTTATCTGAATAGGGCTAAGGCCTAGTTACTGATTACTGAATAGGGCTTCGACCCGGTTATTACTGTGACTGGATAGGGCTTAGGCCTAGTGGGCTTGAGCTGACTTGGGCTCTGGATGGGCTTCTTTACACACTGAGTTTCAAACTCACCCCCTTCTCTTCTATCCATACAGGTGAGCCCTAGATTGGTGGACTTGGAGCTGGGAGGGATTCAGAGTGGCCACATAGACCGCATTTCTGGTTTATTTAAGTTAACCATTTTCGTATTTATTTTAGTTGTTTTATTCTGGTTTTGGGGTGTAATAAGACCGTTTTTTTAATTTTAATTTTGGGTTTTCAATTATTTATTTACACTATATTTTAAATGATTTGAATAAGGCTGCGCGAGTTTTCTTAAAATTTATTCAAATGTTTTTCAAAATCAATCACAAGTTTCAAACGAGTAACAAAGTTAAATTTTATAAGTATCTTAACAACTGGTAGTGGATAGGACGTTCACCAATAAATCGGGAATTTCTCTTAAAACTTTAATAAGTGTTTTGCAAAACTCGCTTTATTCGTAGTATCTAGGAAACTTGGTTAGTTCGTAGGTGATGTGACTATACAGACTTGGCCTTAATGTCTGGGTCGGGTTTGGGGTGTTACATTTAGTGGTATCAGAGCCCGGTTGCAACAACTCGACTGTGGATCGGGTCAAAAAAGTTTTCGAAATCTTTAAAATTTAGGCCTAAGAAGGGTATTTTTGAAAATCGGTTTATGAAAAATTTAGAAAAACCCTATTTAAACTTATCTTATTTCCGAATACAATCATTAAAGGTTTTACTTTAAAAGTTTTTTTAAAATTAAGCTTACTAAAATTGGGTATCTGAAGAAGTGGCACACTGAATCCCCGGCACCAAGTCTGTAAGTACTATTCATTTATACTATACTATATTGTAATGTTACTGTAGATAGAACTGAGACCATACTATGATACTGTAGATAGGGTAGTACTAAAACTATAGAGACTAAGACAGTAGGAAGACTAAACCCTAGAAGATTGAGACTGTAGCTAAGCTATGATTCTATAAAAACAAAAACTTAGAAATACTATGTCAGCATAAAATATTTGAATAAATACTAAAATTTTTGAATTAAGATCTTTGTAATTAATTGGTATGTGTGCTGGATAAATGTTTATTTACTTCGGTAATTAGATGTTCTGGGCCATACTAAAAAAAATTATTTAGATCAGAGTGCGCAGCGGTAGCGTAGAAGAGTAGTTGATGCACGACTATTTTTATTATTTAAAAATTTCAAAGATGAAATTTTTTTAGAAGGGGTGAATTGTAACACCCTGAATCTGGGCCTAGAAGTATTGGGCTTGAGTTTGGGTTTGGATAAAGGACAGCCTGAATAATTTAGATGTTTTAAATATTATTGTTATTAAAATTGGTGTTTAGTTTAGTAATTAAATATATTATGAAGGATTTATTATGTGGGAAAAGTCCTAGGCACGCCCATGGCTCTAGCAAAAAAAATAATATTTGCTTCTTTAGGGGAATTTGGGCATTAGGGCTTATAGTTATGTTGGGTTAAAACTGGACACAGAGGAAAGCCTGGCCCAGTGGGTAGACGTGTTGGGCAGTAGGAAGGGAGCTGGGGTTCGATTCCCAGCTTGCGCAAATGTGGGTTTTTATTTTTAGCAAATCAGGGGTTGTCGCAGACAGGCCTTATAAATGAATGGGGCTAATTTGTGACACAAAAGAGCGTTCGGTCCAGTGGCATGAGGCGCCAGGAAGATGGGGGAGGTGCAGGGTTCAAGGCACGGCGCACGTAAAATGGAGGGTTTTTTTTTTAAGTAAATTGGTTGCGTAAAAAAGCCCTTAAGAGAAGTTGCGAACATAGTTCAGCACAAAGAGCGCCTGTGGCGCAGTGGCGGCAGCGTGCTTGGCATACCAAGAGGACACGAGTTCGATCCCAGGGGAAGGCAAAGATTTTGGCATTTATTTTTGGTAACCCGTGACTGAAGTAGGTAAGCTTTATAATTAAATACAACTATATATTAACAAAGAAGAAGACGTGTCGCAGTGGCCAGCAGCGTGTGTGGGTGCCTGAAGGTCCCGTGTTCGAGCTGCTGGGTGCGCGAAGAGCTTTGTTTTTGCTGTATGGGGAGAGTAAGCAGGTTATACCGAAACTCTCCTAGCAGCATTTTGAAGCGGTGCAAGTGGTGGACTGCTGCTAATCGGTGGGAAGAAATTTGGATGGAAATCAAATTGGGTGGTAGCTATATTTAAGGAGCAAAACATGGTATTTGATTTTGGGAAGAATTTTTGTGCCCGAATAGGACTCTTGGTGGCACCTATTTGGCTATAGCAATTGAGTGCCGAAAGAGCTTTGGAAATTTTGGCTTTTATGATTCATTCTCTTTTTGATTAGTTGGAGTATTTTAGTGTTAGCCAATTGTATTTTTATTCTTTCTTCAATCGATTCTTGTTTTTTTATCTTAATTTTTGCTCATCTCTTCTTCGCAAAATCTTCTACCTTTATTCTTAAAATTTTTCCCTTTTAATTTTCTTTCCATGATAGCCGAATATTGCTAAACTCGAATCTTTGTTAGCCAAACTTCTTTTAGCTGAATCTCACAACTTTCATAGCTTTGTTGACACCTTCTCTTTTCTATTGCAACTTCTACTTTCTCTTTTTCATTATACCAAAAGCTGAAACCTTCGTAATCTTAGTGATTCAGAAATTAATTTCTAGATCTATTCTCTACTTGCGTTTAAGTTAGATTCACAGCAGATCTGAGATTGGAAAAGTGTTGGAAACGCTTCTGACAAGTACATCTTTGGTGGTAAGTATTCGGATCTTATCTTCCATTATTTAGTGATTCGAGAAAAGCCAAAAATTCCTAAATACTTTAAGGAGGCTATCAATTATGGTGTTAGGTAATGCTAGTTTTTCTAATCGATTTTTGTGTTCTAGTTTGCAAGGAAAAGTGATTTAAGCAAGGAGGAATAAAGGCTTGGGACGTGGAAGTGATCTTGATCTAGATCTAGATCTAGTAGATTAAAATCAACAAAGGTAAGTAGTTTGAGGCCTTAAGGGAGGTTGGCTAAATATGGTAAGCATGATGATATTAAGTTACCATGGTTTATGGTCTATTAAATTTAGTGACCGATTGTAGGAGGAATCGCGTAGGGGATCTCATCGGTATAATAGCAAATCAGGTGTGTATCGAACACCCTTCTGTAATCTAAATCGGCAAAAGTTGAAATGCCGAAATTTGGACATTTCGTGGGCTTGTGAGCGTGCGAGCGCTTGTAAGTCGGTTGGAAATAGTGAGATCTGTAATCGCAAATGGTAAGATGGATGAGTACGCGATTTTGTGCACCTCGATAATTTGGGGCCTAGACAGGCTGAATCTGGGCCCAATGGGCATACATGCCCATATGGGTAAAATCAAGAGGTAAGCATATTCTAGCAATTTGTATGTTAAATTTGTAAAACCGTATATGGAATTTGGGCTAGACGGGCCAAAATAGCTAAAGGGCACTGTAGGGCCCATTAGGGGTTTTAGGGCCTAATAACTTTAAACTACTAAAATGGGCTAAATAAGCTACTGTGATGAAACTAGGATTACTGATAATTGAAATATGCTTAAAACTCTAAAACTGGTATAATTACTGAAATACCCCTTAAGGGTAAGAAATTACTATTTTACCCCTAGGTGCAAAATGATCGATATACCCCTAGGGCTAAATTTGACTAAAATGCATGCTTTACTGTTCTGTTCACTGTATGCCATGACATGATTATCTATTGAATGGGACTGGGATTTTTGATTGAAGGAAGTGTATATGAGGGTCACACAGTCGCTTGACGACTATGGATCCAACGGAGGCTTCTGAGCCACGAGCAGCTCCGCTGCAACAATAAGTAGTGCCGCAACCGATGCTACAGCGAAGGCTTTTCAGCCACGAGTAGCTCTACTGTAATGATGAGTGGTGCCGCAACTGGTGTCACAACGGGTGTATAAAGCTTGGTGGGTTGAGTTATTCCCCACATGGAGTGCATGGCTGGTACGGGTGGAGTATAGCAGCTAGATTTAAGCTGGGTTTGGGCATACATGCATTAATACTGATCTGTTACTGTAATGGGCCTATTGGCTGCACTGTTTATCTGAATAGGGCTAAGGCCCAATTACTGATTACTGAATAGGGTTTCGACCCAGTTATTACTGTGACTGGATAGGGCTTAGGCCTAGTGGGCTTGAGCTGACTTGGGCTCTGGATGGGCTTCTTTACACACTGAGTTGCCAAACTCACCCCATTCTCTTCCATCCATATAGGTGAGCCCTAGATTGGTGGACTTGGAGCTGAGAGGGATTCAGAGTGGCCACATGGACTACATTTCTGGCTTGATTAAGTTAATCATTTTCGTATTTATTTTAGTTGTTTTATTCTGGTTTTGGGGTGTAATAAGGCCGTTTTTTAATTTTAATTTTGGGTTTTCAATTATTTATTTACACTATATTTTAAATGATTTGAATAAGGCTGCGCGAGTTTTCTTAAAATTTATTCAAACGTTTTTCAAAATCAATCACAAGTTCCAAACGAGTAACAAAGTTAAATTTTATAAGCATCTTAACGACTGGTAGTGGATAGGACGTTCACCAATAAATCAGGAATTTCTCTTAAAACTTTAATAAATGTTTTGCAAAACTCGCTCTATTCGTAGTATCTAGGAAACTTGGTTAGTTCGTAGGTGATGTGACTCTTCAGACTTGGCCGTAACGTCTAGGCCGTGTTTGGGGTGTTACATTTCCAATTTTACCCCTCAACTTTGCAATAATTACTAATTAGTCCCTTAGACATCAAATTTTCATTTTCTTTACTCCATAGGCTTATAAAGGCCATTTTTACAAATATAACACTCAAATATTCATTATTCCACACATTTTGGAATAATTTGTAATCTTTACAAATTTGTCCCTCTTTATGAACTTTCATTCAATTTCATCCATTAAAACATGCATATAGCATTTAAAACTTCCATTATCTACCATTAATGAGCCAAAGACACTCATTCCAAAAATGGGTAAATTTTTATACCTCAATTTTTCTTCAAATAAATGGTAGAATAATGAAATACAAGCTTCAAGGAGTCTAAAAATGCAAAAATAATTGAAAAAGGGACCAAATTGCACTTACATGGAAGCTTGAAAAATTTTGAAACCCTAGCTATGGTGTATGAAATTTTCGACAGCACTATGGAGAGAATGAAGAAGATGATAGCTTTTGTTTTAATGAAATTTTGTCATATTCACTAATGACCATTTTGCCCTTCAAGCCATTACTTAGATATTTTCCCATGCATGCCTATAATTGTCCATTACACTCACTATTGGTCTTATTACTACATAAAAGCTTCCTATTTCATGTGGCAATTCAATCAAGTCCAATTATCAACTAATAGGCATATTTTGCACTTTTCTCAATTTAGTCCTTATGAGGCAATTATGCATCAATATAGTAAAATTCTCAATCAGTATTTTAACTCAAATTTTCAATCAAGCAGATATCAACCAAAATTCACATAATAAAAAATTTTTGTTTCAGATTTGTGGTTACGAAACCACTATTCTGACTAGCCCCTAATTCGGGTTGTCACAATTTTCCCCCTTAGGGATTTTCATCCCTAAAAATCTTACCAGTAAACAGTTGAGGGTACTGCTTCCTCATAGCCTCATTAGTTTCCCACGTTGCCTCTTCTACCCTATGCTTTTGCCTTAATACTTTTACTAACGATATTTCCTTGTTTTTTAACTATTTTATTTCCCTTGACAGAATCTTAATCGGTTCCTCTTCATAAGTCATATCTGTTCTAATTTCTACCTCAGTTGGCGAAATCACATGTATTGGATTCGATCGATAATGTCGTAACATAGAAACATGGAACACATCGTGAATTTTGTCTAACTCAGGTGGCAAAGCTAAATGGTAGGCTACCGGGCCAATTCTCTTAATTATATCGTAAGGACCGATAAAGCGTGGACTTAGTTTACCCTTCTGACCAAATCTCAGAATTTTCTTCCACGGTGACACTTTCAGAAATGCTTTATCGCCTACTTAAAATTCAATCTCTTTCCTTTTTAAATTCGCATATGATTTCTATCGGTCTGATGCAGCTTTCAGATTATCTCGAATTATCTTTACTTTTTCTTCAGTCTCTTTTATCAAATCGACCCCATGTAGTCGGTGTTTACTTAATTCAGCCCAATACAGTGGAGTTCGACACTTTCGTCCATATAAAGCTTCATACGGTGCCATTTTTATACTGGACTGATAACTATTATTATATGCAAATTCGATCAAAGGCAAATATCTGTCCCAAGTACTCTCAATTTCCAAAACGCAACATCTAAGCATATCTTCCAATACTTGTATTACACTTTTGGATTGTCCGTCTGTTTGAGGATGAAATGCCGTACTAAAACTTAATTTAGTACCTAAAGCACCCTGAAGCTTCTTCCAAAATCTCGAAGTAAACCGAGGATCTCTATCGGAGATTATGGACAGTGGTACGCCATGTAAACGTACTATCTCAGTAATATACAATTCTGCCAATTTATCAAGTGAAAAGTCCATACGTACCGGAATGAAATGAGCCGATTTAGTCAGTCTATCTACTATTACCCAAACTGAGTCTTTCTTTCTCGGTGTCAGAGGCAAACCTGATATGAAATCTATTGTTACTCGATCCCATTTCCATTCGAGAATTAAAATCGGTTGTAGTAATCCAGATGGCACTTGATGTTTCACTTTTACTTGCTGACAGATCAGACATTTTGACACAAACTCTGAGATGTCCCGTTTCATACCCGACCACCAATACAGTTTCTTCAGATCATTATACATTTTTCACTACCGGGGTGTATTACCATACCACTATTATGAGCTTCATGCAGAATTTTGTCAATCAATTCAGAATTTCTTGGTACACATAATCGGTCACAGTGCATTAGACAGCCATTCGAATCGACTCTAAATTCAGAATCTTTATTCTCTAAACACTGTTCTATTTTATTTTGCAACTCATTATCTACTTTCTGAGCCTCATAAATTTCTTGTAAAAACACTGGCCTAACTCGTAATTCTGTAATCAAGGCACTACTATCAGACATTTCAAATCTAACATTCATAGTTCATAAAGCAAAGAGGGACTTTCTACTTAAAGCATCTGCGACCACGTTAACCTTTCCCGGATGATAGTCTATCACCAATTCATAGTCCTTCAATAGTTCTAACCACCTTCTCTGACATAAATTCAGATCCTTCTGTGTCATCACATATTTCAGGCTTTTATGATCGATGTATATACGACATCTCTCCCCATACAAATAATGTCGCCATATTTTCAGTGCAAAGACAATGGCAGCTAACTCTAAGTCATGAGTAGGATAATTTTGTTCGTGCGGTTTCAGCTGTCGAGAAGCATAGGCTATCACCTTTCCCTCTTGCATCAAAACACATTCGAGTCCATTTAAAGAGGTATTACTTACACTACAAATTCCTTTCCCGACTCGGGTAGGATCAAAACCGGTGCTTCAGTCAAACATTTCTTCAATCTATCAAAACTCTGTTGACATTATTTGGTCCATTCAAACTTATTATCTTTTTGCAACAATTTGGTTATTGGCGATGAAATCATTGAGAAGCCTTCAACAAATTGACGGTAATAGCCAGCCAAACCAAAAAAACTCCTAATCTCTGATATAGTCTTCGGAGGCTTCCATTCTAATATCGCTGAGATCTTTCCCGGGTTCACTCGTATCCCTTCACCAGATACAATATGCCCCAAAAATCTAACTTCCCAGAGCCAAAATTCACTTTTTCTGAAGTTAGCAAATAATTCAACCATGTGGAGAATAACTCGACCCACTCAGCCCACACACCAAATCGCGGCCACGCTACTAAAATCAGATATTGTGGCAGAGCCACCAGAATAGAATTACGTGGCGGAGCCACTAAACAGAATATGTGGCAGTGCCACCATACAGAACTTCCTCCGAATCCAAACCCAACCCCATGCAGACTAACAGTACTACTTATCACAAGCATACAGACTACAGATACAGATAAAATATACATAAATAAGACAATTTATTTTTAGGGGTATAACGGTCATTTGGTCGCTAGGGGTAAAATGGTAATCTTACCCTTCAGGGGTAATACAGTCATTTGACTAAGTCTCGGTGTCTCAGCACCTAATATGACCTTCTAGCAGGTCTAATGTCACTTCGAGCAACTAAAAAAGTCCATATGGTCAAATAGTGTATTCGGTCCCAAAAACCCCTAATGGGCCCAAGTAGGCCCACACGCTCATGTGGCCCGCTCAGTCCAATTTCACATACAGTATCACAGATCTTAACATCTAACATATCAAATATCACTTACCACATAAATTTACCCATATGGGCCCGTAGGCCTATTGGGCTCGCTTCGGCCCATCGAGGCCCAGAATAGCCCAAGTGCACGAGAACACGCACAATAGCTCTTACGTCAAACGCCTACGATTTGTGGGTTCAGATCATCCCACGAGCATTCGCACGTACGCAAGAGTTCGAAATGTTGGCATTTCAGCATTTCGGCTTTTGCCGATCTATTCTATTAGAGGGTGTCGTTACATACCTGATTTTGTGATTCCCACAGTCAGCACGCGCTCAACCTATTGCCATAGCAACGATCATTAGTAACTTAACCAATACTTAGCGAAACCATACTTAAGACTTACTCAACGGTTACTTACCACCGCTCCGCTTGTCTACTATCTCTTGCGATTAACGTGTACCGTCAGTACTTGATTGAACGATGTCAGATCTAGGCGCCTACGATTATGGATAGATCCAACCAACATATAAGGTTTAAAGGAGTATTAACATCCTAAACCGAACCTTTATTAAAGAGAAAAACACTACTAACAAAAGCCAAAATCTATAACGAGAAGTACTTACCCAAGAATCCGTTTGACCGATTTGTTAGAACCTAGAAGCAGTTGTTCACTAGCCCCAACCCAATACTCTTGTAGATCCAGTCAAAATATAATGAGGAAGAAGAGATCTAGATGTTTGGCTATGTAGGCACAACAAAAGAAGTACCAATCAAAGAAGGGGTAATCGGTTTAGGAGTTTATTTATTGAGATAGAGTGGTATGCGGCTCAAGGACAATGTTTGAAGAGTGAAGAGCAGGGTTCGGTTTCATAAGATAGGCAGAGGAAATGGTTCAAAAGTAGTAAAAACAAAGAATGAACAAAAGGTTTCGAAGAGAAAAGAAGAAGATAAACGAACGACAATGGCAACCCAAAATTCAGTTTTTAGAGTGAATAGCGAAAGATAATATGAAAAGAGAGATTTGAGTTTTAACTAGAGAGTTAGAGGAGAAGCATGAAGGATTCGACCTAAGGGTAAATAGCAAAACGGAGAGGAGAAAAGAAAGTAAAGAAGTGGTAGAGAGAAAAAGAAGAATCGGCTTTTGAGAAGGAGGACAAAACAATTCTCACAAATGAGAAGAAAATGGTCGAAAGATTAGAGAAAAAAAAGGAAAAAGAACCTAAAACACATAACATCAAAAGGCAAAATCCCGGAATACCCAAAAGAAAAAATCAGCACACACCCCTTCCCTATTTGCCAAAATGCACTACCCTTACCACACTAGCCGAATTTGCACTCCAAGGTTCCCCAATTTCGGCCAACTTTTCCCTCACACCTTAATCCCTAAATTTCCTCCTTGATTTTCTCCCTGATTACTAACCTTTGAAAAATTAGATAACAAGCTTTACTCAGCCTTACCTCTTATCAAGTCATCAACCAACTTGATAGAGTTTGCCCTCATTCCAACTCTTGCCGCCCACTCATAGCAAAATAATAACCTTTTGCTTGCAAGGGGATTTGAACCCCGAATCCCCTTGCTATTGATGTCACCACCTTACTCCCCCTTGCTAAAGACGCCTTAAGCCACTTCACCACATGTTAGTTTGTGTCACAAAACCCCAACAACAATTCTTAAGCCCTAAGGACTAACACCCATACTCATCTATGTGATAGCCCTAATTTGACCTTAGTCGAAAAGTGGTTTCGGGGCCATAAAACCAAGTCACAAAAATAATTAAATGCTCATTTCTACATTTATTATATGTGAAATTTCATGTGTGAAAATATCGTGTTTTAATTTTGTCATTTGAATATGGAATTATTAAAAGGGACTTATGTGAGAAACCTTGAAAATGTGATAGGTTAAATTTGTAGTGGCCGAATATTATATGGTTTAAAATATGGGGGACTTGCATGTCAAATACACCTTTCTTAAGATAGTGGATGGCAATAATGATGATGATTTACAATATATGCATTTTATATAAGTATTATAATTATTAATGGTTTTATAATATGAAATAAAGATAAATTAAAATAAGAAAAGGGTGAAAAAAACAAGGTTGGCGTGTTATTCATCTCTCATTGCCGAATCTAAGAGAACAAAATTGAGAAATGAAGCTAAGACATTCGGTCAACTATTAGCTTGCATTAAGGTATGAATTTCATGTTAGTTTCTTTAAATTTTGTGAATTTAAGTTAGTTTTTAAGCTTTTGACATAGCCCATGAGTTGATTTTTAGTTTGATGGTGAATGTTTCATTCGGCCATAGTTGTAAAGCATGAAGCTTTGAAGTTTTGTTGTTAATGTTAAATCTAGTTGTTTTCATAATGGCCGAATGAGTTAAAAATTTATGCATGGATTAGTTTGATGGATTTAAGGTAGAAATAAAATTACCTTATACCGAATGTGGTCTTGAAATATTGAAACTTGTTTGGAAGTATTAAGTTGATTAAAGTGGTTTGCCGAATGTGAAATTGGGATAAGGAAATGTGTACAAATGCTTATTTAATGGATAATTGGCTTAAAGATAAATGTATAAATTATTAAAATGTAAATTTTGTATGTGTATCAAAGGGTATATGTGTATTCAACTATGTGGTGATTAAATGGGATTGTAAGCTAAATAAAAGTGAATATTCGACCAATTTAAGTTTTATGATATTGAAAATGGAAGTTAACTATGTTAAGTGACAAGTGGTAGTTGACTAAAGTGATTATTATGTATCTTATATATATATATGTTCGAATGATGCTTAATTAGAAGAAATAAGTAAAGTGGTGAGGTATAAATATGTTAAGGTGAGTGATGCAGGCATTCAGTCTTAAGGATGTGTACAAGAGAAAGTGCTAAATTATTTGTATTAAAGTCTTAATGTATTTCAAGTTAACGAATGAGTTAGCTAAATGTATTTGATATGAATAGTGATGAATTGCCGAATGTGAGTGTGTGTGTGTTTAATTAAAAATAATTGCCGTATGCATGTGCTTCATTGAGAGATTGACTTTGTTGTTATAATGCTTTAAAGTTCATTTGATTGATAGATTATCAAATGAGATTATGAAATTTTGATTATCATGAGTTGATAAGGTGATTAAACTAGTTTAAAAATTTGTTGCATTAAGCTCAAGAGCCAAACTCAGATAAAGGGAAAGTGAAACTTGTGGATTAACCAATCTATAATTAATTCGACGATAGTAGAGGTAAGTTTTAAGTATTTAAACATAAGTTATGTGTGAATGAATCATGATATGTGTCGAGAATTTGGCCATACTCTTAGTACATATATATATATATATATGCATAATGCCGAATGGTATGCATGAAAGTGAAATAAGGTAGTTGTTATGATTATATTGTCACAAGTTATATTCATGTAATGGAAGATATGTAGTGGACATAGAAACATTTTGTTATCATACCAAATGGTAAATTAAGAAGCAATAATGTGATAGCTATTATGTGATTATACGTGAATGAAGTCCAAGTGGATTAATGTGATTACCTTGTGTGAAATGCATAAATATACGAGGTGCATATGTTTATGAGTTTGTGAAATTTATACTCGAATTATTATTTGGGCCCATAGCTCAGCAAGCTTTTAGCTGGTGAAATTGTTTGGGGCCACGAGCCTAGCAGGTGTAATGCCGGTGAATGAGTTTCAGACTTAATGTCTAGCAAGCCTCGTGCCGGTGATAAGTTTAGTTTTATACCTAGCAGGCTAATTGCCGGTGAAATAATAAAAGTCTAAGAATATGAGATTTGTGCTATACGACATCTGGATTTGTTCAATAGATTAAATTGTCCAAGTATGTATAAGTTATTTATGCATATGAAGAAAATGTGAATTAAATTACGAAGTGAAACAAGAAGTATATGAAATGTGGTTGTGTATATTTATATTCAGCCATTGTGAAGTTTAATACATGAAAGTATATGTTATACATGTGATTATGATCATTGAAATATATGTGAATGTAGTGCTTTAAATTAACCCTATTAAGTCGAATCAAAGAATTACATCGTGGCATTTAGATGTTGTGATTATGTGACCTCAAGATTTAAAGAAATGATATGTCAATGAAATGGATATAGTGTGGCTATGCGTATTCAGCCAATTGGTGTTACTTTTCGAATATGTATATATGAATAATGTACATAAATAAGTTTTGTTGTTTAAAATACTTAAGATTACTAAGCTTAATTGCTTACTGTGAATATTTTGTGTTTGCTCTATTTTTATAGATCTTGATCGAAAGCTACGAGCTCGGGGATCTACTCTGAAGTAATCGACACTATCGTTACTGTTTTTGGTACTTTTAGAAGTCTATATTTTGAAAGATGGCATGTATAGGCTTAACTCTCTTTTGAAAAACAAACTATATTTTGGCTATGTATATATTAAAGCCACGCAAAGATGGCTTATTCATTTTGTTTAGTAAGGTTCCATAGTTGAATTAATGTTTGTGAAATGTCTTGATTATGGATGACATTTTCAGTTATGGTACCTATATATATATATATGCATGTTCGGTAGTTGTTATAATTATTGAATTATTAAGTATGATAAGTGGTTCTTTTGTCTTAGAAGTATTGTATGGTATTGGAGGTCACTAATGTGCATAATCTCAAAAAAAAAAAAAAAGCTTGTTTCATAATTGTTTATATTATTGTTAAACGTATAAGTGAGGTTGAATTGAAGTCATGAGTTGCATTATTTCTATGATTTCAAATGGGTCATTTGATTATGATTTCTAAGTGTATCTTTGAATGTCCTGAGGCTGTGTTTAGTTAAGTAATACCTTATGATTCTATTCCGGCGACAGACGAGGGTCTTAGGGTGTTACACTCTAAGCCCAAAAAATTAAAATTTTGCTAGGAGTTAGGCTTTAACCTAGGCCTTCCAAAGGCCCCCTAATCACACCCAAAACATCAATTTAACATACCCAAACATGCAAATATCAATTCAAGTAAAAATCTTGAAACTCTAAAATTTGGGGCGTTACATCTTCAATCATATTTGAGAATATTGCCATCATGCACCTTTGAAATGTGGCTGGTGCGTTGCAAAGACCAAAAGGCATACGGCGAAAAGCAAAAGTACCAAAGGGACAGGTGAAAGTTGTTTTCTCATGATCCTCCAGTGCAATAGCAATTTAATTGTACCCAGAATAGCATCTAAGAAGTAGTAATAAGCTCTTCCAGAAAGCCTGTCCAATATTTGGTCAATGAAAGGAAGTGGGAAGTGGTCCTTCCTTGTGGCAGCATTAGGTTTGCGATAATCCAGAGAGACTCACCATCTCCTAGGAATACGTGTAGGAATTAATTCCTCTTTATCATTGCTAACCATAGTGATGCCACTCTTTTTAGAAATGCATTGCACTGGACTTACCCAATTGTTATAAAAAATAGGGTAAATAATCCCAGCATCAAGCTATTTTATAATTTCTTTCTTAACAACTTCCTTCATCTTCTTATTTAATCTTTTTTTATGTTGTTTAAGAATATGGACCAATTTCTCTTCTTGAGTTACATCAAGTGTTGCGAAGATAATAACTGGGAGAGTATTGTTATCACCAAGAAAGGTGTATTCAAGATGAGTAGGTAGTGGTTTCAATTCAAGAGTAGGAGCTTCGTCAGTAGATGGCTTTAAAATTAGAGTTGTTCTATTGGCTAAGTTAAGGATTCAATCTGTCATCCATGCTTGAGTTCAATATTATTAGCTTCAACCATGCTGTCACAATTATCTAAGAATTCATCATTAGATGTCACTGTAAACTCCTTAGAAAGTATTATGCTTTGGTCATTGAATTCTTACTCAATTAGATCACCTAGCACATCAACCGTGTGGCATTCTTCTTTATCCTTGCATTAAATAGATTCAAAAACACTAAAGGTAACGTGCTCATCATTAAGTCGCATGGTCAGTTCACCTTTGTAAACATCAATAAGAGTTCGTTCGATGGCGAAAAATGGTCACCCCAAGATTAAGGGAACCTTAAGTATGATAAAATCAGCTGGAAAAATGAATTTATCCATAGAAACTAACATATATTTGATTTGCCCTTCAGGTTGAGCCAAGGATTGATCAGTTAGTTGCAATGATACTGCCATAGGTTTTATGTGACCAATTCCCAACTTTCTAAAAGTAGATAGTGGCATTAGGTTGATGCTAGCTCCCAAGTCACATAAAGCCTTGCCCAAATAATGGTTTCCAATTGAACATGAGATAGTAAAGCTCCCATGATCTCTCATCTTGGGGGGCAACTTATTTGTCAAAACAGCACTACAGCCTTCTGTGAGTGTAATAGTTTCCATATCACTAAGCTTCTTCTTCTTGGACAAGGGCTCTTCCATAAATTTCCCATAATTCGGAGTTTGCACAATAGCATCTACTAAAGGAATATTGACCTAAAGTTGCTTCAGTATGTTCAAGAACTATTGGTACTACTTATCTTGCTCATTCTCCCTGAATCTTTATGGAAAAGGAAAGGTAGAGAGTTTCGAGGGTCAAACATTAAGCATATGAGTGACAATTTGTGGAACTTCTTTGTCTGGTACATCGATAAGCTCTTTAGATTCAACCTTCTCACTAGAGATCACTTCACCAGTATCTTGAGGTGCTACAGTAGAGTCTGTAGTCAATTCGCCAGTTTGTTTACCACTCCTGAGAGTGATAGCCTTGCAGTGTTCGTTCCCCTTAGACTGGGATTTTCTGTGTCCCAAGGTAGTGTGCCTGGTGATTGGGTATTCAGATTCAAAGCAAGTTGTCCTAATTGTGCCTCTAAAGCTTGAATAGAAGATGAATTCCCTTGCAAAATAGCTTCTGTGCAAGTAATATGCTCCCGCATTAGCCTCAAGAGCTGCTAACGGGTCAAAAGGAGAAGCTTGAGTGTACTATTGTCATCGATGTTCTTCAATATGTTAATTTTACATTAAAGAGTGTTGTGGCTATGTCTTATTCTAGTATGGATACATTTTACTTTGTTGTGGATGCATCTAAGTGTGCTGATTGTGGTTCTGCTATTGTCGATTATAATTCCCTTGTCTTGAATTATAATTTCCTTGAGTAGGTATATGCCCATATTAGAATGTTGCAACATTTTGTCCAGTATTCTGAGTTCCCCAAGACTATTGATTACGTTTAAAATTATTATAAGAGGTGCCATAAGAATTGTTACGGATGTTACTGACATAAAAGGCATTCTCTGCATGTTGTGGACAATCTTTATAGCTATGGTTGTCATTGCAAATCTCACAAGAAAAGGTAGGACCATCGACTTGTTGAGCGACTTGCATAGGTGCAACATCACTAGTCCCTTGCATATTTTTATCATATTTGCAAGCGAAGAAACTTGAGCACAAAGTGTAAATATTGTGTACAATTCAATAACTCCCAGAGTAGCTTTTACTTGTGCAACTCTAGAGATAGGATATTGATAATCATTCTAAGTAATTCTCTCAAGAATTCCAATAGCATTATTATAAGTACAATCCACCAAAGGACATTGGCTGATGCGTCAACAAGATTCCTCGTGTGTGAATTCAGTCCATTATAGAAAATATCAATTTGTGTTTCCTATTGAATGTCGTGCATGGGACAATCTCGAAGCAAATATTTATAACGTTCCCATGTGGTATGAAGATTCTCATCATCCAGCTGATGAGAAACTGTAATATCATTTTAGATACGAGCATTCATTGTCTGTGGGTTAAATCGTAAAACAAATTATGCTGTTAGTGCATTCCAAGAAGTAATTGATCTAGCAGGTAGCCCAAGGAACCAAGTATGAGCTTTTCCCTATAAGAAATAAGGAAATAATTGCATCTTCCAAGCGTCATCAGGAACACCTTGTTGACTAAAGGAAGTGCAAATCAATAAAAATGATTTAAGATGTTATTGTGCATCTTCATCTAGCAGTCCAATATATTTCCATTTGAAACATTACAGGCTTAAGTTCAAAATTTCCAGCTTGGATTGTTGGCCTAACAACTCCTGGTTGTAAGTCATCAAACATAGGTACTACAAAATATCGTATAGTCCTATTTTGTACTTGAGCATCTTGCGGAAACAGTGGGTCGTTAGCATTTTGGCGCTGCATCGGGGTATAACTTCATAGTTTCTTGGTCAAGACATCTACCTTTGTTCTCAAAGTCTTCTCTGAATGGTTCTTTCAATTTCTAGATCAAAATCAGTAAGAAACTCCGAATTACTTCAAGTTATACAACATCTAAAATAAAATGTAAAAATAGCGACAAAAAAAAAAGAAGTTATATTATGAAATGAAAACTAACAGAAATGAACATCAAACAAATGCCATCCCAGGCAACAGTGCCAAAACTTAATCGATTATGTAACACCCCTTACCCGTATTCGACGGCAGTACCTTACTAAAACATATGCAAACATACAATCTCGAGTCCACGAAATTTGTCCCAAATTAAAACTTTTTCAAACATTGTCATATGATCTTTAATATGGACCCACAAGGCCCAAAACATGGTTTAGAAACAATCTAGGACCAAGCCAAGTGTTTAGAAAACTTTCGAGAAAATCCACTAAAAACAGGGCACACACCTGTGTGGAAGGGCAACACACCCGTGTGGCCTCTAGACATGGCTGTGCTGATGGCCCGTGTGGTTCACGCGGCCTAAGCTCCTAGGGACACACCCATGCCCTATATTTGTGTGGATTTATTTTCTAACATCGAATCTTCAAGGGTTTTCGTATGGCCTGGCACACGACCATTTGCTCAGCCCGTGTCCCTCACACAGCCATGACACACCCGTGTCGTAGCTCCTGTGCAAAAACCTTGACATTTTATTTCTGACGTCAGCAACTCTCAAGGATCACACAGCCATAGCACACACCTGTGTGCTAGGCCATGTCCTCCACATGGTTGAGACACACGGCTGTGTCTCATCCCATGTGGTAAATTGTTGGGCATTTAATTTTTCAAACCTAAGGTGCAGGGGACACACGGCCTAACCACACGCCCGTGGGGTGGATTGTGTGTCACACATGGCCTAGACACATGCCTGTGTGTCTACCCATATGGACAAAAATAGGGCTATCTGCCAAGACTTTTTGCCACCCTGAACAACATCAAACATATACCAATTCACAATTATCTAACCAAGGGCCAACATTAGGCATTCACATACATTCACATACCCAAATTAACCAAGCATTTACACTACTATCTTAATACTCTTGTTCATCCATACTACTTGCACAATCATGAAAACATCAACATTTGCATTTACAAACCATTAGCAAATATTAGCCAATATCTTTGGCCTTATACAAAATGAGGTATTTCAAAACTCAAGCCAACACACTTGGCCCAAAATAAAATGACACTTAACAAAAGAATAAAATCCTATACATGTCATATTCAAAGGATTAAAACTAACTATACCAAGTGCTTCTATGGATAGTGTGAGCGATGCCTCCGATGTTCTTTGATCCTCGAGCTATTTAGGCGGCACTATAAGAAAATGGAAAGGAGAAGGAGTAAGCACAAAGCTTAGTAAGTTGAATGTAAATAAAAAAAACTATTTAGCATGCATTGTTATAATCACAACATGACATGAATTGCTCATAATTCATGAATATATATAAATACAACTTACTCAGATTCCTTCCTCAATATTCATACAACAAGCAATGAGCTCATATCTCATATATATATCATACAAGTACCTGTAACACTTACAACCAGGTCATAACTTTTCTCATTAAAATAAACTAAAGATATCCTATAGAACTCCATGGAATATGAAGGGATACTTGATAGCCTCGAACATAGGGTAAACGCCAACGGCATGTCCCAAACATGGTCTTACACTGGCTCACATATGAAGTCGATGCCATGTCCCAGACATGGTCTTACACTGGTTCTCCATGTAACGGCCCGAAATTAGGCTTAGTCAGAATAGTGATTTCAGAATCACTAAACTAAGGTTAGAGAAAATTATTTTAGCATTATTTTATGTGTTAAAATATTTTTGTAAGGGTGTGTAAAAATTTTGGTGAATTAATTTACGTGATTGAAGGCTTAATTGCTTAAAAAGACTAAATTGCATAAGGGGAGAAGTTGCAATTAGCTAGTAAATTGAGTTAAATAGATAGAGAACTAAAATTGGGGACCTTTAATAAGCAATTTCACCTTTTTAAAATAGGATGGCTGGCCATGAGACATAAGGAAATGAAAAGTCAAAATTTTTGGTGTATTAGGTGAGGTATTTGGCATTTTAATAATAATATAATAGCCTAGCCCTCATTTTCATCATTTCTTCTCTACTTTCACTGAAAATACTAGCAAAAACAAGGGGTTTTGAAGCTTAAAAACTCAGCCAAGTATTTCTCTTGGAAGTAAGTGATTCTCATGGCCTTTCTTGATAATTTTTACATTTTTAGGACCCTTGTAGCATGAGCTGCATATTGAGGGGTGTATTTTGCAATTTGGTTGAAAATTTAGAGTTCTTCCATGAGTATATAAGTGTTGTTTGCTGGAACTTTATGAAGGAAAATGAATGTAGGTTGTTAAATAAACCACTTTTGTGAAAGGGTGTTTAGGAAAAACACCAAATTTGGACTAATTTGTAAAGTTGATAAGTTTTTGGTACTTGTGTGAAATAATGAGAATTGGGGGTTGCGACAAGAGTGAAAAAGGTTTGGTTAGGCTTGGTTAATAAGGAAATTCAAAAAAATCAATTCCGAGTCTAGGGGTAAAATTGACATTTTAACAAAGTCTAAGGGAAAAATGGTTATTTTGAAAAATTATGATTCTTGACATGTTTAAATTCAATTGGTGATTAAATTAGAGAATTATTATTATTATATATCAAGATTTACAAAATTCGAACCTAGAATAGGGGAATGCCAACCAAATCGATTGAACCGAAAGGTCATTTTCCATTTTGTGTATCGAGGTAAGTTGTAGGTAAATAATACAACATTACTAATTTTTATGCATGAAATTATTGTTTTGTCACAAGATAATGCATTGTGAAATAAGTTATGTATGAGTATGTTTATTCGAGCATGAATTGCTAAATGATAATTTTAAATCATGAAATGATGAGAACATACGTAATAGAGCCTGGTTGAACTTTAAGAATAGATTGGATATTCATGTTGTGATACTCAGGCTGATACGATTTCTAGTGTAAGACCATGTCTGAGACATGGCATCGAGCTCATCACGTGTTAGTGTAAACAAAGTCTGGGACATGGCATCGACACGGATATGTGCAAGCTAGTGTAAGACCATGTCTAGAACATGGCATCAGCCTCGATATATGAGAGCCAATGTAAGACCATGTATGGGACATGGCATTGGCTTGACATGTGAGCTAGTGTAAGACCATGTCTGGCACATAGCATCAGCTTGATACCCTATGTCAGAGACTTATTGAATATCCTTTCGTATTCTAAATGGTTCATCAGGAAAATTTAAAGTTGTATTAAGATTGAAAGATAGTATGACGATCTTGTGAGTGATGCAGGTTCGTATATGAAATGTATGAAATGTGAGCTCGATTTTATGTGGTATAATTAGAAATGGATAAAAACGAGTAAGTCATGTTGTGATTATTCTTTGTATCATGCATAAATCATGATGTATTGAGAGTATGACTTAGCATGGTAATTTTGTTGTCTTTTATTTACTTGCAACTTGCTAAGCTTTATGCTTACCCCTTTACTTTCCATTTTCTTATAGTGCTGCCTAGTTAGCTCGTGGATCAAATTACGTCGGAGGCTTCATTCACACTATCATCCAAAGCACTTGGTATAGTTAGTTTTAGCATTTTGAGAATATGGCATGTATAGGACTTTATTCTTTTGGTTAGTGTTATATTATTTTGGGAGGCAAGGGTGTTGGCTTGAAATTGAAATACTTCACTTTGTATAAGGCCAAAGCTATTGGCCAATATTTACCATTGGTTATTAAATGCAAATGAGGCTTTTATAACATACATGCTTAATTGTATTGGTTGTGTGAATATGTTTGGATGCCAAATTATGGCCATTGGTTGAGTATTTGACACTTGCTACGTTTTGGTGTGTATTTGTTCTTGTTTTAGGGTGGCAAAAGGCTTGGTAGATAGCCTTATTTTGTCCACACGGGTAGACACACAGGCACATGTCTAAGCCCTGTGTGACACACGATTAGCCTCACTAGTATGTGTTTAGGCCGTGTGTTCCCTGCACCTTGAATTAGTAGAATTAAATGCCCAACAGTAAACACACGGGCTGAACCATGGTCGTGTTTCTCAACCGTGTGAAGAGCATGACCTAGCACACGGGCATGTGCCACAGCCATGTGCTTGTTGACGTCAGAAACTCAATACCCAAGTTTTTGCACACGAGCTGCAACACGGGCGCATCATGGCAGTGTGAGGAACACGAGCTGAGCACACGAACGTGTGTCAGGCCGTGTGAAAACCTGTTTAGGTTCGATGTTAGAAAATAAATCCACATGGATGAGGATCACGGGCATGTCCCTAGGTGCTTAGGTCGTGTGAACCACACGGCCATGTCTAGAGGCCGCACGGGCGTATTGCCCTTCCACACGGGCGTGTTGCCCTTCCACACGGGCATGTGCCCTGTTTTTAATAGTTTTAGTGAAATTTTCTCAAGTACTCGAAATGGTCCCAGATTGTTTCTAAATCATGCTTCAGGCCTTGTAGGCCTATATGAAGGTCCATAGGACAATGTTTGAAAAAGTTTAAATTGGGATGCATTTCGTTGAGTGTAAGTTATATGTTCGTATGTGATTTAGTAAAGTAATGCCTCATACCCTATCCCGGTGTTAGATACAGGTAAGGGGTGTTATATTTAGTGGTATCAGAGCTATGGTTTAGTCGATTCTAGGACTAACCTAGCTTGTGTACGAGTCTAGTTATATATGCCATGATCGTAATATGATAGTGTGACAACTCCTGATGATTATAAATTGTATTTTTCATATAGTAAATGGATCCTAAAGAAGCTATGGTAGATGAAGTGGAAAGTAATGCACTGGCTCCTGCTTAAGGGCCTGGCCAGTCGAGACTGCGCCCGCGATGATGAGTCAGGGCGGAGGGGCTAGAGAAGCCTACCTCCAAATGATGGATGCTTGGTATACGGAGTACGTTCGTGCGAAATTGAAAACTCCACCTCCCCCACCTCCTCTAATTTATCAGTATGCCCCGGTAGGTCCTCAAAGAGTAGAAATGGATAGGAGAAAGAAACCTTCCGTAAACCAAATTAGAAAATATGAGGTCAAGGAATTTTTGGCAAATAAAGATGATGACGCGGAGAGGGCCGAGTTCTAGTTGGAGAACACCATCAGAGTGTTCGATGAGTTATCCTGCACCCTTGAAGAGTGCATAAAATGCATAGTGTCACTTCTAAGGGATTCAGCCTACCAATGGTGGAATACTCTTGTGTCAGTGGTACCGAGAGAAAGAGTAACTTGGGAGTTCTTTCAAGAAGATTTCCGGAAAAAGTATCTTAGCCAGAGGTTCATCGACCAAAAGAGAAATGAGTTCCTTGAATTTTAGCAAGGTCAAATGACAGTTACAGAGTACGAACGTGAGTTTGTAAGGCTCAGCATGTACGCTAGGGAGTGTGTGTCTTCTGAAGCCAACATGTGTAAGCAATTTGAAGACGGCTTAAATGAGGACATCCGATTGTTGGTGGGTATTCTAGAGATTCGAGAGTTTGTAGTGCTCGTTGAGAGAGCGTACAAAGCGAAGAAGTTGGCTAAGGAAAAGAGAAAAGCTAACATGGAGTCCCGTGATTCAAAGAAGAGATAGATGGGGAATTCACATCAATCCTCATCCAAAAGATCGAGAGAGTTCACTACCTGATTGATTACTTCGGTGGGATACTCGGGTAGAAGCAAGAATAAGCAGCATACGGTGCCCAAAGCTCAGACTACCTTAGTTGTGAGTGTTGGTAGTGCTCGACCGGATAGACTTAAGTCCTCACAGTGTGGTAGACGACACTTTGGCGAGTGTCGAGGAAATGAAAGAGGTTATTTTTGGTGCAGTTCACTCGATCGTTTCATCCGAGACTGCCCTGAGATGGATGAGGGAAATAAAAAGTAAGAGGTGAGAGCGAGTAGTCCTCATTTGAGAGGTAGACTGTAGAAGAACCCAAGTAATGGGGCTAGTAGTCGAGGTGCCCCTAGAGATTCTGCTGTGAGGTCCAAGGGCAGAGCGCCTGCGAGGACCTATGCTATCCGTGCCCGTGAAGAAGTTTCATCTCCCGACGTGATTATGGGTACCTTTTCTATCTATGATATTCCTACGATAGCTTTGATTGATCTGAGGTCTACCCACTCATATATGTGTATGAAACTAGTACCTAATATGAATATGCATATTGAGTTAACTGAGTTTGTAGTAAAGGTGCCAAACCCACTAGGCAAACATGTGCTAGTTGACTAAGTATGTAGGGATTGTCCTTTGACAATTAGAGGTAATTGCTTTCTGGCTAACTTAATGTTATTACTGTTTGATGAATTTGATATAATCCTTGGTATGGACTGGTTGACTGCCCATGATGTAGTGGTAAATTATGGAAAGAAGTTTGTTGAGCTAAAATGTGAAAATGGTGATGTTCTCCGAATTGGATTAGGTGAATTAGATGGCCTACCTATAGTGATGTCTTGTATGACAGCTCAAAGATACTTGAGAAAAGGGTATGAGTCATATCTCGCTTTTGTGTTGAATACCCAAGTGTCAGAAGTAAAGATTGATTCAGTACTAGTGGTATGTGAGTACCTAGATGTGTTTTCGGAAGAGTTGCCCAGATTACCTCCAGAGAGAGAAGTTGAGTTTGGTATCGAGTTGGTCTCTGATACGACACCTATCTCAATAGCTCCATATAGAATGGCTCTGACGAAACTTAAGGAATTGAAGGCTCAGTGAAAAGAGTTAATAGATAAGGGCTTTGCGAGACCGAGTTATTCTCCGTGGGAAGCACTGGTATTATTTGTTAAGAAAAAAGATGGTTCAATGAGACCGTTTATAGACTACTGTCATCTCAACAAAGTTACAGTGAAGAATAAGTATCCTTTGCTGAGGATCGATGACTTGTTCGACCAGCTGAAAGAAGCAACTGTGTTCTCCAAAATATATTTAAGGTCAGGATATTACCAGTTGAGATTCAAGGAACAAGATGTGCTAAAAACTGCCTTTCGGACGAGGTATGGTCACTATGAGTTGCTCGTCATGCCTTTTGGCTTGACGAACGCCCCTATGGTATTTATAGACTTAATGAACCGCATTTTTTGACCGTACTTGGATAAAATTGTTGTCATCTTTATTGATGACATACTTGTCTATTCTCGTGATGGGGGTGAGCATGCGAAGCACTTGAGGACTGTATTATAGACTTTGAGAGATAAACAATTGTACACCAAGTTTAGGAAGAGTGAATTTTGGCTACGAGAGGTCGGATTCTTGGGACATGTGTGTCGGGAGATGGGATCAGAGTCAACCCGAGAAAGATCTTGGCTATTGTTGAGTGGAAATCACCAAGAAATGTATTAGAGATTAGGAGTTTCTTGGGCCTAGTGGGCTACTAATGACGATTCGTTAAAGGGTTTTCAATGATCACTACTCCGATGACAAGGCTACTTCAAAAAGATGTTAAGTTTGGGTGGAAGACAAAGTGCCAGTGGAGTTTTGAGGAATTAAAGGCTTTGTTGATCGAGGCCCCAATGTTAGTACAACCGGAATCGGGAAAGGAATTTGTAATGTATAGTGATGCTTCCTTGAATGGCTTGGGGTGTGTGCTCATGCAAGAAGGCAAGGTAAGAACACGACTTAGAGTTGCTCGCCATCGTGTTCGCATTAAAGATTTTGAGACACCACTTGTATGGTGAGAAGTGTCAAATTTTCACTAACCATAAAAGCCTTAAGTACTTGATGACTCAAAAGAAATTAAGCTTATGACAACGAAGATGGTTAGAGCAGATAAAGGACTATGAGTTGATAATCGAATACCACCCCGGAAAGGCAAATGTGGTAGTCGACGCATTGAGCAGAAAATCATTGTTTTCCTTGAGGACTATGGATGCTTGGTTGCCTATGACCGACGATGGTTCAATTTTAGCTGAGTTGAGAGTCAGACCAATGTTTTTGCAAGAAATTGTTGAAGCTCAGAAAGGTGACAAGAAATTACAAGCTAAGATAGCTTAGTGCGGGATGAGTAATGAATCAGATTTCTGAGTTGATGCTGATGGATGTTTGATGTACCGAGATAGAATCTGTGTACCTAAGGATGTTGCGCTTATTCAGAAGATTTTTAGAGAGGCACATAGTAGTTGTTTATCTATTCACCCGGGCAGCATGAAAATGTACAATGACTTGAAGAGAATGTATTGGTGGTCCTAAATGAAAAGAGACATTTCAGAGTTTATCTCGAAGTGCCTAGTTTGTCAGCAAGTAAAAGCCGAACACCAAGTACCTTCAGGTTTCTATATCCCGTAATGGTTCCCGAGTGGAAACGTGACCGCATTACTATGGACTCCATGTCAGGGCTGCCTTTGGCGCCAAAGAAGAAAGATACAGTATGGGTCGCTATGGATAGACTAACAAAGTTAGCTCATTTTATACCAGTTTGTACGAACTATTCACTTGAGAAATTATTCGAGTTGTACATTTCTGAGGTAGTAAGACTGCATGGAGTGCCCTTGTCAATTATTTTAGATAGAGATCTGAGATTTACATCTCGGTTTTGGAAAAAGTTACAAGAGGCGTTGGGGTCAAAATTAAATTTTAGCATAGCTTTTCATCCGCAGGCTGATGGCCAGTCAGAGAGGGTGATTCAGATTCTGGAGGACATGCAGAGATATTGCATTTTCGAGTTCCAAGGTAGTTAAGAAAAGTACTTACCACTAGTTGAATTCACCTACAACAATAGTTATCAGTCGAGGCTTAAAATGGCACCTTATGAGGCTTTGTATGGGCGCAAGTGTCGAACGCCTTGGTATTGGCCAGAACTGAAGGAGAATCAGATACATGGGGTTGATTTAGTCAAAAAAATAGTAGGCAAAGTTAAGGTGATTCATGACTACTTGAAGGCCGCCTTGAATAGATAGAAATCCTACACGGATTAAAAATGAAAAGAGATTGAGTTTCAAGTTGCGGATAAAGTGTTTTTGAAAGTTTCCCCATGGAAGAAAGTCCTCAGGCTCAGTAGCAAAGGCAGGTTGAGTCAACAGTTTATCAGACATTACGAGGTGATTGAGAGAATTGGATCGGTAATATACCGTTTAGCATTGCCATTCGAGTTGGAGAAAATTCACGACGTCTTCCACGTATCGATGTTACATCTCTACCGCTCCGACCCTTCACACGTGATTTCACCGGCAGAGATAGAGATAAGTTCGAATATGACCTATGGTGAAGAGCCCGTTAATATTTTGGCTCAAAAGGTCAAGGAATTGAGGAACAAAAGCATAGCCCTTGTGACAGTTTTATGCTATAGACATGGAGCCAAGGAAGCCACATGGGAACCCAAGGAGAGTATGAGAGATCAGTACCTAAACCTCTTTAACGGTAAGATTTTCGGGGACAAAAATCCCTAAGGGGAAAATTGTAACAGCCTAAAATTGGGTTTAGTCAGAATAGTGATTTTGGAATTACTTAACCGTGGTTAGAAAAAAAATATTTTAGCTTTATTTTATGTGTTAAAGTATTTTTGTAAGGGTGTGTAAAAATTTTGGTGAATTAATTTACGCGATTGAAGGTTTAATTGTGAAAAAGGACTAAATCGCATAAGGGGAAAAAGTTGCGATTAGCTAGTAAATTGAGTTAAATAGATAGATAACTAAAATTGGGGACCTTTAATGAGCAATTTCACCCTTTTAAAATAGGGTGGCCGGCCATGAGACATAAGGAAAAGAAAAGTCAAAATTTTTGGTATATTAGGTGAGATATTTGGCATTTTAATAATAACCTAATAGCCTAGCCCTCATCTTCTTCATTGCATCTCTACTTTCACCGAAAATACCAGCAAAAAATAATGGGTTTTGAAGCTTAAAAACTCAGCCAAGTATTTCTCTTGCAAGTAAGTGATTCTCATGGCCTTTCTTGATAATTTTTACATTTTTGGGACCCTTGTAGCATGAGCTACATATTGAGGGGTGTATTTTGCAATTTGGTTGAAAATTTAGAGTTTTTCCATGAGTATATAAGTGTTTTTTGCTGGAACTTTATGAAGGAAAATGAATGTAGGTTGTTAAATAAACAACTTTTGTGAAAGGGTGTTTAGGAAAAACACCTAATTTGGACTAATTTGTAAAGTTGATAAGTTGTTGGTACTTGTGTGAAATAATGAGAATTCGGGGTTGCCATAAGAGTGAAAAAGATTTTTATAGCTTGGTTAATTTCGATAAAAATCAATTTCCGAGTCTAGGGGTAAAATGGTCATTTTGCCAAGGTCTAGGGGAAAATGGTCATTTTGACAAATTATGATTCTTGACATGTTTAGATTAAATTGGTGATTAAATTAGTGAATTTTTATTGTTATAGATCAAGATTTACAAAATTCGAACCTAGAATGGGGGAAGGCCAAGCAAATCGATTGAACCGGAAGGTCATTTTCCATTTTGTGTATCAAGGTAAGTTGTAGGTAAATAATACAACACTACTAATTTTTATGCATGAAATTATTGTTTTTTTGGAAGATAATGCATTGTGAAATAAGTTATGTATGAGTATGTTTATTCGAGCATGAATTGTTGAATGATGATTTTAAATAATGAAATGATGAGAACATACGTAATAGAGCCCAGTTGAACTTTAAGAATAGATTGGATATTCATGTTGTGATATTAGGGTTGATATGAGTGCTAGTCTAAGACCATGTTTGGGACATGGCGTTGGCCTCGTCACGTGTTAGTGTAAGACCATGTCTATGACATGGCCTCAACACGGATATGTGCAAGACAATGTAAGACCATGTCTGGGACATGGCATCAGTGTTGATACGAGTGCTAGTGTAAGGCCATGTTTGGGACATGGCATCGGCCTCGATTTGCAAGCTAGTGTAAGACCATGGCTGGGACATGGCATCGGCATGGATAGAGGAAAGCTAGTGTAAGACCATGTTTGGGACATGGCATCAGCCTCGAGATATGAGAGCTAATGGAAGACCATGTTTGGGACATGGCATTAGCTTGATACCCTATGTCGGAGACTTATTGAATATCCTTTCGTATTCTAAATGGTTCAACAGGAAAATTTAAAGTTGTATTAAAATTGAGAGATAGAATGAAGATCTTGTGAGTGATGCAGGTACCTATATGAAATGTATGAAATGTGAGCTCGATTTTATGTGGTATAATTAGAAATGGATGACAATGAGTAAGTCATGTTATGGTTATTCTTTGTATCATGCATAAATCATGATGTATTGAGAGTATGACTTAGCATGGTAATTTTGTTGTCTTTAATTTACTTGCAACTTACTAAGCTTTATGCTTACCCCTTTACTTTCCATTTTCTTATAGTGCCGCCTAGTTAGCTCATGGATAAAAGTACGTCAGCGGCTTCGTTCACACTATCATCCAAAGCACTCGGTATAGTTAGTTTTAGCATTTTGAGAATCTGGCATGTATAGGACTTTATTGTTTTGTTTAGTGTCATATTATTTTGGAAGCCAAGGGTGTTGGCTTGAAATTGAAATACTTCATTTTGTATAAGGCTAAAGCTATTGGCAAATATTTACCATTGGTTATTAAATGCAAATGAGGCTTTTATAACATACATGCTTGATTGTATTGGTTGTGTGAATATGTTTGGATGCCAAATTATGGCCGTTGGTTGATTATTTGAGACTTGTTATGTTTTGGTGTGTATTTGTTCTTGTTTTAGGGTGGCAAAAGGCTTCATAGATAGCCTTATTTTGCCCACACGAGTAGACACATGGGCGTGTGTCTAGGCCATGGTGACACACGGTTAGCCTCACGGTTGTGTGTTTAGGCCATGTGTCCCCTGCACCTTGAATTAGTAGAATTAAATGCCCAGTAGTAAACACACGGGCTGAGACACGACCGTGTTCTCAACCGTGTGAAGGGCACGGCCTAGCACATGGGCATCTGCCATGGTCGTGTGATTGCTGACGTCAGAAACTCAATACCCAAGTTTTTGCACACGGGCTGTGACACGGGTGTCTCATGGCCCTGTGAGGAACACGGGCTGAGCATACAGACCTGTGCCAGGCCATGTGAAAACCCCGATAGGTTCGATGTTAGAATATAAATCCACACGGATGAGGAGCACATGGTTCACAGGGCCATCAGTACGACCATGTCTAGAGGCCACACGGGCGTGTTGCCCTTCCACAAGGGTGTGTGCCCTGTTTTTAATAGTTTCAGTGAAATTTTCTCAAGCACCTGAAATGGTCCCGGATCGTTTCCAAATCATGCTTCAGGCCTCATAGGCTTATATGAAGGTCTGTAGGACAATGTTCGAAAAAGTTTAAATTGGGACGCATTTCATTGAGTGTAAGTTGTATGTTCATATGTGATTTAGTAAAGTAATGCCTCATATCCTGTCTCGGCATCGAATACGGGTAAGGGGTGTTACACTCCTCTATTTGTGCGGATGCCATGTCTCAGACATGGTCTTACACTAGTTTGCCTGTCAAGGCCGATGCCATGTCCCAGACATGGTCTTACACTAGCACTCGTATCAACACCGATTCCATGTCTCAGACATGGTCTTACACTGGCTAGCACATATCCATGTCAATGCCATGTCCCAGAAATGGTCTTGCACTAGTTCTCGTATAGCCCTAGTTCCACGGCACCATTATCCAATCTATTCCCACGGTTCCATTGGGATTTCACTATAAAAATCTCATTTTATCATTCCATAGGCATAATCAACATTGTATGCAATATCAACAATTCAATGTATAAGCATAAAAGAAAGTTGCGATATTTACACCCAACTTACTTCGGTATATAAAATGTGACTAACTCTCGATTTAATCCGTTTGCTTGGCTTTCGCCCGGTCTAGGTTCAGGTTTCATGCTTCTTGATCTATAATAACAAAATTCACCAATTTAATCACTATATTAACCTATACAATTCAAAATTCATAAATTGGTAAAATAACCATTTTGCCCCTAGACTTTAGCAAAATGACCATTTTACCCCTAGGCTCAGAAATTGATTTTTATCGAATTTCCTTACTAACCAAGCCTAACCAAATCTTTTTCACTCTTATGATAGCCCACAATTTCCACTATTTCATGCAACTACTACACAATTTATCAACTTTACAACTAGGTTCAAATTAGGTGTTTTCCATGAACACCCTTTCACAAAAGTTGTTTATTTAACAACTATGATTCATTTTCTTCCATAAAACTTCAGCCAACAACATAAACACTTTCATGGTGAATCCCTAAACTTTTAACCATTTTGCAAATTAGTCCCCCAATAGGTAGCCAATGCTACAAGGGTTCCAAAAATGTAAAAATTATCAAGAAAGACCATCAAATTGACTTACTTAAGAAAGAACTAAGTGGCTGAAATTTTTGAGCTTCCAAACCCAACCAATGGCTGATATTTTCAGTTGAATGAAGAAGAGAAATGAAAAAGATGAAGCTAGTCTATTAGGCCTTTATTTCATCAATTTAGTCACCAACATAATACCTAACCTTTGACTTTTCCATTTTTCTTTTCTCTTGGCCGGCCATCTCTTTAAAAATGGGCTAATTGTCCATTAAAGACTCCCACATTATTATTCAGAGCTATTTGACACCTTTCTCTAGTACACCACAACTTTTTCCCATTATGCGATTTAGTCCTTTTTTAAAATCGAGCTCACAATCGCGTAAATTAATTCACCAAAATTTTTCATGTACTCATAATATCATACTATAACTCATAAAATAATGCAAAAATAATTTCTCCAACCTCAGATTAGTGATTTCAAAATCACTTTTTTGACTAAGCCTAAAATCGAGCTGTTAAAATTCTCCCCTTAGGGATTTTTGTCCCTAAAAATCTTACTGTTAAAAATTTTCGGGTACTGATCTCTCATAGCATCCTCGGGTTCCCATGTGGCTTCCTCGACTCCATGCCTATGCCATAAGACCTTTACAAGAACTATGCTTTTATTCCTCAATTTCTTGACCACTCAATCTAAAATCTTAACTGGTTCTTCACTGTAGGTCATATCCGAACTTATTTCAATTTCTACCAGTGAAATCACGTGTAAAGGGTTGGAACGGTAAAAGTGTAACATATACGCATGAAAGACATCGTTGATCATTTTCAATTTGGATGGAAATGCTAATCGGTATGCTATCGGTCCAATTCTTTCGGTCACCTCATAAAGTCCAACAAACTGTGGACTTAACTTGCCTTTCCTACCAAATCTAAGGACCTTTCTCCACGAGGACACTTTCAATAACACTTTTTTCCCAACTTGAAACTCAATCTCTTTTCGTTCCAAGTTTGCGTATGATTTCCGTCTACCCGAGGTGGCTTTCAAGCAATCACAAATCACCTTAACTTTCTCTTCAGTCTCTTTGACCCAAACAACCTCGTGTATCTAATTTTCTTTAAGTTTTGACCAATACAAGGGTATTCGGCACTTGTGCCCATACAAAGCCTCATAAGGCTCCATTTTCAGACTTGACTGAAAACTATTATTGTAAGCAAATTCAAGCAGCGGTAAATACTTTTCCCAACTCCCTTGGAACTCGAGAATACAACTTCGCAACATGTCTTTAAGAATCTGAATCACCCTTTCTGACTGACCATCAATCTGTGGGTGGAAAGCCATACTAAAATTCAGTTTTGTCCCCAAAGCCTCTTGCAACTCTTTCCAAAATTGAGATGTAAATCTTGGATCCCTGTTTGAAATTATTGACAAGGGCACTCCGTGCAGTCTCACTATCTCGGAGATATACAGATCGGCTAATTTCTCAAGTGAGTAGTCCGTACGAACTGGTATAAAATGAGCCAACTTTGTTAGTCTATTAACAATGACCCATACTGCATCTTTCTTCTTTGGCGACAAAGGCAGCCCTGATACGAAGTCCATGGTAACCTGGTCCTATTTCCACTCGAGAACTATCACCGATTAGAGTAAACCCGAAGGTACTTGGTGTTCGAATTTTACTTGCTGACAAACTAGACAGTTAGAGACAAACTCTGAAATGTCTTTTTTCATTCCCGACCATCAATACATTTTCTTTAAGTCGTTATACATTTTTACGCTGCCTGGATAGATAGACAAGTATCGGTACCAACTTGGAAGTCTGATTCATTATTCGCCTTACATTGAGTCAGCTTAGCTTGCAAACCTTTATCACCTTTCTCAGCTTCAACAATCTCATGGCCCTCAAGGCGAACAATGACTTCCAACTCAAAGCATCAGTAACTATATTTACCTTTCCAGGGTGATAGTCGATTGTCAACTCATAGTCCTTTATCAACTCAAACCATCTTCGTTGCCACAAGCTTAACTCCTTTTGAGTCATCAAATTCTTAAGGCTTTTATGGTCAATGAATATCTTGCATTTCTCGCCATACAGGTGGTGTCTCCAAATTTTTAATGTGAAAACTATGGCGGCCAGTTCCAAGTCGTGGGTTGGGTAGTTTTTCTCTTGTGGCTTTAGGTATTTCGAGGCATAGGCTATTACCTTGCATTCTTGCACGAGTACACACCCCAATCCATTTAAGGATTCATCACTATACACTACGAATTCTTTCCCAGATTCTGGTTGCACTAAAATAAGGGCTTCAGTCAACAAAGTCTTTAATTTCTTAAAGCTCTACTGGCACTTTTTCGTCCATTCAAACTTGACATCTTTTTGTAGTAGTCTCGTCATCAGAGTAGCAACCATGGAGAAAACTTTGACAAACCGTCTGTAATAACCTGCTAAACCCCAAAAGCTTTTAATCTCTGACACATTTCTTGATAGTTTCCACTCAACAATAGCTGAGATCCTGCCCGAGTCAACTCTAATCCCATCTTCTGACACAATGTATCCCAAGAATCTGACCTCTCGTAGCCAAAATTCACTCTTACTAAATTTGGCATACAACAGCTTATCTCTCAAGGTTTGCAACACAGTTCTCAAGTGCTCCGCATGCTTATTTTCATCACAAGAATAAATAAGGATATCATCAATAAAGATGACTACGACCTTGTCCAAGTATGGTCGAAAAATGCGGTTCATTAAATCCATAAACACCGCAGGAGCATTTGTTAAGCCAAAGGGCATGACAAGGAACTCATAGTGACCGTACCTCATCCGAAAGGTAGTTTTTGGCACATCTTGTTCGTTGACTCTCAGCTGATAATACCTAAACCTTAAGTCTTTTTGGAAAACACAGTAGCCCCCTTCAATTGATCGAACAAGTCATCGATCCTAGACAAAGGGTACTTATTCTTCACTGTAACCTTATTGAGTTGATGGTAGTCTATGCATAATCCCATCGACCCATCCTTTTTCTTGACAAATAAAACTGGTGCACCCTATAGAGAATAGCTCAGTCTCCCAAAACCTTTATCCGTTAATTCTTGCAACTGAACTTTTAATTCATTTAACTCTTTCGGAGCCATCCTATATGGGGAAATTGATATGGGTGTCGTACTAGGGGCCAACTCAATACCAAGCTTAACTTTCCTGTAATCTAGGTAATTCTTCCTAAAATACATCTGGGTACTCACATACCACTGGTACTGTCTCAATCTTTGCTTCTGACACTTGGGTATTCAACACAAAAGCAAGATATAACTCATACCATTTCCTCAAGTATCTCTGAGCTGTCATACAAGACATTATTACCAGGAAGCCATCCGGTTCACCTGATTCAACCCAAAGAACATCCCCGTTTTCACATTTCAACTTAATATATTTCGTCCCACAATGTACTACTATATCATGAGCAGTCAACTAATCCATTCCAAAAATTATATCAAATTCATCAAACAGAAATAACATTAAGTTAGTCGAAAAATAATGACCTCTAATTTTCAGGGGACAATTTCTATACACTTGGTCAACTAACACATGCTTGCCTAGTGGGCTTGACATATTTGTCACGAATTCAGTAGACTTAGCTAACATTTTCATTCTAGACATCAATTTCATGCAAAAATAAGAATGGGTAGACCTCGGATCAATCAAAGTTATCACAGAAATATCATAGGTAGAAAAGGTACCCGTAATCACGTTGGGAGACGAAGCTTCTTCACGGGTACAGATAACATAGGTCCTCGCAGGCGCTATGCCTTTGGACCTCACAGCAGAATCTCTACGCGTACCTCTGCTTCCAGCCACACTTCTCAGATTCTTTTGTGATCTAGCCCTTGAAGAAGCACTACTCACTCTCATGTCTTGCTTTTTATCTTTCTCATCCATTTTAGGACAGTTACAGATGAAGTGGTCTAGTGAACCGCACTTAAAACAACCTATTTCATTTCCTCGGCACTCACCAAAGTGTCGTCTACCACACTACGAACATTCAGGTCTATTCAGCCGAGCACTGCTCACACTCGCAATGGAAGTGGTCTAAGCTTTAGACGTCGTATGCTGCTTATTCTTGTTTCTACTTGAAAACCCCACTGAATCATTCGATCGGGTAGTAAATTATCTAGATCTCTTGGATGAGGATTGGTGAGATTTTCCCACCTGGCTTTTATTTGAGTCATGGGACTCAATATCAGCTCTACTCTTCTCTTTGGCCAACTCTTTGGCCTTACATGCTCTATCAACAAGCACCACAAATTCCTTCCACTCAAGAATACCGACCAATAATCGAATATTTTCATTCAAACCATCTTCGAACCTCTTACACATTATAACTTCGGTAGACATGCACTTCCACGCATATTTACTAAGCCTTATGAACTCACGTTCATATTCCGTCATCATCATTCGGCCTTGCTTTAATTCGAGAAATTCTTTTCTCTTCTGGTCAACAAACCTTTGACTGACATACTTTTTATGGAACTCCTCTAGGAAGAATTCCCATGTCACACACACATTCTCTCTCGGTACAACCGACATGAGAGTATTCCACCACTGGTAGGCCACGTCTTGTAAGAGTGACACTACACACTTTATGCACTCGTCAGGCATTCATAATAACTCATCAAAGACTCTAATCGTATTCTCTAACCAAAATTTTACCCTCTTTGGGTCATCATCTTTGTTTGCCTAGTATTCCTCGGCCCCGTGCTTTCTAATTCTATCCACTAGAGGTTTCTCTATTCTAACCATTTCTCCTTCTTGAGGAGCTACAGGGCCAGACTGAGGAATCAGAGGAGGTGGGGGAGGTGGAGTATTCGGATTCACTCGAATAAACTCCGTGTACCAAGCATTCATCATCTGGAGGACATCTACTCTAGCCACTCCACCCCAACTCATCGTCACGGGCCCAGTTTCAACTGGCCCAGTCTCTTTAACGGTAGCCGGTGTGCTACTTTCCACATCATCTGCCATAGCTCTGTCAGGATCCATTTACTATAAGAAAATACAATTTATAATCGTCAGGAGTTGTCACACTATCATATTACAATTATGGCATGTATAGCTACACTCGTACACACGCTAGGTTAGTCCTAGAATCGACCAAACCATAGCTCTAATACCACTAAATGTAACACCCCTTACCCGTATCCAACGTTGGGACAGGGTATGAGGCATTACCTTACTAAAACATATGCAAACATACAATTTCGAGTCCACGAAATCTGTCCTAAATTAAACCTTTTTCAAACATTGTCATACGATCCTTAATATGGACCCACAAGGCCCAAAACATGGTTTAGAAACAATCCGGGACCAAACCAAGTGTTTAGAAAACTTTCAAGAAAATCCACTAAAAACAGGGCACATGTCCGTGTGGAAGGGCAACACGCCTATGTGGCCTCTAAACATGCCCATGCTAATGACTTGTGTGGTTCACATGGCCTAAGGTCCTAGGGAAATGCTTGTGCCCCATATCTATGTGGATTTATTTTCTAACATCAAACATTCAGGGGTTTTCTCACGGCCTGGCACACGCCTGTGTGCTTAGCCCGCGTCCCTCACACGACCATGACACGCCAGTGTCCCAGTCTATGTGCAAAAACCTTGACATTCTGTTTCTGATGTCAGCAACTCTCAAGGAGCACACGGCCATGACACATGCCTGTGTGCTAGGCCATGTCCTCCACACGGTTGAGACACACAACCGTGTCTCAGCTCATGTGGTAAACTACTGACCATTTAATTTTGCTAACCTAAGAAGCAAGGGACACACAGCCTAACCACATGCCCGGGGGCGGACCGTGTGTCACACACAGCCTAAACACACACCTGTGTGTCTACCCGAGTGGACAAAAATAGGACTATCTACCAAGCCTTTTTGCCGCCCTGAACAACGTTAAACATATACCAATTGACAATTATCCAACCAAGGGCCAACATTAGGCATTCACATACATTCACATACCCAAATCAACCAAGCATTTACACTACCATCCTAATACCCTTGTTCATCCATACTACTTGCACAATCATGAAAACATCAACATTTGCATTTAAAAACCATTAGCAAATATTAGCCAATATCTTTGGCCTTATACAAAATGAGGTGCTTTAAAACTCAAGCCAACACACTTGGCCCGAAATAAAATGACACTTAACAAAAGAATAAAATCCTCTACATGCCATATTCAAAGGATTAAAACTAACTATACCAAGTGCTTCTATGGATAGTGTACTTCTATGGATAATGTGAGCGATGCCTCCGACATTCTTTGACACTTGAGCTATTTAGGTGGCACTATAAGAAAATGGAAAGGAGAGGGAGTAAGCATAAAGCTTAGTAAGATGAATGTAAAAAAAAAAAGCAACTATTTACCATGCATTGTTATAATCACAACATGACATGAATTGCTCATAATTCATGAATATACATAAATACAACTTACTTATATTCCTTCCTTAATATTCATACAACATGTAATGAGCTCATATCTCATATATATATCATACAAGGACCTATAACACTTACGACCAGGTCATAACTTTTCTCGTTAACATAAACTAAATATATCCCGTGGAACTCCATGGAATATGAAGGGATACTCGATAGCCTCGAACATAGGGTAAACGCCGATGCCATCTCCTAGACATGGTCTTACACTAGCTCACATGTGAAGTCGATGCCATGTCCCAGACATGGTCTTACATTGACTCTCATATATTGAGGCTGACACCATGTCTCAGACATGGTCTTACACAGGCTCTCCTCTATCCGTGCCAATGCCATGTCCCAAGTATGGTCTTACACTGACACATATCTGATATGCGTGATATGAAGTGATAAAATTTATAGAGAACTTGATCACACCAAACTAACTAATATCACGACGTTGAGGCAAGCGCACCTGTCGAACAGTAGTATAGCTTAGTGGCAAGACCGAGTTATCGTACCTAAGAGAACCAAAACTACTAGTACTTACTTCCTTTCTATTATCTAGCCTAAAAATAAAAGAGGGTTGTTTAAAATAATTCTAAAATTAACTAAGAAAGTGTAAAGAGTAAATTGGGAAAACTTTTAGGGAAAAAGCTGATTGATATGGGCAATACTCAAGGGAGAATCCACCTAGACTTCACTTGTTATTATTTTCTTGAACTATATGATTTCTTTACTTGACTTGATCCGTAGAGATCCCTAACTTATGCTAAACCCTCCGTCGAGGCGTAGAGCAACTAGGCCTAAGTGGTTAATTAAAGTTCCCTTATTAATTAACTCCCTAGGTTGCATTAATTCGATCTATGGCTCCCCATATTAGGTTTGACCCTAATCCGGTAGATTTATGTCGCCCTATGTCTAGGGTTGCATGCAACTCCACTTAATTATGGTAGATCTACTCTTATCACAGAGACTTTTGCTCCTCTACTCTAAGCACATCTAATTCTTGAAGTAATGGCTAGGATTATTAAATCAAGAATGAAGAACGCATAATTAAGAACAATTCAAGTATTTATCAAATAAATCAAGAATAAATAACAAGATCTATCTTAGGTTTCATCCCCCTCAAGTGTTTGAGAGGTTTAGTTCATGATAAAGAAAAGAGACATCACAGAAGATATAAAATAATAAAACATAAAAGAAACCAAAAACCCTTGAAGGAATTTAGGGAGATCCTCTATGTTGCTACAGAATTCCAACTTCTGAGATGAATCAATCGGCTTTCTCCTTTGGAGTAATCCCTTGCTTCTATTCGTATCTAAAAAGTTTATAAAAGTATCTTTAGTTGTTGCCTCATAAGGTCTTTATATAGGGCTTTTGGGGGGCCTTTCTTAGCCTCTAAGCATCCCAATTTGAGTGAAATTCCCCTTCCTCACGACTAGAACACGCCCGTATGCCACGTCTGTGTGACTTTGACAGAGGCTGTGTAATTTTCTCAGTAGAGGCACTGCCGTGTGGCCTGGCCGTGCTTGTCAGGGCTTTGACCGTGTGATCTTCATGTGGCACGCCTGTGTGGCACGACCGTATGGCATGTCTTGGGCTGTGTCATTCGCATATTTTGGCCCATTTTTTATCGTTTTTAGCCTGTTTTTTGTTATTTTCTCTTTCTTATGCTGTCCTGAGTATAAGATATGAGAAAGGAAGATTAAGAGCATCGATTCGCACAAAATTGATCATAATTCATCTAAAATATAGGCTAAACATGGGTTAAAAATATGAATAATTTAACGTTTATCAAATACCCCCACACTTAAGCCTTTGCTTGTCCTCAAGCAAAATCTCAATCCCTAAAAAAAATTATTCTTCTCAACCTACAATTTTTATCAAAATATGTTTCAAACTAATCTACAGGTAATCATACAATGAAGCATTCAATCAGAAGAACATTAAAGATTCAATTACTCTAAGTTGAAAATTTTATCATTGAAAACATAAGTATCTTCTTTCCTTCTAAGTAGTTATCTCTCCATCTTAATTAACAGGAGTTGACATCCTCACTAAAGGTTCACTCTATCCATTCAAAGTGTTTAGAGTTCAAATTTAAGCACTCTCTAGTCAACCTGAAAAGTTATTACCATAAGCTTGCAAGAAAATCAAATCTCCACCACTATAATTTGATATGATACATCAATCAAAAGGTCTTTTAATGGTTGTAATGGGGCTTGGTTAGGGGTGTTGTCATAGGCTGCAAAAGAGGGTTAGAATCAAGATTGAATTGAACAATTATCTAGCTAGAAAAATCTCTATCACTGGAACATATTTCTCAAGCTAATTCTTATGATAATATCAACTTTGCCTTGGTAGAAATATGCAAAAAACTTAATTGAACTATAGATTACAATTGAATTTCACTGTATATAAACATGTTTATTTGTTTTTTTTTTAAGAACAATTCAAGTAATACAATAAATTGAATAAAGATTTACATACTGGAAAAGTGAATAAAGCTTAGATAATAAATTCAACTCAAATCTCGACAAAAATAGGGATCAAAAGTAATTGAATGGAAAAGTCAACAAAAATAGGTTAATGGTTAATAATCAGCGGGTAAGTCAAAGAATTGGTTGTTAGGCTCAACGGGGTTCTTTAGGGGTTAATTGATGGAGGTAGGCTTTTTGTAGAGTAAGTGGGCTAAATCCTAGGTGCCTTTATCATTTCGGTATATCAAATCAATGATGTGGTCTCGACATGTATAATAAAGCAAGTTCTAGAATAACAATTCAGTATTGACTCACTCAAAGCAATAATAAAAGTGAGCACGAAAGGATGTATGCTCAAAAAGGCTTAAATTCTCACTAGAATTATGGCTTTTGATGTCATTCCTGTGAAATTCAAATCTCAAGATAATACTTAAAATTAGGGGAGATAACTTATGCAAAAAATGGGGTTCTCAAAAATTTCAACTTATCATGCTTGATTCCCTAATGTTTTTAAAGTTTGAATAATCAAAGTACAATTGCCTATCTCTTAGTTCTCAATATATTAATAAAAATCATAAATCAATCAAAATTAATTCCTAATAGGAAACTGAGGAAAATGCAGAGAACAATGCATGAAGTACAAATTCAGGGATTTTCATGAAAGATATACTGAATTAAAGTATGTTCCCCCCCACACTTAAGATGTACATTGCCCTCAATGTACAAAGATATAAAAATAGCAATAAAAGTATAATATCATAAGATAGGGAGAGAATTGAAACTCCCTGAATTGTGGATGAATTTTGTGAGGAAGAGTTGGCAATTGTGGCAGGGTGCTCCCTTTTTCATAGAAGTTTGAGCTGTAGAGCTCTTTTGAAACTGCGAAGGGATTTATTAGTCGTGGGATATGAAGATGAAGAGGGGTTACTTCATTAGGAGATGGCCGAAGAAAATAAAATAAACATAATAAATAAAAAAATGAAAATTCAAATAAAGAAAAAATGAAAAATAAACCTAAAAAGGAAAATAAAGTTAGAAGAAAAGGTGAAAATAAGGATCAGTGTTTAAGAGTTAGAATAAAGTAATAATAAAAGATAAAAGAAAAAATAAAAGTAAAACAAAATAAAGATAAAAATAAAGATAAAAGAGGATCTAGTCCTCTGATGGATCGCGTGATGGTGGGGAAATGCCAAGGTGCTAACATATGTGCACTAAGATGGCGTCGATGTAATCGAGGTGCTACTCAAAGCGATCAAGGCGCTCAGTTATGTCAGCATGTGGGGCTGCTGTCTGGGTGGGTCGTCTGGGGCGTGGTGGCTCAGCGGGTGCATCCTCCTCAGGTGGTGGTGGTGGGACATCATCAGCAACGTCCTCTGGGTCCTCACCTTCTTGGACAAGCCAGAAGTGAAAGTGGCCGCCACCTGGCCGTCGCTCTACCATTCTCATATGTAGCATGCTCTGCATGCCCTGGGAGGACATCTGGCCAAGTAGGGTATAAAAGGATGTCTGGGCTACAGTGTTGAATAGGTCGAAGTAGCGGCCTAGTCTCGTGATGTAAGGACCCATGGAAATGACGCCTCTCCGGTGCCTCTCGGTCTGGTGCTGCATGGCAAGTGCGATAAAGTATGTTAAGTCGATGACGTACCCATTCGCCATGCACCACAGGAAGTAGATGTCGTGAGTGTTAACGACGCTTGTGCTCTCTCGTCGACCTGTAAGAGTGTGAGCAAGAAGAGCATGAATGTACCTCAGAGATGGCACGAGAGAGGTTGCCTTGCTGACGCTGGGGTTATAAGTCTGACGTCCTGGGGCTATCTCATTCCAGCATTCGATGGGCCGAATGTGGATGCGTCGAGCGAGGGTAGGGAAGTCCTCTTCCGTCATGAACTGCTCAGTGTAGAGCCCAAGTGCTCCCAAATGGAATTGGACCGTCCCTGGATCGTCAAATCTGGTCATTACAGTCTGGAGGTGGAATGTGGAGTAGAATTCGAGGGTGAGCTCTAGGTAAGTGGGCTCCACAATCCTGAAGAACTGGTCCCATGGGTCAGTCGCTAACAGGGCTAGGACATTGTCCACCAGGTTTACTTGCGCGAGGGCCTCCCAGTCAATACACCGGCCTATAGAGATAGTGCATGCCCGAAGTAGCTGATAGCGTTCCTCTTGGGAGTCTTGGGTGAAAGTGATGAGCGGGTGGCGTGCCTCAGAGGTGGGTCGCGAAGATGAACTTCCAGGTCCCTTTCGTATTTTAGAGGCGGGGACAACAGCTTTTCTGGCACGTGAAGATGACATAGTATCTAAAATAACAAAAGCATTAGTCCTAAATAAAATAAAATTGGATTTAAACTAGATAGGTAATAAAATAACATGACAATGTTCTTAAAATAACAAGTGAGGACTAACCTAAATAGTAGAATCTAATCATGTTAAAATCTTATAACAAAACTGAGAACTATGGGTATATATATAAAGGGAAATTATGGCAAAATGGCATGCAAATAGAAGTTTAAATGGCAAAGAGATGGAAGTCTAAATGGCAAGCAAAAGTTTAATTAAGTGGCATGCAATCCTAATTGATTCTATATTGTTCTAGAGTATTCATCCTATGATTCCTAATTCCATGTTTAAATCAACAATTTAGACAAAAGTAAAATGAAATAAAAATGAAATAAAATAACAATAAATGAGAAAAATGAGAAAATAGAACCAATTATGATGTTGCACGGTCGTGGGAGCTGTTACACGGGTGTGGCAAGGATGAAATCATGTATGGTGGTGTTTGGAGGGCTGTGGCTGCGTTTGTGGTGGCTTAGGGGGGAGTTTGGGTGAGAAATGTTAAGGTTTGAGTGGAAAGGGAAAGTGAAAAATGCATCCTATTTATACATTTTGGGTCACACGGGCATGTCACATGCCCGTGTGAATCGTATTCAGCCCGTGTTTTTTGAAATTCTGAGGCTTTAGCATGCCATGTTCAGATGAGCATGCCCATGTGGTTGGTTCACACGACCGTGGGAGATCAGGTCTTCGTTACTCACACGGTCGTGTGATGGTATACACAGCCGTGTGCGATCGTGTTCGTGTTTCACATGGTCGTGTGTGATGTGCCACGGGCGTGTGAATTTTGACAGTGTCTTCCATAGGCTAAGGACACGGGCATGGGGATTTGTACAAGCCCGTGTTGGTACTACAGGGTTGCCACGGCCATGTTGCAGGGTTGTGGCCCATTGTTTATAGCCTGTGCGGAATTCGTAAGGTCGCCACGGCCATATCTCACGGCTGTGGGGATTTATCGATGGCCCATATTTTGGGAAAATTTTGCTCTATTTCTACACGGTCTGAGTGCACGACCGTGCCCCTGTTTTAAGTGTGTGCACAGCCTAAGGCACGCCCGTGTGCCTGGCCATGTGGTCCTAAATTTCTGCATTCAAAGAGTTAGTTTATGCATGAAAAAATACTAAAAAAATTTAAAGAAAAGAAAGTTACTAAGTTAGTGCTCGGGTTACCTCCCGAGAAGCGCTTATTTAGAGTCTAAGCTCGACTCTACCTGGATGTTCAAGAAGGGGTGTGGTGGAGCCAAAGCTCCTCCCTGTTTTCTGCAAAATTCCCACCTTTATAATGTTTAAGCCTATGGCCATTTACCTTGAACGTACCGTGGTTAGGGTGAGTTACCTCAATGGTGCCGTATGGAAAGACATTTAGAACAATGAATAGTCCTGACCACATTGACTTGAGTTTTCCAGGGAATAGTTTCAACCTTGAGTTGTAAAGTAAGACGAGATCACCTGTTTTGAATTGCTTACTTTGTTTTAGCCTTTTGTCATGACGTCGCTTCATGCCTTCCTTATATAGTCGTGAGTTCTCGTAAGCATTGTAGTGCCATTCATCAAGTTCATTCAACTGCATTAATCTCTTCTCTCCTGCACTTTTAAAGTTAAGGTTTAAAAATTTTATAGCCCAAAATGCTTTATGTTCAAGTTCAAATGGTATATGGCAGTTTTTTCCATAAACAAGTCTATAGGGAGATATTCCTATGGGTTTTTTAAAAGCAGTTCTATAAGCCCATAATGCATCATCTAACTTTCTTGACCAGCCATTCCTATTTGTTTCTATGGTGTTCTCTAGAATGCGTTTTAGCTCCCTACTGGTCACTTCGACTTGACCATTAGTTTGTGGATGATAAGGGGTGGCTGTTCTATGATGTACTCCATACCTTTTCAAGACCTTTTCAAATTGGGTATTGCAAAATTGTGTGCCCCTATCACTAATGATTATCCTAGGTGTTCCAAATCGAGAGAAAAGTTTTTTCAAAAAACGTACTACCATTCTAGCATCATTCGTAGGTAAAGCTTGGGCTTCTACCCATTTTGACACTGCTACTAATATGTATTTATTCCCAAATGAATTAGGGAATGGACCCATGAAATCGATTCCCCATACATCAAATATTTCACATAAAATTATATAGTTCTGAGGCATTTCATTATGCTGAGAGATATTACCTGTTCGTTGGCATTTATCACAAGAGGTCACATACCTATTGGCATCTCTAAAAAGTGTAGGCCAGTAAAAGCCTGATTCGAGTACCTTATGAACAGTTATAGTTCCACTGTGATGTCCTCCTGTGGGCCCTGAGTGGCAGTGATTCAAAATTTGATATGCTTCTGTGTCATCAACGTATCTTCGTATAACCTGATCTGCACAAATTCAAAAAAGAAAAGGATCTTCCTAAAAGTAGTTCTTCACATTAGCAAAGAATCGCTTCTTTTGCTGATGGGTTAGCCCTTTTGTGGTTATGTGAGCTGCTAAATAATTTGCAAAATTAGCAAACCAAGGAGCTGTCATACCTGCTAAGGCTAGGAGTTGTTCCTCAGGGAATAGATCGTTTATCTTGTCGAGGTACTTGGGCTATGTGTTTTCTAGTCTTGAGAGGTGATCTGCCGCCAAGTTTTCAGCTCCTTTCTTGTCCTTTATTTCCAAGTCGAATTCCTGTAACAATAGAATCCATCTTATTAATCGAGGTTTTGCATCAGTTTTAGTTAAGAGGTAGCGAAGAGCCAAATGATCAGTATAAATAATGACTTTTGACAAAATTAAGTAAGATCTAAATTTGTCAAATGCAAAAATAACAGCTAGCAATTCTTTCTCTGTGGTAGTGTAATTTGCTTGAGCGGCTGTCAAAGTTCTACTAGCGTAATAGATCAGCTGGAAGTGCTTGTCCCTTCGCTATCCTAAAACTGCACCTACTGCAAAATCACTTGCATCACAGATTAGTTCAAAAGGTAGATTCCAATTAGGTGAGATCATAATTAGGACGTTGACTAACTTTTCCGTAAGGGTCTTGAAGGATTCTAGACATTCTTGGTCAAAGTTGAAGGGTACGTCTTTTTCTAGTAATTTAGTTAAAGGCTTAGCTATTTTAGAAAAGTCTTTAATGAATCGACGATAAAAACTGGCATGACCTAAAAAGCTTCTTATAGCCTTAACTGAACTAGGAGAAGGTAGTTTTTCAATAGTTTCTATCTTTGCTTTGTCTACCTCTATTCCTTTACTAGAGATTTTAAGTCCTAATACAATACCTTCTTGGACCATAAAGTGACATTTTTCCCAATTAAGCACTAGATTTGTCTTTTCACATCTCATCAGAACATGCTTTAAATTGTTTAGACAGTGTTGGAAAGAATTACCGAAAATGGAGAAATCATCCATAAATACCTCCATGATGTCTTCCACAAATTCATTGAAGATAGCTAGCATGCATCGCTGAAAAGTAGCACGAGTGTTACATTAACCAAAAGGCATTCTACGATAAGCAAACGTACCGTATGGGTATGTGAACATCGTTTTCTCTTGATTTTCTAGAGCTATCAAGATTTCGAAGTAACCAGAGAGGCCATCTAGGAAGCAATAATACATGTGACCTGATAGTCTTTCTAACATCTGATCAATAAAAGGTAAAGGAAAATGGTCTTTTCGAGTGGCGTCATTTAGTTTCCTATAATCAATGCAAACTCTCCATCCTGTGACTGTTCTTGTAGGTATCAACTCTTTTTTGTCATTAGTCACCACGGTCCATCCACCTTTCTTAGGAACAACCTGCACAGGGCTTACCCAAGAACTGTCAGAAATAGGATAAATAATACCTGCATCTAGAAGTTTAATTACCTCGGCTTTCACAACTTCTTTCATGTTGGGATTCAACCGTCTTTGGGCTTGCACTGATGGTTTGAATTCGTCCTCCATTAAAATTTTGTGGGTGCAGAAGGAAGGATTAATTCCCTTGATATCTGAAATTTTCCAAGCTATAGCATGTATGTGTTCTCTTAACACATGGAGTAGTTCCTCTTTCTCTGCAATGCTTAAATCGGATGCGATAATGACTGGTAAAGTTGATTCTTCCCCTAAAAAGGCATATTCTAAATGATTTGGCAGTTGTTTTAGTTCTAATTTAGGGGGTTCAGTAATGGAAGGTTTTTGTCTCAATTCATCACTCATCTTTAAATTTTCATAACTTATGTGCCTAGCGATGATTTCATTAGAATCCAATTCTTTCCTTACTTCATCGATTTCGGGGGTGCTTTCATCTTTCCCCCTACCTTGAACAGGACATAGTTCCAATGTGTCTGTGAGAGAAAGTTCCTGAAAATTGTCTTGAACAAAGTGATCAATCATATCAACAAAATAACAAGAATCATCTTGTTCTTTAGAAAATTTCATGGCATCATAGATTTTAAAGACAACTTCTTCCTCGCCAACTCTAAGTACTAATTTGCCATCCCCTACATCAATAACAACTCTAGGAGTGGCTAAAAATAGGTGTCCTAAAATCAAGGGTACTTCAATGTCCTTATCCATGTCAAGCACATCAAAATCAATAGGGAATATGAACTTATCTACCTTTACTAACACATCTTCAATGATTCCCCTAGGATATTTAACAGATCTATCGGCTAATTGAATACTCATCCTAGTGGGTTTAGGTTCCCCTAGACCTAGTTGCTTGAACATTTTATAAGGCATAAGATTAATGCTCGTACCTAAATCAGCTAATGCTTTATTAATAATTAGACTACCAATCAAACAAAGATAGTAAAACTCCCAGGATCTTTCAATTTTGCCGGCATTTTATTTTGGAGAATAGCTGAGCATTCCTCGTTGAGTTCTACTGTGGCCAATTCTTCCAGCTTCCTTTTATTTGTCAGAAGTTCTTTAAGGAACTTTGTATACTTCGGCATCTGTGAAATCGCTTCAACAAAAGGTAAGTTAATGTGTAACTATTTAAACAGCTCATGGAACTTACCGAATTGAACGTCTGTATGGTCTTTCTTTAATTTTGCTGGATATGGGATGCGCGGTTTGTATTCCTTGAGTGGTGGTGGAGTGTTGTCCTTGGGTTCCTCTGTCTTTTCTTCTGAAAGTTCTGGAATAGTCTTCTTTTCTGGCTCGGCTAGGACCTTTCCATCTCTTAAAGTAATTGCTTTGACGTGTTCTGTGGGATTTGGCTCATGTTACTTGGTAATCCTCCTTGTCGTCTTTCTAAAATTAATTTTGCAAGTTGACCAATTTGGTTTTCAAGCCCTTGAATTGATGCTTGCTGATTTTTCAGTGCCGTTTTAGTGCTTTGAAAATAGGTCTCTGATGCAGCCATAAATTTGGTAAACAGCTCTTCCAAATTCAGTTTCTTCTCATGTTGCGGTGGCGGCTGCTGAAATCTTGGAGGAGGATGTTGTCTTTGATTTCCTTGTCCTCCCCATGAAAAATTTGGGTGATTTCTCCAACCTGCATTATAAGTATTACTATAAGGGTTATTCTGAGGTCTAGAATTGTTACCCATATAGTTGGCTTGTTCAGTTTCCATGCTGAGTTGGCTTGTTCAGTTTCCATGCTGTGTCCATAGGATGCGAAATATGGATTGAACGTGTTTCCTTGAGTCGCGTCGTATTGCATCACTGGTTGTGCCTACGTAGAACTAACAAAATTATCAAACTTTTTATTTAAAAGTTCTACTTGGTTAGTAAGCATGGCGACATCATCAATATTATAAACTCCTGTAGCTTTTGTTGGCTTTGTCCTCATGACTTGCCACATATAATTATTCAATGACATCTCTTCAATAAATTCATAAGCTGCTTCAGGTGTTTTATTATTGATCGTCCCTCCTGTGGCTGCATCGATCATTTGTCTGGTTGACAGGTTTAAACCGTTGTGGAAGGTTTAAACTTGTAGCCACAAAGGTAGACCATGATGAGGGCACCTTCTCAAAAGATCTTTGTATCTTTCTTATGCATCGTATAGTGTTTCTAAATCCATCTGCACAAAAGAAGAAATATCGTTTCGTAATTTGGCTGGTTTAGCAGGAGAAAAATATTTGAGTAAAAATTTTTCGGTCATCTGCTCCCATGTAGTAATTGAGCCCCGTGGTAAAGAATTTAACCACTGTTTGGCTTTATTTCTCAAAGAGAATGGAAATAGCCTCAATCAAATGGCATCATCAAAAACGCCATTTATTTTGAAGGTATCACAAAGTTCCAAGAAATTGGCTATGTGTGAGTTTGGATCTTCGTTCTGTAAACCATCAAACTGCACCAATTGCTGTATCATCTGAATAGTGTTAGGCTTTAACTCAAAATTATTAGCAGCAATAGTAGGTCTAAGAATGCTAGTTTGGGTACCAGCCAAACTGGGTTTAGCATAATCATACATAGTGCGAGAAGCTTCTTCTTGATTTGCTGGTGGCGCGACTATTGCGGAAGGTGGTGGAACGTTTTGATTTGCTTCCATCTCTTCTGTAGGTTCTAGCTTTTGATCAAGTTCTTGTTCAGGATAATGTAGACTGCGTCTAATTTCTCTGCGATTTTTGCGAACTGTTGCTTCTAGATATTTGTCAAAAAGTAGTGGTCCTGTTGGGTTGTTTCTAATCATAAACTAAAAATACCTGAAAAGAAAAAGCAAAGAAAAACTCAAAAACTTAAAAGAAAATAAATAAATAAAAACTGAAAATAAAAATAAAATAAAAATAAATAAATATATATATAGTAATGGCTAAAGTAATAGAAATCGAGCTTTTGTAATATTTTAGTTCCCCGGCAACAGCGCCAAAAACTTGATATGCGTGATATGAAGTAATAAAATTTATAAAGAACTTGATCACATCAAAACTAACTAATATCACGACGTTGAGGCAAGCGCACCTGTCGAACAGTAATATAGCTTAGTGGCAAGACCGAGTTATCGTACCCAAGGGAACCAAAACTACTAGTACTTACTTCCTTTCTATTATCTAGCCTAAAAATAAAAGAGGGTTGTTTAAACTAATTCTAAAACTAACTAAGAAAGTGTAAAGAGTAAATTGGGAAAACTTTTAAGGAAAAAGCTGATTGATATGGGCAATACTCAAGGGAGAATCCACCTAGACTTCACTTGTTATTATTTTCTTGAACTATATGATTTCTTTACCTGACTTGATCTGTAGAATCCCTAACTTATGCTAAACCCTCTGTCGAGGTGTAGAGCAACTAGGCTTAAGTGGTTAATTAAAGTTCCCTTATTAATTAACTCCCTAGGTTGCATTAATTCGATCTATGGCTCCCCATATTAGGTTTGACCCTAATCCGGCAGATTTATGTCGCCCTATGTCTAGGGTTGCATGCAACTCCGCTTAATTATGGTAGATCTACTCTTATCACAAGGACTTTTGCTCCTCTACTCTAAGCATATCTAATTCTTGAAGTAATGCCTAGGATTATTAAATCAAGAATGAAGAAGGCATAATTAAGAACAATTCAAGTATTTATCAAATAAATCAAGAATAAATAACAAGATCTGTATTAGGTTTCATCCCCCTCAAGTATTTGAGAGGTTTAGTTCATGATAAAGAAAAGAGACATCACAGAAGATATAAAATAATAAAACATAAAAGAAACCAAAAACCCCTGAAGGAATTTAGGGAGATCCTCTATGTTGCTGCAGAATTCCAACTTTTGAGATGAATCAATCGGCTTTCTCCTTTGGAGTAATCCCTTGCTTCTATTCGTATCTAAAAAGTATATAAAAGTATCTTTAGTTGTTGCCTCATGAGGTCTTTATATAGAGCTTTTGGGGGGGCTTCCTTAGCCTCTAAGCATCCCAATTTGAGTGAAATTCCCCTTCCTCGCGACTAGAACACGCCCGTGTGCCATGCTCGTGTGACTTCGACGGAGGCCTTCATGTGGCACGCACATGTGGCACGGCCGTGTGGCATGTCTTGGGCCATGTCATTCGCACATTTTGGCCCATTTTCACCGTTTTTAGCCTGTTTTCCGTTCATTTCTCTTTCCTATGCTCTCCTGAGTATAAGATATGAAAAAGGAAGATTAAGAGCATCAATTCGCACAAAATTGATCATAATTCATCCAAAATATAGGCTAAACATGGGGTAAAAATATGTATAATTTAATGTTTATCAATATCCAAGCCAATGCCATGTCCCAGACATGGTCTTACACTAGCTTGCCTGTCGAGGCTAATGCCATGTCCTAGAGATGCTCTTACACTAGCACTCGTATCAATGCCAATGCCATGTCCCAGACATGGTCTTACACTGGCTAGCACATATCCATGTCGATGCCATGTTCCAGACATGGTCTTACACTAGCTCTCATATAGCCCTAGTTCCACGGCACCATTATCCAATCTATTCTCACCGTTCCATCAGGATTTCACTATAACAATCTCATTTTATCATTCCACAGGCATAATCAACATTTTATGCAATATCAACAATTCAATGTATAAGCATAAAAGAAAGTTGTGATATTTACACCTAACTTACTTCGGTATACAAAATGTGAATGACTCTCGATTTAATCCATTTGCTTAGCTTTCTCCCAGTCTAGGTTCGGGTTTCGTGCTTTTTGATCTATAATAAAAAAAATTTCACTAATTTATTCACTATCTTAATCTATACGATTTAAAATTCATAAATTGGTAAAAAAGACCATTTTTCCCGTAGACTTTAGCGAAATGACCATTTTACCCCTAGCCTCAGAAATTGATTTTTATTAAATTTCCTTACTAACCAAGCCTAACCGAATCTTTTTCACTCTTATGATAGCCCATAATTTCCATTATTTCATGCAATAACTACACAATTTATCATGTAACACCCCAAACCCGGCCTAGAAGTTAGGCCCGAGTCCGGCATGTCACATTGAAGTGTTTTAAGAAAATCGTGTTTTCATTGAAAACGCTTCTTACAAGTTTTAAAGAAATCACTATTCCATCTATCTTTAATTAATCAAATTATGAAAATAGTTTACTTCGAAAAAACATATCAATTGCGGAAGCTTTGTTTGAATTCTTATTTGTTGTGGAAACGTGGTTTTTGGAAAACAAATATCATTTTGTAAAACGCGCCTCAGAGCTAACAGATTTTAAAAAAGCAGATAAATAATCCCAAAACTTAAGAAAAATTAAATAACGGCCTTATTACAAACCCAAAATAAAAACCATAATTAAAACAAATAAAAACTAGAAGCAAAATAAAAGCAGAGTGTGGCCGCCTCTAAGTCCATGTAGCACCGAATCGCCTATGCCTCGAAATTACCTGTATAGTTAAAATAATGGGTGAGTATACGAATACTCAGTGTGTAATCCCGGCAATAACAATATAACAGAATTAGTCTGGGCTAGAGCCTATTACAGTAAACAACATAGCATGCAATCAGAGTCCATATCACAATCAGTGGCATATAATCAGAAGTATTACAGTAACAGTATAGCATGTAATCAAAATCCTACCCAACCATCCACTACACTCCATCTCCGTCCAACCCATCACTCCATGTGGGGATATAATCAACCCATCCAACCCATCACTCCATGTGGGGATATAATCACTCCATGTAGTACCGATGCGGCACTATCGATAATATGCAGCAGTGCTGCCAGAATATTAGGCTAGAAGCTATTAGAATATTGCAGCAAAGCTGCCAGTACAGAACACTTCCTCCATAATCATATACCGCCCCCATGCAATGCAACATACTCAATGTCATGTCATGTCACATTACAGAATATTCACACATAAATATATATAACAGAGCATGTATAATAATTCAAACATCAAATAGGATCAAAAAAGACATTTTACCCATGAGAGGTATTTTGGTCATTATGTCCTTAGGGGCATTTCAGTCATTTATTAGTTGAGCCTAAGTATGTGAATATCCATTAGTAAGCCCATGGTAGTCTAGCGACACATGCAACCAAAAAGTACAGAGATTCGAATACGGCCTAAAGCCCATCTAGCGAGCCCAAGAGCCCATTGGCCTCATTTGGCCCGTTTCGGCCCAACTTATGAAATTGCTCATGAAAGCCGTTTTTCGATGTGAGGTCACATTCCGTGGCCTCAATCCAATACATGAACGTTCGCATGCCCATGTGGCCAACAATCGATTCGTCGGCTTTTCGGCTCTTGTCGTTTCGGCATTTTACCTTTGTGTCCAGAAAGTGTGATAACACACACCTGAAACGAGATAGCCGCCCACCATTTACAACAACTGTGCACCTATAGTCACCATCATCTCTTTGTTAGTCAAATACCATAATTGAATCCAAAATCATGTTGTAGGTTATAATTCAGTCAACCTAACGTCACTTACCAACAATGGAACAAAAATGATCACTTATAAGAGACAGTGATTCGTCCCCTTTCTCTCTTAAACATATCAACCCCTAATCATATGATCAAAATACAATGCCATAAGACCCTTGCTTAGAAGAAAATAATTAGTCACATAAAGGTATACATAACTTCCAAATAGCGTAAACAACGCTTATGATAAGAAACTTACCCAATACTCAAGAAAACGTCCATAAAGAAAAGGAATTCGAGTCACGGTCTTACCACCAAAGACTTAGATTCGGCCTACACAATAGAAAAGTGAAAGAGTATGAAAGAAGGCAATAATAAGGTTGGCCAAAGCTTAGGATTCGACATTCCCAATTGGCCCTATGAAAAGTCAGAGTTCTTACCGATTGATCAATAACAAAAACAAGAAACAAGATGGAGAAAGGTACAATCATTCAAAAAGAAAGAGAAGGAACAAATTGGCTAAAGTATATTCGGCTACTATTGCACAAGGGGAAAAAGAGAGTGTGAATGACAAAGGTGCAATCAGCCCAAGCAAGGAACAATAGTGAGTTTATAAAACAAATTAGGTAGGTAAGAGGGTTTCAGTTTTTGAGTAACCAAAAGAAAAGGGTACTCCACAACGAATCAGATAGAGGAGAAAAGTAATATAAAAGTCAGCTAAAATGAAGAAGTGAAAAGAGTAGAAGGAGACTAAGGCCAAAGGTGCAATCAGCTTTTGAAAACATTCAAAGAGAAGACAAGGTGACCAATGATGCAATCGATTTTTGCAAAGTCCAATGAGGAAATAAGATGTTTGAAAGAAAGAATGTGCATACATTACCTCAAACAAATAGAGTGGAGGTGTATTAGATTGGGGTTCAAAAAGAATGGAAAAGAAATAGTAAGAGAAGAAAAACCAATTGGCACACAAGACTATTGTTTTGGACAAAAAGATAGTGTCAGTCAAGCTAACAAAACAAAAAGGAAAGAAATCAAAATCCTTCATCAACAGCCAAAAAATCCAATCCTATTCACCTTAATTTGGCAACTAAAACCTTCCCTCCCATTCGGTCAAATCTTCAATAAAAAGAAAGCAAAACAAAAGATTTTATTAGCCAAAAATTATAATGACCGAATGGAAGCAATTAAGCTCCCACATTCGGCCGATTCTTTCCTAAAATAAGTCCTTAAAAAGTAGGAAAAAAATAGCTAGCAATCAATCCGAGATTTCGAATAAAATAACAAGAATCAAGGCACCCCCACGCTTGGTTTGTTCAACTATAATAGGGTTGCAATTATTTTAACCTATACCTTTTAGAGCCACGGTTATTCAAAAATAAAAATGAAAATTCTGCCAGCCAAGAGACTCGAACCTGCGTCCCATCTAAATGCCCAACATGCCGATTGCCACTAAACCAATACGAATTTCATGTCAATAACCCCACGCAACAAATTATAAACCTTCCATCCAGAATGCCGTGTTCCCTTTAAACCTTAAAAAAATATAACATTTTTCCCTTAAGCAGACTCGAACCTCCGGCCCAAACACACCATATGCGCCTTGCCACTCATCCACAGTCTCTTTTGTGTCGCTTATCACTCGCAAATATACATAAGGTTTAAATATTAGCTTCCATGACCAAAAGCGAAAATTAAAAGAATAAAGCTAAGGCCAAGACTTGAACCTTGGACCATTTCCTAGCTACCCATGCTCCTAGCCACCAGACCACTTGCTTCTATTCGTCAGTTTTGACCCAAAAATATTTATAAACCCTTCATTGAAACGCCAATTCCACGTAGTGATGAAAACAAATTTTTTTCTTAAAGTCCCTTTTTGAACCCCGGACTTCTCCGACATCCCCAAGCACTCCAAATTACTTAATTAACAATCCAAACATGAAATTACAAAATAATTTTCTTGACCACAAAAATTCAAATTTCTCCGATACACGAAGCCCATTTCTCCTAAGCCCAAAATTCGGGGTGTTACATATCAACTTTACAACTAGGTCCAAATTAGGTGTTTTCTATGAACACCCTTTCACAAAAGTTATTTATTTAACAACTATGATTCATTTTGTTCCATAAAACTTCAGCCAACAACATAAAAAATTTCATGGTGAATCCCTAAAATTTTAACCATTTTGCATATTAGTCCCCCCAATAGGTAGCCCATGCTACAAGGGTTCCAAAAATGTAAAAATTATCAAGAAAAACAATCAAATTGACTTATATGAGAGAGAACTCAGTGGCTGAAATTTTGAGCTTCTGAACCCCAAAAATGGTTGATATTTTTGATAGAATGAAGAAGAGAAATGAAAAAGATGAAGCTAGTCTATTAGGCCTTTATTTTATCAATTTAGTCACCAACATAATACCTAACTTTTGACTTTTCCATTTTTCTTTTCTCTTGGCCGGCCATCTCTTTAGAAATGGGCTAATTGTCCATTAAAGACTTCCACATTATCATTCATAGCTATTTGACACCTTTCTCTAGTAAATCACAACTTTTGCCCATTATGCGATTTAGTCCTTTTTCAAAATCGAGCTCACAATAGTGTAAATTAATTCACCAAAATTTTTATGTACTCATAATATCATACTATAACTCATAAAATAATGCTAAAATAATTTCTCCAACCTCGGATTAGTGATTTCAAAATCACTTTTCTGACTAAGCCCAAAATTGGGCCGTTATAGATTATTTAACGTCACAGCAATAATGTGCAAATGTACACTGTCGATGCAAGTATAGTAGATAGATATGAGTCTGTCGGATATCGATCCCATGAGGATGGTTGTCTTTTGTCTATCAATGTCTGTGCAATAAATAGATAGAAATAAAATAAATTGTGAGAGTAGTTGTCGAAGCAATAACTTGAAAACAATAAGATAAAATATGATGATGATAAACTAGTTCAACAACATACTAGTGCTCGTAGGGGATAAAAGGATAGGTGATTGTCGATTCATTAAATTGTAATGAATATCTTACCAAGCTTAACTTCTATAATTAATCTAAGACTTAAACATGTACATTAACCATGCAACACTCCTTACACAGGTTCAACAACGAAACTGAGTACGAGGCATTACCGAACAAAAACACAACTAACCATGCAAAAACAGGCCATAAAAATTTCTTTCCAATTTAAAACTTTTCAAAGTATATCTTACAATCCTTAAAATGGGCCTACGGAGCCTAAAATATAGTTTGGGAGAGGTCCGAGACCCAACCGAGAACTTAGGAAAATTTTAGAAAATTTGACTAAAAACGAGGCACACACCCATGGGTAACAACGACATGCCCGTGCGGGCAGGCTGTGTGGTCACTCACGCCCGTGTCCCCAACCCGTGTGGAATTATTGCAAATTTATTTTCCATTTCGAACCTACAGGGGTTTTCACATGGCCGGGCACACGTCGTGTCCTTCACACGACCTTGACACTCCCGTGTGGTCACATCATGTGCAAAACTGGGGATATTCTATTTATGACGTCAACACACATTCAAAGTCACACGGCCAAGGCACACACCTTTCTCCTAGGCCGTGTGGATGCAATTGAGGCTATTTACCAAGCCTTTCTATCATTCAAAATCACTTATACACTTAGGCCAATTTCATCAATACACAACATGGCATATTTAGGCCTCCAAGTAGCCACGATTGAGGCATAAATTCATTATTCAAACGACATAAGTTCAATGTACCACCTCACTCTTACCTTGCCATTAACCATCTACAACATACACTTGCATGACCATTCACATGACACAATTATCAAGTCCATATTATAAACAACTTCATTCACCCTTATGCAAACATACTCATTCATGTATTGCATCAATATGACTTATAACATAGCTATTATTAGCCATACCAAATGGCCTTATACGACAATAAAATTTCCATTGACTTAGGCCAACATTTTAGGCTAATTCAGTAACATATACCCTTATATTCAGTCCCTATACATGCCGTAAATTATAAGTATTTGGTACTCTTTTGATACCGTTCTTAGCTTGATAGCGTGATTGAATCTCCGGCGACCTCCAACTCGAGCTAGCATCTGAAACACTATAAGAAAAAGGAAAGGAAGGGAGTAAGCATTATACTTAGTAAGCAAGTATGTAAATAGTAAATAATTCATTAACATGTCTCAATAAAACCCCTCATTATGATCTAAAAACAATATGGTTGTAATTGCACATAGTTTTCACTTTTTACTCTTGTCCACCCTAAGCTGTCTACTCGCACCACAGTCACTAAATTATTTTTATCTGAAGCTACAGAACTCCAAGTTTAGATCTACTAATTTTCCCTGAGACTAGGCTCATATATCTTCATACCATAAAATTTCTAGAATTTTTGGTTTAGCCAATTAATACAGTTTATTCCTTAAATTCTTCCCTATTTCGCTATCTGATAGTTATGAACTCTCTTCACTAAAATTTAATTATCTCATCGTACAGAATTCTAAATACATTGTTGTTTGTTTCCTTTGAAACTAGAGTCATTAAGGAATTCAAAAAAATAAATCATATCTTGCAATTATTTTTGTAAAATTTTTAATGATTTTCCAAATTTGGAATAGGGGATTTTTGAACCCATTCTAACCCTATCTCACTATAATTTAAATATCTCATAATATATAAATCATTTGCTCACGTCGTTTCTTTTACGTGAAAATAGACTCAATAAGCTTTAATTTCATAACTCATTCAGACTCTAATTAATTTTCCACCATTTTTTGGTGATTTTTAAAAATCACGTAACTGCTGATGTTTCAAACTATTTTATTGAAAATTTTACTCTTCCATGTTTTCCTCATATTATTTTCATTTATGAACACATAACACTAATCGTGTTCAATATTAGCCATTCCAATGGATAACCATCATCAATATTTGCAAGTATTCATGTTAATACTTATACCATATCAACCTTACCACAAGTCATTCACATCTTGAGCACGTTGCTCATATGTATACACATGCACTTACACACCACATCACCACACCAGTCTCTGTTAGTAAGCTTTTCCCGTTGAACCCTTCGAAATAAAAATCGATACTCGGTGGTTTCAACATTTAGCTCCACCAACAAATAATCTGGCTCTCATGTACACATCGTGTATACTCGATATCACCCATGTAACCTTGCCAATAAATCCGATAGCTCTCGTGTCTACATGGTGTCCAACACTCGGAACCACACATGCGACCTAGCTACATATAACATACCTCTCGTGTCTACATGATGTACCCTCGATACCATGCATGCGACCTAGCTATCTTTGATCTGTAGCTCTCGTGTACACATGGTATACACCCAGTATTACACATGTGACCTAGCTACCACATCGTATCTCGTAACTCTCTTGTACACATGGTGTCCTATCCTCAGAACCACACATGTGACCTAGCTACACAATATCCGTATCTTTCATTTTCCGAAGGTTCAATTGGGAATTTCACTTTCCCACATCTTGCCAATCATAATATCATACAATTACATTCAATAATATGCATTAAAATATTACAACACAAATGGAAATAATGAATTATTTACATACAAACTTACCTCAGTCCAAATTATTGAATTATTGCACTTTAGTCTGAAACCTTTTTCCTTCTACCGTTTTAAGTCTGAATCTCATTTTTCATGAACTATGACATCACATTTAGCTTAATTATTAGTCACATTGTTCAATGTGACCCAAAAATCATATTTTGGCTAATTTACATTTTTTCCCCTAAACGTTATCAAAATTACACTTTTGCTCCTAGGCTTGTAAATTGATTTTTTATTCAATTTCCTTGTATTTTGGACCTAGCCGAATCATTTTCATAACTATGGCAGTCCACATTCCCACTAAATAACATACTTATGACCAATTTTGAACTTTTACAATTTAGCCCCTTTTATTCGGTTTCATCGAAAATCACCTAGTAAAAATCGTTTCTGTTATCATAGACATTCATAATCTACCTTTAGTCATCAAAATACACAATTATTCAACATGGGTAAATTTTCAAACTCAAAACCTAGCTCAAAATAAAGGTGGAAATAGCTAAACTGAGTTATCGAGATCTCAAAAATGTAAAGAACATTAAAAACGGGGCTTGGGTGCACTTACTATAAAGCTTGGAAGCCTGGAAACCCTAACGATGGTGTCCATGGAGAGTTTCGGCCATGGTTGAAGAAGCATGGACACAATTTTGGCTTATTTTTCCCATTTTATTCATTTATTTACCTAATGACCAAAATGCCCTTCATTAAAAACTTTTGGTATTTTGTCCACCCAAGGGTTTTTTTTTGTCCAAGCCAAGTTATAATGGCCTAATTGCCATTAAAGACCTCCACTTGAAAAACCCATTCCAATCAAGTACCTTTATGAATTAGAATACACATTTTTCACCTATTGCAATTTAGTCCCAATTATTAGATTGGACATCCAATCGATAAAATTTATTAACGAAAATTTCACATGATTATTCTATCACCCTATAAACTTTAAAACTTAATCGCAATAAATTTTTCTACTCCCTAATTTGGGCTGTTACAAACCACACATTTCTATGATGGCAATGGAACATAATTAAGAACAAGTGGATTAAATTCCTCTATTCCTCAAGCAACTTCCATTGTCATGCTTGTTAGCTTGAACTGTCGCTGCACTTTCCAGTGTCAGTGACCACAATAACACTTCCATGCTAAAACCCCAAAGATTAAGCAGTAGAAGCAAGATTGAATAAAATAACATTTAACCCAGAAATCATGTATACTTTTGTACAAACATGAAATAGAAAGTATTCACCAGTGTTTAGAAAAGAAATATAAAAGAAACAAGTGGAGAGTGCTATTCCTAGAAAATCTTGACTTGATCTCTTAACTCCCTCTTGTGTCTCACTCAGGGCTCCTCGTCAAGAGCTAATCTGCATCCCTTTCACGTCAGTTCACCCGTAGGAGGCTTAAGCCACCAAAGTCGAAAAGCTTCAAAAGATAGGTTGATGAAGATAATACCCTCCAAAAACCCTCTCCTTCATTTTTCCTTTTCACGTGAATAGTAATATTTATCCAAATAGCACAGGTGTCCTTTCATTAGAATCATGCTGCCTCTGTACGTACAAGTTGGTTGTACCAGACTGGATAGCTCAATCATTTTTGTTCTTATCCAGACAGCTGTTAGGTGCAGCAACAATTATGGGTACAATCTAGAAATACTTATGCAGCAGCATCGGTACCAAAATATGACAAAATTAAGGATAAATAGGCTATGATCCATTAAGTTATAAAATGCAACTTACTGAACTGAAAATGCTAAAATATGTGCTAAAGATAACTACATGGGGACAAATTGACCAATAAGTAGGGAGAAAACATATGTTCTTTCTAGTACTAACACTAACTTAAAACCTCCATGGACATTCAGTTCTTTGATGAAGAAACTAAAAAGGTGATAACTAATTAACCTTTTGTTTTTATTTTATTTTAATTTAATAAACCAAATTACCATTTTAACCTTGTTTAATAAATAATTAAAACACCAATTTCACACTCATAATAGTCCACTAACTCCTTAAATGGTCTAATTACCATTTAAGTCTCTCTTTCCTTTATTTAATTAGCCATTCGATCACTCAAATCAAATAGTGATCAAATTTTACATCTTTTACGATATAGCCCTTTTTAATTAATTAACTATCAAAATTTTAAAATTTTTCAACAAAAATTTAATACCACCTTAATGACACATTGTAAATTTTTATAAAAATATTTATTGCTTGGTTTATAAAAATGATGTCCCTATACCTCATTTTCTAAACCCACTTGACCTTAGGGTCTTACTACTTGAACTTATTAAATCAATTATATAGCAAAAATCACCATATGAAAAACCTTTTTAAAAACATGTTTGATTCACAAATATTAAATATTAATATTTACGAACTTATTTTTCAAATTTGGTGGCCTCAAAACTACTATTTTAGACACCACTAAAAAATGGGTTGTTACAAGAAGGAAACCCTAAATGGGGCAAAGAGAACAAAAAGGAGATCCTTAGGCAAAAAAGATAGAGGGTGCAACTCAGTAGAGACAAAAAGAGAAAGATGAAGGCAGCCCCTCTCAAGCCACCATAGGACACTGCATCATTGGAGTGTGGGTTGGATAAGCGAAAGCTATCTTCCCAGAGTTCTTCCATTATTTCTTAATTACTCTTCGTGAATTGATTTAATGAAAATGATGTTGAATGATACTTTGGATTTGAATTGTAATTGCAAATCATGTGCTAGATCTCATAGGGTTAGGATTACTTGATGAAACTCTTATTTTCTTTAATGAATGAATCGTAGATCTACTTTAATACTCTATTTCATTAAATGTTTTTTTTATAAAATTACATGTTTGCAAAATCTAAACATAGATGGATGTACAACATGTTCATTAAATTAATCTAATTCTGATAAGGTTAGGTTAATGAGATCGAAATTGAATGATATGAGCAAGTGTTCGACCGAATACTTGTAGCAACCTCTAGACATAGAGCAACATTCATACGAAAAGAAAACAAAATAGTGCAAGGTACCATGCTAAAGGCCTATAAACATATATCGCTTAAGGCAAGTTAGCTTGAGGTCTTGTTCTTGAAAGAAGCAGACCATTTTAGAACTCTTTTGAGTAGTAAGTTGATTTTGCCAAGGTATTACTGTTAGTATGGGCAAATTATTAGTAATCTCGACCTTCCAAATCAACATCGTAAACCCGTTATCATTTGTCGTAGTGTCTTTTCCAAAGCACTTTTTTAGTTATTTACTTATTTGTTTGCATATTATTCACCTAATTATTCTCGAATTTGCCATTGCATTCTTACTCTTGTCTAGTTGTGTTATAGCATTTTTCATTACTACACGTATCATTATTCCTTCAAATTACCACTGCAATCTTATCATTATTTTTTTCATAACATTAATCATACCTCACTTTAATAACTCGATGAAATTATACAATTCTAATCCCTGTGGAGACGATCTCAATCATCAATTTATTACTTGTTTGATGTGTATACTTGCACAATTCACATATCATATTCACAAGCGACACATATATACCTCAATAAAAATATGCTGAATCTCCTTACCAATATAAATTTTGCTTGATAAAACCAAGCTCAATGTTGAGATTAAAATTTTCACCATCCTTGAAAAGATATAAATAAAACAAGTTAATCAAATCAATCACAATTAATCATGAATTAAAATTAATTTTAAAATATTAATAATATGTGAACATTAAATAAAAGAAACTTCCTATAAAATGTTCCATCTTGACGTCTAAGATCTTGGATGAAAAAATTGAGGATAAATTCGACTGTCGGTTTGAGGGAACCATCACTTCTAAGAAATATATACTTTTATATAAAGTTCTTACCAAAAGTAATTTAAAATTCTTTCAAAAGTCTAGTGGTTAAAGGTGTTAAGGTTCATAAAAAATTGCAGGTTTGAAACCCCCTAATGAATTTTTATTTTATTTTCTTCTCTCTAAAGAAAATTGGTTTTATAATTTTCTTCGCATATAGGTAAGGGAAGTAAGGGTTGCCTATTATGGTATGAGCATTGGTTCAAGCTCGACCAGAGGCGTTATGCTTCTCCAAAGTCTATATTTATTTATATAAAAAGTATAAATGAAATAAAACTCTAATTCAAATGAATACTAGAGTCCTAAAGTACATCAAACTTATCTTGATCTTGATGGACATCCACTTAATAATAAAACATTTTTAACAGACATGCTTTTTCAATCAAGCTTGGATTTTGAAATTTTCAAGTTTTAAAATGGATTCTGAAATCCAAAATTTAACTCTTATGAAATTAGACTGGGATTTTCCCAAATTCAACCCAACTTTTTATTTGTTATCCAAACAAAAAATTTGATTTTTCAAATACAAATTTTTTGGCCCAAATTCAAGTATCTAAATAGGGCATTAGTAATTTGTTTAAGTTATAAATTTGCACATCTTCATATAAGAATTTATTTAAATTTTGTTGTCTTTAAGTATTAGGCATCTTAGTAAGAGAAAGGACACTTTAGATCTTATTAATCTTGAGAATATTAACATTACATAAGATTGGGTTGTTGAGAAGCCAACTCTTCTTAACAAATATGACTTTGATATGGATTAGGAAGCTGTTGAAGAACCTATGCTCAATTCTTCAAAAGAGTAATGGATGATGAAGAAGTTTTTTTTCTATGAAGATGATGAAATCAATATTCCACCAAATGAAAGTCAATGGGAGTGGGCTAATATTTATGGAAAACTTGGAAAGGTGAATGATGGTGGTAAATGAACTTATGTAGGCTACTATTTTATAGAACTTTAATCCTATATGTTTAGTAAGTTAGTATAGGACAATCTTATGGTTGATTGTATGGGATATTTTTTTCTTATTTATCTTTTATTTATGAAATGATGGATTGTTATATGCTTAGTATGAAATGATCATTTTTCTTCAAATTGATTCTCATCTCCTCTCTGAACACAAGGGGCTCTCAAATCAATTTCATCATAAGCGCCATATCCAGATTCCTCAGACATTTTTCAAACTATACAAACAAAATAAATGAGTTCAACATCTAATCTTAGCTCATACTTGACACTTCCTAGTTGGCATGTACCTATTGACTCAAGTTGAGACTTGGTTTAGTTTGAGAATTGATTAACTCTGGCTCTAATACCACTAAACGTGACACCCCACACCTAATCCAATCATCATATCTGAATGCGTGATGTCACATTGCGTTGCTGGATCAACTTAGACTAACTCGAACCATTTATAGATTACACTTATAATCATGACATAATTCAAACCTGCTTAATTACAAACATGCTCATGCATGATAGATGTTCGAACAATCTCATTTAAGAAGTCTCAGGTTATATTGGGTCAAGCTCAGAGCTGGGATTCAAATCCAACTCAATTTAACAAAATTCAGCAATGTGTCTTAAGACTTGAAGGCCATGTCTCAAGGCAATGTCACCTTTTACAAACCCCTAGCGTCAATGTTTTCCTGTCTTGAGACATGGGGTTCACGTCTCGAGACCTAGCTCACCTGTTTTGGACTCTTACATTCGATGTTTAGATGTCTCAAGACAAAAGAGTTCTTATCTCGACACTTGAAACAAGGCAAATATATTTTAGCTTTGATGTTTGCTTATCTCGAGACAAAATGATTGGTGTCTTGAGACACGTTTAACATATCTCGATACCATTTCTTGAAAATGCTTAGAAAGGTCATCTATATAAAACCATCATATTCTTTAATCATAAGACAACAATTTAACATTTAAAGACACATTGTTAACACCTGAAATCATCACAACTAACACATCATATAATGATGTACATAATTATCTATATAAAAATACCAAAACTCAATTTTTCTATAGCTACAAGCTATTATCAAAAGTCTCAAAATGACAAAAATCTACTTCTAACTATGGAAATACAACAACACATAATCAATATTCAATATTTCATCTTAGCTACCTAAGTACATTGCATTACGACTTAAAAAACATAATAAAACTTTACATAGAAATGAGTAAGCTGAGATATGAGATTTGGATCATCACCTGTGCATGGAAACAAGCAATCCGCACACTAAGCAAAAGAGCTCAATGGTGCTTACAATCTAATAACAATGTATATACACATTAAGCAATTATCATGCTACTAAATCAATTATAAACAAAACTATTTTGTAAATTATTATTTCACATTTTTAATCTTTAGTGCTTTCTCAAGATCGCAGTAATTTGATGTGTGTCTCGTATAGTACATATCGATACACCCTTAGGGCGCTCATCTTATAATCTCGTATAGTCTTTCACATGCTGTTTGAGTTTCAACATCAATATAAAATATCAAGTAAAATGGTTTTCATTTTCACATTTACATATCTTTTATTATTATATAACATGTCATACTTGTTTATCAACCTTATTAATTGAACACAGATTCAAGACATATGGATCAAACTACCAACACATCTATATAAAATGCACCCAATGCTCATTGGTATATTCGAAGAATATGCATCCAGTTCTCATCAATATAAACCAAAGTAATATGTACCCAACACTCATCAAAGCGTAACTGAAGTTATATTTATGCACCCAATGCTCATTGGTATATATCCGAAGTAATATGTGACTGGCGCTAAAAGATCTACCTAAAATGAATCCTATGGCATGCCAACTATACTCGTAACTCTATTCGAGACCATTTAATAAAGCATTCATAATGTCAATATACATATATCAAATATCATCCATTTCTTTTACTAATACTAACATGTTCATGCCTATGTTAAAAGCATAACACATATGGACATGCACTCAATATTTCAACAATTCAACAAATCACAAGGTAACTTACCATTCATGAGCAAGCACTATTACTACCTTGTCAAGTTAACTACTTAATAAACCATGAATTGAAAACAAATAATGGAAGCACAAACTGAATATGCTACTTGTCTATAGCGTTCGTCTTTCTTTTATCCCTTAACATCCCAACGTCATCTTTAGCTACGTATGATAAAGCCAATTACAAAAAAAAAACTTATTAGTTTCACATATCAAGTATAGAAATACACAAAATTAAATATGAAATGCAATCCATTCAATTTGGTCCCTTAAAAACTTAATATTTGAAAACTCTGTATCTTTCAATTTTCCTAATGAAATCAACATTTGAATTTGTAATAATAGTAAAGAAACCTTCAACAATCAATAAACAACCTTTTCTTTCAAAGTTCTCATACTTCTATCACTAACTTTAAGCATTCAACCATGGAAAACTATACAAAACCTTAACCAATTCTTCTTATAGTTAAATGGGCTTTACTTATCTATCATCATAGTTTAATAAACTAACCAAAAATTGGAGAAGAAAACAACTCTCTTACCTTGTTGAATGTTCACGATTATGGAAGTAAAGATGAAAAATGAGAAGTATCTCTTTTCTTCTCTCTTGTATGGTTGGAGAAGATTAGAATGAACCATCTAATAGTTTATTCTCTCACCCACTAGCCAAATAAGTAAACTTAATTTATTTTTGATGAAATTAATCAATGTCCATAACTTGGTTTGGGAAAGGATAAGTGGAAATGGATGGATAAGATCATATCCATCCACTTACCATAGTTTAATTATGGCTTCATTGCCATTAGGGACTTGACTAAATATCGAACTAAAGGTGAGATTCATATTCAATCAAAAATATCTTATTTTAATCACTTTAAATTTTATTCTTTGTACTATAAACTTAATAGTTTAATTAATTAATTACTAAATAATTTTATTCCTAATCTCAAACTTATCTCATGGACTTCTCAAATAAAATTTTCCAAATAACCTATTTTGAGAAACTCGATCCTGAATCAATTTTTTCGACATCAATGAAAATCGTGTCATTAAAAAAAACCACTATTAAATCTCATGATACAACAATGGTTTAAGCTCAATATATACTAACCATTAGATAATTGTGGCATCATCCAACTATATTGAGTATGAACTCTCCCTAACTTAGCTTATCTACTTAAAGTAAAAACTAAATCACAAAAAAGTGAATTACAAAAAACTTAAGCGGTTTCTCTTAATATGAATAGAATAGTGCACTTATTCTATGCCTTAATCCCTCTAAACAAGCTCCTTCTTAATAGGCTACAAAGTATTAGTAAATTTATAATTATATCAACAACTTATAGGTAGGATAATTGTTCAATTATTTCTTTAATTGTTGATATTCAAACTTTTTATCAGTATAAACAAAATAAGTTCATATATTTTCTTTAGATATGTAACACCCCAAACCCGGCCCAGACATTATGGCTAGTTCTGGTGTGTCACATGGACAGTATATTACGCCTCGTTCCTCTTTTAATCAGTTTAGGGTGACTTAGCAAAACCATTTTATGTGTTTTGAGAAGAAGAAGGTTATCTAATTTGCATAATCCTATCCACTATTAGTTTGAAGTTCACTTTTAGGAGACCTTGTTTGTGTGTCGTTATCATTAAGTTCTCTATTTGTCACGTAAGGAATGTTTTGAAAATGTTTGTTAATTTTGAATTAAAAATCCGCGCAGCCTTAGTCTATCCATTTTTTTAACATGTTTAAATATATATAATTAAAAACCAAATAAAAATAAAATAATTATTGAGCGGCCTTATTATAGATTAAAAACCCCAAAAAAATTAAAAAAATGCCAAATTAAAGTAAATTTAAGGAAAATATAAACCGAAAACAGTTCACTGGCCACTCCGAATCCCTCCAGCTCTAACTCCTCTAAGGTTGAGGTTTACCTGCATGGATGAAAAGAAAAGGGGTTGAGTTTGTGAAAACTCAGTGTGTATGTTCACCCTACCTGAGTTAAGACCAATCCAAGCTCAAACTGGGCCGAAGCCCTATTTAGGTACAATGTTAACTGGGCCTTAGCCCTATTCAAATAATAGTGATAACTGGGCCTTAGCCCTATTCAGAAAATAGTGTGGGCCTTAGCCCGATTATAGTTACAGTTCAGTATAGCATGCATGAATGCAAAGCCTAAGCCCAATCCAGCCCTACACACCACCCGTACTAGCCCTACACACCATGTAGGGAATAACTCAACCCACCCAACCCTACACACCATAGTCGCAGCTTAGCTGCTTAATTAGATAACGTGGCCAAGCCACTAAAACAGTAATAAGAGGTAGAGCCTCTATTAGTATACGTGGCATTGCCACTTTAGCACTTCCTCCGTCAATACAACCCAACCCCATGCAATAGAGTATATTATAACATGGCATACAGAGAACAGATATAATTTAGCATACAAATCAGTCAACTTAACCCTAGAGGTAATATGGTCTTTTAGCACCTAGGGGTAAAATAGTAATTTCCACCCTTAAGGGGTATTTCAGTAAATTATCCAGATTTTAGGGTTTCATACTCTTTACAGTATACTAACAGCCCTATTGTTGTCCACTTAGTTATTAAGCCCATTTAATTATTATCGAGCCATCAGGCCCTAAAAACCCCTAATGGGCCGACGGAGTCCACCAGCTATTACAGCCCACTAAGCCCAAATTTTACACTAGTTTTAGCAAATTTAACAGTCAAACTACCAGAATATACTTACCACCCAATTTCAACCATATGGGCCCGTAAACCTATTGGGCCCAGATTCGGCCCTCTGAGGCCCATAACCACTAACGTGCATGAAATTGCGCACACAACTGTCTTACCTTTTTCGGTTACCAACTTTACCGTTTCAACCGATCCATAAGTGCTCGCACGCTTGCAAGCCCTCGAAATGCTAAAATTTTGGTATTTTGGCTTTTCGGCTTTTACCGATCTATTCTACTAGAGGGTGTCGAGTACACACCTGTTTTACGATATACTCAGAAGTCCCTTACGTGAATATCCTATAATCATTTAAATCACATGGTTAACTAAAATCCAATGAAATCAATGAATATTGACAACCTACCATATTCGGCCAACCATATCTAAAGCCCTTAATCACTTACCTTTGCCGAAATCTACAACGAGATATAGATCTAGTTTGCCCAACGGTCCTAGCCTCCAATGCTCCTCGATAGACAACCTCTTTTCCATACTAGATCATAAGAAAACTGAAAGAAAAGACTAATATCAATCTTAGCCAAAATCGATAGCCACCCTGAAAAGTTAGGGGTTTTTGGCTTTTGTTGAATCATCAAATTACGAAAGAAAGGAGTTTCGAATACTTACCATCGTTTGGTTTTGCCAAAGAAGAGTCCCCAAATACCAACCTAGTCCAAATCTATTGTAGATCTAACCCAAAACACGAGCAGAAAATAGATCTAAGTGATTCAGCTTTTGGAACCCACTCAGGAGTATGTCAATTTTAGTTTTAAGAGAAAAGATAGACGAAGAAGAAAAGTTTACAAAGTAAAAGAGATGATCGGCAGAGAGATGAGAGGTTTTGAGGTTCGGCTCTTGAAAGATTAGTAATGGGAAGAAGAAGAAGTTTGGCCAAAGAAGAAATCAGCAACAGTGGATTCAGTTTTGGCTTTTGAGAGTAATCGGCTAACAAAGCTTGAGAAAAGGGTTCCTTTAATCAGTGGAGAAAAGGTGAAGAAGAAGAGAAGAGAGTGAAGAGAGGAGAGGAGGATACTTGGTTCAGCTTTTGGGAGAAAGGTGATGAGGAATTCGGCTTTAGGTAAATCGGCAAAAGAGAGCTAACACTTTCGGGATTTTAGTTTTTAGAAAAAAGATAGGAGAAGAACTTGGTGAGAAGAAAGGTATGGTCGGCACCCCTAACCCTTAACTAACTAGCACTCAAGGCTCACTACACTGTAAAACCTGAAGAAAAACAAAAGGAGAAATCGACACACCCCTACCACAATGCCGAAAATGTTACCTCTAAGGACCCTAGCTAATTTGCTTCCCAAGAGACCCTATTCAGCCATCACTTGCTTCCCATTCATATTTCTAAACTTTTCTACTCTTATCCCTCCTTGCCTCAATCCCATGAGCACTTCAAACTCCTCCTAACAGAGTTTCACTTGAGTTCCATCACTTACCTTATATAAGCAAAAAAAAAAAAATAACACCTTGCTATTCCATGGATTCAAACCTTAGCTCTTACATAGCCTTTACACGTCTCCTCCTTAAGCCTTAAGTGGCACTATATTGCCACCTTACCATAAGTCAACTTGTATCTTAGATTACCATCATTTTTTTAAAAACCCACTTAGTCAAAGCCCCTTCTCCCCTAGGTCTAAAATTTTAAAATTTTACTGGGTTTTAACTTAAGCTTAGGCCTTCTAAAGGCCCACTAACACACTCAAAGCATAATTAAGCACATCCAGACAAGTAAAAATTAAATTTAAGCGAAAAACCAAAAATCCTGAAAATTAGGGCATTACAACTCTAACCCCCCTAAAGAAATTTCAGCCTCGAAATTTACCTGGTTCAAACAGGTGAGGGTATTGTTGACGAATCACCTCTTCTGGCTCCGATGTAGCTTCTTTCTTAATTCTTTAACATCATGGTCCAGAATTTGCACAGGTTCTTCTTCAAAGGTCAAATCAGCTTTCACTTCAATCTCTGCCATGATTGCGCCAAAGCACTTTCACCAAAGGAACTGACTTCTTTCTTAATACTTTAACATCATGGTCCAAAATTTACACAGGTTTTTCTTCAAAGGTCAAATAAGCTTTCACTTCAATCTCTTCTATCGGTACAACATGGGAAGGATCAGATCGATACTGCCTTAACATGGAGACATGAAAGAGATCATGAATCCTATCCAGCTCCGGAGGTAGTTCCAGTTGGTATGCTACCGAACCCACCCGTTTAAGAACTCGATAAGGCCCGATAAACCGCGGACTCAACTTGCCCTTCTTACCAAACCTTAATATCTTCTTCCAAGGCGAGACCTTTAAGAAAACCATATCTCCCACTGAGTACTCAATTTTCTTACGCTTTAAGTCAGCATAAGATTTCTGCCTATCTAGTGCTTCCTTTAACCGATCCCTGATTAGCTTAACCTTCTCTTCAGTATCTGCCACCAACTCTGGCCCAAGAACTTGACATTTTCCCAACTCCGTCCAACAGGTAGGCGTACGACACCTTCGTTCATACAGCGCCTCATATGGAAGCAATCGAATACTCGCCTAATAGCTGTTGTTGTAAGCAAACTCCGCTAACGGCAAGTAATCTTCCCAACTTCCTCGGAAGTCAATACACATCCTCTCAACATGTCCTCCAAAACTTGAATCACCCTTTCTAATTGTCCATCTGTCTGGGGGTGAAAAGCAGTGCTGAAATCTAACCGTGTACCCAATGCCTCATGCAACTTCTGCTAGAACCAAGATGTAAACCTAGGATCCCGATCAGAAATAATCGTAACTGGCACTCCATGAAGTCGCACTATCTCCGCCACATACAATTTGGACAACTTTTACTGTGAGTAGTCGGTTCAGACATGTATGAAATGAGCAGATTTGGTTAACCTATCCAAAATCACCCAAACCGAGTCTTTCTTGGTAGGCATCAAGGGTAGTCCACTCACAAAATCCATGGTTACCCTTTCCCACTTCCAAAGTGGAATCTTCACCGGTTGCAGAAGTCCAGAAGGCAGTTGATGCTCAGCTTTCACTTGCTGGCATGTTAGACACTTACCCACGAATTCTGTTACTTCACACTTAATTCCAGGCCACCAGTACAACTCTCGTAAATCCTGATACAGCTTATTCCCTCCAGGATGCATGGCACAAGGTTCGCCATAAGCCTCTCTCAGAATTGATTGCCTCAAGTCAAAGTCCTTTGGAATACAAACTCTTCCTCGAAAGCACAGAACTCTTTCACTGTTCAATCTAAAATCAGAAGTCTCACCATTCTCAACTTGTTGGAATCGAGGTACTAGTGACTCATCCTCTAACTGCTTTCCTTAATTTGCTCTATCCAGGTTGGTCTCACTTGTAACTCCGCTAACAAGCTATCATCTTCATAGAGACTCAGACGAGCAAACATTGCTCTCAACTCCGTTACAGCTCTCCGACTCAGTGTATCAGCCACCACATTCGCTTTGCCTAGATGATACTCAATAAAACAGTCGTAATCCTTAAGCAAATCTATCCATCTTCGTTGCCTAAGGTTCAACTCCTTCTGAGTCAACAAATACTTGAGACTTTTATGGTCCGTGTATATAATACACTTTTCTCCATACAAGTAGTGCCTCCAGATCTTTGACGCAAAAATAACTGCTGCCAACTCTAGATCATGCGTAGGGTAGTTCACTTCGTAAAGCTTAAGCTGCCGCGATGCATAAGCAACCACCTTACCCTCTTGCATCAATACACAGCCTAAACCAACATGCGATGCATCACTGTACACAGTAAAATCCTTCCCAGACTCCGGCTGAATCAAAACTGGCGCCTCAGTTAGCACTTTCTTCAACCTCTTGAAAGCCTCTTACTATTTCTAAACGGTGTTCCTTTCCATAAAAGTTTCGTTAACGGTGCATCAATCAAAGAGAATCCTTCCACAAACCTTCTGTAGTACCCTGCTAAACCCAAAAAACTCGAAATTTTCGATATAGATTTCGGTGGCTTCCATTCCAAAACTGTCTCAATTTTCTGAGGTTCCACCCTAATCCCCTTAGCAGAAACAACGTAACCTAGAAACATCACCTCTCGTAACCAAGATTCTCACTTGCTGAATTTCGCATACAGTTGCTTCTCCCTCAACACTTGCAGAACAATACAAAGATGCTTATCATGCTTCTCCTCAGTTTCCGAATACACCTAAATATCGTCGATAAAGACGACCATGAATTGAGCCAAGTAAGGTTGGAATACCCGATTCATCATATTCATGAAAGCCATGGGTGCATTCGTCAATCCAAACAGCATTACGAGAAACTCGTAATGACCATACCGAGTTTTGAATGTTGTCTTATGAATATCCACCTCTTTGACCCTTAACTAATGATATCCAGATCAAAGACCGATCTTGGAAAATACCGAAGCTCCTCTTAACTGGTCAAATAAGTCGTCGATCCTTGGAAGAGGGTACTTGTTCTTAATCGTCAGTTTGTTCAACTGACGGTAATCGATGCGCATACGCATCGTCCCATCCTTCTTCTTCATGAATAGTACTGGTGCTCCCCACAGAGACACACTTGGCCTAATAAAACCTCTATCCAACAGCTCTTGGATTTGTGCCTTCAACTCCACTAACTCCTTTGGTGCCATCCTATAAGGCGCGATGGACACTGGAGTCGTTCTAAGTAACAAGTTGATCCCAAATTTGACTTCACTATTTAGAGGTAACCTAGGAAGCTCCTCAAGAAAGACATCTTGAAATTCCTTGATAGTTTTAACCTCTCCTACGATCAAACCCTCAGCATCAGACTGACTCACATATGTTAAATATGCCTCGCAACCCTTGCGAATCAGCTTCTCAGTTCTCAATGCCGAGACAACATTGGACAAGTAATCTCTTCGCTCCCTATAACCATCACCTCCTCATCCTCCATAGCTTTTAACACCATCCGCTTAGCAGCGCAATCCAAAGTCACCTTATGCTTAACAAGCCAGTCTATTCCCAAGATGAGATCCAACTCTCCAAATGGTAGCTCTATTAAATCCACAGAGAAGATCCTACCTTGAGTCTCTAACGGCACATCTCTAAAGAGTTTGTCTACCCTAACCGAGTGACCCAGTGGACTTATCACAGTTACCCCACTCACAGTTTCCTCAAAGTGCACACCCAACGCTGTAGATATATCACATGCAATGTAGGAATGGGTAGAACCAATATCTATCAAGGCAGTGTATGGCATGCTAGAAATCAAAAATGTACCGGTTATGACGTCAAGTACGTCACCCTCCTCTCAGCGACGAGAAGCATAAACCAATGCTAGTTGACGAGCCTCAGTATTTTTAGCACCCCTACCTAGTGCTCCACGTCCAGGACCATTTTCATTACCGCCCCTACCTTGACCACGGCCCCTTGGTGGTTGTGGTCTACCTCGCACTAGTTAAGCAATCTTTTGTTCAGCAGCTTGCGTCTGAGCCAGCCTCTGGGGACAGTCCTTGACTCTATGCTTCTTGGACCCACACCGAAAACATGCTCCAGTACGCTTCCAACACTCTCCCAGATGCACTCTACCACAATCCCTGCAAGCCTGCTGTCTAGCTACATTCACCGAAACTGCTCGAACCGGTTTGTCCACTCTAGCCTATTTGGCATTCCTGCCTGCAGCACCCGAGGGTCCAAAATCCCTCCTAAATCGATTCCGGTCCTTCTCACGGTTCTGCCACTACGTGCGTTTCACATTCTCAGCTATCTTAGCCTTTTCTACTAGAGCCGCAAAGTTACACAACAGCTGCAGAGCAATCAGCACCCTTAGCTCATCCCTGAGGCCATCCTCGAATCGTACGCTATGTTCATATTCTGTAGCGACTATCCCACTAGTGTATTGGCTTAACCTTAAGATCTCGGCCTTGTACTCTGCAACGAACTTATTACCCTAGGTTAGGTTCAGAAATTCCTTCCTTCGGGCATTCACATAGCTCGCACCGACGTACTTCCCTTTGAAGGCCATCTTAAATAGCTCCCAAGTTACCCGCTCAGCTAGGGTATTATCCCTCACAGTGATCCACCACTGATAGGCCTCATCTCGCAGTAGAGATACTGCTCCCTTTAGTTTCTGCTCTACTGAGCAATCTAAGTCATCCATGGTCTGCTTCGTGGCCTCAAGCAAGTATTCGGCCATATTTGGGGCTACAACAGATACACCCTTGAAATTCTCCGCTCCGTTAGCTCGGAGTCACTCAGAAATATATCCTAGGTTCACAGTCCCCGTACTCGCTCCAGCGACCCTTTCCAGAACTCGTAGTATCGCCTGGGACAAAGCATCGTCCCCTACAGCCCAATCATACGACCCAGTCTCAGTTGCTGGTGGCACTCGCACCTTCTTAGCCAGCATATGTCCCGAAGATGATGATCCAGCTTGCGCACTACCTCGGCCATGTCCCTGGCCTCTTCCACGAGCTGTCCTCGTACTCATACCGTATTATCTGATTAAAAATTTTATGAATTAGTTCAGTATTTTGGTATTTATTACAGATGTCTTATGTACAGAAAGTATTTCAGAGTTTTGTTTTCGTAGAATTGTAGCCTAGCTACAGTCTCAATCTTCTAGGGTTTTTAGTTTCCCTACTGTCTCAGTCTTTACAGTTTCAGTGTTGCCCTAACTACAGAATCTTGTAGGGTCTCAATGCTATCTACAGTATTATAACAGTATTACAGTAAAGTACAGTAGAGCAAAAGATACTTACAGACTTCGTCCCGGAGATTCAGTGTGCTACTCTTCGAAAACCATATTTCAAAAAACCAAGTTTTAGTAAAAATAAACTTTGTTTTTACAGTAGAACCTTAAGCTTTTAGTAAAATACGTATATCTTGAGGAAAATCAATTGAAAAAGGGTTTTCTTAAGAAATTTCCCAAAACTGATTTGCAAAATACCTTTTTGGGCTTGAATTTAAATTTTAAGCAAACCATTTTGGACCTTATCCACAACCGAGTTGTTGCAACTGAGCTTTGATACCACCAAATGTAACACCCCAAACCCGACCTAGACGTTATGGCTAGTTCTGGTGTGTCACATGGATAATTAATCATGCCTCGTTCCTCTTTTAATCAGTTTAGGGTGACTTAGCAAAACCATTTTATGTGTTTTGAGAAAAAGAAGGTTATTTAATTTGCATAGTCCTATCCACTTTCAGTTTCAAGTTCACTTTTAGGAGACCTTGTTTGTGTGTCGTTATCATCAAGTTCTCTATTTGTCACGTAAGGAATGTTTTGAAAATGTTTGTTAATTTTGAATTAAAAATCCACACAGCCTTAGTCTATCCATTTTTTTAACATGTTTAAATATATATAATTTAAAACCAAATAAAAATAAAATAATCATTGAACGGCCATATTACAGATTAAAAACCCAAAAAAATTAAAAAAATGCCAAATTAAAGTAAATTTAAGGAAAATACAAACCAGAAACAGTTCACGTGGCCACTCCGAATCCCTCCATCTCCAACTCCTCTAAGGTTGAGATTCAATTTACTAACAGCCCTATTGTTGTCCACTTAGTTACTAAGCCCATTTAATTATTATCAAGCCATCGGGCCCTAAAAACCCCTAATGGTCCCGACGGATTCCACTAGCTATTATAGCCCACTAAGCCCAAAATTTGCACTCGTTTCAGCAGATTTAACAGTCAAACTTCCAGAATATACTTAGCACCCAATTTCACCAATATGGGCCCGTAAGCCTATTGGGCCCAGATCCAGCCCTCTGAGGCCCACAAACACCAACGTCCATGAAATCATGCACAGAACTGTCTTACCTTTCGTGGTTACCAACTTTACCATTTCAACCAACCCACGAGCACTCGCACGCTCGCAAGCCCCTGAAATGCTAAAATTTCAGCATTTCAGCTTTTTGGCTTTTACCGATCTAGTCTACTAAAGGGTGTCGAGTGCACACCTGTTTTGTGATATACTCAGAAGTCCCTTGCGTGAATATCCTACAATCATTTAAATCTCACGGTTAACTAAAATCCAATGAAATCAATGAATATTGACAACCTACCATATTCGGCCAACCCTATCTAAAGCCCTTAATCACTTACATTTGCCGAAATCTACAACTAGATCTAGATCTAGATTGCCCAATGGTCCTACCCTCTAATACTCCTTGATAGACAACCTCTTTTCCACACTGGATCACAAGAAAACTGACAGAAAAGACTAATATCAATCTTACCCAAAATCGACAGCCACCCTGAAAAGTTTGAAGTTTTCGGCTTTTGTTGAATCCCCAAATTATGAAAGAAAGGAGTTTTGAATTCTTACCACCGTTTGGTTTTGCCAAAGAAGAGTCCTCAAATACCAACCTAGTCTAGATCTATTGTAGATCTAACCCAAAACACGAGTAGAAAATAGATCTAAGTGATTCGGCTTTTGGAACCCACTGAGGAGTATGTCAATTTCAGTTTTGAGAGAAAAGATAGAAGAAGAAGAAGAAAGAGTTTACGAAGTAAAAGAGATGATCAGCAGAGAGATGAGAGGTTTTGAGGTTTAGCTCTTGAAAGATTAGCAATGGGAAGAAGAAGAAGTTTGGCCAAAGAAGAAATCAGCAACAGTGGATTCGGTTTTGGCTTTTGAGAGTAATCGGCTAACAAAGCTTGAGAAAGGGGTTACTTTAATCGGTGGAGAAGAGGTGAAGAAGAAGAGAAGAGAGGAGAGGAGGGTACTTGGTTTGGCTTTTGGGAGAAAGGTGATAAGGAATTTGGGTTTAGGTAAATCGGCAAAAGAGAGCTAACACTTTTGGGATTTCAGTTTTTAGAAAAAAGATAGGAGAAGAACTTGATGGCAGGAAAGGTGTGGTCGACACCCCTAACCCTTAACTAACTAGCACTCAAGGCTCACTGCACAGCAAAACCCAAAGAAAAACAAAAGGAGAAATCGGCACACCCTACCACAATGCCGAAAATGTTACCTTTAACGACCCTAGCCGATTTGCTTCCCGAGAGACCCCTATTCGTCCATCACTCGCTTCCCATTCAAATCTCCTAACTTTTCTCCCCTTATCCCTCATTGCCTCAACCCCATGAGCACTTCAAACTCCTCCCAAAAAATTTTCACTTGAGTTTCATCACTTACCTTAATAAGCATTAAAAAAATAAATAACACATTGCTATTCCATAGATTCGAACCTTAGCTCTTACATAGCCTTTACACGCCTCCTCCTTAAGCCCTAAGTGGTGCTACATTGCCATCTTACCACAGGTCATCTTGTGTCGTAGATTATCATCATTTTTTTAAAAGCTCACTTAGTCAAAGCCCCTTCTCCCTTAGGTCTAAAATTTTAAAATTCTACCGGGTTTTAACTTAAGCTTAGGCCTTGTAAAGGCCCACTAACACACTCAAAGCATAATTAAGCACATCCAGACAAGCAAAAATTAAATTTAAGTGAAAACTCAAAAATCCCAAAAATTAGGGCGTTACAAGATAATTCAATCAAAGTAACTATCTCTTATTAGCCAAAGAAGTTTTAGTGAAATTATTTAATGAGTTCCACAGCTTTGATCAATTAGTAAATATTGTTTTACGTATTTTCTTGAGAAAGGACAACTATCTTTAAAGAATAGTAGATAAATTACAAAAAAATTTTCCTTAAATAAAATAGAATAAATCACCACCTTAAAGTAACAAAATTTGCATAGCATTACACAGACTGTATTCAAGGTGTGGAAATGATATGCCAACACTTGCAACAACATTGTAAAGCACACAACTTGTTGGGCATCAACAACATCCATAAGTTTCAAGTTTTTTTTCTAACAAAAAAAATCCTAAACTCAACACCAATGAGGTCGAAGTCTTGTACACAAAGTCAATACGTCTATAATAGCGAAGTACAAGATTTTTTATGAAAATCATAAAAAATATTTAGATGGGTTTTGAAGGCATAGTAAATTTATTTCATCAAAAAAAAATAATTAGACAATGAATTTTACAATTACTATTTAACACTCATAACGAAACTTGAGACTTATAAATGTCAAGCTACCTAAAAAATATACCATATGTAACACCCTATACCTAACCGATTGTCAGGTCCAGATACCAGATGAACAATAACCTAATAACTTAATGATATTTCTAATTCTCCTTTAATTACATGCTTAGACAACTAAACTTTAAAAATTTAACTGTTATTAAAACTCAAATAGGCCCAATGTTAAATTTCTATAACTTTGAACCTAACAATTATTGACATATTTTAAATTAAGACTCCATTACAAATATAATCAACTTAACCCTGAGGCGTGGCCTTCACCCCTCAAATTTGGTGGTGTTTGGCTTGGTCCTTCCACTCAATGCCTTGAGTCAAAATATTTATCCTGCAAATAAGAAGTAAAATTTGTGAGTTTAAGGAGAGGTTTTTGTAGAATAGTGTAACTACAGTATCTCATGTCTTTCATGAAAAAAAAGAATGAAGAAGAAATTCTAACTCCCTATATATCCTTGGGCATTTCGTAGATTTACCAGCATGGTCGAAGCCTTTCCCTTTTCCATTGTTCACCATTGGCGAGCTTATCTACTACTTTAGACATAAATGGTTTCTTACGGTCTTTGCCTAATTCTGCCTCATTCTAGATTCCTTTCTACTTTAGCACGTTTAACTCTCACAGTTTAATTGTGCACTTGGATATAAAGTTCGTTAACAACTATTGGTTGTCCTTCCCTTATGTTCTCTTCAACTTTGAATCCTTACCTCAATCTGCTCATCCAACTCTAGACTAAACTTAGTATTTTCCACCTTAGTCTAACAAAAGTCTCCTTTTTGCTTAGCCCTAAATTGATCCTTCTTTAAGGGAGGTCACCTTCTCTAGTCCAAATCCATAGTTCTAACCTATTAACAACCTGACTGAATAGACACCCCCCTTTTTTCTGGAGGATTCATACTTTGAAAAGCCCTATGGTATTAGTTTCCCTTTAGACCAATCTTCTAAGAAGTTGAATTTAATAGATAACACTTAACAAACTACTATTTTGCCACTTCTCAAATAACTATCCGCCCAATACAGCCTTTGGCATACTTCAACGACAAATAGTCCCCGTGGACTATTTTGTTACATAGTTCTAGTCTTCTATTCTTTCTCATTGTAGATCTCTAGTGGACTCTACTAGTTAGACCGTTTGGGCGATCATCACCTCCTGGTGGACCTTGGCAAACTTACCGGTCTCTGGATGCCATTTTACCCACATACCCTTAGGCTTAGGTTGCACTTGATCATCTCATTATCAGCCCCAAAATTGGTTTACTCTCCAAACTTCTTAGTTTGACCCATACTAGCTGATACTTCGTACCTCGAATAAGTTCTCCCTCATATTTCCTTTGCTTTGTTAAGAATCGAATAGACCAAATTCTTTTTTTTGTACCAATCTATTGGATTCCCTCATTAGCATGCTTACTCGCATTCTTATACATTTGATAGCACTAGAAAGAACATAGGTTTTCCCCTTTATTAGTTAAATTGTTCCCATTTAGTTATCCATAGCATACATTTTAGTATTTTCAGTTTAGTAAATTGAATTTTATAACTCAGTGAATCCTAGCCTATTTTATCCTTAATTTTGCTCTCTTATTGCATTAATCTCGATTCATGAGTTAAGTCTAGATTTTGTCCAGAATTGTTTCGCACCTAACAATTGTCCGCAATGTCGCTACATCAATTAATCCTAGATTACGTCCAGTATTGTCGCTGCACCTGACAGTTGTTTGGATAAGAACCAAATCTGCGTGAGTTATCCAGTCTGGTTTAACCAACCTATACATACAAGGATAGAATATTTTTGGGGAAAGGAAACCTGTACTATAGAGGAGGACATAATAGGTGGACGTTAGAAGAAAAAGAGAGCTTTTTCTCCATCATCATCTTCATCATCCTACCTTGAAGCTTTCGACCATGGCAGTTTAAGCCTCTTGCGAGTGAGCCAACGTGAAAACCAGATGCAGACTAGCTCCTGACGAGGAAACCTAAATGCGCGAGAAAAGGAAATAGAGAGATTCGGTCGAGTTTTCTAGGGATAGTATTCTCAATTTGATTCTTTTCTATTTCTTTCTAAATGCTGGTGATTGCTCTCTGATTTTTTGATTGTATGAAAGTACTGATGACTTCTTGGTGAAATGTTATCTTATTAATCTTACTTTTATTTTTTACTCTTGGGGTTTGAATTTTTTTAACATGGAAGTTTTATTGTAGTCACTGACATTAGAAAGTGAAGTGACAGTTTGAGCTAACTAGCATTACAACGGAAGTTGAGTGAGGATTAGAGGAATTTATTCCACTTGTTCTTAATAGTGCCATACTTCCATCATTGGGAGGTGAGGTTAATATACATGTTTAAGTTTGAGATTAAATAGAGGAGTAACGCTGAGTAAGATATACATTGAATTTTATTACATGGACAATCACCTATACTTTTATACCTTGTGAGTACTTAGTATTCTGCTAAAAATTCATGTTGAGCATCGCAATTTATCATTATCATATATTATTTTATTGTTTTCCAGTTATTGCATCTATAACTATCCTCACAGTTTATCTTGTTTCCATCTAGTTATTCCATCGATATTAATAGACAAAAGACTACTATCCCTATGGGATCGATATCCGGCAGACTCACATCTGTCTACTATACTTGCATCGACAGTGTACGCTTGCACATTATTGTTGTGACATTAAACAGTCGATCAACATTACAACTAGCTTTTCTTATCATTATAGTTTGGTTGATTCTTTGAGTATCCCGCTTACCCGCATTCTCAAACGCATCATATTCATCAGATCATGCTACTCTCTGTGCGAGTCATACAATGATCTCCCTCTTCTTGTCCTGTCAACTTCTTAGATTGACATTTTTACGGACCTTATTTGGCATCATAACACAAATATGGTCTTATAATGTATGAACTCATGTTTAATGTCTTAGCGGACTCGATATGTTGCCATAGCCTAGGTATGGTCTTACACAATATGAGCCTACGTTTAATATCTTGAAGGACTCCATATGTTGCCATAGCCTAGCTATGGTCTTACATATTATCAACTCATGTTTGATGTCATGGAGAACTCCATATGTTGCTATATCCTAGCTATGGTCTTGTACATTATGAACCCAAGTTTAATGTCCTGGCAGACTCATGATTCTAAGGTATTAATAAACCTTTTCTGAGGTGTTGCCCTGAAGGACTTGATAATCAATTCCTTGGTGTCGACCCAAAGGACCTTACCATCTTTTCGGTATCTCTCTATAGAGCCGATAGACTATCGTCACGGTGTTGCTCTAGTGAGCCAGTAGATAATGTTCCACGGTACTGCAAAGCTCTCTTATATTCACTTAACAATCCACCCATTCTTCTATTCCGCAAATTATTCCTAACTTCTTCTACCCTATCAAGGTACACTTCTTTCGTATTCCATATATAATATAAACATGCATTACACATAAAAGCAAGATACTTATTACAGAATACACAACACCCCAATTACTCGATCACAATGTAATTGCCACTTATCATTCAACACTCATACTTATACAAAGTTATGCATCCATAGCATACACACTCACCATTTTCACACATAACAAAATATTCAGGTAACGTAGAATAGTCACAACACATTTTCATCAACCACCTAATGGTAGAGTACTGAAACTCATATGAATCCCTTTATCCTTGTTAGCTTAGCTAATTCAAACACCAGAGCCTCCTTCGTCCTAGTAACTAAGCATGACAACCATTTCCTAATTAAATCGAAGGTATTCAAACCCTAAAAATCCAAAATCCAAAATCCAAAATCCATAATTATAAAATAACTTTTAAGAATTCTCACTTCTCTTTCCCATAATCTATGAATACAAGGAACCTTATGGCTTACCAATTTATCAAATTCTTTGCTTCCCAGACTTCGTATCCCACATTTACCACCTCATGTAGAGCTTTCTTGAACTAATTCTTCTTTTTCTTTGGAGCAACCGAAGAAGACATTATAGACGAAAAGGAGATTACCAATTAATTCAGGAGAATTCTTTTCTCTCCACCCATATATATCCTAATTTTCACGGTTTCCTTAGTCCATTTTAACCATTTGTTGCTAATTATTTTGTCTCCTACTAAGGAGATAGTCGGTTCCAATCTAACTAAACCAAAATTGAGATCCAACTATTCGTAATTCAGCAACTAAAATTTTTAAATTCCCAATGAAGCCTGCCAACTCGCCAATCCGTTCAATTAGGTCCTAAATTTCCTTTAATTTCGAGACATAAGAGAAAACCAAGTGTGACAACTCCCACACCCTTAAAGAAAATTACTTCCTCAAAATTTCTTCTTGTGACTAGCTCTATAAGCGGACTTTGGGTAGTTATTCTTTATCAAATAGCTTCCATTATAACTCAAGGGACGACACCACTATACTTCCCTATTGCTTTAGCACTAACCACTAACTTCTCTTTTCCTTAAACCCATCTTGCTTGCATAGTGGGTCCTCTAATATTCCATATATAGCACGTAACGGGTTTAAGAATAACCTCACCATTATCTTGGTGGAGCTTCTAGTTTACGCCTAGTACTAAAACATTCCCAAAGCAAAGTTATCTGACTTATTCTCTACTAGTATACACCAATTTGGCGGATATTTAATGAATGACTTACTTTAGTTAATTTTTCTACTTTTTTGGTTATCGAGGGGTTGGGGAAAAAACCCTTCCCCAATCAACAGGTGTCAAAAGTAGGTTCGGGGACCTAAACAACTATTACTTTTTGAATCGAAGCTTCTCTTGGATGCTTGGTTATTTAAATGAGACCTAAATAAAAAATAAGTTCCTTCATCTGATACTAATTCCCCTTAAATTCTATCTTTTGAGTTACGCTCTGATCCCTATGTCTCATTTCTTCCATTTCTTAATTCCTTCACCGGAGTGATTTTGTAACGCTCTAAATTTCGGGTTTCTTTTAGATTTTTCTTTAGCTGATAGAATGTTTAAATTCTAGTACGTGGGTGTGTGTTGCATGTTGGGAGTGTGTTAATGGGCTTATAGAAGGCCCATGTGTTGGTTAGAAGCTCGGCAAAATTTTGTATTTTCGACTTAGGAGATAGGGGACTCTTGAAGATAGGTGTTATAAGAAAATAATTGTGAATTAAGACACAAATGAATCAGTGGTAAAATGGCAAGGGAGACGCCACTAGGCTCCTTAAAAGGTGGCGCCTAAATGAGCTTGGAGGTCCAAGGTTCAAGCTGCAGGGGTTGCAAGTGTGGTGTTTTATTTTTGAGCTTGAGCAGGTAAGAATTTGAAACTGAATAGAACTCTGTTGGAAGAGATTTGGATCGGTCAAGAGAGCAAATTGTGGAGGAGGTTGGGGAGCAAATCAAGGAGTTTGAATTTTGAATGATGGTGGCCGGTTAGAGGACTCTTGGGGAAGGCAAATTCGGCTAGGTGCTTAGGTAGCATTTTCGGCAATTAGGTGCTAGAGTATACCGATTTCCTAAAGGTTCTTTTAGGTGTTTTGGCCAATTTCTCTAAGAGAGTAAACCCCCATCCTTGTGCCGAATTTTTGCATAGCTTAATAGGTATTGCCGCACACTTATTTGATCAAAAATACACTCTTGTGCCATATTTCTTTTGTGGAACCGATTGCTTGCTTCTTCCCCTCTTCAACCTCAATTCTCAGATTCTTTCTCCTCTATTTCCTTTCTTCTATCGTTCATACTCCTCTATTTTCTCTATTTGCTCTTATTCGAAAGTCACAAAGGCTAGCAACCCCATTGCCGAATCCTTGTTGGCCGAAACCCTTTACACCTTGCCGATTTCTTTCTTGAAACCGAAACCGCCTTTGCTATTCTTTTTCTCCTATTTTTCACTCTTTCCCATTTTGCATTCATAAACTGAAACCTCTGTGCCGATTGCTTGATGACAAAACCGACTACTCTTATCCCTTTCTTCTAAACCACTCCATAAGCCGAAACCCTCATTGTGCTTGACCGAATCCTCTCTACTTTCAATTCTTCCTTTCTGTCTTGGATCGTGATTAGGAGGGCTGTAGACACTTCTTGAATCGATTAGCACCGGGGTAAGTACTCAATCTAGTTCTTTCGTTAAGTCTCTGATTGAAGTTTAAGTTAAAACCCTTGTGAGGGTGGTTATCGTGGGACTAAGGCAGTGGTGGTCTTTTGCTTTGATGTTATGGTGTTGGCATAGACAAAAAGGGGCATTTCGCAAGGACTTGGAGGTTGTTTCGGCAAGGCACAGATACTTAGTCCACATTTCGGCAAAGAAGGGTAAGACTTCGATGCTTAGGCCATGTAAGCCGATCTTGGTAAGGGGTGTATAACTCTTTGATTATCGATTAGTAGGCTAATAGTTAGCGTTCGATTGTAGGTTCTTCGTACGTGGATTTCGTCAACGTTTCATCAGTAACAGGTGTGTAACGTGTCTCTATCATAGACTAGGATGGCCAAAGGCCGTAATGACCGAAACTATGCTAAAGTGTCCGACTGAAGTGACCGAAAAATTTGTCTTGAAAGGATCTGAGGGTAACCGAATACCCTGTGGTGATCAAACTAGTAAATGACAGTGGCAAAATTGCAGAAGGTGCAATTTCGAGTTTCTCGGTAAGTTGGGTTTCAATGGGCCAAAGATGGGCCTAATGGGCTTCCGAGCCCAAATAGGTAAAATGGCTAATAAAGACTATCTGGCGACGTAGTTAGTAATAACTTGTTAAGTTGGTAAACTAAACCTAAAATTGGGCTTAACGGGCTTGAGACAATATTGGACTTAGTAAGGCCCATTAGGGGTTTTAGGCTAAAAAGGGCAAAACTGGAAATTTGGCATAAATGGACTTCCGTGGTTAATTGGGAACTAATAATCAGCTGTACTTGTATAAAATTCCTGAAAATATGAAAAAGGACTAAAATACCCTTAAATATGGAAAATTACCAAAATACCCCTAGGTGTAAAAAGACTATTATACCCCTAGGGTCAATTCTATATGAAATGTATGATGTTATGTATCTGCATGAGTTAATTATCTATATGAGTATATCTGATGCTAGATATTGCATGATAGTATGATTATCTGTTGCATGGGGTATGGGTTTATGATGGAGGAAGCGTTCTGGCAGCCTCGCTGCAATCTGGTGACTCTGTCACATTATATCTGGCAACCTCGTTGCGATCTGGTGGCCTCGCCACATTATTTATATCTGGTGACCTCGTCACAATATCTGGCAGCCTCGCTGCAAATATATCTGGCAGCCTCGCTACAAATGTTATCTGGCAGTCTCACTGCAAATTATATCTGGCAGCCTCGCTGCAAATATCTGTGGCGTGTAGCGGTTGGGTGGGTCGAGTAGTCTCCCCACATGGTGTAAGGCTGGTACGGGGGTGTTAAGGATGGATTTGGGATGGGTTTCTGTTTGCATAATATCTATATCTGATCTGTTTCTGTTATGGACCTTTGGGCTTAACCTGATTCTTATAATGGGCCGAGGCCCAATTAACTCTGTTTCTGAGGCTTGATCTGTTTGGCCTATGGTTGAGATAATGTTGCACACTGAGTTCTCAAACTCACCCCCCTTCTGTTTCATCACTGCAGGTAACCCTCAACCATAGTGGGCTTGGAGCTGCGAGAGATTCGGAGTGGCCACGACGTCTGCAAGAGAACTGGTTTTTATTTATGTTTTAGTTTATTAATTTTTATGTTAATTTTTGGGTTTTAATGTGTAATAAGGCCGCTATTAAAATTTCTTTTTGGGTTTTGACTTTTTAAAGGATTGGGTTCGTACTTTATCGAAACTGCTAGATATAGGCTGCGCGGGTTTCCAAAACCTTAACAACGTTTTCAAAACAAGGTTTATAAGATTCAAACAATCTTGAATAATGACAAGTTAAAGTAGTTTTAACAAGAACTTTTCTCACCTTGCTGGTTTTCCAAAATATCACCTATGTCTCAACATGTTTAAAAAGGTTATAAGCGTAGTTTAGGATCATGTGACGCACCAAATCTGGTCGTAACGTCCAGGCCGGGTTTGGGGTGTTACAGATTTGTCCTTTGTGAGTACTTCTCAATTTTTAGGTAATCCGTCATTTTCTTTTCTTCTTTCTTTTATCTTACACTATATCATTATGTCCAGGGTGTCACCAGCATTGGGAGGAAGGGTCAGGGGTTCTAGTCCTTAGAGTCAGAAGGGCTACTAGAAAAGTTCTACAGTAGTAGATGATAGTGATTCCTAATCTCAAGAAACTAGTACTTTAGATGCTTAACCACATAGGAGGAGATGGTAAGTCATTTGGCAACCATTGTATACTATCGCCAAACTTCGCCTTCCATTTTGAGATTATCACCGAGGAGAGCATCTTAGTGATTACAACGAGAGCCTCATTCTGCCTCTTTACTTGTTAGAGATTGGCTTTCATCTCCCAATGCATCCCTTCTTTTGCATGGTACAAGAAGGGTACGAAATTGCACTAGAGCAGCTGACTAGTTTATCTTGGTGGACCTTGGTAGTGTACTTCTTACACTACAACAGATAAAATGAGCAACCCTACTTGGCACCTTCCAACAGTTCTAACGGTTGAAGGTTCTGACATCGAGGCCTTCAACTGGGACAGACTATTTTAGTGTTCATCAGGGTCGCGAGCTCATACTCAAGGATTTGGATCCAAACCTTCACCTGGACCGAAATAAATTTATTCTTGTGAAATATAAATTTACCAGTAGGTTTAGGTTTCCTACGAGAAGATCAATTCCTAAGAAGTCATTTGCCTCCAGGCCTAACCCTTAGACACCAAAATCATCGCGGCACAAGTTGAACGACTAAATCTACATCGTACTCTAGAGTTCAAAGGGCTCATCACAGTTAGAAATATCTTGTTTCTATTTGCAGGAAAGGAGCCCAAATGGTTGGCGGTAATTGGATCTGTAACACCCCTACCCGTATTCATCATCGAAATAGGGTACGAGGTATTACTGGAGTTTACCAAATTACTTTTTCTATTATTATGAGTTAAATACTATTCATTTACTGAAACATGTTATGACGTCCCTTAGATGGGCCCCCAAAGCCTAAAACATACATCGGGACCAAATAGGGATTAAATCGAAACCATAGGGAATTTTTTGCAAAACCCTAAATTTTTTTATGAACTCAATATTGTAGGATCGCCCGGTGCCTCCAAGGCGCAGCGGAAAATTAGAATAATAAATTTTACCGGCGATCCATACCATGGATCCATGTGTAAGGAACGAATCGGGGTGATAAAGGTTTCGAAATTACCGAAACTTCAATCTGAGTAGACAGCGACGCCAAGGCAACGGGAATCCTGAAGCACTATCGAACCAAGCCGCAACCTTTAACGATGTCGGCCTCTACGTAGTCCACCCAATTGACAATGAACGGAAATCTCTCAGAAACTATTTTCAGAGAGTATCACTTTTGACGGCTGCTAGGCCTCTCTTTTATGGTTTCGGGATTGCCTATGTATATCCCCTTTAGGGTTTTTACCCTTGCCATATTTAAAACTTTGTGTTAATTGGTATATATTCATAATGAATATTTATTACCATAAATAATCCGAATCATAATAATCGTTATTAAATAAATATAATAACGTTTAACCGAAAATTATAATTACGTTAATTATAATAAAGATTTCGGTAAACTATATTTATTTAAATTTATATATATATGAACCAAAATCATATATTAGAAAATTATGTTCTTGATTATGTGTACAACATCCTTGTACATATAGTATGTTCAATAATTTGATTGCCGAATTTAATTAATTCTATAATTAATTTAATTCATGCGACAACCAGACACAATACCAACTATGTTTTACTCCGTTCATTTCAATTAAAAGGTGTGACCCTATAGGTTCTTGTAACATTAGCAGTAATATTAGAACTATTCTAATATTACAAACAATGAGTGGCATCTAGCAATGCATCATTGCTACCTAAGTTACAAGAAGTCATGATTCGACATAACCTTTTGTGATTAACTTTTCATGCATTAATCCTTAAGTCCAATATCTTTAGAATAGACACAAGTCATGGAATAGTCACACTTGCATAGTCCATCCTATGTTTCTTGATACCTTGAGTAGACTATGATATACAAATAAGTATGACATCTCATATCAACTTATTTGAGCATGGCCATGCATTTCTAGTCTCACTCAATCAAGTGGCCTGAGATATTACTCCTATTATGTAGGAGGGACTTATCCTATATTGATCAACCATATCCCTCTACATAGATTGTGGTATATCCAACATTAGTCTTAATAGAACAACCAATTACAGTGTTCGTTTGACTATATCAAAATATACAACTCACGATGTTGGAATGATGATGATCTCAAGTATGAGGATCATATACATATTAATCACTATGAGTAATATTGTGACAATTACATAATAATCCAAGAAACATACTCATAGCGGGTCGGTCCAATATGTTGTTCTCTAACACACACATTCATGCATTGATTCTGATACTCGATATCAATGACAACTCTTTATCATCAATCAACTACATGTTAGTCTCAATGCATTATTATTGTCCTAGCCAACAATAATACTTGACTAAGGATCTTTTAAGAATAATTATATTATTCTTAGGACATTATTATAAAACAGTTTATTTATGCACACAGAAATGAAACTGAAATAATAATGGCAAAGCCTTATATTAATAAACATGATAAATCAAGTATGTTGTTACAACCATCTCGTGATTGATCTTTGGGCATACTCTTACAATCTCCCACTAGCACTAAGACCAATCACTCATATATCTAATACCAAGTGACTTAGTGTGACGATCATGCTTCTGCTGTGTCAGAGGCTTGGTCAGGGGATCAGCAATATTATCATCTGTAGGTACTCTGCATATCTCTACATCTCCTCTATCGATAATCTCTCGAATAAGATGGTAGCGCCTTAGTATATGTTTGGATCGCTGGTGAGATCTGGGTTCTTTAGCTTGTGCGATGGCTCCATTGTTATCACATCGGAGTTCTATAGCATCTGATATGCTAGGCACAACCCCTAGTTCAGTAATGAACTTTTTGATCCAAACTGCTTCTTTTGCTGCCTCACTAGCTGCAATATACTCGGCCTCTGTTGTAGAATCGGCTACTGTACTTTGCTTTGAACTCTTCCAGCTCACAGCACCACCGTTAAGGCAAAACACAAAACCTGATTGTGATCGAGAATCATCCTTGTCGGTTTGGAAGCTAGCATCAGTGTAACCTTTTACACTTAATTCTTCCTCACCTCCGTATATTAGGAACGTATCCTTAGTTCTTCTTAAGTACTTAAGGATATTCTTGACTGTGATCCAGTGACTTTCACCGGGATCTACTTGGTACCTGCTCGTCATACTTAAGGCATATGAGACATCTGGACGGGTACATAACATGGCATACATGATAGATCCAATAGCAGAAGCATATGGAATTTTACTCATGCGTTCTCTTTCTTGTGGAGTTGAAGGACACATTTCCTTCGAGAGTGAAATACCATGTCTCATAGGTAGGAATCCTCTTTTAGATTCTTCCATATTGAACCTTTTCAATACTTTGTCTATGTATGTACTTTGGCTTAGACCTAGTAGTCGTCTCGATCTATCTCTATAGATCTTGACTCCTAAGATGTAAGTGGCTTCGCCCAAGTCCTTCATAGAAAAACAACTTCCTAACCAAGTCTTAATAGACTGTAAGGTAGGTATGTCATTTCCCATGATTAGTATGTCATCCACATATAGTACCAAGAATGTGATTATACTCCCACTAACTTTCTTGTAAACACATGGCTCATCTTCATTTTTAATAAAACCAAACTCTTTGATTGCATCATTAAAACGAAGATTCCAACTTCGAGAAGCTTGCTTTAATCCATAAATGGATCTTTGTAACTTACATATCTTTCTAGCATCCTTTGGATTGACAAAACCTTCAGGTTGTGTCATGTACACATCCTCTTCAAGGTTCCCGTTAAGGAAAGCTGTTTTGACATCCATTTGCCAGATTTCATAATCATGAAATGCAGCTATAGCAAGCAAGATCCTGATGGATTTAAACATAGCTACAGGAGAAAAAGTTTCATCATAGTCCACACCATGAATTTGGCGAAAACCTTTAGCGACTAAACGCCCCTTGTATGTTTGTACATTACCATCCATGTCAGTTTTCTTTTTGAAAACCCACTTGCACCCTATAGGTTTTACTCCTTCGGGTGGGTCAACCAAAGTCCATACTTGATTTTCATGCATGGAATCCATCTCAGATCTCATAGCCTCCAGCCATTTCTCAGAGTCTAGGCTCGCCACCGCTTCTTGATAAGTCCTAGGCTCATCTTGATCTAAAAGAAGAATGTCACCATGCATTGTAATGAGAAATCCATATCTCTCAGGTGCACGGCGTTCTCTTAAAGATCTACGTGGTGGTTGTGTTTCTACAGCAGTTACTTGTTCCTCAATTTCTTGTGGAATTTGCTGTTGTTCTATCTCTAGTTCGGTGGTATCTTGTGATTCTCGAATTTCTTCAAGTTCAATCTTTCTCCCACTTCCTTTTCTAGAAATAAATTCTCTTTCTAGGAAGACACCAGTCCGAGCAACAAACACTTTGTTCTCAGTGGGATTAAAGAAATAATATCCTTTGGTTTCTTTTGGATACCCCACAAAATTACACCTTTCAGATTTGGGTTCAAGCTTAGTAGACGTCTGACGTTTAACATAAGCTTCACAACCCCAAATTTTCATAAAAGACATACTGGGACGTTTCCCAGTCCACATCTCATATGGCGTCTTTTGAACCGATTTAGATGGAACACGATTTAGTGTGAAAGCAGCTGTTTCAAGTGCATGTCCCCAAAAGGAAGTCGGTAGATCAGCATGACTCATCATGGACCGAACCATGTCTAACAGAGTTCGATTTCTTCTCTCAGAAACTCCATTCCATTGAGGAGTACCAGGAGGAGTGAGTTGTGAGACAATCCCACATTCCTTCAAAAAATCATCAAACTGTAGGCTCAAATACTCTCCACCTCGATCAGATCGAAGTGTCTTGATAGTTTTGCCTAGTTGATTTTGTACTTCATTTTTGAATTCCTTGAACTTTTCAAGGGCATCAGACTTATGGCGCATGAGATAAATATATCCATATCTACTGAAATCATCAGTGAAAGTAATGAAGTAGTGAAATCCACCTCTGGCCTGTGTATTTATTGGTCCACATACATCTGAATGTATTAAGCCCAATAAATCATTAGCTCGTTCACTTTTACCAGTAAAAGGAGATTTAGTCATTTTTCCTAATAAGCAAGATTCACATACTTCAAATTGTTCGAAAACAAATGAATCCAAGAAACCATCTTTATGGAGTTTGGATATACGTTTCTCACTTATGTGGCCCAAACGACAATGCCAAAGGTAAGTTTGATTTGAGTCATTTATTTTAGATCTTTTAGTATTTATGTTGTAAATGGGATTCATTTGATCTAAAATATAGAGGCCATTAATCAATTGTGCCGAACCATAAAAAACATTATTGAGATAAAAGGAACAACAATTATTCTTAATTATTATCTCAAAGCCAATTTTGTCTAAACAAGAAATTGAAATAATGTTTTTAGTCAAACTAGGCACAAAATAACAATCCTCTAAAATTAAACCAAGTCCACTAGGCAAAGATAAAGTATATGTTCCTACAGCTAATGCAGCAACTCTTGCTCCATTTCCAACTCGCAGGTCCACATCTCCTCTAGCCAAAGTCCTACTCCTTTGTAGTCCCTGTACAGAAGTACAAATATGAGAACCACAACCAGTATCTAATACCCAAGAAGTAGTAGTTGATAAATTAATATCAATAACATAAATACCTGAAGCAGACGTTCCGCTTGCTTTGGCTTTCTTGATTTCCTCAAGATAGACAGAGCAGTTCCGCTTCCAATGTCCAGTCACACCACAATGAAAACAGTTTCCTTCCTTAGATACCCCACCTTTAGGTTTCAGTGCAGCCTTTCCCTTTCCAAGATTGGGCTTACCTTTGCCCTTGGGCTTTGTCGGGACTTTGGCCTTTCCCTTGCCCTTATTGTTACGGACCATCAGTACGGGCTTGGGTCCAACCTTTTTCATGTTGCCTTCAGCAGTTCGTAACATACTGAGCAGTTGTGGTAGAGTCTTGTCAATTTCATTCATATTGAAATTGAGAACAAACTGGCTGTAGCTATCCGGCAACGATTGCAGAATAACATCAGTGGCCAACTCTTGGCCCAATGGAAACCCAAGTTTAGTCAAGCTTTCAATATAACCAATCATCTTAAGGACATGAGGTCCTACTAGGCTTCCTTCAGCCAGCTTACATTGGAACAAGGCCTTAGAGATATCGAACCTCTCTTGCCTTGCTTGCCCTTGATATAGTTCTTTCAAGTGCTCGATCATATCATAAGCAACCATATCCTCATGTTGTTTTTGAAGATCAGGATTCATAGTGGCAAGCATAAGACATCCGACGTCTACCATATCATCGAGATGCTTCTTATAAGCATCTTTTTCAGCCCTCGAGGCATTAGCAGGTGGTTCATCAGGAAGTGATTTTTCAATGACATATAACTTCCGTTCTTGTTTGAGGACAATCCTCAAGTTACGGAACCAGTCAAGAAAGTTCAAACCATTCAATTTGTCCTTCTCAAGGACCGATCGCAATGAGAGTGTATTAGTGTTTGCAGCCATAATATATCTACAACAATAAAATATGCGTGTGAATAGATTTACCAAGTTTATATTAATCATTAAAAGGACTTTATTAGATGATGTTTCCCACTATTTCAAAATTAATAACCCTCATATATTAATTTCGGAAAGACTTTCTTCAAAGAATTTCTAGTGGGTCAAGGATCCATATTTCACCTTCTCTTAAGTCAGCTTTGGCTTTACTCTCAAGATTATGGTTTATTTAGGTAAGCAACACTTGCTAATTACATCATATGTAACTCCTACAATTTGGTGAACAACTCTTGTTCTAATCATCTTATGATATATCCAAATTACTTGCCTCTAGATTTCTAATCCTATTAGAGTAACCTAGTTAAGTCATTAACCAATTTTTAACCAGCGAATATCACTTGTTTATTCTTCGCGTTTAACCAAGATAAATACTAGTACTTCGCTTTGGCAAAACCTACATAGTATTGATCGAGGCTTTAACGAGGGCATAAATTGGAAGGCCTATATTGACTTAATATTTTAATTGAGGGATTTTATTAAAATGTTACATCTCACCAATTATGGTCTACTTTAGTCCATTTAATCTTTTAATTGATCTCATCAATTAGTGGGGTTTATTATTATTACCAAATTTGCATGCTTTAGACATCCATAGCATCTCATACATGAATAAGTAAAGCAATAAATAAATGCAATAGTTATAGCCCATAAACTATGGTGGTTCAACCTAAGCCAATGGGAGAACTAATAGGGAACCTAAAGGTGTAAGCCGTTTCATACGCTGTCGATCCACACTTGTCAGCCAATCTTCCTTCTCGTCTTGTCCATAGCAATTTTTACAAATTACAAAATTCAGAAACTCGTTTTACATACGAGGGAGTAAGATGAGAAGAGAAATACAAAAGAATAGTAGTAAGGCACGACACGCAGGCCGTATTTATAAAATTACAACCTTTTATCAAATGGGTCAACGGGCTATAACTATGCATTTCAAACACCGTGCATTTCAAAAATAACATGTACCATTCAACGTTTTGTTAAGTGACATATTAAAATATCCTTTCAATCCTTTTATGGCCCATTAAGTTTTATTTATTAAAAAAAACATACTGGAAGATGATGGGGATCAAAAGGCGGTGACAGGGAGCAGGCCGAAGGCCCGCGACCGGAACCGCCTGATCCCCATCCCCGGGGGTGCGGGGCGGAGCCCCCGCGGTATGGACCAGGGGTGCGGGGCAGAGCCCCGCGGTACGAACCGCATGCCCCAGTCAAATGAAACCTCACGATTTGATAACTTTTATCAACAGAATCGTGTTTTCAGGATTTTAATCCTTCAGGTTTCATATCGGAACAACTCTTGTTCCACTGGCCAGTAAACTCTTACTGGAAATTGAAAAATCACCGCTACATCATAACAAACTTGTTAATGTTTACAGTAATAACATAAAACTGAATAGGCCATAATACCATGATTAACATTTAATCACTTATCGAAAGGAACAATTATCAGATTTCGCTTAAACGATTTAAACAGGGAAAGCAAAATAAAATTAAAACATGTATCTCATACAATTGCATCACCCAAGTATTTAAACCCGAGTTCGTATCACACAAGTGGCTCTGATACCACTGTAGGATCGCCCGGTGCCTCCAAGGCGCAGCGGAAAATTAGAATAATAAATTTTACCGGCGATCCATACCATGGATCCATGTGTAAGGAACGAATCGGGGTGATAAAGGTTTCGAAATTACCGAAACTTCAATCTGAGTAGACAGCGACGCCAAGGCAACGGGAATCCTGAAGCACTATCGAACCAAGCCGCAACCTTTAACGATGTCGGCCTCTACGTAGTCCACCCAATTGACAATGAACGGAAATCTCTCAGAAACTATTTTCAGAGAGTATCACTTTTGACGGCTGCTAGGCCTCTCTTTTATGGTTTCGGGATTGCCTATGTATATCCCCTTTAGGGTTTTTACCCTTGCCATATTTAAAACTTTGTGTTAATTGGTATATATTCATAATGAATATTTATTACCATAAATAATCCGAATCATAATAATCGTTATTAAATAAATATAATAACGTTTAACCGAAAATTATAATTACGTTAATTATAATAAAGATTTCGGTAAACTATATTTATTTAAATTTATATATATATGAACCAAAATCATATATTAGAAAATTATGTTCTTGATTATGTGTACAACATCCTTGTACATATAGTATGTTCAATAATTTGATTGCCGAATTTAATTAATTCTATAATTAATTTAATTCATGCGACAACCAGACACAATACCAACTATGTTTTACTCCGTTCATTTCAATTAAAAGGTGTGACCCTATAGGTTCTTGTAACATTAGCAGTAATATTAGAACTATTCTAATATTACAAACAATGAGTGGCATCTAGCAATGCATCATTGCTACCTAAGTTACAAGAAGTCATGATTCGACATAACCTTTTGTGATTAACTTTTCATGCATTAATCCTTAAGTCCAATATCTTTAGAATAGACACAAGTCATGGAATAGTCACACTTGCATAGTCCATCCTATGTTTCTTGATACCTTGAGTAGACTATGATATACAAATAAGTATGACATCTCATATCAACTTATTTGAGCATGGCCATGCATTTCTAGTCTCACTCAATCAAGTGGCCTGAGATATTACTCCTATTATGTAGGAGGGACTTATCCTATATTGATCAACCATATCCCTCTACATAGATTGTGGTATATCCAACATTAGTCTTAATAGAACAACCAATTACAGTGTTCGTTTGACTATATCAAAATATACAACTCACGATGTTGGAATGATGATGATCTCAAGTATGAGGATCATATACATATTAATCACTATGAGTAATATTGTGACAATTACATAATAATCCAAGAAACATACTCATAGCGGGTCGGTCCAATATGTTGTTCTCTAACACACACATTCATGCATTGATTCTGATACTCGATATCAATGACAACTCTTTATCATCAATCAACTACATGTTAGTCTCAATGCATTATTATTGTCCTAGCCAACAATAATACTTGACTAAGGATCTTTTAAGAATAATTATATTATTCTTAGGACATTATTATAAAACAGTTTATTTATGCACACAGAAATGAAACTGAAATAATAATGGCAAAGCCTTATATTAATAAACATGATAAATCAAGTATGTTGTTACAACCATCTCGTGATTGATCTTTGGGCATACTCTTACAAATATAACCCCTTTATAGATATCTAACATTCCCTGCAATTTTAAACGAGATCAATCCAAATCAACCAATCCAATTCAACATATTTTCAAGATAGATTCATGCATATCCATAAGATAACCTCATCACATACCAAAATCAGGATTTGTTAGCCATACCAATGGCTAACTTTACATTCATTTCACATTAACATTTACTTTATTAACTTATACATCCATTGATTTCCAAAATAAAGTTTATTGATATACCAAAATGTTGAGGTTGATAGTGTGATGTGTCGCCGACCAAATCTGACCTCCGAGCTCTTAATACTACAAAACAGGGAAAAATGAAACAAGGTAAGCACATTGTGCTTAGTAAGCTCATGTAACAAGAATTATACTTACCTAATATTTTCAATACAATACAATAAATATTCATACATCCATTCAATTTACCATTTACCTATCACACACAAACACAACCAAAACATTAATCAAATAGCATTATATGAGTTCAATACAAAGATTAATGATTGATGAGCTCATCAATTCCATGTTTTCTATTATCCTTATTATTTCCCATATTTATCCCGTTGAATTTCTCAGAATTTGAAGGGATTTTTAGAGCTACACTTTTAGTGTACAATTCTGGTTCCATTAATACATATTAATGTGCACACATTTCCATTTTAGAAAGCACACTCCCGCGAACCCCATCCTTATAGCAAGATTACCAGTCCAGGCTAAATTCCCTGCAATGACAATTACTCCAATGAGCTTGGATTTGAATTGCCAGTCTAGGCTAAATTCAGACCCTAATTCAGATTACCTATCTGGGCTAAATCCATTTTTCACATATTCTTCGGGAGGCTATCAGGAAAGATCACCCGTCCAGGCTAGATCCTTTTTACCGTCAATTCCTTTTCAAATATCCATCGAATTTTCCTTTCATTTAACCGAGATTTCTTCCCCTTTTATCAAATATATCAATGTTTCATCAATTTTCATAAAATGAACATTCAAATCATATTCAAATCAAAAACATGCATGTCAAGCATTTAAGAACATAACTCAAGTTACACGAACTTACCTCGATATTTGCTCGTATATAAAAATCTACTAATCCCGAACTTTTTCCTTTCCTCGATCTCGCTTCATATTTGAATTTTCTGGATTTGGTGCAAAAATTATTAAATACCATCTTAAAGAACCCCTCCTATGGCGTTTTGGCTGATGAGAATGAAGAGAAATCACAAGAAATCTAGATATTTCCATATTAGTCCTAATTTTATTAGTTAATTACGCAATATTCCAATTTTGCCCTTAAATCATCCATTTTCTTGCTGATTTTATGCCCTTGCCGTCCAGCCCAAATAAATTTTGGGTCTAATTGTCTTTTAAATCCTTTCTCATTAGACACTTAAGCTATTTAATCATCCCAGCCACTTACCTTTTCCAATTTAGTCCTTTTCATTTAATTAACTACCCAAACATTAAAATTTCCTAACGAAATTTTAATACCACATTACTAACATTTCAAAAATATTTATAAAAATATTTCTGACTTGGTTTTACGAGATCAAGGTCTTGATACCTTGTTTTTACCCAATTTCTTCAATAATTTCTTTTTCTAACTAACACTAAATCAGTAAAATTTTTCCATCGAATTTTTTATACGATTTTACTATCATATCAATATTCATGCAAAAAACATTAAAATAAATTTCTCTTTAAATCAGATTTGTGGTTACAAAACCACTTTTCTGATAACCTTGAATTGAGGCCATTGCAAGTCTCCCCCTTTAAGGATTTTTGTCCTAAAAAATCTTACCAATAAAGAGGTTCGGGTAATGTTTCCTTATTATCTCCTCCAGTTCCCATGTCGCTTCCTCAATCCCCTCCTCTTATTTTCTCGTGCCAAAATCTTAACTGTTTCTTCACTATAACTCATATCCAAATGAATCTGCACTTCTGTCGGAGAAATAACATGTGAAGGATTCGATCGATACTGTCGTAGCATAGACACATGAAAAACATTATGGATTCTATCAAGTTTGAGTGGTAATGCCAATCAATAAGCGACCGGTCCAATTCTTTCTATGATTTCATATGGCCCGATAAATCTTGGACTCAATTTACCCTTTCGACGGAACCGGAGAACTTTCTTCCAAGGAGACACTTTCAGGAATACCTTGTCACCAACCTGAAATTCAATCTCTTTTCATTTAAGATCGACATATGATTATTGATGACCGGAAGCTACTTTTAGACTATCTCGAATAACCTTTACTTTTTCTTCTATTTCCCAGATCAAATCAACCCCATGTATCTTCTTTTCACTAAGCTCTATCCAATATAATGGTGTTCTACATTTTCTACCATACAGAGCTTCATACGGAGCCATTTTAATACTGGACTAATAACTGTTATTGTAAGCAAATTCAATCAATGGTAGATACCTCTCCCAATTACCTTCAAACTCTAGTATACAACATCGGAGCATATCTTCCAATACCTAAATTACACGCTCATATTGGCTATCTGTCTGAGGATGAAATGCAGTGCTGAAATACAACTGAGTACCCAGGGCTTCTTGCAATTTGTCCCAGAAAAGAGACATAGATCAGGGATCTCTATTTGATATAATGGAGATAGGCACTCCATGTATCCTGACAATCTCAGATATGTACAATTCAGCTAGTTTAACTAAAGAATAATCCATATGTACCGGAATAAAGTGCGCTGACTTTGTCAATCGGTCAACAATCACCCAAATGACATCTTTCTTCCTCGGAGACAACGGTAACCCCGATACAAAATCCATAATGATTCTTTCCCATTTCTATTCTGGTATAGTGATTGGCTGAAGTAACCCTGAAGGTACCTGATGTTTAGCTTTAACCTGCTGACATACCAAACACCTTGATACAAACTCAGAGATATCACATTTCATACTTGACCACCAGTACATCTTTTTCATATCATTATACATTTTATTACTCCCCGGATGTATAAACATAGTACTGCTGTGAGCCTCATATAGAACCTTCTGTATGAGCTCTGAATTCTGAGGTACACATACCTTACCTCTGAATAAATAACAACCATCAATCCCAACTTGAAATTCAGAATCAGTACCTGACTCACATTATGCCCGTTTAGCCTATAACATTTCATCATTTTTCTGACCCTCACAAATCTGTTCTAGAAACATTGGTCTACCTTCCAATTCAACTATAACTGAACCATCATCAGACGATGATAACCGAGTATTCATAGCTCGCACAGCAAATAAAAATTTCTAACCCAAAATATTAGCTACAACATTAGCCTTACCCGAATGGTAATCAATAATCAAATCATAGTCCTTTATCAGTTCAAGCCACTTGCGCTGTCTCAAATTCAAATCTTTCTGCGTCATCAAATATTTCAGGCTTTTATGATCAGTATAAATATGACATTTCTCACCGTACAAGTAATGCCGCCATATATTTAGCACAAATACAATAGCAGCTAATTCAAGATCATGTACTGGGTAATTTCTTTCATGTGGTTTAAGTTGTCTTGAAGCATAGGCTATCACTTTACCTTCTTGGATTAAGACACAACCTAAACCATTTAATAAGGCATCACTATAGATAACAAATTACTTACCTGATTCAGGCTGCACTAGTACAAGTGCTTTCGTTAGTAGGTTTTTCAATTGGTTAAAACTCTGCTAACATTCATCAGTCCGCTCGAACTTTACATCTTTTTGCAATAATCGAGTCATCAAAGAAGCTATCATAGAGAACCCCTGTACAAATCTTCGATAATAACTAGCTAAACCCAAGAAACTTCTAACTTTGGATACATTCTTTGGTGGACTCCAATTGACAATAGCTGAGATTTTACTGGGATCTACCCTAATGCCTTCGATCGATACAATATGTCCAAGAAAACCCACTTCTCGAAGGCAAAATTCACATTTACTGAATTTAGCATATAGCTGCTTCTCTCGCAGAATTTGCAACACAATTCTCAAATGTTCTGCATGTTCTTTTTCATCCCTAGAATAAACCAGAATATCATCAATGAATACTACCACAAATTTTTCTTAGTACGGTTTGAATATCTGGTTCATCCAATCCTTAAATACTGCAGGTGCATTAGTTAGCCCAAACGGCATAACCAGAAACTCATAATGCCTGTACCTAGTTCTGAAGGTTGTCTTTGGCACATCTGACTCCTTTACTCGTAGCTGATAATAACCCAATCGGAGATCAATCTTTGAAAATACTGTAACACCTTTCAGCTGATCAAATAAAACATCAATCTAGAGTAATGTAAACTAAAAATATATATACGATTTTTCCTATATAATTCATCATATTTTTACTTAAATTTGTTGTTAAAACTAAGTAATTGTTTAATAAACTAATGAAATATGTGAAAATATGAAATTAAGACATAGAAATTATTAAAATGTGATCTTATGCTTTATTATATAGTTTTCATGCATAAAATGGCTTATTTTATGTTTATTTAAGCTTATGATAGTTTTATGGGCCATGCATGGTTAAATTAAATAATAAAATATAAAATTATTTCTAATAATTCATTTCAAATATTTCATTAATAAATTGGGTTTTAATTAATTAAGTAAATTGATTAATTAAAGTGGTTAAATTATATTCTTTGGTCCTTTAATTTATCTTCTATTTTTGGACAGGTTTGATAAGCTTTGTTGGATTACAAAATCGTTCAAATTGGGGACCAAGTTAACCTAATATTCGGCTGCACATGGTAAACCAATTTTTGGTTTAATTACCCAAGGTCCTTAAAGAGTTGAAGAAATCATAGATTTACCTGAAGATTTGCATGTGACCGAGTCTTAGTTATGAGTTGCTGTGGCACTCAAATTAACCAAAAATCAACAAACAAATCTGCCCGAATTCCTTAAAGTATGGCTAGCCACCCATGAAGAGGTTTCAAAAGATGGACACTCTTATTTTTAGCAAACTAGCTCTGTTACCTCACCTATAAATAAGACTTCATTTCTTAATTATCCCTTATCCCTTAATTCCTCATCATTCATCATTTTCTCTCCTCTCTTAACTCTTCTCTCTTCCCACGCTTAAGCCTCATCTCTTCATAGAGATTTTAGCCATTAAACCTCTTAAAGAGCCCTTGGTTGGCCACCTCGGAGAGCCATCAGCAAAGAAGCAAAGCAAAGGAAGGAAGGAGCCCTCATTGTTTAAAGTCTTAGGTGACAGCCACTTTAAATTGGGTTTAATCTTTCTTTTCTTTAATTTAATTCAAGAATGTTTTCTATGTGTTCTTTGTTCTTGTTTACAACAACAGTAGCTTAATTTTATTTAAGCTAGGATGGTTGCTTTGATTAAATAATATTTACTTGATTCATGCTTATAATATTTGTGCCTCAATCAATCATGTTTTTAATTAAAATCAAGTCTATATTTTGCTCATACGTGATTGAAATGCACCTGAATTAGCTAGGCGATCCTAACCAGACGATGGCTAGTGGACACATAATTAAAATGTGCATGCTCAATTTAGATCCTAACCCAATTAAATTGTAGGTTGCATAACAACCCTAACCAGGCTCTGTTATCTGCATAGTTTTTAGATTTGTGTGATTAAACTATTTCAAACCGAACACATCCCTATTACCTCGCATGAATTCTAAGAAACCCTTAGTAAATAAGGATCAGTAAAATGCATATTTACTAAGTAAAGGATTCCGAAAGGACCTAGTGTAGTTTCCAAACACATGAAAGATCGAGTTACCATGGAATGTTTTTTTGAATATCGTTAAGCATTTTGATGGTAAATTGGGTTTAATTAAAGTAATTGTCCTAGCTTATTTATGTTATAATTGTTGCAAATTATGTTTAATTTTGCTAAAATCTATTTCAATCATATAGTTGCATATTTAGGATAAATTACATTAGGGATCATTACATTTAGATTAATTTTACATAATTTTTAATCAACACTTCCAAATCAAATTGTGTTTTTATTTACAAGTTGTTACTATAATTTTATAATTAAGTGACTTAGCACGAATACAATCCCTGTGGAGACGATAACTCGATACTTATTACGTGACAATGACTGTGTACACATGCACAACCCTGGCGTTACAGGTAACATGTACTTATTCTTTATGGTTACTTTATTAAGCTACCTGTAGTCGACACACAGTCTCAAAGACCCGTCTTTCTTTTTCACAAACAAAACCGGAGCACCCTAAGGTGAATGACTCAGTTGAACAAAACCCTTATCAATAAGTTCCTGTAACTGTATCTTTAACTCCTTTAATTCTGTAGGAGCCACTTGGTACGGAGCTATGGAAATTGGAGTAGTTCCCAAAATCAAATCTATAGAAAATTCCACTTCTCTTTCTGGTGGCAACCTTGGTAATTCCTCAGGAAACACATCAGAAAATTCACATACCACTAGCACTGCCTATATCTTTGACTCAAATACCTTGGTGTCGAGTGCATAAGCCAAGTAAGCATCATACCTTTTTTCAACATACCTCTGTATTGCCATCACTGAAATCACATTAGATGTCCCCTCTGCCTGATCAAATTTAACTCAGAGCAACTCGCCATTTTGACATTTTAGCACAATCTATTTCTGTCTACAAATTACTACTGCATCATGCTAGCTTAGCCAATCCATGCCTAATATCACGGTAAATTCATCAAATGGCAGTAACAACAAATCAGCCAGGAAACAATAACTTCTTACCATCAGTGGACAATTTTTACAAATTTTATCCACCAAAATAGATTAGCCTAGGTGGTTTGAGACTTTAACCACAAATTCAATAGGTTCAATAGATAAATCTTTAACACATGCAAGCTTTATACATATATATGAATGCGTACAATCAGGATCAATTAACGCAGTAATATTAGTGTTAAGTAAAGAAAATGTACCAGTAATAACATCGGGTGCTGAGGCATCTTCTCTAGCACGAATGGCATATGTCCTAGCAGGTGCTCGTGCCTCAAGCCTGCCTGTAGTATCTTTCATAGCTCCTCGACTACCACTGACATTACCATATGGTTGAGGTGGTCTACCCCTCAAAACTGGATTACTCGACTTCGATGTCTGTTTAGCTTCTTTTTCACCCCTTTCTAGACAATCTCTGAGGAAATGATCAAATGAACCGTATCAGTAACAAGACCCACTTTTCAGTTGGCACTCTCCAAAATGAGCTTTATTTCAGTACTGGCATCTCGATCTAAGACTGTTGACACTACCCATACTAGTTACAGACGGAGTGAGAGGTCTCGGGTTAATGGGTTGAAAACTTCTGTAACGCCCCAAAAATCCTGAACTTTCCTTTCTCGATTTTGATGTGGAGTATGTGTTTGATATTTTTAGTTAGGTATTAATGTGTCAATAGGCCATTGGTTAAGTTCTGAGTTCAAGCTTGAAAGTGGGAAAATTTTAGTTTAATATTAAAGGAACCCTGATCTTGAGTAACTAAGTTGTTAAATAAATGGAGAAGAAATAGGACACAAATTACCTTATGGTCTAGTGGCAAGGTGGCACCACATAGGGAGCATGGGATGGCGTCACAGGCATGGCAAGGAGGACTGGGGTTTGAATCCCTCCTTACTCAAAAGAAGGATTTAATTTTTGCTCCTTGGATTGCCAGTGGTGGCGTTGAATATGAACTCTTAAGGGAGTGATCAGAAGAGAGTTTTAAGGAAGGGATTAAGGAGTTATCATAGAGGAAAATTAGGAGATTGGTGTGGGGAAGAAGTGAAGCCGATTAGGACTTTGGGTGTAGGCAAGTTTCAGTTTTGGGCATAAATAGGGGGTGCCGAATTCCCTTTGTGCTTTTTCGTGAAAAGGGTTCTCTTTGTTGCTATTGTCGAACCTTCTCCTCCCAAATTCTTTTTGGTTCATCATTCTTTTCTCCCTAAGTACTCAGAAACTGAAAACCTCTTATTCTTTCCTCAGTGAGTATTGACTTCTCCTTCTTATCAAAACCATTCTTCTTTCTCTACTTCTAGTTGGTTTCCCTTGCATCGAATATACTCTTATTTTTTTTGGTTAAATCACTTTAAACTCTAAGTCGAATACCCTGTAGCCCGAACCTCCTCTGTGCCACCACTACTCCTCTTTCTTGGGCCGATTGCTTCTTGGGTAAGAACCTTACTCTTTCAATCGGTTTTGCTAAGAACCAATTTCTCCTATTCTTTACTCCCTCTTAGCCGATTTGTAGGGGATCAAAGTCGAATCTCTGATCTCCAGACCTTCTACCGATTCTACCTTACACGTTCAGGTTTTGGGGTAAGTAACTCATATTTATATTTGGATTAGGTGATGGCCGAATGGTTATAGGAGGTACTCGTGATTACTGATCAAGGAAGGGCTGTTAAGGCTTGTCGTTCAAGGTAAGGCAAAGGTGAGATTTCGGCTTCTGGTGATAGTTTTGATAAGGGGGTGATTAATCATTGAATGACATCATTGTAGGTTTGAGGCTAAGGAGATCGCGGCATGTTTTATTACCAGGTGTGTACATACACTACACACACACAATAGATCAGCAAATCTTAAAATGCCGAAAAGTCGAAAGTTTGGCTACGGTAGTCTTGCGAGTGCGTGAACACTCATATGAGGGTAATCGATACATTATCAGAGGCTCCATGAGTGATCTCATGAACTTGGGCCATGTTTTGGCCAACCAGGCCAGAATGGGCCAAATGGGACTGACAGGCTTGTGGGCCCGACATGCTCATGGGCCTAAATCAGCAAAAATTGATAAGTTGACAATAAGTAACGAGTTGATAAAGTTTGTTGAATGGTTTGGAATGGATTAGGCCTGATGGGCCGTATAATTGTGATTGGGCCGAATGGGCCATATAAATGTGATTAGGCCTGATGGGCTATATGAACATATAAAAGCATATGGACTTGCTGGGGTTTTATAATGGACTTTTATGCCTAGTTTCTAATGAATCCTTAAGCGGGCATAAAACTTAATTAATTTATCAAGTGCGTATGTGGACAAGTCATGAGGTTAGAGTGTGGCAATGGGCATATGCATGTCTAGGATTGGATTGAGGGAGAGCTTGGTACTTAAGCGGTCTTAATGACCCACCTCCTCGTCTCTAGAATCCTACCTGGTGCATAGTGTCTGTTCACTTTAGCCAACGAGGACTTGTTGATGGGCCAAACTTCATAACTAAGACCCATACTGTTAAGAAATTACCAAAATACCCCTGTAGGGTGGGAATTACCCAAAACACCCTTGTAGGATAAAATGACTAAACTACCCCTATGTGAAACATGAAAGATTTACGCATGACACGTGGATATCTGCTGCATTCCTATTATTTTATGTTGCATGTGGGTGGGAATTATGGAACAGAGGAAGAATTGAGGATCGCATGGTTGCTTGACGACCGTGGATCCATCGATGGCTTTTTAAGCCCAATATATGATTAGCAGCTTTACTGCAACGTTAAGTAGTACTGCAACCGGTGCTTCCCTTGGAATGTATCGGATGGGTGGGTCGATATGGTTATCCCCACATGGTGTGTTTCGGTTGGACAGAGATGATGTATAGAGGATGGATGGGTAGGATTTTTGCATATCTAAATGCTCTAATTTGTGCTATTATTGTATTAGGCTCAGGCCCAAGATGACTTGTGTTGCATGATATATATTGTTGCCAAGGGTTGTACACACTGAGTTTTTGAAAACTCACTCCCTCTTTTATTTTATTTTTCTCAGGTGAACCTCAGTAGGCGGTTCTACAGATGGAAGGACTCAGAGGTGGCCAACTACCAAGACGATTTAGACTTGTTTTTCTTAAAATCTCTAGTATTTTGATTATCTTTGTCCGGATTGTAATAAGGCCTTCCTTCTGGTTATTATTTCATTATTGGTTACTAAGGTTTATATACATTTGAAACAGAACATGGATTTAGTTATTTCAAACACCTTTCAAGTTTTTCTGTAATCATTTTTTTAATTAAATTTTCGGTAGTTAAAGAGAATTTTTCCAAAGAAACTATTAACACGTAACCAAGAAATAGCTTTTGAATACACCTCGTTCTAGAATCAAATAGAAACTGGGATTTTACTTGAAATTTCTTTTAGAAGGGTTTTCAATGAAAACAAGGTTTTTGATAAAACACTCAATGTGACATGCTGAATTCAGCCCTAACGTCCGAGCCAAGTTTGGGGTGTTACAACTTCGCTCTTTACCAAAATGCCCTATAGTTGAAGAGAAACGATCTTGATATTTCTTTAATTTCTTTCAAGCAAAAAACTGTGATTTTCCCATTGGTCTTTTACTAAGAACCCAAGCTTTCCTTTCAGCCCGTTTCTTCTCTTTACTCAATTCTTTTGCTTTATATGCTCTTTTGGTTAGTGTTGCAAATTCCTGGATTTCAAGAATCCCAATCAGTAATTTAATGCCTTCATTTAAACCCTATTCAAATCATTTGCACATTTCTGCTTCAGATTGACCCATTCCCAAGCATATTTACCCAACCGAATAAATTCTCTTTCATACTCAGATACTGATCTGTTGCCCTATTTCAACTCAAGAAATTCTTTTCTTTTCTAATCAAGAAACCTCTGGCTGATATATTTCTTTTCAAATTCATTCTAAATGAACTCTCAAGTAATCTCTTCTTTCGGAACTACTGAAGCTTTAGTGTTCCACCAATGATAAGCTGTATCTTTTAGTAAAGACACGACACATTTTAGACATTCTTTTGGTGGGCATGATAATTCTTCCAAAACCTGGGTAGTATTTTCTAACCAAAACTCAGTCCGTTCGGGATCAACATCAACTGCAGCTCTAAATTCTTCTACCACATATTTTTTGATTTTACCAACCAGAGCTTTCCCTTTTCTGATAGATTCAGTACCTGTACCCTGTGGAATCTCAGGAACAGGTGGAGGAGGAGGAGAGGGAGCTTGAGCTTGCTCCATTATAGGGTTAATTCTCACCTATTGATTAAACCATTTATTCATCATTTGAAAGAAAGCCATTTTAGCCTCTTCACTTTGGTCCCCTGTCTCGGACCTTTTACTACTAGTAGGTTCAACTTCTCTTTGTTCCCTTTCCGAGGCCGAAGCATGACTCTCGGCTTCCTCGGATTGAGCTCGGCTGGTAGACATTTACTATAAGAAAAACACATTTAAATGGTCAGGAGATATCACACTATCAATAATAATTTGAATGGTATGTCTAGGTAATCCTGTATTTGCTACATTAGCCCGAGAACCGGCTAAACCGTAGCTCTGATACCAAAAAATGTAACACCCCTACCCATATTCATTGCTGGAATAGGGTACGAGGCATTACTGGAGTTTATCGAATTAATTTTTCTATTATTACGAGTTAAATACTATTCATTTACCGAAATGTGTTATGACGTCCATTAGATGGGCCTCCGAAGCCAAAAACATACATCGGTACCAAACCGGGATTAAATCAAAACCATAGGGAATTTTTTTGCAAAACCTTAAATTTTTTTGAACTCAATATAACCCATTTATAGATATCTAACCTTCTCATCAATTTTAAACCGAGACCAATCCAAATCAACCAATCTAATTCAACATATTTTCAAGATAGATTCATGCATATCGATAAGATAACCTCATCACATACCAAAATCAGGATTTGTTAGCCATACCAATGGCTAACTTACATTCATTTCACACTAACATTTACTTATTAACTTATACATGCCATTGATTTCCAAAATAAAGTTTCTTGATATACCAAAATGTTAGTGTGATGTGTCTCCGACCGAATCCAACCTCCGAGCTCTTAATACTACAAAACAGGGAAAAAGGAAACAGGGTAAGCACATTGTGCTTAGTAAGCTCATGTAATAAGAATTATACTTACCTAATATTTTCAATACAATACAAGAAATATTCATACATCCATTCAATTTACCATTTACCTATCACACACAAACTCAACCAAAACATTAATCAAATAGCATCGTATGAGTTCAATACAAAGATTAATGATTGATGGCTCACCAATTCCATGTTTTCTATTACCCTTATCATTTGCCATATTTATCCCGTTGAATTTCTTGGAATTTCGATGGATGTCTATTAATTCATATTCATGTGCGTACATTTCCATTTCAGAGAGCACACTCCCGTAAACCTCATCCTTACAACGGGATTACCAGTTTAGGTAAATCCCCTGTATATAAACTGATAAAATATTATCGACATTATCAGACCAGGCTAAATCCCCTGCAACAACAATTACTCCAGTGACTTGGATCTGAATTACCAGTCCAGGCTAAATTTAGACCCTAATTCAGATTACCCATCCCAGCTAAATCCATTTTCCACATATTCTTTGGAAGGGCCATATCAGGATAAGATCACCCGTCCAGGCTAGATCCTTTTTACCGTCAATTCCTTTTCAGAGATCCATCAAATTTTCCTTTCATTCAACCGAGATTTCTTCCCCTTTTTTATCAAATATACCAATGTTTCATCAATTTTCATACAATGAACATTCAAATTATATTCACATCAATAACATACATTTCAAGCATTTAAGAATATAATTCAAGTTACACGAACTTACCTCGATACTTGTTCGTATACAAAAATCTACTAATCCTATACTTTTTCCTTTCCTCGATCTAGTTTTGTATTTGAATTTTCTGGATTTGATGCAAAAATTATGAAATACCAGCTTAAAGAACCCCTATTCTAGCATTTTGGCTGATGAGAATGAAGAGAAATCCCAAGAAATATAGATATTTCCATATTAGTCCTAATTTTATTTAGTTGATTATGCAATATTTCAATTTTACCCTTAAATCATCCATTTTCTTGTTGATTTCGTGCCCTTGCCATCCAGCCCAAATACATTTTAGGTCTAATTACCTTTTAAATCCTTTCTCATTAGACACTTAAGCTATTTAATCATCCTAGCCACTTTTACCTTTTCCAAGTTAGTCCTTTTCATTTAATTGGCTACCCAAACATTAAAATTTCCTAACGAAATTTTAATACCACATTACTAACATTTCATAAATATTTATAAAAATATTTTCGACTTGGTTTTATGAGATTGAGGTCTCGATACCTTTTTTTACCCAATTTCTTCAATAATTTCTTTTTCTTACTAACCACTAAATTGGTAAAATTTTTTATCAATATTTTCATATGATTTTCCTATCATATTAATATTCATGCAAAAATATTAAAATAAATTTCTCTTTAAATCGAATTTGTGGTTACGAAACCACTGTTTCGATAACCTTGACTTTAGGCCATTATAGGATCTTTATCTTGGCGTACGCCCTAGGATGGCTCAATCCACTAAAGAGGTTTGGCCTTTTGAGGCCAATAACAAGATAACTTGGGATTTAACTAGGAAATGGATGGAGTCTACTAATTTCTTCTACATTGTTTGCAATATTCCTCTCCGCCGGTGGCTTTCCTTAACTCTAGGAATTTTGGGTGAGTCATAGGGTAGATACTTAGTTTAGAACGTTGTTGACCCCGCTGTTCATACTATAGGTCCTACTCATATCTTGTCCCTATCACCACTATCCTAGCTTGAAGTCATGTATGCAGAGGCATTGTTTGGGAGTGCACAACAGGCATTGCTTGAAGTCATGTATGCAGAGGCATTGTTTGGTAGCAGTAGCCAAGAGGTTGAGACTCGAAATGAGGCCCTCTAGTGCTGGGGAGAGCAGGGACAACAGGTTGTCCCGCCACAAACATGGCAAGCAACCTAAGTTTCCAAAGGTTGAATCTTGATTGCCTTCAAACGTACTAACGTCCAGAGTGTGAATACTGTAACAAAAGATATATATAAATGAGGTGGCGTCCCCAAGTATACGAGTCAAGTTGTAATATAGTTACAATGGAGTAGGTGAGTACTCCAAGGATCGTACCCAAAGGATACTAGTACTAGATCAATTTCAACCTAAACACCAATAGATATAATTAGTACTTGAAATAGGTTATATTACGAAAATATAAATATTAGGGATTTTTGGGGCTTTTACAATATTAGTAATAATAATAATAATAATAATAGCAAATAACATTGGGAATTTAAAAAGTAAAATTGATCGATCTAATTATGGGTGATTAGTTTGCTTTGGTTATATTGATCAACTATCACTTTGGACTCCTCGTCAATCAATTAGTTGAAACCGTAACATGACCTTCTGATAAGTCTAAAAGAACAACGAGTCAACAAAGACTACTTATCTTCTGACCTCACAATCCAAACCGGCACAGGGTTAAGGTGTTCACAGATAGGCCATACCAATTTTGAGTTAATTCCTACCTTGATAACTTCTTATAGGCGTCAAGCCTAAGGTTTACATTTTTCCTTTCTCGAACAGCTGATCTGTTGAGTAAGCCTGCAAAATAGTCAATCCATCATACCTCCACTTGCTAATCGATATAAAATGTAAACATAATAAGTGAATTGAAAGTATAAAGTTTTGGGAAAAGTTTGATTTATATTAAGAACAAGAGTGAATCCACAAAGTCTGGTCGCATCCACAAACCAAATTTCCTGAGATAATACAAAGAACAAACTAAAATAAATCTAAAACCTAAGAAAAGAGAAAAACTATAATACAAGTAAAAAAGAGAGACTCTAAGCTAAGTAATTAGTGTCTGTAACGCCCCAAATTTTGGGCCTAGAAGAAATGCACTTTACGTATTGGAGGAATTGGAATTTAGTTCTACAAGTGAATAACACAAATGAGTGTTTGCTTCAGGGGTTAAGGGTCTTGAGAAGTGTTGGAGAAGTCCTAGATTCAAACCTGAGCTCTGAAAAAAATTTTGGTTTTAAGTGGATAAAACCTTGGATGCTTGGAAGTAGGCCTTTTAAATTATTGTGTTAAAAAATGACACAAGATGAGCTTGTGATCTAGTAGTTGTAGCGTCATTAAGATTACAAGGGAGCATGGGTTCAAGTCTTGGCTCTTGCAATTCATTTTGGTTTTCTTTCAAATGAATCTAGATGTTGGCTCATAGGCTTATATTTAGTTGTGCTTGTTTTGTTACACAAGGAGCTAGTTGGTAAAGTGGCTAGCGGCATGGATTAAGTTATAAGCGAGCTTAAGTTCGGATCTTGTTGTATGCAAAGGGCATCTATTTTACTTCATAGATGGCAAGAGTTTGTGGTGGACTAAAATTCAAGAAGGTTGTTGTGGACTTGGTAAAAGGAGGAGTTTGAATGGGTCTTGGTTGTTGAATTAAAATTGAATAGGGAGTTGGAGTAAATCAAGGAGATATCAGTAGAGGGGATCTTGGAGATGATTAGGGAATTTGAAAATTTGAATGGTTGTAGCCAAATGGGGTATTTTGTATGGTGCAAGTTAAGTCTTAGGCACTTGAGTGCCGATTTGGTATGTGCATATGTGGTTTCGGTAGCTTTTCTCTCCAATCTTTCATAATCTCTCAATTTGGTTTTTGCATTTTGATGTTAGCCGAATGTGTCTAAACCTTTCGGGTTTCTTTTTTATTTACAATCTTCTTTTGTCAAAAGTGATAAGTGCCAAGCCTCTTCTTAACTCTTCTTCTCTTTCATATTTCCCTCTTTGCCGAAATTGTTGTTTCTTTTATAGGATCTCCCTCACCTTTCCTCAAGAATGGCCGAATAGTCCCTCTTAGATCATCTCTATTTTCAATTCTCTTTTTTCTTTTCTTAAGAAAATAACCGAATATTCTTTTCCTCTCTTTCTCATCTTGGTTTTCTTTTCTCCTTAACTCCCTTTTAGCGTAAACTGTTTCTCTCTTCTTTCTTTCAACCATTGACTGAATGCTTCTACTTTTTCCCTCTCAAACCCCTTTCAGTTTAGCCTTGGTTTAAGTGATTCTCTGTTTCCACAGCCTTACTCTCTCCTTTTCTATTTCAATTTGGCCAATAATCCTTGATATTTGGTAAGTTCACTCGACCTTTCTTGTTTTCTCTCTTACCTTGTTAAAGCCAGTTACTCATGGCTTTTACTACCAAATCTTATTATCGTTATCTTAATGTTGTGTTTCAGTTAGTTTCTGGGAATCCTCGAGGAGCGGCAGAGTGCAAGTGGTACTGTATCAATCGAAGCTTTTCTCTCATCACTCAATCAAGGTAACTCTATTTGTAGATTGTTATGTCCAACTAGGGTTGTGCATTTTCTGTAAATGGTTATATGTCGACTCTATCCTTGGGTTAGGCTAATAGATTTCATTAGTTAATGCAGATTTTCGATTAGAAGTGGGTGATCTTTCTTAATCTCTGGTCTAGTGGATTAAGCCATATTGTTGGTTATCTAAGGTAAGTGGAATGGATAAGTTGGGTTGTAATAAGGAAGGTTAAGACCCTATTGTCAAGCGATTGATAAAATACCCTGTTCAAATGTAAGTTGTTGCTCGTGGGTTGTTCGCAAGAGTTCGTATTCAGGTGTGTATCCATACCTTGTAAACGGTAACTAGCGTAAAAATTGTTGAAATGTGTGTATCCGTATACACTGTTATGATTGTTGATCGGCTAAAAAGTCGACAATGCGTACTTCGTACTATTTTAATTGTAGATCGGTAAAATGCTGAAAACCCACGAACAAGGGCATCAAATGGTTGAGGCCACCATGAGCGTTCTTATGGGTTTAGGTCGATTTGACCCGCATTGGGCTAAATGGGCTATGTGGGCCCAATGGGCTTTTTGGGCCCCACATGGATTAAATTTGCATATTGTGGTGGATATTAGACCGTAATGTGTAGTCCACGTGACTAGAATCATTTTTGGATTAAACGGGCTGTGTGGGCCCAATGAGCTTGTGGGCCCCACACGGACAAAATGTATGTTACATGGCTACTGTTGGTTTGAACTGTGTAGTACATATAGTTGAGGCTATTTCTAGGCTAATTGGGCCACATGAGTGTATGGGCCTACTTGGGCCGAGTAATGGGTCGTAGCCCCATTTGCACCGTTATGACTGTTTAGGTTACTTTAGTTGCTCGAGGCGACGATGGACCTTCTGTTGGGTCGTTAGGACCCTGTACTGTAAAATTATCAAAATGCCCTCAATTTGTAAAATTATCGAAATGCCCCCGATTTTTAAAATTACCTAAATGCCCTCGATTTGTAAAATTACCAAAATACCCTCAATTTGTAAAATTATCGAAATGCCCTTGATTTGTAAAATTATCGAAATGCCCTCAATTTGTAAAATTACTGAAATGCCCTCAATTTGTAAAATTACTAAAATGCCCTCGGTTTGTAAAATTACCAAAATGCCCTTTATTTGTAAAATTACTAAAATGCCTTTGATTTGTAAAATTATCAAAATACCTCTGTAGGATAGAATTATCAAAATACCCTTATCGGGTAGAATTAAGAAAATAACCCTATAAGGTAGAATTACTAAAATACCCCTATAGGGTAGAATTATTGAAATACCTCTGTAGGGTAAAATGACTGTTTTGCCCCTAGGGTGTAAACTGACTATTTTGCCCTTGTGGGCAAGTGACTGACTTGGACTGTGTATTTGACTAATTTGACTATGATCGTATGACAGTGTTTTGTCTGACGTGACTGTGGTTGTGTGATTGATATGTTTTTAACATATGCTTAAATGATTGTTACTGAACATGGTCATTATGCATACACGTGTGATGATTGAGCATGACATACATGATATTCTGCATAGGGTTGGGCTTAATATGGAGAAAGTTATGTTCTAGTGGCTCTGCCAAGTATTTTTGTTATTAGTGCCTTCGCCACGTATTTTGATTCTGGTGGCTCCGCCACATATTCTATTAATAGATGCCATGTTGTGATATTAGTGTGTTGGCTGTGTGGGTCGATTTAATCCCCACATAGTGTGTTGGTACGGGTGGTGAGTTGGATGGATTGGGTTGGGATACATACTCACACTATTGCATATCTGCTCTATTCTGCTACTATTTAGGGCTTAGCCCCATTTGTTCTGTTATTGGTTTGGGCTAGGCCCAGTTGATTCTGTTATGGGCTGTGACCCAAATGATATTGTAATGGGTTTTGGCTTACGTACGCTCTGAACTGGACTGTACTGTTACCGTCGAAAGGGCTCTGGTTAGACTGTTTCTGTTTGGGATTACACACTGAGTTTTCATAAACTCACCCTGTTTATTAACTGTCCAGGTAATCCCCAGTGTTAAGAGGATTGGTGCTACGAGAGACTCGGAGGTGGCCACACAACTGCAGTTATTATTTTGATTTTATATATGTATTAAATTTTGATTTGGGTTTTAACTTATGTAATAAGGCCTCTCTGGATTTTGTTTTAAGTTTGGGATTTTATTATGCTTTATATCTGTTAGACGTAGACAAGTTTTCAAACCAATTCCTATTTTCAAAAACATACGTTTTAAACTTCTTTACCTCAAATTAGCTTTCACAACTACAAAGAATTTTCAATGAGATTAATAACATTTTTAATGGTGATTAACTTTTCAATGAACCACGTTTTGAAATTCAACGAACACAAACTAAGTCTTTACACAAGTTCTTAAATATCAAGAAGGGTTTCAATGAAAATAAGGTTTTCGGAAAACACTTCAATGTGACATGCCAGAATTGGCCGTAATGTCTGCACCTAGTTTAGGGTGTTACGGTGTCCATAATATGTGCCAAATGAGCCTATTTAGAAACTTTAGGTAGCCGTTGTCCTTAACCCTAGGTTAACTGACACTCTCGAGCTTTAAATTGGATTGTGCAGACCAACTGCCCTTAGCTCATATTAATTCCCATCCAGAGTTGATGTCACAACACATCAGGACCTCTGTCGCGACATAAAAGTTAGTACACTTTTCTTTAGGATGTCTTTAGGGGTATGTCACGACACCCTTAGGCTGTGTTGTGACATCGAAGGCAATTTTGAAATTCCTCTATTCTACTCCCTATGTTGCGACATTGAATCCTCTGTGTTGCGACATAGCAACCAGTATCAATTTAGAATGCCTTCTAATGGTCTCCTTGATAAACGATAAATTATACATATTTTTACCTCATGTTTCGCCTAATTTCTGGATGAATTATTATTAATTTTGTGAGAATTAGTGCTCTTAACCCTTCTATTTCATGTTGTATACTCGGGAGAGCATAGGGAAGAGAAAAGAATGAAAAACGGATCGAAAACGAAGAAAATGGGCCAAACTGTGAAAACGACACGGCCCAAGGAATCACCACACGGCCGTGGCACACGGCCGTGCCATATGAGGTCCAACACGGCCCAGCCCTGACAAGCACAGCCAGGCTACACGGTCGTGCCACCTCAATAGGCCCAAACACGGCTCTTATCGAAACCACACGAGCGTGTCCCTGTCATGAGGAAGTGCAATCTCACTCGAATTTGGATACTTAGAGGCTAAGAAATGCACCCCAAAGCTCTATATAAAGACCCTAGGAGACAGCTCTAAGGGTGTACTCTTTTCTCCCAAAAGGAGCATTATATTTTTGCCAACACAAGGAGTGAAAGCAAGGTATTACTCTAAGGGAAGCCGATTGATTCATCCCAGAAGCCAGAATTCTACATCAAGACAGAGGATCTCCCTAAATTCTTTTAGGGGTTTTTGGGTTCTTTTATGTTTTGTTATTTTATATCTTCTGAGATGTTTTCTTTCTTTATTATGAACTAAACCTCTCAAATACTTGAGGGGGATAAAACCTAAGACAGATCTTGTTATTATTTATTCTTTGATTATATGATAAATACTTGAATTGTTCTTAATTATGTGTTCTTCATTCTTGATTTAATAGTCCTAGGTATTAAGTCAAGAAACAGAAGTGCTTAGGCAGAGGAGCAAAAGTCTCTATTTTAAGAGTAGATCTACCATAATTAAGTGGAGTTGCATGCAACCCTAGACATAGGGCGACATAAATCTGCCAGATTAAGGTCAACCTAATAAAAGGATCCATAAATCGAATTAATGCAACCTAGGGGTGTTAATTAATAAAGAAATTTTAGTTAACCACCTAGGATTAGTTGTTCTTATACTCGACGGAGGTATTAACATAGGTTAGGGGTCTCTACGGATCAAGTCAAGTGAAGAAATTGTCTAGTTCAAGAAGTTAATAACAAGTGAAGTCTAGGTGGATTCTCCCTTGAGTATTGCTTATATCAATCAACTTTTCCCAAAGAGTCTTTCCCCACTTTACTTTTTGTGCACTTTTAGTTAGTTTTAGAACTAGTTTCAAACAACCCCCTTTTATTTTTAGGCTAGATAATAGAAAGGAAATAAGTACTAGTACTTTTGGTTCCCTTGGGTATGATAAATCGGTCTTACCACTAAACTATACTACTGTTCGATAGGTGTGCTTGCCTTAAAATATTATAAATTTTAATACTTAATATCGCGAGTATCAAGTTTTTGGTGCCATTACCAGGGATCTAAAATATTACGAAAGCTCAATTTCTATTACTTTAGCCATTACTCTCTCTATATATATATATTTATTTATTTATTTTTACTTACTTTTATTTATTTTCTTCTCTTTTTTACTACGTATCTCTAGTTTATGACTAGAAGAAACCCTGCCAGACCACTTCTTTTTGACAAAGACTTAGAAGCTACAGTCCGCAGAACTCGTAGAGAAATTAGAAGAAGCTTACATTATCCAGAGCAAGATCAAAACCAAGAATCAGAATAGGAACAAGAACCTACTGAAGAGATAGACGCAAATCAAAACATTCAACCACCTCGAGCATTACCCGCAAAACCAGATGAAGCGCCTCGCACTATGTATGATTATGCTAAACCTAGTTTAGTTGGTACTCAAACTAGTATTATTAGACCTGCCATTGCTGCTAATAATTTTGAATTAAAACCTAACACTATGTAGATGATACAATAATTGGTGCAGTTTGATGGTTTACAGGATGAAGATCCAAATTCACACATAGCCAATTTTTTGGAACTTTGTGATACTTTTAAAATTAATGGTGTTTCTGATTATGCCATTCGTCTAAGGCTATTTCCATTCTCTTTGAGAAATAAAGCCAAACAGTGGTTAAATTCTTTACCACGAGACTCAATCACTACATGGGAATAGATGATCGAAAAATTTTTACTTAAATATTTTCCTCCAGCTAAAACAGCTAAATTACGAAACGATATCTCTTCTTTTGTGCAGATGGATTTAGAAACACTTTACGATGCTTGGGAGAGATACAAAATCTTTTAAGAAGGTGCCCTCATCATGGATTACCTTTGTGGCTACAAGTTCAAACCTTTCACAACGGTTTGAATCCTTCAACAAGGCAAATGATCGATGCAGCCGCAGGAGGAACAATCAACAATTGAACACCCGAAGCAGCTTATGAATTTATTGAAGAGATGTCACTAAATAACTATCAGTGGCAAGTCATGAGGACAAAACCAACAAAAGCTGCAGGAGTTTATAATATTGATGCTGTCACTATGCTTACTAACCAAGTGGAACTTTTAAATAAAAAGTTTGATAATTTTGTTGGTTCTATGCAAGCACAGCCAATGATGTAGTGCAACACAACCCCAGGAAATATGTTCAATCCCGACTATCCATCTTATGGACACAGCATAGAAACTGAGCAAGCCAACTATATGGGTAACAATTCTAGACCTCAAAATAATCCTTATAGTGATACTTACAATGCAGGTTGGAGAAATCACCCTAATTTTTCGTAGGGAGGACAAGGAAATCAAAGGCAACAGTGTCCTATAGGATTTCAGTAGCCACCACCACACAAGAGAAAAAGCCAAATCTTGAAGAGATGTTCACCAAATTTATGGCCGCATCAGAAACCCGTTTTCAAAACACTGAAACAGCACTAAAAACCAACAAGCATCAATTCAAGGGCTTGAGAATCAAATCAGTCGACTTGCGAAATTAATTTCAGAGAGACCACAAGGTGGACTACCCAGTAACATTGAGCCAAATCCCAGATAACATGTCAAAGCAATTACTTTAAGAGATGGAAAAGTACTAGCTGAACCAGAAAAGAAGTCTCTTCAAGAATCTTCAGGAGACAAGGTAGAGGAACCCAAGGAAAACACTCTATCAACAGTCAAGGAATACAACCCACCTATTCCATATCCAGCAAAGTTGAAGAAAGACTGAACAGATGCTCAATTTAGTAAATTTCTTGAACTTTTTAAACAATTACACATTAACTTACCTTTTGTTGAAGCAATTTCACAGATGCCGAAGTACGCGAAGTTCCTTAAAGAACTTTTGACAAATAAAAGGAAGTTGGAAGAATTAGCCACAATGGAACTCAACGAGGAATGCTCAGCTATTCTCTAAAATAAACTGTCAGCAAAACTTAAAGATCCAGGGAGTTTTACTATTCTTTGTTTAATTGGTAGTTTAATTATTGATAAAGCCTTAGCTGATTTAGGTGCTAGCGTTAATCTAATGCCTTACAAAATGTTCAAGTAACTAGGTCTAGGGGAACCACAGCCCACTAGGATGAGTATTTAACTAGCTGATAGATCTATTAAATATCCTAGGGGAATCATCGAAGATGTGCTAGTAAAGGTAGATAAATTTATATTCACTGTTGATTTTGTTGTGCTTGACATGGATGAGGATATTGAGGTGCCTTTAATTTTGGGACGTCCATTCTTAGCCACTGCTAGAGCTGTTATCGATGTAGGGGATGGTAAATTAGTACTTAGAGTTAGTGAGGAAGAAGTCATTTTTAAAATCTATGATGCCATGAGATTTTCTAAAGAACAAGGTGATTCCTATTATTTTGTTGATATTATTGATTACTTTGTTCAAGATAACTTTCAAGAACTTTCTCTCGCAGACACGTTGGAACTGTGTCTTGTTCAAGGTAGGGGGAAGATGAAGCCACCACTGAAATTGAGGAAGTAAGAAAGGAGATTGAGGAAGTAAGAAAGGAGTTAGATTCTAATGAAATTATCACGAGACACATACGTTATGAAAATATAAAGATGAATGATGAGTTGAGACAGAAACCTTCCATTGATGAACCCCCTAAATTAAAGTTAAAGCAACTGCCAGATCATTTAGAATATGCCTTTTTAGGGGAAGATTCAACTTTACTAGTAATTATCGCATCAGATTTGAGCATTGTAGAAAAAGAAGAACTACTCCACGTGTTAAGGAAGCACAAGCAGGCTATAGCTTGGAAAATTTCAGATATTAAGGGAATAAATCCTTCTTTTTGTACCTACAAAATTTTAATGGAAGATGAATATAAACCATCGGTGCAAGCTCAGAGACGATTGAATCCCAACATGAAGGAAGTCGTAAAAGCCGAGGTAATTAAACTTCTAGATGCAGGCATTATTTATCCTATTTCTGATAGTTCTTGGGTAAGTCCTATGCAGGTTGTTCCCAAAAAGGGAGGCATGACCGTGATGTCTAATGACAAAAAAGAGTCAATACCTATAAGAACAGTCACTGGATGGAGAGTCTGCATTGACTATAGAAAGCTGAATGATGCAACTCGAAAAGATCATTTTCCCTTACCTTTTATTGATCAGATGTTGGAAAGGTTATCAGGTCATATGCATTATTGTTTCCTAGATGGCCTCTCTGGTTATTTCCAAATCCCGATAACTCCAGAAGATCAGGAGAAAATGACATTCACATGTCCATACGGTACGTTTGCTTATCGTAGAATGTCTTTTGGTTTATGTAACGCTCTTGCTATTTTTCAGTGATACATGCTATCTATCTTCAATGAATTCGTGGAAGACATCATGGAGGTATTTATGGATGATTTTTTAGTTTTCGGTAATTCTTTCCAAGTTTGTCTTAATAATTTGAAACGTGTTTTGATAAGATGTGAAGAGACAAATTTAGTGCTAAACTGGGAAAAATACCACTTTATGGTTCAAGAGGGTATTGTATTAGGACACAAAATATCTAGTAAAGGGATAGAGGTAGATAAAGCAAAAATTGAAACCATTAAAAAATTACCTCCCCCTAATTCGGTTAAGGCTATAAGAAGCTTTTTAGGACATGCCAGTTTTTATCGCAGATTTATTAAAGATTTTTCTAAAATAGTTAAGCCTTTAACAAAATTACTAGAAAAAGATGTGCTTTTCCACTTTGACCAAGAATGTTTAGAATCTTTTAACACTCTTAAAGAAAATTTAGTCAATGCCCCGATTATGATTTCACTTGACTAGAATCTACCTTTTGAACTAATGTGCGATGCAAGTGATTTTGCAGTAGGTGCAGTTTTGGGACAGCGAAGAGACAAGCACTTTCAAACGATTTATTATGCTAGCAGAACTTTGACAACCACTCAAGCAAATTATACTACCACAGAAAAAGAATTGCTAGCCGTTATTTTTTCATTTGACAAATTCAGATCTTATTTGATTTTGTCAAAAGTCATTGTTTATACTGACCATTCTACTCTTCGCTACCTTTTAACTAAAACTGATGCAAAACCTCGATTAATAAGATGGATTCTATTGTTACAGGAATTTGATTTCGAAATAAAGGACAAGAAAGAAACTAAAAACTTGGCAGCAGATCACCTTTCAAGAATAGAAAACACACAACCCAAGTACCTCGATAAAATAAACGACTTGTTTCCTGAAGAACAACTCCTAGCCTTAGCAGATGCAGCAGTTCCTTGGTTTGCTGATTTTTTAAATTATTTAGCAGCTAACATAACCCCAAAAGGGCTGACCCATCAACAAAAGAAGTGATTCTTCGCTGATGTGAAAAACTACTTTTGGGAGGATCTTTTTCTTTTTCGAATTTGTGTAGATCAGGTTATTCGAAGATGCGTTGCTGAAACAGAAGCATACCAGATTTTAAATCACTGTCATTCAGGACCCACAAGAGGACATCACAGTGGAGCAAGAACTGCTCATAAGGTACTCGAATCAGGCTTTTACTGGCCTACACTTTTCAGGGATGCCAACAGGTATGTGACATCTTGTGATAAATGCCAGAGAATAGGTAATATTTCTCAACATAATGAAATGCCTCAGAGCTATATACTTTCATGCGAAATATTTGATGTATGGGGTATTGATTTCATGGGTCCATTCCCTACTTCATTTGGGAATAAGTAAATCCTAGTAGCAGTAGATTATATGTCAAAATGGGTGGAAGCCCAAGCCTTACCTACTAATGATGCTAGAATGGTAGTACGATTTTTGAAGAAACTTTTCTCTCGATTTGGAACGCCTAGGATAATTATTAATGATAGGGGCACCCATTTTTACAATGCCCAATTTGAAAAAGTTTTAAAAAGGTATGGGGTACACCATAGAACAGCTACCCCTTATCATCCACAAACCAGTGGCCAAGTCGAAGTGACAAATAGGAAACTAAAACGCATCTTAGAGAAAACAATAGAAACAAATAGAAAAGATTGGTCAAGAAAGATAGACGATGCTTTATGGGCCTATAGAACTGCTTTTAAAACACCCATAGGTACATCTCCCTATAAACTTGTCTACGGAAAAAGTTGTCATCTGCCATTTGAACTTGAACATAAAGCATTCTGGGCTATTAAGTTTTTAAACCTTGATTTTAAGCTTGCAGGTGAGAAAAGATTAATGCAGTTAAATGAACTAGATGAATAGCGTTGCAATGCCTACGAGAGCTCACGACTATATAAGGAAGCCATGAAGCGACATCATGACAAACGACTGAAACAACCTAAGCAATTCAAAACGGGTGATCTTGTCTTACTCTACAACTCAAGGCTGATACTATTTCCTGGAAAACTCAAGTCAAGGTGGTCAGGTCCATTCACTGTTCAAACTGTCTTTCCATACGACACTATTGAGGTAACTTGTAACACCCTATACCCCGTCCGTCGCCGGAATAGGATATAGAGGTATTACTAAACTAAACGTAACTTACCGAATTTCATAGATACATATCAGGCATAGATTCGATTATACATTATATTACGATTAATGATTTACTTAAATTTCTATTTTCGAACAATCTACCTTTCAAAAGCTTCAACTAATGCAACCATATTACGTTCGATCACTATAGGAGTACTATCATAGTTGCAAAGTGACTACTTACCAATAGGTATGATAGAGTCTCTAAGTACAATTGAATTTCTTAGGTAGTAAGCAATCCTATTCGCATTAAAGTAATAATCCGCATAACATTTTATCAAAATCATATACTCAACTTAGAGATTAAACAAGCCATTTTCGCATGGCTAGGGTAATTACAACACAAAATATAATTCAGTTTAACAAAAGGAGATTAGCCTATACATGCCATTGTTCTCAAAATAACCATCGAATGTACCAAAATAACGACGATAGTGTGGGTGATTTAAAGCTTCAATCCTCGAGTCCGTAGCTTTCAAAAGAGATCTATAAAACAGAGGAAACAAAGTAAACGGAGTAAGCATTACAATGCTTAGTAAGTTTTAAGCAATGACAACGGATAAAAATCAAATTATAACATAGTTGTTCGCATTTTCGTTTCCCACTTCTTTGGGTATGTCACCCCTTAACCGAATATACACATTCTCATCATATACAACAGGCAGATAACTTTCACTTAATAGTGAGCTCATGTAAATATAGACGTATTGCATAATTTCACATAACATTTCACATTGACCAATTGCACGATAACCAATTTAATAGTCTCATTTCATACTCACATAAACAATCGTATAATGACCGTATGATTTGGTCCAAAACAAGCTTGCATATAAGCTTAGGGTACATACCTGTATAACTTAGCGCTTTAAGTGCATTCATTAGTAATCGTTACCATGAAGTCTTTTAGTCTTAGACTTTACTCGCATCATCATCGAGACCTTTAGCTCGGATAAAATCTCCAGACATAGCCATCGGGCCTTTACCCCGGATATAATCTCCGCACATAGCCATCGGGCCTTTACCCCGGATATAATCTCTGCACATAGCCATTGGGCCTTTACCCGGACATGATCTCCACATATAGCCTTCGGGTCTTAACCCGGACATAGTCTCCACATATAGTCATCGGGTCTTTAATCCTAGATTCACCTCACAGAGTCTCATACATAAGTATTCACATGTTACCACATTTCACATAGCAAGATCACATTTGTAATTCAATCAATTCATTCGCATACAAACGTATAACATGCTCATTGACTTTATGTCGTAAATATCATTCAAAACTCATACAGGTATACTCCTTTTTCTAGACTTTCGGCCCAATGAGCAAACATACATAAGCAATACATTTCAAATCCCAATTTCAGTTTCTTTCTTTATGAGCCATTTGGCTATATAGCAAATGTGTATAAGGTTTCTTTCTCAATGGGACATCGTTCAACTATCATGCATGTATATCATGGCATTTTAAATTAAATACCAAATTCAATTACTCAAAACTTACCTTGAACCTTCCTGAGCAACTATGAGTTAGCTATTCGACCACTTTAGCCTTCCCTTTATCCGAACTTGTCCCTCTATGCTCTTGAGCTAAATAAAATATTTAATTTTATTAATCCTTATTCAAACATCTCAATTGATCATTTTCACTTATAGTCAAATAAGGAACGCATATACTTCTCATAGCAAACACACACATTCGGCCAATCACATATATATCACAAGTCACTACAAGCTGACTTCCTGAGCAACATTCACTAAATTATTCATAACTAGAGCTACGAAACTCCAAATCAAGTTTTGTAAATTTTCCCTGAAACTAGACTCATGTACCTTTCTACCATAAAATTTCCAGAATTTTTGAATAGACCAATTAATACAGTTTAATCTTCAAAGTTACCCCTGATTCACTGTAGGACAGTTCCGTCCCTTTCATACTAAAGTTCGATTATCTCTTAGTTCGGGTCTCAGATAAGGTTCTTGTATATTTCTATTGAAAATAGACTCATTAAGGATCCTAAGCATATAAATTATATCTCATGGATGTTTTTGTACAATTTATAGTGATTTTATCAAAACAAAACAGGGGATTTCGGTGTCATTCTGACCCTATCTCGTCCAACTTCAAATATCTCACTATAGGCAATTATTTTTCTTTCACGGTTTCCTTATAAGAAACTAGATTCATTAGGCTTTAATTACATAATTTATTCAGCCTCTAATTCAGCTCCCACAATTTATGGTGATTTTTCCAAAACACGTTACTGCTGCTGTACCAAGCAGATTTAGACAAATTCACTTCTAATATAAAACACTAATTTCATACCATTTTTAACCATGTAATCGAAAACATTAAACCACTCAAACAACCATAACCGAATACTCTCATCTTTGATTTATTCATTCAATTTAAACATTTCCTTGACCAATTAACACATTCGGCCATTAATATAAGCTAAATTAACAATCACGTCTTTACTTACAACATATAGCATGAAAATTTCCCAACTAAGTACCAATACCCGTATACTATTTTAACTATTTTAGTACTCTTTGCATATGTCTAACAAACTCCACATCAACCCTCATAGCCATGTACCATTCGTCCTTAAGGCCTCATTTATTAAGATTTGTTAACTTAAAACTCAACTAACAACCAAATTAAGCATCAAAAACATAGAACTCTCAAAATATAACACATTAAAATTCATGACCGAAAGTATAATATGCATCTATTTTGAAATTGACGTTTTGGGCTAGTTATGATGTTAAATAACAACTCCAAATATGCTAAAATTACAAAGAATTACATTAGCTTACCTTTGATCCAAGCTAAACCATGGCCGAACCTCTTATCTCTTTTCTTTTTCTTTTTACTTATTGTTTTGGCAATAATAAAAAAAAAAACAAGGAGACAATACTTTGTTTTTATCGCCCTTTACTTATATTATAATCATGTTATATATATTATAACATATATTAAGTTTTACTTATCATTATTATAAAGCATATAATATCATTTCATCTACTTCCACTACCGAATGCTTAACAAAATGGTTTATTAACCATGCAAATGCCCCCAAATTTGGAAATTCTCACATTCGGCCACATATGCATAATTTAACATTCAAATATCCTTTTTCTCAAATCACTCACACGGCAAACATTCATTTTCCAGCATTTTAATACTCCACATTTGCTCAATTCAATACTCAAGTTCAAATTCGACTCACACACATATAAATACTAACAATTAGACACTAGCTTTGCATTTCACCAAATAGCCGATTGCTATTAAACAAATAAGCCATAAATATTCAATTCTTTAAAATTTGAGCTCACAAATTCCAATTTCCCTAAGCTTCAACATCATAGAGTCCATTAAAACTCCATTTATCAATTTCTATTTCAAAAACATAATGCACCAACATGACCGAATACTTCATGCTCCATGAACACCAAAAATTTTCACATGGGTCTTGTTGTGAGCTTCAAAACCAACCAAAATTCACAAATTTTCAAAGAAAATAGCATAAACCTTACCTTAATTGAAGCCTTCTTTTGCCAAATGCCCTAAGCTCAAAGTTTCTACTTTTCTTTCTCAAGTCACAGCAAGAAGAAGAAGAAAATGGTCTCACATTGGTTTTTTTTTTTTCCAATTTTCATGATATACAAATTCAATTTTATTTATTTTATGACAACCATTTTCCCTATAATAAATATTATTATTACTAACATACAAAGCACAAAATGCCAAAACAAGTAATCATTACCATCCACTATCCACAAAATAGTGAAATTGACATGCAACTCCAACATATCTCATGCATGCAATAATAGGTCATCACACATTTACCCTTCATTCTTTCCAATTTTCTACTAAGTCCTTTTTAATGAAATTCACATTTATATCTCTAAATTAACTCATCAAAAATATCACACATAATTCGGCACATGCAATAGGCATCAAAATAATTATTAAATTATTTTTGTGCCTCGGTTTTGTGGTCCTGAAACCACATTCCGACTAGGGTCGTGTTAAGGCTGTCACATAACTTACCCCAACCACGGTACGTTTAAGGTAAACGGTCATAGGCTTAAACACTATAGAGGTGAGAATTTTAAAGATAACAGGGAGGGGCTTCAGCTCCATGAAATCCCTTCGTGATACATCCAGGTAGAGTCGAGCTTAGACTCTAAATAAGTGCTTCTCGGGAGGTAACCCGTGCACTAACTTAATAACTTTTCTTTTTAAATTTTAATTTTAATATTTTTTATGCATCAACTAACCCTTTTTAAATGCAGAAATATAGGACAACACGGCCATGCCCATGGGCGTGTCCAAGGCTGTGTGAACACTTAAAGTAGAGACACGATCGTGCACCCAGGCCGTGTGTAAACGATCACAATTTTCCCAAAAACACGGGCTACCGACAAATCGACACGACCGTGGTGACATGGCTGTGGCAACCTTTCAACTTAGACACGGGCTTACACAAAACCACATGCCCGTGTCCCCAGACCGTGGCCAACACTGTCAATTTAGACACGACCGTGTGACTACCTACACGACCGTGTGATTAACGAAAACCTCATCGCAAACAGCCGTGTGACCTATCACATGACCGTGTCAAAAATGAACAAGATCGCAAACGGCCGTGCGAGTTGGCCAACATGGGCGTGTACTTCGAACCAGGAGCGCCAAAACCTCCAAATTTCGAATCACAGAGGAAAAACCTGAGTCATGCAGGCGTGTGCCATGCCCGTGTGACCCAAAAACTATAAATAATGGATAACTATTCACTTTCTCCTTCATTCAAACCCTAAATCCTATCACCCAAACTCTTCCCCAAATACCATAAATGCCGCCTCCGACCCTCAAAACACCACCACGCTCGTATAGGACTACCCCACGCCCGTGCAAATCTCCCCACGACCGTTCAACCCTTTCCAACGACCGTGCACCTCTCCCATTTGGTACTATGTCGTCACACGGCAAAAGAGCTGCTGCTCCGCCTTCCATAAAACAAAAAGGGCCAGGTGGCTCATCATCGAGACCTACCTCCGAGGCTCGTCACCCATTCATAACATTCACCCAGACCTCCCAAGAGGAATTATTTCAGATTTTACGGGAACGTACCTTGAGAGTCGGTCGATGCATCAATTGGAACGCACTAGAGCAAGTCAACCTTGTTGATTCAGTCCAGGCCCTACTAATGACGGATCCTTGGGAATAGTTCTTCCAGATCATAGAGCCCGCATACCTTGAACTCACTCTAGAGTTTTGCTCCACTTTCCATTTGTAGACCGTCATGAGCCAGTTCGACGATCTTGGCATGATACAATTTCGATTAGGAGGTCGTGTACGCCACCTCAGCATACTAGAGTTCGGCTCATCTCTCAGCCTCTACACAGAGTAGTTCATGGCAGAGGATGATTTTCCTACACTTGTCCGACGCATCCATCTAAAACCCGTAGATTGTTGGCAAAACATCACCCCTGGCTACCCCTCCTACAACCCTAGTCGCACGAAGGTGACCGCCCTCTCCCCGTCATTGAGGTACATTCACGCTCTTCTCGCACATACATTGACAGGTAGACGGGAGAGTACGGGCGTCGTCAACACCCATGACGCCTATTTTCTATGGAGCATAGCGAACGCGCACCCCATCGACCTCGCCTACTTTATCGAGCATGCCATGCAGCACCAGACCGAGCGTCATCGCAGAGGCGCCATATCCATGGGCCCATACATTACACGCCTGGCCTGTCACTGTGGGCTACTCAACACATCGGCCCAGACATCCTCCTATACACTTATCGGCCAGATGTCCCCTCAGGGCATCAAGATCATGCACCACATGAGGATGACCGAGCGGAGGCCAGGAGGCAACCCCTTCCAGTATCGCCTCATCCAGGAGAGCGAGGATCCTGAGGATATTCCTGATGATGTCCCACCACCACCACAGGAGGAGGATACACCAGCTGAATTGCGACCCACTCGCCACCCTTCTTGTGCAACAGCTTCATACGCTGACATATCTGAGCGCCTATCACGATTCAAGCAGTAATGCTTCTAGTGCTTCAATCACATTGATGCGACATTGTAGTAGATATGCCAGCAGCTTCACATCACTTCCCCACCGCCACCGCGTGATCCATCTGAGGATTAGAGACTTCTATTCCTCTTAACTTTATTTTCATCTTAACTTTTATTTTAACACTGATCCCTATTTTACCTTTTCTTTTCTTCTAACTTTATTTTCCTTTTTACTTTTACTTTTATTTTCTTTTATTTTATCTTTTTCGTTATTTGAATATTAGTATTTTTAGATATAGTTTATTTTATTTTCAATAATCTCCTATCAGCTACCTCCTAACGAGTAATTTTTCTAATCCTGAAATTCCCTAAAAATGATTAGTACTTTCACAGTTTCAAATGAGCTTTACAGCTCAAATCTAAATTCTAAAGGGAACCTTGCCACATCCTCACTAAGATGACATCTCCAAAGCCTACACTCACAACATGAAAGCTGTGGACAAACGAATACTACCATCACCGGAGTATCTACCTCCGCATCTTTCTTTGTCTCAGACACTCTGTAGGCACCACTACCTCAATAATCCATCCAAAGCAGGGAGTTTCATTCCTTTCCCTATCTTATGGTCTTGTGCTTTTATCGCTACTAATGTTATCTTTGTACATTGAGGGCAATGTACACCTTAAGTGTGGGGGGGAATTTACTTTCAAGCATTACATTATCTGTAAAAACCCTGAAATCTGATGCACTGTTCTCAAATTCTCACTTTCACTCTTTTCATTATCTTCAATCTCCTATTAGGAATATATTCTGATTGATTTATGATTTTTATTGATATGTGAGAATTAAGACATAGGTGCTTGTACTTTGATTATTCAAACTTTAAAACATTAGGAAATCAAGCAGGATAAGTTGAAATTTTTGAGAACCCCATTTTCTTTCATAAGTTATTTTTCTTAATTCAAAATGTTATCTTGAGATTTGAAATTCGCAGGATTGACATCAAAAGCCATAATTCTGGTGAGATTTTTGAGCCTTTTGAGCATACATTCTTTCGTGCTCACTTTTATTATTGATTTGAGTGAGTCAATACTGATTTGTTATTCTAGAACTTGCTTCGATTATACATGTCGAGACCACATCATTGATTTGATATACTGAAATGATAAAGGCACCTAGGATTTAACCCACTTACTCCACAAAAGCCTACCTCCATAAATTAACCCCTAGTGAACCCCATTGAGCCTAACAACCTTTTTTTTGACTTACCTCTAATATTAACCTTTCACCCATTTTTTGTTGAATTCCATTCAATTATTTTGACCCCTATTTTTGTCGAGATTTGAGTTGAAATTTTTATCTAGCTTTATTCCCTTTTCCAGATTGTAAAGCTGAAAATATTCAAGTTATTGTATTATATTTGAATTATTCTTAAAAAAAAACGTATGTATTAATTCAGTTGTAATCTCTAATACTTCAAATAGTTTTTGCATATTTCTATTTTAAAGCTACCAAGGCGGAAATGATGTTATCATAAGAATTAGCTCGAGAAATATGTTCCAGTGATAGAGATTTTTCTAGCTAGATAATTTTTCAATTCAATCTCGATTCTAACATTCTTTTGTAGCCTGTGACAACACCTCTAACCAAGCCTCATTACAACCATTGAAAGACCTTTTGATCGATGTGTCATATCAATCTACAGTGGTGGAGATCTGATTTTCTAGCAAGCCTATGGTAATAACTTTTCAGGTTGACTAGAGAGTGCTTAATTCTTGAACCCTAAACACTTCGAGTGGATAGAGTGAATCTTTAGTGAGGTTGTCAACTCCTGTTAATTAAGATGGAGAGATAATTACTTATGAAAAGGGAGAAAACTTATGTTTCAATGATGAAATTCTCAACTTAGAGTAATTGAATCTGTAATGTTCTTTTGATTGAATTATCATTGTATGATTACCTGTGAATTAGTTTGAAACATTATTGATAAAGATTGTGAATTGAGAGGAATGATTCTTAATTAGGGATTGAGATTTTGCTTGAGGACAAGCAAAGGCTTAAGTGTGGGGGTATTTGATAAACGATAAATTATACATATTTTCACCTCATGCTTAGCCTAATTTCTGGATGAATTATTATTAATTTTGTGAGAATTGGTGCTCTTAACCCTTCTATTTCATGTTGTATACTCAGAAGAGCATAGGCAAGAGAAAAGAATGAAAAATAGACCGAAAATGAAGAAAATGGGCCAAAATGTAAAAACGACACGGCCTAAGGAATCACTACACGGCTGTGGCACACGGCCGTGCCACATGAGGTCCAACACGGCCCAGCCCCGACAAGCACAGCCAGGCTACACGGTCGTGCCACCTCAACAGGCCCGAACACAGCTCTTATCGAAACCACACGGGCGTGGCACACGGGCGTGTCCTTGTTGTGAGGAAGTGCAATTTCACTCGGATTTGGATACTTAGAGGCTGAGAAAGGCATCCCAAAACTATATATAAAGACCTTAGGAGGCAACTCTAAGGGTGTACTCTTTTCTCCCAAAAGGAGCGCCATATTTCTGCCAACACAAGGAGTGAAAGCAAGGTATTACTCCAAGGGAAGCCGATTGATTCATCCCAGAAGCCAGAATTCTACATCAAGACAGAGGATCTCCCTAAATTCCTTCAAGGGTTTTTGGGGTCTTTTATGTTTTGTTATTTTATATCTTCTGAGATGTTTTCTTTCTTTATTATGAACTAAACCTCTCAAGTACTTGAGGGGGATGAAACCTAACACAGATCTTGTTATTTTTTATTCTTGAATTATATGATAAATACTTGAATTGTTCTTAATTATGTGTTCTTCATTCTTGATTTAATAGTCCTAGGTATTAAGTCAAGAAACTGATGTGCTTAGGCAGAGGAGCAAAAGTCCCTATTTTAAGAGTAGATCTACCATAATTAAGCGGAGTTGCATGCAACCCTAGACATAGGGCGACATAAATCTGCCGGATTAGGGTCAACCTAATAGGGGGATCCATAAATCGAATTAATGCAACCTAGGGCTGTTAATTAATAAAGAAACTTTAGTTAACCACCTAGGATTAGTCGTTCTTATCCTTGACAGAGGTATTAACATAGGTTAGGGATCTCTACAGATCAAGTCAAGTGAAGAAATTGTCTAGTTCAAGAAGTTAATAACAAGTGAAGTCTAGGTGGATTCTCCCTTGAGTATTGCTTATATCAATCAGCTTTTCCCAAAGAGTCTTTCCCCACTTTACTTTTTGTGCACTTTTAGTTAGTTTTAGAATTAGTTTCAAACAACCCCATTTTATTTTTAAGCTAGATAATAGAAAGGAAGTAAGTACTAGTACTTTTGGTTCCTTGGGTATGATAACTCGGTCTTACCACTAAACTATATTACTGTTCGATAGGTGCGCTTGCCTTAAAATCGTGATATTAGTTAGTTTTTGGTGTGATCAATTTTTATAAATTTTATTACTTAATATCGCGAGTATCACTCCTGCACATTCACAAGGTTCATTTGCTCACCCTTAGGCCTCATTTGGCCCATAAAGTCAATAAAAGACTCAATTTGCACATTTTATTGAATTTAACTAAACTTATTAAAACATAACTAAAACCTAATGATAATGCTTATTTTCAAGCTCCTAAAGTGTGAAAACTAGTTTATTTGCTACACTAAATTACGACAGATCATGCTCCCCCACACTTAAGTCATTGCTTGCCCTCAAGTAACTCAAGCAAAAACAAGAAATGAAAAGGACGACCCTTGAGCAAATATGATACCAGCATTGACTTTGGAGCACACGACAAGGCATTTCATCTTTACAAATAATCTTGACATGATGCATAATTGATTTACTAGTTTTGACCTCAGACATCTCAGTTCAATACATTACAAAGTACACAAACATTAAGGGTCTCACATGTAGGAACTTATCAACAAATCATAAATGTAGTTGGATTATCCTAATAGAATATAAATAGTTACTTATGCGATTTTTTAGTATAATGTCCATTTACGCATAAGGATACCTAGGTCACATAAGACTTTTCGGCTTGTAACATTCTGAGGCTTAGGACAGGTATGGTATTCAAAAATAATAAGCATCAAAAAAGTTGCAAACATGAAAATAGTTTGGCACATCATATCGATCCCTATTCTTCCCCTTAGCGACCTTACCTGCTCACCGTCTTATTTCTCCTTCTCTCACCTTCCTTATTTCTCCACATAGGAAATCACAGCATCATATAGTAACTTCGGCTAGCTTACAGGTTTTTGTTCATTAATGAATGATTTTTTCTTATTTTTGTGACTATAACACCCCTAACCCGTACCTATCGCCAGAATAGGGTTACGGGGACATTACCGTAAAAATATAACTCAAATCATTCATTTCCAATCATTTCATAAAACACATCATAGCTCAATCAAACACAAGCATATGTCCCTTATTCAAGCCCTCGAGTCCTTAGAAACACTTTAGAAATGATTCTGGGACTAAATTAAAAACATTTAAAACATTGGGGAAAAAGTTAGAAAAAAATTTAAACTAAGGGGTTACACGGTCATGTGACTCACACGTCTAAGACACACGCCCGTGTCTCAAGATGTGTAACATTTGAAATAGGGACACACGACCGTGTCCCAGCCCATGTCTATACTCGTGTAACTCCCTGACTTGGGTCACACATCCAAGCCACACGCCCGTGTGCCAGGCTATGTAACTTTCGAAATGTAATCTTTAAAACTTATAAGTGACACACGATCGTGTCGCATGGCTGTGTGTCACACATAGCTGAGACGCACACCTATGTTTTAGGCCGTATGGATAAGAAATAGGCCAAATTCAAGCCATTTCTTTCATCAAATTCAAGCACACCCTTACAAGCCATTTGCACCTATATTCAAGCATTTAAAATGTACCTAATGCATGCATAATAAAGCGAGATCAATATGATATTTATCCATAAAACCAATATGCCCAAAAGGTACTTCAATCACAATAACCAAATGTGTTTAAACATTTGGATAATCTAGCCATTCACCAACCATACGCAAATACCTATTTTCATGTCAAGCCATAGCACAATTAACCATATGCGAAACTCATCTAAATATACCAAATTTGGTCAATCAAAACATATCATTACGTAACCATTTCAACATCAACCATTTAAGCACCAAAATGCCAACATGTCATCAACCATAAAACCACATATATACATGCCAACATGACAAATAATCCATCAATCAAAATACCATATTTACAAGCCAAACATAATGGCTATTTCAACAAGCACAAAACACCTATACATTTAACACTCCTAAACATGTGCATATTTAGCCATTTATCCATTCACTTGTTTCCATATCAAAACATATCAAAATGACCTTACCATTTGGACCACTTCTCACATGCATCAAAACCATTTAAATGTTACCAATCTAGCCATTTCCAAATGGTTCCAACAACCAACATATATACATACCAAATTTATGTTCAAATAGTCATAATTCAACCAAACATACTTGATTAAATTCCATAAAAACATGCCCTAAATGATCAATTTGTAACCATGCCAACCCTTACCACTTTGGCTACAAACCATGCATCAATTTGATCTTATAAATACCAAATATTAAGCATTAAAGTGCCAAAAGCCCACCAACCATCAAGGCATCAAATATCATAAGTTTCACAAATTCAAAGCAACATTACATGTCGATATCATTAACTAAACATTAGACATAAGTCCTCCTATACATGCCATTATAACCACGACCAAAGCATCAAAATGTACTGATAAAATTGATGGTTAGTATGATGGATCTCTGTCTAGCTTCCAACTCGATCAAGCTTCCGATAATCTGTAAAGTAAGGGAAAAGTAACTAGTAAGCAATGAATGCTTAGGAAGCTCATATAAACTTCAAGCATAATATTCCATTTCAATAATAAACTTTATAGAAAAAAAATAAGTCCACGCTAGTGCCATAAGATTCATAAATCGATATGATCATTAACTCAAAAATGAGTAAGTTCACTAAAGTCGCATATATTTATCATTCATAACATAATGCAATTTTATGGGACGTATTGTATAATCATCAACATTTCTATAAGATTATACACCTTTCAATGTACTTACTTTCCATTCCATTTCCAATGTTTGTCATAAGCCTAAACGACATTATCAATTCCCGACTTAGTGTATTTATCCCTGATATAGGTATATTCATCCATAGCATACATAAATTTCTCACAAATGAGTACATCTTTCAACTTATTATTCCATTTTCATTATATTTCTTTTCAACTATGAATTTACCATTTCATTACCTTTCCTCACTTATTTCATATGCATAACACACAAGATATAAGCATAACATCAACATGATTACAAGTTAGTGCATTTAAACATAGCACTTTTGGAATCAACTACATGATAAACCATTTCATAAGAAATTACGTACTTTGCTTTATACCACCTTTTCATATAAATAAGCATATTACCCATTGAAAACTTATCGTTTCAATGTATTTCATTAAGGCTAAGCATGATATAATCCATTCATAAGGTTGGCACAAGCCTAAGCATATCAACAACACATGGCAGTTCATTCAAACATAATTCCTATGAATTTAACATGGATAGCCTTTATACCTGAGCATGATTCAATTGAATTTATCATCCATCATAACATAACATGTTTACCTTGTAGCTCACCATTTTAATGTATTTCATGCATACATGTTTTGGTTCGTATAAAAAACTTACCATTTCCTTGTAAATTCATGCCTGTTGAACAGATTAGAATACCATTGGATACGCGGGATAGCTCACATGAAGTGTGCTAAACATATAACCGTAGTCCATTAATTCCTTTATATGCTCGCACGAGCTGCGAATAAGTATGCTTACATGAGCTATTAAAATGGGCCTGCTCACACGACCTTTGGGTCGGAATGTAGTTACACGATGCTATTCACACAAGCTGTGGAGTATCTACAGCACATGTCAAAACTCAACCACCAGTAGGACATTCAAGACCAGCACCCAAAACATGTAAACCTTAATGACATGTCATTTGTATCCTACGAATTCCTAAGGTTCAAACGAGGCTCGATAATCGTCGTACGTCGTTGGATTTCCATCGTCTCATGACATGATATATTTTATAATAACATATATATATTGATTTTTTTTACATTAGAATAACACATCAAACATTTAATTTAACTAGCATTTACGTAATTATAGTTCACACGAACTTAGATGGCTAAATTGCAAAAACATAAAAATATAAGGGCTCTTTTCGTAATTTTCCATTCTCCTCGATTTTCCACTTCATCTTGATCTAAATTAATAATTTTATTTAATCTATTAATTTAGATGGTAAAATAATGTATTTTATGCTATTTATTCATTTTTATATTTTACAAAATTGCCTCTAGAATTTATCTTTTATTCAATTTAGTCCCTAAGCCTAAACATGCAAATTAACCATTTTTATTGAAATTACACACTAGAATAATATTCATAGCCTCCATCTCAACCCATTTTTGCAAAAATTTTAGAACAAATCCTCGTATTTTTACTAATTCAACAATTTAGTCCCTAATCGATAAATTCATCAAAATTACTTAACAAAATACTTTTAAATATCAATCAACATTTCAAATTCATCATTTAACATCTAAAAGCACAAATATTTATCAATGAAAATATTCAAAATCTTTAACAGTTTCAAAATCGAAGGTACGAGCTAGCTAGACCTAGTTGTAATGATCTCAAAAACATAAAAATCATTAAAAACGGGTGCAAAATGAAATTACATGCATAAAATGAAACATGGTCAAACCTAACTTCCCCATAGCCATGGCTTTTGGTTGAAACAAAAAAACTTAAGGTTGAAGATGGCCACTTTTGTATTATTATTACTTTATTAACGTTTTACTTTATTATAATAATAAATTAACTTATAAAACATATAAAATTAAAAGCTTTAAAAGCTTAAAACCGCCCCACCATCTTAGGTATGGGTAAATTACCCATTAAGGCCATCCAATTATAATTCGTTAATCAATTTACACCTTTAAACTAATAGCAATTGACTTTTTCAACTTTTATGATTTAGTCCTTTTTGCATAATCAACTATCGAAATGTTAAAATTTCTTAACGAAACTTTAATACAACCTTAATGACACATTGTAAATATTTATAAAAATATTTACAACTTGGTTTATAGAAATACGGTCCTGATACCTCATTTTCTAAAACCATTTGACTTTAGTGTCTTACCACTTAAACTAATTAATCATTCAAATAGCATAAATTACCATATCAAAAACCTTTTAAAAACCATAATTGACTCATAAATATTCATAAATAATATTTATGAAGTTACTCGTCAAATTTAGTGGTCCTGAAACCACTATTTTCGACATCACTGAAAAACGGGTTGTTATAGTGACTGTCATTTTTTTCTTTTTCAATACATCTGACTCACTAATTCTTTTGCTTTTCAAGTACTTTTTCACTTGTTTTGATTTTATTTTTGAATTTCTCTTTTTTTCACTTTACGCTAACCTATATTTCTTATATCACACTGATCTTTCCTATTTCACTCTGTTTTTACAAAATCCGCCGTGATGTATCTACTTAACCCTTAATACGTATGGCTAGACATCTATAGCCATGCAATTCAAGACCAAAGAAAGAGGGAAAATACAAATCAACGTTTCTAGCTTAAGTTTTGAAATAAGGTTCATCAAGAAGTGTTTATAGGCTCAAAATAAGAACTAAGGGTGGATAAGTACAGGTCAGCTTTTTGGCTCTGGATATGTTCCAAAAAAATGCCTTAGGTCATCTGTAACACCCCAAACCCAGCCTAGATGTTATGGCCGAATATGGCGATATCATATTGAAGTGTTTTTCAGAAACATGATTTCATTAAAAACCCGTTGTATATTAAAACCTCCTTGTACTCTTAACGAAAATTTACTACTCATATTAGATTGTTATTATACTTTAAAACATTGTTTGATACGGAAGCTTTTATAATATTTTACATAAACGTGGTGTTTTGAAAAGCATTTGTCTTTTGAAAATCCACGTCCTACTACTATCAGATATGACTCAGAATAAATAAAATCCCAAATTAAGAGTTAGAAATTTAAAGTGGCATTATTACAAAAACGAATACCCAAATCAAATTATTTGTAAATAAAAAGTCAAATATAAAAGCAGGTGCGGTTGTGTGGCCACCTCAAAATCCCTCGCAGCACCAGTCCACCTAAGACTGGGGATTACCTGTACAGATAAATAGAGGGGTGATTTTATGAAAACTCAATGTGTATCCCCTTAACAAACAAACAATCAATCATACATTAGACAAATGCAGCCTAGGCCTAATCCCGTTACAGTAACAGTTCAATTTTAGTTAGGGCCAAAGCCCATTACAATATCAGTACCAGTGTGGGCCTTAGCCCATTACAGTAACAATACCAGTACAGATATGCAATCAAAAATCCTACCCAATACAGCCTCTACACCCCACTCCGTCCAGCCCTACACTCCATGTGGGGATAAAATCAACCCACCCATCCCTACACTCCAAAAATTAGGACCGATTACGGCACTAAACAGTATTTGCAGTAGAGCTTCCAGTATAGTACACTTCCTCCAATCATAATAATCCGATCCCCATGCAATGTGTCATGCATCGTATCATAATATCATACATGGATGCAACATATATATAACGTGGCATGCTTAAATACAGTCATACATAACATAAGGGCATAACAGTTATTTTATCTCATAGGGGTATAACAGTCATTTTATTAATGTAACATCTTGAATTTGGGCTTAGGAGAAATGGGCTTCGTGTATTAAAGAAATTCAAATTTTTGTGTCCAAAAAAAAATTTAGCAATTTCATGTTTGGGTTGTTAATTAAATGATTTGGAGTGCTTGAGGATGTCGGAGAAGTTCAGGGTTCACAAAGGGACTTTAAGAAAAAAAGTTAGTTTTTATAACTAAAGGGCATTAGCGTCACAAAGAAAGGTTTTTAAATAATTTTTGGTCAAAACTGACGTATAGAAGAAGTTCGTCTGGTGGCAAGGGGGCGCTGGTAACATGAAGAAGGTCCAAGGTTCGAACGATGGCCTTAGCTTAATCTTTTATTTTCGCATAAAAGGGCATGGTAGCAGGCATGTAAACCTTATAGATATTTTGGAGTGTTTCGCGACACAAAAAGAGAAGGTGGAAGGGTGGCTAGTAGCATGCTGGGTAGTTTGAAGGGAGTAGGTTCGAGTCGGCATAAGGGAATAAAATTGATTTTTTTTATAAAAAAGGTTTAAAAGGAACATGGCACATGGGAAAGAAGATTTATAAGTTGTTGCGGGGGAAATTTGACATGAAAGTCGAAGTGGTGCTGTGGCAAAGTGCATGTGTATAAGGGGCGTGTTTTGGAGGTCACACGTTCGAGTTGCATAACAGGCAGAATTCCCTTTTTATTCATGAATTAAACTGTGGCTCTAGCAAGTAAGGTTTATAATTAATTGCAACCCTATTATAGTGTAAAAGAAGTAACGGCGCAGTGGCAAGCAGGGTATGGTGATATAACACCCCGAACCCGGCCCAGACGTTATGGCCATGTCCGGTGTGCTACATCACCTAGACTATCCTACGCCGCCCTATTTACTAAGTCTGGTGGTGAGTTTTGAAAAGCAATGCTTGATTTTTGGAAATTCCCGTTTTAATAATTATTCAACTTAATCTCTATTCCATTTGATAAGCGATTCATTTTAACCTTATTATCCTACTTAGCCATTAGTATTGTCAGGTTGGTTGAGAAAACATTCGTTAAATTTTCAAAAAATGGTGGGTAGTTGTGGTTGAAATTAAACAGTTGAAAATCCCAAATAAAAACAGTCATAGTGGCCTTATTACAACCCATTAACAAATTTAAAAGTAGAAACTGATAATTAGAAATATAAAGTAGTAAAACTTCTTTAAACCGTGCTCAGTCCTCGTGGCCACTCTGAATCCCTCCCAGCAACCAAGTCACGATCTAGGGCTCACCTGCAAGGATGGAAAGAGAAGGGTGAGTTTGGGAAAACTCAGTGTGTACAGAACCCATCCAAAGCCCACATCGGCTCGAGCCCACTGGGCCTGAGCCCTAACCAGTCTCAGTCAGATACTGGGCCGAAGCCCTATTCAGATTAAGGATACTGGGCCAAAGCCCTATAACAAATACTGGGCCGAAGCCCTATTCAGATAACAGTTTGGCCCCTAGGCCCATAACAGTACAGTACAGTATAACAGTATGAATGTAACCCAATTGGGGAGACTACTCAACCCACCAACCGCTACACACCACCCGTACCAGCCAACACACCATGTAGGGAATAAATCGACCCACCCAGTCCACACACCACAGTCGCAGCATGGCTGCTCAGATAAACAGTATACGAGGCAAAGCCCCTTTCAGAAACAGTACGAGGCATAGCCCCTTTCAGTAACGTGGCAGTGCCACTCACACTTCCTCCAATATAAACCCAACCCATGCATCAGACATACATATATCATGATATGCAGTAACAGAAACAGTCATGTCAAACAGTACAGTTGATTTTAGCCCTATGGGTATAATGGTAATTTTATACTTAGGGGTAAATCAGTAATTTCTCACCCTAAGGGTATTTCAGTAATGTTGTTCTCTTATTACAGTTTTTATTATTATTACAGCCTCTATTATTACAGTGGTTGTTACAGAAACTCATTTAATTCAGTTTATCAGTTTTAGCACTTAGGCCCTAAAACCCCTAATGGCTCTACCATGCCATTTTAGCCCATTAGGCCCATTTAAGCCTTAATTTCCAATCCATTATCTTATTTTAACAGTTTTTATGCCTTTAATCCATATTATTGCCTTTAAACCTATTTTTACCCAAATGGGCCCAAATTACCCATTGGGCCCATATTCGGCCCACCGAGGCCCAACTTACCGTAGCGTCCAAAATTCCGCAGACAGCCCGCCTGATAGAGCCGATTCCAAAACCAACCTTCTCCTACCAATTTAAGAGCGTTCGCGCGCTCACAAGCTCTCGAAATGCCAGAATTTCGGCATTTCGGCTTTTCAGCTTTTCCCGATTTAAGCATTCAAGGGTGTTCGAACCACACACCTGTTTGCAGTTCCACTGACGAGATTTCCTATGCGCCCGTTCCTACAATCCATTGTCTAAGCGATTAATCAGTAGATCTATGAAAAACTACAACCAAAATCCCTTACCACATTCGGCCACACCCTTAATGGCCATGAAAACTTACCTCTGTCGATTTAGATGCAGTAGATCTAGATCTGATGATACCGATGCCTTCCACTCCTTGCTTGATCAACTTCCTTGCTAACTAACATCTAAAAAGAACCAAAATACTACTTTAAATCACTAATAGACTAAATCGACAACCTCCCTAACTTTAGGGACTTTTGGCTTTTCCAAAGTATGAAATATCTTAAATATCTAAGTTGATAACCACTTACCACTGCTTTTACCTTGCCTCTAACTCAAGTCTGAAGTAGATCTAACCCTTAAATGTTAGTAGAACCCTTATCTCTGAGATCTGAAATTTTCGGCTATCTCCCTAAACTAATGGTGATTTCAGCTTTTAGAAAGGTAAGGAAGAAGATGATTCGGTGTGGGGAGTTTAGTATAGGTGTTGTCGATAGGGATTTAGAGTGTAGAAGGAGTGAGATTTGGCCAAAAGAACGAAAGAAAGTTGAGGAATCTTGGCTTAAGAAATTCGGCACAAAGGTGAGTTCTTTTCGGGATTTCGGCTTTTTAAGAAAATTGATTATGGTGATTTTATGGAGGGTGTGATCAAAAGAGAAGATGAATGAGGGAATGAGGGGGTTTCGGCTAAGGAATGAATCAAAGAGGAAGAAGAAAAGTGAAGAAAAGTAATGGTAGAGGTGGAGAGAAAGAATTCAGCTATGAGCTTCTTAGGGAGGCAAATTTCGGCTTTTCTGACAGTAGAAGAGAGAAATAATTCCTAAGGTGGCTAACCCTAATTCTTATGACAGAAAATAGAAAAAGATCTAACCCTAATATCACACTTGATTAATCGGCCCAAGTCCCTAAAAGCCCTTGCCAAAATTCTTACTTAAATTAGTTACATGCCCGGCACATGCTTAAAAATTAAAAAGAACACTACGCTTACCTTGCTACTCGAACCCTTGTCCTCGAATACCCACTTAAGCGCCACTTTTTTAAGAGCTTAGTGGCGCCACCTTGCCACTCTACCAAGGCTCCCTTTGTGACATATTTTACACGGTTTTTCTTAAAGGCCCACTTAACCAAGTCCCCTTTCACTTGAAAATCCAACTTAATATTTACCGGGTTTTAACTTAAGCTTGGGCCTTCTAAAGGCCCACTAACACATGTACATACATTTTCAACCTTCAGAACACCAAAATTTTAAAACTTCACTAAAATTCACAAAACCCAAAAAATCCCGAAAATTAAGGCGTTACAGGTAAGGTGCATGGGCACTGGCGAGGTCTGAAGTTCGAGCTCCCTGTCACGCAAGTGAGGTTAATTTTTGCTGCTCGTGCAAGGCTGGCAGAATTTTGGTAAGTGCTAATGGTCAAGCGATCGGAGCTTGAAGCTGCTGTTAGTGGACAAAAGAGTCAAGCGGTGGAGTAAATTTTTGAATTGAATGCTGGATGATTTTAGGCTGCTTTTAAAGGATTTATTATGGGAAATTTTCACCAATATGGGACTAATTTTAGTAATATCCGATCATGGCAATTTTAGCTATTAAAGGTCTAAAATTTGCTTTCCATATTGTTCTAATTTTTGACCGAATTCGAGGGAAAGTTTTTGATGCCATATTAAGGTGTATAGGCTTGGTTTTACAGCTGTTAATGAGGGATTTTTTTTTGCTTTCCTTTGGTTTTTAGCTTTGACCGATTGGGGGAGCCTTTATGTGCCGACAATGAGAGTTCTTTACCCTTGGGCCCGCTAGATGGGTTTAAAACTCGTAATCAAATTTTTGGACTGTTTGGCTGCATGTGTCGCTAGACAACCATGGGCTTACTGAAAGGCCTTCACATACAAAGGACCACACTGAAAAATGACAGAAATGCCCCTAAGGGGCAAAATGACCAAAATACCCTCCGGGGGTAAATTGACTGTTTTGACTCTACGTTTTCTGATTAAACTTATATATTATGAAATGCTTGTATGAGTTATCTGTATCATGATAGCATGTCATTTAATATGTTGTGTAACACCCTGAATTTGGGCCTAGAAGTATTGGGCTTGTGTAACGCCCTGATTTTCAGGATTTTTTTAGGATTTCTATGATTTTGGTGAAAACTTGAAATTTTGGTATTTTGGTTACTGAAATTATGTTTAAGTGTGTTAGTGGGCCTTTAGAAGGCCCAAACCTAAGTTAAAACCCGACAGAAATATCAATTTTGGTTTTTAAGTGAAAGGGGACTTGGTTAAATGGGCCTTTAAGAAAAAGTTAGTAAGTTGAGACACAAAGAGGGCCTTGGTAAAGTGGCAAGGTGCTGCCACTAAGTTCCTAAAAAAGTGGGTGTGGACTGAGTTTAAGGGCCAGAGTTCAAGTCACAAGGGCGTGTTGATACTTTTATTTTCTTTTTGTCTTGCTGAATTAGGGTTAGCCACTTAGAGCCTTCACTTTCATTCTATTCTCTTCTCAGTGTAGCAAAAAGCCGAAAACGCAAAGTTAGATCTCCTAAGTGCCGAATTGTTCCTTCCCTTCTCTCTCTTCCATTCTTTCTTTTTCTTATCCTTTCTAGCCGAAATCACCTCTCCTCCTCCCTCATCTTTCATTTTCTTCTCTTCAGAAACTGAAATTGCCACTCTTTTCTTCTAAAACTCATCAACTACTAAAAGCCGAAATCCTGAAAGGTTACTTCCTGTGCCGATTTGCCTATAGCTAAACCCCCTCTATTTTTCCTCACTTGTAGCCGAATTTCATACTCTCCAAACCCTTAGGCTCTGTCGACAAACACCTGTCCAACCATAGCCTCAAATCATATCTTCTTTCACCACTTAAAAAGCCGAAAACACCATAGTTTTTAGGGATGTATAGCTGAATCCTTAGATATCTAAGATTTAAATTCTACTAGTGTTTAGGGGCTAGATCTGCATCAGATCTGAGTAGAAGAATCACTTTGATTAAGGAAAACCTGTGGTAAGTACTCGACATCTCGGATCTACTCGTTACCTTTGAATTTCAGAAAAGCCAAAATCCCTAAACTCTTTAGAAAGGCTGTCAAATGTGATGATAGGTAAAGATAGTTCTTTTAATTGGTTATATGTGCACTTGTTGTGGAAGGGGCGATCTAGCAAGGAGCATAAGAGGCTTGGATCTTTGGAATGACTAGATCTAGATCTAGTCACTAGTTTCGGCAAAGGTAAGATCTCAAGGGCCTTAGGTGGTGATGGCCAATTGTGGTAAGTAGAATTTTGGAGATTGTCATTGTATTTTGGATCTGATGTGTCCAGTAATCGATTGTAGGATATCATGGGATATCTTGTTAGCAGTCGTCGTAAATCAGGTGTGTAAACGAACACCCTTCTGTAGTTTAAATCGGCAAAAGCCGAAAAGCTGAATTGCCAAAATTCTGGCATTTCGTGGGCTTCTGAGCGTGCGAATGCTCATAAGTTGTTTGGGAATCATTGGATCCATCATTGTGAGTGGTAAGTTAGTTGAATGTACAATTTCGTGCACTTCGGTAAATTGGGCCTTGATGGGTTAAAACTGGGCCCAACGGGCTTACGGGGCCATATAGGTAAAAGTAGTCAATAAATGCGTACTGGTAGATTGTAGGTCTAAAACTACTAAAACGGGTAAATCAATCGAGAAATTTGGACTAGATGGGCTAAATTAGCTAATTGGCACTATAGGGCCCATTAGGGGTTTTAGAGCCCAATGACTGTAATCTACTAAAATGGGCTAAATAAGCTACCGAGGTAAAAGTTAGTCTATTACTGATTAAAATATGTATGAAAACACTAAAAATTGGTATAATTACAGAAATATCCTCGTAGGTGCAAAGTGACTATTTTACCCCTAGGTGCTAAATGACCGTTATACCCTTAGGGCTAAATTTGACTAAAATGCATGATTTACTGTTTCTGTTTACTGTATGCCATATCATGAATATCTGTTGCATGGGGTTGGGTTATTGATAGAGGAAGTTCTAAAAGTGGCTTGACCACGTACTAGAGGCTTTGCCTCATCTTTCTGTTATCTGAGCAGCTATGCTGCAACTGTGGAGTGTAGGGCTAGGTGGGTTGAGTTATTCCCCACATGGAGTGTAGGGCTGGTACGGGTAGAGTGTAGCGGTTGGGTGGGTTGAGTATTCTCCCCACATGTAATGGGCTTGCATTCATAATTAATATCTGTTCTGCTACTAAAATAGGCTTATGGGCCGTACTGTTATCTGAAAAGGGCTAAAGCCCAGTTTACTGTATCTAGATAGGGCTTCGACCCAGTAATTACTGAGACTGGTTAGGGCTTAGGCCCAGTGGGCTTGAGCTGATTTGAGCTCTGGATGGGCTTTCCTTACACACTGAGTTTTCCAAACTCACCCATTTTCCTTCCATCCATGCAGGTGAGCCCTAGACTGGTGGACTTGGAGCTGGAGGGATTCGAAGTGGCCACGTGAACTGCCTTTGGTTATATTTTCCTAAAATTATTTATTTCAGTATTTTCTTAATTTATTTTCTTTTGGGTTTTAATCTGTAGTAAGGCATCTATTTAATTTGTTTTTAGCTTAAGTTTGATATTGTTTAAATCGTTTCGAAATCGGATAGCTCTAAGGCGCGCTTTTATAAAAGTTACTTGTTTTCAAAATATCAAGATAACAGAGCAAAGCTTTTGCAACATAAACATTTTCATAAATAAATATTTTAAATAGACTTAAACCTAATTTGTTGTTCGTGGACAAGTCATAAGGTTAAAGTGTGGCAATGGATGTGTGCATGTCTAGGATTGGATCCAGGGAGAGCTTGGTACTTCAGCAGTCTAGTTGACTCACCTCCTCTTTTCTGGAATCCTACCTGGTGCATAGTATCCATTCACTTTAAGCCGTAACGAAGAAGGTCTGGTTTTTCGATACTTAAACTATTTTAAAAATAACATGTTTTCCGCAACCTACAAAGGTTTATAAGCTTTCATAATTTTCTATAAAATTTTACAAAGTTATTAACAATGTTTAAAAAGGGAATGATTATTTTAATGAACCAAGTTTTGAATAAACAAACACAAGCTGAGGTTTTATACAAGTTTAACGGTAGAAGTTTCTAAACTGTAAGAAGGGTTTTCAATGAAAACATGGTTTTCGAAAAAACACTTCAATGTGACACAGCAGACTTGGCCGTAACGTCTGGGCCAGGTTTGGGGTGTTACATGTTACATTGCATGGGGGATGAGATATATGTATTTGGAGAAAATGTACTATTCTGGCAGCTCTGCTGCATTATTCTGAGGCTTATAGCCTAATATACTGGCAGCTCTGCTGCATTTTATCGATAGTGCCGCATCGGCACTATACTGTGGAGTGTAGGGTTGCATGGGTTGATATTATATCCCCACATAGAGTGTAGGGTTAGAAGGAGATGGAGTGTAGCAGATGGATTGGTAGGATTCTAATTGCATGCCATACTAATACTGTATTTGATTCTGATTGCATGCCATACTAATACTGAATTTAGATTCTGATTGTATGCTATACGGCTTACTGTAATGGGCTTAGGCCTACTGATTGTGACATGCTACTGTTATGGGCCTTAGCCCATTCTGATTCAGTTATATTGACTGTCGGGATTACACACTGAGTATTCGTATACTCACCCAATTATTTTAAGTGTACAGGTAATTCTGAGGCATAGGTGATTCGGTGCTACGTGGGCTTGGAGGCGGCCACACTCTGCTTTTATATTGTATTTCTTTTTATTTATTTTAATTATGGTTTTTATTTTGGGTTTGTAATAAGGCTGCTTTATAATTTTTCTTAAGTTTTGGGATTATTTATCTACATGCTATTATTTTGCTAGCTCTAAGGTGCATTTTACAAAAATGATTTTTGCTTTTCAAAAACCACGTTTCCACAACAAATGTGAATTCAAACAAACCTTCCGCAACAAATATATTTTTCCGAAGTAAACTATTTTTATAACTTGATTAATCAAAGATTGCTTAGACACACAACTTGAATCAACATATACTAACTTATAGAAACACAAAACCAAAAAGTAGGGGAAAGAAGCATTCGACCAACCTCAAAGAATGCAAGCCAAAAACCCCCATTTGAACATAGTGACAACCAATAGAGTTACCATCTAACACGCGACGAGAGATAGATTTCAGTCGCTTCAATACCAAAGTAAAATTCCCTATTCCTTAAGAAGTTCTAGAAACTAACAGAATCTCAACAAGAAAGAAAAGAGAAGATGAGAATCGGCAAAGGGGAAAAAGGGAAAGATTGATGAAAATTAAACAATGTTCGGCTACAAGGGGAGATAGTTTTCGGCACAACAAAATTGATTGCAAGTAGGGAATAACAAAGTGAGTCGGCCAAAGTAGCCAGATACAAAAAAGGGGAATTGGTAGGGGTTCAACAGTACTGAGAGAAAAAGAAGAGCCTGTTATGAAAAGAAGAAAAGAATTGGGAGAGATGAAAAAGAAAAGAAGGATATTCGTCCTTAGAAAAAAAGGATATTCGGCCAAAGGAAAAAAAAAGGAGGCACACCCAATCGAAACCAAAGAACTGTAGGGAAAAGCCAAGTTGAAACAAAATACTAGCCAAAACCCCCAGCACACTTCAGCCTCCAAAGTGAAAAGAGTTGCCAAAAGCTGAAAATTGAAGGAACAACAAACCAAAGCTGAAATCCTGAGCAGTAGGAGTTCAAATTTGGCACTACTCTCGCCCTCCCTTAAAAATCCCAAATTTTCCTCCTAAAGTCTCTCCTAAAATCCCTCCTCAAATCTCTCTAACCAACAACACCTCCCTTCCACTACTCCAATTGAATTCTTCTCAACCACTTCAGTGTTTCAGTCAACCTACAACACTCCCACGACACAGTAGCAAAATAAATGCTCCTTTACGCCTCACAGGACTCGAACTTCTGTCCTCAGGCAACCACCACACACCACCTATCCCTTAGACCAGCAAGCTCTTTAGCCATACTTTACCCACAATAACTTAAAAAGCCTACAGACCAGAGTCAAGGTTCATTCAAGAAAAAAACAAAAGTTCTTACACAAGCTAAGGCTACAATTGTGGTAGGAACAAAAAAATTTAAAAACTTAGATTATGGGGCATTACAACATCTCTAAATATTTAAATATGCACAAATTTAATCAACCAAACAAATTCAAATTCAACCATTTATCATTCATACTAGCATGCTCGTTTCCTTGTATTTTCTATATCATTTGGCACAGTTGATTGTTTAATGCCTATTTATAATGTAATGTGAAGAAATTATTAGTTTAATAATCAAAAATTTAAAATCACCTATCATCATGCCAAATTTCTTTGTAAACACAAACAACCTACGCACATGCTCTTAATTAATTTTTTCTTTGATCTACACTTTAGGCTAACCTATAGTTCCTATATCACACTAATCTTTCCTATTTCTCTGTATTTTTAAAAATTTGTCATGATGTATCTACTTAAGCCTCAATACATATGGCTAGATGTCTATAGTCATGCAATTCAGGACCAAAGGAAGAGTGCAAATACAAATTAACATTTTCTGGCTTGGGTTTTGTAATAAGGTTCATCAAGAAGTGTTTATAGGCTCTGTAACACCCTGAATTTAGGTCTAGAAGTATTGGGCCTTGAGCAAGGGAACAGTTAGGAGACTGCATATAAATATTTAGTTGTGCAAGTGATACTGTTGTGGGCTAAGGCCCATGCCAATATTATTCTGTAATGGGCTCAGGCCCAGACTTTTACTGCATGTTGTATGATTAACTATATGAAAAGGCATTACACATTGAGTTTTCGTAAACTCACCCTTCTGTTTAACTGTACAAGTAATCCCCAGTCGTAGGCGGGTCAGTACTACGAGGGACTCGATAGAGGTGGCCACACGATTGCATCTATTTTATTCCTTATTTTATTTACTCTTAAATTTCAATTTAGGTATTTATTTTATGTAATAAGGCCTCTTTAATTTTTTTAACTGTTGATTTGGGCTTTTACTTTAGTTCGTATCTAATAGTAGTAGGATGCAATTTTTTTCAAATGAGTAATGCTTTACAAAACATCACATTTTCGTAATTTACTTTAAAAGCTTCAGCCACAAACTTGGTTTTAAAGTGTAACAACAATCAAATTTGATTAACAAATTTTTGTTAAAGTCAGAATAAGGTTTTAATATGGAACGAGTTTTCAAGGAGATCATGTTTTTAAAAAGTATTTTAATGTGACACCACCAGATTTGGCCATAACATCTGGGCCAGGTTTGGGGTGTTATATTTAGTGGTATCAGAGTCAAGTTGTAAAACTCAGCTGTGGATTGGGTTTTACGAATTTGACATACTTAAGTACTTCTTTCAAAAGATTTGAAAGGTTATGATATATTTAGATGAACGTGTGGCACACCGAGTCTCTGACACCAATTCTGTAAGTTTTCTTGACACTGTTACTTGTTTTAAATTGAAATGCAATAGGTAGAAAATAATGAGACTACTATAAATAGTAGATTGTACTGAAATACTCTAGTTAGAGTAAACTGAAAATCGTAGGAAAACTAAAAACTGTAGTGAGCCTACAATCTGTGACAACAAACTCTCAGTTACTTTTTTCATAAAACATCTGTTAATAAACAACTGGAACTGTAAACTAACCTGCATAAAATTGTTAATTCAGATAAAATGCGAATAGGCATAAGCACAAGAGTACACGTAGGCGAGGCACAAGAGGCCGTGGTAGAGGTCGTAGAGGTGCTCAAGTTGGGTCCTCGTCATCTGGCCATACACCTAATTTAGAATTAGAGTGCAAAATGGGAACATGGTGGTGAAGTCTGTGTGGTGCGACTGTTCTGATAGTTGGAAATTTCGGGGACGAAATTTCTTTAAGAAGGGGTGAATTGTAATGCCCTAAATTTGGGCCTAGAAGTATTGAGCCTTGAGCAAAGGAATAGTTAGGAGACTACACATAAATATTTAGTTGTGCAAGAAAGTGACACAAGTGCATGCTTGCTTCAGTGGTTAACTGTCCTAGGAAGTGCCTGAGAAGTCTTGGGTTCAAGCCTGAGTAAGTGCAAAAAATTTTGTTTTTAAGGAATAAACCCTTACTTATATTTAGTAGGCTTTTATTTAAATATGGCTAAACTATGACACAAAGGAGTTGTTGGTCTGGTGGTAAGTGGCATGTGGAGTGCTTCTAGGGTCTGAGGTTCGAGTTGTGGCAATTTAAGAAGAGTATTTATTTCACTTCTCTTGCCACGTGAGAAGCAGAAGTGGACTAAAAATACTCTAAATGGAGTTTGAATTGGTCATGGAAAATATGTAGGAGGAAATCTGTAGCACCACTAACCCGTATCCGATGCCGGAATGGAGTACAAGGTATTACCTATCTAAAACTCTTGCAAAACAATCAATTTTAAACAACCGAAATACATCCCAATTTGAAACATTTTCGAACAATGACCTACAGGCCTTAATAAGGGTCTATGAGATCTAACTCATGGTTTAGAAATAGTTCGAGGCCATTTCGGACACATAGGAATCTTTTAAGAAAAATCCACTATAATTAGGGCACACGCCCGTGTGACCTCTAGACATGGTCGTGTTGATAGCCTGTGTACTTTACACAGCCTGAACCATCAAGGGACACGTCTATGCCTCTTGCCCATGTAGATTTAATTTCCAACATCAACCTACAGGGGTTTTCATACGGCCTAGCGGACGCCTGTGTGCCCAGCCCGTGTCCTTGACACAGTCATGACACGCCCGTGTCATGGCCCGTGTGTAAAAACCTAGACATTCTGTTTCTGATGTCATCATTCCCATGGCTGTGGCACACGCTCGTGTGCTGGCCGTGTCCTCCACACGGTTGAGACACACCTCTGTGTCTCATGCCTGTAGGAGAACCTAATGGCATTTAATGCTATCCATGCAGGTGTAGGGGACAAACAGTCGAGCCACAAGCCTGTGTGCAGCCCGTGTGTCTCATACCGCCTAGACACACTCCCATGTGTCTACCCGCTTGGGCAATATAAGGCTATTTACCAAGCCCTTAGCCACTTTGAAACACATACAAACAAAACCCCAACCTACATATATCATAACATAGCACCAATATTCATCTAAATGCCGTAAATAGGTGTTCATACATCGACCAACTCATGTCCAAAATGCATGCATAAACTACTAAGAAATTTTGCACAAATTCTATATAAATTCATCTCATTTCATTAAACAACTTGAATGGTTTTAGGCCAATTCCAAAGGCCATTTACAAAATGAACTTAGTAACATAAATGGCCAACACAATTGGCTCACTAATAGAACCTACACCAAAATGACTATCTAGACTATACATGCCATTACTCAAATACAAAATATAACTATACCGAATGCTTCAATTAATAGTGTGAGCGATGCCTCCGATGTCTTTGGATCCTCAAATTACTTAGGCAGCATATAAGAAAATGGAAAACAGAGAGGTAAGCATAAAGCTTAGTAAGTCTATATGCCAATATTTAAAATCATAGCCATGCATTAGAGAACTTAAATATTGCATCAATCATACCGATACCTCCTACCATAAGTTCACCTACTCTTCACATAGTTTACCCAACATTCTCAACACAATTTTTACGCACAAGGCTCATATTGCTTAGTATATGCAATTCTTGCACTTAACCATCATCACAACACTCATAAAATTTCATTCGAGTAATTTTTCACAACAAACTTATCCATACATGATAGATTCATACATGGTCATCCGTAGTGACAATAGCAATAGTAAGATGACTCCACACTTAGCCCATCGTCATTAATAAAAATTACGATGGTATCGCACTTAGCCCACCTTTGTTACTTAAAATACGGTGGTATCGCACTTACCCCACCTTTATTAATTTTTTTTGATGGTTTCACACTTAGCCCATCGATAATAATTACCAACCAAGTGATTTGTTCTTAACTTGCTAATCTCAACAACTCCCCGGTGATTCGCACATAGCCCACATTTATTCATGATTTATGGAAATTTAATCGTACCCCCACTTTTCACGATTTCATTACATAACCATAACATTTAACCACACATCACATAAAACAGTCATAAGCAAAAATATTAATAAAAGAGGTATCATTTACATATAAACTTACCTCGGTATACAAAATACGAGAAATGTGAAATTTACTCTGAAGCTTTTCCCTTGCATCGGTCAAGGTTTACTTCACACTCTCCTTGATCTATATGAATACAAATTCATCCATTTAATCACTAAATTAATTAAAACAATCCAAAATTCACATTTTGGCAAAATGACCATTTTGCCCCTAACCTCTTGGCAAAATGACCATTTTGCCCCTAAGCTCAGAAATCGATTTTTATAAAATTTCCTCATCAACCAAGCCTAAACAACTCTTTTTATCCTCAATACTACCCCAATTTCTCATTATTTCACACAATTTCTCCTTATTTTACAACTTCTACAACTAAGTCTAATTTGAGTGTTTTCATACAACCTCCTATACAAAAGTGGTTCGATAGACAACCTACATTCATTTTCCTTCCCAAAAATTCCAGTAAACATCATTTATTCAACAATGGAAAAGCTCTCAACTTTCAACCATTTTGCACAATATACCCCTCAAAATGTAGCTCATGCTACAAGGGTCTCAAATGTGCAAAAATATTTAAGAAAAGCCTTAAGAATCAGTTACTTGTGAGTGTACAAAATGGCTGAAATTTTAAGCTTCTAAAACCCCCAAATATGGATGATAAAATTGGCTCATGTGGAGAAGAACTGAAGAAGAAATCATAGCTAGGCAATTAGGCTATTATTTTATCCATTAGTCACCTAAAACTACTTACCCTTGACTTTTCCATGCCTATTCCTCTCTATGGCCAGCCACCATGGGTTTTAAGGGCCTAATTTCCTTTAAAACCCCCCAAACATTGATTTTCAATCTATTTAACACCTTTGACTATTAAAATACAACTTTTGGCCATTACGCGATTTATTCCTTTTTCACGATTAAGCCCTCATTCTCATAAACTAATTCACTAAAATTTTCATGCATACTTATAATATTACCAGAACACATAAATTAACACAAAAAAATTCCTCAAACCTCGGTAAGTGATATTGAACTTACTATTTCGACCAGCCCCTAAATCGAGCTGTTACAAAATCAAGGAGAGAATTAAAGGATATGAAGTTGGGGGAGAGTGTATAGCTAGTTTTTAGGAGAGAATTGTGGGATAAGGTGGTGATCTTGGTTGTTGGTCGAATTCCCCTTTGTGTGGCTACTTCTCTTTTCTTTTCTTGTAATTTGTTTTTTCGGTTTCCCTTTCTTCACCGTATTTTCTTGACACTAGTCTTCCTAAAGCCTATCGTTCTTTTTATTTTTTTCTCTCGGTGCTCTTTTGGCTGTTTCCCTGGCTGATTCTCACTTAGTAGATTATAGATATAAGTGGTTTTGCTTCCTGGCGATTTTGTTCCCCTTTATTGTTATTGTCTTTCCCTTGGTTACGGTTTTTTTCTCCTCTGCTACTCCACTGAGAAATTAACAAACATTTATTTGTTATTTTGGTCGAACCTGATTCTTTCTTTTATCTCTCATTTTCATTTCTTTTGTCAAATCTTCCCATTGTTTGAGCCAACTCTTGATTTTATCAGATCGGTAAGTTCGGTAGGTGTTGGTTTTGTTTCCTCTTTAGTATTTCGATTAAGAGAGATTTTATTGGTGTTAGGTTCTTATCAAAAGGTGGGTGTAGTGAAGATAACCGATAGCCGATTGTAGAGTTCTGATTTGTGCTAAGGAAGTAAGGGAATCATTAGCGTTCATTTTAAGTAATGTCTTCATTATTTTAGCAGTAGGTCGTTCTGTGCTACTTCATTATAGTTACTTGCTAACAGCTTAACTGATGTGTTAATGGCTAATAACAGGTGTTAGAGTACACTCGCAGTTCGTTACCTTCAAACTATACTTGGTGTGTATATTCACACTGCTTTAACTAAAAATTGGCAAAAATCGAAAAGCTGAAAAGTACGACAACTGACGCCATACGGGCGTGCAAACACACGTGTGGAGTTCTAAGCTCACGAAAAATGGCATGTGTTGGTAGAGGCCACCATGAGGGATCTCATGGGTTCAGGCCGTTTTGGGCCTCGTTGGGTCGAAATGGGTTGTATGGGCCTAATGGGCCCCACATGGGTAAATCTCGCGGACATGTGGGAAATATTGGGTCTGGCTGTGTCGTTCACATGGCTAAGGTCATTTCTAGACTTAGCGGGCCTCACGGGTGTGTGGGCCCCAATTGGGCCATATAATGGGCTTTGGGCCCACTTACATTGTTTTGAGTGTTAAGGGTTGCACAGGTCGCACAAGACGATTGTGGACCTACTGATAGGTCGATAAGTGTACCTAGACCCCAAACTGAGAAATGATTGTTATGCCCCTATAGGGTAAATGACTGATATACCCTCATAGGGTAAAATGACCGGTATACCCTCATAGGATAAAATGACCGATATGCCCCCATAGGGTAAAATGACCGATATACCCACATAGGGTAAAATGACCGATATACCCCCATAGGGTAAAATGACCGATATACCCCCATAGGGTAAAATAATCTATATACCCCCATAGGGTAAAATGGCTGATATGCCCCTATAAAGTAAAATGACTGTTATACCCCTATGTGACAAATGACTATTTTGCCTTTATTTTGTATATGACTGTATTTGAGCATGCCACATTATATGTATGGTATTTTGTTTCGATGCATGACATTTTACATAGACGTATGGTATTATGTCACGACATATTGCGTTGCATGGGGATGGGTTATGATATTTGGAGGAAGTGTACTATATTGATAAGGTCGCACAGGTTACACAAGACGACTGTGGACCTACTAATGGCTTTAGGTCAGTTATATTACTGGCAGCTTTGCTACATTACTAGTTAGTGCTGCAATCGATGCTAACATTGGAGTGTAGGGATAGGTGGCTCAATTTATTCCCTACAGGAATGCACGGCTGGACAAGAGATAGTGTGCAGGGTTGGTTGGGATTATGTGCATCATGCATTCTGATTTCTGATACTGTTATGGGCTAAGGCCCAACTGATACTATTATGGGCTAAGGCCCAACCGATACTATTATCGGCTAAGGCCCAACTGATACTGTTATGGGCTAAGGCCCAACTGATACTGTTATGCGCTAAGGCCCAACTAATATTGTTGCAGTCTAATTCCCACGTCGATACTGTTCTATAATGGGCTCAGGTCCAGACTGTTATTGCATGTTGTATGATTGACTGTATGATAAGGGATTACACACTGAGTTTTCATAAACTCATCCTTCTGTTTAACTATACAGGTATTCCCAAGTCGTAGGCGGGTCGGTGCTGCGAGGGACTCGATGGAGGTGGCCACACGATTGCATCTATTTTATTTCTAATTTCATTTACTCTTAAATTTCGATTTAGGTATTTATTTTATGTAATAAGGCCTCTTTAATTTTTTTTTAACTATTAATTTGGGCTTTTACTTTAGTTCATATCTGATAGTAGTAGGATGTGGTTTTTTTCAAATGAGTAATGCTTTACAAAACATCACGTTTTCATAATTTACTTTAAAAGCTTCTGCAACAAACTTGGTTTTAAAGTGTAACAACAATCAAATTTGATTAACAATTTTTTGTTAAAGTTAGAATAAGGTTTTAATATGGAACGAGTTTTCAAGGAAATCATGTTTTCAAAAAGCATTTTAATATGACACAACCCGATTCGGCCATAATGTCTGGGCTGTGTTTGGGGTGTTACAGGCTCAAAATAGGTACTAAGAGTGAATAAATGCAGGTCAGCTTTTTGGCTCTGGATGTGTTTCAAATAATGCCTTAAGCCATCCCTAGAGATCTCAACATGCACAAATTTAAGCCACCAAACAAACTCAAATTCAACCATTTATCATTCATTCTAGCATGCTCGTTTCCTTGTATTTTCTATATCATTTGGTACAGTTGATTGCTTAATGCCTATTTACAGGGTACTGTATAGAACTTAGTAGTCTAGTAATCAAAGATTTAAAATCACCTATCATCATGCAAACTTATTTGTAAACACAAGCAACCTATGCACATGCTCCTAGCCAATCACTTCTATTTCTACAAGTTGAAGCACACAAATGACAAGAAAAATTGAGAAAAAAACATAAAAATTGGAAACAACAAAATATACACACTTTTTCATGGCCTTTTTAACTCAAAGCCATGCAAAATCAGTAAAATTCTTGTCAAAAATATATAATTATTATAAAATAATTAAAAATATATAATTATTATAAAATAATTATTTTTTACTTAAATTATTAACATAATGAATTTTAATTAATTTTATAAGTATTTTTTATTAATTTTGATTATTTTTGACAGATTTGCACAAAGGGCGAAAAATGCCTCAGTAGACACTACTAAAAGCGCAAACCCGAGAAATAATTTTAAGCATCAAGGTGAATTAATTTTTCAGCCAAAGATGGTTCAAATTATTTTTATTAATTCATAATATAATTAATTTTAATTTATATCCAATTTAATTTGGGTTAAATAAATTATTCTTAACTAATTATGAAAAGTGGCCCAATTGAGCTAAACCGAGTAAACCGAACTGACCGAGTATTGGGTAGCCCAAAATCGTCCCATGTGCTGACCCAAATCAGCTTCTTGTCTGATTAATTATCTTGCAAAATGGCCCTTGAAGACTTGTTCAAATTGTAAACAAACCCCTCCACAAATTGTGCCTTTCTAGATTTGCCCCTAACCTAATTTAGCAAGTTTGAAAACATCAAACTTGCCATATGTGTGGCCAACCAAGAGAAGGCTCTTTGGCTTCTGATTTTCGCTATTTTTACCAGCCTTCTATACCTATAACAACCCCCTTAAGCTAATCATTTGAGACACACATGAAACATTCTCATCTCTTCTCTTTTCTCTTAACTTTCTCTCTTCTTTTCCCTTTCAATTTCCTTTATTCTCTTGTTGATTTCTCCTCTAGGAAAAGAGGCATTTATCAGCCATTTGGAGCAGCATTGAAGTGTTCATAGCAGCCTTGGTTTGACAAGAACATATAGAGAAGAAAGAGTGGAGCAAACTAGTCAAGCCACGGAGAAACATCGGATTTGATTCTTGCTCCCTATCCTTTCAATTTTTGTTGCTATGATGAACATGTCTATGAATATTTGTGATGTTGAAATGTTTTATTTAATTAATATGGCCTAAATTTAATTTGTGTTAGGTTGATTGCTTTTCATCTACTTAGTTTATTAATATTGTGTTTGTGTTGTTATAGGCCTTTATAAGATGTTTAATTAAGTAAAATCATGCCTAAGTTATTCTTGCATTACAATTGTAAGGCAACTAATAAATCAATTATTTAAACGAATTGAAATTGTAATTAATTGACACAATACTTATTCGGTGCATGTTTAATCATCTAAGGTAGAGGAGGGTTAAATTAGCAACAGCATCTAACGATACATTTGCCTTGCATAACTTGCAAGATTATTGTGATTAAACTGTTTCAAGGTAGAAATACTTTGTTACCTCACGTAATCTTTTACATGCTTATGAGATTGAATTAATTATTTGAATTGGAATAGAGATATGTACAAAAGATTATTTTGATTTCATAAGTATGTATGTGCATTAACACATTTGTTTATTAAAATCTGTTTAATTGGTTGAATTGACATACAGATATAGTCAAGAGATAAATGGATTTTGGTAGGTATGTTTATAAGTTAGCAAATTACCGAGTTCCTATGAATTTATTCTTAACTGTAACAGCCCGATTTAGGGCCTAAACAGAATAGTGGTTTTGAAACCACAAATTTGAAGTAGAAAAATTTATTGCGATTAAGTTTAAATGTTTGCTGTGTGATTGAATGACTATGTGAAATTTTCGTTGTGAAATTTTATTGTTTGTGTGTTCAATTTGATAATTAGGACTAAACTGCAATAGGTGAAAAATGTGTGTTCCAGTTCATAAAGGTACTTGTTTGTAATGGGTTTTTAAAGTGGAGGTCCTTAGATAGTAATTAGACCATTATACTTTGGTTTGGACAAAAATACCCAAGGGGGAATAAAATAGCAAAGGTTTTTACTAAAGGGCATTTTGGTCATTTGGTTAATAAAAGAATAAAATAGGAAAAATAGGCCAAAATTGTGTCCATCTTTCTTCAACCTTCGCCGAACCTTTGGGAGAACACCATAGCTAGGATTTTTCATCTTTCAAGCTCAATAGTAAGTACATCCTAGCCCTGTTTTTAATGTTCTTTACATTTTTTAGATCCTCGTAGCTCAGTTTAGCTATTTCTACCATTATTTTGTAACGTCCTGAATTTTGGTCTTAGGAGAAATGGGCTTCGTGTATCGGGAAAATTTGAATTTTTGGTGGTCAAGAAAAATTTTGCAATTTCATGTTTGGTTGTTAATTAAGTGATTTGGAGTGCTTTGGGATGTCGAAGAAGTTTTGGGTTTAAAAAAGGGACTTTAAGAAAATTTTAGTTTTCATCACTAAGTGAAGTTGGCATTTCAAGGAAGGGTTTATAAATAATTTTTGGTTAAAGTTGGACGTAAAGAAGTAGGTGGTCTAATGGCTAGGGGCGCTGGTAGTTTATAGGTGGTCCATTGTTCGAACCCTAGCCTTAGCTTAATTTTTCTATTTTTTCACATAAAGGCATGGAGGCTGGCGTTAAACCTTATAACTATATGAGGGTGATTCATCACAAGAAGGGAGTTGTGGAAGAGTGGCAAACAGCGCGCTGGGCTTTTGTAAGGGAGCAGGTTCGAATCCCAAGCATAGGAAGTTCAGTTTATTTTTTTATAAGGAAGTGACGCTAGCGTGTAAGGCTTATAAATTGTTGAGACCGAATTTTAGCACAAAGAGCACTTGCATCTCAGCGGCAGTAGCGTGCTAAGAGTGCTGAAGGGGCGCAGGTTCGAGTCAGCTTGTAGGTGGAATTTTCTTTTTATTCTCGAATGAAACCGTGACTTCCACAACTAAAGGTTATAATTAATCGTGACCCTATTATAGTGTAAATAGAAACACGGTGCAGTGGCCAGCAGCATGCTTGTGGGGCACAGTGTCTATGGTGAGGGTTGGAGTTCAAGCCTCACCCTGCGCATGAGGTTGATTTTTTGCTGCTCGTGCATGAAGAGCTAAGGCTGGCCGAATATGGTAAGTGCTGCTTTGGTCAAGCGGTGCAGTCAAGCGGTGGCTGCTGATTCTAAGCAGCTATTAAAGGATGTTTTTAGGGAAATTTTGACCAATTATGGACCTTAATTTCTGCCATTCGGTCATTGCAATTTTGGCTAATAAAAGCTTTTGAATTGCTTTCTTTTTTTGGAAGCTTTGAACGAATAGGAGGGGAAGCTTTTGGTTGCCAAATTATGGTGTTTTGTTGCCATATTGAAAGATTGTATTTGGATGGTTTTTGGCCGAATGTGGGATCTTGTTAATGCCATTCTATCAATGGTGTTTTGTTGCAAAATGAAAGGATTAAATTTTGGAAAGAGTTGGTCGATTATGGTACCATGTGATCATTAGAGAATTTGCCTAATAAAGAATTTTGATAGCTTTCCTTTTAGTTTCTTAGCATTGACCGACACCTTCTTCTTTTTCTCAAAAAAATCTTTTGTGTCAAATGTGAATATGGATTTCGGGACTCCTTGTGTTTCTCTTTTCTTTTGTTCAATCGGGTGTTGCTGTTCCCCATTCTATGTTTCAACCGAATTTCTCAGATAGTCGAAGTGTGTTGGGTTCATTGATATCCATTTTTCTTCCTTTAGTCGATCCTTCCCTACCTTTCTTTATCTTTCTCTTGCCCTATCTCATTTGTTTTGTGTTACCTTTCCTAGCCGAACTCACCATTGTTTTTTGCTTGGGTCGATTGCACCATTGCCTTTCACTCTCTCTCTTTTTCCTTTGTACAATAGTAGCCGAATATGCTTTAGCCAATTTGTTCCTTCTCTTTCTTTTTAAACGATTGCACCTTTCTTCATCTTGTTTCTTGTTTTTTTTTATTGATCAATCGACTGAATCTAAATCTTTGGTGATAGGACCGAGACTCGAATCCCTTTCCTCTATGAAGGTTCTTTAGTTTTGGGTAAGTACCTTAATTGTAAGTGATGATTTCGTTATTTGAAAGTTTACGTGTACCCTTATATGATTAATTATTTTCTTCTAAGCGAGGGTCTTGTAGCATCGTATGTTGATCGTATGATTAGGGTTTGATCTATTTAAGAGAGAAAGGGGCCGAATCTTTAACCCTTGCAAGTGATCATTTTTGTTCCATTATTGGTAAGTGACGTTTGGTTGACTAAATTACAACTTATACCATGATTTTTTATTCAATTATGGCAGTTGACTAACAAAGGGATGATGGTGACTATAGGTGCACAGTTGTCGGTAACGGAGGGTGAGTATCTCGTTTCAGGTGTGTGTTATAACACTTTAGATACAAAGGCGAAATGCCAAAATGGTAAATGCCGAAAAGCCGACGAATCGAGTGTTGGCGACATGGGCATGCGAATGCTCATGTGATTGATTGAGGCCATAGATTGTGGCCCTACATCGAAAAGCGGCTATCATGAACAGTTTCATAAGTTGGGCTAAAACGGGCTGAATGGGCCCAATGGGCCCGTAGGCCCGCTAATGGGCTTTAGGCCGTAATCGAATCTTTGAACTATTTGGCTACGTGTGTCGCTAGAAGTCTATGGGCCTACTGATGGGCCTTCACATACTTAAGCTCACACTGGTAAAAGACTGAAATGCCCCTAAGGGCGAAATGACCAAAATACCCCTCATGGGTAGAATGACCGTTATGACCCTAATGGTAGTTTGATTAATTTTTGTATGATATTGGTATATTTTACACTGGGCATGACATCCTGCATTCACGTATGATTTTATGACATGTCATCCTGCATGGGTTTGGCTTATATTGAGGGAGGAAGTATTATGGCTTATTGCCATCCTGTCTAAGGCCCATGGCCTTCCTGTTTATGGCTTCGAGCTATCCTGTTATTTGGTAGCTCTGCTGCAATGCTTATGGCCTGTGCCATCCTGTTATAGCTTTAAGCCATCCTGTTAACTTAGTGTTGCAACCGGTGCTAAGCTTGGTGTGTTGGTTGGGTGGGTCGATTTAATCCCCACATGGTATGTTGGTTGGTACGGGCGGTGTATTGGTTGGACTAGGTTGGTTTTCCATTTGCATTTATGCACCTGTCATTGTGACTGCATTGGGCTAAGGCCCACCTGACACTGTTCTTGTTATGGGCTTGGGCTCATTCTGTTTCTGCTTACTGCATATCTGGCTATTTATTTTACAAGGGATTACACACTAAGTATTCGTATACCCATCCTTTTTATTTTAACTGTACAGGTAGTTCTGAGGCATAGGCGATTCGGTGCTATGTGGACTTGGAGGCGGCAATACTCTGCTTTTATATTGTTTCTGGTTTTTATTTATTTTTATTATGGTTTTATTTTGGGTTTGTAATAAGGCCACTATTTAATTTTTCTTAAGTTTTGGGATTATTTATCTGCATGTTTATAATCTATTAGCTCTAAGGCGTGTTTTACAAAATGATATATGTTTTCCAAAAACCCCGTTTTCGTAACAAACAAGAATTCGAACAAAGCTTTCGCAATCATTATGTTTTTTTAAAGTAACTATTTCCATATTCTGATTAATCAAAGATAGACGTAATTTAGTGATTTCTTTAAGAAGGGTTTTCAATGAAAACACGGTTTTTTAAAAACACTTCAATATAACACGCCGGACTCGGGCCTAACTTCTAGGCCGGGTTTTGGGTGTTACATATTTTGAGCTAAGGTTTGTGTTTAAAAATTTACCCATAGATGACATGCATGTATTTTGATGCTTTATAAAAGAATATGAATGTTTGGAGTGTAATAAACAACTTTTACTAAATGATTTTTCATGAAATTACATAAAAGGACTAGTTTGTAAAAAGTTGTAAATTGTGTGTAAATGTGTGAATTAGTGCAAATTATGGACTGCTATAGTTATGAAAATGGTTTGGCTAGGCCTAAAATGCAAGGAAATTGAATAAAAATTATTTTTCGAGCCTAGGGGAAAATCATAATTTTGTGAAACTTTAGGGGCAAAATTGTAATTTTTCCATAGGATGTTTTTGGGCTGATTTGAATAATGTGAGCATTGAATAAGTCAAATGTGTTATTATAGATCAAGAAAGACGTGGAATCGACCTTGATTAGGGAAAGGAAAAGATTGTGGACTAAATTGCAAAATTACTATATTTTGCACCGAGGTAAGTTTGTATGTAAATAATATATCGTTTTTACTTATGTTATAATATTTTGTTATTATATGAGATGTAGTTGCATATTGAATGCTCACTTGAGTTAAATTATGAATTGAAATTGAGTATGGATGAATTGGTAAAATGTTAAAAAGTGAGGCATTTCCCGGTTGGACCTTCGGAATAGAAAAGATACGAATAATCTGTTGTAAGAACACATGTGTAGCACTATGTGCAGGCTACTATGTGTTTAAGATGGTTTTAGGTCATGTGTGTAGTACTAAGTGCAGGCTACTACGTGTACCAGATGGTTAGGTTGCATGTGTAGTACTAAGTGCAGGCTACTATGCGTACCCAAAAGATTTGATCACATGTGTAGGCCACTATGCGTAAGAGATTGTAACACCCCAAACCCGGCCCAGACGTTATAGCCAAGTCTGATGTGTCACATCACCTATACCTAACCACGTGACCTAGTTACTAATCTTGGGGTGAATTTGGTAAAACCGTTGTTGGAGTTCTTAAGAGAAATTCTCGATTAAATATATTGGTGTCAATTTTATAAGGATTTACTTTGTTGTTCATTTGCCTCGTGTGATGAGTTTTGAAACTGTTGAATTAATTTTTAGGAAAAACTCACGCAGATATTTTCTAATCAACTTTAAGTAATGAAAAAATTAATAGTTAAAAACCCATAGGAAAATAAATTTAGCGGCCTTATTACAAACCTAACTATAAATAATAATATAGAAAGAAATAAGTAATAAATAAAATAAAGAATCTTATAAAAACCAGTATTCGGTTTCCGTGGCCACTCTGAATCCCTCCCAGCTCCAAGTCCTCCGTATAGGGCTCACCTACAAGTATGAAGAGAAGAGGGGTGAGTTTGGTAAACTAAGTGTGTGAAGAATCCCATCCAGAGCCCAAATCAGCTCAGGCCCACTAGGCCTAAGCCCTAATCCAACTCAATATTAACTGGGTCGAAGCCTTTCGTATATCAGTACAGGGCCTTAGCCCCTCTCAGATATAATATCACTGGGCCGAAGCCTTTCATATATCGGTAAACAGTATGGCCCAAAGGCCCCATTTCAATAATAAATCATGAATGCATGCAAAAAAATCCATATCAATCTGTGGGGATGCTACTCAACCCACCCAACCGCTACTCTCCACCCCTACCAACCAACATACCATGTGGGGAGAACTACTCAACCCACCCAACCGCTACTCTCCACTGGCAGCTGCTTTATTATATAACATGAGGCCTAGCCTCTTTCGGTAACTAGGGCAAAGCCCTTTTTGGTAAACTGGGGCAAAGCCCTTTAGCTCTTCCTCCATTCATATAAATCCCAACCCCATACATTAAATGATCATAATATGGCATATAATAAACAGAATCGATAAAGCATGCAGATCAGTCTAATTTAACCCTAGGGGTATTGCAGACATTTTACACCTAGGGGTAAAACTATAATTTCTCACTTTTTAGGGTATTTTAGTAATCATTCCACTTATTTCAGGGTTTTATTCCTATTTTAGTCACTATTAACCCTACTTTTAGTCACTATTAACCCTACTTTCGTCACTGTACATTGTTTAACTCGTTTTAACCACTTTTAGTCACTAGGCCCTAAAACCCCTAATGGGCCCTACAGTGTCTTTTTAGCGATTTAAGCCCATTCAGTCCAAAACTTACAATTAATTATTAATGCAACCCATTTTAAGCCTACAGTCTATTAGAATACATCTATCGCTCATTTTTACCCATATGGGCCCGTAAGCCCATTGGAGCCATATTCAGCCCATCGAGGCCCAACTTACCGAAATGCACGAAATTGCACATTTAGCCCTTTTGTCAATTGTGATTACTAACCCTACCATCTATTGAGTATTCGCATACTCTCAACTCTACAAACTGTCGTCCTTTCGGTCACTTTTTCGGTCACTATGGCCTTTGCCGAATCGAACTAAAGAAGGGTTCGATACATACCTGTTTGATGATTTCACCGATAAGATCTCCTCCAAAATGATCCTACAATCGATTAGACCACATTAACATCTAAAACCAAATCGAACACTTACCCCTATTTCAATACACACATTCGGCCACAAACACTTACCTTTATCGAAGTAGGGACTAGATCTAGATCTAGTCATTCCCCCTTGTCCAAGCCTTCAACGAAACGTCTCTAGAACATAATAATACCAAAAGAAATCGTTCGTTAGTGACTCTTAGAGCCCCATGCCCAAATAGGCAATCTCCCTAGATTTTAGGGACTTCGGCTTTTACTAAACTGCAAAATACTTATAGATCTGAGTCGATAAACACTTACCACTAATTTCTCTTTGGTTTCTATGCAGATCTGATGTAGATCCATCCCCTAAACTCCAGCAGAACCTGAATCTTTGAGATCTAAAGTTTCGGCTAAGAACCCTCAAAGGAATGGCTTTTTCGGGTTTTGACTGGTGTAGAAGGTGACGATTTGAGGCTATAGATTTGGGTGATGTTGTCGACAAGGGTAGGGATTTAATGGATGAAAGAATCAGCCACCACAGATGAAAAGAATGAGGAGAATTCGGTTAAAAGAAATCGGCAGGAAAAGGCAGTTTTTGGGATTTTGGTTCTTTTGACAATCGGCTATGGTAGCTTTTAGAAGGTTTGAATTGAAAGAAAAGATGAATAAGGTGGTAAGGAGGTTTCAGCTAGAGAAGATAGCAAAAAGAAAAGAAAAAGAATGGAGAAGAAGGAAGCAAAAGAGAAATCGGCACAGAGAGTATGAAACTTGCGTTTTCGATCACTAAGTGTAACTAAGAGGAGAACAGAATTAAGTTGGCTAACCCTAACTGTCAGTACAAAAGAAAAGAAAGCTCAGTTGCCCTAATTTCCACTTAAACAATCGGCCCACACTCCCCTAAAGCCCTTGCCAAAATTTTACTTAAGTGAGCACATGCCCGGCACATGCCTAAAAATTAAAACAACAGTACGCTTGCCTTGCAACTTGAACCCTGGACCCTTATTCTGCTTCCTAGGCGCCACTTTTTTAGGAACTTAGTGGCACCTCCTTGCCACTTTACCAAGGCCCTATTTGTGTCATGTTTTACGAAGTTTTTCTTAAAAGCCCACTTGACCAGGTCCCCTTTCACTAAAAATTCAACCTCGATTCTTTTACCGGGTTTTAATCTAAGCTTGGGCCTTCTAAAGGCCCACTAACACTCTTAAACATATTTCCAGCAATCAAACACCCACAATTCCAAAATTCCACCAAAAGCACAATAACTCAAAAATTCCCGAAAATCAGAGTGTTACAACTCTACCCTCCTTAAAGAAATTTCGGCCTTGAAATTTACCTGATCCAAACAATTGAGGATATTGTTGACGCATTGTCTCTTCTGGCTCCCACGTAGCCTCTTCTCTACCATGGTTACGCCATAGCACTTTCACTAACGGAACTGACTTCCTTCTTAGAATTTTAACCTCTCGGTCTAGGATTTGTACAGGCTCTTCCTCAAAGGTCAAATCGGTCTTTACTTCAATCTCTTCTGCTGGTACAATATGCGATGGATCCGACCAATATCGCCTTAACATAGACACATGAAAAACATCATGGATACGGTCCAACTCTGGTGGTAACTCCAACTGATATGCTACTGGCCCTATTCGCTTAAGAATCTGATAAGGCCCAATGAACCACGAACTCAACTTACCCTTCCTACCAAATCTCAAAATCTTTTTCCATGGCGAAACCTTCAGAAAAACCATGTCCCCAATAGCATACTGGATTTCCTGACGCTTAAGGTCTGCATATGACTTCTGCCTATCAGACGCCTCCTTTAACCAGTCTCGAATCAGTTTGACCTTGCTTTCAGTATCTGCCACCAACTCTGGCCCAAGAACTTGTCGCTCCCCTAGCTCGGTCCAACACGTAGGTGTATGACATCTTCGCCCATAAAGTGCCTTATACAGAGCCATCTGAATACTCACTTGATAGCTGTTGTTGTATGCAAATTCCGCTAATGACAAGTAATCCTCCCCACTGCCACAAAAGTCGATAACACAACCTCTTAGCATGTCTTCCAGCACTTGAATAACTCTTTTTGACTATCCATCTGTCTGAGGATGGAAGGCAGTACTAAAATCCAATCGCGTACCCAATGCCTCATGTAACTTCTTCCAGAATCGAGATGTAAACCGAGGATCTAGAAAAACAAAACCTCTTGTGCAACTATGAAAAAAAGCCAATTTTTATATTTCGCATCTAATTGACTTGCGAAAATATGATAATTTCCTTCATGAATTATTAAAAATTATCGAGACTGGCACCCCATGCAAATGCACTATCTCAGCCACGTACAACTTAGCCAACTTTTGAAGTGAGTAATCAGTCCTAACTGGTATGAAATGAGCAGACTTCGTTAATCTATCCACGACTACCCAAATAGAATCTCTTTTCGAGGGTGTCAAAGGTAACCCACTCATGAAATCCATAGTTACTCTCTCCCACTTCCATTGTGGAATTTTCACTGGCTGCAACAGTCCAGAAGGTAGTTGGTGCTCAGCCTTAACTTGCTGGGACGTTAGACACTTCCCAACGAATTCAGTCACCTCTCACTTAAGTCCAGGCCACCAATACACCTCTCGCAAGTCTCGATACAATTTATTACCTCCAGGATGCATAGCACAAAGTCCACCATGAGCCTCTTTTAGAATCATTTGTCTCAAGTTAGAGTCCTTCGGTATGCACATTCTTCCACGAAAGCACAAAACCCCATCAGAATTCAGTCCAAAGTCCCTACTTTCACAATCCTTAGCTTGCTGAAATCGAGGAACCAACGAATCATCTTCCAACTACTTCTCTTTGATTAGCTCAATCCAAGTCGGTCTCACTTGTAATTCTGCCAACAGACTTCCATCATTATACAAATGCAAGCTAGCAAACATAGCCCTCAACTCCGCAATAGCCCTTCGGCTTAGTGAATCAGCCACCACATTAGCCTTGCCTGGGTGGTACTCAATCGAACAGTCGTAGTCCTTAAGCAACTCTATTCATCTTTGTTGCCTAAGGTTTAACTCCTTTTGAGTCAACAAATAGTTGAGACTTTTATGGTCAGTGTATATAATACACTTCTCCCCATATAGGTAATGTCTCCAAATTTTCAATGCAAAGATAACCGCTGCCAACTCCAGATCGTGTGTAGGGTAATTTGCTTCATGAGGCTTCAGCTGTCGCAAAGCATATGCGACTACCTTACCCTCTTGCATCAGTACACAACCTAATCCCACATATGATGCATTGCTATACACAGTGAAATCCTTCCTAGACTCTGGTTGAATTAACACTGGTGCCTCAGTCAAAACCTTCTTCAGTTTGTCAAAAGCTTCTTACTGTTTCTCAGTCCACACAAAAGGTACTCATTTCCTTATCAGCTTCGTCAACGGCGCTGCGATAAGAGAAAACCCCTCTACAAATCTTTTATAGTAGCCTGCCAAACCTAAAAAACTTTGAATTTTCGATACTGACCTCGGTGGCTTCCAATCCAAAACCGCTTCAATTTTTCGAGGATCTACCCTAATCTCCTCAGCTGAAACAACATGACCTAGAAAAGTCACTTCTCGTAACCAAAATTCACACTTACTAAACTTCGCATAAAGCTGCTTTTCTCTCAGCACTTGCAGAACAATTCAAAGATGTTCATCATGCTTCTCCTCAGTTTCTGAATACACCAATATATCGTCAATAAAGACAACCACGAATTGATCCAAATACGGCTAGAACACTCGATTCATTAAATCCATAAAAGCTGCAGGCGCATTCGTCAACCCAAAAGGCATAACCAGAAACTCGTAGTGACCATACCCAGTTCTGAATGTTGTCTTATGAACATCCACCTCCTTTACCCTTAGCTCATGATATCCAGACCGAAGATCGATCTTGGAAAACACTGAAGCTCCTATAAGCTGATCAAACAGATCATTGATTCTCGACAGAGGATACTTATTCTTTATCATCAGTTTGTTCAACTAGCGATAATCGATGTACATTCGCATCGTCCCATCCTTCTTTTTCACGAAAAGCACAGGTGCTCCCCATGGAGACACATTCATTCTAGTGAAACCCCTATCTAACAACTCTTGAATCTGAGCCTTTAGTTCCTTGAGCTCCTTTGGTGCCATCCTATAGGACACGATGGACACCGGTGCTATTCCAAGCAACAAGTCAATTCCAAACTCGACTTCTCGATTCAGAGGTAATCTAGGAAGCTCCTCAGGGAAAACATCTTGAAACTCATTGACAGTTCTAACTGTCTCCACTGTCATCTCTCCAGTTCCCGTTTGGCTTATGTACACCAGGTACGCCTCGCAACCTTTGCGAATCAGCTTTTTAGCCCTTAAGGCCGAAACCACACTAGACAAATAATCCATTCGCTCTCTAATAACCATCACTTCCTCGTCCTTGGCAGTCCTCAACACCATTCTCTTGGCCGCACAGTCCAAAGTTGCCCTATGCTTAACTAACCAGTCCATTCCCAAAATCAAGTCGAACTCTCCGACATTAAGTCCCCAGTAAAGATCCTACCTTGAGTCTCTAAAGGCACCTCCCTAAAGAGTTTATCTACCCTAACCGAATGACCTAGAGGACTTATCACAGTTACCCCACTCACAATTTCCTCAGAGTGTACACCCAACGACCCAGAAATGTTACATGCAACAAACGAGTGTGTTGATCCCACATCAATCAAAGCAGTGTACGGTATGCTAGAAATCAAGAATGTACCGGTTATGATATTAGGTGTATCACCCTCCTCACGGCTACGAGCAGCATACACCAAAGCTGGCTGACGAGCCTCGACATTACCAGCACCCCTGCCAGGTGCTCCATGTCCACGCTCATTACCATTTCCGCCCCTTCCTTACCCACGACCTCTCGACGATGGTGGTCCACCTCGCACTGGTTGAGTAACCATTTGCTCCACATCTTGATTCTGATCCTGATTCTGTGTTGGTCTCTGAGGACACTCCCTAAACTTGTGCTCCTTGGACCCACATCGGAAACATGCCCTAGTTCGTTTCTAGCACTCCCCCAAATGAGTTTTACCACAGTCTCCACAAGCTTTTGGCCTAACTGTATTCACCAGAACTGCTCGAACTGGTTCCTCCACTCTAGCCCTCTTGGCATTTTGGTTTGTAGCGCCAGAAGATCCAATATCCCTCCTAAAACGGTTTTGATACTTATCACGATTTTGTCACTGAGTTCGCTTTACCTCCTCAGCTATCTTGGCCTTCTCCACCAAAGCAGCAAAGTCTCGCTCCCTCTGCGGAGCTATTAGCACCCTCAGCTCGTCTATTAGACCATCTTCAAAATGGACGCTACGCTCGTACTCAGTAGAAACTATTCTGCTGGCGTATCGACTCAACCTCAGGAATTCTGCCTCATACTCAGCAACAGATTTATTACCCTGGGTTAGACTCAAAAATTCCTTTCTGCGAGCATCCACATAGCTTGCTCCAACATATTTCCCCTTGAAAGATGTCTTAAATAATTCCTTAGTTACCCGTTCAGCTAGGGTACCTTCCTTTACAGTGATCCACCACTGGTACGCCTCATCTCACAGTAGTGACACAACCCCTTTCAGCTTCTGCTCCTCCGAGCAGTCCAGATCGTCCATAATCCGCTCTGTAGCCTCCAGCTAATACTCAGCTACATTTGGAGCCACTCCAGATATGCCCCTGAAGACCTCTGCTCCTGTAACACCCTAAATTTGGGCCTAGAAGTGTTGGGCTTGTGTAACGTCCTAATTTTCAAAATTTTTCTAGATTTATGAGATTTTGGTGAAATTTTGAAATTTTGGTGTTCTGAATATTGGAATTGTGTTTAAGTGTGTTAGTGGGCCTTTAGAAGGCCCAAGCCTAAGTTAAAACCCGGTAAAATATCAAGTTTGGATTTTAAGTGAAGAGGAGACCTGGTCAAGTGGGCTTTTAAGAAAAACTTCGTAAAACATGACACAAATAGGGTCTTGGTGAAGTGGCAAGGAGGCGCCACTAAGTTCCTAAAAAAGTGGCACCTGGGAAGGAATAAAAAGGTCCAAGTTTCAAGCTGTAAGGTAAGCATATGGTTATTTTTAATTTTTAGGCATGTGCTGTGCATGTGCTCATTTAAGTGAAATCGACAAGGGCCTTAGGGGAGTGCGGGCTGAATGTTTAAGTGGCAATTAGGGCAACTTAGCTTTCTTTTCTTTTATACTGACAATTAGGGTTAGCCACCTTAAGTCATTATTTTCTCCACTTCACAAAAGTGACCGAAAACGCAGCTTTCTTATTCTTTGTGCTGAAATCTCTTTTGCTTCTTTCTTCTCCATTCTTTTTCTTTTCTTGTTGCTATCTCTTCGAGCCAAAACCTCCCTACCACCCTATTCATCTTTTTGTTCAACTCCAACCTTCTAAAAACCACCATAGCCGTTTGTCAAAAGAGCCGAAATCCCAAAAACTTCCTTTTCCTGCCGATTTCTTTTAGCCAAATTTTCCCTATTCTTTTCATCTATTTTTGACCAATTTCTACCTTCTTTAAACCCTTACTACTTTTTAGCAACACAACTCCAAACTATACCATCAAATCATCATCTTCTTTGTCAGACAAAAACTAAAAACGTCATTCTTTTGGGGGTTCTTAGCTGATTTCTTAGATCTCAAAGATATGGGTTCTGTTAGCGTTTAGAGGATAGATCTACCTCAGATCTATCTAAAAACTGAAGATAAAATAATGGTAAGTGCTTCTCAACTCAGATCTATGTATATTTTACGATTTAAGTAAAAGCCGAAGTCCCTAAAGTCTAGGGAGATTGCTGATTTGGGCATGGGGCTCTAGGAGTCATTAATGAATGATTTATTTTGGTATTATTATGTTCTAGAGATGGTTGATTAAAGACTTGAGCAAGGGGGAACAGCGAGATCTAGATCTAGTTCCTACTTCGACAAAGGTAAGTGTTAAGGAGCCACTGTAGGAGGGTGGCCGAATGTGTGTATTGCTTAGGGGTAAGTATTCGATTTGGGTTTTAGATATTAATATGGTTTAATCGATTGTAGGATCGTTTGGAAGGATATCTTACCGGTGAAATCGTCAAATAGGTATGTATCGAACACCCCTCTATAGTCTTAATCGGCAAAAGCTGAAAAGCCGAAATACCGAAATTCGGGCATTTCGTGGGCATGTGAGAATGTGAGTGCTCACAAGATGATTACAAATCATTGGTTTGGAAATCGCAAGTGGTAAGGTAGTTACGTGTGTAATTTCGTGCAATTCGGTAGTTGGGCCTCGATGGGCTGAATATGGGCCCAATGGGCTTGCGGGCCCATGGGGTGAAAATGTGTAATAAACTATCCTTGTATACTGTAGGCTTAAAATGGGTTAAATTAATAATTAATTTATAAGTTCTGGACTTAATAGGCTTAAATCGCTAAAAAAAGACACAGTAGGGCCATTAGGGGTTTTAGGGCCTAGTGACTAAAATTGGTAAAACGTGGTAAATAAGTTACAATGACGAAAGTAGAGTTATTAGTGGCATAAAATTGGAATAAAACCCTAAAAAGTGGATTAATTACTGAAATACCCTAAAAAGTGAAAAATTACTATTTTACCCCTAAGTGTAAAATGACTGTTATACCCCTAGGGTTAAATTGGACTGATTTGCATGATTCATTGTTTCTGATTATTGTATGCCATATCATGATATCTGTTGCATGGGATTTGGAATTTATATGAATGGAGGAAGTGTTAAAGGGCTTTTGCCCTAGTTACCGAAAAGGGCTTTTGCCCTAGTTTATCGAAAAGGGCTTTGCCCCTGTTTACTGAAAGAGGCTAGGCCTCACGTTATATAATAAAGTAGCTATGCTGCCAGTGGAGAGTAGCGGTTGGGTGGGTTGAGTAGTTCTCCCCACATGGTGTGTTGGTTGGTACGGGTGGAGAGTAGCGGTTGGGTGGGTTGAGTAGCTTCCCCACAGATTGATATGGGTTCATGCATGCATATTTGATTTGTTATTGAAATGGGCCTTTGGGCCATACCATTTACTGTTATACGAAAGGCTTCGGCCCAGTGATACTGTATCTGAAAAGGGCTAAGGCCTAGTATCGACATCTGAAAGGCTTCGGCCCAGTTAATGTTGAGATTCGATAGGGCTTAGGCCCAGTGGGCCTGAGCTGATTTGGGCTTTGGATGGGATTCTTTAGACACTGAGTTTTCAAACTCACCCTCTCTTCTTTCCATCCTTGCAGGTGAGCCCTAGACAGTGGACTTGGAGTTAGGTCGGATTCAGAGTGGCCACGAGAATCAAAAACACTGGTTTAACTAGTTTTATTTTAATTTACTACTTATTTTATTCATTAATATTTTTATTTGGGTTTGCAATAAGGCCGCTAAAGTTATTCTTATGGGATTTTCTATTTTCATATTAGTTAAAATTTATTCGAAATTATTTGCGCGAGTTTTCCTAAAATCAATCAAATGTTTTTAATCGGTCACTCAAGTCCATAAGCAACGAGTTAATTTTTATAATGAAATGAATAGGACGATCACGTAATAAATCAGGAATTTCTCTTAAAAACTTCAATATCCGTTTTGCCAAATTCACCTTCATATTAGTAACTAGGTAACAGGGTTAGGTATAGGTAATGTGACACACCGGGCTTGGCCGTAACGTCTGGGCCGGGTTTGGGGTGTTATAGCTCCGTTAGCCCGGAGTCGCTCAGAAATTGATCCCCTATTCATGGGCCCAACATTAGCTCCAGCAACCCTTTCCAGAACCCTTAACATGGCCTGGGACAAAGCGTCATCCCCTGCGGCCCGATCGTATGGCCCATTTTCCGCAACTGGCGGTGGTCGTGCCTCACCAGCTGGCATGTGTTCCGAAGATAAAGACCCAGCTTGAACACTGCCTTGGCCACGTCCACGGCCTCATCACGAGCAGCTCTCCTACTCATAATGTCTTATCTGATTACGAAATTTATGACATTAGTTAATGTTTCAGTTCTTTATTACAGAATGTTTTATGCTCAGATAAAATCTCAAGTTTTATTTCCGCGTATTCGTAGCCTAGCTACTGTCTCAGTCTTCTAGGGTTTAGTTTCCCTACTGTCTCAGTCTTGAAAACTTAGTACTATCTTATTTACAGTATCATATCAAAGGCTTAGCTCTATCTACAGTATTATTTTAGTTATAGTACAGAATATAAAACAGGAATACTTATAGACTTGGTGCTGGGGATTCAGTGTGCCACTTCTTTAGTTATCAGACTTCAGAAGCTCAAAACTTTTCAAATTAAATGTTTAAAACATGCATACTTTGAAGAAAATAAGTTTTGAAAAGATTTTCTAATTTTTCGAAAAAATATTGATTTCAAAGACATACCTTTCCTGAGCTTCAGTTTGAAAATTTTCAAAACTTCTTTGGACCCGATCCACAGCCGAGTTGTTGCAACCTGGCTCTGATACCACTAAATGTAACACCCCAAACCCAGCCCAGACGTTACAGCCAAGTCCAGTGTGTCACATCACCTATACCTAACCACGTGACCTAGTTACTAATCTTGGGGTGAATTTGGTAAAACCGTTGTTGGGGTTTTTAAGAGAAATTCCCTGTTAAATATATTGGTGTCAATTTTATAAAGATTTACTTTTTTGTTCATTTTCCTCGTGTGATGAGTTTTGAAACTGTTGAATTAATTTTCAGGAAAAAATCGCGTAGATATTTTCTAATCAACTTTAAGTAATGTAAAAATTAATAGTTAAAAACCCATAGGAAAATAAATTTAGCGGCCTTATTACAAACCCAACTACAAATAATAATATAGAAAGAAATAAGTAATAAATAAAATAAAGAATCTTATAAAAACCAGTATTCGGTTTCCGTGGTCACTCTGAATCCCTCCCAGCTCCAAGCCCTCCGTCTAGGGCTCACCTGCAAGTATGAAGAGAAGAGGGGTGAGTTTGGTAAACTAAGTGTGTGTAGAATCCCATCCAGAGCCCAAATCAGCTCAGGCCCACTAGGCCTAAGCCTTAATCCAACTCAATATTAACTGGGCCGAAGCCTTTCGTTTATCAGTACAGGGCCTTAGCCCCTTTCAGATACAATATCACTGGGCCGAAGCCTTTCATATATCGGTAAACAGTATGGCCCAAAGGCCCCATTTCAATAATAAATCATGAATGCATGCAAAAAAACCCATATCAATCTGTGGGGAAGCTACTCAACCCACCTAACTGCTACTCTCTACCCGTGCCAACCAACACACCATGTGGGAAGAACTACTCAACCTACCCAACCGCTACTCTCCACTGGCAGCATAGCTGCTTTATTATATAACATGAGGCCTAGCTCTTTCGGTAACTAGGGCAAAGCCCTTTTTGATAAATTGAGGCAAAGCCCTTTTTGGTAAACTGGGGCAAAGCCCTTTAGCACTTCCTCCATTCATATAAATCCCAACCCCATACATTAAATGATCATAATGTGGCATATAATAAACAGAACCGATAAAGCATGCAGATCAGTCTAATTTAACCCTAGGGGTATTACAGTCATTTTACACCTAGGGGTAAAACTATAATTTTTCACTTTTTAGGGTATTTTAGTAATTATTCCACTTATTTCAGGGTTTTATTCCTATTTTAGTCACTATTAACCCTACTTTCATCACTGTACATTGTTTAACTCGTTTTAACCACTTTTAGTCACTAGGCCCTAAAACCCCTAATGGGCCCTACAGTGTTTTTTTAGCGATTTAAGCCCATTCAGTCCAAAACTTACAATTAATTATTAATGTAACCCATTTTAAGCCTATAGTCTATTAGAATACATCTATCGCTCATTTTTACCCATATGGGCCTGTAAGCCCATTGGGTCTATATTCAGCCCATCGAGGCCCAACTTACTAAAATGCACGAAATTGCGCACTTAGCCCTTTTTTCAATTGTGATTACTAACCCTACCATCTATTGAGTATTCGCATACTCTCAACTCTACAAACTGTTGTCCTTTTGGTCACTTTTTTGGTCACTTTTTCAGTCACTATGGCCTTTACCGAATCGAACTAAAGAAGGGTTCGATACACACCTGTTTGACGATTTCACCGATAAGATCTCTTCCAAAATGATCCTACGATCAATTAGACCACACTAACATCTAAAACCAAATCGAACACTTACCCCTATTTCGATATACACATTCGGCCACCCTCCAATAATGGCCTCAAACACTTACCTTTGTCGAAGTAGGGACTAGATCTAGATCTAGTCGTTCCCCGTTGTCCAAGCCTTCAACTAAACATCTCTAGAACACAATAATACCCAAAGAAATTGTTCGTTAGTGACTCTTAGAGCCCCATGCCCAAATCAGCAATCTCCCTAGATTTTAGGGACTTCGGCTTTTACTAAACTGCAAAATACTTATAGATCTGAGTCGATAAACACTTACCACTGATTTCTCTTTTGTTTCTATGCAGATCTGATGTAGATCTATCCCCTAAACTCCAGCAGAACCCGAATCTTTGAGATCTAAAGTTTCGACTAATAACCCCCAAAGGAATGGCGTTTTCAGTTTTTGACTAGTGTAGAAGGTGACGATTTGAGGCTATAGATTTCGGTGATGTTGTTGACAAGGGTAGGGATTTAATGGACGAAAGAATCACCCACCACAGATGAAAAGAATGGGGAGAATTTGGCAAAAAGAAATCGGAAGGAAAAGGCAGTTTTCGAGATTTTGGTTCTTTTGACAATCGGCTATGGTAGTTTTTAAAAGGTTGGAATTGAAAGAAAAGATGAATAAGGTGGTAAGGAGGTTTCAGCTAGAGAAGATAGAAAAAAGAAAAGAAAAAGAATGGAGAAGAAGGAAGCAAAAGAGAAATTGGCACAGAGAGTATGAAACTTGCGTTTTCGATCACTAAGTGAAACTAAAAGGAGAATAGAATTAAGGTGGCTAACCCTAACTATCAGTACAAAAGAAAAGAAAGCTAAGTTGCCATAATTTCCACTTAAACAATCGGCCCACACCCCCCTAAAGCCCTTGCCGAAATTTTTCTTAAGTGAGCACATGCCCGGCATATGCCTAAAAATTAAAACAACAGTACGCTTGCCTTGCAACTTGAACCCTGGACCCTTATTGTCCTTCCTAGGTGCCACTTTTTTAGGAACTTAGTGGCGCCTCCTTGCCACTTTACCAAGGCCCTATTTGTGTCATGTTTTACGAAGTTTTTCTTAAAAGCCCACTTGACCAGGTCCCCTTTCACTAAAAATTCAACCCCGATTTTTTTACTGGGTTTTAATCTAAGCTTGGGCCTTCTAAAGGCCCACTAATACTCTTAAACATATTTCCAGCAATCAAACACCCACAATTCCAAAATTCCACCAAAAGCACAAAAACTCAAAAATTCCCGAAAATCAGGGCATTACAGAGATGGTTTTGGTCATAGATGTAGTACTGAGTGCAGGTTACTATGTGTACCAGATAGCTTTGGCTATAAGGGTGGTACTTTGTGCAGGCCACCATGTATCTGTTATTATTCCGATGAGTTCAATGGCAAATTGACTAAGTGAAAATACATGTGATCATGCAATGACTAGTGTAATTGAATATGACTATGTGATGAATAAGTGCAGGTATATGCATGTTGAAATTTCTGAGCAATGCACTCAATAGTTGATCGAACTTTCAGTAAGATGAAATGAAGTAAGTGAAATTCTATAAAAGTGCAATTTCTAATAAAACAGTTTTTGACTGCAGCAGTTGTGTGACTTTGAAAAATCACCAAAAATGGTGAAAATCGAATTAGAGGTTTAATAAGATATTAAATTAAATCTTATTGAGTCTATTTTCACATAAAAGAAACATGGTAAGCAAAAGAATTCCATATTATGAGATATTTGAGTTTTAGTGAGATAGGGTCAGAATGATTTTGGTATCCCCTGTTCTAAATTTCAAAAATCATTAAAAATTGCACAAAAATAATTATGGGTTATTATTTATATTCTTAAAATCCTTAATGAGTCTATTTTCAAAAGAAATAAACAAAAACATTATTCAAATCTTGTAATAACAGATAATTAATTTTTAGTGCAAAGGGGTCGAAACTGTCAGACAGTGAAACAGGGGAGAGTTTAAAGAATAAACTGTACTTATTGGCTAAACCAAAAATTCTGAAAATTTTATCGTGTGAAGATATATGAGTCTAGTTTTAGGAAAAATTACCGGATCTTAATTCGGAGTTCTGTAAAATATAAATAATTTAGTGACTATGACTCGAATAGACAACTTATTTTGAACTTGAGTAAATGGTGGATCTATGTGTAGTTATGATTGTATTATTTTGAAAATATATTTTGAGGTTTTATAAAATCATATTAATAATTTGTTTATTATTTACATACTTACTTATTAAGCTATATGCTTACTTCCTTCTCTTTCATTTCCCTTGTTTTATAGTGTCACCAAGCTAGCTCGGGATTTGGAGATCGTTGAAGATCTATCCACACCATCAACACTCTTTTTGTGACAGTCTAATTTAGACCCTGTTTGGAATGGTGGTTTCGAGACCATGAATCTGAGTCAGAAAAATATTTAAAAATTATTATTTGTGTTTATTATGTGTGAATTTATATGTGTGAAATTTTCGTGATTTAATTTTGTCGTTTAAGTGCCCGATTAAATAAAAGGGCTTAATCGAGTAAAATGAAAACTTGATAGTTTAATGTGTAAGGGCTAAATTGTTGTTGTCTTTTTAAATGGAGGCATTTAAGTTGTAATTAAACCATAATATTAGGTTTGGACGATTGTAGACAACCATTATAAAGAATTCATATTATATAATAAAGGTTAAATATGTAATTAAATAATATGTTAATATATGTTATAATATAACATAATTCACAATAACCTTTGTTTATAATTTTTTTGCCGAATAATAAAAAGAAGGATAAGAATAAAAGCTTAAAGTATTCGACCATTCTTAAGCTTGATTCAAGGTGACTTCTAGCTCGATTTTTGATAATTTTTACGTTTTTGATATCATTGCTATGAAATCTTCAAAGCCCATGTCTTAATTTTTGATTTTCATGATGATTTTGTGTTTTGCCATTGTTGATAGCTTGGTGAATTTTGTGTTTGATGATGTTAAATAAAGCTATGTGATGAATTAAAAGTTTTGTATAGGAATTTTTGATGAATTTAAGTAAATAGGGTTAAATTGCAAAGTGTTTAATTGAATGACTAAATTGTGAAATAAATGAAATGTGGGAACTTGTGTATAGGGAGTATTCAGCCTAAGCATGGCATGGAAAAATTATGCTTGTTTTGTGTTTTGTGAATTTTGGATTAAATTGCTAAAAGTGTAAAATGTTTGGGGCAAAAGTGTAATTTGCCCATTTATGTGTTTGTGAATGAATTTGATTGAATATTTGATTAAATAATTTTAATTTATATTAATTTAGATCAAGAAAATAGAAAATCAGATTTGGACCGAGGGAAGACCAAAATAGTCGAATAGTCGATTAATATCATTTGTCGATATCTGAGGTAAGTCTTTAAGCAATTAAACATCGTTAATTTTGAATCTAAATTAGTTTAATATGCTGATTTGAAATTCTTAGATTTATAGTAGAGTTAGCCGAATATGATTAAGCATGGAAATAATGTATTTGAGTTTAGTTCGACTGGGTTATAACATTTGAAAGTCCGTATGAACTGTATGGAATATCTAGAATTTTTAATATATGAATTGTTTATGAGACAGCTTTATAATAGCGATATTCGGGATTTGAGCCTAGCAAGCCTTGTGCTGGTAAATTAAATCGGGCTTTATGCCTAGCAGGCTTCTTGCTGGTGTATAAAATTAGGCTTTGAGCCTAGCAGGCCTTGTGCCTGTGTGTGATACAAGCTTATGCCTAGAAGGCTTTATGCTGGTGAATTATTATAAGCTTATGCTTAAAAGACTTTATGATGATGTAGTAATTGAACATGTTAAACGAGCTAAAATGATCAAAGCTAAAATGATCAAGTACGTGAAGGTTGGTTACTTATTTGAAAATTTGGGGTGAATTAGTTTCTTGATATGTGATAAAAAGAATACATGAAGTTGATGTAAGTAGATGTGTGAATGTGAGAAATACATTCGGCCTTATAGTTGTATAAAGATGTAACGTTAAAGTTTGAGTGATGAATATATTCTATAAGTGTATATGTATATTCGGTTATATAAGCCAATATGGCTTTGAAATTGGAGAATATATTGATGATGTATACATGTGTATTCGGTCAAGGAGAATTTGTTTTATGAAAGTATATGTTATATATGTATGGAGTTAAAAGCTTGAAATTATATGTGATTACAAATGCATAAGTTTTAAAAGCTTGAAATTATATGTGATTACAAATGCATAAGTTGATTTAGTTAATTGAAATGATTAAGTAATTGAGATGTTATTATGCATGAATTGTTTAATTTGCTTAAGGCTTACTAAGCTAAGTTAGCCTACTTTGTATATGTTTTTTAAAAATGTTCATAGATTTTGAAGGTCGTTACGTGCTCGGGGATCGTTGGTGAAGTCATCCACACTATTGTTTACTTTCAGTACTTTTAAAAGTTTAAAACTCAAATATATGGCATGTATAGGATAATATGTGTATGTTTGATTTTGAAGCATGTATATATTTAAAAGCCATGCGAAAATGACTTGTTTATTTTGATAAGTATGTTAAAGTCCTATGAGCAAATGATATGGATGTTAAAATTGCTTGGTTGGATGATTTAGATATATGATTATAAATGTGATTTATGTTTAATATAATTTGATTAAGAGTTTAATCATGTGTTTGGAGCTTAATTTGATAGATATGGAATTTATGAAGTGTTTAGCATGATTTATATTATAAGAATTTATAATGTTTATGCTTGACTTTGGCTATTGAAACTTGGCCATGTTTTTGCTTATATGTGAGTAATTAAAATGGTTGCTATGTTTTATACATATTGAATATGGTAGTCAAATAAAGTTTATTGATATGAGTTAAACTGGATGATGTTTGTTTGATTGATTATTATATTGGTGTGGTTTTATGAACAACTATGTTTTATAAAGAAACATGGAAAATGTATATTAGGTTTTAGTAACCTTGTAAGTTGGTGATCATGCATATGTGATTAATGCTTAAAATTGAGTTAATTTATATGAAATGAAATTGACCAAATGAATAGTAGGTTATATGTTATAAGCCATGAGTTATTGCATGTAAAGGTGGTATATACGCAAAGTGCATTATGCAATTATTGATTTGACCAAGCTCACATGTTCACATTTTGCTATCAAATGCATATGCCTATAATAAGTATATTTATATTTAGTTAGAAATTTGAGAAAAGACCAAAGGAATAGTAATAATGGTATGATTGGTCATGTAGTAGTTATGGCCATGTCGTATATATATTATTATTTGTCTATAAGTCATATTATATGGCTTGTTTAGTCAGTATGCATTTGTAAGGAAATATGAATTATATATATATTGAAGTATAGAATGATGGGATATATGCTTGAATGACTTAGTGTGTGTGCATGGGATTTACAATGTTTTTGGCTAAGTTTAAAATAAATGCCCATCTGATTAGTAAATTCATTTTTGTTAGGTGGACAATTGAATATTACTTGTAATAACTTTGATGTGTGTATATGTTTTGTATCAAAATGTTATAGTTGACATTATTTGTTTATGATTATATATATGTATAAATATTACACTATAATTTCTTGATATTAAAGTTGTAAGCATAAGTATGATTATGATTGCTTGGAAGTTGTGTCTCGTCTGGTAACACTTCGTAACTCATTCCGGCGACGGATATGGGTTAGGGGTGTTACACTTTTGGTATTTTGAAAATAATATTTTGGGATTATGGCATGTATAGAGGACTTGGTTATTTTGTTATGTGTCATAATTGATTTGGCCTAAAATGTTGGCCTATGTTATTTGATAGTTTATTTTGTATAAGGTCATTGATGTTGGCTATTATTGATCAAGTTATATGTTTATGATGGTGCAATTTATGATATGCATGTCTAGGTTAAATGAGTATGTGATAAAAATTGAAAAGTTTTAAATTTGGATGTAAATTTTATGTCTCAGTTTAGTAAGATTGTATGTGTTTTGTTCCAGTAATGCCTTGTACCTTGTTCCTACATTGAGCACGGGTAAAGGGTGTTACATTTAGTGGTATCAAAGCTATGATTTAGTCGGTTCTCGAATTTACGTAGCGTGTGTGAAAGTCTATCTATACATGCCATAAATATACTGTGATTGTGTGATGACTCTTGATAATTTAAGTTGTGTTTTCATATAGTAAATGGATCCCGACCGAGTTGTAGCTAACAATGTAGAAACTAATGCACCGGCTCTCACACAAGGGACTACACCAACTGAGAGTAGACATAAGACACTTGATCAGGGACATGGGGCTCGGGAATCTTTTCTCCGTATGATGAATAATTGGTATCTAGAATTTGTTCAAGCAAATCTGAATACTCAACCTTCTCCACCCCCTCCTATTTCCCAATCGGTTCTCGTAGTTCCTCAAGGTGTCGAAATAGTAAGATTGAACAAGCCTCCGGTTGATAAAATTCGAAAGCAATGGGCTGAAGAATTCAGGGCTAACATAGATGATGATCCTAAGAAACCAGAGTTTTGGCTTAAGAATTCTAGCAGGGTATTTGATGAGCTTTCTTGCACTCCTGAAGAATGTTTAAAATGTGCTATATCTTTACTGAGGGATTCAGCATATCATTGGTGGAAGACACTAGTATCTGTGGTTCCAAAAGAAAGGGTTACATGGGATTTCTTCCAAGAGGAATTCAGAAAAAGTACATAAGCCAGCGGTTCATTGATCAGAAACAGAAAGAGTTTCTCGAGCTGAAACAATGTAAAATGTCTGTCGCAGAATATGAACATGAATTTGTTAGACTCAACAAGTATGCCCAGGAATGTGTGTCTACTGAAGCTATTATGTGCAAGAGGTTTGAGGATGGGTTAAATGAAGACATCAAATTATTCCTTAAGATCTTAGAGTTGAAAGAGTTTGTGGTATTTGGTCGATCGAGCTTGTAAAGTCGAAGAGCTGAACAAAAGAAAGAGAAAAGTTGTGATTGAAGCCAGAGATACAAGAAAGGGGCCAATAAGTAAGCTTTTTCAAATCTTAATCAAAAAAGTCCAAAGAGATGAATCCTCGATTGACTGTTTCAGTTGCATATTCGTACTGAGACCGTGGGAGATCATATTCAGGTTCTAAAGCTCAAGCTACTTCAATGGCAAGTGTAGGTAATGTGAGGTTTAATAGAACCGAGTGCCAGTATTATGGTAAGCAACATCACGGTGAGTGTTGGGCGATTAGCCGAGCTTGTTTCAGGTGTGGTTCTCAAGAACATTATATTAAGGACTGTCCAAAAAGGGTTGAAGAAGAAAAATTTCAAAGTGTCAGAAAGACTAGCACTGCTAATAGAGGTAGACCTCCAAGAAATACTAGAAGTGGAGCTAGCAGTAAAAGTGTGATGAAGGATCCAAGTGGGAGATTAGAAACTAAAGCACCTGCTAGAGCTTATGCCATACGTGCTCGTGAGGAGGCGCCATCTCCCAATGTGATTACTGGTACATTTTCTCTTTATGATACTACTGTTATTGCATTGATTGATCCTGGATCTACTCATTCCTATGTTTGTGTGAATTTCGTATCTAGTAAGAGTTTTCCTATAGAGCTTACTGAATCTGTGATTAAAGTGTCAAACCCCTTAGGCAAATATGTATTAGTAGATAAGGTTTGCAAAAATTTTCCTTTGATGATTCAAGGTCACTATTTTTCGGCTAATCTGATGTTGTTACCATTTGATGAGTTTGATGTTATTTTGGGTATGGATTGGTTGACATTACATGATGCCAAGGTAAATTATAGGCAGAAAACCCTTGAGTTGAAATGTGAAAATGGTGAGATTCTTTGGGTTGAAATAGATGAATTAAATAAATTGCCTATGGTGATTTCGCACATGTCTGCTAAGAGATACATGAGAAAAGGGTGTGAAGCTTATCTTGCATATTTATTGAACACCGAGATGTCTAAGTCGAAGCATGAATCAGTACTAGTAGTCTGTAAATTCCTGGATGTATTTCCAGAAGAATTGCCTAGGTTGCCTCCGATCAGAGAGATAGAGTTTGCCATTGATTTGTTGCCTGGGACTGCACCGATCTCGATTGCTCCATATAGAATGGCTCCAATTGAATTGAAAGAATTAAAGGCTCAGTTGCAAGAGCTAATAGACAAGGGGTTTGTGAGACCGAGTTTCTCTCCCGAAGGTGCTCCCGTATTGTTTGTAAAAAAAAAAGATGAATCTATGAGACTTTGTATTGACTATCGACAGCTCAACAAGGTGACTATAAATAACAAGTATCCGTTGCCGAGAATTGATGACTTGTTCGACCAGTTGAAAGGGGCGACAGTGTTTTCATAGATTGATTTGAGATTCGATTACTATCAGTTGAGAGTTAAAGAGTTAGATATGCCAAAAACTGCTTTCAGAACGAGGTATGGACACTATGAATTTCTTGTGATGCCTTTCGGTTTAACTAATGCTCCCGCTATTTTTATGGATTTGATGAACCGAATCTTTCAGCCATATTTGGATAAGTTTGTGGTTGTGTTCATAGATGACTTTCTGATTTATTCTCGAGATAAGTTTGAGCATGCCCAACACTTGAGAACAGTATTACAGATTTTGAGAGAAAAGAAATTGTTTTCCAAATTCAGTAAAAGTGAATTTTGGCTTCATGAAGTCAGATTTTTAGGACATATAGTTTCGAGTACTGGCATTCGGGTTGATCTGAGCAAAGTTTCAACAATTGTTGATTGGAAACCACCAAAGAATGTATCCAAGGTTAGAAGCTTTGTGGGCTTAGCCAAATATTATCAACAATTTATCGAGGGATTCTTGATGATTGCCTCTCCTATGACTAAGTTGTTGCAAAAGAGTGTTAAGTTCGATTGGACTAAAAAGTGTCAGCAAAGTTTTGAGAAGTTGAAAGTGCGATTGACAGAAGCACCAGTGTTAGTGCAACTGGAGTCGAGGAAAGAGTTTGTGATCTATAGTGATGCGTCATTAACTGGTCTTGGTTATGTGTTAATGCAAGAAGGTAAAGTGGTAGCTTATGCCTCCAGACAGTTAAAACCGCACGAGAAGAATTACCCGATGCATGATTTGGAGTTGGCCACCATTGTTTTTGCTTTGAATATTTGGCGTCATTATTTTTATGGTGAGAAATGTCGAATCTTTACTGATCACAAAAGTTTGAAGTATCTAATGAATCAAAAGGATTTGAATTTGCGACAACGAAGATGGCTCAAATTATTGAAAGATTTTGAGCTAATGATTGACTATCATCCAGGGAAAGCGAACATAGTTGCAGATGCCTTGAGCAGAAAATCCTTGGTTACTATGAGAGCTATGAGTACAAGTTTGGCTATGTCTAATAATGGTTCGATTTTGGCTAAGTTGAGGGCTTGGTCGTTATTTCTTCAGCAAATTTGTCAAGCTTAGAAGAATGACAGTAAATTGCAAGCCAAGCGAGCTCAATGTGAATCAGGTCGTAACCCAGATTTTTGAATCAGACCAAATGATTGCTTAATGTTCCATGATCGAGTATGTGTACTGAAAGATGCTGAGTTGATTCAGAAGATTTTACATGAGGCACACAGTGTTGTTTGTCAGTTAATCCGAGTAGTACAAAAATGTATAATGATTTGAAGAAATTATATTGGTGGCTGGGTATGAAAAGAGACCTTTCTGTGTTTGTATCAAAGTGTTTGATTTGCCAACAGGTGAAAGCTGAACATCAGGTGCCTTCAGGTTTACTTCAGCCAGTGATGGTTCCCGAGTGGAAATGGGACATAATCACGATGGATTTTGTGACAGGTTTGCCTCTGACTCCAAAAAAGAAAGATGCTTTTGGGTCGTGGTTGATAGATTGACGAAATAGGCTCACTTTATACCGGTACGTATCGACTACTCACTTGGTAGGCTGGCTGAGTTATATATTGTTGAAATTGTGAGATTGCACGAGGTGCCTGTGTCTATTATTTCGGATAGAGATATGAGGTTCACTTCGAGTTTTTGGAAAAGGTTGCAAGAAGCTTTGGGTACAAAATTGAATTTTAGCACTGCGTTTCATTCACAAACTGACGGTCAATCCAAAAGAGTAATTCAAGTTCTTGAAGACATGCTCTGATGTTGTGTTTTAGAATTCGAAGGTAGTTGGGAGAAATACATACCTTTGGCAGAATTTGCCTACAATAATAGTTATCAGTCGAGTATACAGATGGCACCGTACGAAGCATTGTATGGTCGCAAGTGTCGAACTCCTTTGTATTGGACTGAGCTTAGTGAGAAACAGATTCACGGGGTTGATTTAGTTAAAGAAACTGAGGAAAAAGTGAAAGTAATCAGTGATTGTCTGAAAGCTGCTTCAGATCGACAAAATTCATACGCAGATTTAAAAAGAAAAGAAATTGAATTTCAAGTGGGTGATAAAGTGTTTCTGAAAGTTTCCCCGTGGAAGAATATTTTGAGATTTGGCAGAAAAGGCAAGTTGAGTCCGCGATTCATTAGGCCATATGAGGTTATCGAAAGGATTGGACCAGTCGCGTATCAGTTAGCTTTACTAGCAAAGACATGGAGTGGAAGAGGATACGTGGGAACCGGAGGAAGCCAAGAGAAAATAGTACCCAAACCTCTTACCGGTAAGATTTTCAGGGACGAAAATCCCTAAAGGGAGAGAGTTGGTAACAGCCCGATTTACGGCCTAAACGGAATAGTGGTTTCAAAACCACAAATTTGAAGTAGAAAAATTTATTGCAATTAAGTTTTAATGTTTACTGTGTGACTGAATGACTGTGTGAAATTTTTGTTGCGAAATTTTATTGTTTGTATGTTCAATTTGATAATTAGGACTAAATTGCAATAGGTGAAAAATGTGTGTTCTAGTTCATAAAGGTACTTGTTTGTAATGGGTTTTTAAAGTCGAGGTCCTTGGATAGTAATTAGACCATTATACTTTGGTTTGGATAAAAATACCCAAAGAGGAATAAAATACCAAAGGTTTTTAATGAAGGGCATTTTGGTCATTTGGTTAAAAAAAGAATAAAATGGGAAAAATAAGCCAAAACTATGTTCATCTTTCTTCGACCTTGGCCGAACCTTTGGGGGAGCCCATAGCTAGGGTTTGTCATCTTTCAAGCTCAATAGTAAGTATATCCTAGCCTCATTTTTAATGTTCTTTACATTTTTGAGATCCTCGTAGTTCGGTTTAGCTATTTCCACCATTATTTTGAGCTAGGATTTGTGTTTAAAAATTTACTCATAGATGACATGCATGTATTTTGATGTTTTATGGAAGAATATGAATGTTTGGAGTGTGATAAACAACTTTTACTAAGTGATTTTTGATGAAATTGCATAAAAGAACTAGTTTGTAAAAAGTTGTAAAATGTGTGTAAGTGTGTGATTTAGTGCAAATTGTGGACTGCTATAGTTATGAAAATAGTTCGGGTAGCCCTAAAATGTAAGGAAATTGAATAAAAATTATTTTTTGAGCCTAGGGGAAAAATCATAATTTTGTGAAACTTTAGGGGCAAAATTGTAATTTTCTCCATAGGATGTTTTTGGGCTGATTTGAATAATTTGAGCATTGAATAAGTCAAATGTGTTATTATAGATCAAGAAAGACGTGGAATCGACCTTGATCGGGGAAAGGAAAAGATTGTGGACTAAATTGCAAAATTACTATATTTTGCACCGAGGTAAGTTTGGATGTAAATAATATATCGTTTTTACTTATGTTATAATATTTTGTTATTATATGAGATGTGGTTGGATATTGAATGCTCACTTGAGGTAAATTATGAATTGAAATTGAGTACGGATGAATTGGTAAAATGTTGAAAAGTGAGGAATTTCCCTGTTGGACCTTCAGAATAGAAAAGATACGAATGATCCGTTGTGAGAACACATGTGTAGTACTATGTGCAGGCTACTATGTGTTTAAGATGGTTTTAGGTATTGTGTGTAGTACTAAGTGTAGGCTACTACGTGTACCAGATGGTTAGGTCGCATGTGTAGTACTAAGTGCAGGCCACTATGCGTACCCGATAGCTTCGATCACATGTGTGGTACTAAGTGTAGGCCACTATGTGTAAGAGATGGTTTTGGTCACAACTGTAGTACTAAGTGCAGGCTACTATGCGTACCCGATAGCTTCGATCACATGTGTGGTACTATGTGTAGGCCACCGTGTATCTATTATTATTCCAATTAGTTCAACAGGAAATTGACTAAGTGAAAATACATGTGATCATGTAATGACTAGTGTAATTTAATATGACAATGTGATGAATAAGTGTAGGTATATGTGTGTGTGAAAATTTATGAGCAACGCACTCGATAGTTGATTGAACTTTCGGTAAGATGAAATGAAGTAAGTGAAATTATGTAAGAGTGAAATTTGTAATAAAACAGTTTTTGACAGTAGTAGTTGTGTGACTTTGAAAAATCACCAAAAATGGTAGAAATCAAATTAGAGGTTGAATAAGATATTAAATTAAAGCTTATTGAGTATATTTTCACATAAATGAAATAGAGTAAGCAAAAGAATTCCATATTATGAGATATTTGAGTTTTAGTGAGACAAGGTCAGAATGATATCGTAATCCCCTCTTCTAACTTTGGAAAATCATTAAAAATTGTACAAGAATATTATGGGTTATAATTTCTATAGTTAAAATCCTAATGTCTCTATTTTCAAAAGAAACAAATGGAAACATTATCTGAATCTTGTACAAAGGGATAACTAATTTTTAGTGGAGAGGGGTCAGAACTGTCAGATAGCGAACTAGGGGAAAATTTAAAAAATAAACTGTACTTACTGCTAAACCAAAAATTCTGAAAATTTTATGGTATGAAGATATGTGATTCTAGCTTCATGGAAAATTACCAGATCTTAATTTAGAGTTTCATAAGATATAAATAATTCAGTGACTGTGACTCGAATAGACAGCTTGTTTTGAACTTTAGTAAATGGTGGATCTATGTGTAGTTATGATTATATTATTTTGAAATGATATTTTGAGGTTTTATAAAAGCATGTTAATAATTTCTTTATTATTTACATAATTACTTACTAAGCTATATGCTTACTTCCTTCTCTTTTCTTTCCCTTATTTTATAGTGTCAGCAAGCTAGCTCAGGATTCGAAGATCGTTAGAGATCTATCCACACTATCAACACTCTTTTGGTATTTTGAAAATAATATTTTGGGATTATGGCATGTATAGAGGACTTGGTTATTTTGTTATGTGTCATAATTGATTTGGCCTAAAATGTTGGCCTATTTTATTTGATAGTTCATTTTGTATAAGGCCATTGATGTTAGCTATTATTAATCAAGTTATATGTTTATGATGATGCAATTTATGAGATGCATGACTAGGTTGAATGAGTGTGTGATGAAGATTGAAAATTTTTAAATTTGGATGTAAATTTTATGTCTCATTTTAGTAAGACTGTATGTGTTTTGTTCCGGTAATGCCTGGTACCCTCTTCCGGCGTTGAACACAGGTAAGGGGTGTTACAGTAACAACACAAACATGAGTTTAATAATTCTAAGTTAAGAAATGTAATTAATCTAACACAATTATGTCATCTTGATTAAAATCATATTTTGAAATCATGCATTGGAACTTTATTTTTCTTTATTCACCTTACTTAGTTAAAAATCTTAGTTTTTAATCATCTCTTTAAATCAAAATATTTTTCTTCACTACAGTGTTTTAAATTGCATTCATAAATAATTCTTTTCACAGTCCTTGTGGGTACGATGACTCGACATTTACTTGACACTTTATTACTTGTTGCGATTGTGTACACTTGCACATTTCCGTCGTTCCAAGTTTTTGGTGCCGTTGTTGAGGACTGCTTTAAAATGTCATTATTTGTGAATTTGTTAGTTTTGCATTTTGCTTTAATTGTTTGTTTAATTTTATCTTAATTAATTTTTCTGTGAATATTTCAGGGTTTTATAAGTATTGACTGAATTATTGATTTACTCCCTGTAGACCTTGAGATCAAAAGAACTTTCTGACTGCGAAAAAGACAAGTAAGTCACAGAAGGACCAAAGAGATGAACTTTGAAAATCCAAATCAAGGAAATAGAGCAAACCCTGCTCAAAATCCTATCCTTATTGCTGATGATAGGGATAGAGTTTTAAGATATTATGTCGTGCCAGTGTTTCATAATCTTAATCCGGGTATTAGGAGACCTAAAATTGAGGCACAACAATTCAAGCAGAAGCCAGTTATGTTTCAGATGCTTCAGACTTTGGGCCAATTCCGTGGAATGCCTGTCAAAGATCCTCATCTTCACTTAAGACTATTTATAGAGGTGAGCGATTCTTTCAAGTTAGCTGGAGTGCCCGAAGATGCATTACAATTGAAGCTATTCCCATATTCATTAAGGGACAAAGCTCGAGCTTGGTTGAACTCATTGCCACCAAATTCAATTTCCACATGGCAAGAGTTAGCAAAAAGATTCCTTATGAGGTATTTCCCACCTAGCAAGAATGCTAAGTTGAGGAATAAGATCACTGCCTTCCAACAAATGGATGATGAGTCCTTGTATGAGGCATGGGAAAGGTACAAAGAATTATTATGAAAATGCCCTCATCACGGAATCCCACACTATATCCGACTTGAGACATTTTATAATGGTCTCAATGCTCACACGAGGATGGTAGTGGACACTTTTGCTAATGGTGCTCTCCTTTCTAAGTCTTACAATAAGGCTTATAAAATCATTGACAGGATTGCCAGCAATAATTATCAATGGTCAACCAATCGAGTAGCGTCAGGAAGACGAGTTGTTGGAATACATGAAGTAAACTTCACTTACATCTCAGGTATCCTCTATATTATCAATGCTAAAAAATCTTTCTGCTAATAGGTCTAATAGTTTTGCAACTCAGCCATCGAATCAATTTGAAAATGTAGCTTGTGTCTATTGTGGGGAAGGACATTTGTTTGAAGAACGTCCAGCGAACCCAGAATCTGTGTATTACATGGGTAACCAGAACCAAAATCAAGGAAGGAGCACTGTAAAGCGTTGACATTAAGGAAAGGGAAAACAATAGAACCCAACATTGTCGAATTTGAAATGGAGCCAACTGATGCTCAAGACTCAAAGAAAGTTCAACCAAGTATTGAAATTCCAGTTTCATCGGAACTAGAATCTTCAAAATCAAATAAGGTAACTTCAGAACCAGCTAATTCTGATCAACTAACAACTTTGTTAGATACAGAATTGCCATAAAGGACAAATCAACCAGTTCTAGTAAAGAAGCCTCCACCACCCTACCCTCAAAGACTTCAGAAGCAGAAGCAGGAAATTCAATTCAAGTTCCTAGACGTACTCAAGCAACTACATATCAACATCCCATTGGTTGAAGCACTTGAACAAATACCGAACTACGTCAAATTTATGAACGATATCCTGTCAAAAAAATGAAGACTTGGAGAATTTGAGACGGTAGCCCTGACAAAGGAATACAGTGCATATCTTCAAGACAAACTACCCCCAAAGTTGAAGGATCCTAGATGTTTTACCATACCTTGCAACATTAGAGCAACATATTGTGGTAAGGCACTATGAGACTTGGGTGCGTGTATGAACTTGATGCCCATGTCAATATTTAGGAAGTTGGGGATAGGTGAAGTTAGACCTACTATGGTTGCACTTCAATTAGCAGATCAATCCTTAGCACATGCTGAAGAAAAAATCGAGGACGTATTGGTATGTGTAGATAAATTTATCTTTCCTGCTGACTTTGTGGTCCTAGATTTTGAAGTAGACAAAGAAGTGTCAATCATCCTAGAAAGGCCTTTCTTAGCAACCGGAAGGACCCTTATTGATGTGCAGAAGGTGAGCTTACTATGCGTGTTCAGGATGACCAAGTAACATTTAATGTTTTTAAGTCTATGCGATTTCCTAACAAAACTGATGATTGTTTTTGCAGTGTATGATTTAGAGGATTTAATTGTGGAGAAGGAACTTAACTATTTTGAGGATCCATCAGAACAACTTCTAACATCAGACCCTCTAAATGATAAAGAGGAAGATGAATACTTAGCTTTGCTAGAAGCTAATCAAAGGGGATTTAATCTGCAATCTCATTTTGAATCTTTGGAGTTAGAGAATAAGGATTACACCCAACCAAAAGCGTCAATCAAGGAGCCACCTACATTAGAACTCAAGGTACTTCCTTCACATTTAAAATATGTTTATTTAGGTAACGCTTCTACTTTGCTTGTGATTGTTTCAGCAGAATTAACCAATAAGCAAGAAGAGAAACTCATCTTAGTATTGAAACAATTCAAGAAGGCTATCGGATGGACCATAGCCGATATTTGCCGTATTAGTCCATTTGTATGTACGCACAGGATTATCCTAGAAGATGGTGAGAAAGGGATGATTGATGGACAACAAGACTAAACCCCATCATGAAGGACGTGGTAAAGAAAGAAATCATCAAGTGGTTAGATGCAGGTATAATTTACCCCATCTTAGACAATTCATGGGTAAGTCCGGTCCAGTGCGTGCCAAAGAAAGGAGTTATTACGGTCATTGAAAATGAGAATAACTAGTTGATACCGACTAGAACAGTTATGGGATGGAGAATTTGCATCGATGATCAGAAGCTGAACAAGGCGACTAGGAAAGATCACTTTCCTTTTCCGTTCTTGGACCAGATGCTGGATAAACTCGCGGGGCGAGACTATTACTATTTTCTCGATGGATTCTCGGGGTATAATCATATTACAGTAGCACCAGAAGATCAACACAAGACAACATTCACCTGCCCATACAGTACATTTGCATTTAGACGCATGCCATTTGGTTTATGTAATGAACCTGCTACATTCTAAAGATGTATGATGTCTATTTTTACTGATAAGGTTGAGAAATACTTGGAAGTCTTTATGGATGATTTTTCAGTATTCGAAGTTACATATGATGATTGCCTAGCCAATCTAGCCAAGGTACTAAGGCGATGCGAGGAAACAAACCATGTACTCAACTGGGAAAATGCCATTTTATGGTATGAGAAGGTATTGTTCTAGGGCATCGAATAACAAGACATGGAATCAAAGTAGATACAGAAAAGGTAGATGTTATTGAGAAACTCCCACCTCCAACATCTGTAAAGGTGTTAGGAGCTTTTTGGGCCACGCTGGTTTCCATCGAAGATTTATCAAGGACTTCTCCAAAATTGCTAAACCCTTATGCAAATTATTGGAGAAGGACATAACGTTCAAATTTGATGAGGGATGCTTAAGAGCTTTCAAATATTTGAAGAGTCGATTAGTTTCGGCACCCATAATCGTCACACCAGACCAGGATTTGCCATTTGAATTGTTGTGTGACACAAGTGACTTCGCGATAGGAGCTGTCATTGGCCAGCGCAAAAACAAAGTTTTTCATCCCATTTACTATGTGAGTCAGACTCTAACAAGAGCTCAACTGAATTACACGGTAACAGAGAAAGAGTTACTTGCTATTGTGTTTGTTTTTGACAAGTTTTGATCTTATCTTGTAGGTACCAAAGTGACTGTTTATCTGGACCACTTGGTAATTAAGTATTTACTTGCCAAGAAAGATGCTAAGCCGAGACTAATCCGATGGGTACTTCTACTTCAAGAGTTTGATCTAGAAATTCAAGATCGAAAGGGAGTCGAAAATCAAGTAGCAGAGCACTTGTCCAGGTTGGAGCCTCAAGAAGGGAATTCTCCTCTTATACAAATTTAGGAGACATTTCCAGATGAACACATACTGAAGATAAATCATAATATCCCTTGATTTACTGATATTGCTAACTATTTAGCTTATGGTTTGATGCCAATTAACAAGACGTATCATCAAAAGAAAAAGTTTCTTCACAATGTGAATTACTATTTATGGGAAGAGCCATATTTGTTTAAAAAGTGTGCAGATCAAATGATCAAGAGATTTATAGCAGAAGATGAAGTACATAAGATTCTTTACCATTGCCACTTAACTTCGAGTGGGGGACACTTCAAACGTACACGTACTGCGGCCAAAGTATTGCAAGTCAAATTCTTTTGGCCAACACTATTTAAAGATGCATATCCTTACGTAAAGAGCTGTGATCGATGTCAAAGGGTTGGAAATGTCACCAATTGAAATGAGATGCCTCAAACAAACATCATTGAGGTAGAATTATCCGATGTTTAGGGTATTGACTATGTGTCTAAGTGGGTTGAGGCTGAAGCATATCCAACAAACAATACCAAGGTTGTCATTAAGTTTTTGTAGAAGCATGTGTTTACAGGGTTTGGAACCCCAAGAGCCATCATCAGTGATGAAGGGTCCCATTTTGTGAACAAGTGGTTAAAATGGTTACTCGACAAACTTGGAGTGAAGCACAAGGTCACCACAGCTTACCATCCTCAGACGAATGGGCAAGCTGAATTGGCAAATAAAGAGATCAAAGGCATACTTGAGAAAGTAGTTTGTCCTAACCGACGAGATTGGTCCAAAAGACTGGATGATGCTTTATGGGCCTACAGGACAGTATATAAGACACCTTTAGGGATGTCACCCTATAGGCTGGTCTTTGGGAAAGCCTGTTATTTGCCCTTGGAGTTAGAGCACAAAGCTTACCGGGCTCTTCAACAACTCAGCTTGGATCTTAAGCTTGCTAAAGAGATACGGATGCTCCAATTCAACAAGTTAGAAGAATTTCAAATGTTCCCATACGAGAATTTCAAATTACTCAATGAGAGACTTAACAAATGGCATGACAAGCATATTCGAGTTCGAGAATTTGAAGCAGGTCAGCGAGTCTTGTTATTCAATTACAGATTAAGGTTCTTTCCAGGTAAGTTAAAATCATGATGGTGCGGTCCATTTACGATTCACCGAGTTTATCCATACGGAGTTGTTGAACTTCAAGGTAAGAGAGGTAATTTTTGAGTTAATGCTCAGCACTTAAAACATTACTAGGGGGATAAAATTGAAAGGGATCAAGTCTCGTTCATTTTATCAGGTATTTAATATTTCTTGATTTTCTTTTAAATAAATGATTTAGGGTCTATTTTCGGGATTAGTATGTTTAAATAAATTCTGTCTAGGAGATTGGAACTTAAACAGGACCGCTTATAACCCCTCCAATATTTCCTGGGAATTGATTTTAACATAATTCTCCAAGAAATTATTCTCTAAAGGGCAAAATAATTTTTTAGGTTTTCAAATAAAAGGGTCAATTTTGATCCAAGTTTTAAAGTGCAACTCAATTTTAAATTTTCATTAAGTCTAGGGACTTAATTGAACTATTTTCAAAATTTGGTTGCTCTTTTCGTAAATACTAAAAATTAAATGCCTCTTTTTGTAAATATTTCCAAAAGGCATCTAGAATAAATATTTTTAATTTAAAAAACCTGATAATCATGAATATATAGTTATATTCATTATAATATATATTAATTATTATCAACTTTGCATAGAATTAGGATTAGTTTAAATTTAATCATATTTAATTAGATAGGTTTTTATTTTAATAAATTAATAGCAAATAATAATTTAATTTGCATTTTATTAATTATTAGGTGTTGTTAACTTTGTGTAGAATTAAAACTTAGAATATTTTAATTATTAAATTATTCTAAGAATTCTACTTGAATTCCTACTCCTCTCACTATAAATTCCACACACTTTTGCCATTCTCTTCACTTATCCCACATAGCACCCTAAACGCACCAAAATTCCCTAAGTGTCGACAGCCCCTAGTTGCACAACTGCTCTATAGCCATTTGGCAAGCAGCCCCAACCCCATCGTGCACCGCACACCCTGCTCTGCGCATTGCACGCTGCTCCTAGCTCTAGCTTTCAGCAGCCCCTCGTCGCTGCTCACTCGGCAGGTGCTGCTTGTGGCCCGTATAGCTACCGTGCCAGGCCTCATTGCTCCACACCCATCCACCCACACACCTAGCAGCGTTCCAACATTCGTACGGCACACCAATTCCGCACCAACACCCCTAGCTGAATAACCCTCCAACCTCTCTTAATTTGCCCTCTTTTAATCTATAAATATTATTTTCTTTAAGAGTTCTTGATTTTTATAAATAGGTGGTAAGACAAGTTTTTCTCCTAAATTTTAATTTTATTCAATTATTTAATTTTTTCAATTTTTTGAATTATTAATAGTTTATATTAATTAATTTTTTGAGAAAATAATTGTTTCTATCTTATGTTCAGGTTAATCATGCCTCGCAAAAGAACTCCGGCCTTTGCCTAAATCGACGAATCACAAAACAAATTCCACTATGAAGAAGCCAAAGCAAGATACGAAAGTATTTTCAAGAATCAACAGATGCATCCAGAGAAAGGCTTTACACTGAAAAAAAGCAATTATATTGATTTCATGGCGCGCATTCGTCAGGTTGCTGAAGCTCTCAATTAGGAATTGTTTTGTAAGAAAAGACCTAGTGTGGATGAGGAGTTAGTTCATGAATTTTATGCGTATTTAATCTCAAGTGAGTTGACAAAAGTTTCTGTTCGTGGAATTAAGGTACCAATAACCTCAAATGCTATTAATGAATTCTTTGAATTACCTGATTTTGAAAATGATGAATATTCTTCCTTAATGAGCAATATTGAGTCTAAAAATCTACAAGAAATTCTTGAAGAACTTACAATTCCAGGTTCTAAGTGGACTGTGTTAAAATAAGTAATTCACACTTGTCAAAGAGAATATTTGACACCACTGGTGAAGGTATGGTTCTATTTCATTCGATTCAGCCTTATGCCTATTTCACATGGGACTACAATTTCATTAGAGCGAATGGTCTTATTATACTCGATTTTAACTGAAAAGACCGTTGATGTAGGAAAAATCATTAAATGCGAAATTTTTCCACTAGACGTTCTGGCCTAGCTTACTTTCCTTTTATGATAACAATTTTGTGCTTGAAAGCTAAAATTCTTGCAAACGTAAAGAAGACAGGTTATAGTCAGGGCACAATTACAGCTTGGGACCTCTACCGAATAGCTGGAGACTCTGTTCTACAGTAATGAGTTGAAGAAAGTGAGGATCCCGAATAACAAGAAGATCCCACTGAGATCGAACCGATGCAATCAACTGAAATCCCTAATAAGGCAGAACCAATGGAACCAGAAGCCGAACCAGATGCCGCAACTTCAATGTTCAGAACTCAATTGCCTTGCCCAAATCTTCGAGATGAGCTATCAAAGTTGATGGACATAATCCAACATATGCAGTGGCAGCAACAAGCTTACTGGAGATATTTAAAAATAAGGGATGACTCAATGAGAAGTGCTTTTATAAAAATATACAATAACCCGTTTATTTTTGTGCTTGAATTTCTAGATTTCATATTTGAACCATGGAGTCCACTATCGAAGAAGGAGCGAAGCGATTCATGCAAAAACAAAGATGAATGAGCAAAAGATGAGTCGAATTTGGAAGGATCTGCAAATAAATAAAAAGGTGGGATCTTGACTTTATTTTATTTTTGTTCTTAGGTTATTTTAGGATTAAGTTTAATTAGGAATTTTTATTTTCGCATAATAAAACAAGAGGTGGAAATAATTAATAAAAATGAACAAATAACATAGTATATAGTGTGGCAATAAATATATGCATGTCTAGGATTGGATTTAGAGAGAGCTTGGTACTTAAGCAGTCCAATTGACTCGCCTCCTCTTTTCTAGAATCCTACCTAGTGTATAGTATCTATTCCCTTTAAACAATGATGATATTGTTCATCTTAAGTATCGGGGACTGAAAAATTGAAATTATTTTCACTCAGAATAAATTTTTCTTTCAGTTATGATTAGGTTATATTTTGTTCAATAATTTAAATTTTTGTTAAGTATGCTAAACTTCAGTATAAATAAAGTTCGATTATTTCAATAAATTGTTATGTTTGCTTAATAATGACATAATTGTATTTTTAATAAAGCATGTAAATTGTACCATAAATTTTTAGTTCCTTAGGAAAGTTAGGCATGCATAAAAGTTTAAGTCTCTAGAATTGACTTAGTAGTTTCTTGAGGCAAAATCCTAGTAAGCATGGAATTTTGAAAATGATTTAGGCAACTTTTGTTTGGACCGTTTGAGCTTTCAAGCCAACCATGATGAATTTTTATCCCTTGAAACCTAACTTTGAGACTATATGGCCTAATTTTATTTGAACCCTTGCAATACTTAGCCATCACTTCTTTCTTAATTATATTTGAAGTGTCCCAATCACTAGACTCAGTACTAGTCAAAATATTCTTCAAAAATAATGTTTGGGGGAGTTGAAAAGAAGTATCAAATACTCAAAAAATTGTAGTACATACAACAAAATGCTCGTAAAAAAAAGTGTATATGTACTTGAAAGAAAATAGATGTACAAAAGAGCATGTGAAAGCAAAGTAAGTTGGTGTATTGAAGGTAATTATTCCAAAGGTTCTATTGAAGCTGAGTCTAGGGTTTTTAGCCTAAATTTATCTTTTCCCTACCCCTAGCCTAGCCACATTACAACCTTGTTAAAGACCTATTGATTCAAGTTTCGATGCTACTTACATTAGTGGAGAGAAATTGCTATGTTCAACATATGAAGGCATAAGTTACACTTAATGACTGCAGCTTAATCTTGAATAAGGAAATAAAATCAAATTGGTAGAGATTAACATGTCTTTATTAGGAAGCATTTAGTCTAATTTTTGCTATCATAAGAATGATTGAGATTAATTTCAATGATATGTATACATAAGTAGCATAAATATCAAATTTCTTGTTCTTGAGCATAAGTATACCAAATTCATGATTGTTGGGAAGAATATTGTTCTGTAGGAATTTTTCAAAGGTGTTTTTGAGAAATTCTTTTCAAATTTGCGCATTACTCGGGACGAGCAATGAATTAAGTTTGGGGGTGTGGAAACAACAAAACATACACACTTTTTCATGCCCTTTTTAACTCAAATTCATGCAAAATCTATAAATTCTTGTCAAAAATATATAATTATTATAAAATAACTATTTTGTACGTAAATTATTAACATAATTAGTTTTAATTAATTTTATAAGTAATTTTGTTTAATTTTGATTATTTTCGACAGATTTGCACGAACGGCGAAAAACGGCCCGGCAGATACTACTAAAAGCGCAAAACCGAGAAATAATTTTGAGCATCAAGGCGAATTAATTTTTTAGCCTAAGACGGTCCAAACTATGTGTATTAATTCATACTATAATTAATTTTAATTTATATCCAATTTAATTTGGGTTAAATAAATTATAATTAATTAATTATGAAAAGTGGCCCAGTTGAGCTGAACCGAGTAAACCGAACCAACCGAGTACTGGACAACCCAAAACCGTCCCATGTGCTGACCCAAATCAGCTTCTTGGCTGATTAATTAGCTTTCAAAATGGCCCTTGAAGACTTGTTCAAAATGCAAACAAACCCCTCCACAAATTGTGCCTTTCTAGATTTTCCCCTAGCCTAATTTAGCAAGTTTGAAAACATCAAACTTGCCACATGTGTGGTCGGCCAAGGGTGGGCTCTTTGGTTGCTGATTTTGGCTATTTTTAGCAGCCCTCTCTACCTATAAAAACCCCGCCTTAAGTTGATAATTTGAGACACACATCAAACATTCTCATCTCTTCTCTTTTCTCTCAACTTTCTCTTTTCTTTTCCCTTCCAATTTCCTTTATTCTCTTGCCGATTTCTCCTCTAGGAAAAGAGGAATTCATCAGCCATTTGGAGCAGCATTGAACTATTCATAGCAACCTTGGTTCAACAAGAACAAATGGAGAAGAAATAGTGGAGCAAACCAATCAAGCCACAGAGAAACACCGGATTTGATTCTTGTTCCCTATCCTTTTAATTTTTGTTGTTGTTATGATGAACATATCTATGAATATTTGTGATGTTGAAATGTTTTATTTAATTAATATGGCTTAAATTTAATTCATGTTAGGTTGATTGCATTTCGTCTACTTAGTTTATTAAAATTGTGTTTGTGTTGTTATAGGCCTTGGTAAGATGTTTGATTAAGTAAAATCATGCCTAAGTTATTCTTGCATTACAATTGTAAGGTAACTGATGAATTAATTATTTAAACGGACTGAAATTATAATTAATTGGCACAATACTTAACCAGTGCACGTTTAATCATCTAAGTTGGCTGAGGGTTAAATTAGCAACAGTATCTGGCGATACATTTGCCTTGCATAACTTGCAAGATTATTGTAATTAAATTGTTTCAAGGTAGAAATACTTTGTTACCTCACGTAATGTTTTATTTGCTTATGAGATTGAATTAATTGTTTGAATTGGCATAGAGATATGTACAAGAGATCATTTTGATTTCATAAGTATGTATGTGCATTAACACATTTGTTTATTAAAATCTATTTAATCGGTTGAATTGACATAGAGATATAGTCAAGAGATAAATGGATTTTGGTAGGTAAGTATGTTCATAAGTTAGCAAATTACCGAGTTGCCGTGAATTTATTCGTAACAACACAAACATGACTTTAATAATTCTAAGTTAAGAAATATAATTAATCTAACACAATTATGTCATCTTGATTAAAATCATATTTTGAAATCATGCATTGGAACTTTATTTTATTTTTTATTGACTTTACTTAGTTAAAAATCTTAGTTTTTAATCATCTACTTAAATCAAAATATTTTTCTGGACCAAAGTTTTTTAAATTGCATTCATAAATATTTCTTTTCACAGTCCCTGTGAGTACAATAACTCGACATTTCCTTGTCATTTTATTACTTGTTGCGATTGTGTACACTTGCACATTTCTGTCGTTCCAAAAATTTAAAACAAAAATTTTCTATGTTACCCCCTCCACACTTTAGAAAATACATTGTCCTCAATGTGTAGCCCTAAAAACAAAATAAAGAAGGCAGATACCTGATTAATCGTGATCATTCCATAGGTTAGTAGTGGATGTTTCATCCTTGCTTATTCTTGGGATGTTTTCGATATGCAAAGGTATATATGAAAATAATTATAGAATTTTAATTCATCAATTTAAGGGAGTAGAATACCCTAATAATATAAACTAATTTAATTTTCCCGAATCCATTTATTCCTAAAAAAATTAAAATCCTACTGAATGAACTCGAAATATTATTCATCATTTTCTTGAAATCCTCTTTTCCTCCTTTCCTCCTTTCATTTTTTATGCAGAAGAATAAACTGCTTCCATAAGTCATCCCTAAGTAGTTTCCTTGGAGGATTCATAGTCCTATCTAACTGCTAGATAGGTTGTAACACCCCAAACTCGGCCTAGAAGTTAGGCCCGAATCTGGCGTGTCACATTGAGGTGTTTTTCGAAAACCTTATTTCCATTGAAAACCCTTTTTATTAAAAGATGTTGTCATTTAAAACTTGTGTAAAATCTCGAATTTCGTATGCATATTTTTAAAATGTAGTTTATTAAAAGACATTCTCTTGTAAACTATTATTACCTTTAAAACCTTAATTGTTACGGAAGCCTAATTTAAAACAGTTGCGGAAACGTGGTATTTTAAAAAATAGTTGTTATTTTGGAAAAACTGTGTCTGACTTCTAGCAATTATAAAACAATAAATAAAATCCCAAATGTAAAAACCAGAAAGTTTAAAAGGCCTTATTACATCCCAAACCGGAATAAAGTACTTAAAAGTAAATCAAGATAGAGCATAAGTAATGTGTGGCCTTCTCCGAGTCCCTCGCAACACCGATCCTCCTAAAGCTAGGGATTACCTACGCAGTTATTAAACGGGTGAGTTTTATGAAAACTCATTGTGTAATCCCCTACTATATAAAACGAATAGTCAGTCATACAAAAGAATTAAAAGTCTGGGCCCCAGCCCTACTACAGTTCCAGTATCAATTAGGCCTTAGCCCACTATAACAGACAGTACTAGATGGGCCTTAGCACGTTACAGAATCAAAAACATTATCAGAATTAGAATCAAAATCAGAATCAGAATTAGGTAGGCCTAAGCCTAAAACAGAATCAGTAACAATATAATACAAATATGTAGAACAGACTAGGCCAAAGCTCTATACAGAACAGTGTGGGCAAAGCCCAGAGCAGAATCAGAACAATATGCGAATGCAATCCCAACCCAGTCCAGGCATCACACCACCCGTACCAACCCAACACACCATGTGGGGAATAACTCACCCACCCAGCCCTACACACCAATGACACAGCCATGCTGCTAATAACAGATAACGTGGCGAAGCCACCAGAATCAGAATACCTGGCAAAGCCACTAGCACAGAACATTCTCCAAATCGATGTCCCAACCCAATATGTCATGTATGCTATGCTCAATCATCACATTTGTATGCAGAATGGCCATGTTCAGTATCTATCATTTAAACACATATTAAAACATATCAATCACACAACCACGGTCACGTCAGTCAAATCACTGTCATACGAACACAATCAAATCCATCAAACACACAGTCCAAGTCAGTCACTTGCCCACAAGGGCAAAACAGAGATAACGTTGCGAATAGGCCTGAGGCCCGTTCTCGGCCCAGGTGGGTCTACACGCTCGTGTGGCCCTTTAGCCCAAAACTAGCCACAGATATGAGATTCACCTAGTCTAGTCTAATATTTACTACACAATCGTACAATTTGCCCGATTAGGCCCACGGGCCCATTGGGCCTACAGGGCCCATTTCGGCATTCCGGCATTTTCCATTCTACAGCTAGAGTAGGGTGAAGTACACACCTGATAGGTATCTGAAGTTAATCCACGCTCTGAAAGCTGCTATGCCCAGAAGCCAACAATAATCGCTCATTTGACTCTCTAGGAGGGTGTGTCGATCAACTGCGGTCACCACCACCGTGACCCAACGGCATACAGATCAATGAATGATCCAACGCCTAACCCAAACGAACACGCCGCAACGTGAAAGGGATAAGCCAAGAAAGGTATGCTTACTCTCCTCATGGTTTGCTCTATTTAAAGCCAGCTCCTCACCTATTCTCATGTTAGCTTCCTGATGTGGGATTCTCCATCAATCCCCCAAAACTAAAGCATTAGCAAAATAATCAACCTTTGCGTGCAAAGGGATTCGAACCATAGTCCTCTCAATAACCATGTCACACTACCACCACTAGGACACAAGCTCCTTTGTGTCATAAGTCCAACACATTTAACTTTAAAGCCCGCCTACTCGCTTCCAGGTTTATTTAAAAGAAAAACCAAAATAAATTGTAAGAGCCAAGACTTGAACCAAAGACCTCCTTGCTTCCTTTATGGCGTCACTTCCTTGTCCCCTAAGTGGCGCTACTTTTCCACTACACCACACTTCTTTTTGTGCCTTATTTTACCCTGATTTATTTAAGAGTCATACCACTTGAGATCAGGGTTCCACTAAGGCTAAAAATCAAAATTTTTCCTATGGCCTAACTTGAACTTGGGATTTCATTGTACCCTCCGAACAATCCAAGATCACATATTTGAATTATTTAAGCCACCTTTTAACCGATCCAAAACTCAAGGCCCAATACTTCTAGGCCCAAAATTTGGGGCGTTACATAGGTACTCCTACTCTTTTACACAATTTTGTTATTAAATAAGGGGAAATATTCTCTTTCCCAGATTTCTCGCATGTTCAACCATATTATTATATATCCATGTACCAATACATATTTGCTTCTTTTGGAGTATCCCGTTTGTTATGATAGCATGGATTGGAATGATCTCAAACATATCTACTATAGGTTATAGGCCAAATTCTTGAACAGACAAATTTCATCCACATCTTGGCTTTTGGTGTCATTAACTCTTGATTGAATGTTTCAGGTATTGTTGTTCTTGTTTGATATGTTCACATCTCTTTCCCTTCTGTCAAGAATTTTAGTACTTCCTCCGTGTCTAATTTTTGAATTCCTTCAGATCTATTTTATATAAATAGTCATGATAATAATATGGTGCATCATAAAATTGACAAATACACGTTTTAGTTACCGTGACATTGATCTCTCTAACCTTCACAAAAGACTGCATCTCATAGAATGGTTTGGTTGCTTCCCTTTATTTCAATGCTAGATAAAATTCATGTATTATAAGAATTATTGCAGGCTCTTTAGACGGCAAACAAAAATTGGTCCATTCTATTTTTGTTGCATTCTCATATACGCCTTTATAATTTCGCATTAAAGGATCAAATCCTTGCTCTTGCATGAAAGTATACAGACTAAAACTGCCATCCAGTAATCTTTTCTTGTTGAAGTCTCTTGTACAATCTTCTACGTCCGCAAATTCATATTTCTTTTCGGTAGTGGTAAAAATAAGAGGATGGATGTAACCTATTTATGCTTTAGAAGAAAATAATAATATATTCAAGAGTTATAATTTATTTCTACTTAGCAAGAAGTGAAAGAAGTAGAAACCTAGTATAATTAAACTACAAAAATGTTAGCAATTAGTGTTAGTTCGGAAAGCAGAGTTACGCAGAGGTGTCACGACATCCCTTAATGGTGTCACAACATCGAGAGTAGTTTTCGTATTCTAAATGTTGTCTGCTGTCACGACAATAAATATGGGTGTCGCGATGTGCAAGTCAGATTCCATTATGTTTTGGTGGTCACTTTCTTCATTATTGCCCTTTTCATTTGTCAATATCCCCTTGTTTCCTCCTGAATCACATAGTGTGTTACATTGCAAAAATTGTTTTATCAACTACCATGTTTTTCATTCCTGAAAATAATGTTTTATTCTTTGGCCATTTACAAGACAAAGCTACTCTCCTTTTCCGATAAACTCTATTGCCCCAAGAGGAGTCACCTAGTGTATAGTGTACAGGCTTGCCCATCTCAAATTAAGCTTGCTAGGAAATTCACTTGACCAAAGGAGAAGTGTAACACCCCAAACCTGGCCTAGAAGTTAGGCCCAAATCTGGCGTGTCACATTGAAGTGTTTTTCGAAAACCTTGTTTCCATTGAAAACCCTTCTTATTAAAGCTTGTTGCCATTTAAAACTTGTGTAAAATCTCGAATTATGTATGCATATTTTTAAAACGTGGTTTATTAAAAGACGTTCTCTTGTAAAATGTTATTACTTTTAAAACCTTAACTATTACGGAAGCCTAATTTAAACCAGTTGCGACAACGTGATATTTTGAAAAGTAGTTGTTTTGGAAAAATCGTGTTTGACTTCTAGCAATTATAAAACAACAAATAAAATCCAAATGTAAGAACCAGAAAGTTTAAAAAAAGCCTTATTACAACCCAAACCGGAATAAAGTACTTAAAAGTAAATCAAGACAGAGCATAAGTAATGTGTGGCCTTCCTCGAGTCCCTCGCAGCACCGATCCTCCTAAAGCTAGGGATTACCTGAACAGTTATTAAACGGGGTGAGTTTTATGAAAACTCAGTGTGTAATCCCCTACTATATAAAAGGAACAGTTAGTTATATAAAAGAATTAAAAGTCTGGGCCCCAGCCCAACTACAGTTTCAATATCAATTGGGCATTAGCCAACTATAATAGACAGTACCAGATGGACCTTAGCCCATTACAGAATCAGAAACATTGTCAGAACTAGAATCAAAATCAGAATCAGAATCAGAATCAGAATCAGAATCAGAATCAGAATGTGACAGCCTTAAAATGACCCTAGACGGAATGTGGTTTTGGGACCACAAAACCGAGGCATAAAATATTTTTAATATTCATTTTGATGCCTATTGTATGTGTAAATTCATGTGTGATATTTTGGGTGCTTTAATTTAGTTTTATAATTGTGAATTGCACCTAAAAGGGCTTAATTGTGAAACTTTGAAAATGAGCTAGGTAATTATGTGATGGCTAGTAAGTGCATACAATAGAATTAATGTCCTTGCATGTCAAATTCCCTCTTTTTTCTCATGATGGCCAGCCAACCTACTAACATGATGAAATTTTGTTTGTTTTGCTTTGTAACTTAGTGATATATATTATATGTGTTAAAATAAAAGGGAAATAATAATGAATTAGATTTAAATTAATTTGTTGTCATAAAATAGAAATAATAAAGAATAAACAAAATTAGAAACGGGTGTGAAAAACAAAAAAAAAAAAGGCTTCATATCTCTTTGTTCATAGCCGAAACTAAAGAAAACTTGGAGAAGGTGAGCTTTGGGCAATCGGTCACTTGAGAGGCAAAAATTCAAGGTAAATCTTTGATATTTTGTGTTGAATTTGGAAATGTGAGCTCCTTGTCTTGTTTTCCCTTAAACCCAAGTTAAATTTTGATTTTTGGTAGAGATATGAGCATACGGTCTTGTTCAAATTGGTGAGAAATGGTTGTTGTTTCATGCATTTAGAAGTAATGGTGGTTAAGAGAAATGGAACTAAGCAAATGCACTTATATGTGGAGTAATTTGCTAGAGAGGATTCGGCTTGCATGCTTGGGTTGTATGATTTCTAAATGTTGCTTTTAATTTGAATTGTGAGTAAAGAGTGGTGTATAGAGATGTTGATTCGGTTGGATAATTGATTCTATTTGAGTATGAACAAAGTAGGTGTGGTTGATGGCTCATATGAGCTTGAAAAGTTGGCCAATGTTGTTTAAAGTCATGAACTAGGGCATAAGTGTTTTCGGCCAACTAGGATAAACTGTAGAAATTTTCTTAGCATTAGTAGCATGTGCTTAATTGGTGAATTGAACTTTGAGTAAATGAAATTTTGTGTTTGGGGCTTAGTGGAGTATTCGGCCATATGAGCTAGGATGGGTAAATGGTGCTTTCTTTAATGCTTGTGTTAAATAATGAAATTTGGGTGTTGTTTGAGCTAGTTTAGGGGTCCTCCCCCTTGCCCATTATGGAATTCTTTGAGCTTGAAGAATGTAGGCATTCGGCTATGTCAAATTAGGCTAAGGAATTGTTAAATTGAAGTCATGAACTTACTAAAGCTTGCCAATGAACCTTATGGTGTTATATGATGGAATTATGTGTTACGTATAAAAATTGAAATGCTATAAAATGTTAGTTGTTTAGTAGGGTAAGTTATATGGGGTGTTATGTATGATATGGATTTGAATAAAGTCCATGCTGGACATATGGCCGAATGGCCTTAGTGAGTATGCATTAGAAATGGTAATTAAACCAATTGATCAATTTATGCTTGTGGGAGCTTCTTGGTTAAAGAAATGACCTATTCGGCCATGTGCATAAAATCTTTGATGTTTGTGTTGATAATTGGTGTCTTAAGAGTGGTATAATGATTAAAATGAATATGAAATATGTACATTGTGTTAAGAGCAATGACTACTCTAAATGGTGCCTTAGGAAATGCTATGTTTTAAGTATGTGCATAAGAACATTAAAGAGTGGATTTTGTATAAAAATCTGCTTGGTACAGCAGCAGTAACGTGTTTTGGAAAAATCACCATAAATTGTGCAAGTTGAATTAGAGGCTGAATAAATTGTGTAATTGAAGCTTAATGAGTCTAGTTTCTTATAAAAGAAACCTTGCAAGCAAAGGAATTCCCGATAAAAATATTTTTGGAGTAGAGTGAGACAGTGTCAGATTGACTTTGAAGTCCCCTGCTCTGTTTTTGGAAAATCACTATAAATTGTATAAAAATTTTTATGAGACAAAATTTATATGCTTAGACTCCTTAATGAGTCTAGTTTTGAATGGAATAGGTGAGGCCATATTTGCAATTCTGTACAAGGAGAAATTCGGTTCGTAGTATAGGGTGGTCAGTTTAATCAAACAGTGAATTAGGGGAAACTTTAAGAAAATTCTGGTATTGATTGACCAAACCAAAAATTATGAAAATTTTATGGAATAAAGATAAATGAGTCTATTTTCATGCAAAATTTACGGCACTACATTTGGAGTTTTGTAGCTCCAGTTATGAGTAAATTATTGAATGCTGCTCAGAAAATCAGCTTGTTGAGACTTATGATATGTATGTGAAATGATCGAATGTGTGTATGTGTTTGCAATGAGAAGAATATGCATGTATTATTTGACTATAAGTGAAAATGATCCATTGAGATGCTTGAATAAGGATTAATAAAAAAATTAAATGTTTTATTTAGCTCAAGAGCATAGAGGGACGAGTTCGGATAAAGGGAAGGCCAAAGTGGTCGAATAGCCAACTCGTAAATTATCGGGAAAGTTCAAGGTAAGTTTTGAGTAATCGAATTTGATATTTAAGTTAAAATGCCATGATATACATGCTGATATTAAATGATGTCCCATTGAGAAAGAAACCTTAGTCATGTTTGTTATATGACCGAATGGCTCATAGAGAAAAGGGCCGAAATGGAGCTTTGAAATGCATTTGCTTATGTATGTTTGATCTTTGGGCCGAAAGTTAGAAAAGAAGTGTATATGTGTATAAGTTTGAATTATATGTATATTTATGATATAAAGTCGAGAAGCATGTTACATGTTGGTATGCACATGAATTGATTGAATTGCAAGTGAAATCTTGCTATGTGAAATTTGGCTACATGCAAATATGTCTGTGTATGAAAATTTATAATGTGAATCCGGGATTAATTCCCGCTGACTATATGTGGAGACTATGTCCGGGTTGAGACCCGAAGGCTATAGGCAGAGATGATGTCCGGGTTAAAAACCCGAAGGCTATATGCGGAGATTGCGTCCGGGGTAGAGACCCGATGGCTATGTATAGAGTTTATCCGAGCTAAAGATCTCGATGATGATGAGAATAAAGCCTAAGACTAATTGTCTTCAAGGTAACGATCGCTAATGAATTGCGCTGAAAGTGCTAAGCTATACAGGTATGTACCCTTGGCTTATATGCAAGCTGGATTTTGGACCGAATACTAAGGTCATTATGTGATTTCATATGTGTTCATGAAACGAGATTATTAATATGGTCAAAATACAATTGGTCAATGCGAAATGTTATGTGAAATTATGCGACATGTCTATGTTTACATGAGCTTACTATAAGGAAAAGTTATCTACTTTCGTATATGATGAGAATGTGTATGTTCGGTTAAAGGGTGACTTACCCAAATAGGAGAGGGAAACAAATATATGATCAACCATGTTAGAATTTAATGCTTATCTATGACATTGCTTAAAACTTACTAAGCATTGTAATGCTTACTCTGTTTCCCTTGTTTCCTCTGTTTTATAGATCTCATTTTGGAAGTTACGGACTCGGGGATTGAAGCCTTAATCACCTACACTATCGCTGTTATTTTGGTACATTTGATGGTTATTTTTGGGTCAATGGCATGTATAGGCTAATCTCCTTTTGTCGATTCAAACTACATTTTGAGCTGTAATTATTTTAGCCATGCGAAAATGGCTTGCTTAGTCTTCAAGTTGAATATATGTGTGGATGATATTTGTATGGTTTAAGGTTGTGGTATGTTATTTAGTCAGTAACCAATATGTGATGAATTTTTAATATGATGTTCTGTCTTTGAAAGGTTTGATTCGGCCTAGTTGTTAGTAGCCACATAGTAGAAGTATACTAGCGTGCTATGCTTATGAAACGTTTTCTTTAGGAGATATGACGTACTGACCGAACTTTTTGGCAGTGTTACATTCGGTTAAAGAACTAAATGAATCTATGTCTAGTGCGTAACTAAGAACCTCGGTAGGCGGTATCTAGTTAGGTAATGCCTTAATACCCTATTTCGGCGACGGACGGGGGTGTAGGGTGTTACACAGAATCAGAATCAGGTAACAGAATCAGAATCAGAATCAGTATCAGTATCAGTTAACAGAATCAGAATTAGAATCAGGTAACAGAATCAAAATCAGAATGTGAATGCAATGCCCAAGCCCAGCCTAAATCCAACCGCTACGCTCCACCCGTACCAACCATATACACACCATGTGGGGAAACAACTCGACCCACCCAGCTACTACACTCCACAGACGCGGCAAAACTACTAATACAGATATCGTGGCAGAGCCACCAGAATCAGATAACGTGGCAAAGCCACTTAACAGAATACGTGGCACAAGCCATCGATAACGGGTCTATAATCAGCACAAAGCCTGTGATATTGGCACAAAGCCTTCGGTAATGGCACAAAGCCCATAATAACAGCACGAAGCCCACAATATTGATACAAAGCCCACAATAACGGCACACAGCCTTCAATAACATGATTAGCACTCAGCCATCGATCGGTCCATAGTCGTCTAAGGTGACCCGTGCGACCTTATCAAATCAGTACGAATATACAGCTCTTAAGCCTTCGGTGGATCCACAGTCGTCAAGCAACCATGCGATCCTAACAGATCAGATCTTCCTCCGTACAAAATCCCAACCCATGCAACATGTCATGTATGCAGAATGTCATGCCCATATTTGAATCAAACAATCACTGTCAAGTCATTTATATCACCAACATATATTCACAATCAAATCCGTCAACCACACAGTCTGTAACACCCTATAACCCTCATCCGTCGCCAGAATAAGGTTTCTAGGTAATACATTATAAAACACAGCCTTAGGACATTCGAGGATAAATAAGGAAATTACTTTTAGCTGACCTAATTTAAACAGAAAACAATGTCTCTCATTTCTTTACTTCAACTTAATTCGACATTTTCAATGATATAAGCATTAAAGGAACAACTACTGGACACACACACACACATATATATATTTATGTATAAATGTATACTTTAATCGAATGTGTCAAGTCATGACCGAACATTCCACAACTAAGATTCAACTAAGAAACTTTACTAAACTTCATGAATATGCCATAACTCGCTTTAAAAAAAAATCTTGACCATATTAGATCTTTTCTTTTCTTTGAAACATACAACACAAGAATGATCGAGCCATTTTCGCATGGCTTTTAACTATACATGCCATACCAAAACATAATGTTTTATTGTTTTATAAGTACCGAATTAAAGTTCAGATAGTATGGATGACTTCGAACAGGAATCCCCGAACTCGTAGATGGAATCCAAGATCTATAAAACAGAGAAACACAATGAACAAAGTAAGCTTTCGTAAGCTTAGTAAGTATTAAGCAATATAAACAACTAAATCGAGTTAACAATCAAATATCTATTTCTCAAGTAATCATTATAGGTATAATGCCATTAGGCCGGACAATACACGAATACATAATATGCACTTAGCATTTTTGAAATTTTCACTTGATTCTGAACTCATATGATATTAGTACAACAACTTCTTCACATAACCTCATACTTTGGTCGAATATATCGAAAACAAATAAATAATCTTAATGCTTATTCACATATACACCTCTCATAACTCACTTATGATTCAATTCAAATTGAATCTTAAATAAAAGTTCAGGATATAGAGATATACCTGGCCAGCTAACCGTATTAATCTATCTCAATTGTCATTTTAGCACAACATCTCAAAATCTTATATATCCAAATTCATTACTCGAATTGTTACTCATATCTCATAATCGAATCACACATATTCATATAACCTTACACATTGATAGGAGTAATATCATCACAAAAGTTACTTATGATTTAATCCGAACTTAAATTATGAACTGATATGAGATTCATACCTGACTAAATTAAGGTATTGAGCATAATTGTTGGAAGGATTATCACAAAATCACCAAATCTTATCTTTACTCAATTTCCATCGGAACCAAATCTTATCTTTACTCAATTTCCATCGGAACCTTTAATCCGGATATAATTCCAGCACAAAGCCTGCGGACATTAAATCCAAATAATATTCCCCCATAAAGCCTGCGGACATTAGGTCTGAATAATATTCTCGCATAAAGCCTGCGGACATTAGGTCTGAATAATATTCTCGCATAAAGCCTGCAGACATTAAGTCCGGATAATATTCTCGCATAAAGCCTGCGGACATTAGGTCCGGATATAACACCAGTATGAATGCTCTTCGGGACTTAGCCCGGATATAACACCAGCACGAATGCTCTTCGGGACTTAGCCCGGATATAACACCAGCACGAATGCTCTTCAGGACTTAGCCCGGATATAATTCCAGCATGAATGCTTTTTGGGACTTAGCCCGGATATAATTCATAGAGTATCAAGTATACTTGTCCACATGTTAATTCATATCACGTAAAATATCTCACTCATAATTCATTTCCTTCATTCAAATATAAGCATAGAAGATGCACCTTGGTCTCATGGCTTAAGCATCATTTCACATTAAGACATAATTATGCATTCCATACTATCCTCTGGCTTATCAAGCAAACACACACATGATCACATATCTATAACATTATTTAGTTTACTTAATAACAACCAATTGATCTCATCTCATACACATGAGTTCATATGCCCCTCAATAACTTCATCACATGTTTAAAATAATGCATAAATACTACATTTGGCCATTCGGCCCAACCACATAACCGTATACAAAGTTACCTTTCATGTCTGTCCATTTAGCCACGCCACATACACACAAGCATGTATTCGTATATTTATATATATATTCCACCTTGGTCATTCATCTTTACTTCCTATGTACCTTCCCAATGATTCACAATGATCATTCATTATCTCACACATTCTTACCATTTTGTTACTTTCGGCTATATACAAAACATACTACCATTTTTGGTTCTCATAGGATGCACATATATGTATAAACATACTACATGATATAAATATATACAAATTCATTCTTATTCTTAAGGTATTAAAATGAAACTTACATCGTATAAACCTCATTCACATCTTTAAAGCATACCACTCTATAAGTCCATATTTCGTAATGGTCATATATCTTTATCATATAAGCATAACCCATTTTCACTCGTCTCATTTTCGATAGTAACACCATTATTTAACTCAAGGAGTTCGTCACAAAGTTTATCATATAGCTTACTTAGAGCCTCTATTTAGCATAAAGCCACATACACATATAGATAAATCATTTACATTTCATGCAATCTTTTACTCAACCCTCAACTCACATATGTATATATACATATTCACATTTACTCAAGAAACCTAATACAAAGCTTACTTAAATTCTTTGTATGCCATTCGACCATAAGCTCAATGCCACACTATACTCTATCATTTCCTCATAGTTATAATAATCACATTCAATCTAAGAAATAATCTATTTCAAATGCTTAAAACTTACCTCGAGTATTTCTGAACAATTTCAGATCGGTTGTTTCAATCACTTTAGCTTTCCCTTTATTTGAATTTGCCCCTCTATACTCTTGAGCTTAATTAAACCTACATAACTTATTGTTAATCAACTATCCAAGCATTTCATTAGGGTATAATCGACTTTCTTACTACTAACCATTCAAAATTTTGACACCAAGACATTTGTATTCAGAGCAAGAATAAATCTCATATCAATGACTTATATTCGGCAAACTCACTCCATGCATAAAATCTTTATACTATGCGATTACGCACATAACCTAAGACCAAATATTTAACCTCTGCCTGATTCACATACACACATAAACTCACATAGCTTGTCATGCTCTCCAATACATAATTTAACCCACATTGCCGAATATGTTTCTCAAAATTGCACATATATACTTAACAACTAACATAGCATTTATGTTTATTTTTATTTATATATACTCACAAAGCAAGTTCACTTATCAAATACACATATTTGCTAAATTAATTTCATCAATTCACATTCGGCATCTATATTACCAAGAACATAATAGCCAATTTCTATTTATTTTCTAATTCAAACATTCAAAGATCTCACAATATGAACATTTTATCTTGTTCATCAACCAAAAAGGTTAATCGGTAATTTCCCTAGATAAAATTTTAACACTTAGACATTTACTTAATATAATCACATACACGTATCCAAATACAAGCTTAAACTCATCACATAAAGGTTTACAAGTCAAAACATTGAGCACTCAAAAGTATACTTATAATCACATAACATGACCCCATAAAAAAATACATGGCTGAATGAAAACCCTTTCCAAGCACATAAAAAAAATCAAGTTGAAACATAAGCATTATACAAGCACTACATAGATTCACTTTCGGCAACCCCCATTTTCCAGCATTTTAATACTCAACAAATTTCTCAATTAGTTCCTTAAGTACAATTTCAGCCATCTCATATTTATGAACTATCAATTTTAAATTAACCTAGTATAACACCAACTAACCGATGTCCATAATTCAATTTAGCCACAAATATTGAAATTTTTCCAAACTCCATTTATCAATTATCTATCCTCAATACGCAAAGTATCAGCACAACATCAAGGAAAAGCATATTCATAGCCGAATAGGTCATTTGTTTTTAACCATTAAGCTACAACAAGCACAACTTGTCCAAGTAAGCTTAAAATCTTCTAATTATAAGAACTCATCATCATAAAATCCACCTAATTCATTTATGGCTTGAAAGCTTCAAAGCTTCCACCCTTTTGCATAATCAAACCATGACCGAATGCTCTATGCATTCAAACTTAAAATTCAATAATGGGCCATGAAAGAAATCTAAATTCTAACTCAATTCCATAATTTCAAAAGAAAATGATAAGAATTGCATACCTTATTCAAGGCATAAGATGACCGAATGCTTTGGGATGTTTTTCTTCCTCTAGCTACGGCAATGGAAGGAAATATGAACTAAAACTTTGTTTTCTTCACCCACTGACACTTTTATTATTATTCTAATTTTATTTTCATGCTCATTTTTAACCAATAATGCTTATAAAATGTAAAAACATGAAAACAACATTATTTCATGCATTTGTTGGCTGGCCACTTAAATTAAAATGGCCTAATTGACATGCAAGTCCCTCCTATATAAAAGCCATGCATTATTCGGTCATTGCCATTTCTCCTAGCATATTTTTCAAATTATCACCCAAGTCCTTTCTACTTAATTTAACATTCAAATGACTAAATTAAAATACCAAATTCTCACACATGCACTATCACACATAGTAGATAAGAATTTTAACATTTAATAAATTTTATGACTCGATTTTGTGGTCCCGAAACCACATTCCGACTAGGGGAGAATTTGGGCTGTCACGCAGTCCAAGTCAGTCACTTGCCCACAAGGGCAAAACAGTCATTTAACACCCTAGGGGCAAAATGGTAATTTTAGCCCATAGGGGTATCTCGGTAATTTTAGCCCATAGGGGTATCTCGGTAATTCTATCCTACAGGGGTATTTCGGTAATTCTATCCTACAGGGGTATTTTGGTAATTCTACCCTACAGGGGTATTCGGTAATCTTACCCTACAGGGGTATTTCAGTAATTCTACCCTATAGGGGTATTTCGGTAATTGTACCTTATAAGGGTATTTCAGTAATTCTACCCTACAAGGGTATTTCGGCAATTCAACCCTACACGGGTATTTCGGTAATTCAGCCCTACACGGGTATTTCAGTAATTCTACCCTACAGGGGTATTTCGGTAATTCTACCCTATAGGGTTATTTCGGTAATTCTACCCTACAGGGGTATTTCAGTAATTTCGTAAATCAAGGGTAAAACGGTAATTTTACAAATCTGGAGTAAAACGATAATTTTACAAATTAAGGGTAAAACGATAATTTTACAAATCAGGGGTAAAATAGTAATTTTACAAATTAAGGGTAAAACGGTAATTTTACAAATTAGGGGTAAAATAATAATTTTGCAAATTAGAGGTAAAACAATAATTTTACAAATTAAGGGTAAAACGATAATTTTGCAAATTAGGGGTAAAACATTACTTTTACAAATTGAGGGTATCTCTGTAATTTCACAAATTAGGGGTATTTCTGTAATTTTACAAATCGAGGATAATTCAATAATTTTACAAATCGAGGGTATTTTTGTAATTTTACAAATCGAGGGTAATTCAGTAATTTTACAAATCGGGGGTATTTGTGTAATTTTGTAAACTAAGGGTATTTCAGTAATTTTGTAAACCAATAGTATTTTAGTAATTTTGTAAACCAAGGGTATTTCAGTAATTTTGTAAACCAAAGTATTCTAAACAGAGATAACAATGCGAATGGGCCAAGGGCCCATTCTCGGCCCAAATGGGCCCACACACTCGTGTGGCCCTTTTAGCCTAAATCTAGCCACAGATATGCGATTCACTTAGTCTAGTCCAATATTTACTACACAATCAAACAACTTATCCAATTGGGCCCGTAGGCCCATTGGGCCCACATGGCCCCTTTCAGGCCATCGCGGCCCGAAGTAGCCGTCCTACAGCTAGACTAGTGAGAAATACACACCTGATAGGAATCTGGAGTTAATCCACGCTTTGAACACTCCTATGCCCAAACGCCAACCAAGATATGCTTACTCTCCTCATGGTTTGCTCTATTTAAAGCCAGCTCATCACCTATTCCCATGCTAGCTTCCCGATGTGGGATCCCTCCATCAATCCTCCAAAATAAACTCATTAGCAAAATAACCAACCTTTGCGTGCAAAAGGATTCAAACCATAGTCCTCCCAATAGCCATGCCACGCCACCACCACTAGGACACAAGCTCTTTTGTGTCATAAGTCCACCACATTTAACTTTAAAGCCCACCTACTCGCTTCCAGATTTATTTAAAAGAAAAACCAAAATAAATTGCAAGAGCCAAGACTTGAACCTTAGACCCCCTTGCTTCCTTGTCCCCTAAGTGGCACTACTTTGCCACTACACCACACTCCTTTTTGTGTAATGCTTTCACCAAAAATATTCTTAAAGCCTACCCACTAACGTCAAGGCTCCCATAACAGAAAAACATAAATTTTTGCTAAGGTCCAAGTTTGAACCCAAGACTTCTCCAACACTTCCAAACCTCTTAGCCATCACACCAACACGTCATTTAGTGAATATGGGCCCGGGGCCCATTACGCAACCCAAGTGGGGCCCACATACTTGCATGCCCCGCTAAGCTAGATTTGCCCATAGCCACGTTTACGACACAGCCGGTCCACTAATTCCTGTAAGTCCAAAGACAGTGACCTGTGTGGGCCCACAGCCCATTGGGCCCACACGGCCCATTCTTATAGGCCCAATTTCAGGGCGTTACAAGAAGATACATAGAAATGAGGTGTGTATACTATACTAACATCCTGAGTGTGAATACTGTAGCAAAAGATATATATAAATGAGGCAGTGTCCGCAAGTATATGGTTCAAGTTGTAATATAGTCACAAAGGAGTAGGTGAGTACTCTAAGGATCATACCCAAAGGATACTAATACTAGATTTATTTCAACCTAAACACCAAATGATCTAATTAGTACTTGAAGTAGGTTATATTATGAAAATATAAATAATAAAGATAAATTGAGGATATGATGAGATTAGGAATGTAAGTATGTAAGTTGAGTAGCATCTTATTATTATGAAATTGTTGCTATTATTATTATTGAGTTATGTGACTGACCTTGAGAATTTTGAGCAAGTATGTTTTAGCTATGAATTGCCAATGCATTAATATTTCAAAGTCCATGCTTATAACATGGCAACTAAGGAAGAATTGACGGAAAATTCCATGTTTATAACATGGCAATTAAGGAAGAATTGACAGAAAAAGACCATGGTTTACCCATGGCAACATAAGATAAGGATACCAAGTAAGACCATGCCAAGGCATGGCATTGGTAAGTTTTACAAGGCAAGGAAATCATGTAAGACCATGCCAAGGCATGGCATTGGTGAGTATATAAGGCAAAGATCCCATGTAAGACCATGTCAAGGCATGGCATTGGTGAGTATATAAGGCAAGGATCCCAAATAAGACCATGCCAAGCATGGCATTGGTGAGTACATAAGTCAAGGATACCATGTAAGACCATGTCAAGACATGGCAATGGTACATTTCAAAAGGAAAGTTACTTGAGTAATCCAAAGAGTAAGTCAAAGAGATGACAAGGTAAGATTATGAAGAAAGAGCACAGGTATGTACATAAGCCTTGTTAATATTGAGGTTATAAGTTGATGATATTAAAAGTATTTTAATGAGTATATTCAAGTATTAAGTAAGTGATAAGTTTTCAATTATACTTATGATGCTTTGTGACATGATTAGCAATATGCCTATATATTATGAGAGAGTATTAATGTCTTAAGTGAGATGTTGCAGGTAGATAAGCAAGCTATTAAGTAAGGTATTCTTTTTATTATTTCGAGCCTTTGGTAAGGCTACCAATAAGTAAGATGGGAAAGTAAGAACTTAACATTATTTATGCAAATTATGAAAGCTTAATAATAAGCTAATTCATTATTAATGCCTACTATTTTACATGTGACCTTACTAAGCTTTTTAAGCTTACCTCTTTCCTTTCCACTGTTCCAGAGTTTTATCAAACAAGCTCGGGTTGGAGGTCATCGGAGATCGCTTCACACTTTCGACTATCAAGTTACCAATTGGGTATTTTCATTGAAACGTTTTAAATTATGGCATGTATAGGGACTTGGCTATTTTGTGTGTATGTCCTTATGATATGACTAAAGAATGGCATGTGAATACTTGATAATGATTATCTAAGAACATGTGTTGATGTTATGTATGCCTAAATGAGGTTTAATGCAAAGAAATTATGAAAGAGTAAAAGTTGGTTATGAAATAGTTTTGGGACAATAGCAGTGACGTGATTTGAAAAATCCCTAAAAATTGTATAAATGGAATTTGTTGGTGAATGAATATAGAATTAAATATTTTTGAGTCTATTTTCATATGAAAGAAACAGAGCAAGCAAAGGAATTCTATATTTTGAGATATTTAAATTCTTATGAGACTAGTTTAGAATAACTTCGTGATCCCCTGTTTTGATTTTAGAAATTTACTAGAAATTGTACAAGAAGAATTAAGGATTATAATTTATATTTATAGATTCCTTATTGAGTCTATTTTCAAGAGAAACAAACAGAAATATTATCTGAATTATGTATAATGAGATAATCGATTTTTAGTAAAGAGAGGTTAGGTCTATTGGACTGCAAAACAGGGGAACATTTAATGAATAAAGTGTACTAATTGGCTGAACCAAAAATTTTGGAAAAATTATGGTAAGAAGATATATGAGTCTAGTTTCAGGGAAAATTTACAGATTTAAATTTTGAGTTTTGTAACATGAGTTATAATTAATTTAGTGACTATTACGCAGGTGGACAGTTTTATCATGAATAGTGAAATAAATTGTTTTGATTTGTTTAAGTAATCGGAAAGTTTTTAATGTTCTCAGTTTGGTCCGGAACCGTTTCAATTGCATGTTTTAGGGCCTCAAGGGCCCTTTTTTGGGATATATTGGATGAATGTGAGCGAATTAATTTTAAAAGTAAATTTTTATGCCCCGAACTAGTAAGATAAGTCTGGTAACTCCTCGTGCTCAACTCCGGCAATGGTCTCGGGTAAGGGGTGTTACATCACCAATTGTATGAATCCTCTATCCAACAAAATACTAAGCTTACAAAGTTTGTCTCCACCTAGGAGGCCAAGTATCAGTCCCTAGATACCTGAGCAAAGGAGTTGGAGGAGAGAGTTCTCCAAATGGAGACCTTCAAGGAGTAGCATCTCGCCAATAAAGAACATATTCAGCAGGAGATAAGGTCTTGAAGAAGTATAATGCGGACACCTAGAAAGGCATTCAGGCTTATTTGCCTAGGTTAAGGGCTAACATGATCCTACGTGCACAGGTCATCGCAAGTCCCCTTAACTTAAGTAAACTTCAGCTGCATGCACTAGTTTACCAATGCGAACCTTGGCTTCAACGTTTTCAATCCCTTGGGAGCTAACTGGAAAGAATTTCAGAGGGAGTGGAAAGAATCTTGGAACTCTTTCATGCCAAAGACTTGGAAGTGTCTAACCTTGATTCTCTAGAAGAGACCGTTCCAAGGGAGAATTAAAGTTTTCATTATATCTTGTAAAAATCCTCATTTTTATTTTTAATGAAGATTACCTTTAATTTTTTTTCTTCGTCTTTCACATTTTGCTTCATTTATCTCTCTTTCGGCTATGGTGTGCCAAATGTCGGCTTTCAATGATTCTCATAATTGCATCCACTTCCATAACACACATTAATCTTATATAATAATGAGGGACTAAGAGAGACCTATCGTAACATACCTATAAGGGCTATTTCTTAATTTCCCATGTCTAAAGGATCAGCTAAGCCGAAGATTTGATACCACTAAATTTTTAACACCATATACCTGACCCGATCGCCAGGTTCAGGTACCGGATGATACAATAACCCAATAACTTAATGATATTTCTGATTCTACTTTAATTACATTCTTATACAACTCAACTTTTAAAATTTAATTGTTATTAAAACTCATACTAACCCAATGTTAAATTCCTACAACTTTAATCCCAACAATTATTTTCAAATTTTAAATTAAGACTTGATTACAAATATAATCAACTTAAAACCTGAGGTGTTGCCTCTAGGGATGCCCCTCTATACACATGAATGGCTTCACGCCCATCCCTCAAATTTGGCGGTGTCCAGCTTGGTCCCTCCATTTGATTCTCGGGCCAAAATATTTATCCTACAAACAATAAGTAAATTTTTAAGTTCAAATGAACTTAGTAAGGTTCTGTAGAATAGTGTAACAATAATATTTCATGTCTATCAGGAAATAAAATAATGAAGCAGAAATTCTAAAATCCTTGTATATACTTGGGCATTTCGTGTAATAGCCCATTTTTTAGTGGTGTCAAAAATAGTGGTTTTGGGGCCACAATTCTGACTTTGAGTCAGTAAATATTATTTATTTAATATTTACAAGGTTATCAGAGTATCGTATTAAAGTTTGGTTTGGTAATTTTGACGTTTGGATAGTTAATTAAGGAAAAAAGGCTAAATCATAAACGTTTCAAAAGTTAATCACTATTAATTTGTATGTGCTAATTAATTATAAAATTATTAGTGGATGGTTTTATGAGGAAATTAGCCCATGTTAGCTATAGTGGACGGTTTAGGTATGGTATTTTAATAAATTTAAGTTATTATTAAAGGTTAAAATAGTAATTTAGTAAATAAAACATAGACTAAAACAAACTAATATCATCCTCCTCATTTGAGCTTACCAATTGAAAATCACCATTTTTAAGGGTTTAAGAATCGGCCAAGCTTAATCTCCTTTCATGTAAGTCATTTGGAAACCCGTTTTTAATTTTTTTTTATATTTTTGAGACCGTTGTAGTTTAATCTAGCTAGTTTAGGGACTATTTTGTAAAACTGTTATAGGTTTGAAAAATCACTGTTAATGAATTTGAAGTTTTTAGATGTTAAATAGTTTAGCTTGAAGAGTTGTTTTGATAGGGGATTGTTTTCTAAATTGAATTTTGTTAATTTTTAGTTTAGGGGCTAAATTGAAAATATATTGAAATTAGCATGAAATTCTTGTAAAATTTCATTAATTATGGGTTGTAAATGAATAAATGTAAATCCAGCTAACATGTTTTGGGCTTAATTGTGATAAATGTGTAAGTTTTGGTTTTAGGGGCTAAATTGAATAAAAGGTAAAAGTTTAGGGTAATAATGTAAAATTTTATTAAAGGTTCAAATGAATGTATTTATATATTTTAAGGTATTTTAAATGGTTAATTGAATTAAATTATTATATAGATCAAGAAACAGATTAACCAATCAATAATCACGGACAAAGGAAAATTGCTAAGTAGTCATTGGTGTAGTGTTTATTATTGTCTCGTTTAGTTAAGTTCCTATTAGGTTTATTCTGTTTAATAATTTCTTAAGTTCATATTATGTATGTGAATATAAGTATATGTTAATACTATGTACCAATGGTGGATACCATATTGATGGCTAGAATCTAGCATTTGTTGTAGATTCTCGATAGCTTTCATGAACAGCATCAAGTAATGGTTAATGTCCTAATTGTCAACTTGTGTGAGCAAAGTTATCCTGAGTATCCAAAGTTAATTTACTATAGTTTTTTCAGCAAAACAAGATAAAGAAATTAATGGAAATGTTGAATATGAATAATGTGCCTATCATGTTAATAGATTGTATGAAATGATGTACTAACCTATTTGGTTATGTTGTAAAAGGTGTAAGTGATTATGGAATGATAAGTATGTATGTTAATTGCATTAAGTGAATTATGAAATACCAGGTACATTGTGTTTAAGTTTTATACGAACTTACTAAGCTTTAAGTAAGCTTACCTCTTTTTGTTTTCTTCCTTGTATATTGTCAGATTTGTGCAGTAGATTGGATCATCTTGGGAGATCACACTATCCGTCAACTCTTTTGGTAGCTATTTACTCATTTTGGCCTAGTAATAAGTGGCATGTAAATAGGTTAATGACAATGTATTATTATAAGTAGTTGAAGTATGTTTTGTGCCATCTTGAAAGTAAATTATGTGGTTTGGATGTAAACATGGTGGTTGTTTTGGTTGATTGTGGCCTGTGTTGATATAAGCATATTTTGGTACTGTAACACCCCTTGCCCGTGTCTGATGCCGGGACGGGGTATGAGGCGTTACCGTACTTAAACATGCTTGATCTTAAAAAGTCGGGCCATAAATCCCATTATAACTTAAAACCTTTCCTTCATCCTCTTAATGTCCCTATCATGGGCTTACGAGGCCCAAAACATACATCGGGAATGGTTCAGGAATTAATCAGAAACTTTCAAACACTTAGAAAATTTTTCCTCAAAACAGGGCCACACGTCTGTGTGGGATACACACGCCCATGTCTCTGGCCCATGTCAAATTTATTTTTCATTTCGAGCCTACAGGGGTTTTCACACGGCCTAGCACACGTCGGTGTCCATGGCCTGTGTCCCTCACACGGCCATAACACGCCCGTGTGTGAAAACCTGGGTATTCTGTTTATGACATCATCATTCAATATAGGGCACATGCCCAAGTCACACGCCCTTGTGCCAGGCCGTGTCCTTTACACGATTGAGACACACGGCCGTGTCTCTGCCCATGTGTTTACTACTAGGCATTCTGTTTTGCATAATTTAGGTGCAGGGTACACAAGGCCTGATTACACGCCCATAGGGCTGACCGTGTGTCACGCATGGCCTAGGCACACGCCCGTGTGCCCACCCACATGGACAATTATAGGCTATTTTCCAAGCCCTTTGCCACCCTGAAACTTAACCAAGCACAAGGCCAATTTCAATATCACATATCATGGCATAAATACACTTCTAAATACCCACAATTAAGGCATCCACATGCCACAACACATTACATTTATCATGCATTCCCATCATTTACTACTATACTTAGACATGTAGACTTGCACTTTCATGAACTACATCAACATTGCATAATTTAACTTAATAAATATTAGCCAATTCTAATGGCCACTTGCAACATGATTCAAGTAACAATTATAGCCAACACATTTGGCTAATCAATATGACACATAGCAAAAAGGCCTAGTCCCTATACATGCTATACTCAAAATGATTAAACTTTACTATACCAAAATAAAATGTTTGATAGTGTGACTTCGAGCTCCGATGTCCTTTTTGATCCCCGAGCTAGGTTGGAAATACTACAAGGAAAAAGGAAAAGAGAGAGAGTAAGCATAAATGCTTAGTAAGTTGCATGAAATAAATAGCAACATAAATCATAAATTAACATCCAAATATGGTATCATGAATATCACATATATATCTTTATTCATTAACATGGCTTACTCATGTTCTTTCTTACCGACATATTCATATCATTTTGTTTTCTTTTCTCGTGAATTACACATGTACACCTATATCACTCATCACAAAACTTTACTCTTTCTCGTTATATTCATCAACTTAACTATTTTTTCCATTAAATTACTTGGAATACCGAAAGATACTCAAAATGTCATTTTCATGGTAGGATGCCAAAGCTATATACCGGATATGGTCTTACATGGGATCACATGTTGGTGACGAAGCCATATCCCAGTTATGGTCTTACACGGGATCACATATCGATGTCGATGCCATGTCTTAGACATGGTCTTACACGAGATTGTAAACTGATGCCGATGTCATGTCCCAGACATAGTCTTATACGGGATCACTCTTAGATGCCAACGCCATGTCCCAGACATGGTCTTACAGGGGATCTAAATCTTGTCTCGATGCTGACTCCATGTCCCAGACATGGTCTTACACGGGACCACATGTTGATACCAATGCCATGTCCCAGACATGGTCTTATACGGGACCTTATAAATCTCATGTCATGACTACGGTGTCCTTCGTATCCTTAAAATTTAACTGGGATTTCTCTATAATAACTTCATCATTTCTTTATAAAAATCACATCAATAAATCATGTAAATAACATAAATTTCATACAATGTCATAACATTATTTACATGATAAAAAAATGCTAATTTAGCACACACAACTTACTTCGAAATCCAAATGAAAGTATATATGAAATTTAATCCACCACCTTGTTCTTTCCCGGTTTCAATTCAGGCTTCGTGTTTCTTGATCTATAATGACAAATTAAGCTTATTTAATAACCACATTGGCTAAATAGCCCATAATTCATACTTTGGCAAAATTTATAATTTTGCCCCTAAACTTTTACATATTTGTAAAATGGTCCCTAGGCTCGTAAAATGAAATGCACTTATTTTTTTGGTTACCCAAGCCTAGCCGAACCTCTTATGTGCTCATAAAAGCCCACATTTCTCATCAATTTACACCTTTACTATAGATTTTACCACATTTACAATTTCGTCCCTATTAGGGTTTTTCATGAAAAAAACATCTAGAAAAAGATGTTTATTATACTTTAAACTTTCATATTCTACCACTAGACATCAAATTACTTGCATGTCATGCATAGGTATATTTTTGAACATAAACCCTAGCTCAAATTAGTGGTAGAAATAGCTTAATCAAGTTACAAGGATTTCAAAAATACGAAGAACATGAAAAACAAGGCTAGAATACAATTACATGTGAGCTTGAAAATGTCAAAAACCCTAGCTATGGAGACCCTTCAATTTTTGGCGCTTGCATAGAGAAGATGAGCACATTTTTTACTTATTTTTCCCTTTTATTTCATTAATTATCCAAATGACCAAAATGCCCTTATGGCCTTTCTTTAAAATTTTTCCCTTCCTTGGGCATTTTTGTCCATCATGCTAATAAATGGTCTAATTTCTAAATAAATCCCTCTAATATTTTTTCTGATGCCAATTCATCCTTAAATCTTCTAGAAACTCATATTTTGCAACTTTTGCAATTTAGTCTTAAAAGACAAATTAATCACTATCTCATAAAAATTCCTTAATGAAATTTTCTCACTATCATGCAATCATATCATAAAATTTAAAATAATCATGAAACATGAAATCCTACTTCAGATTTGTGGTCTCGAAACCATTATTCTGACTAGGCCCTAATTTAGGCTGTTACAGGTGCTTATAATGCTATTTTTCTTGATGAATTGGTGCTATTGTCTTAGGTCATTTGGTGAACTTTACTTGATGATATTCTAGCAATTAAAATGATGATGATATGTGATTGTTTAAGTATGAACATTATGTTATGACTAGTAATGAATGTTTAATGGCTAATGGTTGAATTTAGGTGCCAATTGTGGCATATTGGTTAGGCACTTAGGATGGATGTTATATGGCATATTTTGGTAAGTTTTTGATGCTTTGGAATAGTTTAAATGGTTGGTATATTACATGACTTGTGGCTTAAGTGAACCTATGTAACACCCGAAACCCGGCCCAAACATTATGGCCAAACCTAGTGTGTCACACGGACACTTGACTTAAACTTTGTTGTTCATTTAATAAAACGTGTAGTTGAACCGTATTTAAGACTTGTAAATAAGAATCATCTTTAGTTTAAAAACCGTAGTTATTATCGAATAAAGTTCACTTTCAAGAGATTTGTTGTTGTGTTATCGTCGTTAAGCTATCCGTTCGTCACATATGGCAAGTTTTAAAAAACATTTGATTAGATTTGAAAAACCCGCGTGAACTAGTCTACCGTAAAGAAAACAAATAATAATTAAAAACCCAAAACAAAATACCCGAGCGGCCTTATTACAACTTAAAACTGAAATTAAAATAAAGCATTAATAAAGAAAATTTAGAAAACTATAAACCAAAAAGTAAATCACGTGGCCACTCTAAATCCCTCACAGCTCTAAGTCCTCTATGGTTGGGGATTACCTGCATGGATGGAAAAGAGAGGGTGAGTTTGTGAAAACTCGGTGTGCAAAGAAACCCAACCAGTGTCATAGACCAGTCCAAGCTCAATTTGGGCCGAAGCCCTATTCAGATACAGATTAAACTGGGCCTTGGCCTTTTTCAGAAAACAGTGTGGGCCTTGGGTCTATTATAGAAATAGATCAAATTATATTTATATATGTATGTATGCAAAGCCCAAGCCTAATCCAACCCTACACACCACCCGTAACAGCCCTACACACCATGTGGGGAATAAATCAACCCACCCAGCCCTACACACCGCAGTCGCAGCAGAGTTCCTAATGCAAATATCATGGTAGAGCCACCAGAACAGAAATACGAGGCAAAGCCTCTAAACAGATTACGTGGCATCGCTACTTTTAGCACTTCCTCCGAATCAATAACCCAACCCCATCCAAATCAGAATATAACATGACATGGCATACAGAATATTAGATACAGTAACATGCAATCAGTCAACCTTTTTCCAAGGGTAAAATAGTCATTTAGCATCTAGGGGTAAAACGGTAATTTTCACCCTTCAGGGGTATTTTGGTAATTTTTCTATGTCTCTAAGTCTCATGCTTAATACAATCTTCTAATAGATCTAACGTCACTCCGAGCGACTCAAATAGCCCATTTCATTTATATAGTGCCATCGGGCCCGAAAACCCCTAATGGGCCCGAGGAAGCCCACAAGCTACTGTGGCTTGCTAAGTCAAAATTTTACACATACTTTTACAGAATTAATACCCAATTTACCAGAAAACACTTATCGCACATTTTTACCCATATGGGCCCGTAAGCCCATTGGGCCCTATTTCGACCCATCGAGGCCCAAATTAGTCTAAGTGCACGAAAACGCGCATAGCAGCCTTACCGTCCTTTATCTTAAATTTCACGATTTCGTACCGACCCATGAGCGCTTGCACGCTAGTACGCCCTTGAAATGCCGACATTTCGGCATTTCGACCTTTTGGCTTTTGCCGATCTAATCTATTAAAGGGTGTCCATTACACATCTGTTTGTGAACTACGTCGAGATCCCGCGAGCGAGCAACCTACATCAGTTGTCCCACTATGTTATTCCATAATCCAATTTACAACTATCAAGACTTACCCCCTAAAACATTCGGCCATAACCAAATAATTCAATAAACACTTACCTTGACCGAGATCTAACAAATAGATCTAGATCGCCTTGCGATCACTTGTTCACCAACACCCTTCACGAGATCCACCTTACGAAAGGCAATGAAATTAAATAGATTAACAAAAGAGTCCAACATACCCCCAAGGAAAGGATCTAAACCGATTCCCAAAAAGGAAGTCAGGGAGTGGTTTTGGCTTTTCATGAAATACTTGAGAAAAGAATAAAGTGAGTTGAGTCCTTACCCAAAAGTCTGCTTGACTACCTTGCCACACGAATGAACCACCGATCACTAGCCTAGCCCAGATCTATAATAGATCTAGTCAGAACGCAAGAAAAAGAGAGATCTATGGGATTCGGCTATGAAGACCACACAAGAGGAGTCGTTGACAGGAGAAAGTATAATCGGTTTATGGGAAAAGAGTGGTGAAGTTTGATTTTAGAAAAGAGCTTTAAGAAATTAAATAAAAAGAAGAAGAAAAGCTCTCTGAGGTTCAGCTCCTTGAGTAAATCGACAAAGGGAAAGGCTATCTCCTTTCCAGATTTCGGCTTTTAGAAAGATTGGCTAAAAGAAATCGGCTAGGAGATGAAGTGCTTCAGGTTTCGGCTTTTGAGCCGATTGGAGAGTTCTAGGTGAGCCGATTTTAATTAATGAAGAAAAGAAGAAGAGAAAGAAGAAGAAACTACTCCTATGGTAGTCGGTCAAAAGAAACTTTAGAGGTTTAGGGCTTTCGGCTTTTGAAGAAAGAATAGAAAGGAGAAAAGAAAGGAAAGAAGTCAAATGCACACTCTTACCTTACCTATTTGGCACTAAAGAATGACCAAAACAAATCCCGAAATAGACCTAAAGGATTTCGGCACACTCATTTCCCCTCAATATCGAAAATGCAAACATCAACAGACCCTAGCCGAAATTGCACATCAAACAGTCCCTCATTCGGCAAACTCTTTCTTCATACTCAATCCCTAAATTTTATCCCCTTATCACTCCTTAATCCAATCCCATGAACACTTCAAACTTCTTCCTTCAGAATTTAACTTGGAGTCCACCTCTTATCATGCACATGCAACAAAATAAAATAAGTACCTTGCTCACCACTGGTTTCGAACCTTAGCTCCCCCACAAGCCTCTACATGCCAACTCCTTGAGCTCTAAGTGGCGCTACCTTGCCACTTTAACACAAGCTTTCTTGTGCTTAAAAACCCCAACATTTAATTAAAAGCCCACTTAGCCAAAGCCCCTTCTCCTTTAAGCCTAAAATTTAAAATTCTGCCAGGCTTTAAATTTAAACCTAGGCCTTCTAAAGGTCCACTAAATACACCCAACACATCAATACACGACATTAAGCCATGCAAAAATAAATTCATTCAAAAATTCAAAACCTCTAAAATTTGGGGCGTTACAACCTAGATTATGATTGCTTGTTTTGGAAGATATTTTAGGTACGCAAGGTTTGGTACACAGTCTAGCACACGATCTTGTGCCATATATAGGCATAAGGCATAGCTATGTGGTCTATTTAATTTAGGTTCATAATGATCCAAACGGCCACAGTCTATTACATAGCCTAATGACAAAACCGTGTGACCCAAGACTACATGGCAATAGTTTGTTACAAGGTTTGGCAACACAACCATGTCATTAGCTTCACATGCATTAGCCTATCACATGGCTTAAGTTTCACCTAATCATCACCTCCAAAATTGGTTTACTCGCCAAATATTGGTGAACTCATACGAGTAGATACTTCATACTCGAATAATTTACCCCTCCTATTTCCTTTACTTTGTTAAGAATCACATATACCAAATTCCTTTTTTTATAACAATCTGGTGGATTCCGCCATTAACAGGCTTACCCGCATTCTTATACATTATGCCAGTTTTTCTTATCTTCGTAGTTCGGTGAATTCTTTAACTATTACGCTTACTCGCGTTCTCAAACGTGTCATATTCATCCAATCATGCTGCTCTCCGCATGATTCATACAATGATCTCCCTCTTATTGTCCTGTCAACTTCTTAGATTAACATTTTGGCAGACCTTATCTGGCACCATAACCCAACTATGGTCTTACAATGTATGAACCCATGCTTAATATTTTGGTAGACTCCATATGTTGCCATAGCCTAGGTATGGTCTTACACAGTATGACCCATGTTTAATGTCCTGGCAAACTCCATATGTTGCCATCACCTAGCTATGGTTTTACACATTATAAACTCATGTTTAATGTCTTGGAGGGCTTCATATATTGTCATATCCTAGCTATGGTCTTACACATTATGAATCCATGTTTAATGTTTTGGTGGACTCCTGATTTCGAGGAATCAATAAACCTCTTTTAAAGTGTCGCCTCGAAGGATATGATAATCATTTCCATGGTGTCACCTCGAAAGACCTTACCGCTGTTGTGGTATCGCTCCATAGAGTTGATAGACCGCCATCATGGTGTCGCTCTAGTAAGCCAGTCGATAACATTCTATGACATTGCCAAACTCCCTTGCATTCTCTTAACAATCTGCCCATTCTTCCATTCCACTAATTATTCCTAACTTCATCTACCCGTCAAGGTAAATTTCCTCTGTACTCTGTATATAATATAAACATGCATTACACACAAAAGTAAGATACTTATTACAGAATACATAATACGCCAATTACTCGTTCACCTTGTAATTACCACTTATCATTCAACAATCATACTTATACAAAGTTATGCATCCACAGCATACTCACTGACCATTTTAACACATAACAACAAATTCAGGTAACTCAGAATAGTCAGAACACATTTTCATCAACCACCTGAAGGTAGAGTACAAAAACTCACCTGAATTCCTTTATCCTCGTCAACTTAGCTTGTTCAAATGTCAAAGTATTCTTTGTCCTGGAAGCTAAGCATGAAAATTATTTATCGGTTAAATCGAAGGTATTCAAACCTTAAAAATCCAGAATCCATAACTATACAGTAACTTTTGAGAATTCTTACTTCTCTTTCCCATAATCCATGAGTACAGGAAGGCTTAGGGCTTACCAATTTATCAAATTCTCAGCTTCCCAAACTTTGAAACCCACATTTACCACCTTATGCAAAGCTTTCTTGAACTTCTTTTTCGGAGCAACCTAAGTAAGACTTTGTAGATGAGAAGGAGATTATCAATTAATTTAGGAGAATTCTTTTCTCTCCACCCATATATATATATATATATATATATCCTAATTTGCACAGTCTATTTAGTCCATTTTAGCCATTCGTTGCTAATTATTTTGTCTCCCATTAAGGAGATAGCTAGTTCCAATCTAACTAAATCAAAATTGAGATCCAACCACACACAATTCAGCCAGTAAAATTTTTTAATTCCCAATGAAACCCGCCAATTTGCCAATCCATTCAATTAGATCCTAATTTTCCTTTAATTTCGAGACATAATAGAAAATCAAGTGTGACTTTTCCCTACACATATTTTGAATTTTTTGGAATATGGAAAATTCTAAAATTAGAGATTTTTGAACTTACTCAAAAGTTTTTTTTTTTTTTGTCAATTAGTATATATTATGGGGTCCAAATTCATTTTGGAAAAAGTATTTTTGTCAAGCGAGCTGCCATGCTAATATTATTAAAAAATTGATGCTTTAGTTAATATTTTTGTTAAAAAAATTATTTAACTCTTTTTAAAAAATTCATAATTAAATTTAACTCAACAAATAATCAAATTAATAAAAAAATATAAAATTGATATTATACCAAAAATGCGAACGTGAGAGTTTTGGATGGACGCGAATAAAAGTCAACACGATACATGTCATGTTCTTGAGTTTAGACGTGTCCATTACGGCATTACCTTATAATTATTTTATTGAGGACTCGGTTCCTTTTTAAAATAAATTGACATCCTGTTAATGTTTGAATCATAAATTATAAAAGGTTAAGAAAATAAACATGTAAGACTTCTTCGTTTCAAGCATAAAATTAAAAAGATGATAATTAGAAATTTTAAATTAAATAATAAAAATGATAAAGAAAATTATATACATTCTTTTTAAAATAACCTATGCAAATCAAGGTTTTTATCTTTTTGTGCAAAAAGTAATTCGAGGTTAATATTAATTTTTGGAAAGCTAGGATGAGCAAAGAAAAATAGTATGAAGATTAGTTAGTATTTTGTTTTCTCTATTAAATCAATAGATAAATTAATTTTTATATGTTAGATCAAAGAACGAATTAATTATTTTTTTAAATTTCATTTATTTTTATCATTAAGTGATGACAAAGTTAACATAATAATTAGGCAATAGCGTATTATGTGTACCTCATACTAACTTGACAATTTTTCATGTCAACAAACATTTAAAAAATAAATAATTCTAAAAATAAATATTTTTATTAATTATTTGAAAACCCAAGTACATGGGAAGGAACGGTTATCCAAATTCAAATGTGTGACTTTTTAAATAATTATAAAAATATATTTAAAATTTGTTAAGAATTGTAAATTTATTTAGAATTAAAATAAATATTAGAATTATAAATTAATTATCATTATTGAGTTACAATTACTTAAATATTTAAAAATTATTGTGATGAATTACTATAAAAAAATTGAAATGACAAATAACTAGCAAAATAATGCAATTTTAATGGAAGTGAAAGCATGTGTTTTTATTTATAATTTTTATATTTTTAAATAAATTATTTATATTTTTAATAATTATATGAAAAATCACGTTGAAGATCAACCTGTAGAAATTATTGTTCAGGATTTTTTATTTTTACTTTTAGGATTTTTTTTTTAATTTTTAAATATCAATGAGGTGCATGTGGTTAAGAGTGTTTAAATTTCGGTTAAAACTAAATTAATCGATCAAACTAATCTAATTCGATTAATCAATCGGTTAACTAATCTAATTCGATCAGAGATTGGTTAATAATTTTTTGAAGGTTTGGTTATCGGTTAATTCGATTCAAAATCGAGTAATTAACCGAACCAATCAAATTAATCAAACTTAATAATTAATAACACAAATTATATGTAGTTTTAATTTGATTAATTCAGATAATTCGGTCAAATGAACATTATCAATTTATTTTTTATATGTTTTATACTTGTTTTAACCAAAAACAAAAAACAAAAACATATAAATTTCGGTTCAGTTATTTTTTTGAACAAATTTTGGTTTGGTTAACGGTTAAAGGATTAAAATTTTTGGTTAATTCAATTAATACTAGTTCAGTTCGGTTAACAGTTTGAACACTTTTATATGTGACATGCCACGTGTGGTTGCCTATTTGCTTACTCAGCCACATCGTCACTTAACGATAGAAATGAATGAAATTTTTAATACAATAACTAGTTTACTTTTTTATCTAACATACAGGGTCTAATTTGCTCATTTTTCGAATAAAGAGGATAAAATGCAATACAACTCCTAGCACAGGGATCTTCAAACTACTTTACTTCAAAATCCTTGCAAAAAAATATGTTTTGTTAAAAAAAATATTTTTGAAAATATAGTTTAAAATTTTAAAATATTTAATATTTGTGTAAAAAAATATTGTGTAGAAAAACACAAAAGAGATAAAAGTAATAAAATCAAGAGTAAACTACATCAGTCACTAAATTTAATTTTAAAAAGTTACGAAATAGTCATTAAACTATTCAAAAGTTTTCTTTTAAGCCACTGTCTTATTAAAATCGATATGGCATGATCTTCTCTGTTCGCACTGCCTACACTAATCGAACGCTCTTTTTCCCTTATTTTCTACGTTCTTTTTTTATAAAACAGCTTTGAACGTCATAAATTTGTGAACCAAAATTTAAATAACTTTTTTCTTCAATCTCCTACACTGACCATCATATTGACTTGAATCTAAATCATGTTCTTTTACTCGTTGGGTATTGATCCATCGTACAGATCATCAAATCGTTGCTTGAAACTTACTAGCTGGACTATAAAAAAAAAAACAACCTTAACAACACAATGACTTAAATAAAATTTTTTAAATAGTTTAGTGACTTAAATGGAAATTGACCATTTTATCACTTTTTAAATTTAAGTGATTAAAATGTTATCTTATTAATAATTCAAGGAACTTGGTAGTAGTTTACTCTAAAATCAATTATTACTTGAGTGTAGTGAATCATAAAAATCTAAAAGTATATTAAAATAAATTGATAAACATGTCAATTTGCATTTTTTTTATGTTTAATATGGTTTATTGTTGAACTAAACTCTGCTAATTAAGTGCTTTGATGATCTAATCTTGTCAGGGATGCGATTGAAGAAAGACAAGCTAAAAAGGGGCCAAATTAAAACGCAATCATAGAGATGTGGCCAAATAAAAAATGTGGAGGAAGCTAGGGATTCATCATATATTTTTACTTTGTAAAAAGCTAAAAATAGGAAGATATTATTTTATTTTATTTTATTTTTATTTATATTTATTTTATTTTATTTTATTTTTATTTTTATTTATTAAATTAGTTAGGCTATTTTTAGTAAACCCCATGTATATAAATGGGGATATTTTATTCTTTGAAAATGATCCATTAGTTTTTTGTATTCCTACTTCACTTTGGAGTTGCATTATCTTTTTTTTTCCTACTTCAATTGGGAATTGGATTACTTTTGTCTTACTTTTACAAAGTTTGTCTAATTTTCTCCCCAAATACTTTTTCTTCTCAATTTCCATCACCTTTCAAAACATACAAAGCATAAATAATTTCATGCTACACTAAATTTCATCTTAGCCTTAGGCCGATGTTCTTTCCGGTCGAGCATCGTGAGATTCGTATTCGCACTTAAAATCCTTTCAATCGGTATTCATTCTTTTCCTAAGTATCAGGATTGGTAACTCATCCCTTAAGGTTAACTCGATTACAAGTCAAAAAGTGCACGTTGGTTTGGAGTTGTGTTAGTTGACAGTTGGAGAAACGAGTCGACCGTGTTGTATTCAGATCTCCGAGAACAAATCAAGGGAGAAGTGATCGGGTTTAAACGACCCGCGCGGTTGAGGCCGTTAATTCGAGCTGAGTTCTTCAGAATGCAATGCTGCTGGAGTCTTGAATGGGGAACACGTGTATCTCGGTTAGATAATCGGTAAGGGTTGGTTTACAGGTCGTACCGGAGCCAGCTACTAGAGGAGGAATTGGTGGTTAGGATGTTCTTATCTGCTATAACCAACTTATCATTTGGAGGAGAAGATTAATTTTCGAGGATCGATTCTTAACACGAAATTTACCAAGTCTAAAGCTAAGGCTTATTTTATTTGTTTACAAAGGTCTAAATTTATTTCCAGTTTACATTTATTTTCAATAATAGTCAATCGTTTATTTAAGCTGATTAGATTATTTTACTTTCTTAAACATTCACAAACTCTCTCAATTTAACTGTTTATTCTTGTTGCAGGTACGTTTGGCGTCGTGGGCACGACTCTTGACACGACGATTAACACAACGAATATTCTATTCATAAGCGAACACAGAAGTTGATTACGACATCTAATCCCTGTGGATTCGACCCTACTACCACTCTTTACTACCATTTAGAGTTATTTTAGTAGAAATTATTTTTTGTGGATTCGACGCCATAAAATTTTGGCACCGTTGCCGGAGATTGGAGATATTTTTTCAAATTTTTGTCAGTTTACGTTATGACCAGATCAAAATCGGGAAATCTACAGTTTGAACCAGAACTTGAGAAATTAATCTGACAACTGCGAACAGAAGTCATACGACTTGGTAAAAGGCCAAATTCTGGATTCAAAACCATATCTTACACAGAGGAAATTTTTGACGAACTAGACGAGATGGCCGAACAAACGATACGCCAGCTCGTAGCGGCACTGGATGAACAACAACTTTTATGTATAACCTATCCAGCAAGAGGAACGTCGTTCGAGCTAAAGTCGGATTTGATCCATTTACTGCCCACCTTCCGTAGACTACAAAATGAAAATCCACACACCCACCTTAAAGAATTCCATATGGTGTGCACAAGCATGAAGCCTCAGGGAGTAACCGAAGACCAAATCAAACTTCGTACTTTTCCATTCTCATTAGCTGACTCTACTAGAGAATGGTTATTTTATTTACCTTCGGGATCTGTCAACATATGGTCTGACACGTCTCGTTTGTTTCTTGACAGGTTCTTCCCTGCAGCTCGAGCGGTCGAACTAAGGATGAACATCGTAGGAATCCATTAAAAGGACACTAAATCGCTCTACGATTACTAGGAACGGTACAAAAAGTTGCATGCAAGTTGCCCACAACATGGACTGACTGAACAGTCACTCTTGCAGTATTTCTATGAAGGCTTGCTACCAATGGAAATGAAAATGATAGATGCTGCAAATGGGGGACACTAGTCAATATGACGCCTCAAAGAGCGAGAGAGTTGATTTCAACCATGGCAGCCAACTCTCAACAATTTCGATCGGCCATAGAACCCACAAGATGGGTTCATGAGTTAAGTTTTCTATCTTTAGAAGATAAAATTGATAAGCTAACTAACGTTTTTCAAACTTTGTTTACAGATAAACCGGGCCAAACAAGGTTGTGTGAAATTTACGCTAAGCCAGACCATCAGACGGACTCATGTCCGATTCTACACGAGGACTCGACAGAACAAGCAAATGTTGTCGGGAACTTTCTAGGACCGCCTCACAAGCGATAAGACCCCTACTCGAACTCGTATAATGTGAGGTGGAAAGATCACCTAAATCTCAACTATGGGTCAAATCCGCGGTTTAATCAACCATACCAACTAAGGCTGCATCCGAATCAACAGTTACCACCCCCAAAGTCATCCTTGGAAGCCATAGTGGAAAGGCTAGCCAATAGTACTGAAAAATTCCAACAAAAAACTGACATGCATTTGCAGGAGTTGGATAAACAAGTGAGCTAACTCGCGTTCGCAGTTAGTCGTTTGAAGTCCCAAGGTAAGCTGTCATCCCAAACTGAGCTCAATCCTCAACACAATGTAAGTGCAATAACGTTGAGGGGTGGGAATGTTTTAGAGCCCGTGCCTAACACGAGTCATGCTCACGACATTGGTCGAGATAAAAAGAAATTTGACACAAAGGCTTCAATAAAGTTACCACCACAAAAATCATTTGCAGTACCACCTCCATTTCTTGGAAGACTAGTCCAATGCAAGAAGGAGCGAGAAGAGAAGGAGATTCTCGACACCTTTTGAAAGGTAGAAATCAACATACCTCTTCTCGATGCAATTAAACAGATCCCAAGGTATGCAAAATTCTTAAAAGAATTATGTACAAAATTCTTAAAAGAATTATGCACAAGTAAGAGGAAGTTCCTGGGCAATGAAAAGGTGAGTGTCGGAGAAAATGTCTCTGTCGTTCTACAAAGGAAAATACCACCCAAATGTAAAGACCAAGGTATGTTTTCCATATCTTGCAAAATAGGCAGTGTCAATATTAAAAAGGCCATCTGTGACTTAGGCGCATCAATTAATGTTATGCCTTTATCAATTTATAAACTACTTAATGCAAGTCCTTTAAAGGAAACATGTGTAATTATTCAGCTTACAGATAGGTCTATAATGTATCTAGAAGGAGTATTGGAGGATGTTCTTGTTAAGGTAAACGAACTGATATTTCCTGCAGACTTCTACATTATTGACATGGAGGATGACAATTTGGCTAATTTGTCTGACATAATTCTTGGGAGACAATTCTTAAGTACTACGCGAATAAAAATTGATGTTTGGAGTAGAATATTTACCATGGAATTTGACAGTGACGTGGTTAGGTTTAATGTTTATGAAGATATGGGACATCCCAATGATAAGTTACAAATCATGTCTTGTAGGAATGTAGATCTCGATGTTAAGCAAAAGGAAATATCGATGATCCAAAAACCAATGCATAAAGCTGTCATGAAAGCCTTAAAATTAGAAATCAAACCGTTTCTTGAACATACAAGGATTCCAACAGAGAAAAATACAAAGATGAACGGAGAAGCTCAAATGATAGGAGAATCCGGAAAGGGCTTTAAGGATAGTAGGAAAGGGTCGAAACCTTTCTGCAAGACCATCCAAGTGCACAAGATGGAAAACTTAATTCTCAATAAGCCAAACAAATAACATTTAAGGTTGTCTAACAATGTTAAACAAAAGCGCTTTTTTTGGAGGCAACCCAAATTTATTTTCATTTATTTATTTTTAAGTTTTAGTAAGATTAAGGTTGTAAATAAATAAATTTTTATTTAATCCAGTTAATTTGGTGTTTTCAGGAACGTAATAGAGATTGTGAATTTTTGAAAGTCAGATAATGATGGTGGAGTGGGCACGCCGTGCTAAATGCTAACAATTATTTCCCAACATCGACAACATCGTTTGAAACACATGGGAAGTATTCTTAACCTTTCTCTTTACTTGTTGCTTAAGTTAATGTCATTTATTTCATATAACACATGCTTGAGGACAAGTATAGATTAAGTAGGGGGTTGAATTGGTAAGTAGATAACAAATACGCGTGATTTTTGCTGCATGTTTCTCTGTTGCATGTGTTCAATCTTACGTCAAATTCGTTCGATTGTTTATTTAACTTTAAGCCTTTAATCTCATACTTAATCAATTTGGACAATTGGGCGAATTTATTATAAATGTTCAAGTATATAAATAGGTCGACATTTGTGTTTTAAGGTTGATATATATAGCTAGATTTTTCGTATAAATTGATTGTTTGGAAAAATTATATTTGCTTGTACATAAATAAATAAATAAAATGAAATAAGGTTCAAGTTATGAGTGAAGTTCCGAAAACGTGACCGAATTGAGTAATTGGGGTAAGGTACTTGGGTTGTCATCTTGTCTCACGTAAAAAGGTTCGAGTGACAAGTCGATAACTTACAAACATTCCACTAACCAAGCCTTCAAAAGCTAAAAAAAAAATATAATAATAATAAAGATTGTTTGAACTGAGTAACCGGGATAGGATGCTTGGGTTGTCATCCTAGTTTCCATAAAAAGGTTTGACCATGTCTAAATTTTCTTTAGTAATGCATAGTTAATTAAATAATGCCTTGCAAACTATTGTATTCAAACTCAATTTAATGAAATTATTTAGTTCGCATATTTCAATTTTATGACACTTGTTGATCGAACTATATACTCTGAGCATTTATTTATTTTTGCCTATGTTATTTGCATTGATTTTGGATACGGAAAAGAGGTTCAATTTTTAATAAATTATAGAATGAATTCTAATGTTTGAAAAAATAACATGCTTGAGGACAAGCATGAGCTAAGTAGGGGGATTTGATAAACATGTCAATTTGCATATTTTTTGTGTTTAATTTGGTTTCTTGTTGAACTACACCCTGCTAATTAAGTGCTTTTATGATCTAATCTTGTCAGGGATGCGATTGAAGAAAGACAAGCTAAAAATGGGCTAAATTGAAACGCAATCATATAGATGGGGCCAAATAAAAAATGTGGAGGAAGCTAGGGATTCATCATATATTTTTACTTTGTAAAAAGCTAAAAATAGGAAGATATTTTTTTATTTATTTTATTTTAATTTTGTTTTAATTTATTAAATTAGTTAGGCTATTTTTAGTAAACCCCATGCATATAAATAGGAGTATTTTATTCTTTGAAAATGATCCATTAGTTTTTTGTATTCCTACTTCACTTTGGAGTTGTGTTATCTTTTTTTTTCCTACTTCAATTGGGAATTGGATTACTTTTGTCTTGCTTTTACAAAGTTTTTCTAATTCTCTTCCCAAAGACTTTTCCTTCTCAATTTCCATCACCTTTCATACAAATTCCATCACCTTTCAAAACATACAAAGCACGAATAATTTCATGCTACACTAAATTTCATCTTAGCCTTAGGCCAATGTTCTTTCCGGTCAAGCATTGTGAGATTCAAATTCGCACTTAAAATCCTTTCAGTTGATATTCATTCTTTTCTTAAGTATTGGGATTGACAACTCATCCCTTAAGGTTAACTCGATTACAAGTCAAAAAGTGCACGTTGGTTTGGAGTCGTGGCTGACAGTTGGAGAAACGAGTCGGTCATCCTGTATTCGGATCTCTGAGAATAAATCGAGGAAGAGGTGATCGGATTTAAACTACCCACACAGTTGAGGCCGTTAATTCGAGTTGGGTTCTTCAGAACGCAATGCTGCCGGAATCTTGAATCGGGAACACTTGTATCTCAATTAGATAATCGATAAGGGTTGGTTTGCATGTCGTACCAGAACCAGCTATTAGAGGAGGAATTGGTGGTTAGGACGTTCTTATCTGCTATAACTAGCTTATTGTTTGGAGGAGAAGATTAATTTTTGAGGATCGATTCTTAACGAAATTTACCAAGTCTAAGGCTAAGGCTTATTTTATCTCTTTACAAAAGTCTAAATTTATTTCCAATTTACATTTATTTTCAATAATAGTCAATCGTTTATTTAAGCTAATTAGATTATTTTACTTTCTTAAACATTCACAAACTCTCCTGATTTAACTGTTTATTCTTGTTGCAGGTACGTTTGGCGTCGTAGGCACGACTCTTGACACGACGTTTGACGTAACGAATATTCTATTCATAAGCGAACATAGAAGTTGATTATGACATCTAATCCCTGTGGATTCGACCCTACTACCACTCTTTACTATTATTTAGAGTTATTTTAATAGAAATTATTTTTGGTGGATTCGACGCCCATCATAAATAAATTTGTAAAGGTAAATTACTATGTTTAAACTTCAAAAATCGTATTACAGCAATACAAAAACGCAGCGCTTTAACGGAAAAATAGAAAACGCAGCAGTAATAAGGGTGAGTTTGGATGGACGGTGCGTTTACCTGCGGTTAGTGTAAAAATAGCGGTGGCGGTGAAATTAAATACTATAACGTGAGATAAAAAATAGATTAAACGCATCGCACCGCACTCAATCGCCCATCCAAACTAGGCCTAAATATGGTTGGGTAAAGAAAAAGCCGAAAAGACTGATAAATATAAAAGAAATAAAGCGCGAAAGAAAGTGAAAAAAGAAAACATATTACATACATATAGAGGTGTGCATGGGCCGGGCCGGGCCGGGTTCGGGCCGGGCTCAATTAAAAATTTAGGCCCGTTCGTCGGGCTCGGGCCGGGCCGGGCCCGGAAAATGGGCCTAAAATTTTGCCCAAGCCCGACCCGAATAAAAATATTAAAACCCGGGCCCGGCCCGGCCCGCCCATATTAATTTTTACACTATTTTTTATATAATTTTAAAATATATATAAACCATAAAAAATACTAAAAAACCAAAATAAATATTTCTCAATAAATAAAAAATAAATTTTAAAAAATATGTATACTTAAATAACAATAAAATAGATGTAACTTAACAAACAAATGCCTCTAAAATAATAACAAAATTAACAAATGTCTTTAAAATAATAACAAAATTAACAATAAAATAAGTTTTATACAATATCTAAACAATAACAACAAAATAGTAGCAATATAATAGTAAAATGATAGCAAAATAGGGAGAAAATAATAGGAAAATATTATTAAAAAATAAATTATTTTTTGTCTTTAGTGAATTCGGGCCGGGCCGGGTCGGGCCCGGGCCGAAAATATCTTACCCGAGCCCGGCCCATTTTTTAAACGGGCCGTATTTTTTTGTCCAAGCCCATTTTTCGGGCCTATATTTTTGCCCAAACCCTCCCACATTTCGGGCGGGCCTTCGGGCCGGGCCGGGCCGCCCGGCCCATGCACACCTCTACATACATAACACACTGTTTTTATCTTTTTATGAAACAAAAATAACATAGCAAAGCAGAATCCGACAGAAAACAAAATAAAAATCAATAAAAGCATCTAATTAACAGTGAGCAGGGCAGTTCCGTTCTAAACCGAAAACCCTTTAATCCAAACCAGACATTCCCTTCTTTTTCTTATTTTCAACAAATATGGTTTTTATTCTTGCTAATGTTAATACTCCAATTATGTGTTTCTTCTCTTGGTGAGTTCTCCCCAGATTTCTGAAAACCCCGAAATCAAAAAGGTGTTTTCTTTTTGTTTGTTTGCTCACATCTTCATCCAAAGCAACCATGGCGGCGTCTGATCCTCACGCGCCTCTCCTCCGTCCGCGTCAACCTGATGGCTCGGCTGCTCGCCCTGTATCGTTGGCGCATTTATTGGGGCGAGCCACGGGACGGCGTGGCGCTTCCATGCTGGTTAGGGAGACAGCGGCACGTGAGTTGGAGGAGCGGAGGGCCGACTGGGGGTACTCGAAGCCCGTGGTGGCACTGGACATGCTGTGGAATACAGCGTTCGTGTTGGTGTCGGTAGTGATGTTGATAAGTACGGCGGATGAGACGCCCAATACTCCCATTAGATTATGGATCTGTGCGTATGCTTTGCAGTGCTTGCTTCATGTTGTTTTAGTGTGGTTGGAATACAGACGAAGGAACAGTAGGAGAATATCTGTTACGGATGAGGAGAGAGGAGAAGCAGTTTCTGGGGATGTTAATGATAGTGAAGATGAAGAAGACAGCGGTCTTTTTGGTTCAAATGAATCAAGGTCAGTTTCTTTTAGTATAATTTGACTTAAATTTTGATTTTTTTTTTTTTTGTGTGTGTGTGTTTAAGTTTAAAATGTTGAATTTTTTTTTGTTTAATTTAAAATTTTAGTGTTTATTGTTCTTTAGTTGAATTAAAATGAGGATTCAGGCTTTCTTTAGAACCGATTTGTATTGGAGCATGAACTATTTATGTTCTGAAGTTAGAATTTTGATGGAAGTATTGCTCATTTTCTGTGTTAAACTGGATGAGGATTTTAGTTCGATTTGGCGTTTTATTGGGTTTTCAAGATGAATTAGATTAGGGTTTGAGGATTTAGGGGATTTGGGTCTATGGTTATTCTCAATGAATTGGAAGGGCTTTGTTTTGGTGTTGACATTTATTTTGGCTATGGCACTGGTTGTATGGTTTGCATGAATATAATTGGCTGAATTATCATTATCCTTTAGTCTCCCTTTCAAGAGGAGTGGAATGTCGAAACTTTGGGAATATTCTGGGCGGGGTGGATTAGGCTGCATTGTGTTTTTGTATACTTCCATGGTTCAAATACAAGAACTAGAATCATAAGCCATAGGACTAGCGTTGAGCTTTGAATGATGGTAGAATAATTTAAATTTACGACACTTTTTGCCCCACGTTGTGCATGATAAGGAAGTTTTGGAATTTGATGTGTCTTATCTTGTAACCAACCAATTACTGCAATATGTACTATTATAGGTAGTTTTATTTTGATTATATCGATCAATGCAGTTGACCAAAGCTATGAAATTGTTACCAAGCTATCATTTGAATGGATTTTTCTTGTATTGTACATCTAGATTTGCGTTTATTTCCTGTTGTAGAAACTTTAACTTGGGATGATCAATTTATTATTATTGTATTGATTTGATGATGTAATGGGCAGTATAACTAAACGATGCGAAACAGTGAATACCATGGCATCATTTCTTTGGTGGATAGTCGGCTTCTATTGGGTAGTTTCTGGTGGTGATATCCTTCTGCAGAATGCCCCGCGGTTGTACTGGTATGCTGTTAGCCAATCTATTTTTTAACAAGCAGCTTATTCTTCAGTTTAGGGTTACATATTTGTGAATAACATATTGATTTCCAACCCCACGGAAACAAGAAATATGTAGAAGAGTTTCTACCTTTAATTGCCAAGTTATTGAGAAGTTGTACACCGGTTATTATCTCATTCTTTTATAATTAATCTATGGTGTTGTCTCCTTCAGACACAGTCACAATCAAGCTGTCACCATTAGAATATCTTTCTCTGTTTCTCAATCTGTTGCATAAAAAAAAAGTTGATATTTTAGTTAAGCCAAAGAAAGGAAATGGTAGAATGCTTTTACCTGTTAAGCATTTTGGATTTTCAAATACCGTTTTCCAAAAAGACTGTCTAGTGTTTTCTTGTCTTTTATTTTTTTTATTATTTTTTTTTTTTGCAGGTATGTTATATGGAAAAGCTTTAAAAAGAAATTGAAATACACATTAACCGCTATTCCGAGTAAATTAGGTTTGTGGCATGGGTACCATGTGTTTGCAAAGAGACTTGGATCTCAAATTTGTGACTTTTGCAGGTTGGCTGTGGCTTTTCTGGCATTTGACGTGTTCTTTGCAATCTTTTGTGTTGTTTTGGCGTGTTTGATTGGGATTGCTCTCTGCTGCTGCTTGCCATGCATCATTGCAATTCTTTATGCTATTACGGAGCAGGTATGAAAAACTTATGTTATATTGACTGAAATCTAGAATGGATCTGCAGTACCGCTTAACAGCATTTTCATTCTTGTGGTATTGATCAGGAAGGTGCATCGGAAGCAGATCTTAGTATCCTTCCAAAATATAGATATCAGATTATAAACAACCGTGAGAAGCCTAGTTTGGGAGCTGGAAAAATGATCCCCATAGAAACAAGCGGTGGATACTTGGCAAATGAGCGCATACTCTTACCTGAGGATGCGGTAAGTTACAACTCAATCTGACTCCCCTTTGGGGTGATTGCTTTGCTAAATATGACTGCTTTGCTATTATAATTGCCCGTGTTTTCTTTTTCTATTTTTTCAGGAATGTTGTATTTGTCTAAGCTCATACGAAGATGGCGTGGATCTTCATGCTCTCCCTTGCAACCATCATTTTCATTCAACGTGTATTGTGAAATGGCTTAAGATGAATGCAACGTGTCCTCTCTGTAAGTACAATATTTTGAAGGGAAATGAGCAAGTATGAAAGAACAGGAGAACAAGCCTTGAACATTGTCAGATTAAGTTGTCGATGATGCTGTGTATGTACAGAAAAAACGGAAGTTATGAAGAGCTGAAACTGAACTATGAAGACCAACATGCGGTAATACATTCTTAGCTTCATTTTTTTTTTTTTGTTTAAATTACCTTTTGGGGTTGACAAGGTTCCTCCCTGTGCGAGTTTTTCCATCGTCTTTAATGAAAATGGAGATGTTTTCATGCTTCAATGTTATCAGTATTTTATGTGCTTTATTATAATTGGTAAAAGTGAAAGATTAGTGGCTTATTGTATATTTTTTTGTTGCATCAGTGATTCAATGTTACCTCCCAATCATAAACGGTATATCCTCTTCACATTGCATTTCCTATATGGTTGTTTTGTTCAGTTGAACTTCCTTACGAATATATTTTTTCTATTTTCTTTTTAATTTTTTTTCTTTCATTAGAATAAAAATCGATATTATTTTATTTTACCATTATAGCACAAATGAAGCTAAAAAGCAAAGACAAAGAACAATAGAGAATTCACTTTTTCATTAAATGAATAGCAAATTTGAAATGTGATACAATTTGTTTATTATTCATACAACAACAAAACCAAGTTTGAACTTTGAACCGAACAAACTATCAAAATCGGTCAAAAGAAAATGGGGCAATTAAAGATTCTTCAAGTTCTCGAAATCCTCTATAAACAGTCTCGGTCCGACTCTGTGGAAGTGGCAATCTCCTCACCTCCGTCATGTACCTGCAAAATCCCAAACCAAAATATACTATTTTATGACTCCAAAATTAAGTATTCGCTCAAGGACAACCTTACTGGAAAGGATACATTAAAGGCTTCACAGTTCTTGCTCAATAGATGGAACATGAAAAACTTGACCTGTTTGCTGCACTAGTGATCTTGTCGCGAATCCCCTGGTTTAGAACCACTGTTTGTTCTGGCGAGAATGCTCCACCTAATATTAAAGAAGCACCAGCAGCAGTTGTGCCCATCCTCTGTGCAAATACAGACATTGCCCATTCGCGAAGTACCACTAGCACTGATTGAAGAAGGCGTAATCTGAGATTTGGTGATGACAAAATAGCCCCATTTGATAATAATTGATCGTAAGTGTTCAAAGTAGGTTCAGCTGCACCCTTGCAAGCAGCCAGAAGAGCCCTTGCCACATCTTCATCCCCAACAGATTCGGTTCCAGATTCCACCCTCTCCTACCAAGTCGATTATGTTACGAAGAAGTTTAGGATTCAACAAAACAAGAACCAATTCCATTCAACAAAGCTACTATAATGAGAATAAAATAAATTCTTGCTTTTCTTCCATTACTTTTAATTGAAATTGTAAGATAAAAATATACCAATGCAGCCTTCTCTAGATGAAGGCATAGAGTATCCAGTGGTAATACAGCTCCATCTCCCGGATAAACTTTAGAACCAACCCGCTTCAAAACAGAGCAAGCCTCAGCAATTCCACCGCTTAAAAGTGCTTGATCAATAAGTCTAGCCCAAGTTTCTCGGATAATGCTACTATCAGCATCACCTGAATAGTTTGCAAAGTACAACATTTCCAGGCATATCTAAAAGCAGAAATGAGAAGGCAATGAATCTCATTATTAACAAGAATAATGATATAGGAACACAAGTTAGCACATGATTAGGTAAAAGGAAATAATACTCAGCTAAGTTCATGGAAGCATTATCCAAGAAAAATACTTTACTAACCTAAAAAAGCCATAATGTAAAACAACTCCTAACAACATGCAAAAACATTTGAAAACACAATTCAGTTTAACAAAAATTCAAGTACCTACATAGGAGATAAAATTCTCTCTCCACCCCTCATTTTGATACCCGTTTGCCCCTTGTCAGATCCCAAAATATATGTGCATATATAAATATATTCTTTTACCTTTCTTTTATATGCAAAATTCTACCAGGAGTATGAAAACAGAGGATTAAAAGCCAGAAACCGCACCTCCCAAAGTTCAAAAGGAACTGCATATTCATTATACAACTGAGTAATGCTCTTCAAATCTGAAGATAACTCCTTGGCCTTCTCTCGCGCAGCATTTGCTAAATTGGCACCACCATTAAACCTGCTATCAGCAGCAGATCCATTTTGAACAGATTCTGATGTACCAGGTGTAGCTTCTAACCTGGTAGCCATTGCCTCCAGTTCCTCTTTTACTTTTATCTGAAACTGAAGAACAGCAAGTTTCCCTTCTAGTAAGTCCAGCAATCCACTGTCAAAAGCACCCCGGTTAGAAGCTCCCAGACCATCATTGTTACTAGCACTCTTGGCCTGGAGAACAGCATTACTTAGGTATTGACGCCTGGCATTGACAATGAAAAAAATTATTAGACAAACATAGTGACAAGTTTTTTTTTTTTTTTTTCTCTTACAACCACATTTAAAGCTCATTCAACAACTTATGAAACTAGAGCTGAAAACTTCAAACAGTACATTTGGATTGAAGGAATAAGAATACATCGGGATTTTCAAAGGTTATAGAGATGAATTTGCTGATTTTCAACCCACAAGTCCATCTAAGAAGAATATTGATAAATATTGATAAAACAAAAACTGTCTACCTCTGTTCAAGACTAGGAGCATTGCTCCCATCAATTGAGCGTCTTTCAGCCAGCCTCAACAATACATGAGCTGCAAGCAAATGCTGTCGCTTCAAGACATAATATCGAGCCAAAAGATCAAAGTATTTAGCTTGATTAGAATGAATAGGAGCTCCAGGTTGACCCACTGAAGGGGTTGCTGATGTCAATGCAGAGAGAGCTCGAACCTATATGGAAGATAATAAAAATGAGGAAAAACTAAAGGAAAAAGTTATTATAGCAATTCATTGTCTAAGCTCTGCAGAAAGAAAACTGTGTACACAGGTTACAACAGTCAAAACTTTAAAATAAGACATGAAAGATCACAGCAAGAAAAATAAGCACCTCTTGTGCAGGTTCACAACCAGCAGTCTGCAGAAAAGGCACCAAATCAGGACCCCCATATTCCAACAGCTCATTCTCAAGACCTAAATCGATCATAGTTCTGTACAAGTACTCATGAAACAATCTGTCAGGTGATTGAACACTAAGCTGAACAATCTGGCATATATATTTTCTTCGTGAAGCATGATCAAGGACAGATCGCACTGCAACAGGCCTAGCAGGAGACCCAAATTCCCTCTGTGAGCCCTCACCTTTCAGAGAACGTAAAGCACTAGCAATTATCTCATAGCACTGTTCACGCTGAGCAATTGCATAATCTCTGATTGCTTGATCAATTTGTTCATTGAAAGCATCACCTGCAGGATCAAGTGCCTGAGCTTTCTGTAGGGGTAAGCGAACCACAGCCTCATAAAATCTGCAACAAGGACTCAAGTTAAAGATGAGATAATCTGATTTAAAATTATATTGTCAAAGAAATCCTATGCTAGCCTTGTAATTGAATGATAAAATCACCTTAAGTCCTCAAACCGTTTGCAAACAGTTCTTAAATCAGCAGATTCTGGAACTTTACTTAGGAAATCAAAGGCTTCCCTGGCAAGATTTTCCTTCACATCAGGATCAGGAGTTACAGCAGCTCTTTCAAGACATTCCACAGCTAAGAAAAACTTATAATCAGACTCCTTGAAATAGCTTGGACATCCCTCACGTAATTTACCACTTATATCATCCACTGTCCCCTTGCCATCAGGGCCAGTATAATACTGGAGCAAGAAACAACATTTAGTAGTGCAATCCTTCAGAAACTCTAACAAACATTTAGAAGAGAATCTTGAGACTTAAGAAATGAGCTCACTTAGTGAACTTATACTTCAAATAAGATTTACCTCCATCAAAGCAGAAATAAGTCTTGTAGCAAGGCGGTCACCCTCCTCAGAACAAACAAGTTGATGGAATGTCAACTGAACCAATTCCTGGCGGATGTTAGCATCAAATCCCTGAACCAAGCGTGCTACATGATGCTGAGAAACAAGCTGTAGTAAAAACAGAGCTTCAGCAGACCTAAGAAGCAACTGCCGGATGCATTCCATCGCTCTCACCTGTAGCACAAGACTTGTCAGAAACAGATATGATGCCTAGTACATAATAAATGGATGCATCAAGAAATTCCACCCCACCTCCATAGCAGCCAATTCAGCAGGACTATATGGTAATCGCTGTCTTTTATTGGACGTTCCACCACCATTAGACTCCACACTCCGGAAATAAGCACCAAATAAGTTTCTAACCATGCTCCTATCACCAGCACCTAATTCTGAACCAGTTCCATAAAGAATAGAACCAGTCATGTCACCTAAACCAGCTACACATCCATAAAGCCCTCTTCTTTTGTTCCTTCTAGATCTTAAGAATATCTCCAAAGCACGAGTCTTGTTCTCAAGGACTTGCATAGCCCCAACAGAAAGTCTGCATGTAATCAACCCATTTTCCGATGCTGCATCATAACCACCTTTCACAACCATAACAGGGAGCTCCCAAACAGGAAATAGCAACCTTGATGAGCACAGGCAGAGCCCTTCATGGGCACCTGAGAACACTGGCTCAGCCTCCTGAACAACCTGCCCCATGCTGAAACCCCCAGCAGCAGTTCTAGTATTTGATAGTCCACTGGTACCTTCAACTTGTGGCACTCCAACAATTCTTGGGTCCTCAAATGCTTCAGCTGCCTTTTCAGCAACAACATTGCTTATAAGATTTTCAGAATGAACTATCCTTGCAGCTAGCATCAAACACATTGCAGCTGCTTCACCAGCACCAAAACGATTAAAGAAATCCTCTAATATTGGTCTTGGAGAGTTTGACTCCAACAATCTTCTCAGAATATCAACGGGCCGATTGAAAACTACTTCCATCATGCCCATGGTGCTGAAAATAACAATTCTCCTCCTTGGCAATATATGTTGAGTTGAAAGGTCACCTCTAGCCCACAATTTCCCTGATGCTTTTTCACAAGACTCAACTGAGCTTTCAGATCCACAAAATTCAAGCTCGGAATACAGTGATAACACAGTCGCAGCTGTATCTGGTAAAGGAAGAACATCTGCCACAAAGAGCATTCGGCCTTCAACAGGCAAGGAAGAAACAGATTCTCGTAATGCTCGGGAACTCCGAGCACTTGCTCCTAAATTACCTGACAGAGATGACTGTGAGCTTGAATCTCTGCTCACAATGAGAAGAGAAGACATGGTTGGCGGTGAAGAATCAGAAAGGACAAGAGTTCCAGTAGAATAGTACGCTGTTTCTACCTTCAGTGAAAGATCCTCAGTCTGAGTCCTACCAGCCAAAGACATTGCGCCAAAGGTAAGTCCACCACTGACGCCTAAAGGAGGTGAAGGCCTAGTTGTTACAACTTTTAAACAGCTTGGCCTGTGGTGATGATTGTTAAATCCACCCAAACCTCCAACAGTACTATTACTTCCACCAGATGTGGAGGTAGAAAGGTACATTCGCCTACCATCTGATAAAATAGCAACAAGATGCAGCCACTTTGATTCTAACGTGGATAAAGGGGAAATTGAAACAATGGATGGTTTTGCTGATCGATTTGACGCTCTTGATGCTGTTGTTTGTCTACCTCCATAATGTGCATCTTTCTGATTTAACAAATTCCTTTCTTCAGCCACTTTTTTCAATGGACTGTCTCCACTTGGCCCCATAACAAAAACCTGAATTTTCATCTCTTCAGTTCTTGCATATAGAATCTGCCTTTCGTTATCAACAACCATTTCAACAATGGGATCTACAGCTCCAAACTTAAACATATTTGGTATAACCCACCTGGAAAACCAACAAAGTTCTCTGTTCTGAAAGCATATCTAAATACTTATCAAACCAAAAGTACTCAAGATCCTCATTGTGAGGTGGCATCACACTTTTATAATCAGAAGAGGACAAATCATGCAGATAGAGAGAACTTTTAAATATATAGGTGAAATTATAGGAAAAGCAAAATGATCACACAAGCCAGCAAGATTAAGTAGCAGAACACACCTTGAAATAACACTTCCTACACCTGCAGTGAGGCAAACTTTCCGACAACGCTTATGCCAGCCTGAACCGGTCATGTAATGCAGCTCATATATGTGGCCATCTCGGCCAGCCATGAAAATACGACCCTTATCAGTACAAGAGATACAAGTCATAGTAACTCCGTCAGAAGGTATTGTATACTCTGGCAAAGGCTGCAGTGAAACCTCTGCATAAGGATCACTATTATCACCCCCTCCAGAGCAGCATACTCCTACAAGAATCAACTGATAACAAGGAAAGCTGATAAGAAAATATAATTTCACTAACCTACAAGCCAGGAAAAATTAGAGAGAAAAGTCAATAGCAAAAAAAAATGATGTTAAAACTGCAATGAAACAGATAAAATCAGTGTTGTCAGCATCCAAAGAGTTAATGCTTCTAGACCCTCCAAATGAGGGCAATTTGATGAGATGAGGACTTTTTGCATCTAAGTTCACTTTTGAATAGGGGCGAAGCCAGAGATTTTTTTTTGGGGGAGGTAGTTACTAAATTGTATATTTTTACGATAGTAAAAATGCAATTTCACCATTTATAATTTTTAAAGGATTAAATCAAATTTTTATCATTTTGAGGGGTTAAAGTGCAATTTTACCACTGCTAATTTAAAATTTTATAAATTATTAAGGGGACTAAATGAAAAATTTTCCAGTTTAGGGGGGCCCGGGCCCCTGCCACCCCCCCTTGGGCTCCACACCAATGCTTTTGAATAAAAGTTTTTAATGCTAAAATCGGCATAATGGAGTAAAAAGCCTCTTGGATTTCTGTTTTTTTTTTTTTAATTTTTATCAGTCACTATAGAAGTCAACCCACAATTAATCTTCATAAATAAAATAAGGCATTATATTCTATTAAAAAGTTTTCTTAAAAAATAGAGCCACAGCCCCAAAATTTATAGGGTAAAAAATATCTTCAGTAAAGCAGCCAGAAATCTCAACATGCAATACTTCTAAGAGAATCGGGACCACTTTCCACTCTCGACAATGTTTCAGAGACAGATAAAAGACCACTAGTTAGCTGCTTCTATAAAAATTATGATAATAAGTGTCTACTATTTTCTTATTTGGCTCTCAATTTTCTCTTCTTTTCTCAATTTCTACTCTTTCATTGTCTCTTCTTTCCTTACTTTGCTAGGGCAGCCTGTCCTCTGTTTTTCATTTATGAAACAGAGGACAAATGCTGGTGTGGAAGTAAAAATAAAGCAAGCACTACTAAGTTTTTGTGTTAAAAAACAGAAAGCCTTGCCCTTATTTTCTCCTTCATAACAAAGAATTTTCCGTTCTTTTTTAGCCAAAAGCCAGAAAATTTTTTTATATAGATTATGGAAAGGACTAGACTTGAAACAATCTTTTCAACTTATTATAAGAGCTTTATTAAATCCTAGTTTATTACATATGATAATTAAATTTTCTTTGATAGTATTTATGTATGTATGGCTTACTTTGCTCAGTCAAGTGTTTTTTTGCACATTGCACCTCGGCAATAAAGGGGTCGTTGCACCTATTGTTCTCCTTATGCTTTTGCCAACATTAGATGCAATTGAAAAAGGAAATATCCATGTCCACAGGAATGATTTAGAAAGAGGATACTTTATCAATCCTATATTTGAAATTATAAATAGGATATTAATAAACATCTTCCAAAGGCATATAAAAAAAGCCAAGTCTTTACCTCGACAGGAGTTGCTAATATTAAAAGATACTGTATAGCTTCAATGAAAATGCCAGGTCTAGATTTGGTGAGGCCAACAGCACATATAGCTTGTTCCTCCACATTGTATTCAGGGCATTGGCCATCCCTAATGAAAAGAAAGATATGACAAAGGGGAAACAAATAAATACCAAATAAATGTTTAGACAAGATAGAAAAGGACAAAGCACTTTGTTTCTAAAAAGTTATTAACTCTGAATTTAGCTCTGGTTGTTCAAGTACCATCTGTTGAGGGGTCAAGTATGGCAGGTCCTAGACTCAAATGTCAAAGGCTGGCTCCTGGGATTGGGATCCCCCAAAAAAATAGGTGAAGGCTATCCATTGTGGTGCAGCCAAGCAATTGAATAACAAAGAAGTACCAGGTGAACTAAATGCTGGATACATCAAACTGTGACCCAATAAGGGCCTTACAATTTCATCCAACAAGTGATTTGACTTAACTGCATTTGTAGATTGCCTTTCATATAAATTGGCAATATTTTAGAAAGCAAGATTCAATGAGAAAACATTATATTTTATAGACATTACTCTGATAAACAACCCCTTATCTAGATAGCAAGTTCACCTCCTTATAACAAAGGTTAAATAAAATATTTATTTTACATCTCTGCACAGTTACCCTAGAACATTATGTAAAGATTTGTTTTCAATTTATAAAATTATGTAAAGATTTATTGCTGCCTTCATCTAAGTTACTTCTCTACGTCCAAGATATTCATTCCATAAAAATTGCTTATCATTTTATAGATATGCAACAAGCAGCAAATCAAAACTCACAATAGATGAAATGGTTGAGCTCATAAATGATAAATTACAAATCACTAAATCAAAACCAGTAACAAAAATCTCACCATTTGTCAAAACGCCAAAGAAACAAAGAATTATCCACAGATGCCCACGCCCTACATATCTCCGGAAATATTCCACATAATGCAGTTCCTTCTCCACCAGCTGCATTATATCTTTCTATGAGTACCGGAGGTAGCTCCCAAGTATCTTCCACCTCGATCAAAGGAGGCCACTGTAGTAGAATATGAAAGAAAATTTCATTAATAAGGAGGGTAACTCATCTCAAACCATCCAACCTATTTAGACATCTCAATTTTGCCATCAAAATGCTGTGACTGCAAAGTATGCTTAAAAGAGGCGAGGAAAGGACATGCCATGGGCTCAAAATAAGGTGAAATGAAAATTAGCACAAAGCATCTATGCTGACCAACTGAATGCGGAACATTATATGGATTACTGAAACTTAAAGATAGCACTATTAGTTTAAGACTAAATCAATTGCACCCACAAAAATGTCAAATGTGAAATGAAAAAGAGAAAGCATTTTAGAGTCCCAATGAATGCTTAATACCTACATAGAAGAACATAAGACTGAACATATTTGAAGCATTGCAATTCAACATAAAATGGAAAAAGAGCTACTTCCTATTCTTTAGGGACAGAAGACGAAACCCATCTGGTCAAGTGAATGAAAGCAAAAGTCACCAATTAAACATTAAGTTTTAACTGAAAAGTTCAGATAAATGTCAAAGACTTCGTTTTTAGGGGAGAAATTTAGTAAAACTTTACCTCTCTGGGGTGTGTGGAGTAGGGATGACTGGTGTATCTGGAAGCTTCCAAAGCTTCCTCAAGGTCCAACTGAGCCGCTACTTCACGGCCAATACGGTCGCTAACAACGAGTCCCGCATTGGTGACATCGCGCAATACAACCTCCTCCACCCACGACATCGTAAAAACCCTAGAATCAGAAAGGGGGAGAATGTGGTTGGATTCAAAAAGAAGAGCCCCAAGGTTTTCCTCTAGGGGCTGTCAAATTGAAACCCTAGCTTAATTTTGGTTATCGATTTTGATTTATGAAATCAAAGGGGGGGGGGGGGGGAGGCAGAAGTTAGTGAAAGTACAGGAAATAAAAAAAGAAAGGAAAGAAAGCGTTAAAGCGTAAGTATATAAAATAGGGTTTATTCAAGGGTTTTCCAGTGGCGGGCAAATAAAGCCATTTTTTTAGAGAGCGGGCCTTCGAGTTTTGAGTTTTCAACTTCCGGTCTCTTTTTCTAAAATATGAATTCAATTCTTCGAGTGTTTTTAAGATTAAAAGATTGTAATAATATATGTTATCTAGATAACTCTAACATGGCTTTATTTTTATTTTGTCAGCTAAATTTTTTTATTAATTTAATCACTTTAATTAATATAATTATTTGAATCAGTCACTATTGTTAAAATTTTAATTAATTTATTAATAAAGTACTGACATAATATATTAACTAATTGAACAAAGATTCATGATTTTTATTTTTTACTTTTGATTAAAGTTTAAATACCTGATTGTAATTATTTCAAAACACTTTTCCGTTCCAAAAGCAAGTTACTTCCTTGTTACATATGTTTAAACCCCAAGCATGATAAGGTTGAAAATTTTTGCAATTGAAACTGTGATTCGAAACTCCCCTACTTGGATTATAAAGCCATCACTTATGATTGCTTCAGAGTATTGATACTTCTCGCTATTTAGTAAGAATGTAACACCCCTTACTCGTATCCGATGTCGGGACAGGATACGAGGCGTTACTGGACTTAAATGCACATGAACATGTAAAATCGAGTCATAAATTTTCATTCTAATTTAAAACTTCTCAATTTCCATCTCAAAGTCCCTTATACGGCCAACTTGGCCAAAAACATACACTAGTAATGATTCGGGACTAAACCGATAACTTTTGAAACACAATTAAAATTTTTCACGTTGTGGAGAGTCACACGACCGTGTGGACAGGCCATGTAGTCTCACACGCACGCCTATGTCCTCCACCCGTGTTACTCTCTGTTTATGATGTCAGCACACATTTAAGGTCACACGGCCAAGTCACACGCCCATGTGCTAGGCCGTGTCCTCCACACGGCTGAGATACACGGCCATGTCTCTGCCCTTGTGGCCAACACTTAGGCTATTTTCCAAGCCCTTTTTGTACTCTTAACTTTTTACACTCATAAACATACATCACACCTTTGATTATTCCAGATTTAACCATCTAACATATGTAATATACCTAACTACATCATGGCATTTCCATGCATGTATAAACTATGCTTACATACTTATAACCATTATGAGCCACATCTCATGGCTATATACAATGAATTATCATCAGCTAATACATTTAACCAGTTCACCATAATACATACTACTAATAATTAAATCTCTATACATGCCACTCACTTGTAAACTAATAAGAATTAACATTACTCCAACTTGTCAAATTGATAGTGTGATGTTGCCTCTGACGATCTCCAACCCCGAGCTAACCTGACAATACTAAGAGAAAAGAAAAGAAGGGTGTAAGCTTTATAGCTTAGTAAGTCGGCATGTAATAATAAATAATTTAACTAACAAGATGTTTCCATTCTTAAAAAGTATTCTTACGATAACGTGATCTTAGTTTCACATGATTTCACCTTTTTGCCCACATTCACCTTAGGCTGTCTTCCTGAGTCACTGTTGCTAAATTAATTATATCTGGAGCTACGGAACTCCAAATTTAGATTCGCTAATTTTCTTTGAAACTCACATACTTTCATACCATAAAATTTTCAGAATTTTTGGTTTAGCCAATCAATACAGTTTATTCATTAAAGATTCCCCTGTTTTGCTGTTCAACAACTCTAGCTCCTCTTCACTAAAAATCAAATTTCTCATTATATAGAGTTCGAATAACCTTCCCAAGGATTCTAAGAATATAAATTACATACCATAACCATTTTCATACAATTTTTAGTGATTTTCCAAATTTGGAACAGGGGATTTTCGAACCCATTCTGACCCTATCTCACTATAATTTAAATATCTCATAATATATAAATCATTTGCTCACACCGTTTCTTTTATATGAAAATAGACTTAATGAGCTTTAATTTCATAACTCATTCAGACTTTAATTCAATTTAAATAGACTTAATGAGCTTTAATTTCATAACTCATTCAGACTTTAATTCAATTTCCACCATTTTTGGTAATTTTTCAAAGTCACATAACTGCTGTTGTTTCAAACTATTTTATTGAAAATTTTACACGTCCATGTTTTCCTCATATTATTTTCATTTATGAACACATGACACCAATCATGCTCAATATTAGCCATTCCAATGGATAATCATCATCAATATTTCCAAGTATTCATGTTAGCACTTACACCATATCAACCTTACCACAAGTTCAATCACATTTCGAGCACATTGCTCATATGTAAACACCTGCACTTACACACCACATCACCACACAAGTCTCTTTTAGTAAGCTTTTCCCGTTGAACCCTTTAGAATAACATCCGATACTCGGTGGTTTCAGCACATAGCTCCACCAACACATAATCCAGCTCTCATGTACACATGGTGAACTCTCGATATCACCCATATGACCTAACCATCAAATCCCGTAGCTCTCGTGTCTACATGGTGTCCAACACTCGGAACCACACATGCAACCTAGCTACTTAGTCCAGTAGCTTTCATGTCCACATGGTGTCCAACACTCGGAACCACACATGCGACCTAGCTACATATAACATAGCTCTCGTGTCTACATGATGTACCCTCGGTACCATACATGTGACCCAGCTATTTTTAATCCGTAGCTCTCGTGTACACATGGTATACACCTAGTATTACACATGTGACTTAGCTACATATGAAATTATCATCTTGTAACTCTCTTGTACACATGGTATACACACAGTATTACACATGTGACCTAGCTACCACATAGTATCCCGTAGCTCTCTTTTACACATGGTGTCCTACCCTCGGAACCACACATGTGACTTAGCTACACATTATTCGTATCTTTCATTTTCCGAAGGTTCAATCGGGAACTCCACTTTCCATATATTTCCAACTCATAAATGTCACCAATAATGCTTCATAATATGCATTTAAAATATTATGACACAAATGAAAACAATGAATTATGTACATACAAACTTACCATTTCACATAATCACCAAGTCATAAAAAGCATTTTTGAATACAACATTTCAATTCATTTTCATGTCACCTATGTCACCTTATGTCATGGACATATTTTGAAATCAATTTACCAACATAATATACTAAACATGTAATTCAACAAAATCAGTTTAATACCACAATTTAGGTTTCAAACATACATTACGATATTATTGTATTATTATTATTATCACACCAACTTACCTCGGAAGCGAAAATGACAAATTTTCCCAATTCGGTCCACAACCTCGATCTAAGCCTGAATCTTGTTTTTCATGATCTATAATATCACAATTAGCTTATTTATTAGTCAAATTATTCAATGTGACCCAAAAATCACATTATAGAATTTTTACGTTTTTGCCCCTAAACTTTCACATATTTACACTTTTGCCCCCTAGGCTCGTAAAATAATTTTTATTCAATTTCCACTAAATCACACACTTATGCATAAATTTACAACTTTTGCATTTAAGTCCTTTTTACAATTTTCACCAAAAATCACCTAGCAAAAGACGTTCACCACACTTCAAACATTCATTTTCTACCATTAGACATCAAAATACACAATTAGTCAACATGGGTAAATTTTTAAACTCAAACCCTAGCTCAAAATAATGGTAGAAATAGCTAAACCGAGTTATTGGGATCTCAAAAATGTAAAGAACATTAAAAACGGGGCTTGGGTGCACTTACTATTGAGCTTGGAAGCTTGAAAACCCTAGCCATGGTGTCCATACCAATATTCGACCCTTCCATGAAGAAGATGGACACATTTTGGCCTATTTTTCCCTTTTTATTTCTTTTAATTACCAAATGACAAAAATGTCCTTAAAGGCTTTTCTTTCAAATTTGTCCTATTCATGCCCATTTTTGTCTAAAATGTAATGGTCTAATTCCTATTTAAGGACCTCCACTTTAAAACCCCACTTCAATCAAGTACCTTTATGAACAAGAACAAACATTTTTCACCTTTTACAATTTAGTCCTAAACACCAAATTGAACACCCAATCGATAAAATTTCTTAACGAAAATTTCATACAATCATTCTATCACATTATAAACTTTAAAACCTAATCGCAATAAATTTTTCTACTTCGAATTCATGGTTTTCAAAACCACTGTCCCGTTTAGGCCCTAATTCGGACTATTACAAAGAATCACATCTCTAAAGTCTTAATTAAGTAACACGGATTAGTCAAGATTCTTGATTTCTCACTTAATTATTTGTTTGTAATGGAGGTTAAGATGATCTCTGACACATGTAGGGGCGAAACTAGGGGACTAGTAAGAGCCCTGATCCCCCTCTAAAATGGAAAATTTTCCATTTAGGCATTTTAATTTTTTTAATTTTAAATTAATAAAAGTAAAATTATACCTTTGGCCCCCTAAAAATATAAAAAATTTGATTTAATCCTTTTAAAATTATAAATATATAGGCTATTAAAATGGTGAATCTATATTTTTGCTATCATAAAAATTACAATTTAATTTTAGTCCCCTTAAAAATTTTTCTAGTTTCGCCCCTAAGCAGGTGATCGTGAATTTTTATCTGCAAGGCAAGAGATTGAAAATGCTTGTGTTTCAAGGAAGGTTCCAATGCTTCATGCATCTGTGCATCAGAATATTTCCAAGTTTGAGAGGTAAATGTTTGTGTAACACCCTTTACCCGTATCCGACGCCGGGATAGGGTACGAGGCATTACCTTACCAAATCACATGCCCCAATTTAAAACTTTTTCAAATATTGTCTTATAGACCTTCACATAAGGTTACGAAGCCAAAAACGTGGTTTAGAAACAACTCGAAACCATTTTGGGCACTTAAGAACATTTCTTCAAAAACTAGTAAAAACAGGGCACACGCCCGTGTGGAAGGGCAACACACCCGTGTCGCCTCTAGACACGGCCGTACTGTTGGCCCGTGTGGTTCACATGACCTAAGTTCCTAAGGACATGCCCGTGCCCCTTGTCCGTGCGGATTTATTTTCTAACATCGAACCTATAGGGGTTTTCACAAGGCCTGGCACACGCCTGTGTGCCCAGCCCGTGCCCATGTCCCTCACACGGCCATGACATGCCCGTTTCACAGCCCCCTATGCAAAAACCTTGGCATTCTGTTTCTGACGTCATTACTCACACAGTCGTGGCACACGCCCATTTGCTGGCCATGTCCTCCACACGGTTGAGATCATGCCCGTGTGGAACACTGATGGACATTTAATTTATCAACCTAAGGTGTAGGGGACACACGGCCTGATCACATGTTCGTGGGCGGACTGTGTGTCACACTTGGCATAGACACATGCCTGTATGTCTACCCGTATGGACAAAAATAGGCTATTTACCAAGCCTCTTCGCCACCCTGAAATAATATCAAACACAAATCCAAGTATCCCAAGACTTCAATACTCAACCAATAGCCATAATTTGGCATCAATATACATCAAATGTCCATAAACATGCATTTATCCAACAACCACAATATACTTATTGTACATGCATAAATAACCTATGCAAACATCCATGTAATGGCCCATTTTTGCCCAGGCCCATACTATACAAAAACAAAAAAAAAATTACAAACCAAAAACAGAAAACAAAGCCAAATAATACCCAGTCCAAAGTCCATAACAAAATATAACCCAATCAAATTAACCCTAGGGCCAACTAAACCCATTACACAGGCCCAAATAAAACCCAAATCCAACCTAAATCTACGGGTCCAATGGCCAATACCTAAATGAGCCCAAATGACCCAAACCAATTTAGTTTCTGCAAACCCTAGGTTTCTTTTGTGCCGCAGCCTCCCTCTAGCCCTCACCTCATCGCCGCCGTATGTTCGCCTGCAAAAAAAAAGAGCAATTAACAACAACAATCAAATTTTGTATTTATTTTTTAGATTTATTTTTTCGGTTATAAAACCGAATGTAATAGATAAAAAGGACTTACAAAAATTAATACAAAAAAAAGAAAACAGAGGATTCAAATCAAATACAAAAGAAAATTTTCAAAAGCAATCTAATGGTGCCATTTTTTATTCAAAAATAGAAATAAATTTTAATATCTTTTTTACCTTTTGGTTCGTTGTCCGTCGCCGTTGAGAGCCTTTAGAAATCCAACGTCAAAAACCCCTTTTGGGTTCCGATGAGGGTCAGAGGAACAACGTAGACGAGGACCTTCTCCTTTGCGATCTATTTCCTTTTTTTATTGAGTGCTTCATTTTAAAATAGGGATCAAGGTTTAAAAATATTTTTAAAAAGAAAAGGGGTTTGAAATAGGGTTAAAAAATAAGTTTTTTATGGCCCCCGACCACGGTCCACGGTAGAGGATCACAGCGGAACCACCGTGGCCGACGGCCAGATCTCTAGGGATGAAAAGGGGAAGCTATAGGGGCTTTGAGAGGGTTTCTTTAGTTTTTTTTTTTTTTTTTGAATGGGGGAGGAGAAATGAACAAAATAAAAAAAAGTGGGCTTTTATAGCTAATGAAAACATCACCGTTTTGTAATCTTCAAAATGGCCCCAAAACGACGTTGTTTTGGGGCCGACCCAATTACCAAACCCGTTAACCTGTGGGATTTGCGTGTTTTTGACGGAAGGGCTAATTGCGCATTTAGCCCTTCCACCTTTTTAAGTTGTTTTATTTTAGTCTTTTTTTTGTTTTTAATTTGGCCACACATATTTTTATTTTATCTCAATTTAGTCCTAGGGTCGATTTAAGGGACGAGTGCAAAACGACGCGCTTAGGGAGCTTGGAATAATTGCATATTTGACCCCTACTCGTTTGCGAGCACCTTATTTTAGTCCTAAATTTCGCTTTAATGATTTATGTATTTATTGATCATCCTCTTGATTTTGTTTTAATGTCAATTGAGTCCTCTTTTATTTAAATTTTTTTATATAGAATTCATTATTTATTTTTTAAACTATTTTAAAATATTTTATTATTTTGTATATATTATTGATTTTTACATTGCTTTATTTATTTATTTTAAACTCTTTTTTTTTTTGTATATATTATTTTGGCATTGTTTTATTATTATAGATTTAGGCATACTGATAAACTTCTTTTTATACATATTATTTATTTTCAAATTTTTATACACTGTTTATTTTAAAATTCCTTTTATGTACATTATTTATTTTTAAATTTTTATTTTAAACTCTTTTATATATTAAACTATTTTTATTTTATGTATATTATTTATTTTAAATTTCTTTTTACATATTATTTATTTTAGACTTTTTGTATATTATTTTAAGTTGTTGTATATTATTTATTTTAAGTTACTTTATTTTTTAAATTGTTTTGTATATCAATTATTTTAAATTGTTTTATATTATTTATTTCACTTTTTATTATTAATGCGAATATTTAAATAATGTTTATTATGTGATTATTGCCATGATATGCTCTATAAGCTGTTTATTTTGTATTTTCACATTGTCATTATTCATTAATGCATTTTTCTCATTCATAAATCGTTCTAATATTGCATTGATTTTCCCCAAATTCAAAAAAGGAAACTTTTAAAATTAAAGGCAATATTTTGCGTTTGGAAAACTTGAGAGATCATGCCGTAACTTACTGGGTTTCGATTTTTCTCTTTTAACCCAAATAATCGAATATCCTTTTAAAAATTTAAATGCATGAGTTTTAAAAATCAAAAGACAAGCTTAGCTTCGAGAGTTTAAAATGTTGTACCCTAATGTACTGGATATGATATTTTATTACTTCGGGACAAGAGGATCTTAACATCCATTTCGATTTATTCAAGCATTTTTTAAATAAAAAGAATCGTATTTTAAAATCTTCTCAATTTTCGATATTAAGATATTAATTAATCAATTATGTATTAATTTTGGGCGTTATGAGGGTGCTAATCCTTCTTCATGCGTAACTGATTCCCAAACCTGTTTCCTCGAATTTTGTAGGCCAAAATAATTGTTTTAATAAATGAAAATGTTTTATTAAAATGATCAATATCAAGGTGACCCGATCACACCTAAAAAAAAAGGATTGGTGGCGACTCCATTTTTGTTTTTAAGTCGACCCCTTTTTTAAAAAAAAAGGTTTCGACAGCTTGGCGACTCCACTAGGGACAAAAGAGAGTCAGGCCGTAAATTGATTATTTTGTATCATTTTGTCGAAAATTGAAAATCTAATTTAAAAATCTACAATCCTTTTATTGCATTCGTTTGTGTCATTTCATATGTTTACTGTGGTTCGAGTCTCGTAGAATACTCTTGCATTGCATTGCATGACCGTTTGGTTACACCTTTTAAGTGGGAGTGAGAAACTACGCCTTCGTGAGGTTTTCACCTCCACATGGGCTAATGGACTGCTTCCGGGATACATCCATACCTATGTCTTCGTGAGATTTTCATCTCCCTGCAGCCATAGGGAAATGTATTCCCCTAAACTGAACTCGGTCTGTTTGAGCCTATAATGGGTGAGGATCATGGAATCTGCAAGTTCAGGTACCCTTGCCTTAGAGCTGAACTGCATATAGAGAGCCCTAAGAGCCCACCTTAGGTAGAGTCGTATCGAACCCTAGCGGTCACCTGGACAAGTGCTCTATTTTATTTATTTATTATACCAACGTGTTTTCTTTTGTTTTGATTGCATTGCATTCTCATCATAGAAAGGAGGTGTTGATTCAAATTCGATTGCTAAATAGAAAAGCTTGTCATGGAAAATGGATTTCTTGATAAAGTGGAATACAATACGGCCGTCTGAATATGGCCCGAGTAAACACAATGCGAAAAGGCTGATAGCCCGTGGAGGAATATATGGCTTTGCTTAATTGTTTGAGGATTCAAGCTGACAAAGGTTATTCAGAAGTCGTCACGTCTTGACTTTCTTAAAGAAGCTAACGAGCATCGCGGGGATAAGTGAGCAATGCGTCGCGGCCCGGATCAAGCAGAGACATCCATTGGAAAGTTCATGGGATTTAACCTTAATACTTGGATACGAAGAAGGGGATCGAGGTATTCGATTGGAATATGAGGTCAAAGCTGCATATGTAATCTGTTTTATGTAAAGAAATTTATTTTCTAGAAAAGTTGTTCTAATGGAATTGAATTCAGAAGCAACGCCGCTGTTTCTTCTTGCATTCATTTCATGCATTTGTATTACATTACATTATATGCATTAGATTTTCACAAAAGGACCCTAATTAGATAAAATTATTACAGTTAACCTGGGAACCGACAAAAGTCTATCGACTAAGTATTGTTACAGTACTCGCGCTAGAACAAAAGATATGGACCAGAGGTTAGAAATACTAGAACAATTTCAAAGAGAGATGTAAGACCAATTACAGATGCAAATGCAAGAGCAACTGGCCAAGGTCCAGTAAGATATGAGGGACCAAATGCTAGAGTCTTAAAGGAATATGATGGATCAGTTGACCCAATTACTGGTTGGGGGGCTTGAAAAAAGGAAAGGCCCAGTGGTCAACAATGGGGATGATAATGAAGAGCCCATCTATCCCCCAGGTTTTATGCCAATAACCGTCCAGACCTGACTAGATGAGCATCCGCAAGGGGTACCCGTTACTATCAAATCCCAACAAAATTAGGCTGGTACCTCGGCACCTATAGACTACCCGATAGGCTCAGGCTCCAATCCAGGGGGCAATCCAACCACTCATGTAGTTCCTGATTTAGACGAGATGGCAAGAATAGAAAAAGCAAAGGTAGAACTACTAAAACAACTCGAAGATCGGTACAGGTGGTTGGAGGAAAAACTTAGAGCAATGAAGAATGTTGATTACCATTGCGGGGTTGACGCTAAAGATCTAAGTTTGGTCCTAGATCTAGTACTCTCGCCGAAATTTAAGACTCTAGAGTTTGAAAAGTACAATGGGACTAGTTGTCCTAAGCTCACATCACGATGTTCTGTCGAAGGATGATAGGATATGTTAATAATGACCAGCTATTAATCCACTGCTTCCAAGACAGTTTGATTGGGTCAGCATCTAAATGGTACAACCATTTAAGCCGTGCTAAAATCAATTCATGGAAAGACTTGGCACAGGCTTTCATGAAGTAATATAACCATGTAACAGACATGACACCCGACAGAATTACCCTGCAGAATATAGAAAAGAAACAAAGAGAGAGCTTCAGGCAGTATGCCCAAAGGTGGAGGGAAGTCACCACGCAAGTCCAGCCACCTCTTCTGGAAAGGGAAACCACAATGCTTTTCATCAATACTCTGAAAGCCTCGTTCATTAACCATATGTTGGGAAGCGCTACCATGAGCTTTTTAGATATAGTAATGTTCGGTGAGATGATTGAAAATGTAATAAGAAGTGGGAGGATAGATGCGGGAGAAAGTGTCAGAAGGACAACCCCGATAAATAGGGAAAATGAAGTGAATATCCTGAGCATGCATGCCAAATCGGTCACTGTTGGCCAGTCGAGGGCCGTAACCACTAGCTATCAAGGCTCTTCAAAGTAGGAATCCAACTCGAGGCCAAATGTAGAAAGGCTCAAATTCACACCTATCCCAATGACATATATGGAGCTGTATCAGAATCTTTTTTTATGTGCATGTGGTGTCTCTATTTTACACGAAACTCATGCAACCTCTGTTCCTAAAATGGTATGATGCGAATGCACAATATGAGTACCATGCAGGAATAACAAGACATTTAATTGAAAACTGCACTACGTTCAAAAAGTTGGTTGAAAGGTTCATTAAAATGGGAATTGTGAAGTTCGACGAATCACCAGAACCTAATCACTCTGATGATGTAGTAAATGCGATAATTGAAGGAGGGGGCAAGAGAGTTGCTATTCCTTGAAGAATTCAAAAGCCTGGAAGGAATATCTAGGAATCTAAACATTAATCCGAAGAGGGAACTGGGGAATAAAAGTTTCCAAGTGTCTGCCCTTGCGTACTAGGGAGTGTTTTGAACAATGGGACTGTGGAAGAGATCCCTGTATTTTTTTAGAACTAATCTAGAGTAATATGCAAAACACGTTTATTGCTTTAGGCCTAGAAGCAATGAGAATCCTTTCATGAAATAGGCTTGTGTCCAAAATCTTTATTTCAATAAAATGCATCTTTTTGAGCAAATATTCTTTTATTCTTTCCATTTCATTATTCTCAGATTCTTTTGACTTTTTTTCAAATATTATTTTATTCTTCATTCATGGTCATACCATATAAATAATCATCCTTAGAATCATTTATTCATTGGAATATGCCTTCGTGCCTACAGCAGGTCCCCAGATATCAACGACATGAGCGACGCTACTATTAACTCAGAATCTCCTTTTGAATGAGATATGTGTCTAGGGGGATCTCAAGACTTTGAAAATGACAGAGATTGTAACCTATCTCCTGATTTGTTAAGGATGATAGAACAAGATGAAAATAGATCCTACCTTACAAAGGGTCAATTGCGAACCTAGGAGGGAGAAAGAGGCAAAGATCGGAGCTTGCAAAGACAAAGCGAGACATCATTGAATTATTCTAAGAATTTAAAGATGTTTTCACATAATCGCATCAAGATATGCCTAGGCTACTAAGATGTGATGATGCTGTAGGGTGTTTGAAAAACACATGCTAATGGTTTTACAATAGCTAGACTAATCATGAGGTTCAGGTACTGCTGGTCCACCATGAAAGAGGATTGCATCAGTTATGCTGTAAATGTCAAATTGAGGAAGACAATATTTATGTGCCTCTTTCATTTCTTCACAAACTTTCTCTATGTGGGGCATAGATGTTATTGGGCTAATCTTGTCAGAAGCTTTTAACCAATATCGATTCATCTTTATGGTCGTTGATTACGTCACTAAGAGGGTGGAAGTAGCTTCATATGCCAATATTACAAAGTCGACAGTCATCAAATTTCCTAAAAAAAGGGGTGCCTACAAAGAATGTTAGAAAGGATCATGTCTAACAATGCACAACTGCACAATGTCAAAAGTTTGTAGTCTGTTCAAAGATCAGACGTCATATCTCAGTGCAGCAAAGGCAGCCAAAAAGAAAAAAGAGAAAAGAGAAAAATCGTGGAAGATGACTAAGACTTGTAAATATTGGCATAAAAAGTTACTATTTACTTTCTATGCTTATCGAATGTCGGCCAGGACCTTCGTCGGGGCAACACCTTTTCTCATTAGTTTATAGAATGAAAGTGGTTTTGCCAATTGAACCTAATCGAAGAAAAATGTTAAAAGCTATCCGTCATGGTCAGATGATGCGGGCTTACGAACAAGAGGGTCGTCCTAGAAAATTCTACGAGGGGGACCTGATGTTAAAGAAGATCCTTCCTATACAAAAGGACTTCAAAGGAAAGTGGATGCCAAACTGGGAAAGACCTTATGTAATAAAGAAGGCCTTTTCTGAAGGAGTATTGATATTGATCGATATGGATGGCAAGGACCTGCCCAATCTGGTGAATTCAGATTCAATAAAAATTTCCAAAAAAGAAAGAAAGAAAGAAAGATAAAAGGAGAGGCTAAGGTGAAAACCCGCAAAGGGCGCATTGAGACCAAAGGGGTTTTGAGTTGAAAACCCGAAAAGGGTGGCTTAAATTTTGATCAAAAGTGAGGCATTCGGTAGGCTTGCTATGCCTGAATTAACAATGAGGAAGTATGCTATGTCTTGGGGCATCAAGAAAGTACTCTGGGTCCCCTAAACCCATATCGAGCTCAAAATGGTCCTCAAAAAGCTTGTACAGAGAAGGTTAGGTTACGATATCTGGGGCACCTAGTTCTTCATCCTACTCATATTGAATTTGCTATCTTTGAATACCTTTTACTTTTCAAGATGCATTCCCAATTAATTTTTCTAATTTATTCATTTTGAACTATGCTCCAAATTAATTCCATTCTTGTCCATTGTTACAATCTTTTTCAAGCATTTTGCATTGAAATAACGATTAATGGACTAATAATACTTTCATAAAAGGGAGTTTTGCATATTACTCTGGAAGCTTCTAAATAATACAAGAACTTGAAACAGGACTATTGTTTAGAACTTACCAAACCTAAGGGTTGGATATTTGAGGAAGAGGAGTCTAAATTGTGACTATCTCTTCAGATTTTTTGATCAGTTGAACGAGAAGACAAGATATTGCATCGATAATCTCGACGAACAACGAGTAATGCTAAAAGGGGATCATTCTCGAAAAGGAAAATGATATTCTGCATTCATGCAAATATCATGCATACACATCTAGTCATGATCAATTGGTTGAAGAAACCACAAATCCTATACCCCTAAATGGCAGTGGGAATGGATTGAAGACAATTCAAATTCTATTCGCTTAAATTACAGTGGGAATAGATTGAAAAAGATTCAAATCCTATGCCATTGAATTGTAGTGGGAATGGATTGAAAAAATTCAGATCCTATACCCCTGAGTTGTAGTGGGAGGGTTTGAAGATAGTACAAACCTTATGTCCCAGAGGTACAGTGGAATGGACCCTTAAGTTATAGTGGGGCAAACTTGTTGAGCAGAATGTGACTATTTCTTCGGGTTTTCTGTCAAAAATACTAGCCGAACAAGATGGCAGCGTAATACGTTAGTGATTAAGCCCTAATAAACAACGAGCGATGACACCCTAAGCATTAAAAAAGGGATCATTCTCATGACATTTCTGCATTCATATATCACTCATAACATGTATAGTTAGGAGCATTTGATTTATTCTGATCATAGCATCCTAATCACTAGGCATAAGCATAGGCCAATGAAACCGATTGTAACGACCTATCATCCGTATCCGTCGCCGGACTGAGTTACGAGGCATTACAACACCAAATTAAACACTAGAACAATACACATATCCATGAATGATTTCCTTAGACAATAAAACACATTTTATAAAGTTACTCTGTAATTTATTTCATATCATACAACAACATAAATACGATCATATAACTTACTAGTGAAAGTATCCATGCTTCAATTAGTTCAGCTCTCTATACGGTAGCCATGCATTTACTTCCTAAAGTATTGAACTCTAATATGGTTTTATACTAAGTTATTATCAACCTAAACCTCATCAAATAAATAATAGTATAAGCGCATGAAACATTATAAGTCATAAACCATCTAACCTTTTTATAAATAGAGTTACTATTCATTTGGTCATATACTCTTCCATTAGCCGAATATACACAATCATATTACCAATTGCACTTTTAGTTTATTTCATCATCTTATCCATTAAACTTTCACATAAAGAAACATACAAAAATCTACTATCATTTCATTTCATTTTAGCATCATTTATAACTATTTATATAGAATATATGTGTCCACTCATTATTTTTATAAAATCAAAGACTTTGAATAACATTCTCAAGTCAATATCAACCAAGTTGTTAATATAATCTTAAAGACTTATAAAACATGTCATTTCCATCTTATAGATGTAACCAAGGCCGAATCATTCATGAGTATAAACATATATATTTTCCAATTCATATAATACGAAGCAATACTAAACTAGCATAGCATAATAGTGTAATTTCACACAACTAGATACTAGACATTTTCGCATGGCATATCATATATACACAACATTCCAAAAATACAAAATTTGACCTAGTCTAACCTATACATGCCATAGGACGAGTTTAAGTAGATACTACCGAAACAGAAGATAGTGTGATAAAATTTCTACTGATCCCTAAGCTTGTAGCTGGCTGCGAACTTCTATAAAACGTAAAAAAAATAACATTCAAAGTAAGTTCACGAAACTTAGTAAGCCATTAACTAATACGTAAAATTTTAATATTTATATAACATCGATTCAAGTTGAGATCATGTAAGTTATAAATCGAATTCTTTAATTCAATTAACACTTGCTTATACATATCTCATTCCGGAACCCTTTTAACATTATTCACCCATTACAAATACATGTTACATTCACCAAATTAACTATTTAACTTTGAATAACAAATCACATTCATACATACCTTCATAGCATAAACTATTCAATATTTAAATAACCGTGCACAGATACATACCTATTTGGCCGAATATAATGTAAGGTTACTTAGCTAAATTTCCACTCAAATACTTCTTCCATTACACTTAAATCCTTATAATCGTAATTTGGAATTTAAGTTACCGGCATTCAGCCTGCTAGGCACTAAGCCTGAATTAAACACTGGCACTTAGCCTGCTAGGCACTAAGCCTGAATATGTTCACCGGCACTAAGCCTGAATATGTTCACCGGTACTAAGCCTGCTAGGCACTAAGCCTGAATCAAATCCAACTCAAAGCAGGTATACTCTCATGTAGTTAAATCATTAATATCCATTCATTTCCAGACTAAATATACAAGGTTCATATACTGAAATGCTAGTACATACTATTTTTAAAATAACTCTCCAACCAAAATCATCAATATCAAATATAAACAGATATTTGCTCATTCATGTCATATTCGGTAATCACATTTAACACATAGTAAGTATTATTATCAATTGAAATTCATATTCGGCAAACATGTAGTAATCTTCTAAAAATTCAATTTAACACCTATATCAATTCATTAGTAAAATTTAGTACATAAAACAGATTAATGACTTACCTCGGATATCGATGAACAGTAGATTTGACTACTCGGCTAACTTAGCTTTCCCCCGATCCGAATTTGATTTCCTTTCTTCTTGAGCTTCAAATTTCAAATGAGACCCATTTAAACTAAATTTTTATGCAATTCAATCCAATATAAACATTTAAGCAAATTTGTCGATTTCACCCCTACTAATTTTCACATACGGCAATTTAATCCCACATTCAAATTACATTAAATTAAAATAATTTCACATATCAAACCTTGGCCGGATACTCCCATTTCACATACAATCCTTCATATTTCATTAATTTAGCAAATTAGTCCCTTTAGTTAATATTTTAACATATTAGTCCTACTACTTCAAATTCATCAAAATTTTTAGGATAAAGCTTAAAAATTTAAGCGCACTTCAATTTATCAATTTAAACACTCAATTTCCCAAAGCTCTCAACCTTGGCAACATTCAAAATACACACCATATACAAAAATTCGAACATGGTTTTTATACTATACGAAGTAACGAATCCAAAAATGTAAAAATTATCAAAAATCAAAATCAAACATACCTTCAAATTGAATCTCAAAGTGCCGAATGCTTAACCTCTCATGTTTTTCTTTCTTCTTTCTTATTTCGGTAATTACTATGCATATCAACCTTATTTTATTCTATTATTTCTTTTATGTTACGTTATAATATATGTTAATTCTTAATTTACCTTATTAACCTTTGTTATAAACTACCAAATTCATATATATTAAGGAGTTTACCATCCAACACATATAACCAATGGCAATTTACAACATAAACACCCCACATTAAAATCCACTATCACTCTAGTGCTTATGCATTAAGCCATCAAATTTTCATTTTATGCATTTAAACCCTTTTTCTAAATTAAGCACACAAACAGTCGAATTAATGTACGAAAATTTTATGGATACCAATTCACACAAAATAAATGCATAATATAAAGATAAAAATATTTTTTAACTTGGATTCATGGTCCCGAAACCACCATTCCGAATAGGGTCAAATTCAGGCTGTCACACCGATTCTATAGGATATGTCCCCCAGAGGACGGTGTAGCAACATCGATGAATCCACAGATCTTATCTCCTTGAAGTAGCAAGTGGAGTAGATCAAAGACGATGAATCTTATCTTCCTGAGGTAGTAGGGGAGTAGATTTAAGCCGCCAGCCTTATCTCCCTGAAGAAGCAATGGAGAAGATTGTAGATATTATCTCCCTGAAGTAGTAAGTGGAGTAGATCAAAGACGGCAAATCTTATTTTCCCGAGGTAGCAGGGGAGCAGATTTAAGCCGCCAGCCTTATCTCCCTAAAGTAGCAGTGGAGTAGGCTAAAGGTTGTAGATCTTATCTCCCTAAAGTAGCAAGTGGAGTAAATCAAAGATGGCAAATCTTATCTTCCCGAGGTAGCAGGGGAGTAGATTTAAGCCGCCAGCTTTATCTCCTTGAAGTAGGAGTGGAGTAGGCTGAAGACTGTAGATCTTATCTCCCTGAAGTAGTAAGTGGAGTAGATCAAAGATGGCAAATCTTATCTTCCCGATGTAGCAGGGGAGCAGATTTAAGCCGCTAGCCTTATCTCTCTGAAGTAGTAGTGGAGTAGGATGAAGATTGTACCCTGAAGTAACAAGTGGAGTAGTTCAAAGAAGGTGAATCTTATCTCCCTGAGGTAGCAGTGGAGCAGATTGAAGCCACCAGCCTTATCTCCCTGAAGTAGTAGTGAAGTAGGCTAAAGATTGTAGATCTTATCTCCCTGAAGTAGCAGGGAAATAGATAGAAGTTGTAAATCTTATCTCTTTGAAATTACAAAAGAGTAAATTGAAAATGGCAGATCTTATCTTCCTGAAGTTGCACTGAAGCAGATCGAAGCCACTATGCTTACCTTCTTGAAGTTTCAGTGAAGTAGATCGAAATTACAAATCTTTTCTCCCTGAAATTGCATTGGAGCAAATTAAAGCCACTGACCTTATCTCCCTGAAGTTACAGTGGAGCAGGCTGAAAATGAAAAATTTTATTTCCTTGAAATTGCAGTGGAATGGATTAAAGCTATAAGTCACAAATCCTATACCTCTAAGTTATAGTAGGTCGGATTAAATCTACCATGGCAAATCTTATTTCCCTGAAGTTGTAGTGGAGCAAATTAAAGCCATTAATTTTATCTTCTAGAAGTTACAGTAAAGCATATTGAAGATATCAAATCTTATCTCTCTGAAGTTACAGTACAGCAAGATTAAAGTTATAAGTCTTTTATCCGTGAAATTATAGTGGAATGGATCAAAGCAATAATTTCTATGTCCCTGAAGATGCAGTGGACTGGAATGAAGCTACTTCAAGAAAATAAGTGCCAAGAAGTCAAGACTCGGCGAGACCGGGAAAAATTGGTCCTTTTATAGTCTTTGTTCTGTTCTCATTACACGACAACGAGCAAAGAAGGGCAGCTGTAATGACCCATTTTTGCCCGGGCCCATACCATACAAAAACAAAAAAAAATAACAAACCAAAAACCAAAAACAAAGTCAAATAATGCCCAGTCCAAAGTCCATAACAAAATATAACCCAATCAAATTAACCCCAGGCCCAACTAAATCCATTCATAGGCCCAAATAAAACCCGAATCCAACCTAAATCTACGGGTCCAATGGCCCAATACCTAAATGAGCCCAAATGACCCAAACCAATTCAATTTTTGGAAACTCTAGGTTTCCATTGAGCCACAGCCTTCCTCCAGCCCTCACCTCCGGACTTTACGCCCCCGTCAGTGCACGAATTGCGCCCTTGTCGCTACTGTATGTCTGCCTACAAAAAAAGGGCAATTAACAGTAGCAATCAAATCTTGTATTTATTTTTTAGATTTATTTTTTTGGTTATAAAAACTAAATGTAATAGATAAATAGGACTTACGAATATTAATAGGAAAAAAAAGAAAATAGAGGATTCAAATCAAATACAAAAGAAAATTTTTAGAAGCAATCTAAAGGTGCCATTTTTTATTTGAAAATAGAAATAAATTTTAATATTTCTTTTACCTTTTGGTTCGCTTTCCATCGTCGTTGAGAGCCTTTGGAAACCTAATGTCAAAAACCCCTTTTGGGTTCTGACGAGGGTCGGAGGAACAGCGTAGGCGAGAGGACCTTCTCCTTTGTGATCTATTTCCTTTCTTTGTTGAGTACTTCATTTTAAAATAGGGATCAAGGTTTAAAAATATTTTTAAAAAGAAAAGGGGGTTTGAAACAAGGTTAAAAAAATAAGTATTTGTGGCCCTCGACCACCGTCCATGGTAGAGGATCGCGGCGAAACCACGGTGGCCGACCGCCAGATCCCTAGGGTTGAAAAGGCTGAAAAGGGGAAGATATGGGGGCTTTGAGAGGGTTTCTTAAGTTTCTTTCTCTAAATGGGGGAGGAGAAATGAAAAAATAAAAAAGTGGGCTTTTATATCTAATGAAAAAAGTGTTGTTTTATAATCTTCAAAATGGCCCCTAAACGACGTTGTTTTGGGGCTGACCCGATTACTCGACCAATTAACCCTTGGGATCTGCGTGTTTTCGACGGAAGGGCTAATTGCGCATTTAGCCCTTCTGCCTTTCTAAGTTGTTTTATTTTAGTCTTTTTTGTTTTTAATTTGGCCACACATATTTTTATTTTATTTCAATTTAGTCCTAGGGTCTATTTAAGGGACGAGCACAAAACGATACGCTTAAGTAGCTTGGAATAATTGCATATTTGACCCCTACTCGTTTGCGCGCACCTTATTTTAGTCCTAAATTTTGCTTTAATGATTTATGTATTTACTGATCATCCTCTTGATTTTGTTTTGATGTCAATTGAGTCCTCTTTTATTTAATTTCAGCTTTTATAAACTATTATTTGTTTTTAAGTCGACCCCCTTTTTAAAAAAAAAAGGTTTTGACAATCCACAATTCCCAAGAATTTTATTCTTCTTTCACTAAGATAAGTTGAATACTTTGGCCAATTCCAACGACCATTTACAAAATAAACTTTGTAATATAAATGACCAACATAATTGGCTAACTAGAGTAACTTGTACCAATATGACCAATTAGCCTATACATGCTATTACTCAAACACAAAAACTAACTAACTATACCGATTGCCCTAGTTGTTAGTGTGAATGATGCCTCCGACGTCCCTGGATCCTCGAATTACTTAGGCGGCACTATAAGGGAAAATGGAAAGGAAAGGGGTAAGCATAAAGCTTAGTAAGTCATAAGTAAATAAAAGACAACATAATTATCATGTTAAGTCGTACTTTCAACACATCATAATCTACACACGATACAAACAATAAGCATAACTTGACTTACTCGTTTTCATCTATTTCTAATTACATAACATGCTAGTGAGCTCACATTTCATAGACTACAGTTAGGCACCTGTACCATTTGCAAAGGTCATCACAATATCTCACAACAAGCATTAACTCTGAATTTTCCCGTTGAACTATTTAGAATATGGAAGGATATGCATTAAGCCTCCAACGTAGGGTATCAAGCCAATGCGATGTCCCAGACATGGTCTTACACTAGCTCATATATCAAGTTGACGCCATGTCCCGGACATGGTCTTACACTGACTCTCAATGTATCAAGGCTGATGCCGTGTCCCAGACCAGTCTTACACTGGCTCTTATCTATCGATGTCGATGCCATGTCCCAGACATGTCTTACGCTGACACGCAACAAGCTAACGCCATGTCCCAGACAAGTCTTACACTAGCTTGTATATCTCGAGGCTGATGCATGTCCCAGACATGTCTTACACTAACTCTTGTCTCAAAGCCGATGCATGTCCCAAACATGTCTTACACTGGCTCTCATAATACGGCCGATGCATGTCCCAAACATGTCTTACACTAGTACAAACATTACCCAATGTCATGGCTGAATATCCAATTCTATTCCAATTATTCAACCGGGTTCTATTACGCATGTTCTCATTATTTCATGAATAAAAAATCATTATTCAACAATTGATGCTTGAATAAACATTTTCATACATAATTTTTTTCACAATACAATATCTTATAACAAAACAAGGATTTCATGCATACAATTAATAATGTTGCATTATTTACCATAATTTACCTCGATATACAAAATAGAGGTGACTACTCGAGTTAGCCGATTTGCTTGGCCTTCCCTCGGTCTAGGTTCGGATTTGGTAAATCTTAATCTATAACAATAAAAATTTACTACTTTAATCACCAATTTTATCTAACAAGTCAAAATCACAATTTTGGCAAAATGACTATTTTGCCCCTAGACCTTGGCAAAATGACCATTTTACCCCTAGGCTCGGAAATTAATTTTTATTGAATTTCCTTATTCACCAAGCCTAAACAAACTCTTTTCACTCTTATGGCAACACAAAATTCCTAATATTTCACACAAATAACATCAACTTATCAACTTTACAAACTAATCCATTTTAGATAAACACTCTTTCACAAAAGTTGTTTATTTGACAACTAGAGTTCATATTCTTCCATAAAAACCCAGCAAACAATATTTATATAAGCATTCTAAACTTTCAACCATTTTGAAAAATACACCCCTCAAAAGATAGCTCATGCTACAAGGGTTCCAAAAATGTAAAGATATTCAAAAAAGGCTTCAAAAATCACTCACTTTTGAGTGCTAAATGTTGCTACAAATTTTGGAGCTTCAAAACCCTCTAATGGTTGATATTTTCAGTAAGAAGAAGAAAGAAAGAAGAAAGAAAATCAAGGCTAAGGACTTTTTTGCATTATTTTATCAATTAGGCACCTAAACTACCTAATCTTTGACTTTTCTCATCATTTTACCTCCCTTGATTTCTCATGGCCGGCCACACTAATAGGAAAGGGTCTATTTGCCCATTAAAACCCCCAAATTTGAATTCTTTAGCCATTTGACACCAATTGCTAATAAAACACAACTTTTGCCTTTTATGCGATTTAGTCCTTTTTCGATATTAAGCCTTTAATCGCGTAATTTAATTCACCAAAATTTTCATGCACCCTTATAAAAATACTATAACACATGAAATAATTCTAAAATAATTTTCTCTAACTTTGGTTAAGTGATTCTGAAATCACTATTCTGACTAGGCCCAATTTTGGGCCGTTACAATTCTCCCCTTAGGGATTTTTGTCCCCGAAAATCTTACCGTTGAAGAGGTTCGGGTTCTGATCTCTCATAGTCTCCTTGGGTTCCTATGTAGCTTCCTCGACTCTATGTCTATGCCATAATACTTTCACAGATGCTATGCTTTTGTTCCTTAATTTCTTGACCTTCCGAGCCAAAATCTTAACGGGTTCTTCACCATATGTCATATCCGGACTTATCTCTATATCTACCGGTGAAATCATGTGTGAGGGATCGGAGTGGTAACGATGTAATCGACACATGAAACACATTATGGATGTTCTCTAACTCTCGAGGCAAACCTAAACGGCAGGCTACCGGTCCAATTCTCTCCGTCACCTCGTAAGGTCCAATAAATCGTGGACTCAATTTGCCTTTCTTACCGAATCTAAGGACCTTTTTTCACGGGGAAACTTTTAAGAACACTTTATCCCTAACTTGAAACTCAATCTCTTTCCTTTTCAAATTCGTATAGGATTTCTGTCTATTTGAGATGGCTTTCAAACAATCTCGAATCACCTTAACCTTTTCTTCGGTCTCCTTGACCAAATCGACCTTGTGTATTTGATTCTCTTTAAGTTCTGACCAATATAAAGGCGTTCTGCACTTGCGTCTATACAAGGCCTCATAGGGTTCCATTTTCAAGCTCGACTGATAACTATTATTGTGAGCGAATTTGAAAAGTGGTAAGTACTTTTCCCAACTGCCTTGAAATTCGGGGACACAACATCTCAACATTTCCTCAAGAATCTGAATTACCCTTTCTGACTGGCTATCAGTCTGCGGATGAAAAGCTGTGCTAAAATTCAACTTAGTTCCCAAAGCTACTTGTAGCCTTTTCCAAAATTGAGATGTAAATCTTGGATCTCTATCTGAAATTATCGACAAGGGCACCCCGTGCAATCTCACTATCTTAGAAATATATAACTCAGCTAGTTTCTCGAGTGAGAAGTCTGTATGCATTGGTATAAAGTGAGCTGACTTAGTTAGTCTATCCACAATGACCCATACTGCATCTTTCTTTTTTAGCATTGAAGGCAGTATGAACACAAAATCGATAGTAATGCGATCCCATTTCCACTCGGGAACCATCACCGGCTGAAGTAAACCTGAAGGCACTTGGTGTTCAGCTTTTACTTGATGGCAAACTAGGCACTTAGAGACAAACTTTGATATGTCTCTTTTCATTCCTGACCACCAATACATTTTCTTTAGGCCGTTATACATTTTCACACTACTAGAGTGAATAGACAAGCGACTACTATGTGCCTCTCGTAAAATCTTATGAATAAGTTCAGCATCCTTAGGTACACAGATTCAGTCTCAGTACGTCAAACAACCGTTGGCACCAATTCTGAAGTCTGATCCATTTCCTGTCTCGCACTGAGCTATCTTAGCTTGTAGTTCCTTGTCACTTTTTTGAGCTTCAACAACCTCTTGCAAAAATGTCGGTCTAGCTCTCAACTCAGCTAAAATTGAACCATCGTCAGTCAATGACAACCGAGCATCTACAGCCCTCAAGGCAAACAACGACTTCTGGCTCAATGTATCAGCGACTACATTCGCCTTTTCGGGGTGGTAGTCAATTATCAACTCGTAGTCCTTTAGCAACTCTAGCCATCTTCATTGTCGTAGATTCAACTTTTTTTGTGTCATTAAATACTTTAAACTTTTGTGGTCTGTAACAACTCAGCATCTCTCGCCATACAAATAGTGTCTCCAAATCTTTAGCATAAAAACATGGCGGCCAACTCTAAATCGTGGGTCGGGTAATTTTTCTCGTGTGGCTTCAGCTGTCTCGAGGCATAGGCTATTACTTTGCCTTCTTGCATGATCACACACCCCAATCCATTTAAGGATGCATCGCTATACACTACAAATTCCTTTCCTGATTCCGGTTGCACCAACATTGGGGCCTTGGTCAATAAGGCCTTTAATCTTTCAAAACTTTGTTGGTACTTTTCGGTCCACTTGAATTTGATGTCTTTCTGCAACAACCTCGTCAGTGGAGTCGCAATCGTAGAAAATTCATTAACAAAACATCTGTAGTATCCCGTTAAGCCCAAGAAACTCCTAATCTCTGTTACATTCCTCGGCAGTTTCCACTTCGTAATGGCTGATATCTTGCTCGGGTCGACTCAGATAACATCTCCCGACACAAGGTGTCCTAAAAATCTGACCTTACGTAGCCAAAATTTGCTTTTGCTAAACTTGGCGTACAACTGTTTATCTCTCAAAGTTTGCAGGACAGTCCTCAAATGTTCCGCATGTTTACCCTCATCATGAGAATAGACAAGTATATCATCAATGAAAATGGCAACAAACTTATCCAAGTAGGGCCGGAAAATGCAGTTCATTAAGTCCATGAATACCGTAGGAGCATTGGTCAAGCCAAAGAGCGTGACAAGGAACTCATAGTGGCCGTACCTCGTCTGAAAGGTAGTTTTTGGCACATCTTGTTCCTTAACTCTCAACTGGTAAAACCCCGAACTTAGATAAATTTTAAGGAACACAGTCGCTCCTTTTAGCTGGTCGAACAATTCGTCAATCCTGGGCAAAGTATACTTATTCTTCACTGTAACCTTGTTAAGCAGATGGTAGTTTATGCACAACCTCATCGAACCATCCTTTTTTTCTTAACAATTAAAATTGGCGCTCCCCACGGAGAATAGCTCGGTCTCGCAAAACCCTTATCCGTTAATTCTTACAATTGAGTCTTCAATTCATTGAGTTCCATTGGGGCCATCCTATATAGAGCAATCGAGATAGGTACCATACTAAGGACCAACTCAATACCAAACTCGACTTCTCTTTCTGGAGGTAATTTGGGTAACTCTTCCGGAAACACATCTAGGTACTTGCATACCACCAGTATGGAATCAATCTTTGCCTCCGACACTTGGGTATTTAGCACAAAAGCAAGATAAAACTCGTATTGTTTCCTCAAATACCTTTGAGCTGTCATAAAAGATATCACAATAGGTAGACCATCTGATTCACTTGATTCAATTTGGAGAACATCCCCGTTTTTACATTTCAGCTCAATAAATTTTTGTTCACAATTTACCACTACATCATGGGCAGTCAGCTAATCCATACCAAGGATTATATCAAACTCATCAAACGGTAACAACATAAGATCGACCAAAAAACAATGGCCTCTAATTATCAAAGGGCAAACCTTACATACTTGGTCAACTAGCACATGCTTGCCTAGTGGGTTTGACACCTTCACTACAAACTCGGTTGACTCAACTAGCATTTTCATTGTAGACACCAATTTCATGCAAATGTAGGACTAGGTAGAACCTGAATCAATCAACGCTATAATAGAAATGCCATGGATAGAAAAGGTACCCGTAATCATGTCGGGGGACGAAGCCTCTTCACGGGTATGAATAGTATAGGTCCTCGCAGGTGCTTTACCCTCGGACCTCACAGCAGTGTCTCTAGGGGCACCTCACCTACTAGCCCCACTACCCGGGTTCTTCTGCGGTCTACCTCTTAAAGGAGCACTACTCACTCTCACCTCTTACTTTTTATTGCCCTCATCCGTCTCAGGGCAATTTAGGATGAAATGGTCAAGTGAGCCACACCGAAAACAACCTCTTTCATTTCCTGGGCATTCACCAAAGTGTCGTCTACCATACTACGAGCACTTGGGTCTATCCGATTGAGCACTACTCACACTTGCCACTGAGGTAGTCTGAGCCTTGGACGTCACATGTTGCTTACTCTTGTTCTTACTCGGGAATCCCACTAAGGTATTGGATCGAGTAGAAAACTCTCTCGATCTCTTGGATGGGGATTGATATAATTTCCCCATCTGTCTTTTCTTTGAGTCACGAGACTCCATATCGACCTTTCTTTTCTCCTTGGCCAACTTTTGGCCTTGCACGCTCTCTCAATAAGCACTAGGAATTCTTAGATCTCTAAAATACCCATCCACAATCTGATGTCCTCATTCAAACTGTCTTCAAACCACTTATACATAATGGCTTCGGAAGACACATATTTCTGAGCATACTTGTTGAGTCTCACGAACTCATGTTCATATTCCGTGACTATCATTTAGCCTTGCTTAAGTTCTAGAAACTCCTTCCTCTTCTGGTCAATGAATCTCTGACTAATATACTTCTTGCGGAATTCCTCCAAGAAGAAATCCCAAGTCACCCTCTCTTTTAGTACCACTGACACGAGAGTGTTCCACCACTGGTAGGCCGAATCTTGAAGTAATGATACCACACATTTCATGCACTCTTCAGGTGTGCATGATACTTCATCGAACACTCTGATGGTGTTCTCCAACCAGAACTCGGCTCTCTCTGGATCGTCATCCTTATTTGCCCGGAATTTTTCTGCCCCATGTTTTCTAAGTTGATCTATTGGAGGTTTTTCTCTCCTACTCATTTCTGCTCCTTGAGGAGCTATGAGGGTATGCTGATAAATTGGAGGAGGTAAGGGAGGTGGGGAGGAAGAGTGTTCGGATTGGCTTAAACGTACTCCAAACACAAAGCATCCATCAATTGGAGGTTGGCTTCTCTAGCCCCTTCACCTTGACTCATCGTCACTGGCCCAATTTTGACTGACGCGGTCCCTTCAGTAGGAGCCGACACGTTACTCTCCACATCATCCACCATAGGCTGATCAGGATCCATAAGAAAAACATAATTTGTTATCATCAAGAGTTGTAAGACTATCATCAAACAATAATGGCGTGTATATCTAGACTCATACACCCCGTTGGTTAGTCCTAGAATCAACTAAACCATGCTCTGATACTACTAAATGTAATACCCCTTACCCATATCTGACGTCGGGATAGGGTGCAAGGTGTTACCTTACTAAATCACATGCAAACATTCAACTCATCCTCATTGAAATGTGTCCCAATTTAAAACTTTTTCAAATATTGTCTTACAAACCTTCACATGAGCTTACGAAGCCAAAAATATGGTTTAGAAACAACTCAGAATCATTTCGGGAAATTAAGAAAATTTTTTCAAAAACTAGTAAAAATAGGGCACACGCCTGTGTGGAAGGGCAACACACCTGTGTGGCCTCTAGACATGGCTGTGCTGTTGGCCCGTGTGGTTCACACGGCCTAAGTACCTAGGGACAGGCCTGTGCCCCTTGTCCATGCAGATTTTTTTCTGACATTGAACCTACAGGGGTTTTCACACTACCTTGCACAAGCCCGTGTGCCCAGCACATGTCCCTCACATGGCCATGACACGCTCGTGTCGTGGCCTGTATGCAAAAACCTTGACATTCTATTTCTGGCATCATCACTCACACGGCCGTGGCACACGCTCATGTGCTGGCCATGTCCTCCACACGGTCGAGACACACGGTCGTGTCTCATGCCCGTGTGGAACACTGATGGACATTTAATTTATCAACCTAAGGTGCAGGAGACACACGACCTGAACACACGCCCGTGAGTGGACCGTGTGTCACATACGGTATAGACACACGCTCATGTGTCTACCCATGTGGACAAAAATTGGCTATTTACTAAGCCTCTTTGCCAGTTTAAAACAAGATCAAACACATATCCAAGTATCCTAAGACTTCAATACTCAACCAATAGCCATAATTTGGCATCAATATATATCAAATGTCCATAAACATGCATTTATCGAACAACCACAATATACTTATTATACATACATAAATAACCTATGCAAACATCCACAATTCCTATTAATTTCATTCTCCTTTCACTAAGATAAGTTGAATACTTTGGCCAATTCCAATGACCATTTACAAAATGAACTTTTTAATATAAATGGCCAACATAATTGGCTAACTAGAGTAACTTGTACCAAAATGACCAATTAGCCAATACATGCCATTACTCAAACACAAAAACTAACTGACTATACCGATTGCCCTAGTCGATAGTGTGACCAATTCCTCCGACATCCCTAAATCCTTGAATTACTTAGGCGACACTATAAGGGAGAATGGAAAGGAAAGGGGTAAGCATAAAGCCTAGTAAGTCATAAGTAAATAAAGGACAACATAATTATCATGTTAAGTCGTACTCTCAACACATCATGATCTACGCACGATACAAAGAACAAGTATAACTTGACTTACTTGTTTTCATCCATTTCTAATTACATAACATGCTAGTGAGCTCACATTTCATACACTACACTTAAGCACTTGCACCACTTACAAAGGTCATCACAATATCTCATAACAAGCATTAACTCTAAATTTTCCCGTTGAACTATTTAGAATATGGAAGGATATTCATTAAGCCTCCAACGTAGGGTATCGAGCCGATGCCATGTCCTAGACATGGTCTTACACTGGCTCACATATCAAGTCGACACCATGTCTTGGACATGGTCTTACATTGACCCTCAATGTATCGAGGCCGATACAGTATCCTAGACGGGTCTTACACTGACTCTGTGACAACCCGAATTAGGGGCTAGTCGAAATAGTGGTTTCGTAACCATAAATCTGAAGTAAAAAATTTTGATTATGTGAATTTTAGATGATATCTACTTGATTGAAATTTTAAGTTAAAATATTGATTGAGAATTTTATTGTATTGATGCATAATTACTTTTTAAGGACTAAATTGAGAAAAGTGCAAAATGTGCCTATTAGTTTATAATTGGGCTTGATTGAATTGCCACATGAAATAGGAAGCTTTTATGTAGTAATAAGACCAATAATGAGTGTTATGGACAATTATGGGCATGCATGGGAAAATATCTAAGTAATGGCTTGAAGGGCAAAATGGTCATTAGTGAATATGAAAAAATTTCATTAAAACAAAAGCTATCATCTTCTTCATTCTCTCCATAGTGCTGCCGAAAATTCCATACACCATAGCCAAGGTTTCAAAATTTTTTTTAAGCTTCCATGTAAGTGCAATTTGGTCTCTTTTTCAATTATTTTTGCATTTTTGGACTCCTTGAAGCTTGTATTTCATTATTCTACCATTTATTTGAAGAAAAATTGAGGTATAAAAATTTACCCATTTGTGGAATGAGTGTCTTTGGCTCACTAATGGTAGAGAATGGAAGTTTTAAATGCTATGTGCATGTTTTAATGGATGAAATTGAATGAAAGTTCATAAAGAGGGACTAATTTGTAGATATTACAAATTGTTTCTAAATGTGTGGAATAATAGGAATTTGAGTGTTATAATTGTGAAAATGGGCTATATAAACCCATGGAATAAAGAAAATAAGTTTCTGAGTCCAAGGGACTAATTAGTAATTATTAAAAAGTTAAGGGGTAAATTTGGATATTTACCCCAAATGTGAACTGTGATTGTATTGAAATAGATAATTGATATCTGTGCTATATGTGTTAATTTAGATTAAGAACGGTCTGATAAGGGCCGAGATTGGGGAAAAGAGAAAGCCCTCGACTAATTTCGAAAATTAGTCCTTTTTGGCAATCCAGGTAAGTTATATGTAATTCTAGCGAATTTGATTAGTTCTGTTAGAATATTTGCTTATATGATGATACATGGATAATTGCTCTGTGAGGTGACTGAATGTATGAAAAATAGTATTGACTGTAAATTCCGATTGATCATTGTATGTGCTTCTAAAACTACTGATTTATGCATTATCTGTAAATCTCGATTGAGCAAGTAGGAATAGACATAGATATAGGTGACATGTCACTTGAGGCCTACTGTTCTGACTGTTATAGTTACTCGGGTGCTAGATAGTCTTGCATGTGTTGCAGACACCTGTCAGCTTGTGTGAGCAGGCCCGTGGTTAACTTCTGTACTGTTACTGATTGTAGCTTTGGCTACTGCACCGATTGTAGCTTCGGCTACCCTACTGTTAGTAGCTTTGGCTACTTCATGGCTTTGCCATGTCTGTATGGCACTTATGTTCTAACCTCTGTTTATCTGTTCATATTCCGAAATTCGCTCAATGGGATTAGATTAACTGCACTGCGATGAAATGGTTGTACAGGTGAATTGAAAATGGTACGGAATACTGAGAATGTCACTTTAAGCATGTTCACGGTGGGTTTATGTGTACAAAGAGTAAGCTAATTGTACAATGATATGTGACAGCAATTATAATGTTAAAACAATGATGTATTGAATTATTGAATGGTTATAAATTTCATATAACTTACTAAGCTATTGTAGCTTACCCTCCCTTTTTCCATCCTCTGTAGATATTGAGCTTGTTAGATCAGGATCATAAAGTCAGAGCCACGCGACATACTATCAAGTTTCTTTTGGTATATTTTACATTTTCAACTGTAATTTATGGCATGCATAGAACACTTGTGGTTTTGAATGACTATTTTGTTATGCCTAAGTTACATTACTCATACGATATTTTGTAAGTAATGTTTTAAATGAAGTCCTTTTGAGTAAAAATTCTCTTGAATTAGTTGGTTTTGACTTAGCATGTACTTGAATGTGTTTTAGGGAGGACAAGGCTTGGTATATAGCCTGACACGGTCGGCATGGCAGGGCACACGGGCGTGTGCCATAGCCGTGTGGGATTTGGTAGAATGCTCCACGGGTACATGACACGGGCGTGCCTCTGGACTGTGGCTCCCCTGCACCTTGAATTAAATTTGAGTGAACCACACGGGTAGGTGACACGGATGTGTGTCTCAACCGTGTGGGGGTACACGGCCTCCAAACGGTCGTGTGTGATAGCCGTGGCAAATTGGACAGATTCGTCCACGGTTACCGAGCATGGGCGTGTGAGGACCACATGGTCTAGTAACACGGCCGTGCCAATAGTCACAGGGGCGTGTGACGGTGTTTGTAAGGTGAAAAATTTTCTGAGAGTCCGTTATAATAGGATTCGAATCCTAACTGTCTCCAATGTTCGTAAGGTGTCTGAGAACCCTCCATAAGGGTAATTATGCAATGGATTGTATGTATTTCTGCAACCAATTGGGTTATTTCTGTAAACATTGTTCTAAGTTTGGTAATGCGTCTTATTCAATTCCAGTGACGGTTTCGGGTTAGGGGTGTTACAGACTCTCATCTATTGGTGTCAATGCCATGTCCCAGAGATGTCTTACTCTGACACGCAACACGCTAATGCCATGTCCCAGACAGGTCTTACACTAGCTTGTATATCTCGAGGCTGATGCATGTCCTAGACATATCTTACACTAGCTCTCGTCTTAAAGCCGATGCATGTCCCAGACATGTCTTACATTGGCTCTCATAATGATGCTGATGCATTCCCAGACATGTCTTACACTAGCACACACATTACCCAATGTCATGGCATAACTATCCAATTCTATTCCAATTGTTCAACTGGGCTCTATTACGCATGTTCTCATCATTTCATGAATAAAAATTCAGTGTTCAACAATTTATGCTCGAATAAACATTTTCATATATAATTTTTTTCACAATGCGATATCTTATAACAAAACAAGGATTTCATGCATACAATTAATAATGTTCCATTATTTACCTATAACTTACCTCGATATACAAAATGGAGGTGACTACTCGAGTTAGTCAATTTGCTTGGCCTTCCCCAGTCTAGGTTTGGATTTGGTAAATCTTGATCTATAATAATAAAAATTCACTACTTTAATCACCAATTCAATCTAACAAGTCAAAATCACAATTTTGGCAAAATGACCATTTTGCCTCTAGACCTTGGCAAAATGAACATTTTACCCCTATGCTCGAAAATTGATTTTTATCAAATTTCCTTATTTACCAAGCCTAAACAAACTCTTTTCACTCTTATGGAAATACAAAATTCCTAATATTTCACACAAATAACATCAACTTATCAACTTTACAAACTAATCCATTTTAGGTGTTTTTCCCAAACACCCTTTCACAAAAGTTGTTTATTTGACAACTAGAATTCATATTCTTCCATAAAAACCCAGCAAACGACATTTATACATTCATGGAAACATTCAAAACTTTCAACCATTTTGCAAAATACATCTATCAAAAGGTAGCGCATGCTACAAGGGTTCCAAAAATGCAAAGATATTCAAGAAAAGCTTCAAAAACCACTTACTTTTGAGTGCTAAATGTTGCTACAAGTTTTGGAGCTTCAGAACCCCTCTAATGGCTGATATTTTCTGTAAGAATAAGAAAGAAAGAAGAAAAAAATCAAGGCTAAGGAATTTTTGTATTATTTTATCAATTAGAAACCTAAACTACCTAATCTTTGACTTTTCTCATCATTTTTCCTCCCTTGACTTCTCATGGCCGGCCACACTAATAGGAAGGGGTCTATTTTTCCATTAAAACCCCCAAATTTTAATTCTCTAGCTATTTGACACCAATTGCTAATAAAACACAACTTTTACTTTTTATGTGATTTAGTCTTTTTTCGGAGTTAAGCCTTCAATCGCGTAATTTAATTCACCAAAATTTTCATGCACCATTATAAAAATACTATAGCATATAAAATAATGTAATATAATTTTCTCTAACTTCTGTGAAGTGATTTTGAAATCACTATTCTGACCAGGCCTAATTTCGGGCCGTTATAGTTTGACTTATTTGTTTGGAACATAGCCCATGTTTATGATAAATTGTTCATGGCTTTATGCAAATTATTTGCAGAAGTTATGAGATGATGGAACAAATACTAAAAGTTTACACATAAAAAAGAGTAAAGCCCATAATTCATAAGCCAAAAAGAAAAAGGAATTTACCCCTCAGAAGGATGGTTTATGAAACTCATGGAAGGTGTTGAATGTTTTTCGCTAACTCCCTCAGGTAGTGGTATATGCATATTTATATTATATGGGTACTATTTATTGATATGACATGCTAGGTAGGCTTCATGCATATAAACACGTATCCTACTCTAGACTCCACACGTGTTTATATAGTTTTATGCATGTGTAACCTTGCAAGAGAGCGAGCTCGACCTATAAGCTTGGCCTACGAGTTCATCTCATGAGCTCATTAGGATCCGACCCAAATCCATTCAGGTTTTGGTTGACAATGGTAATTATCCTAATAATTTTTCCTCCATCTGGTTGAGAAGAGAGTCATAAAGTGACTCTGGTTGGAACCTTGATTTGGCTAAAATAAGGGTTACATAAATGGAGTGTAACACCCCTAACCCGTATTCATCGCCAGAACAGGGTTACGAAGCATTACTAAAGTTTACAGAGCATTTCCTGATTAATTGAGTCATTTACTATTAATTTTTTGACATAATCTTTAAAGTCCCTTAGATGGGCCCTTGAGGCCCAAAACATGCATTGAAATCAATTCGGGAGTAAATCGGGATCATAGGAAATTTTTTGCAAAATCCCAAAATTTTCTCATTAGTAGAAGTCACAAGCCCGTATGGTAGGGGACACGTCTGTGTGGTAAGGCCGTGTGGGTCACACGCCCGTGTCTCTAACCCGTGTAACTTTTTAACATGCAACTCATGAACAAATTGATGTCACACAGCCAAGTTGGTTAATTCAAATTTTCAAAAATAGGTGCAGGATTTACACGGCCAGGAGACATGCCCGTGTACCAGGCCGTGTGCTTCAGCTGTGTCTCTGCCCGTGTACTCAATTCTGAGCATTCTGTTTTGCAAATTTTGGATGCAGGGGACACACGGCTGGGCTGCACACCCATGTTATGGACCGTGTGTCACACACGGCCTAGATACATGCCCGTGTGGACAAAATAAGACTATGTCCAAGCCGTATTTTTCACCCATATTCATCCCATACCTGCACCAAATTATTCATGCCAACCAAGCTATTTCATATATGATTTTCAACCAATTTCATCATACCATAACCATATTCTTTCTTACACAATTGATACCAACTTACCTCATAACCATATATGTATAATCCATCAATTTTAATCCCCTTTATCATACATGTTATACATATCCTTTACTTCATAAATATACCAAAATCAAGTTAACCTTAGTCATACCAATGACTAAGTTTACATCCATCCATTTTAAGACTCAAAGTATTAAGTTTAGCCTATACATGCCATTATCACAAAATAGAGCATTTTCTTACACCAAAATATTTGAGTTGATAGCGTGATGTGGCTCCGACCTATTTCCGACCCTTTGAGCTTCATGTAACAAGAAATAATCTTACCACTCATTTATCGATTATTTCAATCAATCATACAAGTATCCAATCAATCACAATAATCCATTACACACACATTCTCAACACCTGAGTTAGTCAAATTAGAACTATATCGAATTCGATAGTTCTATATCATTTTTAATCACGAAATTATACATTCATAATTTCATTATTGTGATTGATTCTTTGATTCTTAATAAATGCTTAAAATGCATGTGGATGTGATATGAATGTATAATGTAACTCATATCCTATTTCATTATTTTTATGATCTATATCATTTTGCCCTTACACTTTTCAATAGTTCTAATTTCGTCCCTAGGCTCGGAAAATGAAATTTCATGCAATTCAGACCTCTATCCAAGTCTAGCTGAATTCCATATGTATCAGTTACAGCACTTATGTTTCACAAAAATTTGAATTTTCCATGAATTTCCCTAGTTTACAATTTAGTCCCTTTTTCATAATTTCATCAAAAATCACTTGTAAAAGTTGTTTATCTACCATCAATCTTTCATTTTTCATCATGAATTTCCAATTTCCAACATATTCATCCATGACACAATTTTTATAATTTGATAACTTTTCAAATTAATCCCCTAAATAGAAAGAACAAGTTGTCCCGATCTCAAAAATATAAAAATTACTAAAAACGAGACATAAAAACTTACCAATTTAAGCTTAGTTAATGACCTTTCTCTCTCCTAGGGCTTCCACCAAATTTTTGGAGAAGAAGATGATAATAAAAGATGATATTTCCAGTTAAATCTTTATCATCTTTTAATTTTTCTTAATTCCAATTTAGTCCTTAGCCTTTTTCTCAAATTTAATGAATGATTCAACAAAGATATTTTCCCATCTTTGATTGATGGTCTAATTACCATATAAGGACCTCTAATTTCAAGTTTCATAGCTATTTGGTCCTTTTAGCATCTAACACTCAACTTTCACATTTTATTCAATTTAATCCTGTTTCTACTAACTCACTAAATCGATATAATTTTCCTATCGATATTTTCATATGACTTTTCTATCATATCACATATCTTGCAAAAATATTAAAATATATTTACTTTCTAGCTTGGATTTGTGGTTACGAAACCACTATTTCGATATCACTGAATTTAGGCCGTTACATGAAGCTTATCAAGTATGTTTTACATTTCATCATATGCTATATAGCTCACACGTTAGAAAAAAATAATACAATTATTTGTAACTAATTATTTTTTATTACCCTTGGGAATTTGAACCGTTGAAGTGTGTGGGAAAGCTCTTTTAAAAGGAGGTTAATTGAATCCTAAAAATCATATTACCCCAATTCAAAATTTTGAAGAAGATTCACAACCAAGAAGGATAACTTCAGAGGTAATATTTCTAATTTTTTTTTTTGCATTCTTAACTTTCTTTCTATTTTCACCGGTAGATCATGGCTAGAACCAGAGGCAGTGGTTGTCAAATCGTAGGGAATCCTTCACAACGTCAGGATACAAGGGACGTTGTGGAAGCCAAAGAGTATGTTTGCATGATAAAAGTAGGAGACAGGAATCGAATCCTAGTTATGCGATGGATTTAAATATCCAATTTTGTGTATGATTTTTCAATTCTTGAAAGATCACACCGATCGAGCAACACTAGTGACAATAGTTTCTTACTTCTATTAGATGTGTTAGAAGCAGGTTTTCATTTACCCCTCCATCCCTTTTTTCACCATCTCCTTGATGATTATAGGATAGCTCTCGACCAATTATCTTGTTTTTCTTGGTGGTTGGCTCTAGCATATTTCACCAAATGTAGTTGACACAATAAAGTACTGCTGATCATTGTATTTGAAGGTTTATACCAACTAAAGGCTCATAACCTAATGGGCTTGATAGGCCTGTTCTACTTCACTCCTTACGAAGGTGTGAAATCCATCGTCACCAGCAAGTGTACTAATCATTGTCTCAATCTTTGCAAATATTTATGAGTCAAATACAAGCTTAACGATGGTTTTGATTTCCCAACTAAGTGGTCATTGCCAGACAAAAATATATGCATGAAAAGGCAAGATATAATATCAGAAAAAGGCTGAGGACAGTATTATAGGCTTCGCGAGGGTGTTTTGCTTGATTTGGAAGAAATATTGACTACTGGAAATGTTTTTCAATATTGCTTGTTAAATTGAGTCCTAATGGATGGAGACAAGCTGATGCAGATGTTGGGGTAGACACCATTAATCTTGTTCCTGCACAGTTCACATGGCCTAAGAAGGCAATTGATGAATTGGCTCTTATACTATACTAGAATAAGGATAAGCTTAGGGATTATTTTTATACTTTTTGTAAACAAAAGCCTCGTTCATGGTCTTCACAACCTTTACCAAATATTGAGAGTGATACAAATCCCCTTATGCTAACTTCTGGTGATGATAAAAGAATTGTTGGTAATGCAAGCACAACTAAAGTTATTGAAGATAATTCTAAGGAATCCACCAGCTTATCAAAAGAAATTGACGAATACATGGACGTACGCTCATATATGCAAAGTATGCAAATTGGCCCTTCTCGTGTCACTACTGGAGATGAGAATGGGAGCAGTAAAAAGAAACAAAAAACTACTGCCAGAGTTGCTAACATTGTTTTAAGTAGCAAAAATGAAGGTAGTCCAAGAGTAAAGCTCTATTGGAAAAGAAGAGGGGTTCGCACTGAAGTTCTTGATAATGTTAATCCTATCTCTATAGCTTCTACTGTAAGTTCGTCTCCTGGTACTTCCCTTATTAACCGCCCATCACCACTAAAAACAATTATCGATAATACTTTTGGAATTACTATTTATCATGGCCCCCTGGTGGTTCTATGAAATTCAATATTCTTGGTAGTGGTATAGGGACCTTATTCCTTTGGCGCAAGGAACTTAATGTAAATAAGTTTCTCTTCAGCCTCAGTGAAGTAGCAAAGCAATGGAACTCTCTCTTACCTGAGGAAACAAAAAGGCTTTTTTATTTAGGTGAATCATCTGCAAACCAAGGAAATCTTCACTGCAAGAGTTTGCAGTCTCTTTACAAGTGATGTTAAATGAAGCTTACATTACTAGCTTGGGCCTCGTTGAAGTATCAACAAGAAGAAATTAGAAAGAAGGAGAATGAAAATATATATCAGTTCACTATGAGAGCACTGGCACAAATATACGAACATTATGCTACTTTGGCTGAAGAGGATAGGAGATTGTCAGAAGAAAACCAAAGGCTGGGAGAATAACTTGCTATTACTAAAAAAGATGTGGAGAAATTACATAGAGTGATTGCTGGTGACTAAGCGGATAAACTAGCAATGGAAGTTGGCTTAAGGAAGATGGATGAAGAACGTAAAATTATAGTGGCTGACTTAAAGAAGAGCCACAAGGAAACTATGGAGAAATATAAGAAGAAAATTAGTAGAGCCTATAGGAATACTCACCAGATTTGAAGGCTAATTTTTTGTTACAAGTTCAAATAGTTGGCGGCCCTTTTGATGCTCAAAGAGTAAATTTCGATGCTTTTAGCGAGCTAAGTGGTAGTCATCTAGATTTCGACATCTATTTTCCCTTTTGAACAACTTAGGAGGAATTTGCAACGGAATGGAAAAACTCGCCAAATTTTTTTCCTTGCTGGTGATCTTGCCGAGACAAGCTCTACTTCTAAAAAAATCCCACTAGTGCTAGTTTTACTCCCATGAATAAAGGCGAAGGCAATGAATGCAAGGGGTATGATGAAGAAGAAGATGAAATGTTAGCTGACCCTTTAAGAACAAATAGTAATTCATGATTTGATTGTTCTTTGTTGTATTTTGCTTGTTGCCTTTGAATAAAAAATGAAAATCTTAGTTTGATTCTCGTTAATGTAGTGATGTGTTTAGTTGTTGATTTATTCTAAACCATTGCGTAGTCATATTGCTAACATAAGTACACTAAGTAACAAAAGTTACCAAGATGATTAACTTTAAGACCCGTTATACTTGGGTTATAATTTTAGATCATTGAATCCTTAGCTAAATAACCGTACATTAAGAAACTATTTAAGGGTTGCGTTCTTAAAGCAGCAAATTCAAAAAAACTTAGGTTGTGACTTTAAATCAGCTGACCTTTATCATATCAGCTGTGAACATAGGTCAGTGAGCTATTTTAGGAGTTGCAATCTTAAATTAGCTAACTCAAAGAAACTTAGGTTGCGATCTTAAATTAGCTAACCTTTATAATATCAGCTGTGAACGTAAGTCATTAAGCTATTTTAGGAGTTGCGATCTTAAATCAGCTAACTCAAAGAAGCTTAGATTGAGATCTTAAATAAGCTAACCTTTATAATATCAGCTATAAACGTAGGTCAGTGAGATGTTTTAGGAGTTGCGGTCTCAAATCAGCTAACTCAAAGAAACTTAGGTTGTGATCTTAAATCAACTAAACTTTATAATATCAACTATGAACGTAGGTCATTGAGCTATTTTAGGGGTTGCTATCTTCAATCAGCTAACTTAAAGAAACTTAGGTTATGATCTTAAATCAGCTAACCTTTATAATATCAGCTATAAATGTAGGTCATCAAGCTGTTTTAGGAGTTGTGATTTTAAATCAACTAACTCAAAGAAACTTAGATTTGCGATATTAAATCAGCTAACCTCTATCATATCGTCACTTGTAAATAATACTTATTTATTGAAGAAAAGAATTTGTTCATACATAATACTTATTCAAATGATGGGCATTCCATGTTCGTGGTAGAATAGGACCCTTCACTTTTGCTAACTTATAGGCTCCATAACCTATTTTTTCTATCACCATGTAGGGCCCTTCCCAGCTTGGAGCCATTTTTCCTTGCTGGGCTGCTAGAAAACTAACTTCAATATTTCTGAGAACAAGATCACTAACTTGAAACTGCTTGTTTTTCACTTTAGAATTATAATAGCGAGCTACTTGTTGAGTTCACACAGCAGCCTTGGCTTTTTCTATTTCTCTAACTTTATCAACAAGGTCTAAGCTGAGTCTCTTAGCCTTTTGGTTAGCACTTTCATCAAAATGTAACATGTTATGCGAGTGCAAAAATATCTCAACAAGAATCACTGCCTCCGCTCCATACACAAGTGAAAATGCAGTATCCCTAGTCGTCGTATGAGGCGAGGTTCGGAAGGCCCAAATAATTCTTAACAGTTCTTCTAACGAAGCACATTTGGCATCATCAGCCTTCTTTTTTAGAGTTGTTAGAATTTTCTTATTCATGGCCTTTACTTGACCATTTGTTTGGGGAGTATTGATAGAACTTTGGGCCAGAGAAATTTGTAAATCCCTAAAAAAAATTAAATTTCCCTTGGAATTATGTTCCATTATCTGTTATGATTAGGTGAAGGATGTCGAATCTGCACACAATAGACTTCCAAAGAAAGGATTCCATTTGTTTTTTTGTAATTTTTGCTAAGGCTTCAACTTTTATCCATTTAGTAAAATGCTCTACATTCACTACTATGAACTTCCTTTTTGCTATAGCTATTGGAAATGGGCCCAGAATATCAATTCCCCAGGTTGCGAATGGCCAAAGTCCCAACATAATTTGCAAAGGCTCTGCTGGTATTCGTTGTACTTGAGCATATCTTTGACCAAAATCGTAAGTCCGAAACGTATGAAATGTATCATTTTGCATTGTTGGGTAGTAGTATCCCTGCCTAACAATTTTTTGGGGGAGGAATCTACCACCTAAATGGTTGCCACAAATTTCTTTGTGAATCTCCCTCATCACATAGTTAGCCTCTGAGGGTGTTAAGCATTGCAACAATGGTGGGGAATATCCCTTTCTATAGAGTACACCATATAAAAGGGTATACCTAACAGTTACACAATAAAGCAAATTGTTTTAATCAACAAAAAATGGAATAATTCACTAGTAGGCATTAGTCAACTAGCATTGGGATAATTTACTAATTAATAAATATTCAAGATATAAATAATAACGTCATACCTTGCAACCTTACGTTGTAATTTGGTAAGCTCTTTCTTGTCAAGATGATTTTCCTCACCTTGCAATGTTCAGATAATGAGAGTTATCCATGTTTCTTCTTGATCCAAGCTAAAAAATACGACCTGTCCTAGCTCAGGTGATAGCACTAAAAAGAACATAGGTTTTCCCTTACTTATTGGTTAAATTGTTCCCATTTAGTCATCCTTAGCATACATTTTAGCATTTTCAGTTTAGTAAATTGCATTTTATAACTTAGTGAATCCTAGACCATTTTATCCTTAATTTTGCTATCTTTTTACATTAATGTCGTTGCATGAGTTAATTCCAGATTGCGTCCAGAATTGTCGCCGCACTTGATAGCCGTTCGAATAAGAGCTAAAATTATATAAGCTGTCCAATCTAGTATAACCAACCTGTACGTACAGGGATAGAATAATTTTGAGGAAATGACATTTGCACTATGGGAGAAGGACATAAAAGGTGGACGTGAAAAGAAAAATGGAGCTTTTTTTTGGATCATCATCTTCATCATCCTATCTTGAAGCTTGTGGCCATGGAAGCTTAAGCCTCTCACGGGTGAGCCAATGTGAAAACCAGATGTAAACTAGCTTTTAACGAGGAGACCTAAATGTGAGACAAGAAGGAATAGAGAGATTCAGTCGAGTTATCTAGGAATAGTATTCTCTTCTCTGTTCTTTCTTATTTCTTCTAAATGCTAGTGATTATTCTTTGTTTTCTATTTGTATCGAAGTACACATGAATTCTTGGTTAAATATTATCTTATTCAATCTTGCTTTTACTGTTTAATCTTGGGATTTGAATGTTTTTAACACGGAAGTGTTTTTGCAGTCACTGACACTGGAAAGTGTAGTGACAGTTTGAGCCAACAAGCATTACAACAAAAGTTGAGTGAGGATTAGAGGAATTTAGTTCATTTATTCTTAATAGTGCTATGTTGCCATCATCGAAAGGTGGGGTTAATGTGCATGTTTAAGTCTTAAATTAAATAGAGGAGTGACGCTGGGTAAGATATACACTGAATTTTATTGAAGATTCATGTTAGGGATCCCAATTTATCATTATCATATTTTATTTTAATGTTTTCTAGTTATTACATTGACAACTGTGCTAACAATTTATCTTGTTTATATCTAGTTATTACATCGACATTAATAGACAAAAGACTACTATTCCTGTGGGATCAATATCCAACAAACTCACATCTGTCTACTAAAAGACTACTATTCCTGTGGGATCAATATCCAACAAACTCACATCTGTCTACTATACTTGCATCGACAGTGTACGCTTGCACATTATTGCTGTGACGTTAAATAGCAGATCAAGTTTTTAGCGCTGTTGCCAGGGATGGTGTTTGTTTGATGTTTATTTTTGCTTTTATGTGTTTTTGCACTTTAGTTTCCTTATATAATTTTAGTATTTGCTAACTAGTTTTTCTTTGTTGCTAATTCTTTAACTTCAATTTAGGTGTTTTATGACCCGAAGCAATTCAAAGTTTCTTGCTGATTTTGATCCAGAAATTAAAAGGATTGTTCGAAGTAGACTTTGAGAACAAAGAAATGTGGCTCTACCAGGGAACAACGCAACCATACCCATAATGCAACAGCAAAATGTTAATAACCCATTGCTGCCGCAAGATGCTCGCATACAAAATATGACTATACGAGATTTTATAGTACCTATTTTGGATGATTTAGAACCAGGAGTTGTTAGGCCAGCAATCTAAGCTGGGAATTTGAACTTAAGGTAGCAATGTTTCAAATGCTGAATTCTAATAGACAATATGTTGGACTGCCACATGAAGATGCGAGAGAATATCTTAAATCCTTTTTATTGATCTGTGCTTCCTTTAGTCAACAAGGCATTCTTGATGATGCCTTGAAGATGTAATTATTTCTTTATTCCTTACAAGGAAGAGCCTGTACTTGGGTTTTCAGACTACCTATCAAATCAATTAGTTCTTGGGATGCACTAGCTACACAGTTTGTTTTGTGATTTAACTCACCGATAATAAATGCTCGTCTTCAAAATGATATTACTACTTATCATCAACTAGATGATGAAAATCTTCATACCACATAGGAACATTATAAATATTTACTTTGACGTTGTTCCATGCACGGCATTCAACTAGAAACACAAATTGAGATTTTCTATAATGGGCTGAATTCACATACAATGAATCTTCCAATGGACCTCTACTGAATTGTACTTATAATGATTTTGTGAGAATTCTTGAGAGAATTACTCAGAATGATTATCAATACCCTATCTCTAGAGTTGCACAAGCAAAAACTACTCCAGGAGTTATTGAATTGGATGCAATGACCGCACTAACTACTCAAGTTTCTTCTCTCACAAACATGATTAAAAATATGCAAGGGACTAATGGCGTTGCACCTATACAAGTCGCTCAGAAAGTTGATGTTCCTACTTTTTGTTGTGAAATTTGTAGTGACAACCATAGCTATGATGATTGTCCACAACATGCAGAGAATGCCTATTATATTAGTAACATCCGTAACAATTCTTATGGTAATTCTTACAACAAATCTGCACACAACCAACCATTTTGGGGAACTTAGAATGGTAGACTAAATGCTGCGACATTCAGTTATGGGAATACCTCTGCTCAGGGCAATTATAATCCTAAACAAGGGAATTATAATCAACAATAGCAGAACAATCAACACATTCAAATGCATCTATAATAAGGCCAGACACATCCACACCAAAATCTGATGTAGCCACAACACTCTTTAATACCAAATCAGCATGTTCAAGGACATCGACAACAACCATACACTCAAGCTTCTACTTTTGACCTGTTAGCAACTCTTGAGGCGTTAATGCTGGAGCATATTACTCACACGGAAGCTATCATACAAGGGAATTCATCTTCCATTTGAGCATTAGAGGCACAATTAGGACAACTTGCTTCAAATTAGAATACTCGACCACCAAGCTCATTACCTAGTGACACGGAAAATCCTAGTCTGAGAGGGAAAAAATTTGTAAGGCTATCACTCTTCGGAGTGGTAGACAAACTGGTGAACCGTTGATCGACTCTATTGTAGCACCTCAAGATACGAATGGAGTGATCACTGGTGAGAAGGTTGAATCTGAAGAATTTGTTAATGCATCAGATAAAGAAGTTCCACACATTGTCACTCATATGCCTAATGTTTGACCCTCAAAACTGTCGACGCAAACAAAGGTGTCGGCACAAGTAGATTGGTCTCAACCTTTTGAAGTCATGTGCAATGCAAGCGACTTTGCTGTGGGTGCGGTTCTAGGACAACGAAAAGGAAAAATATTTCATGCCATCAATTATGCTAGCAAAAATCTTACAGAGGCTCAACTCAATTATACCACCACAGAAAAAGAATTGTTGGCTGTAGTGTTTGCTTTTGACAAGTTTTGTTCCTATCTTGTCGGTAAAAAGGTTATTGTAGTTACTGATCATTCGGCGTTGCGATATCTCTTTGCGAAGAAGGATGCCAAACCAAGACTGATACGCTGGATATTATTGTTACAAGAATTTGACATTGAGATAAAATACTGTAAGGGTTCAAAGAATCAAGTTGTAGACCATCTGTCTTGATTGGAAGTTGGGAGCAAAGATAGAAACATACTTCAACTTGTCGATGCATTCCCAGATAGTTATTTGCTGTAAATGCAACTCCTTGTGATAACGTGTTAATTTGCATGTCATTTTGTGTTTAATTCTGTTTATTTTTGAATTGATCCCTTCTAAATTAGTGCTTTTATGTTTTAATCTTGACACAATTAGGACGTTAAGAGACAAAAACAACCAGAAAAGGACCTAATTGAATCACAATCAATTAAATGAGGCTGAATAAAAAATGTGGATAAAGCCAAGGGCTCATTAGATTTTTTGACTCTGTAAAAGCCAAAAATAGAAAAAATATTATTTTATTTTTATTTATTATCTTATTTTATTTTTTATGTTAAATTAGTTAAGGATAAAATTAGTAAATTCTATGTATATAAATAGGGCCTTAATGTTCTTAGAAAAGACACATCTAATTCTACATTCTGATTTCAATTTGGAATTGAATAGAATTAATATCTTTTTTCTTTCAATTTTTGCGTAAGCATTTTGCTGCTTGGTTTCCAATTCTTATTTGTTCTTTCAAAATTGGTCCAATTGCTATCCAAGTGCCTTTCTTTTCCATTCTTCACCATAATAATCAAACCACTTTTCAAAGTTTACAAAGCATGAATAATTTCATGCTTCACTAAATTCCCTCTTAGCTTTAGGCCGATGCTCTTTCTGGTTAAGAATCGTGAGATACGTATTCGAGCTAAAAATCCTTCCATTCGGTATTCACTTTTTTCCTAAGTATCAGGATAGACAACTCATCCCTTAGAGTTAAACTCGATTTCAAGTCAAAGTGCACGTTGGGTAGGAGTCGTGTTTGCTGACAGTTGGAGAAATTAGTCGACCGTGTTGTATTCGGATCTCTGATAACAAATCAAGGAAGAAGTGATCGGGTTTAAATGACCATGCGGTTGAGGCTATTGATTCGAGTTCGGTTCTTCAGAGTGAAGGCTGCTAGAATCTTGAATCAGGAACACGTTTATCTCGGGTAGATAATCGGTAAGGGTTGGTTTGCAGGTTTTACTAGGACCAACTACGAGAGGAAGAATTGGTGGTTAGGACTTTCTTAGCTACTATAACCAGCTTATTGTTTGGGGGAGAAAATTAATTTTCAGGGATCAATTTAGAAATCTGGAATTCACCAAGTCTAGGGTTAAGGCTTATTAACTTTGATTACAAAATCTGAATTTAATTTCCAATTTAATTTCTAATTTATTGAATTATTTATTTATGTTGTTTCAATTACTTAGTTTCAAAACATTCTTAGTTTCAAAACATTCCAAATTCCCTAATTTATTTGTTTATTTTCTCTACAGGTCCGTTTGGAGTCACGGGCACAACTTTTGCCATGACTTTCGATACATCAAACATTCTGTTCACAAGTTAAACGCGAAAGTTGATTATAACATCCAATCCCTATGGACTCGACCCTATTACCACTCTTTACTACTATTTAAAGTTATTTTGTAGGAATTATTTTTGGTGGTTTCAACGCCCATCACCTTGGTATGCTGATCTTGTTAATTATCTAGTGTGTGGAAAACTCCCATTAGGTGTTATAGGCCATAAAAAAGAAAGATTTCTTCATGACGTAGTGAAGTATTATTGGAACGAGCCGTATTTATTCAAGGAACGCAATACAACATCATTCGACATTGTGTTCTGGAAGAGGAGATGCTTTCAATCTTGAAGCATTATCATGATGTTCCTTATGGAGGTCATTTCGATGGTATGAGAACTGCTGCTAAAGTTCTCCAATTAGGATTCTACTGGCTGACATTATTCAAAGATGCCCACAATTTTATGAATCAATGCGATAGGTGTCAGCGCACCGGTTCTATATCCCGATGCAATGAAATGTTGCAGCAGCCAATTATAGAGGTTGAATTATTCGATGTTTGGGGTATGGAATTTATGGGATCATTTTTTAGTTTATTTAGAAATCTTTATATATTAGTAGCTATTAACTACGTCTCAAAGTGGGTTGAAACTATTGCAGTCCCAAGGGATGATGCAAAGATAGTGCAAAATTTTTTTCATACGGTATATTCACCAGCTTTGGCACACGAAAGGCATTGACTAGTGATCAGGATACACACTTCCATTGCAACCAAGTGGTGACCGCATTGAAGAGATATGGAGTTAATCATAGAATGACTACTACTTATCATTTGTAAACCAATGGACAAGCTGAAGTATCGAATTTACAAATTAAGAACATTCTTTAGAAGGTTGTAAACCCTTTGAGAAAAGATTGGTCTTTCCGATTGGATGACGCTTTATGGGCATTGTGGATAGCATATAAAACTCCATTAGGGATGTCACTATATCAATTGGCTTTTGGGAAAGCATGTCACTTGCCAGTCGAACTGGAACACAAAGCAATGTGGGTAATTAATCAAGTGAACATGGACTATCAAGCGGCTGGAAAGAAAATACTATTGGATATCACTGAACTAGAAGAGATTAGGAGAAATGCTTATGAAAACACTGCAATTTACAAGGAAAAGACCAAACAATAGCATGACAAGATTATTTTACAGTAATAATTTATCGCGAGATAACAGGTTTTATTATTCAATTCTCGACTGAAATTGCACCTAGGTAAATTGCGTTCACGTTGGTCTGGACCTTTTGAAGTTGTTGACAAATTTTCTCATGGTGTAGTCACAATTTGAGATTTACGTAATGGACACCAATTCAAAGTAAATAAACAGACCATAAGTCTGTACTATTATTTATAACTCATCAGAATTCAGGGAAATTTAGATCTCACCGTTGGATAAAAAATCACTCAGTTGTTTGATCCTTCTGGGTGCGCACATTTTCTATTGGACACAACTCTTCCCACCAGCCTTATATCTCTCCACAAAACAACACGCCTGTCCATCTTCCTCTTTCACTCACTATAAATCCTCTCCTACTATACTGACTATAAGGCATTCAAGCAACCATTTTTATTTCTTTTCTCTTCTTAAGATCATATCTTTTTAACCTTAAACCATTTTCCTTCAACAAAAGAGGGAAAAAATAAGAGGGTTGGTCAAGAAAGCAACCAAATCTGCTGAAGAACATACGTCATCTGCTACCACAATTTGTAAATTAGAATCCCTAATGCCAGTGCAAACAAAAGAGCCAATAATCTTTTTAAATAAAGCGGCAAAGGAACAATTTCACAATAACATGTTGAAAGGAAACTTCCATCCCGAACAGGTTATTTCCCTTTCACCACAACAAGACTTGGGTAAGCAAGTCTCTAAAACCATCTTGAAGTTAAATTAGGAAAATTTTTGCACCCATCTTGACAGCTACTCTCGTTCACTGGTATGTGAGTTTTATGCTAATCTCTACGATCATGAGTTAGAGTTTATTTTCGTTCGATAGGGCTTAATACCATAGGACACTGGAAAAATCAATGAGTTGTACAACACCAAGGTTGATGTCGACGAACACCCAGAGTTCATCGAGGACATCATAGATTAAAAATGAGACCTGTTAGTGAGAGACTTGTGTGTCGAGAGAGTAGTGTGGACGGGTTCCCATCAAAAGAATTATATAATGCACCATCACTTCTTGTCGCTACAAGGCAAAATTTGGTTTTTTTTGTCAGCTGCAGACTAAAACCCTCTACTCATGCAGAAAAATTGATGTAAGCACAATACTTCATTAAGAGATTGCTTACTGTGTCGCAAGGTAGACTAGGATCTTGGTTTTCCCATCACTAGTGATGTTATTATGCTAGCAAAGAGTAGTCGTACCCTGTGTTGATGAAAAAGTCTTGGAGAATAAGGGCCCAATCAATGACGCCTCTATAGAAAGAATGACTCATAGCAAGGACACACCGATACTGAAGGAGGAAAAAATAGGAAGAAAAGAAACGGCAAAGCAAAAACCGACAGTAAAGGAACCAACCCGGATGCAGAGACATTATTATGGCGCAAACTGAAGGATGTCGAAAAATGGTTAATTCCATCAACAATAGTCAGATCAGGCTTGTTGCTACAATAGAGGATATAGATAAATCCTAGAATTTGTTTTATGCTTATGCCAGAGCCTGGAACATTCTATTGTAGCCACATTAGGCCAATTGAGCCCATCCTCACTATCGGCATTCCTAGTGTTTCCACCAATCATTCAAAATTATGACCTCTCTTCCACGGATGATGAATTCAAAGACCGAGATAGATTGATGGCATCCCTACCCATTGTACAGGTCTTTGATAATGAGAAAGAAGAGGAATCTAGAGACATTGAAGAATGTCTGTGAAAGATTGATAGCTTGTTTGAGGATGGTATTTTTGCTGATCAAGAGGTTTAGAAGGAAGTTGCTGCTACAGAAGAGGAAGTTGTTACTGAAGAATAAGAAGTTGTTGAAAATGAGAAAGAAAAATAAGAAGAAGATTCTATTGAGAAGATTGTCACCGCACCTGAGTCTATGGGTGCAATAATTGATAATTTGGAGCGAGACCGGTGAAAGTTGCTAAGGTAACCAATGAGGAGTAATGCAATTCATTGGCAATAGTAGTCTACACTATACTACTCCAAGTGGCCTTTCCTACAAAGGAAGTAGTCGATGATGCTGGGGCAGAGCCAGGAATTGAGGAGCAATCTGAGGACTGTGCAAAGCCCAAAGAAAAGAAAAGAAAGCACTCCAAGGATAAAAAATGATAGGAGGAGAAGAAAAAGAGGAGAAAAAAACATCATGCAGCCACATTGACTGCTGTAGATAACTGAGCTAGTTTATTTTAAGCTTTAGTTATAGTATTCATGTATTGCATGTAGATGTAGGTTTTATTTTGATAAGTATATATTGTCGTTACATTTTTGTTGTCATTACATTTTCATGTTAGTGCATTGGGGACAATGCAAACTTTAAGTTTGGGGGAATGCACATGGGACTTAGAAATGCACCCACATTTCAATTTTTTTTGAAAATGAAGCATGCAAGGTTTAATTATAGTTAATGAAAATTGTTCAAAAATTTTTGTTACATTCAATGCTTAATTCTTAAATCATGTAAATTATCAATGATTGAGTTGGATAAATTTGACAGAAGGTTATAGCTTCAATTCTTTGATGAATGGATTAGGTTGCATTAGTAATGGATGACTACTATCATTCCTTAAATCTTGAATGAATCTACTTTTTACAGCCGCTTATATATGTATATATAGTTATAAATTAGAGACACTCCAAAGTGGGTGTAGTATGGAATGTTAAAGAGGGAACACTCTAATACTAGTGTTAGAAAAATCAATCTGTCCATAGGCTGTCGCTGCATGAGTGTGTGTCAACGCAATTACGTACTCCCCAGGGGTTTGTTGCACCCTATTGTTACTTCTCAGGAACAAGGGTATGGTAATGCAACGATATCCCTTATTCTGAAAAAAATGCATATATAATGTATAAATACTTAGTATTTTACAATAAATGCTGTAATGCTAGATAGAACTTAGGGTTTGAAGCATGATGCTATCATTGATGAAGTTACAACCGTATTCATTCATGCTTATGAATTGTAGATGCAATATTCTTTCATTTGAATGTGATTCACTCATTAGGAATTCAGAGGGTTCAAGTTACTAGAATGATCATTTACCTTAGTAAAAATTTCTTTAGCCTTTCTAGTTTTATTTTACTTGAGGACAAGTAAAAACTCAAGTTTGGGGGTGTGATAGCACTAGAAAGAACATAGGTTTTCCCCTTACTTATGTAACATCCCAAAATAGGGCCTAAACGGAACAGTGGTTGCGAAACCATGAATCTGAGATAGAAAAATTTATTTCAATTAATTTTTATAATTTATCGAGTGATTAGATGCATGTGTTAGAGTATCGATAGAAAATTATATGAATTACATGTTTAATTTGCCTATTAGGGCCTGTTTGAAAAAGTTGATAAATATGAGTTCTAGATAGGAAAGGATTAAATTGAAGAGCATAATTGAAGTAGAGGTCCTTAAATGGTAATTAGACCATTAGGTTTTCATGGATAAAAATGGACATACATAGATAAAAATAACTAAAGTTTTAATGAAGGGCATTTTAGTCATTTGGTAATTAAAAGGAATTAAAAGGGAAAAGATGGAGAAATTGTTATCATCTTCTCAAGCTAGGCCAAAACTTCATGTGTCTCCATAGCTAGGGTTTCTTTAACTTCTCAAGCTCATAGTAAGTGCATCCAAGCCCCGTTTTTAATGTTCCTTATGTTTTTGGAGTCCTAGTAACTTGATTTAGCTTATTCTAGCAATAATTTAACCTAGGGTTCATATTTGGAAAAATACCCATAGGTGAAATGTCTACTTTGATGTTTTATGGTAGAACATGAAGTTTGAAATTATGTTAAACAACTTTTGCAAAACGATTTTAAGCGAAAATGAGTAAAATGACATAATCGGTAAAAATACCTAATGTTCATAAGTACATGTTAGAGTGAGAATTTGATGGCCATAGAAGGAAAAAAATGATCAGCATGTCCTAAAACATAAGAATTAGGGATAAATTTTAATTTCCGAGCTTTGGGGAAAAAGTATAAAGATGCAAAAGTTTAGGGGAAAAATCATAATTTTGCCAAAGTTAGAGTCAAGGATTGTTTTGATAAATGTGAGTATTAAATAAGTTAAATTTGCTATTATAGATCAAGAAGAACGAAATCCAGGGGTAGACCGGGGAAAGAAAAAAATTGAGGACTAGATCAAAATAATTGATCGTATTCTGTATCGAGGTAAGTTTGCGGTAAATAAATGCAATGTTTTGTTATTTATATTTAATACTGATATTTTTTAGCGTCTATTTGTTTATTTTGCAAATTTACTTATTGATGACTCAAGTAAGAATATGGTGAAATGATACTTAAAAGTCTCGGTTGAACCTTAGGAATGTGTAGGATACAAATGTCATGACATTAAGGTTTAAGGATACCAAGTAAGACCATGCCAAGGCATGGCATTGGTAAGTTTTACAAGGCAAGGTAATCATGTAAGACCAGGTCAAGGCATGACATTGATAAGCTACTATAAGGAAAAGATCCCATGTAAGACCATGCCAAGGCATGGCAATGGTGAGTTTATAAGGCAAGGATACCACGTAAGACCATGTCAAGACATGGCAATGGTAAGTTTAAAAAGGAAAGGTACCCGTGTATCCTTAGTATTCCAAGTGGTTCAACGGGAGATATAAAGAGTATACTCAAGGAAAGGTAAGAAAAGTCCATGTTCGAAAGGTTCAAGTAAGAAAATTCAAACTTATGCATATTGAGCTTGAAGGTTAAATTTATCTTGATAATTCATTTAAAATGTTGTTATTTATTTACATGCAAACTTGCTACGCTTTATGCTTACTCCCTTTCTTTTCTCTCTTTTTATAGTATCGCCAAGCCAACTCAGGGATCATAAGGACGTCGGAGATCGTTTCACATTATCAAAGGGCTATCTTGGTATTTTGTGATTCGAAATGTTTTAAGTTATGGTATGTATAGAGACTTGGCCATTTTGTGTGTATGTCCTAATGATATGACTAAAGAATGACATGTGAATACTTAATAATGATTAGCTATTTAAATGGCCAATTAAGAACATGTTTTGGTGTTATGTATGCCTAAATGATAGTTTATACAAAGACATTATGAGAGAGTAAAAGTTGGCCATGGAACAGTTTTGGGACAGTAGCGGTGACGTGATTTTGAAAAATCACTAAAAATTGTAGAAATGGAATTAAATGGTGAATGAGATCTAGAATTAAAATTATTGAGTTTATTTTCATAGGAAAGAAATAGAGCAAGCAAAGGAAGTCTGTATTATGAGATATTTAAACTCTTACGAGACTGGTTCAGGGTGACCTTGTGATCCCCTGTTCTGATTTTAGAATTTCACTAAAAATTTTACAAAAAGAATTATGAGTCATAATTTATATGTCTAGATTCCATAGTGAGTCTATTTTCACTAGAAACAAGTGGAAACACTAAATGAAAACTGTACTATGAGATAATTTATTTTTAGTGAGGAGAGATTAGAACCGTTGGACTATGTAATAGGGGAGACTTTAACTAATAAATTGTACTAATTGGTCACACCAGAAAGTCTAAAAAACTTATGGTAAGAAGATATATGAGTCTAGTTTCAGGGAATATTTACGGATTTAAATTTCAAGTTTTGTAACTCGAGTTATAATTAATTTAGTGACTATTACGCAAGTGGACAGTTTTATTATGAATAGTGAAATAAATTGTTTTGAATTGTGTAAGTAATCAGAAAATTTTTAATGTTCCCGGTTTGGTCTCGAACCATTTCCAATTGCATGTTTTAGGAATGTGAGTGAATTAATTTTAAAAGTAAATTTTTATGCCCCGAACTAGTAAGATAAGTCTAGTAACGCCTTGTGCTCGACTCCGGCGACAGTTTCGGGTAAGGGGTGTTACAACTTAATGGTTAAATTGTTCTCATTTAGTTATCCTTAGCATACATTTTAGCATTTTTAATTTAGTAAATTGTATTTTATAACTCAGTGAATCCTAGGCTAGTTTATCTTTAAATTTTTCTATCTTTTTGCATTAATATCGTTGCATGAGTTAATTCCAGATTGCGTCCAGAATTGTCACTGTACCTGATAGTTGTCTGGATAAGAACTAAAATTGCGTGAGCTGTCCAGTTTGGTATAACCAACTTGTATGTACAAGGACAGAATAATTTTGAGGAAATGACACCTGTACTGTGGGAGGAGGACATAAAAGGTGGACATGAGAAGAAAGATGGAGCTTTTTTCTGGATCATCATCTTTATCATCCTACCTTGAAGCTTGCGACCATAGCAGCTTAAGCCTCTCATGGGTGAGCCAACGTGAAAACTAGATGCAAACTAGCTTTTAACGATGAGACTTAAGTGTGAGACAAGAGGGAATAGAGAGATTCAGTCGAGTTATCTAGGAATAGTATTCTCCACTCAATTCTTTCTTATTTCTTTCTAAATGCTGGTGATTATTCTCTGTTTTCTATTTGTATGGAAGTACATATGAATTCTTGGTTAAATGTTATCTTATTCAATCTTTCTTTTATTGTTTAATCTTTGGGTTTGAATGTTTTTAACACAGAATTGTTATTGCAGTCACTGACACTGAAAAGTGCAGTGATAATTTGAGCCAACAAGCATTACAACGGAAGTTGAGTGAGGACTAGAGGAATTTAGTCCACTTATTCTTAATAGTGCCATGTTGCCATCATCAAAAGGTGGGGTTAATGTGCATGTTTAAGTCTTAGATTAAATAGATGAGTGACGCTAGGTAAGATATACATTGAATTTTATTTCCTCAACAATCACCTATCTTTTTATACATTTTGAGCTCTTAGTATTCTGTTGAAGATTCATGTTGGGGATCCCAATTTATTTTTATCATATTTTATTTTATTATTTTCTAGTTATTGCATTAACAACTGTCCTCACAATTTTTCTTGTTTATATCTAGTTATTGCACCGACATTAATAGACAAAAGACTACCATATCTGCGGGATTGATATCTGACAGACTCATATGTCTACTATACTTGCATCAATAGTGTATGCTTGCACATTATTGATGTGACGTGTAACACCCCAAACCCAGTCTAGACGTTACGACCAGATCTGGTGTGTCATACGATCCTAAAACTAAGTTTACGACCCCTTTTAGTCTTGTTGTGTCTTAGGTGAGGTTTGAATCAAAAGAGTAAGTTTGCTAAAACCAGTTTATTAATCCTTTAAGTTATCCATATTATACACTCGTTGAGTTTTGAAAACATTCTTTAGATTTTGAAAAACAGCGCGGCCTAAACTAGCGATTCTATAAAACGTAATTTAATCATCAAAGAAAATTAAACCAAATAAAAACTTAGATAGCGGCCTTATTACAAAATAAAACCCAGAAATAAGATAATAATAAAATACTTAATCAAAATGGAAACCAGTTTTATTGTAGATGCTGTGGCCACTCCGAATCTCTCGCAGCTCCAAGCCCACTATGGTTGAGGGTTACCTGCAGAGATTAAATAAAAGGGGGGTGAGTTTGACAACTCAGTGTGCAACATTATCTCAACCATAGGCCAAAACAGATCAAGCCTCAGAATCAGATTAGTTGGGCCTTGGCCCATACAGAAATCAGGTTAAGCCCATAGGCCCATAACAGAAACAGATCAGATATAATATGCAAACAGTAACCCAACCCAGATCCATCCATAACACCCCCGTACCAGCCTTACACCATGTGGGGAGACTACTCGACCCACCCAACCGCTACACACCACAGATATTTGCAGCGAGGCTGCCAGATAAAGTTTGCAGTGAGGCTGCCAGATATTGTGACGAGGTCACCAGATCAGATATTATGGCGAGGCCACCAGATTGCAGCGAGGCTGCCAGAACAGATATATATGTGGCGAGGCCACCAGATTGCAGCGAGGCTGCCAGAACGCTTCCTCCATCATAAACCCAAACCCCATGCAGCAGGCATACATGCTATGACATATAACATACAGAATCACATGCATCAGATATATACATATGTTATGAGATATGACATGCAGAAACAGAAAATCATACATTTCATACCGAATTTACCCTAGGGGTATAAAGGTCATTTTACACTTAGGGGTAAAATGGTAATTTTCCATACTTAGGGGTATTTTAGTACTTGTTCCAATATTACGAGTTTTATGCATGTTACAGTCACATATAAGCTTTAGCTTCATCTTAGCAGTCAATTTAACAGATTTTAACAATTTCAGTCACTGGGCCCTAAAACTCCTAATGGGCCCTACAGTGTCTATTTAACAAATTAAGCCCATTCAGCCCAAATTTCCTATCTAGCTACCAGTTTTAGCAGTTCCGATACTACAGTCTAATAGAACACATTTATTTTCTATTTTTACCTATATGGGCCCGAAAGCCAGTGAGCCCATGTTCGGCCCATCGAGACCCAACTTACCGAGGTGCGCGAAATTGCACACTCAACTAACTTACCACTTACGGTTACAGATCTCAGGATTTCCAATCATCTTGTGAGCATTTGCATACTCACAAGCCCACATAATACCAACTTTTCGGTTACTTGGCCTTTGCTGAATTAGACTAAAGAAGGGTTCGATACACACCTGATTACGATGAACGATGATGATATCTACTCCAACTCAATCCTATATTCGATTACTAAAACATTAGACCACGAATCAATGATAACTAAATTTAACATACTCTTACCATATTCGGGCATCCATGAACAAGGCCCTAAATCCTTACCTTTGCTGAAGTTGATATCCAAATCTGGATCCGAACGCTCCACTGATCCAAGCCCTTAGTCAGCAGCCTTTAACCCTTACAAGCACAGAGTAAAATAATTGGTAACAGCCCCTTAAAGCCTTAGGCACTATTTCGACAGCCTCCCTAAACACATAGGGATTCCAACTTTTCCAAATCCCAAAAATAAGAATAGATCACAGTCAAGCCATTCATATCACCAACTTCTATCCACAGTCAAACTAGCCCAATCATCACACAAGTTAGTCATTTACCCACGAAGGGCAAAACAGTCATTTAACACCTAGGGGCAAAATGGTAATTTTACCCCACAGGGGTATCTCGGTAATTCTACCCTACAGGGATATTTCAGTAATTCTACCTTAAAGGGGCATTTCAGTAATTTCACAAATCAAGGGTAAAACAGTAATTTTACAGATCAGGGGTAAAATAGTAATTTTACAAATCAAGGGTAAAATAGTAATTTTACAAATCAAGGGTAAAATGGTAATTTTACAAATTAGGGGTAAAATGGTAATTTTACAAATCAGGGGTAAAATGGTAATTTTACAAATCAGAGGTAAAATGGTAATTTTACAAATCAGGGGTAAAATAGTAATTTCACAAATCAGGGGTAAAATAGTAATTTTACAAATCAGGGGTAAAATGGTAATTTTACAAGTCGAAGGTATTTCACTAATTCGGTAAACTAAAGCATTCTAAACAGAGATAACAATGCAAATTGGGCCTAGGGCCCATTCTCGGCCCATATAGGCCCACACGCTCGTGTGGCCCTTTTAGCCCAAATTTAGCTACAGATATGCGATTCACCTAGTCTAGTCCAATATCTACTACAGAATCAAACAACTTACCCAATTGGGCCTGTCGGCCCATTGGGCCCACATGGCCTCTTCGGCCCATCGCAGCCCGAAGTAGCTGTCCTACCGCTAGAGCAGTGAGAAATACACACCTGATAGGAGACTGAAGTTAATCCGCACTCCAAACACTCCTAGCCGATGCCCAACCCAAACGAGTACGCCATAAAGCGAAAGGGATCAGCCAAGAAGGCTGTGCCTACTCTTCTCTTGGTTTGCTCTATTTAATGCTAGCTCCTCACTTGCTCTCATGTTAGCTTTCCGATGTGGGATTCTCCATCAATCCCCCCAAAATTAAAGCATTAGCAAAATAATCAACCTTTGCGTGCAACGGGATTCGAACCAAAGTCCTCTCAGTAACCCTGTCATGCCATCACCACTCGGACACAAGCTCCTTTGTGTCATAAGTCCAACACATTTAACTTTAAAGCTCACCTACTTGCTTCCAGATTTATTTAAAAGAAAAACCAAAATAAATTGCAAGAGCCAAGACTTGAACCTTGGACCCTTTGCTTCCTTGTCCCCTAAGTGGCGCTACTTTGCCACTACACCACTTTCCTTTTTTGTGTCTTATTATACACATAATTCTTTACAACTCCTCTTTTCCAAGTCCTCTATTCCTTAAGTCCAAAAATCCAAGAATTTCCCAGGTTTTTAACCAACACTTGGGCCTTCCATAGGCCTAATAACACACTCCAAACACGAATTACACATCCATATATCAAAATTTCAACATTACACCAAATATCACAAAAATCCCGGAATCCCAGAAATTAGCCCAAGACTTTTCCCCACACTATGAATCCTTCGCATTTCACTAAAATACCACATTAACCCATTAATAATAACCTTCCATAACAGAATTTAACACATCAATAATTTTATTTCAAACTATCTCACACCCGCACCCAAGCCCAAGGCCCAATACTTCTAGGCCCAAATTCAGGGTGTTACATGACGTTAAACAACTGATTAAGTTTTTAACAAGACATTTACTCTATATTCCAATAAAAATTTTCCCCTTTGTTCAATAATAATAAATGATGCTAATTTTGACAAGACATTTGCCTGAGTATTATCTTTTCTTAATAGTTATTTTACTTGTACTTTATCGAACCCTGTAAGTAATTGAGCTGATATTTTTTCAAAATTGATTCATTTACTTCATATTCACTACTCATTTTCTTAGCTACTAACTATAAATCTATATTTACAATCAGCTCATTCGCCCTAAGCTAGCGACCTAACTATAATCTTGATATTAGGGCTTCATACTTTGCAACATTATTGGATGTCTAGAAACTCATTTTTATCAAGGTCAATTAGAAGCACTCCTACCCCTTACCCCATCTTTGTTATAGAGCCATCAACATAAACTATCCAACTCTTTAAGCTATCAGCCACATTTACACACCCCTGTGATGAACTAACTATTATATTCCACGTAACAAATGAACAAAGAAATTTTAGAACAGAATATAACGCCCCAGATTTTGGGCCTAGAAGAATTGGGCTTCGCGTGTCAGAGAAATTGGATTTTAGTTGTGTGAGAAAATTTTCAAAAATTGCATGTTTAGTTGAATGGCTAAGTGATTTAGGAAGAGTTGGGAGTGTTGGAGAAGTCCTGGGTTCAAACCAGGGCTCTAGCAAAATTTTTAGTTTTTCCTTTTGGTGGATCTTGGCATTAGTTGGAAGGCCTTATAAAATATGTTTGGAAGGCCTTATAAAATATGACACAAGGAAGCATGTGGTCTAGTGGCAAGGTGGCGTTAGGAGTATGCATATGGTCTGGGGTTCAAGTCTTAGCGTTTGCAAAATTATTATTTTTGCTCCTGAGCGAACACTTGGTGAGTAGAAGTAGACCTTATAGTTAATTGTGGGTAAAAAGTGACACAAAAAGCCATGTGGCTTGAAGGCAAGTGACGTCTTGGCAATTAAGGGATCTTGGGTTCGAGTCACCCTATGCACAAAGGAGTATTTATTTTATTCCTTTGCTGCGAGGTGGTGGAATTTGAGTGAAAAACTGCTGAAGAGGTTGGTGTTTGAATTACTCTTGGGGAGTGATTCAAGGAGCAAATCGTGGAGAGGGATAAGGGGAGAGATTTTAGGAGACAATCTGGGAGGTTGAGTGGAAAAAAAAGGTGTATGCTGAATTTGGTTCTATGGCAATTGGAGAAATCAATTTTTGAAAAAGGAGTCTCACATTATGCTGTTTTTGGTTACTTTTTTTTGAATTGCTGATTCTCTATTTTCTTTGTTCTCTTTGGTGTCGAAACAAGAGTAGACATTTGTGCATTTTTTTCCTGTTTCAATTTTGGTAGTCTATCAAATTTGTGTGCTACACCTTGCAAGTGCTAAGTTGCCTTTCTCCTCTAAGTCTTTTCTTTACTTCTCTTTTCTTAAACCAATTAAAGCTTCTCTTTTTCCTCTCCGACTCCTCTCTTTCTAGTTCCTCTTTTAAACAAAATCCTTTCCTCTATCTTTTGGCATCTAATTCTATTCTAAATCCTAGTCGAATACCATAAGACCTTCAATTCTCCTCTTTTGCACTTGGCTGATTATGTTTCTTCCCATTGCTTTCATTCAGCTTCTCTTCTTGTTATTGGGTGTCCCTGGCCGATTGTCTCTGTGCCTTCAAGAGTGTTGGTTGATTCGATTTCGGCATAAGTTTCTGATAGAAGGTAGACATTCTTTTAATTTCCTTTTTGTTCAGTCTGTTCCCCTGATTTTATTTTGCTTTAAATCGAATACCCCTCCTCCATATTCTTTAAATTACCAATTGTGGGTTCTTTATTCAGATCATTTGATTATCAGGTTTTTGCGAGGGATGGTGGGTGCAAGTTACTTTGGAAAGCGATCAAGCCCTTTTTCTTTTAATTGTATTAAGGTAATGTCGATACTCTGTTTTGGGTTAGGCTGAATGTGTTCCATGATTGTGTAAGTTGGCATTTGCGGTTTTTAGGCCACTTATTTGGACAATCTTGGCTTATAAAGATCTGTGTTTTAATTGCAGCTTTTCGATAGGGAGCATGTAATTGGTCCTAGTAGGGGATCTAAGGCAATAAATCGATTATTGTTCAATCGAGGGTTCAGTCTAGTGGATCGTTGCATGGTTTTGCAAAACAGGTGTGTAATATTGCCTATAATTGATGATCGGTGAATGAGCCAACAGGGGGTGTGATCATGTAACCATATACCTGTTTGATTGTTGGTTGGCTGGAAAGCCGAAAGTAGGTATTTCGCATTGATTCGACTGTGGACCGGTAAAATGCCGGAAAATCAGAATACCAGTGAATGTTGCCACACAAGCGTGCGAATGCTAGTATAGTGAATCGAGCCCACGAATATGGGCATTAGTTGATTGAGGCCACGTTGGGCCGTGTGGGCCAATGGGCCTTTAGGCCCCACACGGATTAAATTCGCATATTACAGTAGATATTAGACTGAGTTGTGTAGTCCACGTGGCTAGAATCGTTTTTGGGTTAAATGGGCCGTGTGGCCCAATGGACTTGTGGGCCACACACAGACGAAATGTATGATATATGGCTACTGTTGGTTTGGATTGTGTAGTTCGTATAGTTAAGGCTATTTCTAGGCTAATTGGGCCACCCAAGTGTATGGGCCCACTTAGGCCGAGTAGTGGGCCTTAGGCCCATTTGCACCGCTAAGTTTGTTTAGGTTACATTAGTCGCTCGAGGTGACGGTGGACCTTCTGTTGGGTCGTTAAGACCCTCAATTTGTAAAATTACCGAAATGCCCTCGATTTGTAAAATTATCAAAATTCCCTCAATTTGTAAAATTACTGAAATACCCTGGATTTTAAAATTATCAAAATTCCCTCAATTTGTAAAATTACTAAAATGTCCTTGATTTGTAAAATTACCGAAATGCCCTCGATTTGTAAAATTACTGAAATACCCTCGATTTGTAAAATTACCGAAATACCCTCGAGTTGTAAAATTACCGAAATACCCCTGTAGGGTAGAGTTACCGAAATACCCCTGTAAGGTAGAGTTACCGAAATACCCTTGTAGGGTAGAATTACCGAAATACCCCTATAGGGTAGAATTAACGAAATACCTTTATAGGGTAAAATGACCATTTTACCCCTAGAGGGTAAAATGACCATTTTGCCCTTAGAGTGTAAAATGACTGTTTTGCCCTTGTGGGCAAGTGACAGACTTGGACTGTGAATTTGACTGATTTGGCTGTGATCATATGACAGTGTTTTAACTGGCATGACTGTGGTTGCATGATAGATATGCTTTTAATATATGTTTAAATGACTATTATTGAGCATGGCCATTATGCATACATGTGTGATGCTTGAGCATGACATACACGATATTCTGCATGGGGTTGGGCTTGATTTGGAAGAAGTTCTGTGCTAGTGGCTTTGCCACGTATTCTGATTCTGGTGGCTCTGCCACATTTTCTATTATTAGCAGCCTTGTTGCGTTATTGGTGAGTTGGCTGGGTGGGCGGATTTAATCCCTACTTGGTGTGTTGGCTGGTACGGGTGTTGTGTTGGTTGGATTGGGATGGGTTTCATATCTGCTTTGTTCTGATTCTATTTTGGGGCTTAGGCCCACTTGTTCTGTTATTGGTTTGGGGCTAGACCCAATTGATTCTGTTATGGGTTGTGACCCAAATGTTATCGTAGTGGGCTTTGGCCCGCATATGCTCTGAACTGGACTGTATTGTAACTGTTAAAGGGCTTTGGCCCAGACTGTTTCTATTTCTATTTCTGTATACTGATTGTTACTCTAATAAAGGGATTACACACTGAGTTTTCATAAACTTACCCTGTTTATGAACTGTGCAGGTAATCCCCAGCGTAAGGAGGATTGGTACTACGAGGGACTCGGAGGTGGCCACACGACTACAGTTAATATGTTGGATTTTATATATGTTTTAAATTCTGATTTGGATTTTAACTTATGTAATAAAGCCTCTCTAGATTTTGTTTTAAGTTTGACATTTTATTACGCTTTATATTTGTTAGACGTAGATGTGTTTTCAAACCAATTTCTGTTTTCAAAAACATACGTTTTAAACTTCTTTACCACAAATTACCTTCCGAAACTATAAAGGATTTTTAACGAGATTAGTAACGTTTTTAAAGGTGATTAACTTTTCAATGAACCATGTTTTTAAAATTCACCGAACACAAACTAAGTCTTTACACAAAGTTCTTAAATATCAAGAAGGGTTTCAATGAGAACAAGGTTTTCGAAAAAGCACTTCAATGTGACACGCCAGATGTAACAGCTCGGTTTGGACACTAGTCGAAAAAGTGGTTTCGGGACCACATATTCGAGTCTAAAAAGTATTTTAATATTATTTTCCATGTTTGTCTTATATGATTTAGTATTTGTGAAATTTCCGTGACTAAATTTGTCTGTCTCTGTGCTTAATTATGAAAAAGGATTAAATTGTATAATAAGTAAAATTAACATGCCATATGTTCAATGTGTTTAATTGGAAATGGCTTTTGATTTTTGGCCTTATGGGTCAATTATACCATTGAATAGTTAAGTGGTCATAAATGACCTTTTTACATGTGATTTTGCATGGTTTTGTATAGGGGTAATTTAGTAAATGAGATTTTTAATGAGTCATAATTGATTAAACAAAAGAACATGGTCTCATATGCATGTTCTTCAACCAAAATTACAAAATAAAAGAAGAAATAAAACTTCCTAGGTTTCGACACTTTGGATTAGTGATTAAGGTATGTTTTGAGCTTGGTTTTTGATAATTTCTACGTTTTTGTAATCGTTGCTTTGAAATCTTCAATGCCCATGTCTCAATTTCTGTCTTTGATGAAGTTTATAAATAATGTCATTGATGGTATTTGAAGCTTTGTGATGAATTTGGTTAAATTATGATGGATAAGTATTGAATAAACATGTTTTACCATGAAATTTTGATGAATTTGAGTTATGTGGACTAAATTGTGAAAATGAAAATTTTAGAGGACTAATTTGAAAAATAAATGAAATGTATGAATTGGTATGAGTTACATGTACATTCAGTCAAGCTATAGTTTTGGTGAAATTGGTATATTTGTGATTTTGTGAAAAATTTACTAAATTTTGGAAATGTGCAAATGTGAGGGCTAAAATGCAAAATGCCCTAGTTATGTATTTATGGATTGAATTGAATGAAATGAATAATTGAATGGTTGAATTTGAATTTATTTAGATTAAGAACAAAGAAAAATGGACTTAGATCGAGGGAAGTCCAAAATTGTTGAATAGTCGGTTCAAATCTGTTAAATCCGTACAAGATAAGTCAAAATACAAATCGTGTTATATTGATGTCTGTTATAAATTCTTGATTTATAAACTGTATTTGGATGGCCATGAGAGCCTGGAGTATTATTCCGAGTCATTTTTGAATGAGTAATGGTAAAATGATATCATGTAAGACCTCGCCCGAGACGTAGTCATTGATTAGAGAATTACGTGTAAGACCGTGTCTGGGACATTGGCATCATATATGTTTCATGTAAGATCCTATCCGGGACAGTGGCATCAGTATTGAATAACATGTAAGACCACGTCAGGGACGTCGGCATTGTGTAAGGCCTATATGATCTCTGTGACGTTTCTGAATGATATAAGGAGAAATTCTGAGGAATGAATGAATGCATACTTCATATGTTTGATTCAGGTACGTTTGTTTTGTACTAAAATTACGAGCATGTAAGGTATGCTATTGTGAACTATGAGTATATTGGGTTCATGAGTTATCTACATGAGATTGCTATCGTATTGTGTTTAAGCATTGCATATGTTTGTATTTGGCTTACTAAGCTCATTGTAGCTTACTCTATATTTTCTTTCAACTGTTTTATAGATATCGTAGCTACTGAGGGCTCGGGGATAGTCTAGGATCATCACCACACTATCGAGCTTGATTTTGGTACCTTTTTAAATGTACAAAGTTAAATATGGAATGTATAGGCTAGAAGATCTATGTATTAAGCTTGAATATATATATTTTTTAAAATGCCATGAAAATTGGCTAGCAAATAGTATGTTTGAGTTTGGTTTTGGCATATGGTTTATGATGCCAAATTATGTAAGCTTGTAATGGTTATATGATCTAGTTGTTTTGGTCATATTGAAACATGTTAATGTGATGAACTAGTAAGATTTGGATGTGGTATGAATGAGATTTGTATCATGTGTTTAGTCATGAACTTTGTTTGTGATTTATTTATGCTTGGTGTGAGATTTGTACATGAATGTATATATGAATGGATTGATCATGTGGAAGTATAAATAGGCATTGAATTTTAGTTGAGATTGTGGTATTGTTGTGGCATGAAATGGCTTGTAGGGAATGACCCTTAGTGGGTGGAAGGTATGACTTAAACAAAGTTTGCTTAGTGCCACACGGCTATGGCACACGGGCGTGCCTTATGGCCATGCTAATTTTCCAGTATTGACACAAAAACTCACATAGCCAAGACACACGGGCGTGTCATATGACCGTGGTAAAAAGTCAGTATGCTTGCCCTAGTTTGGCATAGTCTGGGTGCATGGGCATGCTTGAATCTCGTGTGAGGCTTCGAAATTATGAAAATTTTGCATGTGTTTTGAAGTTTGTGAATGTGTTCGGTTTAGTCCTGACCTTATCGCAGTGTATGTTTGAGGTCAAGTAGACTTCCGAAAGGGGCTTTATGTTTGAATCTTATTTTAATCTCTAAATATTCTTTTCTGATTTGTTTCGAATATTAGGTAACGCACCTTCCTATTCCGGCGACGGTTACGAGATAGGGGTGTTACACCAGATTCGTGCCTAACTTCTAGGCCGGGCTTGGGGTGTTACACAGAATATGTATTTTTCATAAGTTACCATAGACAAAAGTAAATTGAGCATATAATTGTTATGAGTCTTCTTAGGAGATAATAAACACCAGAAAAATTTAATTTCATTAACTGTTCATGAATTAATATTTCAAATTATAGTTACTTGTAAGAGCAGTATACTTCTCAAAAGAACATTCCACCATAAAGTCGGCTAGAGTCTTACCATTTATCACCGTTCTCGGAGCGTACTCCACACCAAATCTGGCTAACTCAATTCCCCACTTTGTCATCCTTCCCAAAGTGTCAACTTTTGTGATATAAAATGAGGTGGATGAATATGGAAGAGGATCGTAAAGTTTGTTCAAGTTGTGGATTTGACTTAGGGCTCTAAATGTTGGGAAAGAAACTTGGATTTTGACAAAACCTGAAACACAATCAAATCCAAGTCAGATAAAACAATTAAAATAAATAACTAAGATAATTAAAATAGAGTAATAAATCTATTATTAGAATAATAAGGAAGAAATTAAAGTAGATAGATGGAAAGATAGGGCGTAGTATGTGGAAGTCCTAAGAATCCTTGGAAACACGAAGAATCCATAACCCCATTCAAGTGGCTCTAATTTCCCCTCCAAGACAGAAAAATTAGCAAGAAAAAGTTTGAAGATGATCCCTATAATCTGAAAACATTGTTAAAACTTTTCTAAAAGAAACTCGTGAGAAAGTCAAGAAAACTTAAAGGGAATTTATTAACTCAAAAGAGAAGTTGAATAATAATCAATTGTGTGATTTGTGTACAATGCAAAGGCCTATATATATGCTAGCTAAATAGACCTAAATAAAACTCTTAAGTAGCTAGAACTCTAATTAATCTAAATAAGAAATAGTTTTAAACTAAACTCTCTTGTTGACATAAAACTCCTAAATAACTTAAATTACTTAATAATTATTAAAAATTAGGAATAATAAAATAATAAAGTAATAAGAGTTGATAAATAAAATATTGGGCTCATATAAAAATTAAGCCCAAAACCTGAACTCTATGATTTAAACTCAAATTAAAAGCCCAAAACTCGTAATTCCCATCATAATCAGGTTCAAAAATTCTTCTCATGTAATCTTTATTAAATGGTCATAACTTAAGCTCTTGAACTCGAAATCGAGTGATTCAAAGTGAGTTTTAAAGATAAGAGATAGATCTTCAAACTCTATGAAGACATCTCAACCTAGAAATGCCTGGATCCCATCCAAAATGTCATCTCAATTCTATCGATTTCCTAAATTTGGAAATTGGTAGCTTTGGTGAATGGAATTTAATAAATTTCAACCCATCCGTGCATGTATCTTTTTGACAGTATATCATTCATAGGTTGATTCGTTATAACAACAATAGGACGAGCTTGAAAGTAGTGATGCAATTTGTGAGTTGTAGCAATTAGAGCAAAGATAAGTTTTTCTATTTCTAAATACCTTTGCTTTGTAACGCCCTTAATTCGTATCCGTCGCCAAATTAAAATTATGGATCATTGCCAAACAATTTGTAACAATTAACATCTTTAAAAGCATTTACCATCAGTTCAATACACAACAATTAAGTCAGTATTTAATCATGGTGAAACCATAGTTATGAATTCCTAATTTAACATACGAGGTCACAAAAATATATTTGGAACATTTAGGGACCAAATTGAAACAAGTTAGAAAGTTTTAAAGCAAACTAAAATTTTTGAAAAAAAAGGGGTCATAAGGCCATGTGACATAGGTTAGCCCGTGTGGCTTAACACATGGGCATGTGATCGACACACATGTCCATGTGGTTATTGCATACACCCGTGATCCAAAACTGTGTAACTCACTAACTTGAGTCACACGCCTGTGTTTCAAACTGTGCACTAGGCCATGTAACTCACTAACTTGGGCCACACGGCCATGTCCCAACTTGTGTGTTCGCCTGTGTGGAACCTGCACCTATATCTTTAAATGGTACATAGCTGTGTGACAGCCCGTGTCATAGGTCGTGTATAGCACATTAGCCCCTTAAACAAGCAATTCCATACCTTATTTCTTTCACAAGAAGATACACTATAATTAGATCAAATCCTATATTTCAATACGCGTTTAAAACATCAATATCATGGGAAAACAACCTCCATCCTAAGCCTAACTGATATGATGTTCAAATGCACCTCAAACAAGTTTAAAACAATTAATTAAGAAAGTTAAGTACATGCATAACTCAACCTTATCATTCACACTCAAGTATCCACCAAATGACCAAATATAGATGAGTATTCATTTATAATACCATTCAATAATGATAACTAAGCCTAGATTAATGATTATACATAACCATTTCAATTGCATACATATCAAACCAACCATTTCAAAAGTATAACCATCATATAATAACATTTACATTATTATTGTCCCAAAGCAACTATATATAAGCATTTATCTAATTTAACACATTATTCACAAGATTACAAAACAACATTCCACACAAGTAACTTTCACTAGAAATTAACTAAAATCAAAAGTTCATCACTCAAAACATTGACATCGTAGGTACATGCCAAGACTCAAAAGTAAACATCACCAACTTGAGTTCAGGATTGACGCGGAATGCTGATGTAACACCCTAAACCCGGCCTAGAAGTTAGGCCCGAGTTCGGTGTGTCATATTGAAGTGTTTTTAGAAAACCGTGTTTTCATTGAAAACCCTTCTGAAAGAAATTTTAAAGCAATCACCATTTCCGTCTATCTTTGATTAATCAGGTTATAAAATAGTTTACTTCAAAAAAACATATTGATTGCGGAAGCTTTGTTTAAATTGTCATTTGTTGTGGAAACGTTGTTTTTGGAAAAACATATATCATTTTGTAAAGCGTGCCTCAGAGCTAACAGATTTTAAACATGCAGATAAATAAACCCAAAACTTAAGAAAAATTAAGGAAAACGACCTTATTACAAACCTAAAATGAAACCATAATTAAAGTAGTAAAAAAGAAAGCAATATAAAAGTAAAGTGTGGCCACCTCCAAGTTCTACGTAACACCGAATCGTCTATGCCTCAAAATTACCTGTACAGTAAATTGAAAATGGGCCCAAGCCCATAATAGAATCAGTGTTAGGTGGGCCTTAGCCCAATGCAGTAACAATGACAGGTGCATAAATGCAAATGGAAAACCAACTCAGTCCAACCAATACACCGCCCGTACCAACCAACACACCATGTGGGGATAAAATCGACCCACCTAGCCAACACACCAAGCTTAGCACTGGTTGCAGCACTAAGTTAACAGGATGGCTTAAAGCCATAACAGGATGGCACAGGGCCATAAGCATTGCAGTAGAGCTGCCAAATACCAGGATGGCTCGAAGCCATAAACAGGAAGGCCATGAGCCTTAGATAGAATGGCAATAAGCCATAATACTTCCTCCCTCAATATAACCCAAACCCATGCAGGATGATATGTCATAAAATCATACATGAATGCAGGATGTCATGCCCAGTATAAAACAAGCCAATATCATACAAACATTAACCAACCTACCACTAGGGTCATAACGGTCATTCTACCCATGAGGGGTATTTTGGTCATTTCGCCCTTAAGGGCATTTCAGTCATTTACCAATGTGAGCCTAAGTATGTGAAGGCCCATTAGTAGACCCATGGTCGTCTAGCGACACATGCAGCCAAACAGTCCAGAGATTTAAATACGGCCTAAAGCCTATTAGTGGGCCCACGGGCCCATTGGGCCCGTTTTGGCCCAACTCATGAAATCGCTCATGAAAACTGTTTACCGATATAGGGCCACAATCCGTGGCCTCAATCACTCATATGAGCGTTCACACGCCTATATGATCAATTTTATAAAAGTGTGATAACACACACTTGAAACGATATAGTCGCCTTCCGTTACCGACAACTGTGCACCTATAGTCACCATCATCCCTTTATTAGTCAACTACCATAATTGAATCCAAAATCATGGTATAGGTTATAATTCAGTCAACCTAAAGTCACTTACCCACAATGGAACAAAAATGATCACTTGTAAGAGATAGTGATTCGACCCATTTTCTCTCTTAAACTGATCAACCCCTGATCATGATCAAAATACGATGCCAAAAGACCCTTGCTTAGAAGAAAATAGTTATTCACATAAGGGTATACGTAAACTTCCAAATAGCGTAAATAATACTTAAGATTAAGAAACTTACCCAAGACTCAAGAATACGTCCCCAATGAAAAAGAATTCTAATCATGGTCTTACCCCCAAAGACTTAGATTTGGCCTACACAAACGAATGAAATAAAAATAAATAAATAAAAGGCAATAACAAGGTTCGGCCAAAGCAAAGGTTTCAACAAGAAAAGAATACCCATTGACCTAAGCAAAGCCAAAGTTCTTACCAATTGTTCAATAATGAGAAAGAGTAACGAAAGGGAGAAAGATACAATCGGTTCACAAATTAAAATGCTACTATAAGAAAAAGAAGATGAGATGAAGTAAGGAAGAATTAATCTAGTGGGGAAAACGATTGGGAGAGGAGGAAAGAAATTGGTCAAAAGAGATGAAAGAAAGACTAAGATAGGAGGTTCGGCAAAATGAAGTAAAATTATGGCGAGAAAAATGTAGGGAGAGTCGATGGTGATCAAGACAAATGGTGCAATCAGTTTAGTAAAGCCAAAGAGAAATGAGAGAATGCCAATGCAAGAAAGTGTCGGTAAGAAAACAAAAAGGAAATGTAATCTCCTATCCCACAAAAATGCCGATAAAACCTATGCCTAAGCACCTAAACTAGGCAACAATATCTCTTATAGCCAAAGGGACCAATAAGTCCCACATTCAGCCGATTCTTGGCCTAATTATACAATTAGTAGCTGCATAAAATCAGCTATTCAACAATCCAAAATTTCCATAAAAATAAAGAGAATAAAGGCATCCCCACAGCTTGACTTTTTTTTCCACTGACAGTAGCCTTCTTTAAAGGAAAAAAATTCAAAACAAAGTTTAATCCACCGCTCCACCGCTTGACCAACAGCCAGCCTCAAATCTTCATACGCGAGCAGCAAAAATCTAACCTTCCGTGCGCAGGGTGAGGCTCGAACTCCAGACCTCACCCCGTCCCTACGCTCCACAACATGCTATTGGCCACTGCACCGTATTTTTCTTTACACTTTAATACGGTCACAAATAAATATAACCCTTACCTGTTGAGCCACAGTTTATTCGAGAATAAAAAGAAAATTCCGCCTGCAATGTAACTCGAACCCGCGCCCCTTCTAAAAGCTCAGCGCACTGTTCACCACTCTTCCACAACTCCTTTTATGTCAAAAATCTCTCCCATTTAATTTTAAGGTTTGAACGCCTACTACCCTATCCTTATGCGAAAATTTAAAAGAAATTAAACTATGGCTAGGATTCGAACCTTGGACCACCTACAAGCTAGCAGCACCTCTAGCCACCAGACCACCTGCTTCTATATGCTAATTTTTAACCAAAACTATTTATAAAGCCTTCCTTATAAAGCCACTTCCACTTAGAGATAAAAACTAAAATTTTTCTGAAAGTCCATTTTTAAACCTGATACTTCTCCAACATTCCCAAGTACTCCAAATCACTTAATTAACAAACCAAACATGAAATTGTGAAATTTTTTTCTTGAACACAAAAATTGGAATTTCTCCGATACACAAGGCCTATTTCTCCCAAGCCCAAATTCGGGATGTTTCAGCTAAGTTATCAGTCAAACTAGGTGCCTAACCTACACACAGAATAATGATCAAATACTGAATTCACTTAATTCAAGAATTACTATTGTGCTCTATAATTGTAACTATATGAAACACATCATGCAATATTCATTCCATTTGTTCTATCATCGAGTTCAACATGAACATACATAAACTCTTCATAATAACATTCATTTACAGTATTGATTAATTTAGTAATGTCTCCCGGAGCCTAGTGGATAAACTGTAACACATTTTTGTGCCCAACGCTAGTCGAATAATCGATGATAGATGTTGTAACACCCTAAACTCGGCCCAGATGTTATGGCCAAATCGGGTGTGCTACATCATCTAAACTAATCCACGTTGCCTAGTTACTAAGTTTGGTGGTGAGTTTTCATATAGCAATATCTGGGGTTTAGGAGAAATTCCCAATTTATTTGACGATCAACCTAATCTCTACCCGTTGTGAATAGATTTATTTATTTATCATTATCTTGGTTAACCGATTGTAAGGTAGGGTTGGTTTTGAAAGCATTGGTTTAAGTTTGGAAAAACGAGCGTCGTTGTAGTTAAATTAATTTTAAGCGAATCATGCATAAATAATAAAAATAAACCCAAATAAAAAATAGTTAAAGAGGCCTTATTACAAACCCAAAATGAAAGTAAAACGAGTGATTAAAATAGCGAAGTAATTAAAGCAAGATTTAAAACCAAACTCCGCCTTCGTGGCCACTCTGAATCCCTCCCAGCTCCAAGTCCACGAACTAGGGCTCACCTACAAGGATGGAAAGAAAAGAGTGAGTTTGGAAAACTCAGTGTGTGCAGAAGCCTTATTCAGTCTCAGTCAGATACTGGGCCGAAGCCCTATTCAGTCTTAGTAATCTGGGCTGGAGCCCTATTCAGATAACAGTATGGCCCATAGGCCCAATACAGAGCAGTACAGATAATAGTATGAATACAAGCCCATATCATGTGGGGAGACTACTCAACCCACCCAACTGCTACACACCACCTGTACCAGCCAACACACCATATGGGGAATAACTCGACCCACTCAGCCCACACACCACAGTCGCAGCATGGCTGCTCAGATAATCAGTATAACGAGGCAAAGCCCCTTTTCAGTAACACGAGGCATAGCCCCTTTCAGTAAACGTGGCATTGCCACTCACACTTCCTCCATAGTAACCAACCCATGCAACAGATAGATATGATATGGCATACAGTAATAGTAACAGTCAAATTATGCAGAACAATCGTACTTAGCCCTAGGGGTATAATGGTCATTTTACACCTAGAGGTAAAATGGTAATTTCTCGCCCTTAAGGGGTATTTTAGTAGATACTCTATTATGACAAGTTTTAAGCATGTTACAATCACTAACAGTCTTTATTTTCATCTTAACAGTCAATTTAATAGTTTTTAGCAGTTTCAGTTACCAGTTTTAGCAGTTTCAACTCCACAGTCTTCCAGAATACCTTTAATGCCTATTTTTACCCAAATGGGCCCAAAAGCCCATTAGGCCCATATTCGGCCCATCAAGGCCCAACTTACCGACGTGCACGAAACGGCACACTCGCCCAACCTACCAGTAGCGATTTCAGATCCACCGTATTCTTATCGACTTGAGAGCATTCGCACGCTCACAAGCCCACGAAACGCCAGAACTTCGGCATTTCGGTTTTTTGGCTTTTGCCGATTTGAACCATGAAAGGGGTGTTCGATACACACACCTGTTTGCGATTCCACCGACAAAATCCTCGATGCGATAACTCCTACAATCCACCATTTAACCGATTAAACAATGAATCTACGAAAACCAATGCAGGAATTCCCTTACCACATTCGGCCAATACCCCTAATGGCCATAAAGTTCTCACCTTCTCGATTTAGATGCACTAGATCTAGATCTGATTGTGTCGATGCCTTCAGTTCCTCATTTGCTCACCTCTTTCACTAACTAACGCATATAAGAACCAAAATACAATACCGGTTTATAAACAGGCTATGTCGACAGCCTCCCTAAGTACACAGGGATTTCGACTTTTCCTTAACTTTTAAGAAAACAAATGTATTTAGTATTTGATCACTTACCGACGATTCTTCTTAATATATACTGCTTCCACTCCCTCTCTTCACTAGATCCGTAATAGTTCTAACCCAAATATTAGCAGAGAATGGCTCTAGGAGATTCAGCTTTTAGATCTCTACTTAGATACTCTTGTCGACACAACAAAAGAATAGGGGTAATGAATCGACAGCAAAAGAAACAGATGATGGATTCGGCTTGTTGGAGAATTTAAGAAAAGAAAGAGATGATTTTGGCAAGAGGGGTAGTCGGCAATGGGAAGTTTTGGCTTCCAAAGGTTGTCGACAGAGATTAGAATGAAATAGAAAAAGGGGTAAGTGGATTTGGTCTTGAAGAGAAAGTGATGGGATGGTTTTGGTTTATGGGTGTGTAACACCCTACACCCCTGTCCGTCGTCGGGATAGGGTATAAGGTATCACAAATCTAAATACAGCTTACCGAGGTTCATAGTTACATACTAGACATAGATTTATTTAGTTCAAAACGTGAATGTATAGCACTTGTAATTTAGTTCGGACGGTACGTCATATCTCATTAAAAGAGTTTCGTAAACATATCATGCTAGTATAATTTTACCATGTGGCTACTAACAACTTGGCCGAATTAAACCTTTCATTGACCGAACTCCCTATTAGCAACTCTTCACATATGGGGTACTAACTAAATAGCATGCCACAACATTAAACCATACAAGTATCATCCACACATATATTCAACACAAAGACTAAGCAAGCCATTTTCGCATGGCTAGAATAGTTACAACTCAAAATGTAGTTTGAATCAACAAAAGGAGATTAGCCTATACATGCCATTGACCCAAAATAACCATCAAAAGTACCAAAATAACAGCGATAGTGTAGGTGATTAAGGCTTCAATCCCTGAGTCCGTAGCTTCCAAAATGAGATCTATAAAACAGAGGAAACAAGGGAAACGGAGTAAGCATTACAATGCTTAGTAAGTTTTAAGCAATGTCACGGATAAAGCATTAAATTCTAACATAGTTATTCGTATCTTAGTTTCCCTTTTCCTTTGGGTAAGTCACCCTTTTTCCAAACATATACGTTCACATCACATACGAAAATGGATAGCTTTCACTCATAGTAAGTTCACGTAAACATATACATGTCACAAAAATTCACATAACATTTCACATAGGCCAATTGTACTTTGATCATGTTAATAATCTCATTTCATGAACACATATGAAATCACATAACGACCTTAGTATTCGGTCCAAAATCCAGCTTGCATATAAGCCAAGGGTACATACCTGTATAACTTATTACTTTCAACGCAATTCATTAGCGATCGTTACCTTGAAGACCATTAGTCTTAGGCTTTATTCTCATCATCATCGAGAACTTTAGCTCGGGTAAACTCTATACATAGCCATCGGGTCTTTTCCCGGATATAATCTCCGCATATAGCCTTCGGGTACTAACCCGGACATCATCTCTGCATATAGCCTTCGGGTCTTAACCCGGACATCATCTCTGCATATAGCCTTCGGGTCTTAACCCGGACATCATCTCTGCATATAGCCTTCGGGTCTTAAATCCCGGATTCGCATCACAATTTCTCATACATATATATATATTTGCATGTTGCCAAGTTTCACATAGCAAGATTTCACTTGCAATTCAATCAATTCATGTGCATACAACATATAACATGCTTCTCGACTTTATATCATAAATGTACATATAATTCAAAACTTATACACGTATACTCTTCTTTTCTAGACTTTCGGCCCAAAAATCAAACATACATGAGCAATGCATTTCAAATCTCATTTCGGTTCTTTTTCTCTATGAGCCATTCGGCTATATAGCAAACATAAATAAGGTGTCTTTCTCAATAGGACATCGTTCAAATATCAGCATGTATGTCATGGCATTTTAACTTAAATACCAAATTCGATTACTCAAAACTTACCTTGAACTTTCACGAGAAATTACGAGTTGGCTATTCGACCACTTTAGCCTTCCCTTTATCCGAACTCGTCCCTCTATGCTCTTGAGCTAAATAAAACATTTAATTCTATTAATCCTTATTCAAGCACCTCAATGAATCATTTTCACTCATAGTCAATTCATACATGCATATTCTTCTCATTGCAAACACTCATGCACATTGGAGCATTTCACATACATATCATAAATCACAGCAAGCTGATTTTCTGAGCAGCATTCAATAATTTACTCATAACTGGAGCTACGAAACTCCAAATGAAGTGCCGTTAATTTTGTATGAAAATAGACTCATTTATCTTCCATCCATAAAATTTTCATAATTTTTTGTTAGGCCAATCAATACCAGAAATTTCTCAAAGTTTCCCTATTTCACTGTTTGAGTAAACTGACCACTCTATACTACGAACTGAATTTCTCCTTGTACAGAATTCCAAATATGGTCTCACCTATTCCATTCGAAACTAGACTCATTAAGGAGTCTAAGCATATAAATTTTGTCTCATAACAATTTTTATACAATTTATAGTGATTTTCCAAAAACAGAGCAGGGGACTTCGAAGTCAATCTGACACTGTCTCACTCTACTCTAAAAATCTATTTATCAGAAATTCCTTTTCTTGCAAAGTTTCTTTTATAAGAAACTACACTCATTAAGATTCAATTACACAATTTATTCAGCCTCTAATTCAACTCGTACAATTTATGGTGATTTTTCCAAAACACGTTACTGCTGCTGTACCAAGCAGATTTTTATACCAAGTTCACTCTTTAGTGTTCTTATGCACATACTTAAAACATAGCATTTCCTAAGGCACCATCTAGAGTAGTCATTGATCTTAACACAATGTACATATTTCATATTCATTTTAATCAATATACCGCTCTTAAGACACCAATTATCAAAACAAACATCAAATTACTAAGGTACAACTTAAGTCCCTCTTTAATCACCTAATTCACTACTTTCAATTTGTGACATTAAGAGTTCAAAGCTTAGCTCAATGCCATAATTGCCGAATACTCAAAACAGCTCCATAGCATCATACTTCCATAATTCAACATCTAATTATTAGTCCAATCTTCTTAAATTAAACTCGGCAACTATGGAAAAGAGCTTAAACACACAAACCGATTCTAATTATCCAAGATCCTCATAAAACTAGCAAGAAGATTCATGCTTCCTAGTAGTGACCGAATATTACTAATTAATCAACCTATCATCTCCAATAAATTTCCACACTCTAAAATAAAAAACCACATTCAGCACAAGGGAAAAAAAATTCCATTTCAATTTTAAAACCATCAATTTAACTCACGGTAAATTTTAAGCTCATTCGACCCTTATTTAACAACTAAATCAAAAATTCCAGCCTTAACTTAAACACTCATAAACATTTAAAAATTTTGCATCATAAAATCTAACAACCATTTCTTAATCAAGTTCTATTATCAAAATCAAAATTAACTCATGAAACATTCCAAAACCAAATGTTCCCTCCCATCTCTCTAAATATACATATATACGGCAATACACACTTGTACTAATCTTTTGTACACCATTCTACAATTTGCAACTCAAAAACATCCTTTTTCCCAATTTATCAACAATGGCCGAATGGTACCAAGTCAACCAAATTCAAAAATTTACAAAAGGGCTAGGTAGGAGACTTAGTAACTAATTCAATTTCACTAAAAATTTTAAAGATACACATGGAACATACCTTAAAATCTAGCTATGCCCTTGACCGAATGCTTAAGTCTCCACCCTTCTTTTGTTCCTTTGCTACTCACGGCAATGAAGGAGGAAGGATGAACAAAACATTATTTTTGTCACCCCTTTTCTTAATTAATTAATTATATTTTATCTATTTTATGTTAACAATTTCCCTATAATAAATATTATAATACTAACATACAAAGCACAAAATGCCAAGACAAGTAATCATTACCATCCACTATCCACAAAATGGTGAAATTGACATGCAACTCCAACATTTCTCATGCATGCATCAATAGGTCATCACACATTTGTCTAGCATATTTTCAAAGTTCGTAATTTAGCCCTTTTAGGTGTAATTCACAATTATAATGCTAAATTAAAGCATCCAAGATATCACACATGAATTTACACATACAATAGGAATCAAAATAATTATTAAATTATTTTTATGCCTCGGTTTTGTGGTCCCGAAACCACATTCCGACTAGGGTCGTTTTAAGGCTGTCACAGGGTGCAAGAGGATCAAAGAAGAAGAGAATAGAAGAAAAAGAATGGTAGAAGAAGAAAAATGGAGAAGTAGGTTCGGCTAGGGAAGAATTTGACAACAGGGGTTTAGGGGTAGCAAGTTTCGGCTTTGAGACAGAAAAGAGAGGAAGAAAGAACAGGGAACCCTAGCTTTACTATACCTAATTCGGCAAAGAGAGGGAGGCTTAAAAACCCTAAAGAAATCGGCACAACCCTAGGCAATGTCGAAAGTACTAACCCTAAAACTTAAGTGCCGAAATTACTATACTAGGAACCCCTTGGTTGGCCACTGCTTCCCCAAATTCAAACTCTCCTAAAAACTCTCCTTGATCTACTCTCATGAACAATTCAAATTCTCCAAGACAAAGTTTCACTTGAGTACCAACACTTGACCAACACATGCACATAAAAATAAAATGCCATAAGCTTATCTTAACTTGAACCCTGGACCTCCAATTCCCTCCTAGGTGCCACTTTTTTAGGAGCTTAGTGGCGCTACCTTGCCACTATGCCAAGGCTCCCTTTGTGACAAAATTTTCTGAGTTTTTCTTAAGAGCCCTCTTGATCAAGTTCCCCCTTCACTTAAAACATACTTTGACATTTTTACCGGGTTTTAACCTGAGTTTGGGCCTCCTAAAGGCCCACTAACATACTTAAACACAAATTTAACAGTCTCAATACAGAAAATTCACCATTCCAACAAAATTACAACAAACTCGAAAACGTCCAAAAATTAGGGCGTTACAGATATGCCCAGCACTAGTCAAACTAATCGACGATGTTTTGCGCCCAGTACTTGTAACATCCCGAATTTGGGCCTAAAAGAATTGGGCCTTGAGTAGGGCATCACATAAAAATATATGTGAGTAAGATAATGGCATAATTAAATGCCTACTTGTGTGATTAGGTGTTCTGAGAAGTGTTGGAGAAGTCCTGGGTTCAAATCTAGGCTTTAGCGAAAATTTTGATTTTTCTCTAAATGAACCTTAATGTTAGCAGGTAGGCTTAAAACAAATTGGGTTGGAATTGTGACACGAAAAGAGTTGTGGTGTAGTGGTATGTCGTGTTACAAGTGTGAAGAAGAGTAGTAACCGATTGGGGAGTTTAGGGAGGGTAAAAATTCAGCTAAGGAGGTCTTTAGGGGTATGCTTACGGCAATTAGGGTAATAATTTAAGTGGGAATCATGTTTGGGCTCTTCTCTGGTGTTCGTTTAGTCTTTCACTTAAGATACTAAAGTGCCGAATTGCTTCCACTTCTTTGGTATTGCCGAATTGCCTCTGCTTACTTTTGAATTTTTGCTTCTTTTTCTTTAAAACTGAATTTGAATTTTTGCTTCTTTTTCTTTAAAACTGAATCCTTCTCTTCTCATTCTAATCCCTTCATCTTTTCTTTTCATTTATCTCTAAGCCGAACTTCTCCATCCTCTACCTCTCTTATTTGTTTCGCATGACCGAATACCTTGTGTTTGTAGATGATTATACTCTCCATTTCTAATTAGATCTAGTCTTTTTCTCGAACTCTTTCTCTCCATCTCCGTTTCGATTTGGCAAGGTAACTTCTGTTATTAAACTTTAGATGGGAAATGAGGGTGTTAGTGATAAAGTAATGGCAAAGGTATCCGCTGAAATTGAGCGTGTAGTCTTTGCTCCCAAGTTTAAGTGGCGTAAGGTGTTAGTAGTTCGGGACTTTCTGCCTGGATGAGGAAAGGTGACTGCATCAAACTTTGGATTAAGTAGGCAAATCGTAGTCGACCAACCTAGTCAAGGCAAGTGGTACTCAATCTCTTAGTAAGTGGTTGTTACTAGTTTTTCTAGTTCTATGTGATAAGAGATTAACTATTGTTTTGTTTGAATAGGTTCTGACGATCGTGAATACTTAGTACTCTACGTGATAAGATGTGTATTTCTACCTTGTCTCTGACAGTCGGCTGAAAAGTTGAAGGTGTGCACACACCACTCTAGCTATAGATCGCGAAATCTCGAAATCTTGAAATCTTGAAATCCCAAAATGCCGAAATCCTGAAATCCTAAAATCCCGAAATGCTGAAATACCGAAATCTCGAAATGCTAAAATCCTAAAATCCCGAAATCCTAAAATATTGAAATCCCAAAATGCTGAATGTAACACCCCAAATTCGGCTCAAACATTATGGCCAGATCTGGTGTGTCACATGGACAATTGATTACGCTTTGATCTTCTTTTAATAATCGTTATGTTGACTTTAGCAAAACTGTATTACACTTTTTAAAAAAAATAAGAAACTTATTTAGTTTATAAAAACCCTATCCACTACCAATTAAAGTTCACTTTTAAAAGATCTTATTATTGAGTCATCGTTATTAGGTTACCCATTTGTCACGTAATATATGTTTTGAAAACGTTTGTTAAGTTTAAAATAAAAACCCGCGCAGACTAGTCTTATTGTTTTAAACAAGTAATAAATAAAAACAAAAGAAATACCAAATCAAAATACCGAGCGGCCTTATTACATATTGAAAACACAAATTTAAGAAAAGGAAATAAACTATAAATAAAGTAAAATTCAGAAAAAGAGAGAATCACGTGGCCACCTCGAATCCTTCACAGCTCCAAGTCCTTTATGGTTGGGGATTTCCTACAAGGATGAAGAAAGGAGGGTGAGTTTGTGAAAACTCAGTGTGTAAGCTAACCCAACCAGTGTCAGAGATCAGTTCAAGCACAGACTGGGCCAAAGCCCTATTCAGATACAGTTTAAACTGGGCCTTAGCCCTATTTAGAAAACAGTGTGGCCCTTGGTCCATTATAGAAATAGATCAGATTATAGTAATATATGCATGTATGCAAAGCCCAAGCCCAATCTAACCCTACACACCACCCGTACCAGCCCTACACACCATGTGGGGAATAACTCAACCCACCCAGCCCTACACACTATAGTGGTAGCAGAGCTGCTCAAACAGATATCGTGGCCAAGCCACTAGAACAGTAATACGAGGCAAAGCCTCTAAGCAGATTATGTGGCATTGCCACTTTTTGCACTTCCTCCGTAATAATATCCCAACCCCATGCAAATCAGTGTATACATGTCATGGCATACCACTACAGCAAAACAAACTTTTATCAGCATTTTTTTGGCCTTTAGCGGTGTTTATAAGCGCCGCAAAAAACGCCACTAAAAGTAACGCTGCAAATTTTTGCGGCGTTTATGTGAAAAAAACGCCGCTACAAGTCATGCCTTTTAGCAGCATTTTCCCCACAAACGCTGCTAAAAGTATTGAGTTTTAGCGGCGTTTTCCCCACAAACACAGTTAAAAGTATTGAGTTTAGCGGCGTTTTCCCACAAACGCCACTAAAGGTATTGAGTTTTAGCGGCATTTTTACTACAAACGCCGCTAAAAGTATTAAGCTTTAGTGGCGTTTTTTCCACAAACGTCGCTAAAAGTATTGAGTTTTAGCGGAATTTTTCCCACAAACGCTGCTAATTGTTACATATTTAAAATACTGCTTTTTTCACCGATATCCAACCCTTCCTGCATTATAAATTCAACCAATTACAGCAAATATGGCATACAAATCCAACCAATAACATTAATCCTAAATAATACTTCAAATTCAATGAAAGATATATGATGTACATTAATAAATAAAGTATAACTGAGTATATTCTTATAATAATATTAAATGTGAAAATGTTAAAAATATCTTTACAACGGGAAAAGAAATATCTAAGATGACCGCTGTTGCGACTGCTGAAACATCTTCATCATTTGCTGAAGCTGTAGCTACAGCTCAACATACTTTCTGCTCTGTTCTGCCTCCCTTGCTGCTGCTGCTGCCTCCCTCTCTGCTGCATCTGCTATAAGTTGTTGCTAGAGTTCTTCATATTTTCTTTGAACCTCAGCAATTTGCTCAACTGTGCTCGCTTGCATCTGAGCTATTTGATGTTTTAACCTCTAAACTTCAGCTTGAGCTTGACTTCCGGAAGGCATGTATTGCTAGGAGCTGGATCCAAAATATTGAGTCTGGGTAACACCAGATCCTTGAAATCGAACCCGAACATACCTTTCAGGACCCAAAACTTCAGTAATAATTATGTTATCAATGTCCTCATGATTAACAGAACTATCAGTCGAAGCAACCGCTTCATACTCCGCCTTCTTCTCCTTTAGTCTCTCCTAATAAATCAATGAAATAGTTAGAAACAAAATATATAATAAAAAAGAATACAAAATAACATAACATTATTTAAAAAAGAATGCAACATAATTTACAATAAATCAAATTTTATTAAGTAAATATACCATAATTTCTCCAGCTTCGGATGTCATTGGAGATCCATCTTTCTTCCTATGCGTAATGTCAAAAAGCTGAAGGCGTCCAACTTTTTGACCAGACGAGACTTCCTACAATATGGTAATAAAAATATTATTTAATAGTAGAAAGTCGTTAATATTTGATAGAATTAATAAATTTATAATACCTTGGCCTCAGCTACGCGAGCAAAACTTCTCGACCCTGCCGTGTGCGTGAATTTTTATTTTAGTCTGCTACTTGTTCCAACTCGCTCACGGTCCTACATAATGAAATTATTATTACGTATATAGTAAATACTATAAACCGAACAATTTAGAAGAGTTCGAAAGTACGTAATACCTCTCCTTTTTTTTGAATTCTAAAATCTAACCGTATCTTCCCACTAGTACCTCAACATTCCCAGCGGGACATTTTGCAATTTTTCTTCGAGGCTTATGTCTTTCTTAAAATATTATTTTTTAAAGTATTTTATTGTCCCTCCATTTTTTACCCAAGGTCTTCTTAATACAGTCATCCGACCTCTAAAGTAAATCTCTCCTAAAAAAACACAAGGTTAAAAAATTAAATAAAAATTAAACTTAAACCAAAGTATTATAAGTTATTTTCACGTTTTCTTACCTTAATATTGTCGAGAGCTTGATTTTTGTTGCTATTAGGCATGTGATGCCATGATTCGTAGTTGATGGGCAACATATTGGCATTTCGTGCTAAAATGCCCAAATAGCCTGCGAAAACTCGAGCTTCAGATCCAACAGGCTGACCATGACTATTTCTACGTACTTTGACACGCTTGGTAGGAGCTAAGTCGTATAAATCTGTAAGTAGCATGCGACCTCGACCTTTGCGCGTCTCAGCACTTTCAGCTGAAAAATGATATATTATTATATTAAAAATAAAAAATAAATTAATAATAAAAGCGAACACGCATGTAAAACAAACTAAACATTACTCTGAACTTCTGCAATCTCGTGAAGTGTCTCCGGCACACTTGAAGATCCAACAACTGTTTGCTGTTCACTATTTCCTTGTTCTGAATTTAGATTATTCTGGACAATAGTTAAATCTCATAACTTTCTTCTACGCATTTTTCCTACAACACACATAAAACGGTAGAAATTTTAGTAACAAATTAGAACAATAATAGTACACATAGAATAGTTAAATTATATAACATGAGCAAGATTAAAATAATAACATTACATATAATTAAAAAATCGTAAATTCTTACTACATTATAATTTGTAAATATCTTCATCCACATCCTGACGAACCCATTGGAATTGCGTACTAGTACTAATGACATTTTCATTTAAGTTTTGTTCTGGAAAAGGGAAAGTTTCTAATCTTTCGACGATATCATCTCTACTTCCATTGCCCATGTCAAACAAGTCTCTAGGGCTGTTTCGGAGTACAACGTACCAACCCTTATCAGTTGGATCTTTGGAGTAAAAAACTTGTTTCACTTGAGAAGAAAATACATACGGCTCGTCTATTAATTGTTCTCCAGTGTGAATCAATCGAGAGAAATTCACCATTGTAAACCCGAATTGATCGCTTTTAATACCACGAGCAGTATTCACATCCGCCCAATCACCTCGAAATAAGACAACTTTCCATTTTCTATAGTAATCCAATTCAATAATGTCGGTAAGAAGTCCGTAATAATCCATATTTCTCTCGACAGGATTACTGTCCCTAGCACTAGCATAACTCGTAATAGAAGAATTAAAAACTATTCCACAATTTTGGGTTCTCCTCAATCTCTCCTAATATTTGGTATGAAATATGAATCCATTGATGATGAAGCCACTGTATCTTTTCACTAATCGATTCGGACCTTCGAAAAGCCATTTAACTTCGTCACTAATGGCCTTCCCACTCTAAACCTATTGAATCGAAAGATGATTGAGTAATAATTATAAATGGTAGGAGAACACATTATTATTTGGCATTAAAAGGTTGAGTTGCATACCGTTTGGCTTAACCATTCATGAAAAGATTCAGTGAATAACTTATTAATCTCTCGATGTGGTAATCTTTGTGAGTGTGAACGAGATCTCAATATTTGTTTGTACTCACTATGTTAAAGACAGGTTTAATTGGTTAGAAAATAAACAAATCAAAAAGATGAATATTTATCATATTTATCATATTCTAGAACTTACTTGTATAATGGTTCAATTGCATCGTGGTGGAAAAGAATATATCTATGTGCTTGTATCCAAGATTAGTCATCTAATCCTGGAATTTCAACTTTACCGATTGGTTCTCCATAACTTTGAAATAAATAAGTTTCGGCCAAGTTAGGATCATTGAGCCCAGCATTTCTACTTGGTCTATTCAACCTTGTTTCAACATCTTCTAAATATCTAGAACAGAATGTCATACATTCCTCTGCCAAGTAGCCTTCAGCAATTGATCCTTCCGGATAACGCTTATTACGGCAATAAGACTTCAATTTGCTTAGGAACCTAAACATGATATACAACATTATGAAAAGTTGTAACTACAAGTATAGAGGTGAATGAATGAATACCTTTGAAATAAATTAGCACCTTTCTATAGGATACATCCAACGATAGAAAATCGGTCCACCAATTATTGCTTCATGAGAGAGATGATTTACCAGGTGCACCATAATAGTGAAGAAGGAAGGTGGAAAGATCTTCTCCAAATTGTATAATGTCAAAGCGGCTCGATCTTGTACTTTTCAAGTTCTTCAACATTCAAAACTTTGCCACAAATTGCTTTCATTATGTTGGACAGTTCAATTATACAGGACATTACCTTCTTTGACATACACTAAATGTAACACCCCAAACTCGGCCTAGACGTTATGGCCAAATCTGGTGTGTCACATCACCTAAGACTAACCGTGTTACCTAGTTACTAAGTTTAGGGTAAGCTTTGCAAAACTGATTTTATAGTCTTAAAGAAAATTCCTGATTCATTGGTGAACGTCCTATTTAATACTATTTGTTAAGAGAATAACATTTAAAATTTAACTTCGTGACTTGATTGGGACGTGTGATGAGATTTGAAAACCTTTGATTAATTTTTCAAAAACTCGCGCAGCTATATTTAAAAATAATTAAAGTGACGTAGGGTTAAGTAATTTAAAATCCTAAAATAAAAATAAAAACAATAAAAGCGGCCTTATTACAAACCCAAATTAAAGAATAAAGGAAATAATTAAAATAATTAAATAAATAAACTTAAAAGCAGTCGCACAGTATCCGTGGCCACTCTGAATCCCTCCCAGCTCCAAGTCCGCGAACTAAGGCTCACCTGCAAGGATGGAAGGAAAAGGGTGAGTTTGGAAACTCAGTGTGTAAGGAAAGCCCATCCAGAGCCCAAAACAGCTCAAGCCCACTAGGCCGAAGCCCTATCCAATTTCAGTAAAATCTGGGTCGAAGCCCTATCCAGATAACAGTATACTGGGCCTTAGCCCTTTTCAGATAACAGTATGGCCCTTAGGCCCAATACAGTGACAGATCAGTGAATATACAAATATGCAAGCCCAAACCCAGCCTAAGTCCAGTCGCTACACTCCACCTGTATCGGCCCTACACACCATGTGGGGAATAACTCAACCCACCCAGCCCTACATTCCACAGTTGCAGCATAGCTGCTCAAATATCAGTAAAATGAGGCAAAGCCTCTAGTACGTGGTCAAGCCACTTTCAGTACTTCCTCCATTAGAATCCCAGTCCCATGCAACAGATATTCATGACATGACATGCAGTAAACAGTAATAATAAAACATGCTTTTAGGTCATACTTAGCCCTAGGGGTATAATGGTCATTTTGCACCTAGGGGTAAAACCGTAATTTCTCGTCCCTAAGGGTATTTCAATAATTTTATCAGTTTTTAGGGTTTTATGCATGTTTCAATCACTAATAACCCAACTTTCATCTCAGTACTTTATTTAACTCATTTTAACAGTTTCTAACTATTGGGCCCTAAAACCCCTAATGGGCCCTACAGTTTCTATTGGCTACTTAAGCCCATTTAATCCAAGTTTCATAATCAGTTTATCAGTTTTAGCAGTTTTAACCCTACAGTCTATCAGAATACTACAAAAGCCTATTTTTACCCATATGGGCTCGAAAGCCCATTGGGCCCACATTTAGCCCATCGAGGCCCAACTTACCGAAATGTACGGAATTGCACACTTATTCGTCTTACCAATCCCGGTTATCAAATCTTAACGTTTCCCATCAACCCACAAGTACTCGCATGCTCGTAAGCTCACGAAATGCCGAAATTTTGGTATTTCGGCTTTTCGGCTTTTGCCAAATTGAACCGCAAGAGGGGTTTCGATACACACCTATTTTGCAATTCTACTGGTAAGATCTCCTATGTGATTCCTCCTACAATTGATCACTTAACAGATTAGATTACGAATCGATGAAAAACTAATACAAGCTCTTACCACATTCGGCCAATGTCTTTAAGGCCCTCAAAATCTTACCTTTGCCGAAAAGCAATGACTAGATCTAGATCTAGTCGTTCCAAAGATCCAAGCCCTCGTTAGTAGTCTCTGAATCATACTAACACCAAAAGAAACCAATTATTACAACCCCTTAGAGTCTTAGGCCCCAATTGACAGCCTCCGTAAACTCTAGGGACTTCAGCTTTTTCTAAATCACAAAATAACGTATAGATCTGGGATATCAAGTACATACCACAGTTTTTCTTCTAATTCTACTCAGATCTGATGCAAATCTAGCCTTTAAACACTAGCAAAGATCGATTCTTAGAGGTCTATGAATTCTGCTATATGTCCCTAAATCTATGGTGTTTTTGGCTTTTTAAGTGGTGAAGAAGATGATGATTTGATGTTGCGGTTTAGAAGTAGTGTTGCCGACAGGTTTTAAGGGTTCAAAGGATGAGAGAATCGACCACCAAAGATAAAGAAAATAGGGGAAATTCGGCTTAAAGAAATCGACAGCAAAAGGCAATTTTCGGGATTTTAGCTTTTATGTCAATCGACTATGGTGGTTTTGAAAAGAATAGGATTGAAAGAGAGGATGAATAGAGTAGTAGAGATGTTCGGCTAGAGAAGAAATTAAAAAGGAAAAAGAAAAGAATGGAAGAGGAGAAGAGAAAAGTGAAATCAGCACAGATGAAGCTTACTTGTGTTTTCAGCTTTTAGCACACTAAGGGGAGAATAGAACTTTAGATGGCTAACCCTAATTTATTATGACAGAAAAAGAAAAGAAACTAAACCCTAATGACCATTAGAGCAATTGGCCCAACCTCCCTAAGGCCCTAGCCGATTCCTACTTAGGCTACTCACATGCTCGGGACATGCCCAAAAATTAAAAGTATCGATACGCTTACCTTATGGCTTGAACTCAGGCTCTCAACCCTCATCCACACACCACTTTTTTAGGAGTTTAGTGGCGCCACCTTGCCACTTTAGCAAGGCCCTATTTGTGTCATAATTTACGAAGTTTTTCTTAAAAGCCCACTTAACCAAGTCCCCTTTTCACTTAAAATTCGAACTTGATATTTTACCGGGTTTTAACTTAGGCTTGGGCCTTCTAAAGGCCCACTAACATCCTTAAACATAATTTCAGCAATCAAAACACCAAAGTTTCAAAATTTCACCAAAAGTCACAAAAACCCAAAAATTCCCGAAAATCAGAGCGTTACAACTCTACCCCCTTAAAAAAATTTCGGCCTCAAAATTTACCTGATCTAAATAGTTGAGGGTATTGTTGATGCATCATCTCTTCTGGCTCCCAAGTTGCCTCTTCTCGGCCATGATTGTGCCATAGCACCTTTACTAACGGAACCGACTTCCTTCTTAATACTTTGACTTCTCGGTCCAGAATTTGCACAGGCTCTTCCTCAAAAGTTAAATCGGTCATTACTTCAATCTCCTCCACTGGTACCACATGTGAAGGATCCGATTGATACCGTCTTAGCATGGACACATGAAAGACGTCATGGATGTGATCCAACTCCGATGGCAACTCCAACTGATATGCCACTGGCCCTACTCGTTTAAGATTCTGATAAGGCCCAATAAATTGCGGACTCAGTTTGCCCATCTTACCAAACCTCAAGATCTTCTTCTGAGGCGAAACCTTTAAGAAGACCATATCCCCAATGGCAAACTCGATTTCTTTATGTTTCAGATCCGCATACGACTTCTGTCTATCAGAGGCCTCCTTTAACTTATCCCTGATCAACTTAACTTTACTCTCAGTGTCTGCTACCAATTCTGGTCCAAGAACTTATCGTTCTTCCAACTCTGTCCAACATGTAGGCGTACGACACCTCTGCCCATACAGTGCTTCATATGGAGCCATCTGAATGCTCGCCTGATAATTATTGTTGTACGCAAACTCCGCCAATGGTAAGTAGTCCTCCCAACTACCTCGAAAGTCGATGACATAGCCCCTTAACATATCCTTCAGAACCTGAATAACCCTTTCTGACTATCCATTTGTCTGAGGGTGAAAAGCAGTGCTAAAGTCTAACCGTGTACCCAACGCCTTATGCAACTTCTACCAGAATCGAGATGTGAACCTAGGGTCTCGATCAGAAATAATCGAAACTGGCACCCCATGCAGTCGCACTATCTCTGCCACATACAACTTAGCCAATTTCTGAAGTGAGTAATCAGTTCGGACATGTATGAAATGGGCAGATTTCGTTAACCTATCCACAATCACCCACACCGAATCTTTCTTGGAGGGTGTCAAAGGTAGCCCACTCACGAAATCCATAGTTACCCTCTCCCACTTCTAGAGTGGAATTTTCACCGGTTGAAGCAACCCAGAAGGCAGTTGGTGCTCAGCCTTAACTTGCTGGTATGTTGGACATTTCCCAACAAATTCAGTCACCTCTCGCTTAAGTCCAGGCCACCAATACACCTCTTGCAAGTCTCAATATAACTTATTCCCTCTAGGATGCATAGCACAAGGTCCACCATAAGACTCTTTCAGAATTGACTGCCTCAATTCAGAGTCCTTCGAAATACAAACCCTTCCACGGAAGCAGAGAACTCCATCAGTATTCAGTTCAAAATCTGAATTCTCCTCCTTCCCGGCTTGCTGAAATCGAGAAACCAACGAGTCATCCCTCAACTGCTTCTCCTTAATCTGTTCAGTCCATGTAGGTCTCACTTATAGCTCCGCCAACAGTCTTCCATCATCGTACAGACTCAAACGAGCAAACATAGCTCTCAAATCAGCAACAACCCTTTGACTCAATGCATAAGCCACCACATTAGCCTTGCCTGGGTGATACTCAATCGAACAGTCGTAATCCTTAAGTAACTCTATCCATCTTCGTTGCCTAAGGTTTAACTCCTTCTGAGTCAACAGATACTTGAGACTTTTATGGTTTGTGTATATAATACACTTTTCCCCATATAGATAATGTCTCTAGATTTTCAACGCGAAGATCACTGCTGCCAACTCTAGATCATGCATAGGGTAATTCGCTTCGTGAGGCTTAAGCTGTCGTGAAGCATAAGTGACCACCTTACCCTCTTGCATCAGTACACATCCTAATCCCACATGCGACGCATCGTTGTATACAATGAAGTCCTTTCCAGACTCTGGTTGAATTAACACGGCGCCTCAGTCAAAACCTTTTTCAACCTATCGAAAGCCTCTTGTTCTTTCTCAGTCCAACCAAATGCTACTCCTTTCCTTAATAGTTTCGTTAGTGGTGCCGCAATCAGAGAAAATCCCTCTACAAATCTTCTGTAGTAGCCTGCCAAACCCAGAAAACTCTAAATTTCTGATACTGACCTCGGTGGCTTCCATTCCAGAACTGCCTCAATTTTTTGTGGATCCACTCTGATTCCTTCAGCAGAAACCACATGCCCAAGAAAAGTTACTTCTCGCAACCAAAATTCACACTTACTGAACTTCGCATAAAATTGCTTCTCTCTCAGCAGTTGCAGCACAATACAGAGATGCTCATCATGCTTCTCCTCAGTTTTTGAATATACCAGAATATAGTCGATAAAGACAACTATGAATCGGTCTAAGGTTGGAACACTCGATTCATCAGATCCATGAAAGCTGCAGGTGCGTTTGTCAGGCCAAACGGCATGACCGAAAACTTGTAGTGACCATATCGAGTTCTGAATGCTGTCTTATGTATATCCACTTCCTTTAACCTCAATTGATGGTATCCAGATCGAAGATTGATCTTGGAAAATATCGAAGCTCCTCTAAGTTGGTCAAACAAATCATCGATTCGTGGCAGAGGATACTAGTTCTTTATCGTCAGTTTGTTCAACTAGCGATAATTGATAAGCGTGTTCAGATAAACTGTAGGTCAAATCTGTTAGTCTAGACTTAGAATTTGGCGAAACAGGCTTAAAATGACAAATTGACACTGTAGGGCCCATTAGGGGTTTTAGGGCCCAATGATTGTAAACTGCTAAAATGGGCTAAGTAAGCTACTGTGATAAAGGTTGGACGATTAATGACTATAAAGTGCATAAAACCCTAAAAAGTAGAATAATTACTGAATTACCCTCGTAGGTGAGAAATTACAATTTTACCCCTAGGTGCAAAAATGACTGTTATACCCCTAGGCTAAATTTGACTGAAATGCATGGTTTACTATTTTTGCTTACTGTATGCCATATCATGATTATCTGTTGCATGGGATTTGGGATTGTTGATGGAGAAAGTGCAAGTGGCATTGCCACGATTTCTGTTTTCTGAAAGAGGCTTTGGCTCGTACTGATATCTGAAAAGGGCTTTGCCCATACTGTTTACTGAAAGAGGCCTTGCCTCGTATTACTGTTAGTGGCCACATTATTTGAGCAGCGATGCTACAACTGTGGAGTGTAACGGCTGGTCGAGTTGTCTCCCCACATGGTGTGTAGGGCTGGTACGGGTGGAGTGTAGCGGTTGGACTTAGGATGGGCTTTGGGCTTTGCATTCATGCATGATATCTACTCTGTTACTGAAATGGGCTTATGGGCCGTACTGTTATCTGAAAAGGGCTAAGGCCCAGTTTACTATTATTTGAATAAGGCTTCGGCCCAGTTATTACTGAGTCTGGATAGGGCTTAGTCCCAGTGGGCTTGAGTTGACTTGGGCTCTGGATGGGCTTCTGTACATACTGAGTTTTCCAAACTCACCCCTTTTCTTTCATCCATGCAGGTGAGCCCTAGACTGGTGGGCTTGGAGCTGGGAGGGATTCAGAGTGGCCACGTGGACGATGATATCGATTTAATTAAGTTAATTATTTAATTATTTATTTTTGGTTTCTATTTTTAATTTGGGTTTGTAATAAGGCCGCTCTAATTATTTACTTTATTTTTAGCTTAAGTATGATATTGTTTAAATTGTTTTGAAATCGGATAGCTCTAAGGCGCTTTTATAAAAGTTACTTGTTTTCAAAATATCACGATAACAGAGCAAAGCTTCCGTAATGTAAACGTTTTCATAAATAATTATTTTAAATAGACTTAAACCTAATTTGTTGTTCGTGGACCAGTCATAAGGTTAAAGTGTGGCAATGGATGTGTGCATGTCTAGGATTAGATCCAGGGAGAGCTTGGTACTTAAGCAGTCTAATTGACTCACCTCCTCTCTTCTGGAATCCTACCTGGTGCATAGTATCTATTCACTTTAAGCCATAACGAAGAAGGTTTGATTTTCTGATACTTAAATCATTTTAAAATAACATGTTTTCGCAAACTACAAAGGTTTAAAAGCTTTCACAATTTCCATAAAATTTTATAAAGTTGTTGACAATGTTTGAAAAGGGAATGATTATTTCAATGAACCACGTTTTGAAAAAAAAACACAAGCTGAGGTTTTATACAAGATTAACGGTAGAAGTTTCTAAACACTAAGAAGGGTTTTCAATGAAAACATGGTTTTTAGAAAACACTTCAATGTGACACACTAGACTTGGCCGTAACGTTTGGGCCAGGTTTAGGGTGTTACATTTAGTGATATCAGAGCCCGGTTTCAACAACTCGGCTGTAGAGCGGGTCCAAAGAGTTTTCAAAACAAATTTTTAATCAAGGCCCAAGAAGGGTATTTTTGGAAATCGATTTCTGAAAAATTTGGAAAAAAAACCCTTTTCAAACACGTTTTCTTCAAGATGAACATGTTTAAAGTTTTGATTTTAAAAGGTTTAAGTTCTTCTGGGTTTCTGAAATCTGATAACTGAAGAAGTGGCACACTGAATCCCTGGCACTAAGTCTGTAAGTATTCTTTCTCTTATACTGAACTGTACTGAAATGTTACTGTAGATAGTACTGAGACTTTACTATAGCTAGATTAATACTGAAACCATAGAGACTGAGATAGTAGGAAACCTACAGACCCTAAAAGATTGAGACTGTAGCTAGGCTATGATTCTGTAAAAACAAAAACTTTGAAATACTATCTCAGGATAAGATATATGAATAAAATACTAAAATACTTGAATTGAGATCTTTGTAGTTATTTGATATGTATACTGGTAATGTAGAGTTTTGATATGGATTCTAAGGGTAAGCAAAGTTTGCCAACTTTGGGTAGCGGTAACTCGGAGCTTGGTACTGAGGCACTGGTCGAGTTAGTAAGGAAAGTGGTAGAAGAAGTATTGGAGACCAAAGTTAAGGAAATTAGGGAAACGCTTCAAGCAGGGTGCTTGGAGTGCAAAAAGAGGAAGGATCCTAGTTTGCAGAGGACAAAGTCTCATTCTGTGAAACATGTTAAGGCACGACCAAACTTTCCGACCTGCAAGAACTGCAACAGATGTCATCTGGGTGCATGCCATAGGGAGAAAAGAGCATGCTTTAGGTGCGGGTCCCTAGAACATCGAGCTCTGGATTGTCAAGCTTATTCTAGTTAGGTGTGTGTGATGTTTGGATACGAATTAAATGCGCACGTAGAAAATGTTTATTTACTTCGGTAATTAGATGTTCTGGGTCGTACTAAATTATTTAGATCAGAGTGCACAGTGGTAGTGTAGTAGAGTAGTTGATGCGCGACTATCTTATTATTTGGAAATTTCGAGGACGAAATTTCTTTAAGGGGGTAGAGTTGTAACACCCTAAATTTGGCCCTAGAAGTATTGGGCCTTGAGTCTGGGTTCGGATAAAAGAAAACCTGAATAATTGAGAAGTTTTAAATATTATTGTTATAAAAAAAAAAAAGCTTAACACCAGTTGCGTGTAACGCCCTAATTTTCGGGATTTTTTAGGTTTTGTGATTTTTGGTGAAATTTTGGAATTTTGGTGTTCTGATTATTGAAATTATGTTTAAGTGTGTTAGTAGGCCTTTAGAAGGCCCAAGCCTAAGTTAGAACCCGACAGAAATATCAACTTTGGACTTTAAGTGAAAGGGACTTGGTTAAGTGGGCCTTTAATAAAAAGTTAGTAAATTGAGACAAAAATAGGGCCTTGGTAAAGTGGCAAGGTGGCGCCACTAAGCTCCTAAAAAGGTGGAGTGTGGACTGAGTTTAAGGGCCAGAGTTCAAGTCACAAGGTAAGCAGATGATGCTTTTATTTTTGTGCATGTACCGGGCATGTGATAGAACTTAAGTAGCATTCGGCTAGGGCCTTAGGGAGATTGGGCCGTTAGTTTGAATGGCCATTAGGGCAAGTCTATATTCTTTTCTATCTTGCCGAATTAGGGTTAGTGAAACGCCCCTAACCCGAACCAACACCGGATTAGAGTTACGGAGCATTACTGGAGTTACTGATTTATTTATCAAATATTTTATTTCATCTAACATTTATATTTCGAACCACTTAAAATTAGACATATTTTCCCCCAAACATATTTATTTTTCTCGACATATTTTGTTTGAATTTATTATTCGTATCAACATACTTAATTTCTTTGTATCAACATCTCAAAGGTAATCACACATTTACATGTCATGATAAATGTCATTTTTCTTTCCATATTCCAGTCTCGTATTTGAGTCATCCGGACTTTTATAATAAATTTGGTCATCGTTTTCATTTATTCTATATTCTAATACATTCAATTAATGATCTAGGAAAAATTACCATTTGGCCCCTAAACTTTTAATTAATGACGATGTTACTCTTAGGCTTAGAAAAATAAATTCTTGCAATTTAATCCTTATTTCCAGCCATTATCATCATACATATTAATAACAGCCCATAAATTCTATAAAATATCAAAATTTTACATAATTTCAACACTTTTCAATTTAATCCTTAAAACATGTTTTTCCCCGATCTTGAACTAAATTAATAATTTCATTTAATTTTTCAATTTAGAAAATGAAATAATCCATTTCATGCAATTTGGTCGTTTCTAACATTTTTACAAAATTGCCCCTAAACTTTTACTTTATTCAATTTAGTCCCTAAGCCTAAAACATACAAATTGGCCATGCTAACTGATTATTCATACATATTTTCCTCCTCCTCCACTCCATTCCACATCCTTAATTTATATAACATGCTTATAAGTAACATTATCAAAACTTTCACTATTTACTTATATGTATTTTAAAAACTGTCTGTTTGAGTCATAGTCACTAAATTATTTATATCTTGAGCTACAGAACTCCAAATTAAGATCCACTAATTTTCCCTGAAACTATACTCACATATCTTCTTACCATAATATTTTCAGAATTTTTGGTTAAGCCAATTAGTACAGTTTATTAATTAAAATCTCCCCTATTTTACTGTTTGACAGTTTTGACCACTCTTTGGTAAAATTTAATTATCTCTTTGTACAGAATTCAAATAATGTTATCATTTGTTTCTTATAAAAATAGACTCATTAAAGAATCTAACCATATAAATTATGTCTCATAATCATTTTATACAATTTTTAATGATTTTTCCAAGTCAGAATAGAGGATGCCGAAATCATTCTGAACCAGTCTTACAAAAATATAAATATCTTAAGTACAGAATCCATTTACTTGTTCTATTTCTTTTATATGAAAATAGACTCAACAAGCTTTAATTCTATATCTTACTCAACTTCTAATTCAGTTTATACCATTTTTGGTGATTTTTCAAAATTAGCTTATTACTGCTATCTAAAACTGTTTTTGTGCAAGATATTAATTACTAAGTTTATAACACCCTTATTTCCTTTCTCTACAATATTTCCCATCACTTTCTCTTATTTCTCTTCATTAATATATCAAAAACATAGAACCATAAATAAGAAAACTCTACTTTAACATCATTTCCATGCTTTTTCAATAATATCAAACTTAAAAATATATTAAAATCTTGATATACTTACCTTGTCACATTGATTTCAATCTTTAACTTGATTTTTCTCTCTCCTCCAGCTTCTATTTCTTGAATCCAACTTGATATTCTAACTCCCCATAGTCTCCTTAACATTTTTCTCTTTGGTAGCTATGGAAATTCTTTTGATTTCTAGGTGAAAATGGTAAATTTTTGGTGGAAGGACTAAATTGTAAAGAAAGTAAAACTTTCTTTCTTTCTCTCTTCCTCTCACGTTGGTGCATGGAAAATGGTGGGTTGATGTGTGTGTGTTTTTTTTTCTCTCATCTCTTCCTTTCCACACACATATATATACTAAATAAAATAATAATAAATATCTTATTAAAATAATATTTATCTAATTAAATAATTATAAAATATCACCAACATCATCATTACTTTCTAGATTTTTCTCTCTTACAATTGACCATTTTGCCCTTCGTGATCTTTTAAAATTCCATACTTGAGTCATCACTTAATTTGGTAAAATTGCGATTTAGTCCCTCAAAATCTTCACCTATTCAATTTGGTCCTAATTCATCCATTTTACTTATTTTCTAGATTATTCCACCCTTAAAATATTTGCACTATTGGTCCTTCAACTTTTCCATATTTACACTTTAACCCCTTAAATTTTGAGTATTTACTCTTGGGCAACAAAACTTTTCTCACTTTTTTAATTTAGTCCTTTCTTGAATTAATTTGTCATAATATACTTCCCAATGACATAACTCAAATTTTCTCTCCTTGCCACTTTATTTCCTTATTTTACTATATCAAGGATACTATCTTACTGTAAAAATATTCGGGGTGTTACAGTTAGCCACCTAGAGCCTTCACTTTCATTCTATTCTCTTCTCAGTGTCACAAAAAGCCGAAAACGCAGGTAGATCTCCTAAGTGCCGAATTCTTCCTTCTCTTCTCCTCTCTTCCATTGTTTTCTTTTTCTTTTCTTTTCTTCTCTAGATGAAATATCCATGCCACTCTACTCATCTCTTCTTTCATTCTCATTCTTTTCTAAACCTCTATAGTCGATTGCCATAAAAACTGAAATCCCTAAAGTTGTTCTTGTGCTGATTTCTTCTGGCCAAAATCCTCCTATTTTCTTCATCTCTTTTGGTCGATTTTCACATCCTCTAAACCCCTAGCCTCTGTCGACAACATCACTTCGAAACCCCCACACCAAATCGTCTTCCTATTCACAGTCTTAAATTTTTTCGGTTTTTTGTGAATTTTGGTGAGATTTTGAAATTTTGGTGTTTTGATTGCTGAAATTATGTTTAAGGATGTTAGTGGGCCTTGATAAGGCCCAAGCCTAAGTTAAAACCCGGTAAAATATCAAGTTTGGATTTTAAGTGAAAAGGGGACTTGGTTAAGTGGGCTTTTAAGAAAAACTTCGTAAATTATGACACAAATAGGGCCTTGGTAAAGTGGCAAGGTGGCGCCACTAAACTTCTAAAAAAGTGGCGTGTGGATGAGGGTTGAGAGCCTGAGTTCAAGTCACAAGGTAAGCGTATCGATACTTTTAATTTTTGGGCATGTGCCGGGCATGTGAGTAGCCAAAGTAGGAATCGGCTAGGGCCTTAGGGAGGTTGGGTCGATTGCTCTAATGATCGTTAGGGTTAGTTTCTTTTCTTTTTCTGTCATGAGAAATTAGGGTTAGCCACCTAAAGTTCTATTCTCCCCTTAGTGTGCCAAAAGCCGAAAACATAAGTAAGCTTCCTCTGTGTCGATTTCACTTTTCTCCTCTCCTCTTCCGTTCTTTTCTTTTTCCTTTTTGATTTCTTCTCTAGCCGAACATCTCTACTACTCAATTCATCCTCTCTTTCAATCCCATTCTTTTCAAAACCACCATAGCCGATTGACATAAAAGCCAAAATCCCGAAAATTACCTTTTGCTACTGATTTCTTTAAGCCAAATTTCCCCTATTTTCTTCATCTTTGGTGGCCGATTCTCTCATCTTTGAACCCTTAAAACCTGTCGGTAACACTACTTCTAAACCGCAACATCAAATCATCATATTCTTCACCACTTATAAAGCAAAAAAACTATAGATTTAGGGACATATAGCCGAATTCATAGACCTCTAAGAATCGATCTTTGCTAGTGTTTAAAGGCTAGATTTGCATCAGATATGAGTAGAATCAGAAGGAAAACTTTGGTAAGTACTTGATATCCCAGATTTATACGTTATTTTGCGACTTAGAAAAAGCTGAAGTCCCTAGAGTTTACGGAGGCTGTCGATTGGGGCCTAAGACTCTAAAGGGTTGTAATAATCAGTTTCTTTTGGTGTTAGCGTGATTCAGAGACTACTGACGAGGGCTTAGATCTTTGGAATGACTAGATCTAGATCTAGTCATTGCTTTTCGACAAAGGTAAGATTTTGAGGGCCTTAAGGACATTGGCCGAATGTGGTAATAGCTTGTATTAGTTTTTCATCGATTCATAATCTAATCTGTTAAGTGATCAATTGTAGGAGGAATCATATTGGAGATCTTACCGGTAGAATCGCAAAATAGGTGTGCATCGAAACCCCTCTTGCGGTTCAATTTGGCAAAAGCTAAAAAGCTGAAATGCTGAAATTCTGGCATATCGTGGGCTTGCGAGCATGCGAGTGCTTGTGGGCTGATGGGAAACATGAAGATTCAGTAATCGGGATTGGTAAGACGAATGAGTGTGCAATTCCGTACACTTTGGTAAGTTGGGCCTCGATGGGCTGAATGTGGGCCCAATGGGCTTTCGAGCCCATATGGGTAAAAATAGGCATTTGTAGTATTCTGATAGACTGTAGGGTCAAAACTGCTAAAATTGATAAACTGATTATGAAACTTGGATTAAATGGGCTTAAGTAGCCAATAGAAACTGTAGGGCCCATTAGGGGTATTAGGGCCTAATAGTCAGAAACTGTTAAAACGAGTTAAGTAAAGTAATGAGACGAAAGTTAGGTTATTAGTGACTGAAACATGAATAAAACCCTAAAAACTGATAAAATTACTAAAATACCCTTAGGGACGAGAAATTACGGTTTTACCTCTAGGTGCATAATGACCATTATACCCCTAAGGCTCAGTATGACCTAAGAGCATGTTTTATTGTTACTGTTTACTGCATGTCATGTCATGAATATCTATTGCATGGGACTGGGATTCTAATGGAGGAAGTACTGAAAGTGGGTTGACCACGTACTGGAGGCTTTGCCTCATTTTACTGATATCTGAGTAGCTATGCTGCAACTGTGGACTGTAGGGCTGGGTGGGTTAAGTTATTCCCCACATGGTGTGTAGGGCTGGTACGGGTGGAGTGTAGTGGCTGGACTTAGGATGGGTTTGGGCTTGCATATTTGTATATTCACTGATCTGTCACTGTATTGGGCCTAAGGGCCATACTGTTATCTGAAAAGGGCTAAGGCCCAGTATACTGTTATCTGGATAGGGCTTCGGCCCAGATTTTACTGAAATTGGATAGGGCTTCAGCCTAGTGGGCTTGAGCTGTTTTGGGCTTTGGATGGGCTTTCCTTACACACTGAGTTTCCAAACTCACCCCTTTCCTTCCATCCTTGCAGGTGAGCCCTAGTTCACGGACTTGGAGCTAGGAGGGATTCAGAGTGGCCACGGATACTGTGCGATTGGTTTTAAGTTATTTATTTAATTATTTTAATTATTTCCTTTATTCTTTAATTTGGGTTTGTAATAAGGCCGCTCTTATTATTTTTATTTTTATTTTAGGATTTTAAATTACTTAACCCTACGTCACTTTAATTATTTTTAAATATAGCTGCGCGAGTTTTTGAAAAATTAATCAAAGGTTTTCAAATCTCATCACACGTCCTAATCAAGTCACGAAGTTAAATTTTAAATGTTATTCTCTAAACAACTAGTATTAAATAGGACGTTCACCAATGAACTGGGAATTTTCTTTAAGACTATAAAATCAGTTTTGCAAAGCTCACCCTAAACTTAGTAACTAGGTAACATGGTTAGTCTTAGGTGATGTGACACACCAGATTTGGTCATAATGTCTGGGCCGGTTTGGGGTGTTACATTTAGTGGTATCAGAGCCCGGTTGCAACAACTTGGCTGTGAATCGGGTCTAAAAAGCTTTTCGAAAATTTTTAAAATTTAAGCCCAAGAAGGGTATTTGTGGAAATCATTTTTTTCTTCTTTTTTGAAAATTTAGGAAACCCTGTTTTAAACTTATTTTAAAATGTACATAAGGTTTTACTTTAAAAAGTTTTTGCTGAAATTGCGTTTACTAAAATTGGGTATCTGAAGAAGTGGCACACTGAATCCTCGGCACCAAGCCTGTAAGTACTTCTTACTTATACTGTACTTTACTATATTGTAATATCACTGTAGATAGAACTAAGACCCTGCTATGATATTGTAGATAGGGTAGTACTAAAAACTATAGAGATTGAGACTGTAGCTAGCCAACGAATTCACGAAAACAAACTTTGAAAACTCTATTCGTACATAAGATATTTGTAATAAATAACTGAAATATTAACCTACTTTCATAAAATTCTAAATCAGATAAGTTGATATGAGTACAAGAGTTGCTTGTGGATGAGGCCGAGGACGTGGCCGAGGTAGTGCACAAGCTGGGTCTTCATCTTCGGAGCACATGGCAGCTGCGAGGCACGACCACTACCGGCAGCAGAAAATGGGCCGTATGATCGGGCCACAGGGGATGATGCTTTATCTCAGGCGATGTTAAGGGTTTTGGAAAGGGTGGCTGGAGCCAATGTTGGGCCTATAAACAGAGGATCTATTTCTGAGCGACTCCAAGCTAACGGAGCAGAGGTTTTCAGGGGCGTATCTGGAGTTGCCCTGAATGTAGCTGAATATTGGCTGGAAGCTATTGAAAGGATTATGGATGACCTGGACTGCTTAGTGGATAAAAAACTGAGGGGAGCGGTGTCTCTGTGACGAGGCAAAGCATACCAATGGTGGATTACTGTGAGAGAGAGTACCCCAGCTAGCGGGTAACTTGGGAATTGTTTAAGATGGTTTTCAAGGGAAAATACGTCGGAGCCAGCTATGTGGATTCACGTAGGAAGGAATTTTTGAACCTGACCCAAGGTAGTAGGTCAGTTGCTGATTATGAGGCAGAGTTTCTGAGGTTGAGCCGATATGCCAGTGGAATTGTTGCTACTGAGTACGAGCATAGTGTTTGCTTTGAGGATGGCCTCAGGGATGAGCTAAGGGTACTGATAGCTCCATAGAGAGAGTGCAATTTTGCTGCATTGGTAGAGAAGGCTAAGATAGCCGAAGAGGTGAAGCAAGCTTAACGAAAGAACCACGATAAGGATCAGAACCGATTCTGGAGAGATTCAAGACCAGCTGGTGCTGCAAATCGGAATGTTAAGAGAGCTAGGGTGGAGGAACCAGTTTGAGCAGTTTCGGTAAACACGGTTAGACCACAGCGTTGCGGAGACTGTGGTAGAGTGCATCTGGGGGAGTGCTGGAAACGTACTAGGGCATGTCTTCGTTGTGGGTCAAAGGAACATAGGATCAAGGATTGTCCTCAGAGGCCAACTTAGACTCAAGTTGCTGAACAAGGGGCTGTTCAACTTGTGCGAGGTGGACCGCCACCGCCGAGAGGGCGTGGACAAGGTCGAGGTGGCAATGGCCGTGGACGTGGGGCACCTGGCAAGGGTGCTGGTAATGCTGAGGCTCGTCAACCAGCATTGGTATATACTACTCGTTGCCGAGAGGAGGGTGATACACCTGACGTCATAACCGGTATGTTTTTGATCTCTAGCGTACCTTATACTGCTTTGATAGATGTAGGATCAACCGATTTGTATGTTACATGTGACATTTCTGGGTCGTTGGGTGTGCACTCTGAGGAAACTGTGAGTGGGGTAACTGTGATAAGTCCTCTAGGTCACTCAGTTAGGGTAGATAAACTCTTTAGGGAGGTGCCTTTAGAGACTCAAGGTAGGATCTTTGCTGGAGACTTGATGGAGTTACCATTCGGAGAGTTCGATCTGATCTTAGGAATGGATTGGTTGACCAAGCATAGGGCAACTTTGGATTGTGCAGCTAAGAGGATGGTGTTAAGGACTATCGAGGATGAGGAGGTAATGGTTATTGGAGAACGAAGGGACTACTTGTCCAATGTGGTATCTGCTCTAAGGGCTGAGAAACTGATTCGCAAGGGATGTGAAGCATATATGGCTTTTATAAGTCGAGCTGAAACTGAGGATCTGACAGTGGAAATAGTCAGAATTGTTAGAGAATTTCAAGATGTTTTCCCAGAAGAGCTTCCTAGATTACCTCCGAATCAAGAAGTCAAGTTTGGGATTGATTTACTACCTGGAACGGCTCCAGTGTCCATCGCGCCTTATAGGATGGCACCGAAGGAGTTAGTGGAATTGAAAGCTCAAATCCAAGAGTTGTTGGATAGAGGCTTCATTAGACCGAATGCGTCTCCGTGGGGAGCACCAGTGTTGTTTGTGAAGAAGAAGGATGGGACAATGCGTATGTGCATCGATTATCGCCAGTTGAACAAACTGACGATAAAGAACAAGTATCCTCTGCCATGAATCGACGATTTGTTTGACCAACTTAGAGGAGCTTCGATATATTCCAAGAGTGATCTTCGATCTGGATACCATCAATTGAGGGTAAAGGAAGTGGATATACATAAGACAACATTTAGAACTCGATATGGTCACTACGAGTTTTTGGTTATGCCGTTTGGGCTGACAAACGCACCTGCAGCTTTCATGGATCTAATGAATCGAGTGTTCCAACCTTACTTGGACCGATTCATAGTCGTCTTTATTGATTATATTCTGGTATATTCAGAAACTGAGGAGAAGCATGATGAGCATCTCCATATTGTGTTGCAAGTGCTTAGAGAGAAGCAACTCTATGCGAAGTTCAGTAAGTGTGAATTTTGGTTGCGAGAAGTAACTTTTCTGGGGCATGTGGTTTCTACTGAAGGAATTAGAGTGGATCCACGAAAAATTGAGGCAGTTATGGAATGGAAGCCACCGAGATCAGTATCAAAAATTTGAAGATTTCTTGGTTTAGTAGGCTACTACAGAAGATTTGTAGAGGGATTTTCTCTGATTGCGGCACCGCTAACGAAACTGTTAAGGAAAGGAGTAGTGTTTGGTTGGACTGAGAAACAACAAGAGGCTTTCGATAGGCTGAAAAAGGTTTTGACTGAGGTGCCAGTGTTGATTCAACCAGAGTCTGGGAAGGACTTCACTGTGTACAGCGATGCGTTGCATGTGGGATTAGGATGTGTACTAATGCAAGAGGGTAAGGTGGTCGCTTATGCCTCGCGACAGCTTAAGCCTCACGAAGCGAATTACCCTATGCATGATCTAGAGTTGGCAGCAGTGATCTTCGCGTTGAAAATCTAGAGACATTATCTATATGGGGAAAAGTGTATTATATACACAGACCATAAGAGTCTCAAGTATCTGTTGACTCAGAAGGTGTTAAACCTTAGGCAATGAAGATGGATAGAGTTGCTTAAGGATTACGACTGTTCGATTGAGTATCACCCAAGCAAGGCTAATGTGGTGGCTCATGCATTGAGTCGAAGGGTTATTGCTGATTTGAGAGCTATGTTTGCTCTTTTGAGTCTATACGACGATGGAAGTCTGTTGGTGAAGATGCAAGTGAGACCTACTTGGACTGAACAGATTAAGGAGAAGCAGTTGAAGGATGAATCGTTGGTTTGTCGATTTCAGCAAGCTGGGAATGAGGAGAATTTGGATTTTGGACTGAATACTGATGGAGTTCTCTGCTTTCGTGGAAGGGTTTGTATTCCGAAGGACTCTGAATTGAGGCAGTCAATTCTGAAAGAGGCTCATGGTGGACCTTGTGCTATGCATTCTAGAGGGAATAAGTTATATCGAGACTTGCGAGAGGTGTATTGGTGGCTTGGACTTAAGCGAGAGGTGACTAAATTTGTTGGGAAATGTCTAACGTACCAGCAAGTTAAGGCTGAGCACCAACTGCCTTTTGGGTTGCTTCAACCGATGAAAATTCCATTCTGGAAGTGGGAGAGGGTAACTATGGATTTCATGAGTGGGCTACCTTTGACACCCTTCAAGAAAGATTCGGTGTGGGTGATTGTGGATAGGTTAACAAAATCTGCCCATTTCATACCTGTCTGAACTGATTATTCACTTTAGAAATTGGCCAAGTTGTATGTGGCAGAGATAGTGCGACTGCATGGGGTGCCAGTTTCGATTATTTCTGATCGAGACCCTAGGTTCACATCTCAATTCTGGCAGAAGTTGCATGAGGCGTTGGGTACACGATTGGACTTTAGCACTGCTTTTCACCCTCAGACAGATGGACAGTCGGAAAGGGTTATTCAAGTTCTGGAGGATATGTTAAGGGGCTGTGTCATTGACTTTCAAGGTAGTTGGGAGGACTACTTACCATTGGCGGAGTTTGCGTACAACAACAGTTATCAGGCAAGCATTCAAATGGCTCCATATGAAGCACTGTATGGGTGGAGGTGTCGTACGCCTACGTGTTGGACAGAGTTTGGAGAGCGACAAGTTCTTGGACCGAAATTGGTAACAGACACTGAGAGTAAAGTTAAGTTGATCAAGGATCGGTTAAAGGAGGCCTCTGATAGACAGAAGTCATATGCAGATCTGAAACGTAAGGAAATCGAGTTCGCCGTTGGGGATATGGTCTTCTTAAAGGTTTCGCCTTGGAAGAAGATCTTGAGGTTTGGTAAGAAGGGCAAACTGAGTCCGCAGTTTATTTGGCCTTATCGGATTCTTAAACAAGTAGGGCCAGTGGCATATCAGTTGGAGTTGCCATCAGAGTTAGATCGCATCCATGACGTCTTTCATGTGTCCATGCTAAGACGGTATCGATCGGATCCTTCACATGTGGTACCATTGGAAGAGATTGAGTAAGGACCGATTTAACTATTGAGTAGGAGCCTGTGCAAATTCTGGACCGAGAGGTCAAAGTATTAAGAAGGAAGTCGGTTCCGTTAGTAAAGGTGCTATGGCGCAACCATGGCCGAGAAGAGGCAACTTGGGAGCCAGAAGAGACGATGGGTCAATAATACCCTCAACTATTTGGATCAGGTAAATTTCAAGGTCGAAATTTCTTTAAGGGGGTAGAGTTGTACTGCCCTGATTTTCGGGATTTTTCGGGTTTTTGTGACTTTTGGTGAAATTTTGAAATTTTGGTGTTTTGATTGCTGAAATTATGTTTAAGGATGTTAGTGGGCCTTTAGAAGGCCCAAGCCTAAGTTAAAACCCAGTAAAATATCAAGTTTAGATTTTAAGTGAAAAGGGGACTTGGTTAAGTGGGCTTTTAAGAAAAACTTCGTAAATTATGACACAAATAGGGCCTTGGTAAAGTGGCAAGGTGGCGCCACTAAACTCCTAAAAAAGTTGTGTGTGGATGAGGGTTGAGAGCCTGAGTTCAAGTCACAAGGTAAGCGTATCGATACTTTTAATTTTTTGGGAATGTGCCGGGCATGTGAGTAGCCAAAGTAGGAATCGGCTAGGGCCTTAGGGAGGTTGGGTCAATTGCTCTAATAGTCGTTAGGGTTAGTTTCTTTTCTTTTTCTGTCATGAGAAATTAGGGTTAGCCACCTAAAGTTCTATTCTCCCCTTAGTGTGCCAAAAGCTGAAAACATAAGTAAGCTTCCTCTATGCCGATTTCACTTTTCTCCTCTCCTCTTCCATTCTTTTCTTTTTCCTTTTTGATTTCTTCTCTAGCCGAACATCTCTACTACTCAATTCATCCTCTCTTTCAATCCCATTCTTTTCAAAACCACCATAGCCGATTGACATAAAAGCTAAAATCCCAAAAATTACCTTATGTTGCCGATTTTTTTAAGCCGAATTTCCCCTATTTTCTTCATCTTTGGTACCCAATTCTCTAATCCTTTGAACCCTTAAAACCTATCAGCAACACTACTTCTAAACCGTAACATCAAATCATTATCTTCTTCACCACTTATAAAGCTGAAAATACCATAGATTTAGGGACATATAGTCGAATTCATAGACCTCTAAGAATCAATCTTTGCTAGTGTTTAAAGGCTAGATTTGCATCAGATCTGAGTAGAATCAGAAGGAAACTGTGGTTAGTACTTTTTATCCCAGATCTATACGTTATTTTGCGACTTAGAAAAAGCTAAAGTCCCTAGAGTTTACGGAGGCTGTCGATTGGGGCCTAAGACTCTAAGGGGTTGTAATAATCGGTTTCTTTTGGTGTTAGTGTGATTCAGGGACTACTGACGAGGGCTTGGATCTTTGGAACGACTAGATCTAAATCTAGTCATTGCTTTTCGGCAAAGGTAAGATTTTGAGGGCCTTAAGGACATTGGCCGAATGTGGTAAGAGCTTGTATTAGTTTCTCATCGATTCATAATCTAATCTGTTAAGTGATCAATTGTAGGAGGAATCACATAGGAGATCTAACCGGTAGAATCGCAAAACAGGTGTGTATCGAAATCCCCTCTTGCGGTTCAATTCGGTAAAAGCCGAAAAGCCGAAATGCCAAAATTCTGGCATTTCGTGGGCTTGCGAGCATGCGAGTGCTTGTGGGTTGATGGGAAACATTAAGATTCGGTAATGAGGATTGGTAAGACGAATGAGTGGGCAATTCTATACACTTTGGTAAGTTGGGCCTCGATGGGCTGAATGTGTGCCTGATGGGCTTTCGAGCCCATATGGGTAAAAATAGGCGTTTGTAGTATTCTGATAGACTGTAGGGTCAAAATTGCTAAAACTGATAAACTGATTATGAAACTTGGATTAAATGGGCTTAAGTAGCCAATAGACACTATAGGGCCCATTAGGGGTATTAGGGCCCAATAGTTAGAAATTGTTAAAATGAGTTAAATAAAGTACTGAGACGAAAGTTGGGTTATTAGTGACTGAAACATGCATAAAATCCTAAAAACTGATAAAATTACTGAAATACCCTTATGGACGAGAAATTACGGTTTTACCCCTAGGTGCAAAATGACAATTATACCCGAAACTTTTGAAACATTTTCAGATAATTTATGTAATTTACTATTCATTTATTGAAATCATTCATAACGTCCTTTAGTAGGGTCCTCGAGACCCAAAACATGCATTAGGATTGATTCGGAACCAAATTGGAACCTCTGGGAAATTTTTGCAAAATACCAAAATTTTTCTCACTATTAAGAGTCACATGGCCGTGTGGTATGGGACACGCCCGTGTGGTCAGGCTGTGTGGGGTTCACACGCCCGTGTCCTTTACCTGTGTAACTTTCTGTGTCGTAACCCATGAACAAATTGATCTCACAGACCAAGTCACACGCCCATGTGCAAGGCCGTGTGGTTAATTCCAAATTTCAAAAAATAGGTGCACGTTTCACACGGCCAAGGGACATGCCCGTGTGCTAAGCAGTGTGGATCACACAGCTGAGACACACGCCCGTGTCTCTACCCGTGTGCTCAATTCTGAGCATTCTGTTTCTCAAAATTTGGGTGCAGATGACACACGGCCTAACGACATGCCCATGTTACCAGGCCGTGTGTCACACACGGTCTAGACACACGCTCGTGTGTCTGCCCATATGGACAAAATAAAGCCATTTCTAGCTTCATTTCTCACCCAAAATTTTACCCAAGACCTGCACTCAAAACACACATCCAATACCAACCAATTCAAGCATTTAAACTAGGTAATTTCCACCATTCATCATAGCATATCATTACATACATATGTGTTAATAACTTACCTTGATCTAACTTGGGTATTAACGACATTTGATCTTATCTATTTAGTATGTCACATGTGATTATATCATAATAACCTATTTAACATATGATTGGCTACCATAGCATGATATTACAAGTATTTCAAAACAACCATTTCTAGCCATTCCAATAGCTAGATTACAAACATCATTATCAAGCCACTAATGGTCAAGTTGTCCTATACATGCCATTATACCAAAAGATTCACTTAGATATACCCAAAATAAGCTAGTTGATAGTGTGATGATGCTCCAACGATCTTCCAACCTTCACGAGCTTTCGAGCACTATAAAATAGGGAAAAATAAAACGGAGTAAGCATTACATGCTTAGTAAGTTCGTATAACGGAAAACTAAACTTACCAATCCCATTTATTAAAGCTAATCATACAATATCATGTTTTCCATCCATTAGCAATACTTCTTAACCACATGCATTCAATCAAACATGTTAGTCACCAAGATTTTCATATTAATCAAGCAAACATCGATGAGCTCGTCATTCAATACTCTTTCAAGCCATTATCATTTCATCTCATTTTCTCATGGCATATTAAGATTTGTCTCCGTTGAATCATTGAAATTCCGATGAATACTCAAGTGGTACACTCAAGGTGTACGATTCAATAACCCGTCAATTTTTTTTTCAAGAGTACCCATTAGGGCATTGAATCAAGGAAACTCTCTTCCAAGCCACATATCGTATAATAGGATTACCAGTCCAGGCTAAATCCTTTATATATCGTATGCTCAGAAAAGCTCAACTAGGGTTACCAGTCCAGGCTAAACCCTAATCGTTATGTGTATTCGAGAATTATTTTATTAGGATTACTCGTTCGGGCTAAATCCCTACAATGAGATTAACAGGATCGTCCGAGCTAAATCCGTCCGCAACAAATGCAGAACCTCATTCATTTCGAAAAATCACATATATTCATCAGAATTCAATATTCAATTGGGACTTAACCCTTTTTCACTATTTCAAGCATGTATTCAATTTTTCAATTTAGTATTCAAATAATGTATATCAATATAATTCACATTCCATTCAAACACAACATTAAATTAAACATATTTACATGCTGAATTAAGTTACACGAGCTTATCTCGACACTTGTTCGCGTTTAAACTTCTACTAATCTGAAACTTTGTCTTTTCCTCGATCTAATCTCGAATTTGTATTGTCCAGATGTATATAAACAATTTTAATCATCAATCCTCATTTTCCATACCCAAAAGGACTCAATTTACGTCCTAGGCAAAATTATCATTTTGCCTCTAACTTTTCCATAAATTCTAATTTTGTCCTTAGGCCCAGAAAATGAAACTTGTGCAATTTACTCCCTATTCCAAACCTAACCAAAATCCTATTACAAATTTTACAGCACAAGTATTCATAAAAATTTAACATTTTTCCTTAAATTTTACAACTTTGCATTTTAGTCCCTAAATCATGTTTTCATCAAAAATCACTTTGTAAAAGTTTTTTTCTCTATCAATAACCTTTCATTTTCTACCATAAAATTCAAATTTTTAGCATATAAATCAATGACCCATTTTCCATACTTTGATAACTTTTCAAATTAGTCCCCTAAATAGATAAATTAAGCTATCCCGGTTTCAAAAATGTCAAAATTACTAAAAACGGGACAAGGAAAATTACCCAATCAAGCCTTGAAAGTTTCTTTTCTCTCTCCTAGAGTTTCCATGTATTTTAGGTTGAAGATGATGAGAAAATAAGATGATATTTTCTTTTCTCATCTTTTAATTAATTAACTTTTCATATTTCCAATTTAGTCCTTGCCCTTTTTCTAAATTTCCGTGGACGAGTCACCAAAATATCTACATACTTTCTTTGATGGTCTAATTACCATATGAGGACCTCAAGTTTTGAATCCCATAGCTATTTAATCCTTATAGCTACTAGAATTCAACTTTTTCATTTTATGCAATTTAGTCCTTCTCGTAATTAAGCTCATAATCAGTAAAATTTTCTTATCAGAATTTTCACATGACCATCCTAACATAATACGAACCACATAATGAAATTAAAATAAATTTTATTTTTGGGTCAGATTTGTGGTCCCGAAACCACTATTCCGATCTCAATGAATTTGGGCTATTACAGAGAGGGCTGTTAAAAATAGCCAAAATTAGAAGCCAAAGAGTGGCAAGTTTGAAGTTTTCAAACTTGCTATATTAAGGAAGGGGCAAATCTATAAAGGCCCAAATACTGGAGGGGTTTGTTTGCAAATTAACAAAGTCTTCATGGGCCATTTTACAATCTAATTAATCAGCTAATCAAGCTGATTGGGTCAGCATGTGGAATGGTTTTGGGCTGCCCAGTACTTGGTCGGTTCGATTTTCTTGGTTCAGCTCAACTAGGCCACTTTTAATAATTAATTAATTATAATTTATTTAACCTAAATTTAATTGGATATAAATTAAAATTAATTATATTATAAATTAATACACATAATTTGGACCGTCTTAGGCTAAAAAATTAATTCGCCTTGATGCTTTAAAATTGTTTCTCCGCTTTGCGCTTTTAGCAGTGTCTGCCAAGCTATTTTTTGCCCTTTGTGCAAATCTGTCGAAAATAATCAAAATTAATCAAAATTACTTATAAAATTAATTAAAATTAATTATTTTAATAATTTATGTACAAAATAATTATTTTATAATAATTGTATATTTCTCGACAAGAATTTTACCGAATTTGCATGAATTTGAGTTAAAAAGGGCATGAAAAAGTGTGTATATTTTCGTGTTTCCACACCCCCAAACTTAACTCATTGCTCATCCTGAGTAATGGAAAAATTTGAAAAGAATTTATTGAAAACACCGTTGAAAATTTCCTTCAGAACAACATTCTTTCCAACAATCATGAAGTTGTTATAATTATGCTCAAGAAGAAGAAATTTGATATTTTTGTTATTTATGTATACATATCATTCAAATTAATCTCAACCATTCTTATGATAGAAAAATTTAGGCTAAATGCTTCCTAATAAAGACATGTTAATCCCTACCATTTTGATTTTATTCCCTTATTCAAGATTAAGTCGCAATTATTAAGTTTAACTTATGCCTTCATATGTTGAACATAGCAATTTCTCTCCACTAATTTAGGTAGCATCGAAACTTGAATCAATACGTCTTTAACAAAGTTGTAACGTGGTTAGGCTAGGGGCACGTAAAAGATAAATTTAGGCCAAAAACCCTTGACTCAGCTTCAATCAGACTGTAACAACTTGATTTTGGTCCTAGTCAGAACAGTGGTTTCGAGACCATAAATCCGACAAGGGAAAATTTATTTTTATTATATTTTTATGGTCTACAATTTCATAGAATGATTTCGTGAAAATCTCGTTAAAAAATTTTTACGTCTGGGCACTTAATTTTGTCAAAAGGACTATGTAATGCCCTAATTTTTGGGATTTTTTGAGATTTTCACGATTTTGGTGAAATCATGAAATTTTATTGTTTGATTATGAAATTTATGTTATAAGTGTGTTAGTGGGCCTTTAGAAGGCCCAAGCCTAAGTTAAAACCTGGTAGAAATATCAAATTTTGGACTTAAAGAGAAAGAGACTTGAGTAGGTGGGCTTTTAAGAAAAAGGGGGTGATTTAAGACACAAGTGAGCCCTTGGTAAAGTGGCAATGTGGCACCACTTAGTACCTAATAAAGTGGCGTGTGGATGTGTGTATGGGCCAAGGTTCAAGTCACAAGGTAAGCAGTATGGTATTTTATTTTATTTTATGCATGTGCTAGTCATGTGATGGAATTCAAGTGGAACTCTGTTGGAAAGAGTTTGAGTTGTTCATGAGATTAGGTCAAGTAGGATAAGGGAGAGAAATTTTAGGAATTTGAATGGAAGCTAGTGGTGGCCGATTGTAGGGGTCTTAGAAGAGCAATTCTACATTTGGTGAAGGGAAGGTACATTCGGCTAGGGCTTCAGGGGTTACACTTTCGGCAATTAGGGTATGTGCCGACATTGGTAGAGGTTAAGCTTTTGGGATTTGTCACTTAGGGGTTGTTTCTTTTAGCCGAATAGGTATAGTGCCTTAGGTTTCTTTTCTTCCTCCTTTTTACCAATAATCGAAACCTAGACCTCTATAGTCTTCTTGTACCGATTTGACCATAATAGAACCCCTCTTCTCTTCTTCCATCTCTATTATTTTCTTCTTCTTTCTTTAAATCGATTTCACTTCATCACATTTCTTCTAGACCGAATGTACTCTTTATTTTTCCTTTTTCTTCTCAAGCCTACTAGTCGGCCACCACCAAAAGCTGAAACAAAAAGGGGGTTGTCGTTTTCTCCTTGGCTGAGACCCTACTCTTCCCTTTAATCCAACCTTTTGAAAAGCCGAAACCCAACACCATAACCCTGTCGACATCACTTCTCCAACTTGTAACTTTTGAATCATCTCCTTCTTTTCACATTAAAGCCGAACCTCCATATTCTTAGTGATTCAGGAATTAATCTCTAGATCTATTCTCTACTCGCACTTTAAGTTAGATCCACAGCGGATCTGAGAGTGGAATAGTGTTGGAAACGCTTCTGACAAGTACATCTTTGGTGGTAAGTACTTCGATCTTATCTTCCATTAACTAGTGATTCAAGAAAAGTCGAAAACCCCTATGTGCATATGGGGCTGTCGACTAAGGCTAAAGAGTTTATTGGTTTGTTATCGGTCTATTATGTGTAGTGAGGATTAAAGGCTGTCGATCAAGGGGTGTTAGAATGCTAGGGCTGTTGGAACGACTAGATCTAGATCTAGTCACTGTTTTCAGCAAGGTTAATCGCGTGGGAGATCTCACTGTAGTAATCACAAAACAGGTGTGTAAATGAACACTCTCTAGTTAACTAAAACGGCAAAAGTTGAAAAGCCAAAATGCCGAAATTCTGGCATTTCATGGGCTTACAAGTGTGCGAGCGCTCGTGGGTCGGTTGGAAACAGTAAGATCTGTAATCAAAATCGGTAAAGTTGGTGAATGCGCAATTTCGTGCACCTCGGTAAAATTGGGCCTCGATGGGCTGAATATGGGCCTAATGGGCTTATGGGCCCATTTGGGTGAAAACTACCGGTAAGTGTGTTCTGGTGATTCGTATTTTAAGACTGTTAAAACCACTGTAAAATTTGAGCTTAGTAGGCTAAAGTAGCTAATTGACACTATAAGGCCCATTAGAGGTTTTAGGGCCCAATAGCTTTAAAGTTGGTAAATGGGCTAGATAACCTACTAAGATGGGAAATTGGACTATTAATCACTGTAATAAGCATGAAACCCTAAAAATTGGAATAATTATTTAAATACCTATGAAGGGTAGAAAATTACTGTTTTACCCCTAGGTGCAAAATGACCATCACACTCCTAGGGCTAAACTTGACTGATATGCATGCTATACTTTATTTGATCATTGTATGCCATGATATGTTTAACTGTTGCATGGGACTGGGTTATTGATGGAGGAAGTGCTAAGTGGCTATGCCACGTTTACTGAAAGGGGCTTTGCTTCGTTTTACTGAAAGGGGCTTTGCCTCGTTTTACTGTTAGTGGCTTGGCCATGTTATCGGAGCAGCTATGCTACGACTGTGGTGTGTAGGGCTGGGTGGGTTTAGTTATTCCCCACATGGTGTGTAGGGCTGGTACGGGTGGTGTGTAGGGCGTGACATGGGCTGGGCTTTGCATACATGCATTATTCTATTCTGTTGCTGTCATGGGCCTATGGGCTACACTATTTACTGAATAGGGCTAAGGCCCAGTTAAACTGTATCTGAATAAGGCTAAGGCCCAGTAACTGATTACTGAATAGGGCTTCGGCCCAGTTATTACTGAGACTGGATAGGGCTTAGGCCTAGTAAGCTTGAGCTGTTTTTGGCTCTGGATGGGCTTCCTTTGCATATTGAGTTTCCAAACTCACCCTTCCTTTCATCCATGCAGGTGAGCCCTTGCTAGTGGACTTGGAGCTGGAGGGATTCAGAGTGGCCATGTGGACTGCTCGTGCTGGTTTTAATTAAGTTTTTTACTTTCATATTTATTTTTAAATATTTTTTTCATTCTGGTTTTAGGTTTGTAATAATGCCGCTTTAAGTATTTTAATTTGGGTTTTTAATTCGTTAATTATAATTTTATTCAAATAAGTAGACTAAGGCTATGCGAGTTTTCCTTAAAATTAGACAATGTTTTCAAAACAAAGCACTCGTAACAAACGGATAACAAGTCAATGAACAAGATCTGATAACAAGATGAATTTTAAACTGGTAGTGGATAGGATAAACACAAATTAAACCTGGATTTTCTTCCCAAACTACAAGTACAGTTTTGCAAAACTTACCCTAATCGTAATAACTAAGGAACATGGTTAATCCATTGTTGATGTGACACACCAGACTTGGCCATAACGTCTGGGTTGGGTCTAGGGTGTTACATTTAGTGGTATCAGAGCCTGGTTGCAACAAGTCGGCTTTGGAACGGGTTCAAAAAATTTTTGAAAAATTTTAAATCAAAACCCAGGAAGGGTTTTTTGAAATCGATTTCGGAAAATTTTTATAAAAATCCTTTTCAAACTCATTTTCTTCAAGGAATACACGTTTTAAGGTTTTATTTTAAAAAGTTTAAGTTTTCTGGGCTTTCTGAAATCTAGTATCTGAAGGAGTGGCACACTGAATCCCCGGCACCAAGTCTATAAGTGTTCTTCTCTTATACTGTGCTATACTGAAATGTTACCGTAGATAGAACTGAGACCCTACTATGATACTGTAGATAGGGTAGTACTAAAACTGTAGAGATTGAGACAGTAGGGAAACTAAACCCTAGAAGACTAAGACTGTAGCTAGGCTATGATTTCGCGAAAACAAACTCTGAAACTTTATCTGTACATAAGACATTTTGTAATAAACACTGAAATATTAAACTAATGTCATAAAATTCGTAATTAGATAAGTCGATATGAGTACGAGGGTAACTCGTGGAAGAGGCCGTGGACGTGGCCGAGGTAGTGTGCAAGTTGGGTCTTCGTCTTCAGGATATATGCCAGTTGAGGAGGTACGAGCATTGGCAGCCACTGAGACTGGATCGTATGATCGGGCTGCAAGGGACGACGCTCTGTCCCAAGCAACATTAAGGGTTTTAGAGAGGGTCGCCGGGGTGAGCACTGGAACTGTAGATAGGGGATCCATTTCTGAGCGACTCTGGGCTAACTGAGTGGAGGTCTTCAGGGGCGTATCTAAAGCAGCCCCGAATGTGGCTGAGTGCTGGCTGGAAGCCACGGAATGGATCATGGATGACCTAGATTGCTCGGTTGAGAAAAAGCTGAAAGGAGCGATGTCTCTGCTGCGAGACAAGGCGTATCAGTGGTGGATCACTATGAAGGAGAGTACCCCAGCTGAGCGGGTAACCTGGGAACTGTTTAAGACGGCTTTCAAGGGAAAGTATGTCGGAGCAAGCTATGTGGATGCTCGTAGGAAAGAATTTCTGAACCTGACCTAAGGTAATAATTCTGTTGCTGAATACGAGGCAGAGTTTCTAAGATTGAATCAGTATGCCAGCGGTATAGTTGCTACTGAGTATGAGCGTAGCGTTCATTTTGAGGATGGCCTCAAGGATGAGCTAAGGGTGCTGATAGCTTTACAGAGGGAGCGTGACTTTGCTGCATTGGTAGAAAAGGCTAAGATAGCCGACGAGGTGAATCGAACTGAACGACAAAACTGTGAGAAAGACCAAAACCGATTCAGGAGGGATTCTGGACCCTCTGGTACTGCAAAGAGGAATACCAAACGAGCTTTAGTAGAGGAACCAGTCCGAGCAGTTCCAGTGAAAACAGTTAGACCGCAGGCTTGTGGAGACTGTGGTAGAGTGCATTTGGGGGAATGCTAGAAGCATACTAGGGCTTGTTTTAGATGCGGATCCAAGGAGCACAAAATTAAGGATTGTCCACAGAGGCCAGCTCAGACTCAAATTACCGAACAGAGGGTTGCTCAACCGGTACGAGGTGGACCACAACCGCCGAGAGGCCATGGTCAAGGTAGAGGCAGCAACGAAAATGGTCATGGACGTGGAGCACCTGGCAAGGGTGCTGGAAATGCTGAGGCTCGTCAGCCAGCATTGGTGTATGCTGCTCGTCGCTGAGAGGAGGGTGACGCACCCGAGGTTATAACTGGTACGTTTTTATCTCTAGCATGCCATACACTACTTTGATAGATGTGGGTTCTACCCATTCGTATGTTGCATGTGATATATCTGGGTCGTTGGGTGTGCACTCTGAGAAAACTGTGAGTGGGGTAATTGTGATAAGTCCACTGTGTCACTATGTTTGGGCAGACAAACTCTTTAGGGAGGTGCCTTTAGAGACTCAAGGTAGGATTTTCTCTGGAGACTTAATGGAGCTACCGTTCAGAGAATTCGATCTCATCTTGGGGATGGACAGGCTGACCAAGCATATAGCGACTTTAGATTGTGCGACTAAACGGATGGTATTAAGAACTACAGAGGATGATGAGGTAATGGTTATAAGTGAGCGAAGGGACTACTTGTCCAATGTCGTTTCGGCCTTAAGGGCTGAGAAGCTGATTCACAAAGGTTGCGAGGCGTATTTGGCTTTTGTAAGTCAGACGGAGACTAAGGGTTTGACTATGGAGAAGGTCAGAACCGTTAAGGAGTTTCAAGATGTCTTTCCTGAGGAGCTTCCTGGATTGCCTCTGAATCGTGAAGTCGAATTTGGAATCGACTTGCTGCCTGGAATGACTCATTGTCTATCACACCTTATAGGATGGCGCTGAAAGAGTTAGTGGAACTAAAAGCTCAAATCCAGGAGTTGTTGGATAGAGGTTTTATTAGACCGAGTGTGTCTTCATGGGGAGCACCAGTACTGTTCGTGAAGAAGAAAGATGGGATGATGCGTATGTGCATCGATTATTGCCATCTGAAGAAACTGACGTTAAAGAACAAGTACCCTCTGCCAAGGATCGACAATTTGTTTAACCACCTTAGAGGAGCTTCGGTATTTTCCAAGATCGATCTTCGGTCTAGATACCATCAGTTAAGGGTTAAGGAGGTGGATATTCATAAGACATTATTCAAAACTCGGTATGGTCATTACGAGTTTTTGGTTATACCGTTTGGACTGACGAATGCACCTGCGACTTTCATGGGTCTGATGAATTGAGTATTCTAACCTTATTTGGATCGATTAGTAGTCGTCTTTATCAATGATATTTTGGTGTATTCGGAAACTGAGGAGAAGCATGATGAGCATCTCCGTGTTGTTTTGCAAGTGTTGAGAGAGAAGCAACTCTATGCAAAATTCAGTAAGTGTGAATTTTGGATGCGAGAAGTGACATTTCTGGGTCACGTTGTCTCTACTGAGGGGATTAGGGTAGATCCTCGAAAAATTGAAGCAGTTCTGGATTGGAAGCTGCCGAGGTCGGTACTAGAAATTTAGAGTTTTCTGGGTTTAGCAGGGTACTGCAGAAGGTTTGTAGAAGGTTTCTCTCTGATTGCTGCACCGTTAACGAAACTGCTGAGGAAAGGAGTATCATTTGAGTGGACTGAGAAACAGCAAGAAGCTTTTGATAGGTTGAAGAAGGTATTGACTGAGGCGCCAGTTTTGATTCAGCTAGAGTCTGGAAAGGATGTCACTGTGTACAGTGATGTGTCGTGTGTGGGGCTAGGCTATGTACTAAAGCAAGAGGGTAAGGTGGTCGCTTACGCTTCGCGACAACTTAAGCCTTATGAAGCGAATTACCCTACGAATGATCTGGAGTTGGCAGCGATAATCTTTGCGTTAAAGATTTGGAGACACTATCTGTATGGAGAAAAGTGTATTATATACACGGACCATAAGAGTCTCAAATATTTGTTGACTCAAAAGGAGTTAACCTTAGGTAATGAAGATGGATAAAGTTGCTTAAGGATTATGATTGTTCGATTGAGTATCACCTAGGCAAGGCAAATGTGGTAGTTGATGCGCTAAGCCAAAGGGCTGTAGCTGAGTTGAGAGCAATATTTGCTCGTCTGAGTCTATATGACGACGGAAGCTTGCTAGCGGAGTTACAAGTGAGACCAACTTGGATTAAGCAGATTAAAGAGAAACAGTTAGAGGATGAGTCGTTAGTTCCTCTGTTTCAGCAAGATGGGAATGATGAGAATTCAGAATTTAGACTAAATAGTGAGGGAGTTTTGTGCTTTCGAGGAAGAGTTTGTATTCCAAAGGACTCTGACTTGAGGTAGTCAATTCTGAAAGAGGCTCATGGTGGAGTCTGTGCCATATATCCTGGAGGGAATAAGCTGTTTAGAGATTTGCAAGAGTTGTACTAGTGGCCTGGACTTAAGCGAGAAGTAACCAAATTTGTGGGGAAATGTCTAACATGCCAGCAAATGAAGGTTGAGCATCAACTGCCTTTTGGACTTCTGCAATGGTGAAAATTCCACTTTGGAAGTGGGAGAGGGTAACCATGGATTTTGTGAGTGGGCCACCTTTGACACCCTCAAAAAAGGACTCGGTATGGGTAATTGTGGATAGGTTAACGAAATCTGCCCATTTCATACATGTCCGAACCAATTACTCACTTCAGAAGTTGGCCAAGTTGTATGTGGCAGAGATAGTGCGACTGCATGGGGTGCCAGTTTCGATAATTTCTGATCAAGATCCTAGGTTTACATCTCGATTCTAGCAGAAGTTACATAAGGCGTTGGGTACGCGATTGGATTTCAGCACTGCTTTTCACCCCCAGAGGGATGGACAGTCGGAAAGGGTTATTTAGGTGCTAGAGGACATGTTGAGGGGTTGTGTTACCGACATCCGAGGTAGTTGGGAGGATTACCTCCTATTGGCAGAGTTTGCTTATAACAACAGCTATCAGTCAAGTATCCAGATGGCTCCATATGAGGCATTTTATGGATGAAGGTGTCTTACGCCTATGTGTTGGATAGAGTTAGGAGAACGTCAAGTTCTTGGGCCAGCATTGGTGGCAGATACTGAGGACAATGTTAAGTTAATCAGAGAGCAGTTAAATGAAGCATCTGATAGGTAGAAGTCTTATGCTGACTTGAAACATAAAGAAATTGAGTTCTCAGTAGGGGATATGGTCTTCTTGAAGGTCTCACCTTGGAAGAAGATATTGAGGTTTGGTAAGAAGGGCAAATTGAGTCCGCGGTTCATAGGGCCTTATCAGGTTCTTAAACGGGTAGGGCTAGTAGCTTATCAGTTGGAGTTACCGCCGGAGCTGGATTGTATTCATGACATCTTTCATGTGTCCATGCTAAGACAGTATCGATCAGATGCTTCGCATGTCGTACCAGTGGAAGAGATTGAGGTAAAAACTGATTTGACTTTCGAAGAAGAGCCTGTGCAAATTCTAGATCGAGAGGTTAAGGTGTTGAGGAAGAAGTCAGTTCCTTTCGTAAAGGTGCTTTGGCGCAATCATGGCAGAGAAGAGGCTACTTAGGAGCCAGAAGAGACGATATGTCAACAATACCCTCACCTATTTGGATCAGGTAAATTTCGAGACCGAAATTTCTTTAAGGGGGTAGAGTTGTAACACCCTAATTTTCAGGATTTTTCAGGATTTTTGCGATTTTGACGAAATCATGAAATTTTATTGTTTGATTATGAAATTTATGTGATAAGTGTGTTAGCGGCCCTTTAGAAGGCGCAAGCCTAAGTTAAAACCCGGTAGAAATATCAAATTTTGGACTTAAAGAGAAGGGGACTTGAGTAGGTGGGCTTGTAAGAAAAAGGGGGGTGATTTAAGACACAAGTGAGCCCTTGGTAAAGTGGCAATGTGGCGCCACTTAGTACCTAATAAAGTGGTGTGTGGATGTGTGCAAGGGCCAAGGTTCAAGTCACAAGGTAAGCAGTATGGTATTTTATTTTATTTTATTTTATGCATGTGCTAGTCATGTGATGGAATTCAAGTGGAACTCTGTTGGAAAGAGTTTAAGTTGTTCATGAGATTAGGTCAAGTAGGATAAGGGAGAGAAATTTTAGGAATTTGAATGAGAGCTAGTGGTGGCCGATTGTAGGGGTCTTGGAAGAGCAATTCTGCATTTGGTGAAGGGAAGGTGCATTCGGCTAGGGCTTTAGGGATTGCACTTTCGGCAGTGAGGGTGTGTGCCGACATTCGTAGAGGTTAAGCTTTCGAGATTTGTCACTTAGGGGCTGTTTCTTTTAGCCGAATAGGTATAGTGCCTTAGGTTTCTTTTCTTCCTCCTCCTTTTTACTAAAAATCGAAACCTAGACCTCTATAGTCTCCTTGTACCGATTTTGTACCGATTTGACCATAATCGAACCCCTCTTCTATTCTTCCATCTCTATTCTTTTCTTCTTCTTTCTCTAAATTGATTTTAGTGCATCACCTTTCTTTTAGACTGAATCTACTATTTATTTTTCCTTTTTCTTCTCAAGCCTACTAGTCGACCACCACCAAAAGCCGAAACCAAAGGGGGTTGTCGTTTTCTCCCTTGGCCGAGACCCTAGTATTCCCTTCAATCTAACCTTTTGAAAAGCCGAAACCCAATACCATAACCCTGTCGACATCACTTCTCCAACTTGTAACTTCCGAATAATCTCCTTCTTTTCACATTAAAGCCGAACCTCTATATTCTTAGTGATTCAGGAATTAATCTCTAGATCTATTCTCTACTCACGCTTTAAGTTAGATCTACAGCAGATCTAAGAGTGGAATGGTGTTGGAAACGCTTCCGACAAGTACATCTTTGGTGGTAAGTACTCGGATCTTATCTTCCATTAATTAGTGATTCAAGAAAAGCCGAAAACCCCTATGTGCATAGAGGGCTGTCGACTAAGGCTAAAGGGTTTATTGGTTTGTTGTCAGTCTATTATGTGTAGTGAGGATTAAAGGCTGTCGATCAAGGGGTGTTGGAAGGCTAGGGCTGTTGGAACGACTAGATCTAGATCCACTATTTTCGGCAAGGTTAATCGCGTGGGAGATCTCGCTGTAGTAATCACAAAACAGGTGTGTAAATCAACACCCCCTAGTTGACTAAAACGGCAAAAGCTAAAAAGTCAAAATGCCAAAATTCCAGCATTTCGTGGGCTTGCGAGCGTACGAGCGCTCGTGGGTTGGTTGGAAACGGTAAGATCTGTAATTGCAATCGGTAAAATTGGTGAGTGTGCGATTTCGTGCACCTTGGTAAAATTGGGCCTCGATAGGCTAAATATGAGCCCAATAGGCTTACGAGCCCATTTGGGTGAAAACTAACGGTAAGTTGGTTCTTGTGATTCGTATGTTAAGGCTGTTAAAACCACTGTGAAATTTGGGCTTAGTGGGCCAAAGTAGCTAATTGACACTGTAAGGCCCATTAGAGGTTTTAGGGCCCGATAGCTTTAAAGTTGGTAAATGGGCTAGATAACCTACTTAGATGGGAAATTGGACTGTTAATCACTATAATAAGCATGAAACCCTAAAAACTAGAATAATTATTGAAATACCCATGAAGGGTGGAAAATTACTGTTTTACCCCTAGCTGCAAAATGACCATCATACCCCTAGGGCTAAACTTGACTGAAATGCATGATATACTTTATTTGATCACTGTATGCCATCATATGTTTAACTGTTGCATGGGACTGGATTATTGATGGAGGAAGTGCTAAGTGGCTATGTCACGTTTACTGAAAGGGGCTTTGCCTCGTTTTACTGTTAGTGGCTTGGCCACGTTATCTGAGCAGCTATGCTGCGACTGTGGTATGTAGAGCTGGGTGGGTTGAGTTATTCCCCACATGGTGTGTAAGGCTGGTACGGGTGGTGTGTAGGGCTGGACATGGGCTGGGCTTTGCATACATGCATTATTCTGTTCTGTTACTGTCATGGGCCTATGGGCCGCACTGTTTACTGAATAGGGCTAAGGCCTAGTTAAACTGTATCTGAATAAGGCAAAGGCCCAATAACTGATTACTGAATAGGGCTTCAGCCCAGTTATTACTGAGACTAGATAGGGCTTAGGCCCAGTGAGCTTGAGTTGTTTTGGGCTTTGGATGGGCTTTCTTTGCACACTGAGTTTCCAAACTCACCCTTCCTTTCATCCATGCAGGTGAGCCCTAGCTAGTCGATTGGAGCTGGAGGGATTCAGAGTGGCCATGTGGACTGCTCTTGATGGTTTTAATTAAGTCTTTTTACTTTCATATTTATTTTTAAATATTTTTTTCATTCTGGTTTTGGGTTTGTAATAAGGCCGCTTTAAGTATTTTAATTTGGGTTTTTAATTCATTAATTATAATTTTATTCAAATAAGTAGACTAAGGCTGCGCGAGTTTTCCTTAAAATTAGTCAATATTTTCAAAACAAAGCACTCGTAACAAACGGATAACAAGTCAATGAACAAGATCTGATAACAAGATGAATTTTAAACTGGTAGTGGATAGGATAAACACAAATTAAACCTGGATCTTCTTCCCAAACTACAAGTACGATCTTGCAAAACTCACCCTAATCGTAATAACTAAGGAACATGGTTAATCCATTGTTGATGTGACACACCAGACTTGGCTGTAACGTCTGGGCCGAGTCTAGGGTGTTACAGACTAAATGGTAAAAAGTGCAAAACTTGAGTTCTAGAAGCTAGCGGTGTCAAATTGTTATGAAATTTTAAATTAGAGGTCCTTAAATGGTAATTAGACCATCGATTAAGTTTTTGGGCAAAATTGGACATGAGATAGGTGAAATCGAATATTTTTAAGTTAGGGGCATTTTGGTCATTTAGTGATTAAAATGAAGTAAAAACAAAATTAAAAGCCAATTTTTGTCCATCTTCAACCCCATGGCTGAATATAGCAAGGGGAAACCATGGATAGGGTTTTTCAAGCTTCCAAGCTCGATTGTAAGTCTGTTCTAGCCCCGTTTTTAATGATTTTTACATTTTTGAAATCCTCGTAACAAGATCTACCTATTTCTACCTTTAATTTGAGATATGGTTAAAGTCTAGGATTTTGTCCCATGATGAATATGTGTTTATTTTTATGTTTAATGGTAGAAAATGTATGTTTATGATTAGAGAAATGACTTTTACTAAGTGATTTTCGGTAAAAGTGACTAAAAGGACTAATTTGTAAAAGTTATAAAATATGTCATAAAAGTGTGATTTAATGAAAAATGTGAGCTGCTATAAGTATAAAAAAGGTTTGTCTAGGCTTGGGAATATAAGATATTGAATAAATTTCATTTTACGAGCTTATGGGTAAAAATGTAAATATGTGAAAGTTTAGGGGCAAAAACATAATTTTTCCATAATATGATTTTTGGGTTTCATTGAGTAATGTGACTAATAAGTGAGCTAACTTTGATATTATAGATCATGAAAAACAAGATTCGGCCTAGAACGAGGGAAAAACAAGTATTCGACGGTTAGGTCCTTGTTCACCATTTTTGGTATCGAGGTAAGTTTTTATGTAAATAATGCATCGATTTTATTTATATTTTCATATTTTGATATACTTTATGAAATGTGGCTGAATATTAAATGCATTTGACAAAATATTGACAAGTGAGAAATTTCCCGATTGAACCTTAGGAATAGAAATGGATACGAGTGACATGCCACTAGGGATCTATGTGAAAATCTAAGTGAAATAAGTCCATGGAATTGTGCTAAGTGAAATAAGTCTATGGCATCTAAGTGAAATAAGTCCACGGCATTTAAGTGAAATAAGTCCATGGCATTGTGCTAAATGTGATTGGCTCGAGAACGAGCCAATGTCAAACTTGTGAAATGAAGTAGCTTCGGACACAAGTGTGGTACTATGTGAAGGCCACTTTATGAATAAAATAGCTTTGGATACAAGTGTGGTACTATGTGAAGGCCACCGTGTATCCGTTATTATTCCGATGTGTTCAACGGGAAATGATTAAGTGTAAATGAATATGACTATATGATGAATAAGTGCAGGTATGTGTGTGTAAACTTATGTGAAATGTGCTCGATATGTGATCGAACTTTGGTAAGATTATTATGGAGTAAGTGTTATTATGAAAGTTAATACAAAGAAAACATAAAAGAGTAAAATTAGCAATAAAATAGTTTTGGACAGCAGCAGTTGTGTAACTTTGAAAAATCTCAAAAAATGGTCGAAATCAAATTATGGGTTGAATAAGATATGAAATAAAAGCTTATTGAGTCTATTTTCACATAAAAGAAACATTGTAAGAAAAAAATTTCATATTATGAGATATTTGAATTTTTTTGGGACAGGGTCAAAATGATTTCGGAATCCTCTATTTTGAATTTGAAAAACCATTAAAAATTTTATAAAAATAATTATGGGTTATAGTTTATATGTTTAAAATTATTAATGAGTCTATTTTAAGAGAAATTAACGGGAACATCATTTGAATCCCATACGATGAGATAATTAATTTTTAGTGAAGAAGGGTTAAAACTGTTAGACAACAGAATATGAGAGACTTTAAAGAATAAACTATACTTATTGGCTAAACCAAAGATTCTGAAAATTTCATGGTAAGAATATATATGAGTCTATTATCAGAGAAAATTAGTGGATCTTAATTTGGAGTTATGTAGCTCAAGATATAAATAATTTAGTGACTGTGACTTGAGTAGACAGCTTGAGATGAGCATGAGTAAATAGTGGAACTATGTGCAATTAAAATTGTATTATCTTGAGAACATATTATGAGGATTGTTAAAAGCATATTAATAAATTTGTTTATTATTTACAAACCAACTTACTAAGCTATATAGCTTACTTCATTTATTTTCTGTGTTTATAATGTCCTCAGGTTAGCTCGGGTTGGAAGTCGCCGGAGAACCTATCACACTATCAAACTAACAAATTGGGAATTGATGATTCTTATACTTAAGGTCATGGCATGTATAGGGGACTTAGTTATTTTTGTATGTGTCATAATTATTTTGGCCTAAAATGTTGGGCTATGTTATTTGAAAGTTCATTGTTGTGTAAGGCCATTTGATGTTGGTATATTGGCTATACTATAAGTCCATGATGATGCATTTCAATGATGTGTATGCTTACATATGTGGATGAATGAGTGGTGATATCTATGTGTGACGTAAATTTGCTCGCAACGGCAAGTCAGATTAGTGCATGGGCTAGGGACATGGCCATGTGAGCCACACGGCCATGTCCTAATACCATACGGGAGTGTGCCCCTATTTTTCATGAAAATTTTCAAAGTTTTCTGAAGTTCTTAGTTTGGTCTCGAACCGTTTCCAAAGCATGATTTGGGCTTCGTAGGCCCATATTAGGGACTTTAAGATGAAATGTGAAAAGTCTTAAATTTGAATGCAAATTCATGACCTGGTTTTATACGATTGCATGTGTTTATGTCTGGTAATGCCTCATACCATTTTCTGGTGTCAAACATGAGTAAGGGGTGTTACACGGACCTTCGGAATATTTACCTTCAATACACCAACTTACTTTACTTTCACATGCTCTTTTGTACATCTATTTTCTTTCAAGTACACATGCTCCTTTTTTTTTTATTTTTTTACGAGCATTTTGTTGTATGTACTAAAATTTTTTGAGAATTTGATACTTCTTTTTAATTCCCCCAAACTTATTTTCAAAAAATGTTTGAATAGTACTGAGTCTAGTGTTTGGGATAATTTAAAGATAATTAAGAGAGAAGTGATGGCTAAATATTTCAAGGGTTCAAATAAAATTAGGCCATATAGTCTCAAAGTTGGGTTTCAAGGGATAAAAATTCATCATGGTTGGCTTCAAAAGCTCAAACGGTCCAAACAAAAGTTGCCTAAATCATTTTCAACATTCCATGCTTCCTAGGATTTTGCCTCAAGAAACTATTAAGTCAGTTCTAGAGACTTAAACTTTCATGCATACCTAACTTTGTTAAGGAACTAAAAATTTTATGGTATAATTTCCATTCTTTATTAAAAATAAATTTATGTCATATTTCAGTTAACATAACAATTATTGAAATAATTGAACTTTATTCATATTGAAGTTTAACATACTTAACAAAATTTCAAATTTTTGAACAAAATATAACCTAATCATAATTGAAAGAAAAATTTATTCTGAGTGGAAATAATTTCAATTTTTTGGTCCCCCTACTTAAGATGAACAATGTCCTCATTGTTTAAAATGAATAGATACTATATACCAGGTAGGATTCTAGAAAAGAGGAGGTGAGTCAATTTGACTGTTTAAGTACCAAACTCTCTCTAAATTCAATCATAGACATGTATATATCTATTGTCACACTGTATCTCTAAAAATTCCTAATTAACTTAATTCTAAAATAACCTAAGAACAAAAACAAAATAAAGTCAAGATCCCCCTTTTTATTTATTTACAGATCCTTTTGAATTTGACTCATCTTTTGCTCCATCATTTTTGTTTTTGCATGAATCGCTTCGCTCCTTTGATAGTGGACTCCATCGTTGTAACACCCCCACGCCCGAGACCGTCGCCGGAGTCGAGCTTGAGGTGTTACCGAACATAATTTATCATTTAAACAACTTTACATCATTTATTTTGATTTTCGGAATAAGCAGTTTTCTGCATCATGGTCGCTAAAAAAATCATATCTCGAGTTACAAAACTCAAAATCAAGATCCGTAAATTTTTCCTAAATCTAGACTCACATATCTATCTACTAATTTTTTTATAAAATTTTTGGTTGGGCCAATTGGTACAGTTTATTAGTTAAAGTTACCCCTGTTTCAGGACTTGACTGCACTGACCTCTACTTACTACGAACCACTTTTCTCCCTGTAAAAAATTCATATAGCTATACCGTTTATTTATATTAAAATTAGATTCAATAAGGATTCTGAGAATATAAATTACACCTCCTAATTATTTTTTTACAATTTATAGTGAATTTTCAAAGTTGGAACAGGGGATCCAGAAATCGCTCTGGCCCTATTTCACTAAAACTCAAATATCTTATAACATATAACACCTTTACCTATTTCACTTTTTCCATTTGAAAGTAGACACAATAAGCTTCAATTTCATAGTTAATTCTTCACCTAATTCGTTTTCTACTATTTTTGGTGATTTTTCAAACTCACATCGTTGTTGCTGTAGTGTTCTGTTTTATGGCAAGTTTCATCTTTTTATGAGTTCTCATGAACTATATAACCTATTAAACTCACAAGGCATCCAACATTATCTAGGCTAGCCATACCAATGACTAATCATTATCAAGCATTTCCTCAACCAAACCACAACCATATCACAAGATTATTTACACAAAACAAGTATATTGCTATACATGCCATACATCAAAACATACAAACCAATATACCAATTCTTCCTCAGATAGTGTGAGCGTTTCTTCGACCTTCCCGATATCCAAGTTGGCTCGCTAAAAACTACAATGAATGTAAAGGAGGGAGTAAGCATAAATGCTTAGTAAGTTCACATGCAAATAACAAGTAACATAACAAAGCAATTATATCAACAACAATAGGATGATATCACCAAGATACAAACCACATTTCTAGCTATCGTGTATCATCTTACCACCTTATTTCTGTTGTATCAAGTTTCAACCCAAGGGTTAAGTACATACCTGTCCAAATTGTCCATTTCACAACACTTACCAAAATATCATTTTCATCTTGAGTATTCTTCCATTCCGCTAGAATTTTACCCGTTGAACACATCGGAATATAACTCGGATACACGGATCATTTGCACATAAGTGCCACATATGTAATCAATCAATCATGTAACCCGCCCATAAGCGAACTCGGACTCAACTCAACGAGCTTGGGCGTTCGCATCCATAAGTGAACTCGGACTCAACTCAACGAGCTCGGATGCCTAGTTACATCTCACGAACTCGGACTCAACTCAACGAGTTCGGACATTTGCATCCATAAGTGAACTCGGACTCAACTCAACGAGCTCGGATGCCCAACCATCCTAGTGACATGTCACTTGTATCCTAATCTATTCCCAAGGTTCAAACGGGATTTTCCTCAGTCACACATTTCCCAGTCGTTCTCCTCGGAATATTGGAACCAATACGTTGCTTGCATCTCATACTTATCAATTTAATCACATACTTTTCATACCAATACATAATATTTCACAAAGCATAATATTCATAATAACAAGTATCATATCGTATAAATAGCATTAAATCACTTAAAATAGCAATCATGTTACATTATTTACACATGAACTTACCTCGGTACAAAATATAGCAATTTTGCGATTTAGTCCAAAATCTTTTCTTTTCCTCGATCAAGGTTGATTCCACGTCTTTCTTGATCTAAAATAACACATTTAGCTTATTTAATACTCACATTATCAAAATAGTCTTAAATTCAAATTTTGGCAAAATTACAATTTTGCCCCTAAACTTTTGCATATTTACACTTTTGCCCCATAGTTCGAAAATTAAATTTTATCACAAATTCTTATGTTTTAGGACATGCTGATCATTTATTTACCATTAGCAAGCTCAAATTCCCACTAAAACACATACTTATGAACAATATGTACTTTTATCGATTAAGCCGTTTTACTCGTTTTTACTTAAAACCGAGTAGCAAAAGTTGTCTAACATAATTTAAAACCTCATATTCTATCATAAAACATCAAAATACACAAATTTCACCTATGGGTATTTTTCCAAATATGAACCCTAACTTAAATTATTACTAACATAAGCTTTATCGAGTTTTCGGGACTACGAAAACGTAAAGAACATTAAAAACGGGGCTTGGAATCACTTACTATGAAGCTTGGAAGCTTGAAACAAACCCTAGCTATGGAGAACCCTTGAAATTTCGTGGTAATGAAGAAGATGACCAATTTTGTATTATTTTTCCCTTTTTATTTCATGTTAATATCCAAATGACCAAAATGCCCCTCCTTACTAAACTTTCAAAAATTCCATCCATGTCCAAATTTTTTCCATGAACTTAAAATTGGTCAAATTGCTATTTAAGACCTCCTAATTAATATTCCAAAGCAATTTCATACTAGAAACTTCTAGAATGCAAGTTTTGCAACTTATTCGATTTAGTCCCTAATTTTAAATTAAGCACTTTACGCTTAGAATTTCTTCACGAAATTTTCACACCATCATAAAATCATATCATAAACATCAAAATAATTATAAAATAATTATTTCTACCTTGGATTTGTGGTCATGAAACCACTATTCTGATTAGGCCCTAATTCGGGATATTACAATCGTTCAAATATGAAATCTAGAAACTTAGGCACAAAAATAAATGGGTCATTGTAAATTTTAATAAGAGCACTTCTCATTGAGTCATGTAACACCCCTTACCCGAGACCGTTGCCGGAGTCGAGCACGAGGCGTTACCGGACTTAACTTACTCATTCAGGCGTAGAAATTTGCTTTTAAAATTAATTTATTTTCATTCATTCAATATATCCCTAAAAAGGGTCATCGAGACCCTAAATCATGCTATTAAAATGGTTCGGGGCCAAACCAGGATCAATAAAATTTTTCCGATTACTTAAACAAACCAAAATAAAATTATTTCTCTGTTCCTTATAAAGCTGTCCAACTGAATCACAGTCACTAAATAAATCATAACTCGAGTTACAAAACTAGAAATTTAATTCCATAAATTTTCCCTAAAACTAGACTCATATACCTTCTTACTAATTTTTTTTTGAATTTTTAGTCTAGCCAATTAGTATAGTTTATTAGTTAAAGTCTCCCCTGTTACGCAGTTTGACTACTCTGACCTCTGTTCACTACAAATTACTTTTCTCTCTGTACAAAATTCAAATAGGCATGTAGTTTATTTCATTTGAAACTAGACTCAATAAGGAATCTAGGAATATAAACTATAATGCCTAATTATTTATGTACAATTTATGGTGAATTTTTAAAGTCAGAACAGGGGATCACAAAGTCCATCTGGAGCAGTCTCACTCAAATGCAAATAAATCATAATATACAACTCTTTTACTTATTATTCTTCTTCCACATAAAAATAGACTCATTAAGCTTTAATTTCATCTCTCACTCACTATTTAATTCTATTTCTAATATTTTTAGTGATTTTTCAAAATCACGTCACTCCTGCTGTTCGAATCTGTTTTTAAGTTATTTTCACCTTTTTCATGGTTTCCATTTGATAATTACCATTTAGGCATACATAGTATTAAACCTATGTTTGATTGGTCATTCCAATAGCTAATCATCAACAAGTATTTACATACCATTCATTAAACATATCCTAAGGACATTAATACCAAAAGAAGCCAAGTCCCTATACATGCCATACGCGAAATGAAACGTCTAGCTATACCAAAATGATCATGTTGATAGTGTGACCGAATCTCCGACGTTCCTTGCGATTCCCGAGTTGGCTTGGTAAGAACTATAAAAAGAAGGAAAATAAAGAGAGTAAGCACTAAGCTTAGTAAGTTTACAAGTAAATAAATCACAACATTCACCCTAAATAATAGTTAATCATAATATCATCAGCATCATAAGCTTTCCTTACACCTCATTTCTTACCCTCTTCCTTATTCACTTACTTTCTGCTTGATTATTCAATAAACTCATGAATATAACTTACCTTTCCTTTGCTGAAAGTTTCCTGTAATTTAACCTGTACAATAGCCCGTTGAACCACTCGGAATACTAAGGATACTCGGGTTTTCCTGCCTGATAATAACCTGTCAATGCCATATTCTAGACATGGTCTTACATGAGATGTTCCCTGTCCTACCAAAGCCATATTTTTAATATGGACTTACATGGGATATTCCTGTCCTGTCTGATAACCCGAAATGTCATGACATTCCGTATCTCAACATTCCTAGAGTTCAAATGGGGCTTTCTGATACTTTTTCTCTGTCATCTCGTCTTTGGTTCAACTCTAAATATTTTCATAAAATAAATGTATATATTCTGGAAATTAACAACATTAATGTAAAATAAAGAAATATTGCATTTATTTACCATAAACTTACCTCGATACAAAATACGGTTAAACTTGACAATTTAGTCCTTTACTTTTTCCTTTCCCCGATCTACTCCCGAATTTCAGTCTTCTTGATCTATAATAGCAATTTAGGTTATTTAATACTCACATTTATCAAAACAGCCCTTAACTCAAACTTTGGCAAAATTTACATTTTTGCCACTAAACTTTTGCATATTTGCACTTTTACCCCAAGGCTCGGAAATTAAACTTTATCCCAATTTCTTATGTTTTAGGACATGCTGATCATTTATTTACCAACAACAACCTCAAATTCCCACTATAACATGTACTTATGAACAATAGGTATTTTTACCGATTAAGCCCTTTTACTCGTTTTTACTTAAAACCGAGTAGCACAAGTTGTTTAACATAATTTAAAACCTCATATTCTATCATAAAACATCAAAATAAACACTTTTCACCTATAGGTATTTTTCCAAATATGAGCCCTAGGTTAAATTATTGCTAGAATAAGCTAAATCAAGTTACCGGGACCCCGAAAACGTAAAGAACATTAAAAACGAGGCTTGGAATCACTTACTATGGAGCTTGGAAGCTTGAAACAAACCTTAGCTATGGAGAACCCTTGAAATTTCGTGCTAATGAAGAAGATGGACATATTTTGCCATCTTTTTCCCTTTTTTAATCTTTTAATTACCAAATGACTAAAATACCCTTCATTAAAAACTTTGGTTATTTCTACCTATGTATGTCCATTTTTGTCCAAAATTTTAGAAATTGGTCAAATTTCTATTTAAGACCCTCTAATTAATATTCGAAGGCAATTTCATACTAAAAGCTTCTAGAATGCAAGTTTTGCAACTTATTCGATTTAGTCCCTAATTTCAAATTAAGCACTTTATGCATAGAATTTCTTCACGAAATTTTCACAAAATAATGAAATCATATCATAAACCTCAAAATAATTATAAAATAATTATTTCTATCTTGGATTTATGGTTTTGCAACCACTATTCCGTTCAAGCCCTATTTTGGGATGTTACAAGTCATCCCTTATTTTTTAGTATCTTAAGCTTGTTGCTACCACTGCATATGTTGCATTATATCCATCAACTTTGACAGCTAATCTCAAAGATCTGGGAGAGGTGATTGAGTTCTGAACATTACAGTGGTGACATCAGATTCGGCTTCTGGTTCCATTTGTTCTTCCTTATCAAGGGTTTCAACTGATTGTAGCGATTCGATTTTTGTGGGATTTTCTTCTTCTTCTTCTTCTTCTTCTTCTTCTTCATTGGGATCCTCACTTTCTTCAACTTGTTGTTGTAGAACAGAATCTCCAGCTATTCGGTAGAGGTCCCAATCTGTGATTGTGCCTTGGCTATACCCTATATTCTTTACATTTGCAAGAATTTTAGTTTTCAAGTACATAATTGTTATAGTAAAGGGAAAGTAAGCTGGGCCAGAACGTCTAACAACACAATTCCGCATTTCTCTCAGGATGATTTTTCCCACATCAATGGTCTTTCCAGTTAAAATCGAGTATAATAAGACAATTCACTCTAATGAGATTGTAGTCCCTTGTGAACTAGGCATAAGGCTGAATTGGATGAAATAGAACCATACCTTCGCGAGTGGTGTCAAATATTCTCTTCGATAAGTGTGAATTCCTTGCTTTGACACAGTCCACTTAGAACCTGGAACTGTAAGTTCCTCGAGAATTTCTTGCAGATTTTTAGGCTTAATCTTGCTTAGCAAGGAAGAATATTCGTTGTTTTCGAAATTAGGTAATTCAAAGAATTCATTAAAAGCATTTGAGGTTATTGGTACCTTGATTCCATGAGTAGAAACTTCCGTTAACTCATTTGAGGTTAAATTCGCATAGAATTCACGAACTAACTCCTCATCCACACTAGGTCTCTTGTCATAAAATAACACCCAATTAAGAGTTTCAGCAACCTGACGAATACATGCCATGAAATCAATATAGGTGCTTTCTTTTAGTGTAAAGCCTTTCTCTGGATGCATCTACTGATTCTTGAAAATACTGTCATATCTTGCTTTGGCTTCTTCACAGTGGAATTTGTTTTGTGATTCGTCAAGTTGGGTAGAGGCACGAGTTCTTTTGCGAGGCATGATTAACCTGAACATAAGATGGAAAGAACTATTTTCTCAAAAATTTAATTAATATAAACTATTAATAATTCAATAAATTGAAAAATTAAATAATTGAATAAAATTAAAATTTAGGAGAAAAATTTATCTTACCACCTATTTATAAAAATCAAGAACTCCTAAAGAAAATATTATTTATAGATTAAAAGAAGGCAAATTAAGAGAGGTTGGAGGGTTATTCGGCTAGGGGCTTTCGGCACTTAGGGAATTTTGGTGAGTTTAGGGTGCTATGTGGGATGAGTTAAAAGAATGGCTAAAGTGTGTGGAATTTATAGTGAGAGGAGTAGGAATTAAAGTAGAATTCTTAGAACAATTTAATAATTAAAATATTTTAAGTTGTAATTCTACACAAAGTTAACAACAATTAATAATTAATAAAATGCATATTAAATTATTTGCTATTAATTTATTAAAATAAAAACCTATTAAATTAAATATGATTAAATTTAAACTAATCCTAATTCTATGCAAAGTTGATAATAATTAATATATATTATAATTGATATAATTATATATTAAAAATTAAAAATATTTATTCTAGATGCCTTTTGGAAATATTTACAAAAAGAGGCATCTAATTTTTAGTATTTATGAAACGAGCAACCAAATTTTGAAAATAGTTCAATTAAGTCCCTAAACTTAAAGAAAATTTGAAATTGAGTTGCAATTTAAAACTTGGATCAAAATTGACCCTTTTATTTGAAAAACTAAAATTTATTTTGCCATTTAGGGAATAATTTCTCGAAAAATTATGTTAAAATCAATTCTCAAGAAAGATTGGAGGGGTCACAAGCGGCCCCGTTTAAGTTCCAATCTCCTAGACATAATTTATTTAAACATACTAATCTCGAAAATATACCTTAAATAATTTATTTAAAATAAAATAAATAAATATTAAATATCCAATAGAATGAACGAGACTTGATCCCGTTCAATTTTATCCCCCCAATAATGTTTTAAGCGCTGAGCATTAACTCGAAAATTACCTCCCTCACCTTGATATTCAACAACTCCGTATGGATAAACTCGATGAATCGTAAATGGACTAGACCATCGTGATTTTAATTGTAACACCCCTAACCTGGCCCAGACGTTATGGCCAGATCTGGCGTGTCATATGGAAGTAACGTTCGAAGTCAGACAATTTCGATAAAAAGTTTCTTCTATTTCAAACGCCTTGTTTAGAATTTTGGACATTGAACGAAATCAGGTTAAAACTATTTTTATAAGTTTGAATATGTAGATATAAAAATGTTAGCCATATTTGTTGTATTCAATTATATGAAGTTATCTTAATATTTGAAAACATTACGCTAGATTTCGTTGAAAACGGTGCGCTATTAGTTTTGAAAAACCCAAATATCCTAATCTACCGGTTTAAAACGAGTTAACAGTGCAATAAAGTAAAGGTAGCAAAAATACACAAAATGGCCTTATTACAAAAATAATACCCAAACTGAAATTAAATAAAAACGAATTCAAAAGTAGAAGTCATGTGGCCACCCTGAGTCCTCACAGCTCCAAATCATCTATAGCTAGAGGTTACCTGCAGATTTAAAATAAATGGTGAGTTTGCGAAAACTCAATGTGCAACTTCCCCAACCAATAACAAAACAGACTGGGCTAAAGCCCTATACAGAAAACAGATCAGTCTGGGTCACAACCTTATACAGATCAGTTCGGGCCCAAGCCCATTACTAAAACAAAATAGTATATGCATGGAAGCCCAACCAGTCCAACCATCACACCACCTGTACCAACCCATCACACAGGAATAACTCGACCCACCCAACCCGCACACCAATACGTAGCCATGCTTCTAATAACAGATATCATGGAAGAGCCACTAGAAACAGATTACGTAGTAAAGCCACTATACAGAATTACGTGGCAGAGCCACTACTACAAAACTACCTCCATAACCGTACCCAATCCTCATGTAGATTATTATGTCATAATTAAATATATCGAGCATGCAGTTTAACAGACAAAGTTCAGTCATACGTATATCAGAAAACCTACCTTAGGGGGTATATAAGTCTTTTAAGCAGTCAGGGTAAAATGGTAATTTTACCCCTCAGGGGTATTTTGGTTATTTTTTTAAACTTTAGGGTCTCGACACCTATTACGACCTCCTAAAAGGTCTAACGTCGCTTCAAGCTACTCAGACAGTCTATACAGTCAAAACAGTGTTTATGGGCCCTAAACCCCTAGTGGGCCCAGGTAGGCCCACATGCTTGTGTGGCCCATTCAGTCTAAATTTTCTGTACGGCGTCACAAGCCTTATCATCCAATATACCAACGATCATATACCGAGTAATTTTTCCCATATGGGCCCATTTCGGCCCGTAACGGCCTAGGTGCACGAAAACATGTGCAAAGGCTTCAACAGTCTATTGCCCACGATTTGTGGGCTCGGTTCGGCCCACAAGCGCTTGCACACTGCAAGGCCTCGAATGCTAACGTTTCAGCATTCCGGATTTTTGGCTCTTACTGAACTACACTAAAGAAGGGTGTGGTTACACACCTTATCACGAAGATACTTCCAATTCTACGAACAACAACCTACAACCAAACCAAGATGCAATCAATCTTCCACTTAATAGAGTTAAGAAACATTGATCCATATTGACAACACTAAATACCTTGCGCAATCTACTTTCCCCTACACTGTCGATTATAAACGATCACTCCCAACTACTAACACACCGCATGACAACAAAACTCATTAGTGAGAACCGATTACGAATGTGGTTTAAGACCACAAAATTCAGCTTCCATAACCAAAGAAATATTTGGCCTTCCCACATAATTCAATGCCTTTACCTTATTCAAAAACCAGGAGAAGAGACCCAAACGGCCGAATACCCTCGCACTTTTTCACTCCGCGCGAACACCTAAGAAGCCCATGGTAAATAAATCATGAATACTGGTTGACCACTCGACTCTTAAAGAGAAAATATAAAGCACTGTAAAAAAACAAAGGAGAAAGATATACTACCCTACCAAACCGAAATAGAGAAGAAACATGTTTGAGCCTTTGACCAAGTTCAGATAAAAAGATGAGTGAAAGAGCTAAGAGGGAGAGATAAGAATTCGGCTAGGGATTAGGATCCCAAGATCAAGGTTGAAGACGTTAATGATCACTTAAAGGCAATGCAATGGAGAAGAGGGGGTTCAGCCAAAACAAAGAAAAAGGGTTGAAGGAGAGAAATCTCCGAAAGAGAAAAATAAAGTTTAATTCGGTTAGTAACAAAGTAGAAAGAAAAGTGCAAAAGAGAAAATGAGAAGAGAGGAAAAAGAAGATTGATAGGGTTCGGCCAAAAGGGAGAATAAGAGGAAAAGAGTTAGCAAATTCGTCTCTTTGAACAAAATTCCCAAATGGTCAAAACAAAGAAAAATATGAATATACTAAAAGCTACCGAACCAAACTAGAGAAAGGTAAGAGAAAAGCTTAAAAACCCTACAATAGATTGGCTATCACACTCCCAAATGCCGAATTTGCCTATACCAAATACCCCATTCGGCCAACACTTCCCATACCCCAAATCCCTTGAAAGTCTCCTTGATTTGCTCCTTAATTTACTCTACAATTTACTCCTCATCACCCATTCAAATTTGAAGACCAATTCAAACCTCCTCCATGTAGTGTTCAAGTCCAACTCAACCTCTAACCCAGCCAGGTGTAAAATAAATCACCTTTTTTTTTAGCAAGGAGGGATTTGAATCCCAGACCTCATTACCATGCATGTGACGCCACCTTTATGCCCTACATCTGGTGCCATTTGCCACTCCAACACATGGCTCTTTGTGTCATGAAACCCCCAACAATGTACTTAAATCCTATGAGCTATCATCCATACTCCCCTAAACCTTAAAATCAAAATTTTTCTAAAGGCTTGGCTTTAACCTAGGCCTTTGAAAGGCCCCCCAAACACACTCAAAACTCAATTCAGCACACCCAACCATGTAATTGCCAATTATGCAAAAATTCAAAAACCCTAAAATTTTGGGTGTTACAACTCTACCCCCTTAAAGAAATTTCGGCCTTGAAATTTACCTGGTCAGAATAAGTAGGGTATTGTTGTCGCATCACCTATTTCGGCTCCCACGTGGCTTCTTCCGCACTGTGATTACACCAAAGCACCTTGACCATTGGAATAGATTTCCTTCTCAGCACTTTAACATCACGATCCAAAATTTGCACTGGTTCTTCCTCGAAAGTCAAATCAGGTTTAACTTCAATCTCCTCAACTGGCACTATATGTAAAGGATCAGAATGGTACTGCCTTAGCATAGAACATGAAAGACATCGTGAATCCAGTTTAATTCAAGAAGTAGTTCGAGCTGATATGCTACCAGACCCACCCGTTTTAGAATTCGATAGGGCTTGATAAATCGAGGACTCAACTTGCCCTTCTTTACAAATCTTAAGATCTTCTTCCAGGGTGAGACCTTCAAGAATACCAGATCCCCTAGAGAGTATTCAATCTCTTTACACTTTAAGTCGGCATATGACTTCTGCATATCGGATGCTTCCTTTAATCGATCCCTAATCAACTTAACTTTATCTTCAGTATCTGCCACTAACTTTGGCCCCAAAACTTGACGTTCACCCAGTTCAGTCCAACAAGTAGGCGTGTGACACCTACGACCATACAACGCCTCATATGGTGCCATCTAAATACTTGCTTAGTAACTGTTGTTATATGCAAATTCTGCTAGCAGCAAGTAATCTTCCCAACTACCCTGGAAATCGATAACACAACCTCTTAGCATATCTTCTAATACTTGAATCACCCTTTCTGATTGTCCATCCGTCTGGGGGTGAAAATCAGTGCTGAAATCCAACCTAGTACCCAATGCCTTGTGCAACTTCATCCAGAACTGAGACGTGAACCTAGGGTTTCTGTTAGAAATGATTGAAACTGGTACCCCATAAAGTCAGACTATCTCAGCTACATACAATTTCGCTAACTTTTGAAGCGAATAATCAGTTCGGACCCGTAAAAAGTGGGCAGATTTTGTCAGTCGGTCCATAATAACCTAATCTGAATCCTTCTTAAAAGGTGTCAATGGTAGCCCACTCACAAAATCCATGGTTACCCTTTCCCACTTCCAAAGTGGAATTTTTACTGGCTGCAGAAGCCCAGAAGGCAGTTGATGCTCAGCTTTCACCTGTTGGCATGTCAGACACTTACCCACAAATTTTGTTACCTCGCGCTTAAGTCCAGGCCACTAGTACAACTCACGCAGATCCCGATATAACTTATTTCTACCAAGGTGCATGGTATAAGGGCTGCCATGTGCCTCCCGTAGTATTGACTGCCTCAGATCAGACCCTTTCGAAACACAGACTCTCCTACAGAAACACAAAACACCTTCACTGTTAAGTCCAAAATCAGATGTCTCGCCATCCTCCACTTGTCGAAACCAAGGAACTAGTGACTCATCCAACAACTGTTTCTCCTTAATTTGCTTAGTCCAAGTGGGCTTCACTTGCAGTTCAGCCAGTAGACTACCATCATCAAAGAGGCTGAGACGAGCGAACATAACTCTCAGATCAGATATAGCACTTAGGGTTAGAGCATCTGCTACCATATTAGCCTTCCTAGGGTGGTACTCAATTGAGCAATCATAATCTTTAAGCAACTCTATCCATCTTTATTGCCTAAGGTTCAACCCCTTCTGAGTAAGGAGGTATTTAAGGCTTTTATGGTCCGTGTAAATAATACACTTCTCCCCGTATAAGTAGTGCCTCCAGATCTTTAGCATGAATACTACCGCTGCTAACTCTAAGTCGTGAGTAGGGTAGTTCACCTCGTAAGGCTTGAGTTGTTGTGATGCGTAAGCAACCACTTTCCCCTCTTGCATCAGCACACAGCCTAATCCAATGGGCGATGCATCATTATATATCATAAAATCCTTCCCAATTTCTGACTATATTAACACAGGGGCTTTAGTCAGAACTTTCTTCAATTTCTCAAAACTCTCTTGTTGCCTAACAGACCAGACAGATGGTACCTCTTTCCTTAATAACTTTTTCAATAGTGCCGCAATTACGGAAAATCCCCCAACAAACCGTTTGTAGTACCCAGCCAGACCTAGAAAACTTCAAATTTTTGTCACTGTCCTCGGTGGTTTCCAATCCAATACCACTTCAATTTTCCAAGGATCCACTCTAATCCCTTTGACAGAAACAACGTGACCCAAGAATGTCACTTCCTGTGGCCAAAATTCGCACTTGCTAAATTTTGCATAAAGTTGCTTCTCTCTTAGGATTTACAGAACAGTTTGGAGATACACATCATGGTCCTCCTTGGATCTAGAGTACACCAAAATGTCATCTATAAAGATAACCACAAACTGATCCAGGTAGGGTTGGAATACCCGGTTCATGAGATCCATAAAGGCTGCTGGTGCATTCGTAAGTCCAAACGACATTACCAAGAACTCGTAGTAACCATGCTGCATTCTAAATGCTGTCTTATAAATGTCTGTCTCCTTGACCCTCAATTGGTGGTATCCAGATCGAAGGTCAATCTTGGAGAATATCGAAGCTCCTCTAAGTTAATCAAAAAGATCGTCGATCCTTGGCAGAGGGTACTTGGTCTTAATAGTCAGTTTGTTCAACTGACGATAATCAATACACATACGCATCGTCCTATCTTTCTTCTTGACGAATAACACCGTTCCTCCCCATGAAGACACACTTGGTCAAATAAATCCTCAATCCAAAAGTTCCTGAATCTGTGCCTTTAACTCCACAAGCTCATTCGGTGCCATCCTATAAGGGGCGATGGACACCGGAGCTGTTCCAGGCAATAGATCAATTCCAAATTCGACATCTCGGTCCAGAGGCAACCTAGAAAGTTCATCAGGGAAGACGTCCAGAAATTCCTTGACAGTTTTAACATCACCCACGGAAGGGCCTTTAGATTCAGAATTGCTCACATACGCTAGAAACGCCTCGCAACCTTTGCTTACCAAATTTTCGGCCCTTAACGCTGAGATAACATTAGACAAATAATCTCTTCGCTCCCCTATCACAGCTACCTCCTCATCCTTTGAAGTCTTTAATACCATTCGCTTACCAGTACAATCCAAATTCGCACGGTGCTTAACAAGCCAGTCCATACCCAAGATAAGATTGAATTCCCCAAATGGTAATTCCATCAAATCCGCTAAAAAGAATTTACCTTGTGCTTATAAGGGCACATCTCTAAAAAAATTATCTACCCTAACCAAGTGTCCCAGTGGACTAATTACAGATATCTCACTATCAATATTCTCAGATTGCATACCCAACATCCCAAACACATCGCAAGCAACATATGGGTGTGTAGACCCAACATCAATCAAAGTAGTGTATGGCATGCCATGAATTAAAAACGTACCAGTTAAAATGTTAGGTGCATCACCTTCCTCTCGATGACGACTAGCATAGACCAAAGCTGGTTGTCACACCTTAGTATTACTAGCACCTCTGCCCGGTGCTCCACGACCTCATCCATTACCGTTTCTGCCCCTGGCCTGGCCACAGCCTCTCGATGGCTGCTGACCACCTCTCACTGGCTGCACTACCTTCTATTCCACAGCTTGCGTCTGAACCAGCCTCTGAGGGTAATCTCTGACCTAATGATCCTTGGACCCACATTGAAAACATGCACCAGAACATCTCCAACATTCACCTTGATATGATTTCCCACAATCTGCATAAGCCTGCAGTCTAACCATATTAACTGAAATTGCTCAAACCGACTCATCAACTCTGGCTCTCTTAATAGGCTTCCCTGAAGAACCCGAGGGCCCTGAATCCATCCTAAATCTAGCCCTATCCTTCTCCCAATTCTGGTGCCCTGAGCACTTCACATTCTCTACTATCTTAGCTTTTTCCACCAATGCGGTAAAGTCACGCTCCCTCTGTGGAGCAATCAGCACCCGCAGCTTATCTCTGAGGCCATCCTCAGAACGTACACTGTGCTCGTATTCAGTAGCAGCAATCCCGCGAGCATATCAACTTAGTCTCAAAAACTCCGCCTCATACTCTGCTACGGACTTGTTCCCCTAGGTTAGACTTAAAAATTCTTTCCTTCGGGCATCCACATAGCTTGCCCCGACATACTTTCCTTGAAAAGCCTTCTGGAAGAGATCCCATGTTAACCGATCACCTGGTGTACCATCTCTCACTGTGAGCCACCATTGATAGGCTTCGTCACGCAGTAAAGATACTGCTCCCTTCAGTTTCTGCTCTACCGAGCAGTCCAGATCATCCATTATTCACTCCGTGACCTCTAACTAGTGCTCAGCCACATTCGGGGCTACGTTAGATACACCCCTGAAAATCTCTGCTCCATTAGCCCGGAGCCGCTTAAAAATTGATCCACGGCCCACAGACCCAGTACTTGCTCTGGCAACTCTTTTTAAAACTCAAAGCACCGCTTGGGACAAAGCATCATCCTCTGTAGCTCGATCCTGAGACCCCGTCTCAGTTACTAGGGATACCGGTGCCTCTCTAGTAGGCATATGTCCCGACATTGAAGATCCTACCTGGGCAGTTCCTCATCCTCTACCACAGCCCCTTCTGCATGCAGCTCTTGTGCTCATGTCGATATTGCTATTATCTGATTACGAATTTTATGAATTAGTTCATAATTCTAGTGGTTGTTAACAGATGTTTTATGTAAAGCAGTAATTTAAAGTTTTGTTTTCGTAGATCGAAATGTAGCTATAGTCCTGAGTCTTCTAAAGTTTTCAGTTTCTCTACAGTATTAGTTTATCCTAGCTACAGAGTTTCAGTAAAGTACTATTACCTATGGTAGTTTTTCAGTATCACAGTTTAATCATATAATAGTAAAGCATATCATAAACACTTGCTGATTTGGTGCCAGAAACTCAGTGTGCCACACTTCGAATAATACTTTTTAGAATAATTCAAAATCTTTATTAAAAAATTATTTCACCCAAGATTCAGACAAACCTTTTTGAGAACCTTTCAAAAACTCATATTTTGAGAAAATTTTTGAAAAGAAATCATTTTTAAGAGAATTTTTTCAAAGAAATCAACCTTTCAAAACTATTTAAATCATTACAACTCAAAATTTAAGGACATGTTTTAAAACCCATACCACAGTCGAGTTTTGCAACCTGGCTCTGATACCACTAAATGTAACACCCCTAACCTGGCCCAAGCATTATGGCCAGATCTGACGTGTCACATAGAAGTAACGTTTGAATCGGACAATTCAATAAAAAGTCCCACATAATACAACGCCTTTACCTTATTCAAAAACCAGGAGAAAAGACCCAAACGGCCGAATACCCTCGCACTTTTTCACTCTGCGCGAATGCCTAAGAAGCCCATGGTAAATAAATCATGAATACTGGTTGACCACTCGACTTTTAAAGAAAAAATATAAAGCACCGTAAAAAAACAAAGGAGAAAGATATACTATCCTACCAAACCGAAATAGATAAGAGACGTGTTTGAGCCTTTAACCAAGTTCAGATAAGAAGATAATGAAAGAGCTAAGAGGGAGAGACAAGAATTCAGCTAGGAATTAGGATACCCAAGACCAAGGTTAAAACTGTTAAAGATCACTTAAACGGAATGCAATGGAAAAGAGGGGGTTCAGGCAACACAAAGAAAAAAGGGTTGAAGGAGAGAAATCTCTGAAAGAGAAAAATGAAGTTCAATTCGGTTGGTAACAAAGTAGAAAGAAAAGTGCAAAAGAGAAAATGAGAAAAGAGGAAAAAGAAGATTGATAGGGTTCGACCAAAAGGGAGAATGAGAGGAAAAGAGTTTGCAAATTCGTCTCTTTGAAATGAGAGGAAAAGAGTTTGCAAATTCGTCTCTTTGAACAAAATGCCCAAATGGTCAAAAGAAAGAAAAAACGAATATACTAAAAGCTACCAAACCAAACTAGAGAAAGGCAAAAGAAAAGCTTAAAAACCCTACAATAGATTGGCTATCACACTCCCAAATGCCGAATTTGCCTATACCAAATGCCCCATTTGGCCAACACTTTCCATACCCTAAATCCCTTGAAAGTTTCCTTGATTTGCTCCTTAATTTACTCCACAATTTACACCCCATCACCCATTTAAATTTGAAGACCAATTCAAACCTCCTCCATGTAGTGTTCAAGTCCAACTTAACCTCTAGCCCAGCAAGGTGTAAAATAAATCACCTTTTTTTTAGCAAGGAGGGATTCGAACCCCAGACCTCCTTGCCAAGCATGTGACGCTCCCTCTATGCCCCACATGTGGCGCTATTTGCCACTCTAACACAAGGCTCTTTGTGTCATGAAACCCACAACAATTTACTTAAATCCTATGAGCTATCATCCATACTCCCCTAAGCCTAAAAATCAAAATTTTTCTAAAGGCTTGGCTTTAACATAGGCCTTTTAAAGGCCCCCAAACACACCCGAAACATCAACTCAGCACACTCAACCATGCAATTGCCAATTATACAAAAATTTAAAAACCTTAAAATTTAGGGCATTACATTAACTTATCTGGAAAGAACCTTAATTTGGAATTGAATAACAAGACTTGCTGACCTACTTCAAATTCTTGAACTCGAATGTACTTGTCATGCCATTTTTTAAGTCTCTCATTGAGTAATTTGTCATTCTCGTATGAGAACATTTGAAATTCTTCTAACTCATTGAGTTGGAGCATCCGTTTCTCTTTAGCAAGCTTAAGATCCAAGTTGAGTTGTTGAAGAGCCTAGTAAACTTTGTGTTCTAACTCCAAGGACAAATGATAGTCTTTCCCGAAGACCAACCTATAGGTTGACATCCCTAAAGGTGTCTTGCATGTTGTCTTATAGGCCCATAAAGCATCATCTAGTCTTTTGGACCAATCTTATCTGTTCGGGCAAACTGCCTTCTCGAGTATGCCTTTGACCTCTTTGTTTGCCAGTTCAGCTTGCCCATTCATCTACGGGTGGTAACTTGTGGCAACCTTGTGCTTCACTCTATGTTTGTTGAGTAACCATTTCAACCACTTGTTCACAAAATGGGACCCTTAATCACTGATGATGGCTCTTGGGGTTCCAAACCTTGTGAACAATGTTTCTGCAAAAACTTCATCACAACCTTAGCCTCGTTTGTCGGATATGCTTTAGCCTCAACCCACTTAGACACATAGTCTATTGCTACCAATATGTACTTGTGACCAAAAGACGGAGAGAAAGGATCGAGAAAGTCAATACCCCAAACATCAAATAATTCTACCTGAATGATGTTTGCTTGAGGCATCTCATTTTTGTTGGTGACATTTCCAACCCTTTGACATCGATCACAGCTCTTTACGTGAGCATAAGTATCTTTAAATAGTGTTGACCAAAAGAATCTAGCTTGCAATACTTTGGACGTAGTATGTGTACCTCCGAAGTGTCCCTCGCTTTGAGCTGAGTGGCAATGGTATAGGATCTTATGTACTTCATCTTCTGCTACGCATCTCTTGATCATTTGATCTGCACACTTTTTAAAAAATATGGCTCTTCCTAGAAATAGTAGTTCACATCGTGAATAATTTTTTTTTGATGATACATCTTATCAATCGATATTAAACCACAAGCTAAATAGTTAGCAATATCAGCAAACCAAGGGATATTATGGACATGATTTACCTTTAGTATGTGTTCATCTGGGAATGTCTTCTGAATAGGTATAAATGGAGAATTCCCTTGTTGCGGCTCCAATTTGGACAAATGGTCTGCTACATGGTTTTCTACTCCCTTTCGATCTTGAATTTCTAGATCAAACTTTTAAAGTAGAAGTACCCATCAGATTAATCTCAGCTTAGCATCTTTCTTGGCAAGTAAATACTTAATTGTCAAGTGGTCTGTATAAACAGTCACTTTGGTACCTACAAGACAAGATCAAAACTTGTCATAAGCAAACACAATAGCAAGTAACTCTTTCTCTGTTACCGTGAAATTTAGTTGAGCTCCTGTTATAGTATGAATCGTATAGTAGATGGGATGAAGAACTTTGTTTCTTCGTTGGCCCATGACAGCTCCTATTGCAAAGTCACTTACGTCACACATCAATTCAAATGGAAAATCCCAGTATGGTGTGATGATTATGGGTGCCGAAACTAATTGACTCTTCAAATCTTTGAAAGCTCTTAAGCATTCCTCATCAAATTTAAATGTTGTGTCCTTTTCCAATAATTTGCATAAAGGTTTAGCAATTTTAGAGAAGTCCTTGATAAATCTTTGATAGAAACTAGTGTGGCCCAAAAAGCTCCTAGCACCTTTTACAGATGTCGGAGGTGGGAGTTTTTTTAATAACATCTACCTTTGCTCTATCTACCTCAATTCTATGTCTTGTTATCTGATGCCCTAGAACAATACCTTCTCTACCATAATATGGCACTTTTCCCAGTTGAGTACGAGGTTTGTTTCTTCGCATCACCTTAGTACCTTGGCTAGATTGGCTAGACAATCATCATATGTATCTCTAAATATTGAAAAATGATCCATAAAGACTTCCAAGTATTTCTCAACCATGTCAGTAAAAATATGCATCATACATCTTTGAAATGTAGCAGGTGCATTACATAAACCAAATGGCATTCGTCTAAATGCGAATGTACCATATGGGCAGGTGAATGTTGTCTTATGTTAATCTTCCGATGCTACTGTAATTTGATTATACCCTATGTATCCATCAAGAAAACAGTAATAGTCTTGCCCCGCCAATCTATCTAGCATCTAGTCCAAAAATGGTAAAGGAAAGTGATATTTTTTAGTTGCCTTGTTCAGCTTCTGATAATTGATGCAAATTCTCCATCCCGTAACCGTTCTAGTCGGTATCAACTTTTTATTATCATTCTCAACGACCATAATAACTCACTTCTTTGGTACGCATTGGACCGCACTTACCCATGAACTATCTGAGATGGGGATACCCATATCTAACCACTTGATGATTTCTTTTTTTACCACGTCTTTCATGATAGGGTTCAATCTTCATTGTCCATCAATCGTCCCTCTCTCACTATCGTCCAAGATAATCTTGTGTATGCATATCGATCGACTAATGCCACAAATATTGGCTATGATCCATCTGATGGTCTTCTTAAATTATTTTAATACTAAGATGAGTTTCTTTTCTTGCTCATTGGTTAGTTCTACTGAAACAATCACAGGGAAAGTAGAAGCATTACCTAAATAAACATATTTTAAATGTGAAAGAAGAACCTTGAGTTCTAATTTAGGTGGCTCTATGATTGACACTTTTGGTTGGGTATAATACCTATTCTCTAACTCCAAAGATTCAAAATGGGATTGCAGATTAAATCCCCTTTGATTAGCTTCTAACAAAGCTAAGTATTCATCATCCTCTTCATCATTTGGAGGGTCTGATGTCAGGACTTGTTCTAATGGATCCTGAACATAGTTAAGTTCCTTCTCTATGATTAAATCCTCTAAACTGAACACTACAGAACAATCATCAATTGTGTCAAGAAACCACATAGACCTGGTCATCCTGAACACGCATAGTAAGCTCGTACTTTTGCACATCAATAAGGGTCCTTCAGTTGGTAGGAAAGGCTGTTCTAGGATGATTGGCACTTCTTTGTCTGCTTCAAAATCTAGAACCACAAAGTCAATAGAAAAGATAAATTTATCTACATGTACCAATACGTCCTCAATTTTTCCTTCAGGGTATGCTAAGGATCGACCTACTAATTGAAGTGTAACCGTAGTAAGTCTAACTTTACCTATCCCCACTTCCTAAATATTGACATGGGCATCAAGTTGATACTCACACCCAAGTCACATAATGTCTTACCATAATATGTTGCTCCAATGTTGCAAGGTATGGTAAAACATCTAGGATCCTTCAACTTTGGGGGTAGTTTATCTCGAAGATATGCACTGTAATCCTTTGTCAGGGCTACCGTCTCAAATTCTCCAAGTTTTTGTTTTTTTTTTACAGGATATCCTTCATAAATTTGACATAGTTTGGCGTTTGTTCAAGTACTTCAACTAACGGGATGTTGGTATGAAGTTGCTTGTGTACGTCTTGGAACTTCTTGAATTGAATTTCCTGCTTCTGCTTCTGAAGTCTTTGAGGGTAGGGTGGTGGAGGCTTCTTTACTGGAACTGGTTGATTAGCTGGTTCTGAAGTTACCTTATCAGATTTTATAGATTCTGGTTCTAGTGAAACTGGAATTTCAACACTTGGTTGAACTTCCTTTGAGTCTTGAGCATCAACTTGCTCCTTTTCCACTTCGACGGTGTTGAGTTCTAATGTCTTTCTGCTCTTCAATGTCAATACTTTACAATGCTCCTTCCCTAGATTCCTCAGATTCTCTGTATCACTAGGTAAAGCACCTTGTGGTTGGTTCCTGGGTTCAGTTACAAGTTGGCCCACTTGATTCTCTAAGTTCCTTAGAGTAACATCATTTTTTTTATGTATGCCTTTAATAGATTCACTAAGCTACTGAACGGTTCTACTTAGGTTGGTTTCTAAACTTGTTGGGGGAAACTAAGTGGTTGGGTTGGTCTAGGTTGGGCATAAGTGTTACTGGATCCAGCCCCTTGGTTACTCCAGGAAAAATTCGGGCGGTTTCGCCATGATGGGTTATAGAAATTGGATTGAACTCCTTGCCTTCCTTGATTTTTATTTTGGATACCCATGTAATACACAGATTCTAGGTCCGATGGACATTCTTCGAACAAATGTCCTTCCCAACAATAAACACATACTACATTATCAAGTTGATTCGGTGGCTGAGCTACAAAACTATTAAACCCATTAGCGGTAAGATTTTTTTTAGCATTGATGATATTGAGGATACTTGAGATGCGAGTGAGGTCAGAGCGTCTACTTCATGTATTCCAGTAACTCGTCTTCCTGACGCTACTCGATTGGTTAGCCATTGATAATTGTTGTTGGTAATCCTCTCAATGATTTCATAAGCCTCATTATAAGACTTAGAAAGGAGAGCACCATTAGCAGAAGCATCCACTACCATCCTCGTGTGTGTATTAAGACCATTATAAAATGTCTCAAGTTGGATACAGTGTGGGATTTCGTGATGAGGGCATTTCGGTAATAATTCTTTGTACCTTTCCCATGCCTCAGACAAGGACTCATCATCCATTTGTTGGAAGGCAGTAATCTTGTTCCTCAACTTAACATTTTTGCTAGGCGGGAAATACTTCATAAGGAATCTTACTGCTAACTCTTGCCATGTGGAAATTGAATTTGGTGGCAATGAGTTCAAGTAGGCTCGAGCTCTGTCCCTTAGCGAATATGGGAATAGCTTCAATTGTAATGCATCTTCGGGCACTCCAATTAACTTTAAAGAATTGCTCACCTCTATAAACAATCTTAAGTGAAGATGAGGATCTTCGATAGGCATTCCACTGAATTGGCCCACAGTCTGAAGCATCTGGAACATAACTGGCTTCAGCTTGAATTGTTGTGCCTCAATTTCAGTCTCTTAATACCTAGATTAAGATCATGAAACACTGGTACGACATACTGTTTTAGAGCTCTATCCCTATCATCAACAATAAGGATAGGATTTTGAGCAGTGTTTGCTTCATTTCCTTGATTCAAATTTTCAAGATTCATCTCTTCGGTCCTTCTTTGATTTGCTTGTCTTCTTCGTTGTCAAAAAGTTCTTTCTATCTCAGGGTCTACAAGGAGTAAATCAATTATTTGGTCAATACTTGCAACACCCCTTACCTGGGTTTATCGCCTTACCCGAGCACGAGGCATTATTGAACAAAATCACCATTATCCATACATAATCGAACCATAAATTTTTGTTTCAACTTTCAACTTATTCATAAAATATCATACAACCCTTAAAATGGGCTTACGAGTCCCAAAACATGGTTTAGGAGTGGTCCGAGACCAAACCAAGAACTTAGAAAAATTTTAGAAAATTTGACCTAATGCAGGGCACACGCCCGTGTGAAATAGGGGCACGCCCGTGTGGGCAGGTAGTGTGGTTACACATGCCCGTGTCCTCTACCCATTTTGAATTATAGGGAATTTATTTTTCATTTCAAACCTGCAGGGGTTTTCACACGGCCGAGCACACGTCCGTGTCCTTGGCCCGTGTCTTTCACACGGCCTCGACACGCCCGTGTGGCCTCTCCATGTGAAAAACTAGGACATTTTGTTTATGACGTCAGCATGCCATTTTGGTCACATGGCCATGGGACACGCCTGTTTGACTAGGCCGTGTGACGTCTCTAAGCTCTGAAAATCCCATGCAAGGTTCACACGCCCTACACACATGGCCGTGGGGGTTGGCCGTGTGGCCCTAAGTTAGGCTATTTTCCAAGCCATACTTTGCCCCAAAACACATGTTATCACTACTACTTTTAACACCACATAACAAACACATCTTTACTCATTTAAAAGACTCCATTTACTCATCCGTTTCAAGTTAAACACACACAACCATACCAAATATTTCATGAATTTCCTCATAATAATAGATAAATAAAATGTTATTCATCAATGGCTAAATCACATAGCCTTTGATTTCAAAATGACTTATCCCATGACAATTACCATAGCCAAACCAACTTAACACCAACAACCTCACTAAGTCCCTATACATGCCATATTTTAAGAGTGGATTTCAATATACCAAAAGATAATGTCGATAGTGTGGGTGATCCTCTGACTCGATCCGATCCCAAGCTGGCTTGACTAAATCTATAAAACAAGGGAAAAGAGAAAAGAGTAAGCTTTAATAGCTTAGTAAGTCTATATTAAATAATTAGCATTAAAAAACATTTAGTCACACCAAGGGTATCTCTTACATGTCAACTTACCACCAAAACTTACCAACTTTCTCATACAATTCATACACATTATTTTCACTTATTTAAGTCTACATGCACCCTCACAACCACATGCATTTTCCACATTTCACTTGCGTAAAGAATACACCTACACACACACATCAAACTACCACACCAAATCTCTTTAGTGAGCATTCCCGTTGAAATTTTCAGATTAACATTTGATACTCAGTGGATTTTCCACTCATGATTCCACCAACACATAAGCCTGGATCTCGGGTACACATGGTGAAGATCACTTTATCATCCATGTGACCTAGCCATTCATTCTTGTAGCCCTCATGTGCACATGGTGAACGTCACTTTATCACCCATGTGACTTAGCTATATATGACATTGCTCTCATGTACACATGGGGAAGGTCACTTTATCACCCACAGGCATAGTCATTAAGTCCCATAATTATCATTGCACATGGTGAAGGTCACTTTACAACACATGTGGCTTAGCCATGGTGAAGATCACTTTATCACACATGTAACCAAACCATATTTTATCTGTATCACCTGTTATTCCGAAGGTTCAACCGAGAACTCTCAATTCCAACACAACCAACATCATAAAAGATTTTCCTTATCAACATTTCATAATATCTACTATAATTATTAATGTACAAATAAAACGAACACATTACTTACATATAAACCTACCTCGACAACAAAAAGCGGTATTTTGCAAGCTAATCCGAGACCTTGCCCTTGCCTCGGTCAAGGTTTATTCCTTAATCTTCTCGATCTATAATGACACATTTAACTCATTGAATGCACACATTACTCAATTGGACACAAAATCATCCTATGGAAACTTTTACTATTTTACCCTTAACTTTGTAAATTTTTACAACTAAGTCCCTAGGCTAGTAAATTGAAATGTATCAATTGCTTTGGTTACCCAAGCCTAGCCGAATATCCATGGCACTCAAAACAACCCACATTTCTCACAATTTCATACTTTTACTCTTCAATTGATTAACTTTGCAAATTGGCCCTTTTTAGGGACTTCCATGAAAAATCATCTAATAATCATAGTTTACCGCACCCTAAACCTTCATATTCCACCATTAGGCATCAAAATACTTACATGTCATACATGGGTAAAGTTTTAAACATCAACCCTAGCTTAAAATAATGGTACAAATAGCTAGAGCAAGTTATGAGGATTCTAAAAATACGAAGAAAATTAAAAACGGGGCTCGATTGCACGTACTATGAGCTTGAGAAGTTGTCAAAACCCTAGCTATGGTTTCCCACCTTGTTTGGCCAAGAAGAAGAGGTTATGGACAAGATTTTGCCTTGTTTTTCCCTTTTTATTCTTTTATTAACCAAATGACCAAAATCCCCTTCATTAAAAACCTTTAGTATTCCACCCTTCCTTGGGCATTTTTGTCCAAACCAAGTTAAAATGGTTAAAATGACCATATAAGGACCTCTAATTTCAAAACCTAATTCAATCAAGTACTTTGTGAAATAAAAACCATATTTTTCACCTATTGCAATTTAGTCCAACATACCAAATTGGACATGCAACCAATAAAATACACACACGAAAATTTCACATATTTATCCAAACACCCATTAAACATAAAACCTAAATTGAAATAAAATTTTAAACCCCGGATTCATGGTTTCAAAACCACTTTTCTGTTTAACCCCTCGTTCAGGCTGTTACAATACTCATAAACACCTAAAATTAACATAGAAAAATTAATTAAATTAAAATTGAATAGGAAAATAAACCAAAATGCAAAATTAACAAATTCACAAATAATGACTTTTTAAAACAGTCCCCGGTAATGGCGCCAAAAACTTGGAACGACGGAAATGTGCAAGTGTACACAATCACAACAAGTAATAAAGTGACAAGTAAATGTCAAGTTATCGTACCCACAGGGGCTATGAAAAGAATTATTTATGAATGCAATTTAAAACACTTTGGTGAAGAAAAATATTTTGCTTTTAAGAGGTGAGTAAAAACTAAGAATTTTAAAGTAAGTAAAATAAATAAAAATAAAATAAGAATTCTAATACACGATTTCAAAATATGATTTTAATCAAGATGACGTAATTGTGTTAGAATAATTACATTTCTTAACTTAGAATTATTAAACTCATGTTTATGTTGTTACGAATAAATTCACGACAACTCGGTAATTTGCTAACTTATGAACATACTCACCTACCAAAATCTATTCATCTCTTTCATCCATTGACTATATCCCTATGTCAATTCAATCGATTAAACAAATCTTAATAGGCAAATATGTTAATGCACATACATGCTTATTAAATTAAAATAATCTCTTGTACATATCCATATGCCAATTTAAACTTAATTCAATCTAATAAGCACATAAAAGACTACGTGAGGCAACAAAGTATTCCTACCTTGAAACAGTTTAATCACAATAATCTTGCAAGTTATGCAAGGCAAATGTATCGCCAGTTACCGTTGCTAATTTAACCCTCAACTACCTTAGATAATTAAACATGCACTGATTAAGTATCATGTCAATTAATTACAATTTCATTCCGTTTAAATAATTAATTCATTAGTTACCTTACAATTGTAATGCAAGAATAACTTAGCCATGATTTTACTTAATCAAGCATCTTACCGAGGCCTATAACAATACAAACACAATTTTAATAATTTAAGTAGGCAAAATGCAATCAACCTAACACTAATTAAATTCAAGCCAAATTAATTAAATTAAACATTTCAACATCATAACTATTTATAGACATGTTCATCATAACAACAACATAAATTAAAAGGATAGGGAACAAGAATCAAATTCGATGTTTCTCCGTGGCTTGACTGGTTTGCTCCACTCTTCCTTCTCCATTGTTCTTGTCGAACCAAAGCTACTATGAACACTTCAATGCTACTCCAAATGGTTGATGAATGCCTCTTTTCCTAGAGGATACAAGAGAATAAAGGAAATTGGAAGGGAAAAGAAGAGATAAATTTGAGAGAAAAGAGAAGAGATAAGAATGTTTGAGGAGTGTTTCAAATGAGCAGCCAAGGGGGGTTTTATAGGTTGAGAGGGCTGCTAAAAATAACCAAAATCAAAAGCCAAAGAGCCTTCTGTTGGCTGGCCACACATGTGGTAAGTTTGAAGTTTTCAAACTTGCTATATTAAGGAAGGGGCAAATCTATAAAGGCACAAATAGTGGAGGAGTTTATTTGCAATTTGACAAAGTCTTCAAGGGCCATTTTGCTAGATAATTAATCAGCCAATCAAGCTGGCTGGGTCAGCATGTGGGACGGTTTTGGGCTACCTAGTACTTGGTCAGTTCGATTTTCTCGTTTCAGCTCAATTGGGTCACTTTTCATAATTAATTAATTATAATTTATTTAACCCAAATTTATTTGGATATAAATTAAAATTAATTATAATACGAATTAATACACATAATTTGGATTGTATTAGGCTGAAAAATTAATTTGCCTTGATGCTTCAAAATTGTTTCTGGGTTTTGCGCTTTTAGCTGTGTTTGCCGAGCCGTTTTTCGCCCTTTGTGCAAATCTATCGAAAATAATCAAAATTGATCAAAATTACTTATAAAATTAATTAAAATTCATTATGTTAATAATTTAAGTATAAAATAATTATTTTATAATAATTATATATTTTTTGACAAGAATTTTACAGAATTTGCATGAATTTGAGTTAAAAAGGGCATGAAAAAGTGTGTATATTTTTGTGTTTCCAAGGACCCTAATTAGTATTTAAAATGGTTTCTCCAACTTTGTGATACTTTTAGGTATAATAGGGTCACTATTGTCATTATTCGTCTTCGGTTGTTCCCTTCTCCTTGATTGATAACGCTTTTTCTTGGTTAGACTTGTAAGCACTAGGGTCTAACATGACATGGGATGAACTCACTGGAAATTTCTTATAGAAGTTTTTCCCAATTAGCAAAGCAATTCAACTAAGAAGAGAGATCGATGTGTTTAGATAGTAGAGGGAGAAAGTTTGTATGAGGCATGGGAATGTTTCAAAATGTTGATTAAAAAATGACCATACTGCATGTGGTTAACATCTGGATAGAATTGAGGATGGGATGCATTTAATGAGAATGGATGTCAAGTAGGTGCAGTGTGAGTGCACCAATTCAATAAGAACATTGAGTAAACTCGAGAGTCAATTGATAAGCATGAAGGGTAACATTAAAAGAAAAATTGGCATAGGTATTCCTGGTAATACGAAAGATAGTCCATAGAGAGATGGAAGGAGCAAGTGAAAGCAGTTGCGCTCCATTGGAGCAAAGTATTGAGTAGCCTAGAAGCCATTACTTCGAAGACAATTGTAGAGAATAATGACGATCCTCAAGAGGTATCCCTAGAGGCAGAAAATGAGCCAGAACCAGAAGAGGTAACCATACCAGTAGCAGAGATAGAGAAGGAAATAATTAAAGATTCTTTTGGTATAAAAATCTCATTCCCTTCAAGACTAGAGGAAAAACAAAAGCAGGATGAGGATGAATTTGTAAGTTTTCTGAACTTGTTCAGAACATTAAATATTAACCTACCATTATTCGAGTTCATAGAGAAAGTTCTTAAGTATGCCAAGTTTTTAAAGGAAATTACGTCTAGGCATAGGAAAATTAAGGTAGGTGAACAAGTTAGTATAAACAACTCTTGTAGTGTTGTAACGCCCCAAAAATTTAAGTCTTTAATTTCTGTGTGTTGATACATAAATTGATTGTCTGCTTTAATGGTTAAGTGATTTAGGAGTGTTTTGGAGTGTTTGAAAAGTCTTGGGTTCAAGCTGTAGCTTGGGCAAAAATTTTGTTTTTATTGAGTGAACCCCTAGCTTTGAGCCAATAGGCTTTATAATGAAATATGAGAGAACCATGTCATAAAAAGAGTCTACAGTCCAGTGGTAAGTGGCGTGTTATTGCTTCTAAGGGGCTTGAGTTTGAGACATGCTATGCACAAAGGAGTATTTATTTTGCTCTTTGCCGTGGGAGTGTCCTAGGTTGACCAAAATTGGGGTGTTTGAAGGCAATTTGAACTGAGTAGTTGAGGGATTTGAGGGGTGATCAGTGGAGGGATTGGAGGAGAGATTTTAAGAGGGATAATTAGAGAAAGATTTAGTGCCGATTGTGAACACTAATTCAACTTTATGGGAATAGCTTCCTATTTCAGCAGTTGTGAGCATATTTGGGGGTTCTCTTGGTTTCTTTTTTTTTGTTGTCGTTTCAACCCTATTCTTTCCTGTTTTTCCTATTGTTTTTGTGACCGCATACTTTTCTCTTTCTGGCTTTAGTTTTGACTTTGTGTCTCCTTCAACCCATCATTGTCGACTCTTTTTTCCACTCTCTATCAAGGGGTTTTCTTAGGGCCAATTCTATCTTCTACTTTCACCTTGATCCTTTTCCTTTTTGAGTTGATTACCATCTTCTTCTTTTGGCACCTTGTGCTTTTGCTGATTATAGCTTTGTTCTCTCCCTCTCTACTTTTTGGCTTTCTTCAAGTTTTCCTTCTATTTTTGTGAGCCGAACTCTCTTGTAGCCATTCTCTCTCTGCATTCAATTAAGGTAAGCCGCCATCGCTATTTGGGTCCACAGTTGTTTTCTTTCCCTTTGTTTCTCCTCTTATCTCTCTCTCGATTTGTTTAGTTAGTAAAAACTCTTTTCTTTTGATTTGGCCAAATGCTCCGTCCCTTCTTCTTCTATGTTTCAGCGGTGCAATTGATCCTTTGATCAACCAGGTGTGTAGTCTCAAGGTTGTGTCTTCTATTTTCTCTTCGCCAGAATAATCTTTCATCTAACATGTTTTATTCCTCTTGCTACTGATTGTTTCTAGGGGTGTGTTTGGGCTAGGCTTTGTCTCTACTGCATCATGTGAGGATTCTAGGGTTAGGCCGATTATCCTCTTCACCAAATCTGGACTCTACGCTTTGGTAAGTGATTTCTTTTCAAGTTCAAACTATTCAATTGGTTGATGGTTATTAAGTGTTGGTTGGTTTGCATATAACCCCCTAAGGTCTATTGAATAGTCTTGTGCAACGGTTTAAGTGAGCAAAGTACGATCGACTGAACTAGTCAAGTGAGAGGCTTGGTACTCGATGGGCTATTCACGTTTTTACAAACAGATGTGTGCTCACACTGTCTTAACTAAAAATCAGCAAAAGCTGAAAAACTAGAAAATACGACCTTTGATGCCACATGGGTGTGCGATCGCTCGTGTGGTAATTCGAGCGCCTGAACAAGGGCATTTGATTGTAGAGGCCACCATGAGCGATCTCATGGGCTTAGGCCATTTTTGGCCATGTTGGGCCGAAATGGGCTGCGTGGGACCCAATGGGCTCATGGGCCCCATAGGGTAAACTTCACAGATGTGTGAAAGATATCAGACCCGGCTGTGTCGTTCATAGAGCCAAGGTCATTTCTGGGTCTGTGTGGGCCCACATGAGCCGCATAATGGCCTTGGGCCCATATACACTGTAACACCCCTAACCTAACACGTACCCGTCGACGGAGGGTTAAGAGGCATTACGGAACAAACATGTTGTAAGAGTATGCCCAAAGATCAATCACGAGATGGTTGTGATAACATACTTGATTTATCATGTTTATTAATATAAGGCTTTGCCATTATTATTTCAGTTTCATTTCTGTATGCATAAATAAACTGTTTTATAAAAATGTCCTGAGAATAATATGATTATTCTTAAAAGATCCTTAATCAAGTATTATTGTTGGCTAGGACAATAATAATGCATTAAGACTAACATGTAGTTGATTGATGATAAAGAATTGTCATTGATATGGACTGTCAGAATCAATACATGAATGTGTGTGTTAGAGAACAACATATTGGACTGACCCACTATGAGTATGTTTCTTGGATTATTATGTAATTGTCACAATATTACTCATAGTGATTAATATATATATATGATCCTTATACTTGAGATCATCATCATCCCAACATCGTGAGTTGTATATTTTGATATAGTCAAACGAACACCGTAATTGGTTGTTCTATAAAGACTGATGTTGGATATACCATAATCTATGTTGAGGGATATGGTTGATCAATATAGGATATGTCCCTCCTACATAATAGGAGTAATATCTCAGGCCACTTGATTGAGTGAGACTAGAAATGCATGGCCATGCTCAAATAAGTTGATATGAGATGTCATACTTATTTGTATATCATAGTCTACTCAAGGTATCAAGAAACATGGGATGGACTATGCAAGTGTGACTATTCCATGACTTGTGTCCATTCCAAAGATATAGGACTTAAGGATTAATGCATGAAAGGTTAATCACAAAAGGTTATGTCGAATCATGACTTCTTATAACTTAGGTAGCAATGATGCATTGCTAGATGCCACTCATTGTTTGTAACATTAGAATCGTTCTAATATTACTGCTAACGTTACAAGAACCTATAGGGTCACACCCTACGATTGAAATGAACGGAGTAAAACATAGTTGGTATTGTGTCTGGTTGTCAATTATAGAATTAATTTAATTGTGCAATCAAATTGTTGAACATACTATATGTACAAGGATGTTGTACACATAATCAGAACATAAATTTTCTAATATATGAATTTGGTTCATATATATAAATTTAAATAAATATAGTTTATCGAAATCTTTATTATAATTAATATAATAATGATTTTTGGTTAAACATTATTATATTTATTTTAATGATGACTATTATGTTCGAATTAATTTTAATGAATTAATATTTGTTGTAAATATATACCAATTAATATGGAGTTATATATGGCAAGGGTAAAAACCCTAAAGAGCTAATATATAGGCAATCCCGAAACTATGTTAATGTGGTCTAGCAGCCGTCAAAGCAATAGAATCTCTGAAAAATAGTTTTTTAGGATATTACTGTTCATTGTCAATTGGGTGGACTACGTAGAGGCCGACATCAGTAAAGGTTGCGGCTTGGTTCGATAGTGCTTCAGGATTCCCGTTGCCTAGGCGTCGCTGTCTACTCAGATTGAAGTTTCGGTAATTTTGAAACCTTTTATCACCCCGATTCGTTCCTTACACATGGATCCATGGTATGGATCGTCGGAAAAATTTTATTATTTTAATTTTTCACTGCGCCTTAGAGGCACCGGCGTTCCTACAGTGGTATCAGAGCCACTTGTGTGATACGAATTCGGGTTTAAATACTTGGGTGATGCAATTGTATGAGATGCATGTTTTAATTTTATTATGATTTTCCTGTTTAAATTGTTTAAGCGAAATCTGATAACTATTCCTTTCGATAAGTGATTAAATGTTAATCATGGTGTTATAGCCTATTCGGTTTTATGTTATTACTGTAAACATTAAGAAATCTGTTATGATGTAGCTGTGATTTTTACAATTTCCAGTAAGAGTATACTGGCCAGTGGAACAAGGGTTGTTCCGATATGAAACCTTAAGGATTAAAATCCTAAAAACACGATTCTATTGATAAAAGTTATCAAATCGTGAGGTTTTTTGTAATAAATAAAATTTAATGGGCCATAAAAGATTGAAAAGATATTTTAATATTTCCCTTAACAAAACATTGAATGAAATATGCTATTTTTGAAATGCACGGTGTTTGAAATGCATAGTTATAGCCCGATGACCCATTTGATAAAAGGTTGTAATTTTATAAATACGACCTGCGTGTCATGCCTTACTACTATTCTTTTGTATTTCTCTTCTCATCTTACTCCCTCGTATGTAAAACGAGTTTCTAAATTTTGTAAATTGTAAAAGTTGCTGTGGACTAAACGAGAAGGAAGATAGGCCGACTAGTGTGGATCGACAGCTTGTGAAACAGCTTACACCTTTAGGTTCCCTATTGGTTCTCCCATTGGCTTGGGTTGAACCACCATAGTTTATGGGCTATAACTATTGCATTTATTTATTGCTTTATTTATTCATGTATGAGATGCTATGGATGTCTAAAGCATGGAAATTTGGTAATAAGAAACCCCATTAATTGATGAGATCAATTAAAAGATTAAATGGACTAAAGTAGACCATAATTGGTGAGATGTAACACTCTAATAAAATCCCTCTATTAAAATATTAAGTCAACATGGCCTTCCAATTTATGCCCTCGTTAAGGCCTCGATCAATACTATGTAGGTTTTGCCAAAGCGAAGTACTAGTATTTATCTTGGTTAAACGCGAAGAATAAACAAGTGATATTCGCTGGTTAAAAATTGGTTAATGACTTAACTAGGTTACTCTAATAGGATTAGAAACCTAGAGGCAAGTAATTTGGATATATCATAAGATGATTAGAACAAGAGTTGTTCACCAAATTGTAGGAGTTACATATGATGTAATTAGTAAGTGTTGCTTACCTAAATAACCATAATCTTGAGAGTAAAGCCAAAGCTGACTTAAGAGGAGGTGAAATATGGATCCTTGACCCACTAGAAATACTTTCAAGAAAGTCTTTCTGAAATTAATATATGAGGGTTATTAATTTTGAAATAGTGGGAAACATCATATAATAAAGTCCTTTTAATGATTGATAAAAACTTGGTAAATTTATTCACACGCATATTTTATTATTGTAGATATATTATGGCTGCAAACACCAATACACTCTCATTGCGATCGGTCCTTGAGAAGGACAAATTGAATGGTTTGAATTTTCTTGATTGGTTCTGTAACTTGAGGATTGTCTTCAAACAAGAACGAAAATTATATGTCATTGATAAATCACTTCCTGATGAACCACCTGCTAATGCCTCGAGGCCTGATAAAGATGCTTATAAGAAGCATCTCGATGATATGGTAGACGTTGGATGTCTTATGCTTGCCACTATGAATCCTGAGCTTCAAAAGCAACATGAGGATATGGTTGCTTATGATATGATCGAGCACTTGAAAGAACTATATCAAGGGCAAGCAAGGCAAGAGAGGTTCGATATCTCTAAGGCCTTATTCCAATGTACGCTGGCTGAAGGAAGCCCAGTAGGACCTCATGTCCTTAAGATGATTGGTTATATTGAAAGCCTGTCTAAGCTTGGGTTTCCATTGGGCCAAGAGTTGGCCACTGATGTTATTCTGCAATCGTTGCCAGATAGCTACAACCAGTTTGTCCTCAATTTCAATATGAATGAAATTGATAAGACTCTGCCACAATTGCTTAGTATGTTACGAACTGCTAAAGGCAACATGAAAAAGGTTGGACCCAAGCCCATACTGATGGTCAGTAACAATAAGGGCAAGGGAAAGGCCAAAGTCCTGACAAAGCCTAAGGGCAAAGGTAAGCCCAATCTTGGAAAGGGAAAGGCTGCACTAAAACCTAAAGGTAGGGTGTCTAAGGAAGGAAAGTGTTTTTATTGTGGTGTGACTAGACATTGGAAGTGGAACTGCCCTGTCTATCTTGAGGAAATCAAGAAGGCCAAAGCAAGCGGAACATCTGCTTCAGGTATTTATGTTATTGATATTAATTTATCAACTACTACTTCTTGGGTATTAGATACTGGTTGTGGTTCTCATATTTGTACTTCTGTACAGGGACTACAAAGGAGTAGGACTTTGGCTAGAGGAGATGTAGACCTGCGAGTTGGAAATGGAGCAAGAGTTGCTGTATTAGCTGTGGGAACATATACTTTATCTTTGCCTAGTGGACTTGGTTTAATTTTAGAGGATTGTTATTTTGTGCCCAGTTTGACTAAAAACATTATTTTAATTTCTTGTTTAGACAAAATTGGTTTTGAGATAATAATTAAGAATAATTGTTGTTCCTTTTATCTCAAGAATGTTTTCTATGGTTCGGCACCATTAATTAATGGCCTCTATATTTTAGATCAAATGAATCCCATTTACAACATAAATACTAAAAGATCGAAAATAAATGACTCAAATCAAACTTATCTTTGGCATTGTCGTTTGGGCCACATAAGTGAGAAGCGCATATCCAAACTCCATAAAGATGGTCTCTTGGATTCATTTGTTTTTGAACAATTTGAAGTATGTGAATCTTGCTTATTAGGAAAAATGACTAAATCTCCTTTTACTGGTAAAAGTGAGCGAGCTAGTGATTTATTGGGCTTAATACATTCTGATGTATGTGGACCAATAAATACCCAAGCCAGAGGTGGATTTTACTACTTCATTACTTTCACTGATGATTTCAGTAGATATGGATATGTTTATCTCATGCGCCATAAGTCTGAGGCCCTTGAAAAGTTCAAGGAATTCAAAAATGAAGTACAAAATCAACTAGGCAAAACTATCAAGACACTTCGATCTGCTCGAGGTGGAGAGTATTTGAACCTAGAGTTTGATGATCTTTTGAAGGAATGTGGAATTGTCTCACAACTTACTCCTCCTGGTACTCCTCAATGGAATGGAGTTTCTGAGAGAAGAAATCAAACTCTGTCAAACATGGTTCGGTCCATGATGAGTCATGCTGATCTACCGACTTCCTTTTGGGGACATGCACTTGAAATAGCTACTTTTACACTAAATCGTGTTCCATCTAAATCGGTTCAAAAGACACCATATGAGATGTGGACTGAGAAACGTCCCAGTATGTCTTTTATGAAAATTTGGGGTTGCGAAGCTTATGTTAAACGTTAGATGTCTACTAAGCTTGGACCCAAATCTGAAAGGTGTAATTTTGTGGGGTATCCGAAAGAAACCAAAGGATATTATTTCTTTAATCCTACTGAGAACAAAGTGTTTGTTGCTCAGACTGGTGTCTTCCTAAAGAGAGAACTTGTTTCTAGAAAAGGAAGTGGGAGAAAGATTGAACTTGAAGAAATTTGAGAATCACAAGATACCACCGAACCAGAGATAGAACAACAGTAAATTCCACAAGAAATTGAGGAACAAGTAACTGCTGTAGAAGCACAACCACCGCGTAGATCTTTAAGAGAACGCCATGCACCTGAGAGATATGGATTTTTCATTACAATGCATGGTGATATTCTTCTTTTAGATCAAGATAAGCCTAGGAGTTATCAAGAAGTGGTGGCGAGCCCAGACTCTGAGAAATGGCTCGAGGCCATGAGATCTGAGATGGATTCCATGTATGAAAACCAAGTATGGACTTTGGTTGACCCACCCGAAGGGGTTAAACCTATAGGGTGCAAGTGGGTTTTCAAAAGGAAAACTGACATGGATGGTAATGTACAAACATACAATGGGCGATTAGTCGCTAAAGGTTTTCGTCAAATTCATGGTGTTGACTATGATGAAACTTTTTCTCCTGTAGCTATGTTTAAATCCATCAGGATCTTGCTCGCCGTAGCTGCATTTCATGATTATGAAATCTGGCAGATGGATGTCAAAAAAGCTTTCCTTAATGGGAAACTTGAAGAGGATGTGTACATGACACAACCTGAAGGTTTTGTCAATCCAAAGGATGCTAGAAAGATATGTAAGTTACAAAGATCCATTTATGGATTAAAGGAAGCTTCTCGAAGTTGGAATCTTCGTTTTAATGATGCAATCAAAGAGTTTAGTTTTATCAAAAATGAAGATGAGCCATGTGTTTACAAGAAAGTTAGTGGGAGCATAATCACATTCTTGGTACTATATGTGGATGACATACTTATCATGGGAAATGACATGCCTACCTTACAGTCTATTAAGATTTGGTTAGGAAGTTGTTTTTCTATGAAGGACTTGGGCGAAGCCACTTACATCTTAGGAGTTAAGATCTATAGAGATAGATTGAGACGACTACTAGGTCTAAGTCAAAGTACATACATAGACAAAGTATTGAAAAGGTTCAATATGAAAGAATCTAAGAGAGGATTCCTACCTATGAGACATGGTATTTCACTCTCGAAGGAAATGTGTCCTTCAACTCCACAAGAGAGAGAACATATGAGTAAAATTCCATATGCTTCTGCTATTGGATCTATCATGTTTGCCATGTTATGTACCCGTCCAGATGTCTCATATGCCTTAAGTATGACGAGCAGGTACCAAGTAGATCCCGGTGAAAGTCACTGGACCACAGTCAAGAATATCCTTAAGTACTTAAGAAGAAATAAGGATACGTTCCTAATATACGGAGGTGAGGAAGAGTTAAGTGTAAAAGGTTACACTGATGCTAGGTTCCAAACCGACAAGGATGATTCTCGATCGCAATCAGGTTTTGTGTTTTGCCTTAATGGTGGTGCTGTGAGCTGGAAGAGTTCAAAGCAAAGTACAGTAGCCAATTCTACAACAGAGGCCGAGTATATTGCAGCTAGTGAGGCAAAAAAAGAAGCAGTTTGGATCAAAAAGTTCATTACTGAACTAGGGGTTGTGCCTAGCATATTGAATGCTATAGAACTCCGGTGTGATAACAATGGAGCCATCGCACAAGCTAAAGAACCCAGATCTCACCAGTGATCCAAACATATACTTAGGCGCTACCATCTTATTTGAGAGATTATCGATCGAGGGGATGTAGAGATATGTAGAGTACCTACAGATGATAACATTGCTGATCCCCTGACCAAGCCTCTGACACAGCAGAAGCATGATCGTCACATTAAGTCACTTAGTATTAGATATATGAGTGATTGGTCTTAGTGCTAGTAGGAGATTGTAAGAGTATGCCCAAAGATCAATCACGAGATGGTTGTGATAACATACTTGATTTATCATGTTTATTAATATAAGGCTTTGCCATTATTATTTCAGTTTCATTTCTGTGTGCATAAATAAACTGTTTTATAATAATGTCCTGAGAATAATATGATTATTCTTAAAAGATCCTTAGTCAAGTATTATTGTTGGCTAGGACAATAATAATGCATTAAGACTAACATGTAGTTGATTGATGATAAAGAGTTGTCATTGATATGGAGTGTCAGAATCAATGCATGAATGTGTGTGTTAGAGAACAACATATTGGACTGACCAGCTATGAGTATGTTTCTTGGATTATTATGTAATTGTCACAATATTACTCATAGTGATTAATATGTATATGATCCTCATACTTGAGATCATCATCATCCCAACATCGTGAGTTGTATATTTTGATATAGTCAAACGAACACCGTAATTGGTTGTTCTATAAAGACTGATGCTGGATATACCATAATCTATGTAGAGGGATATGGTTGATCAATATAGGATAAGTCCCTCCTACATAATAGGAGTAATATCTCAGGCCACTTGATTGAGTGAGACTAGAAATGCATGGCCATGCTCAAATAAGTTGATATGAGATGTCATACTTATTTGTATATCATAGTCTACTCAAGGTATCAAGAAACATGGGATGGACTATGCAAGTGTGACTATTCCATGACTTGTGTCCATTCCAAAGATATAGGACTTAAGGATTAATGCATGAAAGGTTAATCACAAAAGGTTATGTCGAATCATGACTTCTTGTAACTTAGGTAGCAATGATGCATTGCTAGATGCCACTCATTGTTTGTAACATTAGAATCGTTCTAATATTACTGCTAACGTTACAAGAACCTATAGGGTCACACCCTACGATTGAAATGAACAGAGTAAAACATAGTTGGTATTGTGTCTGGTTGTCAATTATAGAATTAATTTAATTATGCAATCAAACTGTTGAACATACTATATGTACAAGGATGTTGTACACATAATCAGAACATAAATTTTATAATATATGAATTTGGTTCATATATATAAATTTAAATAAATATAGTTTATCGAAATCTTTATTATAATTAATATAATAATGATTTTTGGTTAAACGTTATTATATTTATTTTAATGATGACTATTATGTTCGGATTAATTTTAATGAATTAATATTCGTTATAAAGATATACCAATTAATACGAAGTTATATATGGCAAGGGTAAAAACCGTAAAGAGCTAATATAAAGGCAATCCCGAAACTATGTTAATGTGGTCTAGCAGCCGTCAAAGCAATAGAATCTCTGAAAAATAGTTTTCTGGGATATTACTGTTCATTCCCAATTGGGTGGACTACGTAGAGGCCGACATCAGTAAAGGTTGCGGCTTGGTTCGATAGTGCTTCAGGATTCCCGTTGCCTAGGCGTCGCTGTCTACTCAGATTGAAGTTTCGGTAATTTCAAAAACTTTTATCACCCCGATTCGTTCCTTACACATGGATCCATGGTATGGATCACCAGAAAAATTTTATTATTTTAATTTTCTACTGCGCCTTGGAGGCATCGGCGTTCCTACACACGTAATAGCATAAAAAGAAATCGCATAAGGTTTCAAGCATTTTTAATTCGAATACATTTGCATATAAACCACTTATAAATTGGACTTGTAATTCACTTTAACTAATGCTTACCATTCATATAGCAAAAGTTTATACGCAAGTATCCAAAGCCTTATCTTAGTACCTAGCCGAATATGCAATTTCATTTTTAACTTCCTAAAGATTACCAAGACTCGAGTCATATTATGAATTTGTATAGCATGCTTTTAAGAATTTCACCACTATCTTTTTCACCTAATCAATTGATCATAGCCGTTTATAGTCAATTAACATTTCAAGAAATCACACTTTAAACATTTACAAAATTAATACTAAATGTCATCTCAATTTCATACTATTAGTACTTACTTTCAACTATCCATCTAGATAGATATAACACATACGACAATAACAACCAAAAGCACATTTCTTTCATATTCATCCATACTCAACCAGGACATGCATAATTTATGTACGATTATAAGGTAATTTGATAAGTCATTTTCGCATGGCTATTCATATTTACATTAAAAAAGAATTGAGAGTTCAAAACAGAGGTTTTTAGCCTATACATGCCATCATTTTAAAAAAGAAATAAACCTTCGAAAGTACCAAAATCTATCGACGATAGTGTGATGTGACTTGGACTTGAACCCCTCGAACCGTAGCTTCAATTAAGATCTATAAACAGAAGGAAACATAAAAACAGAGTAAGCTTCTATGAGCTTAGTAAGCTTTGAGTAATTTATACCATTTAAAAACTATATTCAGAGTAATACAATATACCTTCAACTAAATTTTAATTTACCTAATCATTAAGCAGAATACTCATCTATACATAAAGGAAAATTCAGCACATTATTTTTCCATTGATTCGAACTTATATAATGTGACTAACTCATAGTTTCATCTAACAATTTCATTGGCTGAAAGTAACAACCTTTCATAAATAATCAGAACATTTACTTAAGCATTCATCTATAGCAAAACTCATGGTTCATTCTACCTTTAATTCACACATGAGTGCAGAATATGTACCTAACTAACTCAATAATTTGAGCAATATTTAGTTGAGGTTATAACGCAAATTTCCTTATTCCGACACTTACTCGAACCACCGGCACTGAGCCTGCTAGGCACGGAGCCCGAATATATTACATCACCAGCTTATAGCGTGTTAGGCACTAAGGCCCAAATATATCACATCACCGGCTTATAGCCTACTAGGCACTAAGGCCCGAATATATCACATCACCGGCTTATATCCTGCTAGGCACTAAGGCTCGAATATATCATCGGCTTATAGCCTGCTAGGCACTAAGGCTCGAATATATCACCAGCTTATAGCCTGCTAGGCACTAAGGCCCGAATATAACACATGGCATAACATTCTTGTATTTCACCAACTTATTTTAACATATGCAAAACTTACTCATTACCACATTTTTCACAAACATAATTTGCCAAGCGCATATAATATACCATTCCATACCCAATCAGTTTAATGGAAATAACCCCATAAATTTCATATGCACATTCCACTCACATCATTCTTTCAAATCCACATATGTATACGACTACCTATCTTATACCATATTATTTCATAGTTGGATTTTATCAAAGTAAGATCAACTAGTTATAATGCATTCAACTTAAATATTTCAAATCATATTCATGTATGTGCTAGGTTGGTATACTCAAAACTTACCTCGAATATTTTTTTGAATAGACGCTGATCGGCTAATCAACCACTTTCTCTTTTCCCCTATCCAACCTTGGTTCTCTAGGCTCTTGAGCTAATTCAAACAAAATTTAATTTATTAATGTCCAACATTTTAGCTCATAGCCGAATATAGAAAGAAATATAAAAGGGTTCATATTGCTACTTTTAGCTCGAGTGTAAAACGGTCATATACTTCTTTATAACCCCAAACACATATATCAATTAAATAACTTATTTTAACACATAATCCACATAGTAAATAAACATATAACTCTAATGACCGAGTATGTATAATACTAAAATTCAATGACTTAACTTTTATATACATATTTTAACCATGTAATCGAGTATAAATCTCATCAATCGAACACATATACACAAGAACTTTCATAACATGTCTACTACCTTATCACAAATTAAGTATACATATTTTCTTGCTTAGCACATACAAGATTCGTAACAATTGGTCATTTGAATTATTTTATCATTATATATATATATTTAAAAAATCGGCAATACCATGTTATTATCTAATACATTAAAATTTACTTTTCTAAGGCTACATTCGGCCTATATGCATTTTCCATACATTATCATTAACTATTTCCAAAACCGTATACAACAATTTGAATAAATCCATCTATATGAATAAAGCCATTTTCTATTTTAAAGTTCACGTCACTAAAATGCCTCCCTAGCCGAATGCTATAATGCAACTATCAAAGACATCTCAATAGTCATACTCACATTTCTATATCTTAAAATACCACAAATGGTTCAAGTCATCAATTAAGAGTACATTCGGCATCCTTTTTAACCAATGTAACAAAACCCAAACACACCTCAAAATTTCAAGATCACATTTGGCAATACATCCACACAAATATGGTAGCAAATTTCCCCATGGCATCCAAACCACCAACATGCATATTTATCTATCTCAAACCTCTCTTGATCATTTTTACTCATAAAAGCATGAACGCAACAATCCATTTCCTTCATTCCATTTCATGACCAAATGTATATAATACCACCAAACTAAAAATTTTCTCTTGGGCTAAACAAATAACATAATAACTATCACAAGATCATCCAAATTTGAAAACAATCACATAAGAACATACCTTAACTAAGCCACAAAGTAACCGAATTGTCTAGCTTCTATTTTCTCTTTTCTCTTCAAGTTTCGGCAACATGAACAAAGATGAATAAACTTTGTTCTTTTCCTTATTTTCTTATTTTATTTAATTAGTTTATGCCATTAACTAATTTAATATTATTATAACATGCATATAGTGGAATTTATTATTACCTTGGTCGGCCATTAAGTTTCAAAAGGGCAAATTAACATGTAAATCCTCTCTTTTAATGCCATGCATTAATCGGTCCCCTTAACATCTAACCATCACATTTTTAAAATTTCTTACATAGGCCATTTTTTAGTTAATTTCACAACCAAATGACAAAATTAATAAACCAAAATTTCACACATGCTATTGCACATATAGTAGACATGAAATTTAACATTTAATAAATTTTATAACTCGATTTTGTGGTCCCGAAGCCACATTCCAACTAGGGTTAGATTAGAGCTGTCACATACACTGTTTTGACTGTTAAGGTTGCACAAGTCGCTCGAGACGACTATGGACCTTTTAAGGTTGATAAAATGAGTGTTATACCCCTGTAGGTAAAAATGATAATTTTACCCCTATAAGATAAAAATGACTGATTTGTCCTATGATATGTATGACTGTAATTGAGCTTGACATTTTTCATACACGTATGATATTATGACATGACACATTGCATAGGGACGGGTTATTGTATTTGGAGGAAGTGTACTGTACAGATAAGGTCGCACAGGTTGCCTAAGATAACTGTGGACCTACTAATGGCTTGAAGACGTTCTTATTACTGGCAACTTTGCTGCAATACTATTTAGTGCCGCAACCAGTGCTAGTCTTGGTGTGTCTAGCTAGGTGGGTCAATTTTATCCCTACATGGTGTGATTGGCGGGACAGAATGGTGTGTCTGGCTAGATTGGGTGAGATTCCTGATTATATTATTGTGCTGCTACTGTTACTGTAATGGGCTAAGGCCCACATTGATACTGTTACTATAATGGGCTTGGGCTGGGACTGTTACTACATATTGTATAATTGACTGTTTGATAAGGTATTACACACCGAGTTTTCGTAAACTCACCATTCTGTTTACCTGTACAGGTAATCGCCTACCATAGTCAGATTGGTGCCGTGAGGGACTTGGAGGTGGCCACACGATTTTGTCTATTTTAATCTTGATTTTATTTACTATTAAATTTTGTTTTGGGTTATTTATTATTGTAATAAGGCCTTTCTATGGTTTTAAGTTTTAAATTGGGTTTTTACTTGCTTGGTATAAAATGTTAGTGTAGGAAAAAGACGAGTTGTCAAAAGATAATTATTTTCCAAAGACACCACGTTTTCACAATAAATTTTGAAAAGCTTCCGCAACATATTTAGTTTAATATAATAATGGCAATCTAATATGGCTAACAATTTTTCAAGATGATTTAAGATTTAACAAAGAATTTGATGAACTAAAGTTTTGATAAAATCACAAAGAGACTTTAACTTCCAAATGGGTTATTGAACGAGACCATGTTTTCAAAAGGCACTTCAATGTGACACCGCTAGATTCGACCGTAATGTCTAGGTCGAGTTTTGGGTGTTACATTTAGTCGTATTAGAGCGAAGTTGAAAAACTCTACTGTGGAATGGGTTTTTAAATTTGGAATTTCAATGAAGTTGTTTTCAAATGATGTTAAGTATTTTGAAGTATTTTTACTGAAGTATGGCACACTAAGTCTCCCGCGCCGATTCTGTAAGTATTCTTGGCACTGTTGCTTATTTAAATTGAAATGCAATATATATAGGAAATACTGAGATTACTTTAGTAGACCAGATTGAGATACTCTAGTTAGAGTAAACTGAAAACCGTAGGAAAACTAAAAACTGTAGTGAGCTTACGATCTGTGAAAATAAACTCTAAAATTACTGTTTTTCATAAAACATCTGTTAATAAAGAACTGGAATTGTAATCTGATCTGCATAAAATTGTTAAAATAGATAAAGTGAATTTCAATAATGAGCACTCGGGGCACTCGTGGAATGGATACAAGAGGCCGAGGTAGAGGCCGTGGAAGTACTAGGGCTATGTCTTCGTTATCGAGCCACATGCCTAACGTGAGTCTAGGGAGGCACCGGCTTCACCTATAACTGAGACAGGGTCATATGATCGAGTGGCTGGGGATGACGCGCTGTCCCAAGCTATGGTCCAAAATCTGGAAAGACTCACTGGGCCCAATACTGGTACTGCGGGCCGTGGGTCGGTTACGGAACGACTCTGGTCTAATGGGGCTGAGTTCTTTAGGGGTATCACTAGAGTAACCCCTAATGTGGCTGAATATTGGATTGAGGCCATGGAAAGGATAATGGATGACCTTGACTGCACCCCCGAGTAGAAACTAAAAGGTGCAGTGTCATTACTGCGAGACGAAACCTACCAGTGGTGGCTTACGATGAAAGTGGGTACTTAGCCTGACCAGTTAACTTGGGAAATCTTCAAGTCTGCATTTCAAGGAAAGTATGTGGGCGCTAGTTATGTGGATGCCCAAAGAAGAGAGTTTCTTAAATTAACTTAGGGGGATAAATTTGTGGCTAAATACGAGGTAAAATTTCTACGACTTAGCCGTTATGCTCGTGGAATGGTGGCAACTAATTATAAGCGTTGTGTTCGTTTCGAGGACGGCCTCAGAGATAGTCTGCAGATTCTAATATCTTCATAGAGGGAGTGAGATTTTGCTACCTTAGTGGAGGCGAAGATCGCCAAGGAGGTGAAGTGCACTGAGTGCCAGAACCGTGAAGAGGAAAGAGGAAGGAATAAGATGGATGCAAAGCCCTCAAGTTCATTTGGAAAGCCTAAGAAAAAGGCCAGAGTTGATGGGCCAGTTAGAGTCGGGGCACCTATTGCTGTTACTGGATCATAGCCCTGTGCTGAATGTGGGAGACACCATCAGAGCGAGTGCTGGAAAAAAGATTGGGGCCTGTTTTAGGTGCGGATGATTGGAGCACCATGTTAGAAATTGTCCACAGAGGCTTGTGCAGATGCAAGCTACAAGTCAGAATATTGTTTAGCCACTGAGAGGTGTTCAACAGCCACTAAGAGGCCATGGTCAGGTTAGATGTGGAAATGGTATAGGCCATGGTCATGGAGCACCAGGCAGAGGTGCTGGTTATATGGAGGTGAGGCAGCCAGCTCTCGTTTATGCTACATGTCGTCGAAAGAACAGAGACACCCCAGATATGATAACTGGTACGTTCTTTATCCATAATGTACCTTATACTGCATTGATTGATATGGGGTCTACACACTCTTATATTGCATGCACTGTGACTGAGACTTTGGGTATAATGTTTGAAACTACTACAAGTGAGGTTACCGTGTTGAGCCAATTAGGGCAGTCAGTGAGAGTGAATAAATTTTTTAAGGATGTGCCTTTGGAAGTTTAAGGAGTGATCTTTTTAGCGGATTTAATGGAACTTCCTTTCGGAGAATTCGACTTAATCTTGGGAATGAACTGGCTAGTTAAGCATCAAGCAAATTTGGATTGTGCTACTAAGCGGGTGGCACTGAAAACTGCATAGGGTGATGAGGTAGTGGTTATTAGGGAGCGTCGGGATTATTTATCGAATGTAATTTCTGCACTGAGGGCCGATAAATTGGTTCGTAAGGGCTATGAGGCATATCTAGCATACATCAGTGTTTCTAATTCCGATGTTTCATCTGTTAAAGATATTAGAATAGTTAAAGACTTTCCTGATGTTTTTCCCGATGAGCTACTTGGCTTACCTCCAAACCAGGAAGTTGAATTTGGGATTGAGCTTCTACCTGGAACAGCTACAATGTCCATTGCCCCTTATAGGATGGCACCGAAGGAGCTTGTGGAGTTAAAAGCTCAAATTCAGGAGTTACTAGACTGAGGATTCATTCGACCTAGTGTGTCTTCATGGGGAGCACCAATGTTATTTGTGAAAAAAAAGTATGGATCTATTCACATGTGCATCAACTTCTGGCAATTGAACAGACTGACCATTAAGAATAAGTACTCGTTTCCGGGGATAGACAATCTATTTGATCAGCTACGAAGAGTTTCAATTTTCTCCAAAATTGATCTCCGTTCTGGGTACCATCAACTGAGAGTTAAAGAGGCTGATGTCTACAAGACAATGTTTAGGATTCGTTATGGGCACTACGAGTTCCTAGTGATGCTATTTGGGCTAATGAATGCACCAGTAGTCTTTATGGATTTGAGGAACCGAGTGTTCCAACCCTATCTGGACCGATTCATAGTGGTGTTTATAGACGATATTCTGGTGTATTCCAGAACTGAGGATGAACATGATGCACATATCCGAGTTGTTTTACATATTCTAAGGGAGAAGCAATTATACACTCAATTTAGTAAGTGTGCATTCTAGTTGAAGGAAGTTACTTTTCTAGGCCATGTAGTATCTGTCGAAGGGATTAGGGTTGATCCTTGGAAAATAAAAACTCTTTTGGATTGGAAGCCACCTAAGACTGTATCTAAGATTTGAAGTTTTCTAGGTCTGGCAGGGTATTATAGACATTTTATTGAGTGGTTTTCATTGATTGCTGCACCTTTGACTAAGTTATTACGTAAAGGGGTGCCTTTTAACTGGACTGATAAATAGCAGGAAAGTTTTGAGAAACTTAAGAATGTGTTGACTAAGGTACATGTCTTGATTCATCTAGAGCTTGGGAAAGAGTTTATTGTCTACAGCGATGCATCACACATTGGTTTGGGATGTGTGTTGATGCAAGAGGGTAAGGTGGTTACATATGCATCTCGTCAACTTAAGACCCATGAGGCGAACTACCCAACACATGACCTGGAGTTGGCCGCGATGGTATTCGTACTGAAAATTTGGAGGCATTATCTGTACAGTGAAAAGTGTATTATTCACACGGATCACAAGAGCCTCAAGTACCTTCTCACTCAGAATGAGTTAAATCTTAGGCAGTGTAGATGGATCGAGCTACTTAAGGACTATGACAGCTAGGTTGAATACCATCCCGGTAAGGCTAATGTAGTGGCTGACGTATTAAGCCATAAGGCTGTGTCTGATCTAAAAGCGATGTTTGTTCGTCTCAGCTTGTTTGATGATGGGAGTTTGTTTGCTGAACTGCAAGTTAAACCGATGTGGATTGAACATATAAAGAGTAAATAGTTGGTAGATGAGTCATTGGGTCCTTGATTCTGACAGATTGGGAAGGGGGAAACTTCAGATTTTGGACTGAATAACGAAGGGGTATTGTGTTTTCGTGGGATAGTATGTGTACTAAAGGATACCAGTTTGAGGTAGTCTATATTGCAAGAGGCGTGTAGTAGTCCTTATGCTATGCATCCTGGTAGGAACAAGATGTACTGGGACCTCCGTGAGCTATACTGGTGGCCAGGACTTAAGTGTAAGGTTATTGATTTTGTAAGTAAATGCTTGACATGCCAGCAGCTTAAGGCTGAGCATCAGTTGCCCTCAAGGTTGCTACAGTAGGTTAAGATTCCACTTTGGAAGTGGGAGAGGGTAACTATGGACTTTGTTAGTGGGCTACCCTTAACACCTACTAAGAAGGATTTGGTATGGGTCATCATGGATCGATTGACCAAGTCTGCCCATTTTATACCGGTTCGTGCTAATTACTCATGGCAGAAGCTAGCTAAGTTATATGTGGCTGAGATTGTAAGACTGCATGGGGTATTGGTTTCCATAACATCTGACAGTGATCCTCGTTTCACTCTCGATTTTGGAAGAAATTACACGAGGCATTGGGTAAAAAGTTGAACTTCAATACTGTGTTCCATCCTCAGATAGATGGTCAGTCGAAGAGGGTGATTCAGATACTAGAGGACATGTTAAGGAGTTGTTTATTGGATTTTTGAGGTAATTGGGAAGATTACTTGCCATGAACAGAGTTTGCGCATAGCAATAGCTACCAGTCCAGCATTCAGATGGCAGCATACGAGGCATTATATGGCTGTAGGTGTCTTACTTCTTCAGGTTGGACTGAACTGGGTGAGCGGCTTTTCTGGGCCCTAAGTTGGTTTTTGATATCGATAACAAAGTTAGGTTAATTCGGGATCGTTTAAAGGCGGCTTCAAATAGACAAAAGTCGTATGCAGACTTGAAGCACAAAGAGATTAAGTATTCTATGGGGGACTTCCTATTTCTCAACGTCTCCCTGTGGAAGAAGATATTGAGGTTTGGTCGGAAGGGCAAGTTAAGCCCTAGATTCATTGGGCCTTATCGCATACTGAAGCGTGTGAGACCGATTGCCTATCAACTTGAGTTACCTTTAGAGTTGGATCAGATTGACGATGTGTTTCACATCTCAATGCTGAGGCGTTACTACTCTGATCCCACGCATGTTGTCTGGATTGAGGAGATTGAGGTTAGGCTAGATCAAACCTTTAAGGAGGAATTGGTATAGATATTAGACTGCGACATTAAGGTTTTGAGAAGAAAATCCATCCCACTGGTTAAAGTACTTTGGCATAATCACAGTTCAGAGGAGGCCACATGGGAACCCGAGGAGGCGATGCGACAACAATACCCTCATCTGTTTTGACTAGGTAAATTTTAAGGTCAAAATTTCTTTTAAGGGGGTAAAGTTGTAATGCCTCAAAAATTTAAGTCTTTAATTTTTGTGTGTTGTGACACAAATTGATTTTCTACATTAATGGTTAAGTGATTTAGGAGTGTTTAGGAGTTTTTCAGAAGTCTTGGGTTCAAGCTATAGCTTGGGTAAAAATTTTGTTTTTATAGAGTAAACCCCTAGCTTTGGGCCAATATGCTTATAATTAAATATAGGAGAACTATGTTATAAAAAGAGTCTGTGGTCCAGTGGTAGGTGGCGTGTTACAGCTTCTAAGAGGCTTGAGTTTGAGACACACTATGCACAAAGGAGTATTTATTTTGCTCTTTACCGTGGGAGTATACTAGGTTGACCAAAATTAGGGTGTTTGAAGGCAATTTGAACTGAATAGTTGAGGGGTTTAAGGAGTAATTAGTGGAGGGATTGGAGAAGAGATTTTAGAAGGGATAATGGGAGGAAATCAAGGGAATTTGAGTTAGGGGGAATAGTTAGTGTTGATTGTGAACACTAATTCGGCTTTGAGGGAATAGCTTCCCATTTCTGCGGTTGTGAGCATACTAGGGGGTTCTCTTAGTTTCTTTTTTTTTTTGTTTTGGTTTTCGTTTCAAGTCTATCCTTTCCTCTTTTTTCCTATTGTTTTTGTGATCGAATACTTTTCTCTTTCTGGCTTTAGTTTCGATTTTGTGTCTCCTTCAACCAATCGTTGTCGACTCTCTTTTCCACACTCTCTCAAAAGGTTTTGTTAGGGTCGATTCTCTTCTCTACTTTCATCTTGATCCTTCTTTTTTTTGAGCCAATTACCATCTTCTTCTTTTGGCATCTTGTACTTTGGCCGATTGTAGCTTTGTTCTCTCCCTCTCTATTTTTCAGCTTTCTTCAAGTTTTCCTTCTATTTTTATGAGCCAAACTCTCTTGTAGCTAATTCTCTCTCTACATTCAATTAAAGTAACCCGCCATCACTATTTGGGTTCACAGTTGTTTTCTTTTCATTCTTTTCTGCTCTTATCTATCTCACGATTCGTTTGGTTAGTAACAACTCTTTTCTTTTGATTTGGCCGAATGCTCCGTCCCTTCTTCCTCTATGTTTCATTGTTGACAATTGATCCTTTGATCAACCAGGTGTGTAGTCTCATAGTTGTGTCTTCTATTTTCTCTTCGCCACAATAATTTTTCATCTAACATGTTTTACTCCTCTTGCTACTGATTGTTTCTAGGGGTGTGTTTAGGCTAGGCATTGTCTCTGCTGCATCATGTGAGCATTCTAGTGTTGGGCCGATTATCCTCTTCTCCTAATCTAGACTCTACGTTTTGGTAAGTGATTTCTTTTCAAGTTCAAACTGTTTAATTGGTTGATGGTTATTTAGTGTTGGTTGGTTTGCAGATAACCCCCTAAGGTCTATTGAATAGTCTCCTATAATGGTTTAAGTGAGCAAAGCACGATCGACTGAACTAGTCAACTGAGAGGCTTAGTGCTCTGTGGGCTATTCACGTTTTCGCAAACAGGTGTGTATTCACACTGTCTTAATTAAAAATCGGCAAAAGCTGAAAAATTAGAAAATATGACCTTTGATGCCATTTGGGTGTGCGATCGCTCGTGTGGTAATCCGAGCGCCTGAACATGGGTGTTTGACTGTAGAGGCCACCATGAATGATCTCATGGGCTTAGGCCATTTTGGGCCATGTTGAGCCGAAAGGGGCCGTGTGGGCCCAATGGGCTTATGGGACTCACACGGCTAAAACTTAAGAATGTGTAGAGGATATCGGACCCGGCTGCATTGTTTACATGGCCAAGGTCATTTCTGGGCTTCGTAGGCCACACGGGCGTGTGGGCTCACGTGGGCCACATAATGGGCCTTGGGCCCATATACACTGTTTTGACTGTTAAGGTTGCACAAGTCATCCAAGCCGACTGTGGACCTTCTAAAGTTGATGAAAAGGACTGTTTTACCCCGTAAGGTACAAATAACTGTTTTACCCCTGTAAAATAAAAATGACTAATTTGTCCTATGATATGTATGACTGTAATTGAGCATGACATTTTGCATACACGTATGATATTATGACATGACACATTGCATGGGGACGGGTTATTGTATTTGAAGGAAGTGTACTGTACTGATAAGGTCGCACGAGTTGTCCAAGATGACTGTGGACCTACTGATGGCTTTAAGCCGTTCTTATTACTGGTAGCTTTGCTACAATACTGTTTAGTGCCGCAATCGGTGCTAATCTTGGTGTGTCTAGCTGGGTGGGCCAAATTTATCCCCACATGGTGTGATTGGTGGGACGGAGTGGTGTGTCTGGCTACATTGGGTGGGATTTCTGATTGCATTATTGCACTACTACTGTTACTATAATGGGCTAAGACCCACATTGATACTATTACTGTAATGGGCTTGGGTCTGGACTGTTACTGCATATTGTATGATTGACTGTTTGATAAGGGATTAGACATTGAGTTTTCATAAACTCACCCTTCTTTTTATCTGTACAGGTAATCCCCAGCCATAGTCAGATTGGTGCTATGAGGGACTTGGAGGTGGCCACATGATTGCGTCTATTTTAATCTTGATTTTATTTACTATTAAATTTTGATTTAGGGTATTTATTTTTGTAATAAGGCCTTTCTACGGTTTTAAGTTTTAAATTGGGTTTTTACTTGCTTGGTATAAAATGCTAGTGTAGTAAAAAGACGAGTTTTCAAAAGATAACTGTTTTCCAAAGACACCACGTTTTCGCAACAAATTTTGAAAAGCTTCCGCAACAGATTTAGTTTAATATAATAATGGCAATCTAATATGGCTAACAATTTGTCATGATGATTTAAGATTTAATAAAGAATATGATGTACTAAAGTTTTGATAAAATCACAAGAGACTTTAACTTCCAAACGAGTTATTCAACGAGATCATGTTTTCAAAAAGCACTTCAATGTGACACAGCCAAATTCGACCGTAACGTCTAGGCTGGGTTTAGGGTGTCACATGTGCCATTATCTCAAGATCGGTTCCCTAAAAATTAAAAAACCTGAGAAGTTTTACTATTCCAATAGAGATAGGGAGCATTTATTTTAATAGAGCTCTATGTGATTTAGGAGCTAGTATTAATTTGATGCCTTTATCTGTCTTTGAAAAACTCAAGTTAGGAGATATTAAAAATACATATATAACACTATAATTGGCCGATAAATCTTCAGTTCATCCAAAAGGTGTACTAGAGGATGTGTTAGTCAAAGTGCACAGTTTCATTATTCCAGTCGATTTTTTGGTGCTTGATTTGGAAGAACATCGTGAGATATCGATCTTATTAGAAAGACCCTTTCCAGCGACTTCTAGATCCACCATTGATTTAGAGAAAAATGAATTAACTATGAAAATTAATAGTGAGATTGAAACTTTTAAATATAGCCATCAGCTGAGCAAGGACCTGTCGAACAGTAGTATAGTTTAGTGGCAAGACCGAGTTATCGTACCCAAGGGAACTAAAAGTACTAATACTTACTTCCTTTCAATTATCTAGCCTAAAAATAAAGAGAGTTGATTTAAACTAATTCTAAAACTAACTAAAAGTGCACAAAAAGTAAATTGGGGAAAACTTTAGGGAAAAGCTGATTGATATAAGCAATACTTAAGGGAGAATCTATCTAGACTTCACTTGTTATTGGTTCTTGAGCTAGACGATTTATTCACTTGACTTCATCCGTAGAGATCCCTAACCTATGCTAAACCCTCCGTCGAGGCGTAGAGCAACTAGGCCTAAGTTGTTAATTAAAGTTCCTTTCTTAATTAACTCCCTAGGTTACATTAATTCTATCTATGGCTCCCCATATTAGGTTTGACCCTAATCCGGCGGATTTATGTCACCCTATGTCTAGGGTTGCATGCAACTCCGCTTAATTATGGTAGATCTACTCTTATCGCGGGGACTTTTGCTCCTCTGCTCTAAGCACATCCGTTTCTTGAATTAATACCTAGGCTTATTAACACAAGAATTAAGCACACATAATTAAGAACAACTCAAGTATTTATCATGTAACTCAAGAATAAATAATAACAAGATTCATCTTAGGTTTCATCCCCCTCAAGTATTTGAGGGGTTTTGTTCATAATAAAGAAAGAAAACATCTCAAAAGATATAAAATAACAAAACATAAAAGAAACCAAAAACCCCTGAAGGAATTTAGGGAGATCTTCTATGTTGCTGCAGAATTTCGGCTTCTGGGATGAACCAATCGGCTTCCCTTAGAGTAATTCCTAGCTTTCACTCTTAGTGTCGGCAGAGAGACGACTCCCCACTTTGGGGAAAAAATTACCTTTGGCAGGGGAAATCAAGTACCCCCATAGAGTTGCCTCCTAGGGTCTTTATATAGAGTTTTGGGGAGCCTTTCTTAGCCTCTAAGCATCCCAATTTGAGTGAAATTCCTCTTTCTCACGACTAGAACACGCCTGTGTGCCACGCCCGTGTACTTCGACAAGAGGCCGTGTGAGATTCTGTCAGTTGGGGCACGACCGTGTGGCCTGGCCGTGCTTGTCAGGGCTAGACCGTGTGACCCTTGTGTGGCACGGCCGTGTGCCACGGCCGTGTAATGTCTCCTTAGGCCGTGTGTCATGTCATTTTTGGCCCATTTTCTTCGGTTTCGGTCCATTTTTCGTTCTTTCCTCTTCCCTATGCTCTCCTGAGTATAAGATATGAAAAAGAAAGATTAAGAGCACCAATTCTCACTAAATCATTAATAATTCATCCAAAATATAGGTTAAACATTGGGTAAAAATATGTATAATTTAGCATTTATCAAATATCCCCACACTTAAACCTTTGCTTGTCCTTAAGCAAAATCTCAATCCCTAGAAGGAATCATTCTTCTCAACCTATAATCTTTATCAATAATGTTTCAAGCTAATCCACAAGTGATCATACAATGAAATATTCAATCAAAATTACATTAAAGACTCAATCACTTTAAGTTGAGAATTTTATCATTGAAACATAAGTTTTCTCCTTCCTCCTGAGTAATTATCTCTCCATCTTAATTAACAGAAGTTGACATCCTCACTAAAGGTTCACTCTATCCACTCGAAGTGTTTAGGGTTCAAGAATTAAGCACTCTCTAGTCAACGAGAGAAGTTATTACCATAGGCTTGCAAGAAAATCACATCTCCACCACTATAGATTGACATGACATATCGATCAAAAGGTCTTGTAAGGGTTGTAACGGGGCTTCGTTAGGGGTGTTGTCACAGGTTGCAAAAGAAGGGTTAGAATTGAGATCGAATTGAAAAATTATCTTAGCTAGAAAAATCTCTATCACTGGAACATATTTCTCGAGCTAATTTTTATCGTTCATGCCTAGGTAGCTTTAAAATAGAAATATGCAAAAACTTTTGAACTATTACATATGACAACTGAATTTAACTGTAACCGTTTTTTTTAGGAACAATTCATAATAATCTTGAATATTTACAACTTTACATGCTGGAAAAGAGAATAAAGCGAGATAATAATTTCAACTCAAATCTCGACAAAAATAGGGGCAAAGTAATTGAATAAGATTCATCAAAAAATGGGTTATTGGTTAACAATTAGGGGGTGAGTCAAAGAATGGGGTGTTAGGCTCAACGGGGTTTAATAGGGGTTAATTTATGGAGGTAGGCTTTTTGTGGAGTAAGTAGGTTAAATCCTAAGTGCCTTTATCATTTTGGTATATCAAATCAATGATGTGGTCTCGATGCGTATAATCAAAGCAAGTTCTAGAATAACAAATCAGTGTTGACTCACTCAAAGCAATAATAAAAGTGATCACGAAAGAATGTATGCTCAAAAGGCTCAAAATCTCACCAGAATTATGGCTTTTTGATGTCAATCCTGTGAATTTCAAATTTCAAGATAATACTTAGAATTAAAGAAATAATTTATGCAAAAATTATGGTTCTCAAAAAATTTCAACTTATCATGCTTGATTCCTTAATGTTTTAAAGTTTGAATAATTAGAGTACAGGCACCTATATCTTAATCCTCAACATATCAATAAAATCATAAATCAATCAGAATTAATTCCTGAGAGGAGACTGAGAATTATTTGAGAATAAAGCATGAAAAATTTTAGGGATTTCATAGATAATTATAGATTTAAAGTAACTTCCCCCCACATTTAAGATGTACATTGCCCTCAATGTACAAAGATATAGATAGCAAGAGAAGTATAATATCATAAGATAGGGAGAGGATTGAAACTCCCTGAATTTAGGATGAACTTGTGAGGAAGAGTCGGCAATTGTGGCAGGGTGTTCCTATTTTCGGTTGAATATGAGCTGTAGAGCTCCTTTTTGAAATTGCGAAAATATTAATTAGTCGTGGGACTTTAGGATTAATAGAGATTACTCGTTAGGAATTGGCTGATATGAAAGATAGAAAATTAAATAATAGAAAAATAATAAACTAAGTTCTAAGAATACTAATACTGTAATGATTAAAAGGATTAAACATAAAAATAAAATTTGAAATAAAAAAGGAAACTAATAAAAGAAAAATAAAAATGAAAAATGAGAAAAATAAAACCAAATGGGAGATTAGAGGCATACGCCCGTGTGGCTCGAGTTTAGCCCGTGTTGGCCATATTGCATGGCCATGTGCGATATTGTTCGTACTTCACACGGTCGTGTAGGATGTACCACGGCCGTGTGCGATGAGGCTTCGCTACTCCCACAGTCGTGTAGAAGGGCACACGGCTATGTTTAATTTGGCAGTGTTGGCCACGGTCTGGGGATATAGGTGTGTGGAGATTTGTGTGAGCCCGTGTTGATAGTGCAGGGTTGCCACGGCCATGTCGGACGACTGTGGGGATTTGTCGGTAGCCCGTGTTGAAGTCGAAAGGGTGCCATGGCCATGTCGCACGGCTGTGGGGATTTGTCGACCTCCCGTGCTTTTGGGAAACTTCTGCTCTGTTCCTACACGGCCTCAGTACACGACCGTGTCTCTGCTTAGAGTGTTCACATAGCTTTGGACACGCCCGTGGGCATGGCCGTGTGGTCCTAAATTCCTGCATAAAAAGGTTAGTTGCTGTATAAAAAGACTAAAAATTAAAATAGAAGAAAAGTGATTAAGTTAGTGCTCGGGTTACCTCCCGATAAGTGCTTATTTATAGTCTAAGCTGGACTTTGCTCAAGCTTGTACGTTCACGGTGGTTTGAAGAGTTGATACTCTTCTATCCTGCTTACAATTTCATTATCAACGTAAGATTTGAGTCGAGTGTGATTTACCTTGAAAGTGCTGAGTGACTCATGTTTTATCTTGACTGTACCATAGGGAAAGATTTTCATTATCGTAAAGTAAGGTGTATCACTTGTATGCTATTTTGATTTCAAGATTCGAGGATCGTCTTCCCCTAAGATTACCTTATCCCCTACCTTGAGTTGATTCGTTTGTACCTGAGGGTCGTCTCGGTGATGCTCTAGGTTGGTTTGGCATACTTTGGGCTTTTCATGATAGTTCAACCACTCATTTAGTTCCTCGATCTGAACCATTCGCTTTCCAAGTGCGTCTCCCTTGGATGGATTTGTCTGTGATTGAGTTGCCTTTATGTGGAGTGTATCCTGCATTGAAGGTTGGATGGTGAGATTATTCTTTTTACAAGGACTCGTAACTATATTATTATCAACAATCTTAATCGAGTTTTGAGCTTGTAAGGTAACTTGGTCATCACCTACACGTAGTGTAAGTTCACCTGTTCCTAAATCAATTATTGTTCTGGCAGTTGCTAAAAAGGGTCGCCTTAGAATTAAGGGTACATTTTTATCCTCATCAATATCTAAAACAACAAAGTCAACTGGGAATATAAATTTATCAATTTTGACGAGCACATCTTCAACTATTCCCTTAAGAGACCTAATAGTTTTATCAGCCAGTTGAATGCTCATCTTAGTTTGCTTAGGTTTTCCAAGACCTAGTTGTTTAAACAATGTATAAGGCATGACATTTATACTAGCCCCTAAATCAGCTAAAGCATTTTTTGTGTCTAGGCTACCAAATAAACAAGGAATAGTAAAACTCCCTGGATCTTTCAGTTTGGTTGGTAGTCTATTTTGAAGAATAGCTGAGCAGACTGCATTTAATTCCACATGAGATTTCTCCTCTAGCTTTCGCTTGTTTGTCAGGAGTTCTTTTAAGAATTTAACCGCGTCTGACATCTGCAAAATTGTTTCAACAAATGGTAAGTTAATATGTAATTTTTTTAAGAGTTTAAGAAACTTACCGAATTATTCATTTGTATGGTCTTTCTGAAGCGCTTTTGGGTATAGGATACGAGGCTTGTGTTCGTTGATGTCTGGCTTGTTTTTGCTTACCTCTACCTTACCTTTATTCACCTCAGGCTCCTCGTTTGGGTTGTCTTTGATTAAAACCTCCTCATCTATTGTGCTTACGGCATAAATTTGCTCTTTTGGATTGGTCTCAGTGTTACTTGGAAGTCCACCTTGTGGTCTTTCCCAAATTAGCTTGGCAAGCTGACCTATTTGAGTTTCAAGTCCTTGAATAGATGCTTGCTGGTTCCTTAGTGCCGTTTCGGTAATTTGGAAACGAGTTTCTGAAATGGTCATAAATTTGGTGAACATCTCTTCCAAGTTCAGCTTTTTCTCCTATTGTGGTAGTGGCTGCTGAAATCCCAGAGGAGGCTGTTGTCTTTGATTCCCTTGTCCTCCCCATGAAAAATTGGCGTGATTCCTCCAACCTGCATTGTAAGTATTACTATAAGGGTTATTCTGAGGTCTAGAATTGTTACCCATATAGTTGGCTTGTTCAGTTTCCATGCTGTGTCTATAGGATGAGAAATCAGGATTGAACATGTTTACTGGAGTCGTGTCACACTGCATTACCGGCTGTACCTGCGTAGAACCAACAAAATTATCAAACTTTTTATTCAAAAGTTCTACTTGGTTAGTAAGCATGGCTACAACATCAATATTATAAACTCTTGTAGCTTTTGTCGGCTTTGTCCTCATGACTTGCCACTGATAGTTATTTAATGATATCTCATCAATAAATTCATAAGCCGCTTCAGGTGTTTTATTATTGATTGTTCCTCCTACTGCGGCATCAATCATCTGTCTCGTTGAAGGGTTCAAACAGTTGTGGAAGGTTTGAACTTGCAGCCACAAAGGTAAACCATGATGAGGACACCTTCTCAAAAGATCTTTGTATCTCTCCCATGCATCGTAAAGTGTTTCTAGATCCATCTGCACAAAAGAAGAGATATCGTTTCGCAATTTAGCTGTTTTAGCTGGAGGAAAATATTTAAGTAAAAATTTTTTGATCATCTGTTCCCATGTAGTAATTGAGCCTCATGGTAGAGAATTTAACCACTGTTTAGCCTTGTTTCTCAAAGAGAATGGGAATAGCCTAAGATGAATGGCATCATCAGAAACGCCATTTATTTTGAATGTATCGCATATTTCCAAGAAATTGGCTAGATGCGAGTTAAGATCCTCATCCTGCAAACCATTAAACTGAACAAATTGATGTATCATTTTAATAGTGTTAGGTTTCAGTTCAAAATTATTTGCAGCAATAGTAGGTCTAACAATGCTAGATTCAGTGCCTGCTAAATTAAGTCTAGCATAATCATACATAGTACGGGGAGCAGGATTTTGCTCAACAGGATTTGCGGCTACTACAAGAAGTAGCTGATTATCCTGGTTTGCTTCCATCTCTTCAGTAGGTTCAGGTTCTTCTTCTTGTCCTGGATAATGTAAACTGCGTCTAATTTTTCTGCGATTTCTGCGAACTGTCGCTTCTAGATCTTTGTCAAAAAGTAGTGGTCCTGTTGGGTTGTTTCTAGTCATAAACTAATAATACCTAAAAAGAAAAAGCAAAGAAAATTCAAAAATTTAAAAGAAAATAAAAATAAATAAATAAAAATTTTAAATAAAAATAAAAGAAAAATAAATAAATATATATAAATATAGTAATGGCTAAAGTAATAGAAATCGAGTTTTCTTAATATTTTAGTTCCCCGGCAACGGTGCCAAAAACTTGATAACGGCTCGCGATATTAAGTAATAAAATTTATAAAACTGATCACACTAAAAACTAACTAATATCACGACCTTAAAGGCAAGCGCACCTGTCGAACAGTAGTATAGTTTAGTGGCAAGACCGAGTTATCGTACCCAAGGGAACTAAAAGTACTAATACTTACTTCCTTTCTATTATCTAGCCTAAAAATAAAGAGAGTTGATTTAACCTAATTCTAAAACTAACTAAAAGTGCACAAAAAGTAAATTGGGGAAAACTTTAGGGAAAAGCTGATTGATATAAGCAATACTTAAGGGAGAATCCACCTAGACTTCACGTGTTATTGGTTCTTGAGCTAGACGATTTATTCACTTGACTTGATCCGTAGGGATCCCTAACCTATGCTAAACCCTCCGTCGAGGCGTAGAGCAACTAGGCCTAAGTTGTTAATTAAAGTTCCTTTATTAATTAACTCCCTAGGTTGCATTAATTCGATCTATGGCTCCCCATATTAGGTTTGACCCTAATCCGGCAGATTTATGTCGCCCTATGTCTAGGGTTACATGCAACTCCGCTTAATTATGGTATATCTACTCTTACCGCAGGGACTTTTGCTCCTCTGCTCTAAGCACATCCATTTCTTGAATTAATACCTAGGCTTATTAACACAAGAATTAAGCACACATAATTAAGAACAACTCAAGTATTTATCATATAACTCAAGAATAAACAATAACAAGATTCATCTTAGGTTTCATCCCCCTCAAGTATTTGAGGGGTTTTGTTCATAATAAAGAAAGAAAACATCTCAGAAGATATAAAATAACAAAACATAAAAGAAACCAAAAACCCCTGAAGGAATTTAGGGAGATCCTCTATGTTGCTGCAGAATTCCGGCTTCTGGGATGAATCAATCGGCTTCCCTTGGAGTAATTCCTGGCTTTCACTCTTCATGTCGGCAGTGAGACGACTCCCCACTTTAGGGGAAAGATTACCCTTGGCAGGGGAACTCAAGTACCCCCCATAGAGTTGCCTCCTAGGGTCTTTATATAGAGTTTTGGGGAGCCTTTCTTAGCCTCTAAGCATCCCAGTTCGAGTGAAATTCCTCTTCCTCACGACTAGAACTCGCCTGTGTGCCACGCCCGTGTACTTCGACAAGAGGCCGTGTGAGATTCTATTAGTTGGGGCACGGCCGTGTGGCCTGGCCGTGCTTGTCGGGGCTGGACTGTGTGACCCTTGTATGGCACGGCCGTGTGCCACGGTCGTGTGGTGTCTCCTTGGGCCGTGTGTTATGTCATTTTTGGCCCATTTTCTCTGGTTTCGGTCCATTTTTCGATCTTTCCTCTTCCCTATGCTCTCCTGAGTATAAGATATGGAAAAGAAAGATTAAGAGCACCAATTCTCACTAAATCATTAATAATTCATCCAAAATATAGGTTAAACATGGGGTAAAAATATGTGTAATTTAGCGTTTATCAATCTATGATGCAACCCCTTAACATATCCTCTAGTATCTGAATCACCCTCTTCGTTTGACCATCTATTTGAGGATGGAAAGTAGTACTGAAGTCTAACCTCGAACCCAAAGCCTCATGAAGCTTTTGCCAGAATCTAGACGTGAAAGGAGGAACCCTATAAAAAATGATCAAGATAGGTACCCCATGAAGTCTCACTATTTTAGAAATGTAGAGTTTAGCCAGTTTCTATAGGGAGAAGTCTGTCTTAACCGAAGTGAAGTGTGCAGACTTGGTCAATCGATCCATGATGACCCAAATAGAATCCTTTTTAGTGGGTGTTAGAGGCAACCCATTAACAAAGTCCATTGTTACTCGCTCCCATTTTCACAACGGTATCTTAACTGGCTGCAGCAAGCCCGAAGGTAACTGATGCTCAGCCTTAACCTGCTGACAAGTCAAACAGCAAGCAATGAAGTCGGTAACCTCACGCTTCACAACTGGCCACCAATATAACTCTTGTAGATCTCGATACATCTCGATACAAGTTAGTTTCACTTGTAGCTCAGCCAACAGACTCCCATCATCGGAAAGACTCAGTCAAGTGAACATCGCTCTCAGATTGGTCATAGCCCTACGGCTTAACGCATCGGCCACCACTTGGCCTTACCAGGATGATACTCGATGCTGCAGTCATAATCCTTAAGTAGTTTAACCCATCTATGCTGCCGAAGGTTTAACTCCTTTTGAGTGAGGAGAAACTTGAGGCTCTTATGATTAGTGTAAATAGTACACTTCTCACCATACAGATAATGCGTCTAGATCTTTAGAGCGAAGACTACCGTCGCCAACTCCAAATCATGCGCTAGATAATTAGCCCATGATTCTTGAGCTATCGAGACGCATAAGCCACCACCTTACCGTCTTGCATCAGAACACAGCCCAAACCCCCATGTGACGCATCGCTATAAACCACGAAGTCCTTACCAGGCTCAAGCTGTATCAGGATAGGAGCCTGAGTCAACACAGTCTTAAGCCTATCAAAACTTTCCTATTGTGCATCAGTCCAAACGAAAGGAACTCCCTTATGTAGAAGCTTAGTCAATGGAGCTGCGATTAAGGAGGACCCTTCTACGAAACACCTATAATATCTTACCAGTCCTAAAAAGCTGCGGATCTCAAACACATTCCTCAACTGTTTCCATTCCAACATAGCCTCAATCTTACGAAGATCTACATGAATCCCCTCAGCAGATGCCAGATGCCCCAAAAAGGTTACTTCCCAAAGCCAGAACTCGCATTTACTAAACTTCGCATATAAATGTTTCTTACGAAGAGTCTGCAGTACCACACTGAGATGCTCATAATACTTGTCCTCAGACTTAAAATATACCAGAATGCCGTCGGTTAACACTACCACAAATTGATCCAAGTATGGCTGGAACACATGGTTTACCAAATCCATGAATGCCACTGGTGCATTAGTTAACCCAAAGGGCATAACTAGGAACTCATAATGTCTGTAACGAGTCCTAAACACTGTCTTATGCACATCGGCTTCCTTTAGTCTCAACTGATGATAACTCGATCGCAAATAGATCGAACAAGTCATCTATCCTTGGAAGTGGATACTTGTTCTTGATCATTAACTTATTCAACTGGCGGTAGTTAATGCACATTCTCATCGTCTCATCTTTTTTCTTAACAAATAAAACAGGTGCTCCCTATAGAGACACACTAGGACGAATGAATCCATGATCTAATAGTTCCTCAATCTGAGTCTTAAGTTCCATCAACTTTTTTGGTGCCATTCGATAAGGGGTGATGGACACCAGAGTTATACGAGGGATCAATTTAATTCCAAACTCCACCTCTCAGCTCGGAGGCAATCCCAGTAGTTCCTCTGGAAAAATGTCTAGAAAATCCCTCATGGTCCTGATGTCCTTAATCGAAGAGTCCACAGAATCCAAAACACTGATGTAGGCCAAGAATGCCTCCAACACGATGCTCCGTAGACCCACATCACAGACATGCCCCAGTGGCGATGGCGTCTACCATAGTGTCAACATGGTGCTACCCTAGTAGTTGCAATAGGAGGCTCAACTCTCACTGGCCCATTAGTCATGGCCTTTTTCTTAGGCCTCATCCCAGAATTCAAAGGCTCTAGATCCTTCTTAGCCTTCCCTTTTTCTCGGTTTTGACACTCAGTGCGCTTTACCTCTTCGGCGATCTTCGCCTTTTAAACCAAAGCTAAGGGTGAGCTAACGCACTTTGTGAGTGTACAAGAGACCATTAGAAGGTGCACTAAAAGGATACTAGCCTCTATGTCACAATACAGATGACTCGATGTCGCAACATAAGGAGCAGAATGGAGAAAAATCAAGATTGCTTTCAATGTCACAACATAGACTAAAGGTGTCACGACATGCCCTTGAAGATAGTTGCTGAGGAGTATACTGATTGATATGTCATGACACATGTCCTGGTGCATCGCAGCATCGAATCTATGACAGAAACAAAACATGAAGTAGGGGTGTTTTGGTCTACATAATTAAACTTTAAGTTCGGAATGTAAGCTAACCTAGGGTTAAGGACGACGGCCACCCAAAAGCTATAAATTGGCTCATTTGGCACATGTTATAGACATCATTCCTTTAGCCTAGATTCTCTCTATAAAAATTAGTTTAGTTTTCTTTCATTCTTAGGTTTTAGATTTAATTTATTTGTTCTTGTTAACTTTAAGAGATCTGAATTGTGGAAGCATTTAAACTCTGTGGATTCGTGCTTAATTTCAATACAATCAGGCTTTTTCTACTTTATCTTGTTGATTTAATTAACATGCTTTCTCCTTATATCAATTTCATATTATTTATGAAATCCATAAGGAATTAATCCCTTTGTGAGGGATTAACGAGTGGAGGTATGATTTATTAATTGTTTTTATAGGGTTACTCAACTGATCAACTATTTAGGAAAGGAAGAATGTGAAACAAACCCTGAGCCTGACAACCTCAGGAAGTCATCAAGGTGTGAAATAACCCAAAATTGGTATTGCCCATTTCTTAAGCACCTTCACCCCAAGCAAGTTTGGACTGTGAGGTTGAAAGATAAGTAGTTCTTGCTGACTTGTTATGTTAGTGGAAAATTGGAAGATCCTGCTACGGTAGCGACTAGTTGATTACGAAGAACCCGAAATAATAGTTTATAGGAATTATCGAAGTGAGCTAATCACTTATAATCGAGATTTGATTTACTCTACTTTTCTATCTCTTGTATTTTATTTATTTTATTATTCTAAAAACTTTAAAAACCTTTGTTTTATGTTCTCGTACGATAATTTATTTAAAGTATTAATTAGATCTTTTAGTGTTTAGGTTAAAATTGATCTAGCACTCGCCTCCCTTGGGTACGATCCTCAGAGTACTTACCTACTTTATTGTAAAACTATATTTTATTGCAGTATTCACATTCTGGACGTTAGTACGTCCGAAGGCAGTCAGTACCTAAGGGATTGGAGTTTAGAGAAAACTATTATTAAGCCAATTACCAAAAATAATTACTATTCTACTTGAGTTACAAATTAGTAGTGTTAATCAAGAAGCTAGATGGTAATAATAAACTAAATAAATTTAACTAAACCTAAATACACTCCTAGGTTCATGTATTGACCTTTCCTATTCCTTGTTTTGACTTCGCGAGTTCTTATTAGCCTAAATCCAATTGTTTTACTAATTAATTATTGATGTAAGGTTCTAACCAATCAACTAAGTAGATACGCTACGAAGATCTTCCGATACGTCCACTAGAATAACTAGTTAACAAGAACGACTTATCTTCTGACCTTACATTCCAGACTAGTTCAAGATTAAGGTCTTCACGGATAGGCCATACCAATTTTGGGTTAATTCCCACCTAAATGACTTCCTAAGGTTTTCAAGCCTAGGGTTTAAGTTATTCCTCTCCCAAATAGTTGATCCGCTAAGAAACTCTATCCTCTAATCAATTAATAAGATTAGAACAATTGAAACATGCGAGATATCTATAAAGTATAAATTGATTCCAATATTTACACAAACATTCAATTAAACAATGTTTAAAGAACGAGATATAAAGAATATAATAAAGGAAAAGAGATGCTCATGTATTTATCGATAAAAGCATGGCTCTGAAACAGTCTTCACTCACGAGTGTTTCACTTCAAAATAGGTGTAAACTTGAAATTATATAGTATTTTTCCATATATTTTTACCATCTTTTGACTTAATAATTATATTAATCTTAATTAATTTTTAATAAATTAATTAGATTTTGCTTAAATGTTAATATGAGACATGAGTTTAGAAAGTATGCGAAAATATGCTTTATTACATGATTTTTGTGCATAAATTATATTATTTTCATGTTAATTATTAATATGTTGTTTTTATTATGTAGCGTGTCCATGGAAGATGAGATTACCATAAGGATGCATGGACATGGACACATCCACCTTACTTGGATTGTAATACCAAACAAAATTGGGTCATAAGCATGCTAATTTGACTTAGTTAAAGTTTGTTACAAAGTGGACATGTCTGATTAATTTTTGGATCATGAAAACTTCCAACAATGGGGAGTCAAGCCCAATTTCAACACAGGCATATGGCTACCCAAAAATCAGCTTTGAGATATTTCTTTTGAGGTCCCTACAATTTTAATTTAATCATAAATTGGAACACAAACAATGCCTTTGAAACCGTCCACTCTATGCTAATTATAACATGATTTTATGTTTGAAATAATGAACCAAACCACTTCCCTTTCCATAATTTGTGGCCGACCTTGCAATGGAGAATATGGAGGGATTTTTAACTCTATTTTTAGTAAACTTCACCCTCACCTTCACCTATAAATACCACACTACTATCCTTTATTCTTCGTCCTTTCATTCATAACACATCTCTCATGCTACATTTTTTTCTCTTATTCCATTTCCCTTTCCTTTTTCCCCATCTTTAGCCACTCCATTTTCCCTTCTATTAGTTAGCCAAAAAAAGCCTCGACAAAATGATCTCTTGGCTGGCCACCTTGAGAAACCCTTAGCAAAAGAGAAATGAGAGGATTGGAGAAACACTTTAGTTAGAAAGATCTGAAAGGCTGATGAATTGAATTAGAGTTTGCTCTTTCCTCCTTGTTGTTTAATTTAAACATGTTTGCTAAGTGTTTATTGATCTTGCAATAAAAAATGATAGCTTAATTCCATTTAGCTAGGATGATTATGTTAATTCAATAATTTTTTTTAATTCATGTTTAACGTGTTTGTGCCTTAGTCAATCATGTTTTCAATTAAAATCAAGATATATTTCACTCATACGTGATTGGATGCATTTAGACTAGCTGAGCGATACTAACCAAATGACAGCGAGTAGACTCACAATTGAAAAGTGCAATGCTCAATTTAGATCATTAAATCTGTCTAAATTAGAGGTTCATAATATCTTTAATTAGCTCTATTATCTTGCATATTTTTTAGGTTAATGTGATTAAACTGTTTCAAACTTAATTATCCTTGTTACCTTGCATAAATACTAAGAAACCCTTAGTTTAATATGATCAGTAAAATGCTTGTTTCACTAAGTAAAAGATCCGAAATGACTTAATTTGGTTTCTAAACTCATGAAAGATGAAGTTGCCATGGAATGTTTTTCGAACACTGCTAAGCATGGTGAAAATGAAGTAAGTTGATTAATGTAATTATCCTAGCCTATACATGTTATTGATTGTTGAAGTTGTGTTTCTATCGCTAAAAACAATTCATACATTTAGATAATTTTGCATATCTAGTTTAAAATTGCATTAGGGATCAATTTTGTATCTAATTAAATCATCATCACTCAAATTATTGTGTTTTTATACGAAATTGTGAATTTATAATTTTGAAAATAATCGATTAACACACAAAGTCCTTGTAGAGACGATAACTCATTTTACTTACTTATTACTTGAACAACTTTGTTCACTTGCACAAAAATCCAGTTACAAGTTTTTGGCATCGTTACCGGGGATTGTTGCCTTAGTCATTCTTTATGAAATTATTTTTGTAGTTTGGTTTTTATTTAATTTCCAACATTATTAATTTATTTTTTATCATTTATTTTTGATTTATTTATCAGGTGTTTATGAGCATAGATTGAATCATCGATCTATTACCTGTAGACCTTAAAATTAAGCGAACATTTAGAAAGAGAAGATGCGAGAGATTAGCTCAAAGAGAAACCGAGATGTAGCTTGGAAATAAAAATGACAGACAAGATAATGGAGTCAATCATGTGCACAACCCAATCCTTATTACTGATGATATGGATTGTGCCATAAGACAATGCGTTGTGCCACTCTTCAATAAGTTAAATTCGAGAATTAAGAGGCCAGATATCGAGGCACCCTAATTCGAATTGTATCCAGTTATGTTTCAAATACTCCAAATGGTGGGCTAGTTTAGTCGTATGCCTATGGAAGATCCACATCTTCACCTTCGATTATGAATGGAGGTGAATGATTCGTTTAAGATAGGTGGTGTGACTAAAGGTGCGTTAAGGTTGAAGCTATTTCCATACTCATTGTAGGATTGAGCATGAGCATGGATGAATTCATTGCCACCAAGTTCAAGTTCTACATGGCAAGAATTAGCAGAAAGGTTTTTAGTAAAGTATTTTCCACCAAGCAAGAACACAAAGTTGCAAAATGAGATAACCACTTTCCAACAATTAGATGACGAGTCTTTGTACGAGGCGTGGAAAGATTCAAAGAATTGCTTCGTAAGTATCTTCATCATAGGATTCCTCATTGTATCCAACTAGAGACGTTTTATAACGGTTTTAGCACACATACAAGATTAATAGTAGATGCTTCTACAAATGGTGTGATTTTGTCTAAGTCTTATAATGAGGCTTACGAGATCATCGAAATGATCGTTAGCAACAATTACAAATAGCCAACAAATCGACCAATTTTTGGAAGACGAGTAGCTAAAGTGCAAGAAGTGGATGCACTGACTTCACTCTCTGCTCAAGTATCTTATATTTCCTCAATGTTTAAACATTTTACCACTAATGGTTTGAATAATTTTGTAGCTCAATCACCAAGTTAATATGATGTTGTTTGCTGTGTGTATTGTGGGGATGGTCATTCTTTTGAGAATTTCCCTTCAAACCCCGAGTTTGTTTGTTATGTAAGGAATCAATACCAAAATTAAAGTAGACAATGACCACAATCTAACTTGTACAATCCATCATGGTAAAATCATCTGAATTTTGCCTTGAGTAACCAAGGAAATGGACCGAACAATCGTATGCAGTATAGACCCAATCAATCCCAAGGGTTTATTTAACAAGCTCTAAAACCACCTCAAGCTGAGTCATCAAACATTTTGGAGGACTTGTTGAAGGCATACATGGCAAAAAATGACACTTTGATCCAAAGTCAAGCAGCAACACTGAAAAATCTTGAGAACCAGATAGGTTAGTTAGCTACTGAGCTTCGTAGTAGACCGGAAGTAGCCTTACCGAGCGATATAGAAAATCTAAGGAGTTTGGGTAAAGAGCATTGCACTGTAGTTGCATTACAAAGTGGTAAGATTTTGGACCCTAAGGAGGTTGTGGTTAAAAATAAGCCTATTGAAATGGAGGAAAGTCAACCAACAGTTGAAGTTCTGTAATAGCCTGAATTAGGGCATAGTCAAAATAGTGGTTTCAAGACCACAAATTCGAAGTAGAAAAATCTACTGTGATAAATTTTTAAGGTGTACAATATGATTGAATGCATGTGTGAGAATTTTGATAAGAAATTTTAGCGATAAGGTGTCCAATTAGACTAGTAGGACTAAATTGCAAAAAGTGCAAAATAAGGTTCTAGAAGCATTGAGTACTTAATTGAATTGAATTGGTAAATTAGAGGTCCTTATTTAGTAATTAGACATTTTATATCATGATAGACAAAAATGGACATGGAAGGGTTTAAGGGTAATTTGGTTAATAAATTAATAAAAAGGGAAAATAAAGTCAAAATTATCCATCTTTCACTTTTCTATGTCAAAATTAGAGAGACTCCGTAGCTAGGGTTTTCTTCAACTTTCAAGATTGATTGTAAGTGTAACATCCCTATCCCGTAACCGTCGCCGGAATAGGTAAGGGGCATTACCGGACTTGTAACATATACCGGAGTAGTAAAATTTTAAACTTTTTAATCAAGAACCATCACGTATCATCTATCATTAGAGCATGCTTCAATTGATCATAAAATGATGCATATAACTGTTGGAAATCTAATTGGAAACATGCTAAAAGATAGGAGAACATGTGCAAAATTTCAAAGTTAGGGACACACGGCCGTGCCCCTTGCTCGTGTTCTTCACACACGGCCGTGTCCCTCCAGACACGCCCAAACCTTTCAGCCCGTGGTCGAATCTGACTTATCCCACACGGCTGTCCAACACACCCATGGGGTTAGGCCGTGTGTCGCCCACGGCCTAGGCACGCCCCTGCCCTTACCCCGTGGTCGAAACTGTCAAATATCACACGATTACCTGACACGCCTGTGTACAAAACAGAGCAGGCCATGTGACTATACTGCCAAATTTCACACGGCTACAAATTACCAGACACGCCCGTGTGTCTAGGCTGTGTACCAAAACTGACCAAAACATCAAGGTGTAGGGAACACTCGGTCGAAACACACGCCCGTGTTCCCTGGCCGTGTGGCACAAATATAGGCTTGGTTTAAGCTAATTTTTGCCACCCAATATAGGTCATTTCTACTAGCCATTAACCAACAACATTTCATGCCATTCTACCAACCTAAAACATACCAAATTTAAGCACAAAATGGACCCAAAATCATCTCAATTTATTCACAAATCAAGCACACCAACTCAAAGGCCTAAATGACCATTTCCATGCACTCATCCACACATATATACATATCAATTATGCAAGCTTATAGTTTCATCAAAATCACATATCTTTCCATAAGCACATATAGCCAAAGAACAACTCTAATACTTGATTATATTCATATATGATCCAAGCCACATCTCATAGCTTGATTATTTACCAAAATATACCATATTCACTAAACATCTAGCCTATACATGCCATGACCATTTTATTTACAAAAGTTTCAAAAGTACCAAAGTTTGATAGATAGTGTGATGGCGATCTCTGACTCGTCTAATTATCGAGCTAGCTTCCGAATCTATAAGACAGTGAAAGAAATGAACAGAGTAAGCTTCTAAAGCTTAGTAAGTCCGTATAATATAGAAATTAAACCTTACCGAATCAATGCGATAATTACAACAACAATGCCAATTCAATTCATATACTCAAGTTGCCTATTTCACAAGTATACACTTGTTAGTTCATGTAACATATAAATTCATTCATGTACCAACCACAACATTCATGTATCATATCATTGCTCAAATACTTGTACATGTATTTCATATAACTTATACCATATAATCCATGTAATTCTCATGTCTCATATAACATGTAATACATATATCATTCAATCTTCATGTAACATGTATCGGTAATTGCCCGTTAAACCCTTAAGAACATCGAGGGATACTCGGGTGATACACACACAGTGTATATACGTATAACCTGTAACCCATCAATGCCTCATGTATGCTCTTTCGAGCCTGTATTGGTATGCCCGAAGGCTGAACATGTGATTCCGAAGGATGAACGGTAAGCCCGTAGGCTAACGGTGAGTCCGAAGACTAAACAGGTGATCCCGAAGGATAAACCTGTAGCTCATGATCACGTGGGGAGTCCGCAACAAATGCAGGAGCTCGAACCACCCTGTAGCCCTAGTGACATGTCACTTGTATCCTATCGACTTTTACGGTTCTAACGGGGCTCGGTATTCATTTCTCACTTGTAACAATTTCATTTCAATTTCATATGTATACATCCAAATAGGCTATTCAATCAACTAATATGTCATATATTCCATTAACAACAATTATAAACATAAACACATTAAATTTCATTATACGAACTTACCTCATAATCCCGTATTTACTCGTCTATTTTTCGTTTTCCCCGATCAAGTTTCGGGATTCGATCGTCTTTATCTAAATTAATGCAAAATTCAGTTATTTACTAACTCACATATTCAATTCAATCCAAAAAATATAATTTGACATATTTACAATTTAGCCCCTATATTTTCAATACTTTGCAATTTAGTCCTCTCATCACAAAAATGTCAAATTACACAATCAATCCCCCAATTCACTATAGCCGAATATTCAAGGGACTTATACAAGCATATATCTTTCAATTAATCACAAATTTAACCTTAAAAAATTCTACCTTTTTACAATCAAATCCTCAAAACCCATTTTCTTCAAAATTTACTTTAAAATTCTTGTATATTTCCACGTAATAGACAATAATTCATCAAAATCTATCAATATATCAAGGATTCATCAATGGCATTTTTCAAGGATATTCACAAAATCAGAAATTGAGGTACGGGTCGACTAATATACGAAGCAACGATCTCAAAAACGTAAAAATCACTAAAAACCGAAGTCAAAACATACCTCAATTTAGCAAAATAGTAGTCGAATGAAGAAAACCTTTAAACCCTTTATTTTTGTTCATATAATCGGTGAAGAAGGTAATGAAAATGAAGACATTTTATGTTTTGTTTTAATTAAAACATATAATAAATCAAATGACCCTTTTACCCTTTGTAAAATTATTATAAAACCTTATAAAATATGGACATAATGGTCCATCACCAACCACTCCAAATAAAAATGGCATAATTGCCATGCAAGTACCTCCTTTTATAAAGCCATGCTCAAATAGGTCATTTATAAAATAGAACTCTAATTTATCGCTTTACGCGATTTAATCCTTTTTATCAAATTAACCAGTCAAACGATAAAAATTCTAAACCAAACTTTCACACTGTAATTCTATCATGCTGTAAAACATATTAAAGCAATAAAAATAATAATTCGACTTGGTTAAGTGGTCCCGAAACCACCCGTTCCGACTAGGGTCTAAAGTAGGCTGTTACAGTAAGTGCCTCCTAGTCCCGTTTTTAATGTTCTTTACATTTTTGGAGCCCTCGTAGGCCGATTTACCTATTGCTACCATTATTTTAAGCTAGGGTTCATATTCAAAAATTTACCCATGTGTGATATGCATGTATTTTGATGTTTAATGGTAGAAAATGAAAGTTTGATGTGTGATAAACATTTTTTACTGGGTGATTTTTAATGAAAATGTATAAAAGGACCTATTTCTAAAAGTTGTAAAACATGTGTATAAAATGTGATTTAGTGAAAAGTGTGGGTTGATATGAGCATGTATATGTATTAGCTAGGCTTGGGTAACAAAGAAAATGAGTACATCTTGTTATAGCCTAGGGACTAAAGTATAAATAAGTCAAACTTTAAGGGCAAAAATGTAATTTTTCCATAGTGGGATTTTTGGACTGAATTGAGTAATGTGATAATTAAATGAGTTCAATTTGGTATTATAGATCAAGAAAGATGAGGATTCGACCTTGATCGGGGAAAAGAAAAGATTTTAGACTAAATAGAATAACTTGTCATTTTGGACCGATGTAAGTTTGTATGTAAATAATGCATCATTTTATTTTACTTTAATGTCTTAATGATGTATGAAATGTGTGAATTGTATTATGTGACATAATCGACAAATTTCGACAAGTGATAAATGTGAACAAAAAATCTCGGTTGAACCTTAGGAATAGAGTCAGATACAAGTGACATGTCACTAGGAACCCAAGTGTATGATTGTGTGATTATGTGATGTCCGGCTGCTGGTGTTGTACATCTACCAGTGGCTAGGTTATCCTGTATATGTTGTGGATACCTGTCAGCTTGTGTAGGTAGCATTGAGTAATTATGTCTCGACCGTCAGCTTGTGTAAGTAGACCCGTGACTAGCTCAAGAATGAGCGTATATGTGATAAGTGGTAGCTTCGGCTACATATATGTGGCACTTATGTGGAAGTTTCTGGGTATCCAATAGTATTCCGATGTGTTCAACGGGAATAACAAAAGATGTGAAAATATGTGTGTTTTGTATGAAGATGTGATACAGGTGTGTAGGAGAATGTAACGCCCTAAAAACTGGTATTCTTTAATTCTATTTGTTTTGGTTTAGTTGCATGTTTGGAGCGTTGGTTAAGTGAATTGGGATGTTTAGGAGTCTCTAGGAAGGTTTGGGTTCAAGCTTAGGTCTGAAGAAAATTTTTATTTTTGGGCACTTAAAGGGATTTGGTGTAACGGCCCACTTTATACCCTAGTCGTAACGAGTGGTTTCGGGACCACTTAACCGAGTCAAATTATTAATTTTATGGCTTTAATATGTTTTACAGCATGATAGAATTACCGTGTGAAAGTTTCGTTTAGAAATTTTATTGTTTGACTAGTTAATTTGATAAAAAGGATTAAATCGCGTAAAGCGATAAATTAGAGTTCTATTTTATAAATGGCTTATTTGAGCATGGCTTTATAAAAGGAGGTACTTGCATGTCAATTATGCCATTTTTATTTGGAGTGGTTGGTGATGGACCATTATGTCCATATTTTATAAGGTTTTATAATAATTTTACAAAGGGTAAAATGGTCAAATGGCTTTATAATATGTTTTAATTAAATAAAACAAGAAAAATGGCTTCATATTTCTTCTCTTTCACCGATTCTTCAAAAAAAACAAGGGTTTTAAAGCCTTCAAACATTCGGCTACTATTTTGCTAAATTGAGGTATGTTTTGACTTCGGTTTTTATTGATTTTTACGTTTTTGAGATCGTTGCTTCGTATATTAGTCAACCCGTACCTCAATTTCTGATTTTGTGAATATCCTTGAAAAATGCCATTGATGAATCCTTGATATATTGATAGATTTTGATGAATTATTGTATATTATGTGGAAATATACAAGAATTTTAAAGTGATTTTTGAAGAAAATGGGTTTTGAGGATTTGATTGTAAAAAGGTAGAATTTTTAAGGTTAAATTTGTGATTAATTGAAAGATATATGCTTGTATAAGTCCCTTGAATATTCAGCTATAGTGAATTGGGGGATTGATTGTGTAATTTATCATTTTTGTGATGAGAGGACTAAATTGCAAAGTATTAAAAATATAGGGGCTAAGTTGCAAATATGTCAAATTATATGTTTTTGGATTGAATTGAATATGTGAGTTAGTAAATAGCTGAATTTTGCATTAATTTAGATAAAGATGATCAAATCCCGGAACTTGATCGGGGAAAACGGAAAATAGACGAGTGGATACGGGATTACGAGGTAAGTTCGTATAACGAATTTAATGTATTTATATATGTTCATACGTATTGTTTTTTGAAAATATGAAATGTTAGATGATTAAATAGCCTAATGGAACGAGTATATATGAGATTGAAATAGAAATGTTAACTTGTTACAAGTGATAAATTGAATACCGAGCCCCGTTAGAACCGTAGAAGTCGATAGGATACGTGTGACATGTCACTAGGGCTACAGGGTGGTTTGAGCTCCTACATTTGTTGCGGACTCACCACGTGCTCATGAGCTATAGGTTTATCCTTCGGGATTACATGTTCAGCCTACGGGCTTACCGATTATCCTTCGAGATTATATGTTCAGCCTCCGGGCTTACCGTACAGGCTCGAAAGAGCATATATGACGCATTGACGGATTACAGGTTATATGTATATACACTGTGTGTGTATCACCCGAGTATCTTTCGATGTTCTTATAGGTTCAACGGGCAATACCGATACATGTTACAGGAAAGGTTAATTGATATTTGAATATATGAGAAAGATGTTATATGAATACATGAATGGTATAAGGTACATGTTATAAGAGTTATGTGCTATACATGAGATAATGAAGTATATGAAATACATGTCATATGATTTGTATGAATGGAATGATACTAGTTACATGATCAACATGTTATATGAGAAAGTGCAAAATGAAGGCATATTATGTCATATGATTTACAAGATTTGTATATGTTACATGAAATGAAGTATTTGATAAGCTTTTATATATGATATGTTACGAAACTACATAAACTAATGAGTGTGAGCTTGTGCAATAGGCTATAAGATCATATGTTTGTAATGGCCTTATTTATGGATACCTCATTGAAATGGTAAGTTTCATTTCATGTTATATGGACTTACTAAGCTTTCAAAGCTTACTTTGTTTACTTTTCCCTTGTTTTAGATTCGGAAGCTAGCTCGATAATCGGATGTGTCAGAGATCACCATCACACTATCTACTAAGCTTTGGTACTTTTAAACCTTTTGTAAATGAAATGGTCATGGCATGTATAGGCTAGATATTTTGTGAGCATGATATAATTTGGTAAATGATCAAGCTATGAGATGTGGCTTGGGTCATATATGTATATAATCAAGTATTTGAGTTGTTCTTTGGCTATATGTGCTTAAAGATATGTGATTTTGATGAGACTATAAGCTTGCATAGTTAATATGTTTACTATGTTTTATGTACAAGATATGTGCATTGTTAGCTTAGGTGAAAGGTAAGGAATGATTATGTATATTTATGTGTGGATGAGTTCATGAATGTGGCTATTTTAGCTATTGAATTGTTATGCTTAGTGAGTGCAAGATTTATGATGATTTTGGTCAATTATATGCTTGAATTGGTTTGTTTTTGGGTGGCAATTTGGCTTAAACCGAGCCTATAACGTGCCACACGGCCAGGGAACACGGACGTGCGCTTCGACCGTGTGTCCCCTGCACCTTGATGTTTTGGTCAGTTTTGGTACACGGCCTAGACACACCGGCGTGTCTGGTAACTTGTAGCCGTGTGAAATTTGGCAGTATAGTCACACGGTCTGCTCTATTTTGTACACGGGCGTGTCTGGCAGCCGTGTGGTATTTGACAGTTTCGACCACGGGCTGAAAGGTTTGGGCGTGTCTGGAGAAACATGGCCGCGTGAGAAGAACACGGGCAACGGGCACGGCCGTGTGTCCCTAAGTTAAAATTTTCGCAAATTTTCCCTATCTTTTAGCATGTTTCCAATTAGATTTCCAATAGTTATATGCATCATTTTATAATCAATTGAAGCATGCTCTGATGATTGATGATACGTGTTGGATCTTGATTAAAAAGTTTAAAATTTTACTGCTCCGATATATGTTACAGGTCCGGTAATGCCCCTTACTATAATACCCCAAACCCGGCCTGGACGTTATGGCTAGATCTGGTGTGTCACATGGACCTACACCTAAGTTTATGACCTTTTTGCTAGTTGTGGCTTGAGTGAAATTTTCATTAAAACCGCAAGTCTGTGAAAAGTCATTTTGTTAAGCCTTTAGGTTATCCATACTTTGAACTCGTTGATTTTTGAAAACGTTCTTAAGATTTTGAAAACCCGCGCAGCCTATAACTAGCGGTTTCGATAAAATATGAATTAAACCATAAAAGAAAATAAAACCAATAAAGAAATTTAAATAGCGGCCTTATTACAATTAAAACCCAAAATAGAATAATTAAATACTTAAAATGAAAAGAAAACCGAATTTGCAGATGCTGTGGCCACTCCGAATCTCTCCCAGTTCCAAGCCCACTATGGTTGAGGGTTTCCTACAGAGATGAAATTAAGGGATGAGTTTGATAACTCAGTGTGTAACATAATCTTAACCATAGGCCAAAACAGATCAAGCCTCAGAAATCAGAGTTAATTGGGCCTTGGCCTATTATAGAAATCAGGTTAAGCCCATAAGCCCATAATAGATACATATCAGATATAATATGCAAACACAAAAGCCCAACCCAAATCCATCCATAACACCCCCGTACCCGCCTTACACCATGTGGGGAGACTACTCGACCCACCCAACCGCTACACACCACAGAAATTTGCAGCGAGGCTGCCAGATATTGTGACGAGGTCACCAGATACAGATATTGTGGCGAGGCCACCAGAACAGATATATATGTGGCGAGGCCACCAGATCAGATATATATGTGGCGAGGCCACCAGATTGCAGCGAAGCTGCCAGAACGCTTCCTCCATCATAAACCCAAACCCCATGCAACAGGCATACATGTTATGACATATAACATACAGAATCTCATGCATCAGATATACACATGTATTATGAGATATGACATACAGAAATAGAAAATCATACGTTTCATACAGAATTTACCCTAGGGGTATAAAGGTCATTTTGCACCTAGGGGTAAAATGGTAATTTTCCATACTTAGGGGTATTTTAGTCTTTTCCCAGATTTTTAGAGAATTTTATGCATGTCCAAGTAATTACTAGTCAAATTATGCCTACGTAAGTCCATTTAACCTTAGTTTCCAGTCTTGCCCTTTTTAGCCCAAAACCCCTAATGGGCCTTACTGAGTCCATTAACATCCTGAGCCCGTTAAACCAAATTTTATGCTCAGTTTACTAACTTTAACCATATTATTAACTTTGACACCGTTAAATTGCCTTTTCGCCAATTTTACCTATATGGGCTCGAAAGCCCATTGGGCCCATCTTTGGCCCCACGAAGCCCAACTTACCAAAATGCTTGGAATTGCACCTTCCGCAATTTTGTCATCGTTGAAACCAAAGTTGCCCATAACAGAGTAAATGATTACTCTTAGGTTCTCCCAAGACCGATTATTCGGTCACCTCCGGTCAGTTTTCGATCAACCTTTCGGTCATTACGGCTTTTACCGTTCTAGTCTAAAGTGGAGATATGATACACACCTGTTAGCTGTCGAAGTGATGACGAGAACCTCGCACAAAAACCTACAGTTGATCACTAAAGTGTTAGCCTAACAATTGACAACCAATAAGCCATAATCCCCTTACTACAATCGGCCAACATGACTGAAGTCCCTAAAAGCCTTTACCTTTTTGTCGAAAAAAAATAGACTAAGTCTATGAGCCCAACCGTGCCAACCTTCAAGTCCTTGCAAAAAGTCCTCTTGCTCACCCTAACACAACACCAAAACAAGAGGCCACAATGCCTTAGTCCAAACGATAGCCTCCCCTAAAGGGGTTTCGGCTTTATACTTAAAACGTGATCATCTAACAAAGACAAGTTCCCTAATACTTACCAACCTAGCCTCGATCTACAACGATTCCCCTTGCAACTACGAGAAGAGATAAAAGATGATCTGACGTTCGGCTTTGAGCACCACAGGGTATGGAGGTTTCGGTTTCTCTCTTTGAAGAAGCAAATGAGGTTTAACACAAGAAGATTCGACTAAGGAGTTATGGGAGATGTCGACAAAAGGAGAGAAAGAAGGGAGTTATGTGACTGATGATAAATCGGCAATGGAACCACAAGGTTTCGGTCAAGGGGATAATCGGTAATGAAGTGTTTGCTTTCGGCTTTTTGTGACTATCAACAAGAGAATAACGTCAGAAGAAGATATATGGATGATAGAAGAAGAAAATGGAAAAGAAGAAAATAAGAAAAGAGATTTGAGAGGGAAAGAAATGAGCAATCGGTTTAACAGAAGAAGAACGGCACAAGATGGTGTTTTGAAAGATCTATGTTCGGCAAATGAAAAGAAAAGAGGATTCGGCAATGGGGTGTATTAGGGTTCGGCTACTAGAACAAAAAGAAGAACGAAATGGCAAAACGAACCTAATATGCTATGTCAAACGAACAAAAGAAAAGGATTCACTAACCTAAGATAAAAAAAGGCATAAGAACACAAGAAGACCTAAGGGAGAAATCAGCACTTCTAGCACCTAATTGCCGAAAATGCACCACTAAGAGTCCCTTGGCTGGCCACTTTCATTCAAATTCAAAAGTCCATAATTTGCTCCTTGATTCACTCTTTATGACCGATTCAAACTTCTTCCAAGCAGAGTTTTACTCTGCTTCAAACTCTTACATGCTCCTTGCACAAAATAAAACGCCACAATTGCATATTCTGGGACTTTAACCTTGGCCCTCCTTCAAGCTCCACATGCCATATTTTTAGGAGACTAGTGGCGTCACTTAGCCACTCCACCAAGGCTCCTTTTGTGCTATATTCCACGCACAATTTCTTAAAACACCTACTTGCAAAAGCCCCCTGTCCACTAAGTGAAAAATCTAAAATTTTCCCGAGTTTTTAACCAACACCTGGGCCTTCCATAGGCCCATTAATACTCCTCAAACTAGAATTACACACCCAAATACCAGAGTTAAAACATTTTGTCAGATGAACAACAATTCAAGAGAGACCCAAAAATTTGGGCGTTACAACTCTACCCTCCTTAAAGAAATTTCGTCCTTGAAATTTACCTGATCTAAACAAATGGGGATATTGCTGCCGCATTGCCTCTTCTGGTTCCCAAGTAGCTTCCTCTCTACCGTGATTACGCCAAAGTACCTTTACCAATGGGACTGATTTTCTTCTTAGAACCTTTACGTCTCGATCTAAAATCTACACAGGCTCTTCTTCGAAAGTCAAATCAGGCTGTACTTCCGCCTCTGCAACTGGTAGAATATGGATAGGGTCAGAACGATATCGTCTTAACATGGATACGTGAAACACATCATGAATCCTATCCAGCTCCGGAGGTAATTCCAACTGGTAAGCCACCGGACCTACTCGCTTAAGAACCCGATAAGGCCCAATAAACCGTGGACTTAGCTTGCCTTTCTTACCAAATCTTAATATCTTCTTCCAAGGCGAAACCTTCAGAAAGACCATGTCACCCACTGAGTACTCAATCGCCTTACGCTTCAAATCTGCGTAAGACTTCTGCCGATCAGATGCCTCTTTTAACCGATCCCTAATCACCTTGACCTTCTCCTTCGTCTCTGCTACCAATTCAGGTCCAAGAACTTGCCGCTCGCCCAATTCGGTCCAACAGCTAGGTGAACGACACTTACGCCCATACAGTGCCTCATAAGGCACCATTCGGATGCTAGCCTGATAACTGTTATTATACGCAAACTCGGCTAACGGAAGATAATCCTCCCAACTGCCTCGAAAGTTGATAACACATCCCCTCAACATATCTTCCAGAATCTGAATAACCCCCTCTGACTGACCATCAGTCTGAGGATGAAAAGCCGTGCTAAAGTTCAGTCGCGTTCCCAATGCCTCATGCAACTTTTGCCAGAACCGAGATGTGAATCTAGGATCTCGATCGGAAATAATACATTGGCACCCCATGCAGTTGCACAATCTCCACGACATATAATTTGGCTAACTTCTGAAGTGAATAATCAGTACGTACAGGGATGAAATGAGCAGATTTAGTCAACCTATCTACAATCACCCAAATCAAGTCCTTCTTCGACGGCGTCAAGGGCAACCCACTTACAAAATCCATGGTCACCATTTCCCACTTCCAAAGTGGTAGTTTCACTGGTTGCAGAAGTCCAGAAGGTAACTGATGTTCAGCTTTCACCTGCTGACAAGTCAGACATTTCCCGACAAATTCTGTTACCTCACGCTTCAACCCAGGCCACCAATACAACTCCTTTAAGTCATGATACATCTTATTACCTCCAGGATGCATAGCACACAGTCCTTTATGAGCTTCATTCAGAATTGCTTGCCTCAAATTAAAATCCTTCGGGATGCAAACTCTACCTCGGAAACATAAAACTCCTTCACTGTTAAGTCCAAACTCGGAAGTATTCCCATCCTTAATCTGCTGAAATCGAGAAACCAAAGACTCATCCCTCAACTGTTTTTTCTTAATCTCATCCACCCAGGTTGGCCTTACTTGTAGTTCTGCTAACAGACTACCGTCATTATACAGACTCAATCGGGCAAACATCGCTCTTAGATCAGATACAGTTCTACGACTTAGGGCATCAGCCACCACATTAGCTTTGCCTGGATGATACTCGATCGCACAATCATAATCCTTAAGCAACTCTATCCATCTCCGTTGCCTAAGGTTCAGCTCCTTCTGAGTCAGCAAGTACTTAAGGCTCTTATGATTTGTGTATATAATACACCTTTCTCCGTACAGGTAATGTCTCTAAATCTTAAGGGCAAAGATTACTGCTGCCAACTCCAGATCATGGGTAGGATAGTTTACTTCGTGAGGTTTAAGCTGTCGCGATGCATAAACAACCACTTTACCCCCTTGCATCAACACACAGCCCAACCCAACATGTGATGCGTCACTGTGCACGATAAAATCTTTTCCAGACTCCGGCTGTATCAGTACAGGTGCTTCGGTCAAAACCTTCTTCAGCTTCTCAAAAGCTTCTTGCTGCTGCTCGGTCCAAATAAATGGTACTCCCTTCCTTATGAGTTTTGTCAACGGTGCTGCCATCACCGAAAATCCTTCCACAAACTTTCTATAGTACCCAGCTAAACCCAGAAAACTTCAAATTTCTGCCACTGATTTCGGTGGTTTCCATTCCAGAATTGCTTTAATCTTTTGAGGGTCCACCTTAATCCCCTAGCAGAAACAACATGCCCCAAGAAAGTTACCTCCCTCAACCAGAACTCACACTTACTGAATTTCGCATAAAGCTCCTTTTCCCTTAACACTTGCAGCACCACACGGAGATGCTCATCATGCTTCTCCTCAGATTCAGAATAGACCAAAATATCGTCGATAAAGACGACTACAAAACGATCCAAGTATGGCTGGAATACTCGATTCATCAGGTCCATAAATGCTGCAGGTGCATTGGTCAGCCCAAATGGCATAACCAAGAACTCATAGTGCCCATACCGAGTTCTGAATGCTGTCTTGTGAATATCCACCTCTTTCACCCTTAACTGATAATATCCAGATCGAAGGTCGATTTTAGAAAATACTGAAGCTTCTCTAAGTTGGTCAAACAAGTCATCGATTCTTGGTAACGGGTACTTATTCTTAATCGTCAATTTGTTCAACTATCGATAATCGATGCACATTCGCATTGACCCATCTTTCTTCTTCACGAACAACACTGGTGCTCCCCACGGAGACACACTTGACCTAATAAAGCCTCTATCCAACAGTTCTTGAATTTGAGCTTTCAGCTCCACCAACTCCTTCGGTGCCATCCTATAAGGTGCAATGGACACCGGTGCTGTACCAGGCATCAAATCGATCCCAAACTCAACCTCTCAATTCAGAGGTAAACCTAGAAGCTCTTTAGGAAACACATCCTGAAAACCGCTAACAGTTCTAACTTTGTCCACAGTCAGTTCCCCAATTTCTGCTTGACTAATGAATGCCAAATAAGCCTCACATCCTTTTCGAATCCATTTCTCGGCTCTTAATGTCGACACCACATTGGACAGATAATCTCTACGTTCACCTATCACCATAACCTCCTCATCCTCTGCAGTCTTTAATCTTATTCGCTTAGCAGCACAATCCAGAGTAGCCCTGTGCTTAACAAGCCAATCCATCCCCAAGATAAGATCGAATTCTCCGAAAGGTAGCTCCATCAAGTCTCCAGAAAAGATTTTTCCTTGAGTCTCTATAGGCACGTCTCTATACAGTTTGTCTACCCTAACCGAGTGACCCAAAGGACTTAGTACAGATACCCCACTCACTGTTTCCTCAGAGCGCACACCCAGCAACCCAGATATAGCACCTACAACATAAGAATGGGTAGATCCAACATCTATCAATGCAGTGTATGGCATACTAGAAATCAAAAACGTACCGGTTATGACGTCAGAAGGATCACCCTCCTCTCGGCGACGAGCTGCATACACCAATGCTGGCTGACGAGCCTCAGCAAAACCAGCACCCCTACCAGGTGCTCCTTGTCCTCGACCATTACAATTTTTACCTCTGCCTTGTCCACGACCCCTCGGAGCTGGTGGTCCACCCCTCACTAGTTGAGCAACCCTCCGATCCATAACTTGTCCCTGATCCGGTTCTTCAAGACAATCCTTAACCCTATGCTCCATAGATCTACATCGAAAGCAAGCTCCAAAACATTTCTGACACTCGCCCATATGTATCTTACCACAGCTTCTACAACCCTGCGGTCTAACGGTGTTCGTGGGTACTGCTCGTACTGGCTCCACCACTCTTGCTCTCTTGACATTCCTGTTGGCCCCATCTGATGGTCCAGAATCCCTCCGGAAGCGGTTCTATCCTTTTCGCGATTCTGTCTTTCTGTTCGTTTTACTTCTTCAGCTATCTTAGCTTTCTCAACCAAAGCAGCAAAGTTACGCTCCTTCTGCAGAGCAATCAGCACCCTCAGTTCATCCCTCAGACTATCCTCAAAGCGCATGCTACGCTCATATTCAGTAGCAACTATCCCAGAAGCATATCGTCAGCCTCAGAAATTCAACCTCGTACTCAGATACTGTCCTACCTCCTTGAACCAAATTCAAGAATTCTTTCCGGCGGGCGTCCACATAGCTAGCCCCAACATATTTCCCTTTAAAGGCTATCTTAAACAGCTCCCAAGTTACCTCACCAGCTGAAGTTCCATCTCTCACTATGAGCCACCACTGATAAGCTTCATCTCTAAGCAACGATACAGCTTCCTTTAGCTTCTACTCCACGGAGCAGTCCAAATCATCCATGATTCGCTCTGTGGCCACCAACCAATACTCGGCCACATTTGGGGCTACACTAGACACGCCCCTAAAGAACTCTGCTCCATTAGCCTGGAGTCGTTCAGAGATAGATCCCCAGAATCCATTACCGGTACTTGCCCCAGCAACCCTTTCCAGAACTCGTAACATTGCTTGCGATAGGGCGTCATCCCCTACACCCCGATCATGAGACTCCACCTCCGTTGCCGGTGGTATTGGTACGTCAGCTGCTGGCGCATGACCCGAGGATGAAGATTCAGCTCATACACTACCTCGGCCACGTCCACGGCCCTTACCACGAGCTGCTCGCGTACTCATTTCGTATTATCTATTTTAGAAATTTTATGAGTCAGATTAATATTCCAGTGTTTATTACAGATGTCTTATGAATAAGTAGGATTTTAGAGTTTGTTTTCTTTCGCGGACACCTAGCTACAATCTCAGTCTACTTATCAAAGTTTCTATAGTTTCAGTAATACCCTAACTAAAGTATCATAACAGAGTCTTAGTCAGGCATATAATCAGAATTGCAGAATTATTCAGGAAAGTTCAGGAAACTTACAGGCTTGAGTCGGAGATTCGGTGTGCCACTCTTTCAAAAGATTACATAGGAAAACTTAATTTATTCTTTAAAAATAAATTATTTATGTACAAAAGGAGTTCATCAAAACAAGTTCCAATTAATTTTGAAAACACTTGTCAAAAACATGATCTTTCAAAAATCTTTGTTTTGACTTTTTTGAAAACTTCCATTTTTAGACCCGATCCACGGTCGCGCTGTTGCAACTTAGCTCTGATACCACTAAATGTAACACCCCAAACCCGGCCTGGACGTTATGGCTAGATCTGGTGTGTCACACGGACCTACACCAAAGTTTATGACCTTTTTGCTAATTGTGGCTTGAGTGAAATTTTCATTAAAATCGCAAGTCGGTGAAAAGTCATTTTGTTAAGCCTTTAGGTTATCCATACTTTGAACTCGTTGAGTTTTGAAAACGTTCTTAAGAGTTTGAAAACCCGCGCAGCCTATAACTAGCGGTTTCGATAAAATATGAATTAAACCATAATAGAAAATAAAACCAATAAAGAAATTTAAATAGCGGCCTTATTACAATTAAAACCCAAAATAGAATAATTAAATACTTAAAATGAAAAGAAAACCGAATTTGCAGATGCTGTGGCCACTCCGAATCTCTCCCAGCTCCAAGCCCACTATGGTTGAGGGTTTCCTGCAGAGATGAAATTAAAGGATGAGTTTGATAACTCAGTGTGTAACATAATTTCAACCATAGGCCAAAACAGATCAAGCCTCAGAAATCAGAGTTAATTGGGCCTTGGCCCATTACAGAAATCAGGTTAAGCCCACAGGCCCATAACAGATACAGATCAGATATAATATGCAAACAAAAAGCCCAACCCAAATCCATCCATAACACCCCCGTACCCGCCTTACACCATGTGGGGAGCCTACTCGACCCACCCAACCGCTACACACCACAGAAATTTGCAGCGTGGCTGCCAGATATTGTGACGAGGTCACCAGATACAGATATTGTGGTGAGGCCACCAGAACAGATATATATGTAGTGAGGCCACCAGAATAGATATATATATGGCGAGGCCACCAGAACAGATATATATGTGGCGAGGCCACTAGATCAGATATATATGTGGCGAGGCCACCAGATTGCACCGAGGCTGCCAGAACGCTTCCTCCATCATAAACCCAAACCCCATGCAATAGGCATATATGTTATGACATATAACATACAGAATCTTATGCATCAGATATGCACATGTATTATGAGATATGACATACAGAAATAGAAAATCATACGTTTCATACAGAATTTACCTTAGGGGTATAAAGGTCATTTTGCACCTAGGGGTAAAATGGTAATTTTCCATACTTAGGGGTATTTTAGTCTTTTTCCAGATTTTTAGAGAATTTTATGCATGTCCAAGTAATTACTAGTCAAATTATGCCTACGGAAGTCCATTTAACCTTAGTTTCCAGTCTTGCCCTTTTTAGCCCAAAACCCCTAATGGGCCTTACTGAGTCCATTAACATCCTGAGCCCGTTAAACCAAATTTTATGCTCAGTTTACTAACTTTCACCATATTATTAAGTTTGACACCGTTAAATTTCCTTTTCACCAATTTTACCTATATGGGCTCGAAAGCCCATTGGGCCCATCTTTGGCCCCTCGAAGCCCAACTTACTAAAATGCTTGGAATTGCACCTTCCGCAATTCTGTCATCGTTGAAACCAAAGTTGCCCATAACAGAGTAAACAATTACTCTTAGGTTCTCCCAAGACCGATTATTCGGTCACCTCCGGCCAGTTTTCGGTCAACCTTTAGGTCATTACGGCTTTTACCGTTCTAGTCTAAAGTAGAGATATGATACACACCTGTTAGCTGTCGAAGTGATGACGAGAACCTCGCACAAAAACCTACAGTTGATCACTAAAGTGTTAGCCTAACAATTGACAACTAATAAGCCATAATCCCCTTACTACAATCGGCCAACATGACTGAAGTCCCTAAAAGCCTTTACCTTTTTGTCAAAAAAAAATAGACTAAGTCTATGAGCCCAACCGTGCCAACCTTCAAGTCCTTGCAAAAAGTCCTCTTGCTCACCCTAACACAACACCAAAACAAGAGGCCACAATGCCTTAGTCCAAACGATAGCCTCCCCTAAAGGGGTTTCGACTTTATACTTAAAACGTGATCATCTAACAAAGACAAGTTCCCGAATACTTACCAACCTAGCCTCGATCTACAATGGTTCCCCTTGCAACTACGAGAAGAGATAAAAGATGATCTAACGTTCGGCTTTGAGCACCACAGGGTATGGATGTTTCGGTTTCTCTCTTTGAAGAAGCAAATGAGTTTTAATACAAGAAGATTCGACCAAGGAGTTATGGGAGATGTCGACAAAAGGAGAGAAAGAAGGGAGTTATGTGACTGATGATAAATCGGCAATGGAACCACAAGGTTTCGGTCAAGGGAATAATCGGCAATGAAGTGTTTGCTTTCGGCTTTTTGTGACTATCAACTAGAGAATAACGTCAGAAGAAGATATATGGATGATAGAAGAAGAAAATGGAAAAGAAGAAAATAAGAAAAGAGATTTGAGAGGGAAAGAAATGAGCAATCGGTTTAACAAAAGAAGAACGGCACAAGATGGTGTTTTGGAAGATCTATGTTCGGCAAATGAAAAGAAAAGAGGATTCGGCAATAGGGTGTATTAGTGTTCGGCTACTAGAACAAAAAGAAGAACGAAATGGCAAAACGAACCTAATATGCTATGTCAAACGAACAAAAGAAAAGGATTCACTAACCTAAGATAAAAATCGGCATAAGAACACAAGAAGACCTAAGGGAGAATCGGCACTTCTAGCACCTAATTGCAAAAAATGCACCACTAAGAGTCCCTTGGCCGGCCACTTTCATTCAAATTCAAAAGTCCATAATTTTCTCATTGATTCACTCTTTATGACCGATTCAAACTTCTTCCAAGTAGAGTTTTACTCTGCTTCAAACTCTTACATGCTCCTTGCACAAAATAAAGCGCCACACTTGCATATTCTGGGACTTGAACCTTGGCCCTCCTTCAAGCTCCACACGCCACATTTTTAGGAGACTAGTGGCGTCACTTAGCCACTCTACCAAGGCTCTTTTTGTGCTATATTCCACGCACAATTTCTTAAAACACCTACTTGCAAAAGCCCTCTATCCACTAAGTGAAAAATCTAAAATTTTCCCGAGTTTTTAACCAACACCTGGGCCTTCCATAGGCCCATTAATACTCCTCAAACTAGAATTACACACCCAAATACTAGAGTTAAAACATTTTGTTAGATGAACAACAATTCAAGAGAGACCCAAAATTTTGGGCGTTACACTGACCTATTCCGGCGACAGTTACTGGATAGGGGTGTTACATTTAGTTGGTATCAGAGCCACAGTTTAATCGATTCTAGGACTAACGTAGTGAGTATTAGTCTAGCTATACATGCCATGTACATGAAATGTGATAGTGTGATATCTCCTAACATCCTTTGAAATCTGTTTTATATAGTAATGGATCTAAATCGAGCTTTAGCTGATGATGTTGAAAGTATTGCGCCAGCACCCGTTCAAGGGTCTGTGCCTTCTGAATCGGGCCCTGCTGTGGCCGATCAGGAAGAAATTAAACAAGCTTTCTTCCAAATGATGTCTGGATGGTTTAGTGAGTTTGTGCGAGCAAACCCGGCTGCTCCGCAACCTCCACCCCCTCCCGTCCCACAACCTAACCCTGATAATGTACGAGTTGTGGATCCTCTGAGATTGAACAGACCTCCTGTCGATAAGATACGGAAGTATAGTGCTGAGGAATTCTAAGCTTCAGCAAGTGATGATACTAAGAGGGCTGAATTTTGGCTTGAGAATACGATCAGAGTTTTTAATGAACTGGCTTGTACTCCTGATGAGTGCCTGAGATGTGCTATTTCTTTGCTTCGGGATTCAGTATATCAATGGTGGAATACATTGACCTCGGTTGTAGCACGAGAATGAGTCGATTGGGATTTATTCCAGACGGAATTCAGAAAGAAATACATCAGTCAACGATTCATTGATCAGAAAAGAAAAGAGTTTTTAGAGCTGAAACAGTGTCGAATGTCTGTAACTGAATACGAGAGAGAGTTCGTTCGACTCAGCAAATATGCTCGCAAATGTGTTTCTACCGAAGCAACAATGTGCAAAAGGTTCGAAGATGGGCTAAATGAAGAAATTCGACTATTAGTCCGAATACTTGAGCTGAGAGAGTTTGTAGTTCTCGTTGATCGGGCTTGTAAAGCCGAAGAGCTTGCTAAAGAAAAGAGAAAAGCTGATTCTGAATTCAGAGAAGCTAGAAAAAGGTTTGCGGGTAAACCGTATCAGTCTGGATCCAAAAGATGAAAGGATTTTTATCCTCGTCCTGCTGCTTCTACGGGCACATCTATCTGAGAGAAAAGTGTTAAGACTTCTCATTCGAGACCATAGACGACTTCAGTAGCTAGTGCGGGTAGTGTGAGAATTCCCGGATCAAAGTGCAACCATTGTAATAGAAGGCATTTTGGAGAGTGTCGACTGATGAGTGGGGCATGTTTTCGATGTGGATCGTTAGATCATTACTTGCGTGATTGTCCTGAAAGATCTGTACCTGATAGAGAACAGTCGACTAAGACAAATAATGTTGCATCGAGAGGTAGACCGTCGCGAAGTGTTGGGAACCAAAGTGGAAATCGCAATGTGGCGAGAGATGCTAATGTGAGATCTGAGTTGCGTACTCCTACGAGAGCTTATGCAATACATGCATGCGAGGAAGCCTCGTCGCCTGATGTTATTACCGGTACTTTTTCTCTCTATAACATTGATATTGTTGCGTTGATAGATCCTGGATCAACTCATTCATATATCTGTATGAAATTAGTGTATGAAAAGAATTTAAGTGTTGAGTTTAAGGAATATGTAGTTAAAGTATCGAATCCATTAGGAAACTCTGTGTTAGTTGATAAGATATGTAAGAAATGTCCGTTGATGACTCGGGGATATTATTTTCCGGCTGATCTGATGCTCCTCCCTTTTGACGAATTCAATGTAATACTGGGCATGGACTGGCTAAATGCACATGAGGCTATTGTGAATTGTCGAAGTAAGAGTATAGAATTGAAATGTCAGAATGGTGAGATTCTTCGGATTGGATCAAATGATTCGAATGAATTACTGATAGTGATTTCTGCCATGAGGGCTCAGAAATATGTCAGAAAAGGCTATGATGCGTATTTAGCGTATGTGATGAATTCTAGCAAGACAGAATTAAAAATTGAGTCTGTACCAGTTGTTTGTGAGTTTTTAGATGTTTTTTCAGAAGAATTACCGGGTTTACCGCCGATTAGAGAAGTTGAATTCGGTATTGAATTGTTACCAGGCACTACTCCGATATCGATAGCTCCAAACAGAATGGCACCGACGAAATTAAAAGAGTTGAAAGCACAGTTATAAGAATTGACGGATAGAGGTTTCGCGAGATCGAGCTTTTTACCTTGGGGTGCTCCTGTATTATTTGTGAAAAAGAAAGATGGAACGATGAGAATGTGTATTGATTACCGACAGTTGAACAAGGTAACAGTGAAGAATAAATACCCTCTTCCGCGGATTGATGATTTATTCGATCAGTTAAAAGGAGCTACTGTATTTTCAAAGATTGATTTGAGATCGGGTTATTACCAGTTGCGAGTTAAAGATTCAGATATACCGAAAACTACTTTCAGAACACGATACGGACATTATGAGTTTCTGGTCATGCCTTTCGGGTTGATAAATGCACCTGCAGTGTTCATGGACTTGATGAACAATGTATTCAAACCGTATTTAGATAGATTCGTTGTCGTGTTCAATGATGACATTCTGATCTATTCACATGATGAGGTAGAGCATACTGAGCATCTGAGAATTGTGTTACAAATTCTGAGAGATAAGCAGTTGTTTGCCAAATTCAGCAAATGTGAATTTTGGCTTCGAGAAGTCGGATTTTTGGGTCATATTGTTTCTGCGGAAGGCATCAGAGTAGATCCGAGTAAAATATATGCTATTATAGACTGAAAACCCCCAAGAAATGTATCTGAGATTAGAAGTTTTCTGGGATTAGCGGGATATTACCGAAGATTTGTTAAAGGATTCTTGATGATTACAGTGCCGTTGACTCGATTGTTGCAGAAAGATGTGAAATTTGAGTGGACTGATAAATGTTAGCAGAGTTTCGAACAGTTGAAAGCCCTCTTAACAGAAGCTCCGATTTTTGTTCAACCCGAATCGGGGAAAGAATTTGTTATGTACAGTGATGCGGCTATTATCGGACTGGGCTGTGTATTGATGCAAGACGGGAAAGTCATAGCTTATGCCTCCTGACAGTTAAAGCCGCATGAGAAGAATTACCCGACGCATGATCTTGAGTTAGCTGCTATAGTATTTACATTAAAGATTTGGCGGCATTACTTATATGGTGAGAAATGTAGAATTTTTACCGATCATAAAAGTCTGAAGTATCTGATGTCACATGAAGATTTAAATATGCGACAGCGGAGATGGCTTGAACTACTAAAAGACTATGAATTTGTAATTGATTATCATCCAGGGAAAGCTAATGTTGTAGCTGATACGCTAAGTCGAAAGTCTCTGTTTACTCTGCGAGCTTTGAATGCTCAAATGACGTTATATGATGATGGATCGGTTTTAGCTGAGCTAAAGGCTAAACCGTTGATTCTGCAGCAAATTTTTGAAGCTCAAGGGACTGATCTCGATCTGCAAGCTAAACGACTTCACTGTGAGTCTAATTCTGATTCTGACTTTTCTATAAGGAACGATGATTTTTTAATGTTTCGAAATAGAATTTGTATACCGAAAAATAGTGAACTCATTCAGAAAGTTCTACACGAGGCACATGACAGTCGATTTTCAGTTCATCCGGGTAGCACTAAGATGTATAACGATTTGAAACAGCAATACTGGTGGTCAGGAATGAAACGTGACATATCAGAATTCATATCGAAATGTTTGATCTGTCAGCAAGTTAAAGCTGAACATCAGGTACCGTCAGGTTTATTACAGCCTATTATGATTCCGAAATGGAAATGGGACAGAGTCACTATGGATTTTGTATCTGGACTACCTCTGACTCTGAAGAAGAAAAATGCAATCTGGGTTATCGTTGACAGATTGACGAAATCTGCACATTTTATACCGGTACGTACTAATTATTCTGTGGATAAATTAGCGAAACTATATGTATCTGAAATTGTGCGATTACATGGTATACCGTTATCCATTGTGTCTGATAGAGATCCGAGGTTTACCTCGAGATTCTGGAAGAAGTTTCAAGAGGCTTTGGGAACGAAATTGAGTTTCAGTACAGCATTTCATCCCCAGACCGACGGTCAGTCTGAAAGAGTTGAGAAATAAGCGTATAGCACTTGTAAAAGTTCTCTGGTGTAAACACGGAATAGAAGAAGCTACGTGGGAACTCGAGGAAACTATGCGAAAACAATACCCTAACTTGTTCACCGGTAAGATTTTCGGGGACGAAAATCCCTAAAGGGGGGAGAGCTGTAACGGCCCACTTTATACCCTAGTCGGAACGAGTGGTTTCGGGACCACTTAATAGAGTTGAATTATTAATTTTATGGCTTTAATATGTTTTACAGCATGATAGAATTACCGTGTGAAAGTTTCGTTTAGAAATTTTATTGTTTGACTAGTTAATTTGATAAAAAGGATTAAATCGCGTAAAGCGATAAATTAGAGTTCTATTTTAGAAATGGCTTATTTGAGCATGGATTTATAAAAGGAGGTACTTGCATGGCAATTATGCCATTTTTATTTGGAGTGGTTGGTGATGGACCATTATGTCCATATTTTATAAGGTTTTATAATAATTTTACAAAGGGTAAAATGGTCAAATGGCTTTATAATATGTTTTAATTAAATAAAACAAGAAAAATGGCTTCATATTTCTTCTCTTCCATCGATTCTTCAAAAAAAAAACAAGGGTTTTAAAGCCTTCAAACATTCGGCTACTATTTTGCTAAATTGAGGTATGTTTTGACTTTGGTTTTTAGTGATTTTTACGTTTTTGAGATCGTTGCTTCGTATATTAGTCAACCCGTACCTCAATTTCTGATTTTGTGAATATCCTTGAAAAATGCCATTGATGAATCCTTGATATATTGATAGATTTTGATGAATTATTGTATATTATGTGGAAATATACAAGAATTTTAAAGTGATTTTTGAAGAAAATGGGTTTTGAGGATTTGATTGTAAAAAGGTAGAATTTTTAAGGTTAAATTTGTGATTAATTGAAAGATATATGCTTGTATAAGTCCCTTGAATATTTGGCTATAGTGAATTAGGGGATTGATTGTGTAATTTGTCATTTTTGTGATGAGAGGACTAAATTGCAAAGTATTGAAAATATAGAGGCTAAATTACAAATATGTCAAATTATATGTTTTTGGATTGAATTGAATATGTGAGTTAGTAAATAGCTGAATTTTGCATTAATTTAGATAAAGACGATCGAATCCCGAAACTTGATTGGGGAAAACGGAAAATAGACGAGTAGATACGAGATTACGAGGTAAGTTCGTATAACGAATTTAATGTATTTATATATGTTCATACGTATTGTTTTTTGAAAATATGAAATGTTAGATGATTAAATAGCCTAATGGAACGAGTATATATGAGATTGAAATAGAAATGTTAAATTGTTACAAGTGATAAATTGAATACCGAGCCCCGTTAGAACCGTAGAAGTCGATAGGATACGAGTGACATGTCACTAAGGCTACAGGGTGGTTCGAGCTCCTGCATTTGTTGCGGACTCACCACGTGCTCATGAGCTACAGGTTTATCCTTCGGGATTACATGTTCAGCCTACGGGCTTACCGATTATCCTTCGGGATTATATGTTCAGCCTCCAGGCTTACCGTACAGGCTCGAAAGAGCATATATGACGCATTGACAGATTATAGGTTATATGTATATACATTGTATGTGTATCACCCGAGTATCTTTCGATGTTCTTATAGGTTCAACGGGCAATACCGATACATGTTACAGGAAAGGTTAATTGATATTTGAATATATGAGAAAGATGTTATGTGAATACATGAATGGTATAAGGTACATGTTATAAGAGTTATGTGCTATACATGAGATAATGAAGTATATGAAATACATGTCATATGATTTGTATGAATGGAATGATACCAGTTACATCATCAACATGTTATATGAGAAAGTGCAAAATGAAGGCATGTTATGTCATATGATTTACAAGATTTGTATATGTTACATGAAATGAAGTATTTGATAAGCTTTTATATATGATATGTTATGAAACTACATGAACTAATGAGTGTGAGCTTGTGCAATAGGCTATAAGATCATATGTTTGTAATGGCCTTATTTATGGATACCTCATTGAAATGGTAAGTTTCATTTCATGTTATATGGACTTACTAAGCTTTCAAAGCTTACTTCGTTTACTTTTCCCTTGTTTTAGATTCGGAAGCTAGCTCGATAATCGGACGTGTCGGAGATCACCATCACACTATCTACTAAGCTTTGGTACTTTTAAACCTTTTGTAAATGAAATGGTCATGGCATGTATAGGCTAGATATTTTGTGAGCATGATATAATTTGGTAAATGATCAAGCTATGAGATGTGGCTTGGGTCATATATGCATATAATCAAGTATTTGAGTTGTTCTTTGGCTATATGTGCTTATGTAAAGATATGTGATTTTGATGAGACTATAAGCTTGCATAGTTAATATGTTTACTATGTTATATGTACAAGATATGTGCATTGTTAGCTTAGGTGAAAGGTAAGGAATGATTATGTATATTTATGTGTGGATGAGTTCATGAATGTGGCTATTTTAGCTATTGAATTGTTATGCTTAGTGAGTGCAAGATTATGATGATTTTGGTCAATTATATGCTTGAATTGGTTTGTTTTTGGGTGGCAATTTGGCTTAAACCGAGCCTATAACGTGCCACACGGCTAGGGAACACGGACGTGCGCTTCGACCGTATGTCCCCTGCACCTTGATGTTTTGGTCAGTTTTGGTACACGGTCTAGACACACGGGCGTGTCTGGTAACTTGTAGCTGTGTGAAATTTCGCAGTATAGTCACACGGTCTGCTCTGTTTTGTACACGGGCATATTTGGCAGCCGTGTGATATTTGACAGTTTCGACCACGGGCTGAAAGGTTTGGGCGTGTCTGGAAAGACATGGCCGTGTGAGAAGAACACGGGCAAGGGGCACGGCCGTGTGTCCCTATCTTAACAATTTCACAAATTTTCCCTATCTTTTAGCATGTTTCCAATTAGATTTCCGATAGTTATATGCATCATTTTATAATCAATTGAAACATGCTCTGATGATTGATGATACGTGTTGGATCTTGATTAAAAAGTTTAAAATTTTACTGCTCTGATATATGTTACAAGTCCGGTAATGCCCCTTACCTATTCCAGCGACGGTTACGGGATAAGGGTGTTACACTTGGACTTTAGTTTGAAGCCTTATATTTAATTGTGGTTGTGATGCTAGCCTAGTGGAGGTGGCATCACTTATCTGGTAGGGGAACCTGGGGTTCGAATCTTGGAGAGAGCTTGGGAGTGTTTATTTTTGCAGCTATGTCGTGGGAGTGGTTGAGTTTGACCAAAACTCCTTAGGTTGGTTGGTTGAATCGGTCTTGAGGAGTGTTTTAAGGGGGAGATTTGGTTGAAAAAGTTTGAATGGATTCAAACTTGGTTGTTACGGCTCGAAGGAGAAAATTGAGAAGCAAATCAAAGAAATTTGAAAGGTGTGGAGAAGTGGTGTCGATTTGGTAATTGGGGAGTGAGAGTTTCAGCTAGGAAGGGGATTTGGTCATATTTTGGTAGGTTTGGAAAAAAGCACTCTTTTTTCCTATTTTGGTAAGACTCTAGGTACCGAATAGAGCTCCTTCCTTTTCTCGTTTTGTATTTTGCTCTCAAATCTTGTTTGTCGAAATTGCAACTAAAAGTGACTCACACACACTTTGTAGCTTCTCTTCTTTTAGCCAAATCTAGAGACTCTCTCTTCTCTTTGTTTTTTTTAAGCTTTGGCCAACTTCTCTTCTTGCTTCTCTATTTGTGTTATTCACCTTTTCTCTTAATTCTACTACCCTAGTTTGGCCGAATATCTGATAAACAGTAAATTATACATATTTTTACCTCATGCTTAGCCTAAATTCTAGATGAATTATCATTAGATTTGTGGAATTTGGTGCTCCTAATCCTTTTATTTCATATTTTATACTTAGGTGAGCATAAGGAAGAGAAAAGAGCAAAGAATGAGCCAAAAACGAGCAAATTAGGCCCAAATCAATAATCAACACGGCCTGAAAGTTCGTCACACGGGCGTGTCACATGGCTGTTCCACATTAATAGCCTCGAACACGACCTGAAAGTCGACTTACACGGGCGTGGCACATGGGCGTGTTCTTGTCGTGAGGAAGTTCAATTTCACTCAGAAAAGGCTACTTAGGGGCTAAGAAAGACATTCTAAACTCTATATAAAGACCCTAGGAGGCAACTACAAGGATACATATTATTCCTGCCAAGACGAGGAGTTAAAGGTAGGGAATTACTCGAAGGAAGTTGATTGATCCATCTCAGAAGCCAGGATCTACATCAAGATAGAGGATCTCCCTTCTATCCTCTCAGGAGTTTTGCGTTTTCTTATATTTTATTATTTTATTTATTCTGAGATGTTTCTTTTACAATTATGAACTAAAACCCCAAATATCTAAAGGGGATGAAACCTAAGATAGATCTTGTTATCGTTATCTGAACTGTGTGATAAATATTTGATCTGTTCTTAATTGTATTTTTAATTCTTAAATTGATATTTCTGGGATATTGATTTAAGTTGAATGTGCTTATGTAGAGGAGCAAAAGTCCCTACATAGGAGTAGATCCAACACAATTAATCGGAGTTGATAGCAATCCTAGACATAGGATGACGAAAATCTACTAGATTAAAGTCAAATCTAATATGGGGAGCCATAGATCGAGTTAATGCAAGACTAGGGGTTTTAACTAGAAAGAGATTTCGGTTAATCAACCTAAGATTAGTTGTTCTTATCCTCGAAGGAGGTATTAACATAATTTAGGGATCTCTACGGATCAAATCAAATGAAGAAATCATCTGGTTCAGAGTTAGATCACAAGTGAAGTCTAGGTGGATTCTCTCTTAGGTATTACCCTCATCAATTAGTTTTCCCAAAAGCAATTTCGTAATTTACTCTTTGTCGTCTCTTTATTTTAGTTTAGAATTGTTTACAACCAAACCTCTTTTATTTCTTAGGCTAAATAATAGGAAGAAAGTCATTACTAGTACTTTTAGTTCCTTGGATTTGATATTCCAGTCTTGCCACTAGCTATACTACTATTCGATATGTGCACTTGCCTTTTATCATGATATTAATTAGTTTCCAGGTACGATCGATTTTATTAATTCATCATAATCACGAGATCAATATATTGCTTTACTAAGCTCAAAAAAGGTTTTCACAACGAAACTCAATAGAGTCACGATTTCAAAATACACTTCAATGTGACACCGTCAAGTACGGCCATAACGTCTGGACTTGGTTTGGGGTGTTACATTTAGTGGTTTCAAAGCTAGGTTACAAAACTCGGCTATGGAATGAGATTTCGAGAAAACTTGAATTTTTGTTTCTTTCAAAGAATTTGAGAAAATTTGAAATTTTGTTACTAGAAGTGTGGGTCACAAAGTCTTTGGCATTGAATTTGTAAGTGTTCTAAATACTGTTATCTATTTAAATACTGAAATACTGAAATTACTGTAGACATGAGACTCTGATATGACACTCTAGATAGAGTAGATTGAAACTTTAGGAAATCGAAAACTGTAGGGTGACTACGATCTGCGAAAACAAACTTTTAAATTCTTGTTACCATAAGACACTGTTAATAATACTAAAACACTAAGCTAATCGATAAAATTCTTAAACCAGATAATATGCAAATTGATATGAGTACCAGAGGTGGAAGGGCTACACGAGGCCGTGGTAGAGGTCGTGCCAGTGCTGCGGCTGGGTCCTCGGCATCGAGACACATGCCAAATGACAAAGCTAGGGAAGCACCGGCTTCACTCGTTGCTGAGACTGATTCATTCGATCGTGCGGCTCGGACGATGCACTGTCCCAAGCTATGTTGCAGATTTTGGAAAGGGTCGCTGGGCCCAACAATGGTGCGGTGGGTCGTGGGTCAGTTACGGAACAACTCCAATTGAACGGGGCTGAGGTTTTCAGGGGCATTACTGGGGTAGCTCTTAATGTGGCCGGATATTGGTTGGAGGCCACAGAACGAATAATGGACGATCTCAACTGCACACCTGCAGAAGTTAAAAGGTGCAGTATCTCTACTACGGGATGAAGCCTACCAATAGTGGCTTACAGGCCTGGGTTCCAAGGGAAGTATGTGGGTACCAACTATGTCGATGCTCGTAGGAAAGAATTTCTAAACTTGGTGCAAGGAGATAAGTCGGTATTTGAGTACGAGGCAGAATTGTTGAGGAAGTGAAACGCGCAGAGCGCCAGAATTATGACAAGGACAAAGGGAAGAACAAGAGGAGTGTGGAGCACCTCAATACTGTTCAGAGGCCTATGAGGAGAGTTACGTATGATGGGCTAGGTAGAGTCGGGCCCCTTGCTACTACTAATGGTTTGCAAGCCTATACTAAATGTGGGAAAAACTACTATGGGGATTGTTGGAAGAGAATTGGAGCCTGTCTAAGATGTGGGTCGGTTGGGAACCGTATCTGAGATTGTCCACATAGGCCAGAGCAGATGCAAATGACTGGTGTGGGTAATGTACAGCCACTAAGGGGTGGTCAGCAGCCGTCGAGGGGTCATGGTCAGGCTAGAGGTGCTGGAAATACTGAGTCGAGGCAGCCAGCTTTGGTGTATGCTACACAACGTCGTGAGGACAGGGATGCTCCAGATGTGATAACAGGTACGTTCCTTATTCTTGGCTTGCCTTACAATGCATTAATTGATGTGGGGTCTACGCACTTATATATTGCATATACTACATTGGAGACATTGGGTGTGGTATTTGAAACTACTGCTAGGGAGATTACTGTATTGAGTTCTTTAGGACTGTCAGTTAGGGTGAACAAGTTGTTTAAAGAAGTGCCTTTAGAGGTTCAGGGAGAAACTTTTCTAGAAGACTTAATGGAACTTCCCTTCAGGGAGTTCGACTTAATCTTATGAATTGATTGGTTGGTGAGGCATCAAGCGACTTTAGATTGTGCTACTAAACAGGTGGTATTAAAGACTTCTGAGGGTACTGAGATAGTGGTTATTGGAGAACGCAACGATTTTTGTCCAATGTGATTTCTGCCTTAATAGTTGGGAAACTGGTGCGTAAAGGGTGTGAAGCGTATTTAGCATATCTCAGTAATTCAGATTCCAAGGTTCCTACTGTCAAAGATTTAAGAGCGGTTAAAGATTTTCCTGATGTATTCCCTGATGAACTACCAGGATTCCCACCAAACCGCGAAATTGAATTCAGGATTGAGCTATTGCTTGGTATAGCTCTGGTGTCCATCGCCTTGTATAGAATGACACCGAAGGAGCTGGTGGAACTCAAAGCTCAAATTCAAGAGTTGTTGGATAGAGGATTTATACAACCTAGTGTGTCTTTATGAGGCGCACCAGTCTTATTTGTGAAGAAGAATGACGGAAGTATGCGCATGTGTATAGATTATCGGCAGTTGAACAAACTGACCATCAAAAACAAGTACCCTCTACCGAGGGTTGATGACCTATTTGATCAACTTCGAGGAGCCTCGGTCTTTTCTAAGATAGATCTCCATTTTGGGTATCATCAATTGAGAGTGAAAGAGGCAAATGTGTATAAAACAGCATTCAGGACGCGCTATGGGCATTACAAGTTTCTGGTTATGCCGTTTGGGCTAACGAATGCACCAACTGCTTTCATGGATTTAATGAACCATGTATTCCAACCTTAATTGGACCGGGTCGTAGTGGTATTTATAGACGACATCCTAGTATAATCAAGAACTGAGGAAGAGCATGATGCATACATTCAGATTGTTCTGCAAGTTCCAAGAGAGAAACAAGTATATGCCAAGTTCAGCAAGTGTGAATTTTGGCTTCAGGAAGTCACGTTCTTGGGTCACATTGTGTCTACTAAAGGGATTAGGGTTTATTCCCAGAAAATCGAGGCTGTTCTAAACTGGAAGCCGCCTAAAACTATGTCTGAAATATGAAGTTTTCTAGGTCTAGCTGGGTATTACAGACGCTTCGTGGAAGGGTTTTCTTTGATCGCTGCACCTTTAACCAAGTTTTTGCATAAGGGATTGCCATTTGTGTGGATTGAGACGCAACAGGAAAGTTTTTAGAAATTGAAAAAGATTCTGACTGAGGCCCCTATCTTGATAAAGCCAGAGTTTGGGAAGGATTTTACCGTCTACAGTGATGCATCACACATTGGGTTAGGATGTGTATTGATGGAAGAGGGGAAGGTGGTTGCTTATGCATCGTGCCAACTCAAAACCCACGAGGCGAATTACCCCACGCATGATCTGGAGTTGGCTGAGATAGTTTTCGCACTTAAGATTTGGAGGCATTACTTATATGGTGAGAAGTGTATCATTTACATAGATCACAAGAGCCTCAAATACATTCTCACTTAGAAGGAACTTAATGTGAGACAGCGAAGGTGGATAGAGTTACTAATGGATTATGATTGCTCAATCGAATATCATCCTGGCAAGGCTAATGTAGTAGCGATACGCTGAGCTGTAGGGCTATGTCTGACCTAAGGGCAATGTTTGCTCACCTAAGTTTGTTTGACGATGGTGGGTTAGTTAAACCGGTGTGGACTAAGCAGATAAGAGGTAAGCAGTTAGTGGATGAGACATTGATTCCTCAGTTCTGACAGATTGAAAATGGGGAAAATTCTAATTTTGGACTGAGTAAGGAAGGGGTGTTTTGTTTTCATGCCAGAGTTTGTATTCCAAAAGACTCTGTACTAAGGCAATCTCTACTGCAAGAGGCGCATAGTAGTCCTTACACTATGCAACCTAGGGGAAATAAGATGTACCGGGACTTGCGTGAACTGTATTGGTGGCCAAGACTTAAACGTGAGGTTACAGAGTTCGTGGGTAAGTGTTTGACATGCCAGCAAGTTAAGGCTGAGCATCAACTGCCTTCAAGATTATTGCAATCGGTGAAGATTCCTCTCTGGAAATGGGAAAGAGTAACCATAGACTTTGTTAGTGGGCTACCCTTAATGCCTACTAAGAAAGATTCGATATGGGTTATAGTGGACCGTTTGACTAAGTCCGCCCATTTCATACTAGTCAGAACTGACAACTCGCTACAGAAATTGGCTAAACTATACGTGGTAGAAATTGTGAGACTGCATGGGGTGCCAGTGTCCATCATATCTAATAGAGATCCTTGTTTTACGTCTAGATTCTAGAGGAAGTTATATGAAGCACTGGGTACAAGGCTAGATTTTAGTATCGGCTTTCACCCTCAGACAGATGGGCAATCAGAGCAAGTGATTCAGATCTTAGAAGACATGCTGAGGGGGTGTATAATTGATTTCCGAGGTAGCTGGGAAAACTACTTGCCGTTGTCAGAGTTCGATACAATAATAGTTATCAATCTAATATTCAGATGGCATCGTACGAAGCACTATATAGTTGTAGGTGTCGTATTCCTACGTATTGGATTGAGCTAGGTGAACGGAAAGTTTTAGGACCTAAGTTGGCATCTGATATTGAAAATAATGTGAAACTGATTCGAGATCGGTTGAAGGAAGCTTCTAACAGACAAAAGTATTACACAGATCTTAAGCGTCGTGAGATTGAGTATTCTGTGAGGGACTTAGTCTTTCTCAAAGTCTCTCAACGGAAGAAGATATTAAGGTTTGGACGTAAGGGTAATCTAAGCCCTAGGTTCATTGGGCTTTACCAGGTACTGAAACACGTTGGACCAATTGCCTATTAGCTGGAATTACCTCCGGAGTTAGACAGAATCCATGATGTGTTCCACATTCCTATGTTGAGATGTTATCGTTCTGATATGTTGAGTTGTTATCGTTCTGATGCCACTCATAGAGTGCCAGTCGAAGAGATTGAAGTTAGACTTGATTTAACCTTTTAGGAGAATCGATCCAAATTTTAGCCCATGATGTGAAAGTTTTGAGGAGGAAGACGGTTCCATTGGTTAAGGTACTTTGGTAGAATCACAATTCTGAGGAAGCCACATAAAAACCTAAGGAGGCGACGCTACGACAATACCCTTACCTTTTTTGACCAGGTAAATTTCAAGGCTAAAATTTCTTTTAGGGGGTAGAGTTGTAGTGCCCTAAAACATGGTATTCTTTAATTCTATTTGTTTTGTTTTAGTTGAATGTTTGGAGTGTTGGTTAAGTGAATTGGGGTGTTTGGGAGTCTCTGAGAAGGTCTGGGTTCAAGCTTAGGTCTGTAGAAAATTTTTATTTTTGGGTACTTAAAGGGATATGGACTTTAGTTTGAAGCTTTATATTTAATTGTGGTTGCTTTGCGTCACAAAGAGAGGTGTAGCTTCTTGGAGGTGGCGTCACTTATCTGGCAGGGGAACTTGGGGTTCAAATCCTGAAGAGAGCTTGAGAGTGTTTATTTTTGCAACTATGCCATGAAAGTGGTTGAGTTTGACCAAAACTCCTTAGTTTAGTTGGTTGAATCGGTCTTGAGGAGTGTTTCAAGGGGAGAGATACAGTTGAAAAAGGTTGAATGGATTCAAACTTGGTTATTATGGCTTGGAGGAGAAAATTGAGGAGCAAATCAAGGAAATTCGAAAGGTGTGGAGATGTGGTGCCGATTTGGTAATTGGAGAGTGAGAGTTTCGACTAGGAAGGGGATTTTGTCATATTTTGGTATGTTTGGGAAAAAGCACTCTTTTGGCCGATTTTGGTAAGACTCTAGGTACCAAATAGAGTTCCTTCCTTTTCTTGTTTTGTGTTTTACTCTCAAACCTTGTTTGCCAAAATTGCAACAAAAGTAACTCTCACATATTTTGTAGCTTCTCTTCTTTTAGCTGAATCTAGATACTCTCTCTTCTCTTTGTTTTTTTAAGCTTTGGCCGACTTCTCTTCTTGCTTCTCTATTTGTGTTATTCATCTTTTCTCTTAATTCTGCTACCTTAGTTTGGCCGAATATCCCTTGCCCCTTTTCTCTCATCATTTTGCATAACCTTTCTTGGCCGATTACACTACCATCATTTACCCTTCCTCTCTTCCTTTTCTCTTTCAATTGGCTTCCCTTAAACCGATTGTTGTTCCACCATTGTTTTTCATCCCATTCACTTTTTTAATTTCTTCGATATAGGCTTTTAACCCTTCACTCCTTAAGTTGCCGGTTGTATTCATTCCTCTGTGTGCCAGGCCGAATCTAGGATTCTTGGTTCTCAAAGCCAGAACATTGATCCCATTTTGGGGTATTGCTTTCTTCTTTTCGTGGTCGTTTAAATATTGGTAAGGTTCTTAATCACAAGGGTTGGTAACGTGATCTGAGAGCTGCTAGTACCCCTTATGTTTTCAATTGGTTTCCTTTAAGTGATGATCTTGTAACACAGTGTTTGACCATTTATGACTAGGGGTTTGATTTTATTAGGAGGGTGTTGGGCTGAATTCCCCTATCTCTTTTGAAAGACCACTTTTTTTGTTGGTAAGTGATGATAGGTTGATTAAGGTGTTATTCATATTGTGGTATTGGATTAACCATGGAAGTTGACTAACAATAAGGTTGTGGTTACTATAGGTGCACGGGTTTCGGAAGCAGTTAGCTACTATCTCGTTACAGGTGTGTTAATCACGCTATTAAGTTACAAAGGCAAAATGACGAAATGTCAAACGCCAAAAAGTTGATGAATCGAATGTTTAGCCTCATGGGCGTAAGAACGCACATGTGATTAGCTGGGGCCACGGGTAGTGGCCCTACATTGAAAAACGGCCATCACAATCAGTTTCATAAGTTGGGCCGAAATGGGCCGACTGGGCCAAATGGGCCCGTGGTCCCGCCAGTTGGGCCTTAGCCATATACGAATTTCTAGACTGGTTGGTTATAGGTGTCACTAGACAACCATGGGCATACTAATGGGCCTTCACATACTTAGGCTCACACTGATAAACAACCCAAAATGCCCTAAGAGGTAAAATGACCAAAATACCCCTTGTGGGTAAAATGTCCGTTTTGACCTTGCATGTTGTTTGGTTGATTATGCCTGCAATAAGATGTAATTGATATGTGTTTATACTCCGTATTATGCTATGACATGACATTGATTATGCTGCATTAAATGGGGGTTGGGTATATGCTTATGGAGGAAGTGTTCTTTTCTGGCAGCTTCGCTGCATTATTCTGATGGCTTCTAGCCTAATATTCTGGCAGCACTGTAGTGTTGTATTGATAGTGTCGCATCGGTGTTACACTGTGGAGTGTAGGGTTGGGTGGGTTGATTATATCCCTATATGGAGTGATGGGTTGGACGGAGATGGAGTGTAGAGGATGGTTGGGTAGTATTCTAATTGCATGTTATATTGTTACTGCAATGGCTTAGGCCCACTGATTGTGATATGCTACTGTAATGGGCTCTGGCTAGTCTGATTCTGCTATACTGTTATTTTTGGGGTTACACACTGAGTTTTCATAAACTCACCCATCTACTTACTGTGCAGGTAATCCTCAGGCTTAGACGATTTGGTACTGTGAGGGACTTGGACTCGACCACCCTTTCCTTTTTAGTTGCATTAAATTTTAAATTCACCTTTATTATCGATTTATTCTAGGTTTGTAATAAGGCCATTACTAATTTTATTTTTAAACTTAATTTGGGGTGTTTATATATCTTTTGAACTTGATAGCCCTAGGGCGCGGTTTTATAGAAGATATCTATTTTCTAAAATCTCGTGATAACACAATAAATGGTTTTAAGCAAAGCTTCCGCAATAAACGAGTTTTCTAGAGAACCTATTCTTTTATATAATCGGATAAAATGAACTACTTGGATTTATTGCTTTACTAATCTAAGAAAAGGTTTTCACAATGAAACTAAATAGAGTCACGATTTCAAAATACACTTCAATGTGACACCGCTAGATATGACCATAACATTTAGGCCGGGTTTGGGGTGTTACTGAGAAATTCGTAAGTACGAACGCTATAAGTGATGATATCATGGTAAGTTGTGCTTGAGTAAGTTTAGCATATATGAGTTCAATGGTAAATGTATCAACGAAATGGGTCTAGCACGGCATGGGCATGCGACCCTTAAAAGCAAAAATTTAATTCGCCACACGGCCTAGCACACAGGCGTGTGACTTGGCCGTGTGACCCTAAATGGGTGATGATGTCATAAATAAAGAGTTACACGGGCTAAGGACACGGGCGAGTACCAAGCCACACGGGCGTGTAACTCTTTAATTATGAAAATTTTCTAAGTTTTTATGAAATTTTCTAGAGTTCTTGGTTTAGTCCCGAAACATTTTCAAAGCATGTTTTGGGTCTTGTAGGCCCTTATTAGGGACGTTATGAATATGTTTGAAAAGTTTTAAATTGGATGCAAATTTTATGATTCTGTTTTGTGTGTTTACGTATGTTTAAGTTCGGTAATGCCTCGTACCCTATTCTAGCAACAGATATAGGTGAGGGATGTTACATTTAATGGTATCAGAGCTATGGTTTAGTTTATTCTAGGACTAGCCTAGTATGTGTACGACTCTAGCTATACACACCTTATATGAATTGTGATAGTGTGATGACTCTTGACAATTTAAATTGTGTTTCCATATAGTAATTGTATCCCAATTAAGTTGTAGTCGATGAAGCTGAAAGTAATGCACTGGCTCTCGCGCACGGGACCGTGCCACGTGATAGTAGACAAGTGACAACTAGTTGGAGAGGAGAGGCTCGGGAAGCCTTTCTCTATATAATGAACGAGTGGTATACAAAGTTTATTCAGGTGAACCTGAATGCTCAACCTCCTCCACCCCTCCCATTCCTTAACCAGTTCCCGTAGCTCCCCAAGGTGTGGAGATGGTAAGATTGAATAAGCCTCCGGTTGATAAAATTCGTAAGTACAGGGCTGAAGAATTCAGGGCTAATGTAGATGATGACCCCGAGAGGGCAAAGTTCTAGCTAAAAAACACTATCAGGGTGTTTGTTGAGCTTTCATGTACACCCAAAGAATGTTTAGAACGTGCTATATCTTTGTTGAGGGATGCGACACATCACTGGTGGCTGACATTAGTATCTGTGGTTCAGAGAGAGGGTCACGTGGGATTTCTTCTAAGAGGAATTTTGAAAGAAGTATATAAGTCATCGGTTCATCGATAAAAAAACTAATGAGTTTTTAGAATTAAAGCAAGGCTGTATGACTGTATCTGAATGCAAGCGAGAGTTCGTTAGACTTAGTAAGTACGCTTGAAAATGTGTGTCTATAGAAGCTATTATGTGTAAGAGGTTTGAGGATGGACTGAATGAAAATATTAGAATGTTTTTTGGAATTTTGGAACTGAAAAAATTTGTTGTGCTAGTAGAACGAGCTTGCAAAGCTGAAGGGTTGAGCAAAGAAAAGAGAAAAGCTGAGCTCGATGCTAGAGACTCAAGGAAGAGACAAATGAGTAAGTCCTTTCAGTCCTCGTCGAAGAAATTAAGGGATATGCATGTTCGTTTGAATGTTTCAATTGGGAATCCTAGCAGAGATCGTGGGAAGCAATATTCAGGTTTTAAGGCCCGAACTACATCCATAGCGAGATTTGGGAATGTGAGATCTGATAGGCCTAAATGCCGACATTGTGGTAGGTGACATTCCAGTGAATGTTGGATGATCAACAGGGCTTGTTTTAAATGTGGCTCCAAAGACCATTTCATTAAGGACTGTCTTGAGATAATTAAAAAAGATAATTCCCAGAATGTTAGATCGAGTAACACTGCTGCTAAAGGGAGGCCAGTAAAAAATAAGAGAGATGGGGCCAGCAGCACAGGTGTATCCAAAGATTCAGCTGCGAGATCAGAAGTTAGAGCACATGTGAGAACATATGCAATCCGTGCTGAGAAAGATGCGCCGTCCCCTAATGTGATTATTAGTATATTTTCTCTTTATGATACTAATATAGTTGCACTAATCAATCCTGGATCAACGTATTCTTATATTTGCATAAATTTGGTAACTACTATGAATTTGCTCATTGAGTCTACTGAGTTTGTAATTAAAGTGTCAAACCTTTTAGGCAAGTGTATGTTAGTGGATAAAATTTGCAAGAATTGTCCTTTGATGATTCGAGGTCACTATTTTCTGGCTGACTTAATGTTGTTGCCATTTGATGAGTTTGATGCTATTTTGAGTATGGATTGGTTGACATTGCATGATGCCAAGGTAAATTGTAGGCAGAAAATTATTGAATTAAAATGTGAAAATAGTGAGGTTCTTCGAGTTTAAATAGATAAATCTAGTGAGCTACCCGTTGTGATTTCATCTATGTCTACTCAAAGGTATATAAGAAAGGGTTGTGAAGCATTTTTTGCGTATGTATTGAACACCAAAATGTTTGAATTGAAGATTGAATTGGTACCAGTAATTTGTTAATTTTTGAATGTGTTTCTGGAAGAATTGCTAGGATTGCCACCAGTTAGAGAAGTGGAGTTTACTATTGATTTGTTACCAGGGATTGCCCCAATATCAGTTGCTTCGTATAGAATGGCTCCAGCTGAATTAAAAGAGCTAAAGGCTTAGTTGCAAGAGTTGACTAATAAGGGATTTGCGAGACTGAGTTTTTCTCCCTTGGGTGCTTCGATGTTATTTGTTAAGAAGAAAGACGGATCCATGAGACTTTGCATTGACTACTGACAACTCAAAAGGTAACCATAAAGAATAAGTATCCTTTGCCGAGAATTGATGATTTTTTCAACCAGTTGAAAGAAATGATAGTGCTTTCGAAGATAAATTTGAGATTTAGCTACTACCAATTGAGGGTTAAAGACTCGACTGTGTTGAAAACTGCATTCAGAACAAGGTATAGACATTATGAGTTTCTCGTTATGCTATTTGGACTTACTAATGCTCCGGCTGTATTTATGGATTTGATGAATCGAAATTTACCGACCATACTTGGATAAATTTATGGTTGTGTTTATAGACGATATTTTGATTTATTCCCTAGATGAGTTCGAACATTTCGAGCATTTAAGAATTGTGTTACAGACATTGAGAGATAAGAAATTATTTGCTAAGTTTAGTAAAAGTGAATTTTGGCTCCAAGAAGTCAGATTTTTAGGACACATTGTTTCTGCAGAAGGTATATGGGTCGATCCGAGTAAGATTTCGACAATTGTTGATTGGAAATAGTCAAGAAATGTATCTGAAGTTAGAAGATTTTTGGGCTTAGCCGGATATTATAGATGCTTTGTTAAAGGATTTTTGGTGATTGCTACTCCGATGACAAGGTTGTTATAGAAAGATGTTATGTTCAAATGGTCAGAGAAATGCCAATAGAGTTTTGAGTAGTTGAAAGCTTTATTGATTGAGGCACCGGTGTTAGTACAACCTGAGTCCAGGAAAGAATTTGTAATTTATAGTGATGTGTCAATGAACGGTCTTGGATGTGTGTTTACGCAAGAAGGCAAGGTGATAGCTTATGCCTCGAGACAATTGAAACCGCGCGAAAAGAACTACCCAACATACGACTTGGAATTGCTGCCATTGTCTTTGCTTTAAGATTTGGCGACATCATTTGTACGGTGGGAAATGCCATATCTTTACCAATCGTAAGAGTTTGAAGTATTTGATTATTTAAAAAGATCTAAACTTGTGACAAAGGAGATGGCTCGAGTTGTTAAAAGACTATGAGTTGGTGATCGATTATTATCAGGGTAAAGTGAATGTAGTTGTTGATGCTTCGAGTAGAAAGTCCTTATTTGCTTTGAGACTTATGAATATGACGTTGACTTTGTCCAATGATGGTTCGATTTTGGCCAAGTTGAGTGCTAGACCATTATTTTTTCAACAAATATGTGAAGCTCAGAAAAGTGATAGTGATTTGAAGCCAAAAGAGCTCAATGTGAATTGACGAGTGAGTTAAATTTTTGAATCGGGACCGATGACTGTTTGATGTTCCAAGACAGAGTTTGTGTTCCAAAAGATGCTAAGTTGATTTAGAAAATTTTACACGAGGCACATAGTAGTTGGTTATGAGTTCATCCATGTAGTACCAAAATTACAATAATTTAAAGAATTTGTATTGGTGGCCGGGTATGAAAAAGGATATTTCTAAATTTGTATCAAAGTGTTTGATATGTCAGCAAGTGAAAGCTAAGCATCAAATGCCCCCAGGTTTACTTCAGCCAATAATGGTACCCGAGTGGAAATGGGATAGGATTACTATGGATTTCGTAATGGAGTTACCTTTGACATTGAAGAAGAAAGATGTTGTTTGGGTTGTTGTGGATCAATTGACGAAATTGGCTCACTTTATCCTGATACATACCGACTATTCACTTGATAAGTTAGCAGAGTTGTACATTGCAGAAATCATCAGATTGCAAGGAGTACTTTTGTCGATATTCCAGACAGAGACTCGAGATTTACTTCGAGGTCTTGGAAAAAGTTGCAAGAAGCCTTGGGTACAAAGTTGAACTTTAGTACTGCATTTCATTCGCAAACTGACGATCAATTTGAAAGAGTAATTCAGATGCTTGAGGATATGCTCCGATGTTGTGTTTTGGAATTCGAAGGTAGTTGGGAAAAATATCTACCTTTGGTAGAATTTGCTTACAACAGTTTTCAGTCAAGTATAAAATGGCACTATACGAGGCATTATGTGGCCGCAAGTGTCGAACTCCTTTGTACTGGACTGAGCTTAATGAAAGACAAATTCACGGGGTTGATTTGGTTAAAGAAATCGAAGAAAAAGTGAAGGTGATCCATGATTGTTTGAAAATAGCCTCTGATCGACAAAAGTCGTACATAGATTTAAAATGGAAAGATTTTGAGATTTGGCAGGAAAAGCAACCTAAGTTCACGTTTATTGGTCCGTATGAGATTATTGAAAGAATAGGGCCAGTGGCATATCAGTTGGCTTTGCGAGTGGAATTGGAAAGGATTAACAATGTGTTTCACGTGTCAATGTTGCGACAATATTATTCTGACCTTTCACATGTGATTTCTTTGGTAGAGGTTGAGATTCGATCGGATATGACATATAAAGAAGAACCAATTAAGATTTTGGCTCGAGAAGTTAAACAATTGAGAAATAAAAGTATAGCCTTAGTGAAAGTGTTATGCCAAAAACATTGGGTTGAAAAGGCTACGTTGGAAACCAAGGAAGCCATGAGAAAACAATACCCAAACCTCTTATTTGATAAGTTTTTTGGGGACGAAAATCCTTAAAGGAAGAAGAGTTGTAATATCCTGAATTAGGGCCTAGACGGAAAAATGGTTTCGAGACCATAATTTTGAAGTAGAAAAATTTATTGTGATAAAGTTTTAAGATTTACAATATGATTGAATGCATGTGTGAGAATTCCATAAGAAATTTTATCGATAAGGTGTCCAATTAGACTAGTAGGACTAAATTGCAACAAGTGCAAAATAAGTGTTCTAGAAGCATTGAGTACTTAATTGAAATGAATTGGTAAATTAGAGGTCCTTATTTAGTAATTAGACCATTTTATATCGTGATGGACAAAAATGGACATAGAAGGGTAAAATTTCAAAGAATGGCTTTAAGGGCAATTTGGTCATTTGGTTAATAAATTAATAAAAAGGGAAAATAAAGTCAAAATTGTCCATCTTTCTCCTTGCTAGTGTCGAAATTAGAGAGACTCCATATCTAGGGTTTTCTTCAACTTTCAAGCTTGATAGTAAGTACCTCGTAGCCTCGTGTTTAATGCTCTTTACATTTTTGGAGTCGTCGTAGACCGATTTACCTATTTCTACCATTAGTTTAAGCTAAGATCCATATTCAAAACTTTAACCATGAGTGATATGCATATATTTTGATGTTTAATGATAGAAAATGAAAGTTTGATGTGTGATAAACAGTTTTTACCAGGTGATTTTTTAATGAAAATGCATAAAAGGACCTATTTATAAAAGTTGTAAAACATGTGTATAAAATGTGATTTAGCGAAAAATTTGGGCTGATATGAGCATGTATGTGTGTCAGCTAGGCTGGGTAATAAAGAAAATGAGTACATTTTGTTATTCGAGCCTATGGACTAAAGTGTAAATAAGTCAAACTTTAGGGGCAAAAATATAATTTTGCCATAGTGGGATTTTTGGACTGAATTGATTAATGTGATAATTAAATGAGTTCAATTTGGTATTATAGATCAAGAGAGACGAGGATTCGACCTTGATCGGAGAAAAGAAAAGATTTTAGACTAAATTGAATAACTTGTCATTTTGGACCGAGCTAAGTTCGTATGTAGATAATGCATCATTTTATTTTACTTTAATGTCTTAATGTTGTATGAAATGTGTGAATCGTATTGTGTGACATAATCGATAAATTTCGACAGTGATAAATGTGAACAGAAAATCCCGATTAAACCTTAGGAATAGAGTTAGATACAAGTGACATGTCACTAGGAACCCAAGTGTATGATTGCGTGATTATGTGATGTTCGGGTGCTGGTGTTGTACATCTACCAATGGCTAGGTAATCCTGCATTGCTGCGGATACTTATCAGCTTGTGTGAGCAGCACTGAGTAATTACGTCTCGACCGTCAGCTTGTGTGAGTAGACCCATGACTAGCTCAAGAATGAGCGTTTATATGATAAGTGGTAGCTTTAGCTACATATATGTGAAACTTATGTGCAAGTTTCTGGGTATCCAATAGTATTCTGATGTGTTCAACGGGAATATCAAAAGATGTGAAAATATGTGTGTTTTGTATTAAGATGTGATACAGGTGTGTACAAGAAATTCGTAAGTACGAACGTTATAAGTGATTATTTCGTGATAAGTTGTGCTTGAGTAAGTTTAGCATATGTGAGTTTAATGGTAAATGTATCAACTCTCCTTATATGAATTTGCATGGTTAAGATGCTATTTATTTGCATATAAACTTACTAAGCTATATAGCTTACCCTTCCTTCTTTTCCTTTGTCTTATAGTGTCACCAAGCTAGCTCGGGATCGGGACTTGTCAGAGGCTCGCATCACACTACCAGAATAGTTATTTTGGTATTTGATAATTGTGATCTTTTTGTAAGTATGGCATGTATATACTTTATGTCATATTTGGTTTGGCCAAGAATGTTGGCCTACGTTAGTTGTAAGTTCATTTTGTATATGCCTATTTGAATTTGGCAAAGGTGGGTTTGGTATAATCAATAAAGATGTCTTTCATGAATGTGGTTGAATGAGTTGATAATTGGGAAATGTCCATGCATGGAGATTTATGGAATGTGAATGATAAGTGAATGCCTTGATTGTGATAGTTTAGTTGTTCAATTGTGCCTTGATAAGTGTTGTTTAATGGGTTTATGTGCTATTGTGTTTCAGGGTGGCAAATGCTTGGAAAATAGCCTATAGCTTGTCCACACGGGTTGGCACACGGGCATGTGTCTAAGCCGTGTGTGACACACGGTCAGCCCCATGGGCGTGATGATTGGTTGTATGTCCCCTACACCCTAGTTTTGCAAAACAGAATACTCCATAGTAAACACACAGGCAGAGACACGGCTGTGTGTCTTGGCCGTGTGGAGGACACGGCCATAGGACATGGGTGTTTGCCCAGGTCGTGTAAAGTCTACACCTTAAATGTAAAAATTTAATTTGCCACATGGCCTAGCACAAATGCGTGTGACTTGGCCGTGTGACCCTAAATGATTGATGATGTCATAAACAAAGAATTACACGGGCTAAGGGCATAGGCGTGTCCCAAGCCACACAAGCGTGTGTGACCACACGGCCTACCTAGACGGGCGTGTGACTCTCCAATTATGAAAATTTTCTAAGTTTTTATGAAATTTTCTAGAGTTCTCGGTTTAGTCCCAAAACATTTCCAAAGCATGTTTTGGGCCTCATAGGCCCTTATTAGGGATGTTATGAATATGTTTGAAAAGTTTTAAATTGGATGCAAATTTTATGATTCGGTTTTCTGTGTTTACGTATGTTTAAGCCCAATAATGCCTCATACCCAATTCCAGTGACGGATACGGGTGATGGGTGTTACAAGTTCCTACACTAGAAAAGCTGGATGCTAAAAAATCTGATGAGGTAAATTCTAAACTAGTGAATTCTGAAAAGCTAACACCTTCTTTTGCAAATTTACCTCTTCAGAAAAGTTGTCCATTTCAACCTAAAGCTTCATATCCTTAAAGATTTTAGCAACATAAACAAAAACATGAGGTACAATTCAAGAAATTTTAGATGTTCTAAAGCAACTTCACATCAACATACCGTTGGTGGAGGCTTTAGAGCAAATGCCCAACTATGTGAAGTTTATGAGGGATATTTTTTCCAAGAAGAAAAGACTTAGTGAGTATGAGACTATTGCTTTAACGAAGGAGTGCAGTGTATTCTTACAGAACAAGCTACCTCTGAAATTGAAAGACCATGGAAGCTTTACGATACTTTTTAACATTGAAGAATCTTACTATGGTAAAGCTTTGTGGGACATAGGAGCAAGCAGCAACTGGATGCCCGAATCAATTTTTAAGCTGTTGGGAATAGGTGAAGTAAGACCCACTATTGTGACGCTTCAACTTGCAGATCGATCTTTAGCATATCCCAAAGGAAAGATTAAAGATGTTTTGGTAAGAGTTGATAAGTTTATTTTTCCTACTGACTTTATTATGTTAGAATTCGAAGCAGATAAGGAAGTTCTGATCATCCTAGGGAGACCTTTCCTAGCCACAAGAAGAACGTTGATAGATGTGCAAAAATGAGAACTTACAATGAGAGTTCAAGATTACTAGGTAACATTTAATGTTCTAAAGGCCATGAAATTTCTCGATCCGATGAAAGAATGTTCAGTAATGATGGAATTAGAAACCATAGTTTCTATGAAATGGGAGAGCAATCTTGAAGAAGACCCATTGGAGAACACTTTAGGGTCTGAACCATTGGAAGATGAAAAAGGTAATGAAAACATGGCTTTGATGGAAGCCAATTTGAGAAGTTATGTTCAACCATTGCGGTTCGAACTGCTAGAGCTGGAAGTTCAGGAATTTATAGAACCCAAGTTGTCAATCGAGAACCGCCTAAGCTTGAACTAAAGGTACTTCAGTCCCATTTAAAATATGTTTATTTAGGTAACTGTTCTACTTTACTTGTGATTGTTTCAGTAGAACTAATAGAACACCAAGAGGAGCAACTGATTGCTGGTTTAAAGAAATTTAAAAAGGCAACTGGTTGGACTATAGTTGACATACGAAGTATAAGCCATTCCTTTTATATGTATAAGATTATTTTAGAGGAAAGTGAGTGAGGTAGAATCGATGGGCAAATGAGATTTAATCCTATCATGAAAAAGGTGGTACAGAAGGAAGTGATCCAATGGTTTGATACGGGAATTATCTACTCCATCTCAGATAGTTCTTAGTTAAATCCGGTACAATGTGTACCAAAGAAAAGTGGAATCACAATCGTCGAGAATGAACGTAACGAGTTAATCCTGATGAGAATTGTCACAGGTTGGAGAATCTGTATTGACTACAAAAAGTTGAACAAAACCACTCATAAGGATCAGTTTCCATTACCTTTTATGGATCAAATGTTAGCTTAACTCGCAGGTAAAAGATTTTACTGCTTTTTAGATGGATATTCGGGGTATAACCAAATAGTTTAGCCTCAAAAGGCTAGCATAAAACTTCTTTTAGTTGCCCGTATGGCACATTTGCTTTTAGGTGACTACCTTTCGACTTATGTAATGCACCTGTCACATTTCAATGATGAATGATGGCAATTTTAACTGATATGGTTGAAAATTTTGTTAAGGTTTTCATGGATGATTTTTCTATTTTTGGAAACACTTATGATGTTTGCTTGAGTAATTTGGCTTAGGTACTAAAAAGATGCGAAAAGACGAATCCTGTCCTTAACTGGGAGAAATGCCATTTTATGGCTAAAGAGGGAATTGTCTTAGGACATAAAATTTCAAAAAAACGAAATTGAAGTGGATAGAGCAAATGTGGACGTAATTGAAAGATTACAACCTCCAGTTAGTGTTAAAGGAGTTAGAAGTTTCTTAGGCCATGCTACTTTTTATTGTAGGTTTATCAAAGATTTTTCAAAAATTTCTAAACCTTTGTGCAAGATTTTAGAAAAAGATATTGTTTCTTATTTTAAAACAGCATGTTTAAAAGCTTTTGAAGAATTAAAAAGCCGGTTAATCTTAGCCCCAATAATTGTTACACCTAATTGGAACTCACTTTTTGAGTTGATATGTGATGCAAGTGATTTCACTGTTGGAGTTCTCATGGGTCAAAAAAGAAACAAAGTGTTTCATCCAATCTACTATAAAAGCAAAACTTTGATAGGATGTAACGCCCCTAACCCGTATCCTTCACCGGATTAGGGTTACGAAGCATTACCAGACTTATCACATAAATAATCATTCATTTCACATCCATAATTCATATCCATACATAAATCATTCGCACACATTCATATAGTCTCTAACACGAGCTTTCGAGGGTCAAAATAATCATTTACAACAATTCAAGACTTAATTCTAAACTTATGAAAATTTTGAGAAAACTCTAAAAATTTCAAAGTACAAGGGACACACGCTCGTGTGGCCAAGCCGTGTGTCTTACACTGCCAAAAGACACGCCCGTGTCATAGGCCGTGTGGACATTCGAAATGGGATCACATGACCGTGTCCCAGACTGTGTCCTACCACGTGTAATTCCCTATCTTGTGTCACATGGCCAACCACACTCCCGTGTGATTAACCCGTGTAACTCACTGACTTGCTTTCATTAAAAATCTCAGGGGACACACGGCCATATCACCTGACCATGTCTTACACATGACTAAGACACACACCCGTGTGGACGAAAATAGGCTAGGTTACAAGCCACATTTCTCACCCAATTTTGGTACCAACCTATACATTTCAAAGGCATATAACCATAGCCAAAAATAAGCATTCAAATCAACCAAATCAAGCCTAAAACATACAATTTCATTACCAACCACACATTACTCATAATCATCACAAATGGCCATTCAAACACATACCAATTTCATGTTCAAAATCACCTAAATGGTCAAGTGCCTATATTCACATTCATGCCTATTTCATAATCAATATGACACATCTAAATTTTACAAATTTGGTATTAAATTCATCAACTCACAATAGAGGCATTTCCATATCAGCCCATCAAACATATCAATGTAATTATGATCACACAAGATAAATCAACCACTCATATATAAATACTTACCAACACATATACGAAATTAAGCCAAATCACATGGTAATTACATATCAAACTCATATAGGCTTCATTAGCCAAAATGACCTTTACATAACATATAACCATAATGCCTATACATGCCATATAACCAAATTCACTAAGTTCAAAAGTACCAAAAAGATAACTGGATAGTGTGATGAGATATTCGATGACTTCCAATCCGTGCGAGCTTCCGAATCACTATAAAACTTGGAAAAGTAAACAAAGTAAGCTATGAAGCTTAGTAAGCTCGTATGGCTAATGAGTGTTATATATAAATTCATTTACAATTTAAAGAAGTACAAGTAAATGTAAATAAACTTCCTTCAATCCAACAATTAGCACATTGCCATAACCATATGAATCATATTTGAATTTATCATCTATCACTTACTCATCATATGAATTTATCAACTATCACTTACTTGTTGAACTTATCACGAGTACTGAACTGATCCACATCTTCCCTTATTTCCTCATACTATCATCTTTACCCGTTGAACCAGTTAGAATAATATCGGATACTCGGGTATCTCGCACATTAAGTGCCACATACGTGGTTAAACCACCTCTATCACATATCTCATATCGATGCTCACTTTCGAGTCATCAATGGGTCTGCTCACACAAGTTGTCGGTCAAGACGTAGCTACACAGTGTTGCTCACACAAGCTGTCGTGTAATTGCAACACATGTCGATAAACTTAGCCACCGGAAGGATGAACAGGACCAGCACCCAAATCACATAATCACGGTAACCTCTAATGACATGTCATTTGTATCCTATCTATTCCTAAGGTTCAAATGGGATCTATTCTTTATCGATGCCACGTCAATAACTTTCACAATGTCATTTATTACAATAACACAATTTAAGCATTTAAATGCATATAATATAAAGCTTATTAATCATACGAACTTACCTCAAATTTATACGGAGGGAATCGAGCTATCAATCCACTATTTTATTTTTCCTCGATCTAATTTCGAACGTTGTTTTTCTTGATCTATATATAATCAAATTTAACTTATTTAAATATCATTCTATTCAATTTAGCCCAAAATACAAATTTTTGCAACTTTATAGTGTTACCCCTCAACTTTTAACTACTTTACAATTTAGTCCTTATCTCATAAAAATGCACATTCTTGCAATTCAACCCATACCCATGCTAGCTAAATTTCATATAGGTCCCTAGCAAGCCATATATTTCATTTATTCACACATTTTACCATTAATTTTACACATTTCTCAATTTCATCCCTAATTGACATTTTCATTAAAAATCACTTAACAAATGCTGTTTATCTAACAACAAGGACTCATTTTCTATCATCAAACATCAAAACACATGCACATTTAATAATGGTAAAACCTTAACTCTTTAATAGTTTCGCAAATTAGTCCCTGGGCTAGCTAGATTAAGTTACAATGATTCCAAAAACATAGAAATCATTAAAAATGGGACAAATTTCAACTACATGCAAGCTTGAATAGTGGCCGAATGCTTCAATCTCCTTTAATGGAGTTTTCTTATTCTAAAATTGGCGGTGGATAGAAAGAACAAGGATGATGACTTGTTTTAATTATTTTACTATTATATTTTTATTAATTTACAATTATAACCTTATTACTAAACACTAAAATCACTTAATACATGTCCATAATTGTCCACTCATGATAACAATGGTATATTTACCACATAAATCCCTTAACTACTTAATTTCATAGCCGTTTAGTGCCTTTAACTTATAGTACTCCAATTTTACATTTTACGCGATTTAGTCCTTTTTCACAAATTAAGCACTCAAACGATAAAATTTCTCAATGAAATTTTATGCAATCATACTATTATACTGTAAACCTTAAAATAATATGAAAATAAGTTTTCTGACCTCGAATTTTTGGTTTTGAAACTATTGTTCTGACTTCACTAAAAATGGGCTGTTACAACTCTCCCCTTTAGGGATTTTCGTCCGCAAAAATCTTACCAGTAAATAGGTTAGGGTATTGTTTTCTCATAGCTTTTTTTGGTTTCCATGTAGCCTCTTCAATGCCATGACATTTCCAAAGAACTTTCACTAAAGCTATGCACTTATTTCTTAATTCTTTGATCTCTCGAGCTAAGATTCTGATCGGTTCTTCGTTATACGACATATCAAATTGAATCTCAACCTCTGCTGGTGTAATTATATACGAAGGATCTGATTGGTACCGTCGTAGCATAGATACATGAAACACATTATGAATCTTTTGAAGTTCTAACGGTAAAGCTAGACGATATGCCATTGGCCCTATTCTGTCTATAATCTCATACGGCCCAATGAATTGCAGACTCAATTTCCCTTTACGAACGAATCAAAGAATCTTCTTCCATGGCTATACTTTTAGAAACACTTTATCGTCGATCTAGAATTCAATGTATTTTCGTTTCAAATCCACATACGACTTCTGTCGGTCTGGAGCTACTTTTAAACTGTCACGAATTACTTTCATTTTCTCTTCAGTCTCTCTAATCAAATCAACCCCATGAATCTTTTTCTCACTAAGCTTAGTATCGTATAATGGAGTTCAACATTTACGACCGTATAAAGCTTCATACAGTGCCATCTTTATGCTCGACTAAAAACTGTTATTATACGCAAACTCAACCAATGGTAAATATTTTTCCTAATTGCCTTCAAATTCTAGAACACAACAATGAAGCATATCTTTGAGCATCTGAATCATTCTCTCAGACTAACCATCAGTTTGAGGATAAAATGCGGTGCTAAAATGCAACCATGTACCCAATGACTTTTGTAATTTCTTCCGAAATCGTGATGTAAATCTCGGATCCTTATTCAAAATAATAGAGACTAGAACTCCGTGCAATCTAACGATCTCTGAAATGTACAACTCAACTAATCTATCAAGAGAGAAATCTATATGCATTGGAATGAAATGCGCAAACCTCGTCAAACGATCAATAATAACCCAGATAACATCTTTCTTTTTCGAAGATAGGGGTAATCTCGATACGAAATCCATTCTAACTCTATCCTATTTCCACTCAGGTATCATCATTGGCTGTAATAGTCTCGAAGGTACTTGATGTTTGGCTTTAACCTACTGACAAATCAAACATCTGATCACAAAGTTAGAAATATCACGTTTTATACCTAACCACCAATACGACTGTTTCAAATCATGGTACATTTTGTTACTCCCCAGATGAATAGAAAAACTACCACTGTGTGCCTCTTGCAAGAGTTTCTATATAAGCTCTGGATTTCTCGATACATAAATTCTACCTTGGAACATCAACCAATCATCAGTTCCAATCTAAAACTCTGAATTAGGAGTCAACTCACACTGTAATCGTTTTACATTCAATTCACTGTCACGTTTTTGAATTTCACAAATTTGCTGAAGAAACATCAGTTTAACTTTTAACTCAGCTAAAATGGAACCATCATCAGTCAAAGTCAATCGTGTATTCAATGCTCTTAAAGAAAATAAGGATTTTCTATTCAAAGCATTCGCAACAACATTTACTTTCCCTAGATGGTAACCAATAACTAACTCATAATCTTTCAAAAGTTCAAGCCTTCTTCGCTGTCTCAAATTCAGATCTTTCTGTGACATCAAATACTTCAAACTCTTATGATCAGTAAATATGTGGCATTTTTCACCGAATAAATAATGTCGCCAAATTTTTAGTGTGAAAATAATAGCGGTCAATTCTAAATCGTGTGTTAGATAATTCTTTTCATGCGGCTTTAATTGTCTAGAAGCATAAGCTATTACTTTGCCTTCTTGCATTAAAACACATCCCAAATCGTTTAATGATGCATCACTAAAAGTCATAAATTCTTTACCTGACTTAGGCTAAACTAGAACTGGTGCTTCAGTTAATGGTGCTTTCAACTGATTGAAACTCTATTGACATTTCTCAGACCACCAAATTTCACATCTTTTTGTAACAATCGAGTTATTGGTGTAGCTATGATGGATTATCCTTTTACAAATCTTTGGTAATAGCCAGCTAATCCCAGAAAACTTCTGACTTCGGATATGTTTCTTGGCGATTTCTAGTCAATAATTGCTGAAATCTTACTCGGATAAACCAGATACTTTTTACTGAAACAATGTGTCCCAAAAATCCAACTTCTCAAAGCCAAAACTCACATTTACTGAATTTAGCAAACAGTTGCTTATCTCTCAATGTTTGCAACACAATTCTCAAATGTTCAACATGTTTGGCTCATCTCGAGAATAGATCAAAATGTCGTCAATGAGCACAACAATTAATCTATCTAAATATGGTTTGAAAATTCTATTCATCAAGTCCATAAAAATTGTAGTAGTGTTAGTCAACCCAAATTGCATAACAAGAAATTCATAGTGTCCATAACTTGTTTTGAATGTAGTTTTTGGCACATTCGAATCTTTAACTCTCAACTGATAATAACCAGATCGCAAATCAATCTTAGAGAACACTGTTGCTCTTCTCAGTTGATCAAATAAATCATCAATTCTCGGTAATGGATTTTTTTCTTAATCATAACCTTGTTAAGCTGTCGATAGTCGTTACACAATCTCATTGACCCATATTTCTTTTTAACAAACAGAACTGGTGCATCCTAAGGTGAGAAACTAGGTCTTGCAAAACCTCTATCTGTTAACTCTTGCAGCTGAGCTTTCAACTCTTTCAACTCTATAAGAGCCATTCTGTACGTAGCTATCGATATCGGTGAGGTTCCAAGTACTAATTCAATAGCAAACTCGACTTCTCTGATTGGTGGAAACCCAGGTAACTCTTCTGGAAACATATTCAAATATTCACAAACCATTGCCACTAATTCAATCTTTGATTCAGACACTTTTGTATCTAGTACATACGCAAGATAAGCATCACAACCTTTTCTCATATATTTTTTTGCTAGCATCATCGATATCAAAACAGGTAACCTACTTGAATCATCGGATTCAATATGAAGAATTTCATCATTTTGACATTTCAACTCAATAATTTTTTGTCTACAATTCATAATAGCATCATGCAGAGTTAACCAGTCCATACCCAAAATCACATCAAATTCATCAAATGGTAAAATCATCAAATCAGCCGGAAAATAATAACCCCGGGTCATCAAAGGACAGTTCTTGTAAACTTTGTCAACTAGGACATATTAACCTAAGGCACTCGATACTTTAACCACAAATTCAGTGGATTCAACAGGTAAACTCTTGCTAGACACTAGATTCATACAAACATATGAATGAGTCGATCTAGGATCAATCAAAGTAATTACATTAGTGTCATTAAGAGAAAAAGTACAGGTGATAACATCTAGTGCCGTTGCATCCTCACGAGCTCGAATAGCATAAGCTCTGGCTGGTGCTCTAGCCTAGGATCTCACTATAGAATCCTTGTTTATACTTCTATTACCACTCATATTTCTAGTATTTCGGGCTGGTCTCCCTCTGGTAACTATATTACTCGGTCGAGTAGCCTGATGTTTATTATTCTCAGGTAATTCAAAACAATCCCGAATGAAATGTTCTCATAAACCACATTTGAAACAAGCTTTAGTATTCATCCAACACTCTCCAAAATGTCATTTACCACACTGTTGACACTCAAGTTTGTTGGCTTTGTCACTCCCGACACTGGATACCAAAATGGCTTAACCTTTTGTATTCTTGTGTTGCTTTCCACGATCCCTATCTGAGTACCCTCTTGAGGCAGTTGAACTGTTATAAAAATCCCTAGATTTCTTTGACGATGAATAATAGGATTTACCTGTTGGCCTCTTTCTCGATTTTCTGGCCACAAAATCAGCTTTTATCTTTTCTTTGCTAAGCTCTTTGGCTTTGTGTGCTCTATCGACTAACACAACAACCTCTTTCAATTCAAGTATTCTGAATAAAAGCTTGATATCTTTATTCAATCCATTGAAATGCACTCTCGGGCAAACTTACTCAGTCTAACAAATTCTCTTTCATATTCAAATATGGTCATACAACCCTATTTTAGCTCTAAGAAATCCTTGCGCTTTTGATCGAGAAATTGTTGACTTATATACTTCTTTTTGAACTCTATCTGGAAGAATTCCCATATAATTATATCTCTCGGAACTACAGCTATCAAAGTGTTCCACCATTGGTATGCAGCATCTTT